>CM070593.1:3444194-4709015 GCA_036346395.1 Hsuehochloa calcarea | reverse complement strand
CCCCCGCAGTAACATTCCAACCAGACCTTCACCGCAACACCCGCAGAGGGGGAGACACCGCCCTACGTTTGGTGCGAGGACACATACAAGTTCTTCAAATCCAAGCACCGGCTCGGCCTCGACATGCGTTTACGGGGTTATCCTAACTACTCCTTTGACTATCCCGACCGGCAGTTGGGATCGGCCAGCTATCTATGGCAATGGTAAGGAGTACTTCTGATGGATTTCGTACCAATTCTCTTTCAGTCGCACTAAACAATCTCTCCGATCTACGTAGTCCCAGAGCCGCTATGTGGCTTCCGCAAGTGGATCGACCTAGAGATCCACCCACACGACAAGTGCGGCTCGACTTTGAGGTGTGGAATACGGAAAGGGACGCGAGATCCGGAGGAGGATCGTCGGATGAAGAGCACTGTGAGTATCCGCCGGAGACTCGAGGCCCATCTCGAGTGCGTGCGAGGAGCACGAGGCACGCGAGTGAGCACGAGAAAAGGGAAATGGCGGCCGAGGTCGAGCAGTGAGGAGTACAACGCCGAGCTCGCAAGAAAGGGCAAATGGCCCGGTCGATGAGAGGTTGGGCCATTCGTAGTAGTCCCCTCCTATTCGTCATGTTTTAACTATCCCGAAAGGCATGCGTTTACATGGTCAGGAAGTTAGTGTATCAAGTTACCGTAGTAGTAGCGTCCATGGTAAAGTAATTAGCCCAACCATCATGCCCTGTGACCACATGTAACGTTCTTCTGTCCACGCGCGGACTGGAATGTAGTTCTGATACTGTGTCTCCACTGAGCCATCAAAGTATGCCTCTTCTGGTGGAATTCCAGAGATAACTATTCACATCGGCATCAATTCTTCTATGTTTTAGGGCTTCTCTGTAATCACAATGTTCTCAGCCCCTTCAGTTAAGTTAATTTCTGTACTCTGCTTTAACTCCACCGTACAGAAGAAATGTGATCGAGAACCATAGTGACCAAGAGTAGTTATGTCGTACCAAACTTCGCACATTTCAAGTCACATAAAATCATGAAACCCTAATTTTCGAAACGCCTCGTCCTAATTTTTGAGACCTAAACCGTGACAATTTTCAGAGCATATAAAATTATGTAAACTTTACACAATCAAGTCCACTGTGTAGGAAGTCTGGTAAAAAAATCATAATGTTTGGACCTCGTTTGCTATATTAGAAAATTCTTACAAACATTAGACTTTAAAGAATTTTGGAGAAAAAAAAAGAATGTATAAAATTTAAAAAACATTACACAAGCACACACACTATGGCGGGAAGCTCCACAAAAAATTTCATAATTGTTTGAGCTCATTTTGTATATTAAAAAAATTATCCAACAAATATTATTAATTAGTTTTTTTTTAAAAAAATAATTTTTTTAACCATGTGGAAGCACAAAGTCTTGCCCTTGGGAATAATGACTAATACTGAGCGGGGCCATTTTTAAATTTTAAATTTTAGGGGCTATTTTTGGAATTTTTGTTGCGCAACGGGGCTAAAATGTCCACGGTTCGAAATGCAGCACCAGCGGGCTAAAGAAATTAGGTGCGAATTCACATCAATCGGAATCACCTTGACAAAAAACAAACATTAGTAGCGATAAAAAAGTTTCATAAAAATAATTAAAGAAAAGTTTCAAGTGATCAGTTTTCCATTATACATGAGAACAAATTATTCACAATTTTCTATAGACATCTCATTTAGGTCCACAAAGAAAGACATTACTTAGAATTATGTGTGCCAAGAATGCTATCATACTCTAAAGGTTGATTACCCATCTACACTTACTCTCTGGTCAACACTTCACGGAGCCATTTAGAGATGCGGTCACAAATACGACCACTACAACGACCACTACAGCGAGCAACGAAACATATATATATATATATATATATATATATATATATATATATATATATATATATATATATATAGGGGGAACCCAATATTTTGCAAGGTAGAGAAGGCAAAGAGTAAATAAGATTCAATTACTACATGACAAAACTTACTCAAGTACCTCACCAGCATTTAGTATTTGTCATCCACATATAATTAAGTATGGGAAATAAATGTGATTTTCAATGCCATATAATTTCAAGGAGCATGGGTTCAAGCAACTTATTTCGACAAGATGTGTCTTCTGATTTGATGCCAAGAAGCTAACCTTTTTTTGTTGTTGATTCATGCCATATGATGTTGCTTAACAGGAGGCTATCAAGCGAGATTTCTTGAACCCCTCTATTTTCTGTCGATTTCATCTTCCATGGAAGCAATCTCACAATCACATAATAAACAAATATAACTATACAAAAAATTTGTTGGCGCTAGGAAAGGACAGATAACAAAAGTAGACATGAGAAGTAAATGTGTTTGGTAAAAAAGTAACTACCAGCACTTCCAAAAGGAAGTTCCAGAGCGAAGAGAGGAGGATGGAGGAGGGTGCATCGCTTTGTCTGCCACATGGTGTCGCGGCATTCGCAATGCAATGTCGCAGCTGCCTCCTCTGGCATGCCATCATTAACATCTCCCGTGTCCAGCAAAGATTCGCCACTGCACCTTCGCCGCCTCCTAGGCTAGGCGAGCGAGAGGCGGGCTGTCGGAGGAGAACCACAGGACCACATCGGTGGCAGATGATGGAGAGGGAGGAGGTGGGAGGTGGAGGGGAAGGAGCGAGGAGGAGGTGGGAGGTGGAGGGGAGGAGGAGAAGGGTGACAGGGTGTAAGATAGAAAGAGAAGGAGCAAACGCGGGGCTCCAGATGTGGCGGGGGAGGGAAAGACAAGGGGAGGCGGGTGGAGAGAGGGAGGTGTAGATGGAAGAAGAGGTGGAATGGGAGGCGAAGAGGGATGCGGTTCGCGGCGCAGGAGGTCAAACTGGCGATGGAGGCAAGGACAGCATGCTAATGGGAAAAGGAGACCATGAGCAAATGCGAGGGGAAGGAGCAAACACGGGGTGCGAGATGCGGTGGGGGAGGGAGAGGCAGGGGGCGACTGGTGGAGAGGTAGTTAGGCGGAGAACGGAGAGGGAGGTGAGCGGTAGGCGAAGAGGAGAGGCGCAGCCCGCAGTCTTGGAGGGAGGACCGGCCGGCGGAGGTAGGGACGGAGGTGAAGGGAAAAGGAGAGCGGGGAGTAGGCGGGGCTCGAGATGCGGCTTGGGGAGCGGTGGGATGAGAGGAGGGAGATGTAGAAGGGAGAGGGAGGAGTGGGAGGTGGGAAGGAGAGCGTCTGGCCTCGCGGTGTTGGAGGGAGGACTAGCGGCGTAGGAAGGGACAGGAGGTGAAGGGGAAAGGAGAAGTGGCGTGGCTCGGCCAGAGCTAAGCAATGAGCATACTGAGGAGAGAGATAGATGGAGATAAGGTTTTGGCATTAGGGCTCCTCCACACGATCTCTGGCTGCTCACCAATGATCCGATGTACCACTTTTTTTGGTGGTGTGGCCAGCGTGGGAGGAGGCCCTTTCCACCAAGGTTTAATGTTAGTAATTCTTCAATCTAAAATTTCTAGTCCCCTTTTACCATGTGCGGCTTGGGGTTATATCTCCTCCCCTACGCACTCTCAACCACGACCAAGCCATGCACGTAACAGCAACCGACCGACAATCTCTCACGTGACTGCTTTGGATTCCATAAAGGAAACACAATTGACTCTGATTCTTTCTCCCTAAAACCGTTCTTTCTCCCTAAAACCGAAACCTCCTCTCATAAACTAAATCCTATTTTTGGAAGGAACTCAAAGAAACGAACTCAAACTCACCTACCACGTGTGGCCAAATCTCCTACTCGGTCCTGGCTTCCTTCCCACGCACCCTTTGGCGCCAACTTGCCCATCCAACTCAAAGCCTTCACGCCCATGCCGCCACCTTGGCTCCCCACGTGCCGCAGGCAGCCCATGATCTCCTTTCACCGCATGCCCCATGTGCTCCCTGACCCATGTGCTCCCCCATGTGTCGCAAGCACACCGTGCTCCCCTTGTGCTGCATGCATCCTTCTTTTGGTAGGGTTTCTCACGTCTAAAGACTAAGTTTGTTCTCCTTCGTTGCAAATCATTGCCAAAGAGAGACTTAGCACCAGATCGTAAGTTAGGTATACAAACCAATTCGTTGGTAGCGCACTTGGGGCCGCATGAGTACTTGTAATACTCTAGCCCAACAAAGAGCCTGGAATATCAAACCACACATTTCACTCTAAAATTAAACTATTATGACTTATATTTTCACTAATACTTTCTCTAATAAAATTCTACACAAGTTTTCCTGTACCAGGATATTATAACCAAGACAAGGTAAAAACGATATCATAACCAAGAATTAAACATTTGCACAAGACTTCGGACCTTGCTCACAAGAATGCTTGGGACCATGCGCTTGAGAATGCCCGCAACAATGCGCCCGGGGAGCACAAATAACTCTGCAACTTAAAATATGAACAATAAATAACCATGGTCATAAAAGCATGTAAAGTTCATCGCTATCGAGGCACTTGGAACTAGTGGAAATTCTATTGCTGAAATTTCATTGGTAACTGCCGGTTACCGATGTTATCGGTGGGGTCCAATAATTTTTTATACTGTGCAAAAACTTTTTGATTTATTTAATTTTCATCCAAATTCAAATTTAAATTCAAAATTTAGATAAATTTTTTCTTTATATATATGAAAATTTCAAATTTCAATTAAAACATTTCGTCTGAAATTTTCGATAACCGGTGAGAACCGGTGTTATTGTTACCCTCCGATAAAAATTTCTTACTGGCAATGTTTTCCCTCCTTGGAAGTACCATGTTCCACACAACCACCACCAAGCAATAAAAGTTCCACTAACAAAATTCCAAAAAAGAGAGCCAATTCACTAGAATATAAAAGAGGTAGCTAAAGGTGATAATTTATTGGTTGCTGGCACGCGATGTGTATGTGCTACTTCTATCATGTGCATGTCGCTGTCACGACCACCTAAAAACAACAACAAAGCAAAGGCGAGTTAAAGACTCAGCAAGTCACATAGTAAAACATTGAACATCATCTTAAACATATTATCATCATTACTCACATTTGATTAACTCCTTCCTCTCCTCTCATCAATACAATGCATATGCACATGCACATGTCTCATCATCTCTTTAGCTCATATCGGTATAGCGGAGTGTATCACCCGTCGATCTCCACACAAGCCTACCCTATTTCATGCGGGGACTTCAAAAGTTCATCCTATTTCATATGCGGACCTCAATTCTCCACTCTCATAGTGATCCCACACAAAGTAGGTCATCTCCTTTTATATCATGAATGCATATGATGCTTTAATTTTTTCAACAATTATCATATAACGTTAACATTAGCCGTTATCCATCATCAAGTACTAACCAAGTAGCCATCACAAAATCACCATGTAAATCAGGAATAACCATATCAAATTAGCTTGGTAAACATTGTGCAATCATGTAACAAAAGAAACCAACCCACTTCATAGTTCTACCGTGCAGTTTAACCACGAGAAGCACGACGAGGCGTAGACACCAACGCCGAAGCAGCACCTCGCCCTGGACAACAATTACCCAATATCAACACGTGCCAAAATGGTATATATATACATGTGAAATAAATCGACACCACACCTATGCGCAAACCATACATAATTAACCCCACTTCACAGTATAACCTCTCGCTATCTTGCTGATAAAAGATATATAATTAACTCCTAATTCAGGAACCCGAACATAACAAACCGTATGTCTTATGTAATCTACACAAAATATTCCCACATATTTTTAGTAAACCAAATTTCCTGATTAAATTACCTAAACGCTCATTTTCAGCTCCAAAGGTCACCCTATTACTTTACTGGGCAGCAAGCTTAACAATTTCCTAACTACTCTTCTACAATCTTTCTAGTAATCAAACTTTAGAGTAAAAGATACCACTTCTCGAAACTATAGGAATTTTTCTACAACTTTCTAGTCATCACACTAATTTAATTCAGCCATCTACTAATTTTAATTTGCAAAATAACACAACTACTACAATTGACGACAAATTTCTGGACAAGAGTCTTGCCAATGCCATATATTTCAAATTACCCAACCAAATTCGATGGTGCAGCACTCCACGGAAAGCTTAGACAATTCCCTACATCTTTCATCCGATGGAAAAACCTTAATTCGGCCATGTGCTATTTTCAATCTGTTAATTATCGTGACACTTCCCAATCACGACAGCTCACCATACAACGAACTTAGATATTCCATCTTTCAATGTATCTGACCAAATGAAGTGTTTAAGTACTCCATATAAAGATAATAAAATTATCTACAACTACGTAGTAGATCATGTTTCTGTATTAACGCGTAAAATGCCCAATACTACAAGCCACTCTCATGAAATGAGTCTAATATCTAGGGTTTTTCGGCAATTTCTAAGCACAATAATGTTAGATTAATCTTGTTTTGGTAGTTTTATATTTTAGTTCTCGTGTCCGTTCTGTACTAGGAAGTGTTTTCCGAGTCTGTTTTTCGGATGGAATCAAAGTCGGCGTGTAGCGAGTCCGACTTCGGAGTTGTGCGTGCGTGTGTATAAAAGAACGCCAACTAGTGCTATGTAAACATAACAAGGAAGTGGAGTTAAGAAAGAAAAGAAGTGCAGCGGAGTGCTGCTATCACAAGAAGAAGCGGAGACATCCAATAGAGAACAGAGGTGCTATTTTTTGTGTTGTCTTTCGCGTATACGCTTATAAGAACCACCGGGGAGAGCAAAGAAGTTGCTTCGTGCGTCACGCTGCTTCGAGCGTAGCTGTTCCTGGCCAGTCATGTCAAATCATGTCGTGAGGACAGGAACAAGGAACATCTAGTCGGCAAGCGAAAGACCGGACATATCGTTTTCCTGGACAAAAACCGAAGGACCAAGCAAAGTTATGCATTGTTTGATCAAGCAATAACAGATCAGACAAGGGAAATTCCAACAATTGGTATCAGAGCCTGTACTCAATCCAGCGATGCATCGATCATCCTCCCACTCACCTACCCAGCCAAGGATGCCCAGCGATGTCGGCGAACGTCTGGAGGCGGGATTCGACAGTGGCAGCGGTATCGGTGGGGAAGTTATGATCCATCGCGTGGTGAGGGAGTCAGGAGGCTTGGTCGTATACTCGATGTTGACCCGAGCCAACTATGGAGATTTGTCTCTCGTGATGAGGGTGAATCTACAAGCGCAAGGCTTGTGGGAGGCGATCGACTCCAGCAATGGGGACTACCACGATGACAGGATGGCGTTGTCTTCCATACTCCGAGTCGTTCCGTCGGAGATGCTGTCTACGCTTGCCGTCAAGAACACCGCCAAGGACGCATGGGACACCATCAAGACAATGTGCATGGGTGTCCAGCGCTTTCGCAAGGCAAAGGCCCAGACGCTACGCAAAGAATTTGATGATACCAAAGTCAAAAGCGGCGAGTCGGTAGATGACTTCGCAATGCGGCTCATCGGCCTAGTCAACAACATGGAAATACTCGGGGACGAGATTGAGGAAGACCGTGTTGTTAAAAAATTCCTCCGTGTCGTCCCGCCAAGGCATTCTCAGGTAGCGATCTCAATTGAGACGCTCGTTGACTTGCAGACACTCTTGGTGGAAGAGCTCACGGACGATTGAAGGCCGTAGAAGAGCGCCACTGAACAAGACAACACCGGCGGCGCGTGGTTGACACCGCTCCTCACAGAGGATGAGTGGCTTGCGTGCATGAAGCAACGCGAGCATGGCGAGGCTTATGCGCGGGCGAAGCCAGATGTTGGCGGACAATTTTACAAGGAATCATCAAAGGAGGGCGATCGTGGCTCATCAAGAAGCCGCAAGCGTGGGCGTAGGCATGGCGAGTGGCGAGAGGAGAACGTGGAGATTGGGCTAGGCGAGGCGATGGTTCAGATCCCATGACACGTCACATATCAAGTGCTTTAAATGTGATAAATCTGGTCACTCTGGCAGAGTGCCGGACCACATAAAGTGCTTCAAGCTGCGACAAATATGTGCACTATACTTGGATTATCGAAACAAGAAGAAGAACGAGGAGGTAAACCTCACCCAAGCTATTGAAGGCGACGAGCCAACCCTACTTCTCTCTTTATGTGTCAACGAGGCACCATCATGGTGATGTTGAATGAGGAAACGTAGTTCTAAACTACGCACAAGGAGGCAACCATGATCATCTTGATGAGTGGTACTTGGACAATGGAGCAAGTAATCACATGATGGGAGATCGCTCCATGTTCCATGAGCTCGACGAGAAGATTTGGGCAAAGTCAAGTTTGGCGGCGGCTCCACGGTGCAAATAAGAGGCAAAGGATCAATGCTATTGCAATGCAAGAATGGTGATCGAGAGGATCTTGTTGAAATATATTATATACTAAGTTTGTGTAACAACATACTTAGTCTCAGGCGATTAGCGGAGCAGAAGTGCGGGTTGGTCTTTGCAGATGAGTTCTTGCGTGTCTATGACAAGAACAAAGATCATTGATGAAGGTGAAAAGATCCCGAACGGTTGTATAAAATTTCACTTTGAAAGCTTGTAAACCGATTTGTGAAGGGGAGTCTAGAGGCAGTGGGCCGGAGAGTAGAGCAGAGCCAAGGACATGGCGGGACCTGTGGATGGCACGCGGTTGGCGCGAGGCGCGGCGGCGAAGCCTCGAGGATCACGAGGCGCCTGTGATTCACTCAAGGGACGGCGAGTCCCACGCGTATCACGATTCTTCTTGGAGGAACCGGCGGCTCAGTCAAGCCCATGGACCCCTTTGGCATGCGAGCCTGATGGGAGGAGGCGGTGTAGCCTCGGCTAAGATGAATGCGGGAAGTGGGCGGACTTGATCCAAGAGAGAGGGCTAGAGGCTCGGTATTGGCGATGCCCAGCGGTCGTGGGAGTAGGTGCTCCAACCGGCGGGCATGAAAGGAAGGACGGAGTTCGATCCAAGTGCGGCGCGACAAGCATTAGTTCGTGCATGGCTCGAGAATAGAGCAAGCGCAGCGGTAGGGTGATGTCGGCCAGAAGGAAGGAGCAGCGCGCGGAGTGCGGATATATAAAAAAGAGGAAGACTTGGGAGTTCAAATGAGAGAAAAGATTAGCGTGATCAAGGTGAAGAAACAAGATTAAGGGGTGATTGTTAGATTAATCTTGTTTTTGGTAGTTTTATATTTTAGTTACGGTGTCAGATTACGTACTAGGAAGTGTATTATGAGTCTTTTTTGGATGGAATCAAAGTCGGGGCATGTAGCCGAGTCCGACTTGGAGTTGTCCGTGCATGTGTATAAAAGTAACGCCAACTAGTGCCATGTAAACATAACAAGGAAGTGGAGTTAAGAAAGAAAAGAAGTGCGAGTGGGGTCTTGCTATCACAAGAAGAAGCGGAGACATCCAATAGAGAACAGAGGTGCTATTTTTTGTGTTGTCTTTTGCGTATATGCGTATAAGAACCAGGAGAGAGCAAAGAAGTTGCTTCATCGTCCTGCTTGCTTCTAGCGTAGCTCTTCTAGGCATCACATCAAATCACGTCGTGAGGACGGAACAAGGAACATCTAGTCGGCGAATCGAAAGACCGGCAGATCATTTTCCCGGACAAAAACCGAAGGACCAAGCAAAGTTATGCATTGTTTGATCGAGCAATAACAGATCAGACAAGGAAATTCAACAAATAACCCACATCCACATCCACTGCACTAATCTCTGTCTAGACTGATCTACTCGATGACCTAGCGGGGAAAGTATGTTAGATCGTTACCCTAGAAGTGAGCGTCGAAGACAACGACAAAACGGCGAGCTCTTTCTTTCTTTCCGCCTTCCATCTCTCTCTCTCTCTCTCTCTCTCTCTCTCTCTCTCTGAAATGGTCGCTAAACCAACAAAAGCGGATTTCAAGACGCATGCATGCAGGCGAGGCAAGGCACGAGGTACATGGCCCGAGCACTACGGTTGGCAAGCATTGCGGCGACAACGAGCAAACAAGGGAAGTGGTTAGCGGCGAGCCACAAAGACGACACCACAGCCAAAGCGCGGCAGCTAGGTACGGAGAGGCGGCGCGACGACTAGCTAAGCGACGCGGCACAGGTCTAGGTCTTTGCTAAGGCGGCTCGGAGGAATAGGGCGCAGGCGGCACCCCATTATGATGCACATCTTGAGGCCCGACTTAGCTACGACACGCCGCGAGAGACCGATTCGGTCGCGACCTCGCTTCGATCCCTTGACCGACTCTTCTCTCTTTTCTTTCTTTCTGGCTTACCAAGGTTTTAGGGTAATACACACTCCTATGCCGGGTGCAAGTCGTAGTCTGTTGATCAATCTTGAACCTATGTTTGTTTGTCAAAGTATATTGTAATTTATACCAATATATATGTTACTTTTATATCAATTGTTTCCGGAAGTAGCTAATTACCTACTTGACATTATGCCACCTTGAATATCTTGAATGCCACGTATCCATTGTTACCATAGGTGGGTTTATTATTAGTTGAACATAATTATACTACCAATATGGGTTGACGTAGATGTGCTTACTCATACTTTGTTATACGTTGGGTTCATCTTCACATGATCAATGATGTTAGTTTAACTTAATGAGATATGGAATTGCAATGCCACTATTGTAAAAGTTGTGTACTATAGCAGGGAATATCATTGGTTTTGGTTAAATAAAATAGTTTCATACTCATGCAAGTGATTGTGCAGTAAAGGTGGTGTCCTTTGCACATTGAGAATGAGGTTGTCTCGCCTAGGTAAACACTAAGGACTTAACTTTGTGCACCATTGAACTGGGCCATATCGTACAACCACATATCCAGTATGGGATGGACCTGGCTGATTAATTTGCAATGCTTAACTTTGGTACTACCATGTGGTGGTGTGGGTTTTGGGATGGATGAGTAGACTCACATGGCACAAGAGGGGGTTCCGGTCTAGGAGTAATGGTATCGATGTTGAAACCTTAGTGGGTAGGACACAGTTAAGACCGAGCATTGTGAAGCCCTTGTTATGATTTACTCTCATCAAGTGATCGTATCTTGTGATGTAAAGTTGTACAATCTCTACAGAGTGTAAAACTATTTGAGCAATTTGTGTCCACGGTTATGTACAATGTCTGGTGATTTCACACGACGTATATAGTTTTATAATTTTTTTGAATAGTAGAATGATCGGGAGGTGAACCAGTAGTTCACTTGGTGGAATAGTTGTGAAGTGAATGAGAAGTTCACTAGTTATTTCAAAATAATTGTTAACTTTATTTATTACATCTTTTAAAATATGCTTTATAATCTATTTATTGTATATATTGTCAACACTTGCTTTCTACAAAAGAACCATATGTCTATTCATTTGCTCAAGCCTTGCATGAATATATAATTTTATACTATTTGCTGAGTACTTTATGTACTCACGGCTATATACATTGTTGCTTAGTTAAAGAATGACAAGTTAATCAAGAGAGTTCTACAAGGAGTACTTTGAAGAATTTATGAACTAGGATGCACTCCAAACTCGATTGCTTGTGCGAATGTCGGATGGCCACCACAAGTTATCTTATGCCCGCTTTAAGAGTTTATTTGTTTTTTAAGCCTTGCGTGGCAAGTTAAGTAAACTTTGACCGTAAGGTCTAGTTATTACTATTTAATTTTAATTTGCTACCTTCTTCGTTATTTCATTGTATGGATATGATATTCATCAACACTGTACTCTGTGAGCTAGCTACCGATTACAGGAGTAGCTCAGAATACACAGAGGGTTTCGGATGGGGTAATCCGGGTTCCGACATAGATGGTATCAGAGCTATATCGATTGTTGGATGAAACCTTTGTTAGGATGATCATCTGAGTAAGTAAAAAAAAATCAAAACTTATTTTCTAAATCAAACTAACCAATTGGCATGAGTAGTATTCTCATCTCAGCTCATTCCATTCTTTTCTTATCCTATTCTATACTGTCCTCATGTCATTCTTAAGTTGTTGTTTCTTGTCTTACTGAAACTTTGTTTTTAAATCTTAAATTGACTTTCCACCTCATCAATTCCATAGCTGACTCGAGTTTTTCTTGATCAAAGCAATGGATGGTCTAGATTTTCATAGAGTGCGAGTGTGTTTACTTGACCCTTTATACAAGTTAGATTAGTAGTTCTCATTGTGCTTTAGTAGAGTCGCCCTTCTTAGTTTTTGTCATTTAGTCTGCCTATTTTAGGATCTTCTGTTGCTTGTGTTTAATGCATCTTTCTCTTGTAGCGTTTTCGGCTATATCTTCATTTGCTTTCTATCTTTGGGTTTAACGTACTTTCTCAGTTAGCTATTTTAGTTTTTTCCCCTTGTTCTCTCTCGTCTATTGTACTTTTCCATCTCACCTATCATGCTTTTTGTAACAACATAAAATCTCTAAGTTGGGTTACTTAAGCATCTAATATACATTCGTGAAATTTTGGACTTTTTAAAACTTTTACGTAAACCATATTTGGAAAAATCATTTGATTTTTTAAAAACTAGAATTTCAAACCTAGAATCCAATACTTCTTCTCCAATTCAAGAGCTCAAATTTAATCTAAGGCAAAACTAAAAAGGTTTCAAGTGTGGGAATATTTTAGTTGGATTCTATCTTCTATGATATGCTTGTTTGAATTTTCTGCAATTTTTGTGGTTATTTGGCTCCCTATTTAATTTGCATGTGCAATTTTGAGTTTGAATTTAAAACACAAACCTAATAGGTAAATAAAACAAATGGAAAAGAAAATTGATAATAAAAAATGTAAACTCAACATAACTTTCCTAAATTTAAATTGAGGAAATAATTAAAGAATGTTTTGCAATTCTTCTCACATCAAGTAATAATAATCAATATTAAATCGAATGGTTTTGAAAGACTGCATTTAAATTTAATTATTTTGATTTCTTGATTCACCTGCATGACAAAAATCATGTCACTATGCATGCATTAATATCGTCATTTTTCTTTTCCGATTCGATGAGCCGCGAGCAAGATGCCCGCATGTCCCTTCTTTGGTCATCTCTCCTATTTTTCGACCACCGCTAACTCCTTTAAGCATGCGCTTTAAATCTCATCCAAAAACTCAAAACCAAGACATGCATGTCATACCACCGTGATTTGTCATTGCACGACAAACCTATTTCTGCAATTTGTTTTCGCATGCATGGTAGCTTTGAGGGAATTCGCAAAAGCAGAAAAAGAAGTAGTAGATGAAACGTCTCTATGTCTATTCTTTTCCCCAACTTCTCTCCTCGCAATCACAACCAAAAACCAAAAATCAGGCAACGCTTATTATACCGTTGCGATCGTCATCTGGAGAGCATTCCATGTTAGCAGTTAGTTCGTGCATGCGAGGTCATTTGAGCGAGATAGAGAAAGGAAGAAGAAATGCACTTCTATTTAATTCCCTTGCCAATTGCTTTACCCCCAGCCAGACCCCATCCTCCTCATTTCTTTAAGCCCTAGCCGAATCACTCCTCTCTGCCATTTCTTTGTTACCAGCCTAGTAAGCATCTCCATTTCTTTATACCACTGCCATCCCTTTCCTTCAATCATTGCATTTCTCCAACCTTTGTGCCAGCCGAAGCATCCTCTCTCTACTGATGCGCTTCTAGTCATCTTCTTCAAGCTAGAACCTTAGAGCATATATGTTCATTTCTTCTAACTTCTCTCCTTCCAAACTCTACCTAAAACCAAAAATCAATCTTTGCATGTTATGCAGCTGCGTTCATCATCGCTAGAGCAATCCGTTTTGGTCGTTAGTTTTCGCATGCATGGACTTTTGTGTGATTTCAAGAGGGAAGGAAACGACATACTGTGCAGTGCTTTCACTGTCGGCCAGCACTTGGAGGAGCAGCGGCGCCGGCTCCCTCGGCAGTGCCTGTGGCGAGCCGAGGGCGTTGGCACCGGCCGGCGGAGCAGCGAAGAGGCACGAAAGTGTTGGAATCAAAAGACTACAACATGTGAACACAAGTTTTTTTGTGAAGCGAATAACACAAAGAACACTCAGAGTTGTGGCGTAAACTCTTCTTACACCGTTTTCTACTCTACTGTTATTCAACTTAACTGCACTCTTAATTACATAAAGGAAATGCTAGATAGTGCTGTCAGCCACCAACATCTTGATTCACTACTCATGCCACTAGACGCACAAACCGGATTACAGCTGCGACCGGCTCAACCAACAAACTCACACCTACATGCACGCTACTAAAGACACGTTCAAACACACATGCAGTACATCCAAATGTTGACGTGACTGACCCTAACATAATGAAAACACATATTAACAAGCGGCGGGGCACAACTAGTGCAACAAGATTATTATCAACGAGCGTCGGGCGCATGATGTGGCGGCACTATCGCGGCAGCCCGTGTGAAGACGAGGCGCCGAGGCGCTGTCGATGGCGTCGGCGGCGCATGGGGAAGCGGCGGTAGCGGGGCGTGTCGGCCGGCGAGGCTATCTGCGGCTCTGCAAAGCGTGGAAAGCGATGGTAGTGCGTCGAGCGGCGGGCGACGCGGCGCATACATGCAACACGGCAGCCCGGACGGCGCGGCGAGGTTCGCATCGCTTGAGGATGCGGCGTCGATGGAGAGCCAAGAGGAGAGCAGCGGCGGAGGATGGCGTGGTGCATGCGATGGCTTGTCGGTGGCGACTACGACGGGCGTGGGCGAGTTGGCGATAGCGACGATGGGCGAAGCGGAGCCGAGAAGATATCGTCCGGTTGTAGTCGCACGCTTAGCGCGCCCGGCGGTAAAATATGTAGTGTTAAATCGCGTACCGCATTCCAATATTTACTTGTGCATGTGCAAAATCATAAGCATGTCATTTTTCTACTGTTTCATTTTAAGGGCAATTAACAAATGGATGATTGATTTAGTGAGAAGATTAGTGACACAACAGTAAAGTCATTTTGATGAAATGATACACAGTGGTGTGTAGAGTACAATTAGGAATAACTATGAGCAACTATCATCTTGAATGCATGTAAATGGAAAAGTTTTGTTCGATTAAATAGCCATTAGATATTGATCTAAAAGAGCACACTAATCAGAAAAAGAAGTTTTGTGAATTGGTCATTCCAAATAAATCCTGTAGCAAATTGAATAGTTAGAAATTTCAGTGATTCATTTAGCCTTTGGCATTTACCTATCATAAGCAACACCTTGTGAAAGTAAGTATTGATATGAAGAGTTAAAGACAAACAGTGAACCGGTGACATTTAAAAAATGTAAAAGAAACATTTGAGACTAGCAATTTTGCTAAGCTAACAATATTACTAATACAAGCGGGTAAGATTATGTTGTTTGCCTAGAGTTTGATCTAAGCAAAAACAAATCAATCTTACAGGTATTAGAGAATGGTTAGTCAGAATAAATAGTTAGCCATCAAATGTCTAATTAATCAAGAGAATACTTTAATTAGGCAAATGCTTAATAAGATGGATGAAAAATAGTAAAATTTCGGAAAAGGTCCGTGATATAATGTCATGACAATGGCCAAAGTATTTAATGCAATTTAAAATCCAGAAGATAATTATTTTTACACTGAAAATTGAATGAACTTAAAAAAATTCATAAGAAATTCATATGAACTCCAAATGGGATGAATCCAATTGGGTTGTTCCTAAAATGTTATTCTCTATCAATTTTTGTAGTTTTAATATCCACTACTAGTCTAGAAATTTATGCCAAAACAGTAAAATTCAGACAGTGAGATGAAATTTCAGCTTTTTCTCGTTTTTTGATTTTCAAAGGACTATAACTCTCGCATATAAACTTCAAATGAATTAATTATTTCACCTAAATTCATATATAATCATAATATACCCACCGTATAAAATTCATGAATTTTAGAATATTTTGAATTTTTAGCTTTATTCTTTGTTTATTGCGTTATCGTTCTTTCGTTAGGTGTTTGTGATTTTGACAAATTGTGAGTTCATCCAGTGTAATTGAGAGTGGTACCAGCAAAGGCAAGCAATCCCCTCCTTTGATGCATGTTGATTTTCTATTAGTTTCAAAAGTATCTATGTTAATTTAGATGTATTCTATGCATTGCTTTAATTTCAAATACTTGTATGTCAGTTGGGTAGAATTAGTTATATCCTCTTCTGCATTTGCCATCCTTTGAAAGTTGATTGCCTGTTACCTTGATTAGGGTTATATGTTATATGGGTTTGTTTGCTAATTTGTAGAATGATGCTTAGCCGAGCAAGTAGTTAAAGTCGAAAACAGTTGATGGAGCTAGTCCATTGGTCGATGGATTGAATCGAATATTGATGAAATTTAAGGAATATATGGATTGAAATATGTGGAATTTGAGGAATATGTCTAGATCTTCAAATCTGGTTATTGTGGTCTTGTTGAGTGATGTTCTTGTGTGTTGGACTTGGGCGGGTGATAGGGTGATGAAGGAGATTAATTTGTGTAGCCCCATCCGGGTGATTAAGGATCGGTCTATGGTGTGTTGAATGAAGTCTCATGTGCAACCACACATTGGGTTTATAGGCGATGGCTTGCCTAAATAATTTGTTATGTGTTAGTTATCAAAAAAATTAGGTTGACAAGTTGTTGCCTTGTCAATCTAGTGGGGACATGTAAGTTTTGCCTTACGTGTCCTTAATGGTCTTTTGTGTTGCCAGATTACTGCGTAAATGACTTACCTACACAAAGGATACAACCATGGTGACGATAAGCGATTTTGGCCATGGTGTTGTTTCCTCGGGAGGTTTGATAGTTAGGACATGACATTGTAACGGCCTGGTTATGGTATCTTAGTCACACTCCAAAGGAAGTGTGCACTGGCTGATACTATGAGATATTCATATCGTGTGGTAAAGTTGTACACCTCTGCAGAGTTAACAAAACTATTTGAATAGTTGTGTCCCTAGTTATGGAAATCACTTGGTGAAACTATGCATAGTTAGCTTATGGGAATATGGGTTTGGTTATGGTTGAAAATGTTGTGTCATATGTTGAATTGTTCAAATCTTATATGTTGTCACGAATATGAAGTTTGTGTGTTGATTTGGTAAGAAATGGATTGTGTCACAAACGGGGAGTTCGTGTGTTTATTATAATGTTTATTATTATTGGAGCATCTATTGTTGTTGATCATAAATTTGGTAATACCTACTTTTATATAATGTTTATAAATATTTAACAAATGACAATTTGAATCTATATCAGTTATCTTAAAGAAAAACTTGCTTTATCTTTGAAAATTGCCTAGTGTAGTAGCCTTCCTTTGACACTTAAATGCATTTATTATATATTGCTATTTGTAAGCCTTGTGAGTATGTTTTTGTACTCAATCGTATTGTCCATGCTACAAGTGTGAACTCATTCAAATTGGGTTAAGTACGGAAGATTGTTCTACTTTAGCTCAAGTTGGTTGCTTGTGGGTTTGGGTATGCCAACTCCGCTTTTCTCTTTTATTTCCTTATTTATCTTCCGCTGCTATTTATTTGAGTTATGAATAAATTTGGTCGGTCGGCCCTCTTATGCAAACTTGTATCTTAAGGTTCTATTTAATGATTTTGTGATAACAATTCTATTATTTTATACATTGTGAATGGATGTGGATGCAATGTTGTGTTTGGATATGTGCATGTTATCTACTGATCCTTGGGAGCTAACATGTAACATCTCAAAACGTGGTTTGTGTTTCCAATGTATAAAAATGAGAATAAATTAAAACTTTTAATGCATCATGTTGTCTTTTGAATTTTCTGAATTTTATTTCTACGTTTTGTTGATTTCAAAAACTTAATGATTTAATTGACTATAAGCATAACCCTTTAAAACTTTTTAACCATATATTGTGATCATCCTTTAGAATTATTTTTCCTAGCTTCTCGATCATCCTAGTGACTCCTTTGAAAAATTTCATAATTTTTAGATTTTATTTGCTATTTTCTAGGGGCTAGTCAAACTAGATACACCCTTGGTGAAACCCCTTAGGCAGCAACTTGTTATTTTTATAGAGAGAAATGTATGCATGAAAAACTCTGGAACAATTACACAAGGTTGTTCTTAGATCCAGTAACCTTCCTTAAAAATTTTAGAATTTTTGGAGTTAAGCTTTTGCTTTTAAAAATTGCCAAACCATCTCAGCCTATTTATCAAAAACAAGATTCACTGTTCCTCGGGCTAGCCCGTTGCAACCGGTCCAAGCCACCTTTGCCGACTTGACTCGGCCGAGCCTAACCAGCTAAGCTGTACCAGACCAGACACTGACCCGCGCCTTACCTCCTCAACCGCTGGCACGCGGGCCCTCGCTGCAGGCCTTTGTCTCCAGCTCGCCACCTCGCCCGCGTCAGCAGCCAATGACTCCGCCCCTAGTTTTTGACGAGCGCAGGTGGTTTGGCCGCGCTAATCGCGTGTAACACCCTGTCTAAGCGGAAGCCAATATATTACCTAAAGTCTAACACCAATCAATACTACAAATTAATTTCAAGAATCTTTCAGCTAATAACATAAAAAGAGCAACATTTATTAGAATGAATATATGAACTGAATCAGAATTCAACAACATATCAAAACTCTAATTATCCAATCATGTTGAATCATTTAGGATAAACCTATCAATAGACTATACGAAGATCATTAGGCATTTACTAAATCAACCATATCATAATGAAGGATAACATCAACCATCAAACTCCATTTATTACAATCTAATATTTATCAGATGAAAGGTAATGACAAGATCATCTAATTAAAAAGTGAATAATGTGAAGTGAATGAAGTGATCTGTGACTATTCCCTCACAAGCGTACCGTCCTCATTGTTTACCTAAACAAATAAACACGACAAGAATGAGTCCATGACTCAGCAAGTATAAAGAGTAATATGAACAACAATGAATAAGAACCTGACAGTCGCAATACATAATAAGAATGTAGCATGGCAGAAATCATATGAATGAATGAAACGCATGACCTCCTCTTACGCTTATCTACGGTATAGCGGTGAATACCCGTTGATGTTCACTCATGCCCGCATTATCCAAAATGCGAGGATCCAAGGCTCATTTGAAGAATGTTTCATAACAGGGATCCACGTTGCCCACATTGGAATGGTGGGTCTTACATGCCCATATTGGAATGATGAGTCTTTACATTCCACTTCCGTGGGTGAAACATGAACAGTGGTCGAATGAATGAATGGAGTCATGAATATGAAAGACATACTTTTAGGAAGCGTGGACTAATACTCATGCAAAAGAACAAGAATTACTGGAATTATTCACAATTCATAGAATTTAACCAATTCAATAGCATCACACACTTTGACCAACCAAAGACAATCATGACCATTCCAAGCTGCACTGCCTCAACTGTATGAAGGTGATGGCGTGACAAGGATCTTGCCCAAGAACCACACCACCGCCTGAACAATTTTAACGACCCTAATAAGAGAGTAATTCGGGACATAACATTGCTAGATACAGGTACTGACATACTACGCTCCCTAACGTAGCCCAAAAATATCCACTTTCAAAAACAACGAACTGTCCCAGAATGAGACAGTCCCCTTCTAAAATTCATAACATTCTACAGGATTATCCAAATTCAGTGATTTTTAATCCCCTGAAAAGATTACAAGTTTTTCCACAAAAACCTAGTTGGCAAGGTTCCCAGATTCTGCCTTCTTCTGCCCCTTTTAAACAGGTTAATAAACCTATAAAAATCTCGTCAGAGGTTCTGGACAGCGAACTAAAACTGACGTAACTCTCAGTACAAACATGCAAAAAAATGTGATTTTTATCTGTCTAGAAAGCCTATAAAAATATCTACAACTTTCATGTTGGTGAGATCCTAAAAAAATTCTTTATTTAATTCTTATTAACCAATTTCTACGATATGTTAGAATCTCGATAGAAACCTAGAACTGAAATATTATAAAATTCATAACGTGCGATTCCCAACTCCAAATTGAGTGATCCAGGACTCTATGGAAAGCCAGAGACAATACCTACAACTCTCTAGTAGACACCTTGGTTAAAATATGCCTCTAACTACCCGAAAACAGACGATCTCTACATACTATCAGAATCAATCTACTACCGATCTCGCCTAATCACGGAAATTATACCTCAATCTAATAGGATTGGGAGGATTACCCTTGGGGATTTGCTAGCCCGCTGAGTTCCCAGCGAGGTGCTCCTCCCTCTCCTCTTCTCCTTTCTCAACCAGCCACCAATGGGGGAAGTGGCGGCCGGAGGCAGACGGCGTGGGGAGGTGGAGCGGCGAGGAGCGACCGGTTGGGGGGGGAGGAGGCGCAGACACCGAGGGAGAGGAGGAGGCGGCGGCTGGTGGGGAGGGTGGAAGATCGGCGACCGTGGGGAAAGAGGGAGGGCACCCTCCTTGGCCGACCCCACATGGGCCTCCTGGGTTGTGGCCCAAGGCCCAGCTTGGCCTGTAATATCCCGAAATCGAATCGGGAGAATTTAAAAGAAGTTGGGGACGAAAAGGCAATTAAAGAATTGTATTTTTCTGTTGAGAGAGGGGGATTTTTATAAAAATTCGACAACCTGGGATGCAGTGCGGCCCGGGAGGCCCAGAGGGAGGGCCGCCCGAGGGGGCGGCCAAGAGAGGCGCCCACCCTAGCCGCCTCCCCCACTCCCTCCTCTACCCCCTAGAGCCGCCGCCCCCTCCACCCTTTCTTCCCCAACCAGCGCCTCCTCCCTCCTAGGCGCCTCCTCCTCCCCTCGGTGCTGGTCCCCGGTGATCGCCGTCGTCGACTCCCAAGGCCCAAGCTGCTCCTCCCAACTGGTCTCTCCTCCTTCCTTCGGTTTTGGTGGTCGATCCAAGGTAGGAAGGGAGAGGGAGCAAGGGGGGTTTGGTGGGAGCTTGATCTTCATCCCCCAGCGAGTCTTCAAGGGTAACGATCGAGTCTGCTCGCTTTTTGATTTGTTTTAGATGCGAAATTGCTCGTTAGAGTCAAATCAGTTGTTGTTCGGATCGTCCAGATTAGGTTCAGTATGTTGTGCGGCCAATTGAGGGTTGTTAAAGGCCGAATCTCAAGTTTTTGTCTGCTAGAGTTTTGTTCCTGAGGTCGTTAGCTTTCGTTTGACACTAAAATCACCAGATTCCTCCTTATGGTTTAGGAGAGATGAATTTTTAACCGCGCTATTACATGCATGCGAGAAATGGGGATGTCGGTTTTTCTTGGTTTTGATCTAGTTAGAGTCGATTCGAACTTCCACCCAACTAGGTTATTGTATCCCTTTAAATAAGATTTCCAAGTTGATAAATATCGCCTCCATTGGATCATTAGAATGAAAGTTACATCATTTTCTTTCTTTGCTGTTACGTATTACGGACGGGTGTGCATCGATTGTTTTCAAGCTGCGGTTTAATAACTGTTTTGGCGAATCAAAGAACCCGTAAACTAGTGTTTCGTAGATTTTCGCGTTAAGTTTGAATGGGAACTGGTTTCATGTCCTTGGAGTTCCATATAATTAATTATGAATTTTCTAATACCGCTGTCCAGTAGGATGGGCTGGAGTCTAAATAGTGTAATACTAGTTTTAACTCCGTTGATTACGTTGAATAGCCGAAGGGTTACTGTAGGCCTCTTGTAGCTATGTTAATCCATGTTATCCTTATTTCGAATAATTATTTGTGTAGGCGGTGAGGCGGTGAGTGGAGGTGCACCGTTGTTGCCTCCTAACACGTCACAGCGCGGAAGGCAAGTACTTTGTCTTTTCTTATGCAATGTTGATAATTGCGTGTGGATGTATTGCTAGACTTGCTATTCATGTTCCATTACAAATTAGTTTATTCATTCTTATGTGATAAATATTCAATGCATGTGATTCATTCCATACACGCATCATTTTTGTTTTGACCACGGGAGTGCAAATTGAAAGACCCATCAACTCCAGTATGGGCATGTAAGTCCCACCACTCCAATGTTGGTAATCTTGGACACCCGTATGAAACGTTCTTCATACGGTATTTGGGTCCCTGGACTTTGTTAAGTACGGGCTTAAGTGAACACCGACGGGTGTATCACTCGTTATACCGGTATAAGCTGTTATGCAGTCCGTTCCTTCAACGCATTTTTCCATTCCATTCATACATGCATGTGCTTTCGGAAGTTGTTCATATGAAAGTTGGGTTTGGTTTGTCCACCTTATGCTTGATTTAACATGTTTAGTACTTGCTAAGCTTGTGGCTCATTCTTGTTGTTTTATTTTATTTAGGTAAATGATAAAGAGGGCATTCTTGGGAGAGAGTAGTCCAGCACGATGCACACTACCCATCTTAAATCAACTTTCATTGATATTTTAATTCATGTCAACCATTTGATAATTGTTGAATTGTAATAATCCAACATGGATATGGTTACTATATATTCACGATATAATTGTTGCCCTATTCTTCGTTTGAAATTGTCAACTTTAATATTGGCTTCGTAGCAATTATGGTTTTAGTATTATTATTATTGTTGTACATCTGTTTGATTACTAGAATTTTGATTGATTTGGTGACATCTTGGCTTCCAAATAGCCAGGGTGTTACATGGCCGTTTTTCACGAAAACCGCCTTGCAACTCCTAAAAATTCTAATTTTCTATTTAATTCTTTCTCCCGAATACTCTTCTAATCGCCCGAATAAACTTTGAGGTATTACGCAGTGCTCACGCATGCTCCTATCACCTCGCCATCGCTTCGTCGTGATGAGGGGATTCCGTTTTGGCCTTTCCCCCCACACCTCCTTGGTCCCTGTCGCCGGCGAATGGCTAGAGAACCCAGCGGCGGGGAGCTCCTCTGCTGGTCGGAACGACCGACCGCCACTATAGCAGGATGATTAGGCGTTAATTGATGTCATTAGGGCTTTAAGCATTGATTAGAATTAAGTAACCCGGAATTAAAAGAGGAATGTCTGATTGACATGTGGGTATGAGGATTTTATGTGCATAGTAAACCGCGCCGGATCCATGGACCTATGAACCGGGCCGTGGACCAAGGGTCTACGCACTGTGCATATGAGCTGTGACTATGACAAGTTGGTGCCGCTTGCAGTAGCATTTTAATTCCAATTTTTAAAATAAAAAGGTCGATGTTGCTTAGGGCCTGTGGATCAGTGACCGTGGCTAGTAAGGCTTCGGTAGAAAAAGTATTTACTGCTTTTTATATTTTCAGAAATGCTTTATTTGTGTAGTGAAAATTTCTTAAACTTCAAAATTGCATAAGTAATTTATTTTAATTCCAAATTTTATGATTCACATTTTTTAGCTTCTTTTTTAAATGTACTTTAATATAAAAATGGTTTGGACCATGTTTCTGTCCTAGAAAATACTATTAGCAAAATTGCTTTAGGTTTACTATTATTGTTGTACTAAAAATGCATAAGTATTTCTCTGTAACTCCAAATGAAGTGAAATCAATTTTGTGGTATTGCTCTGTTATTGTACTTTATTGTAGGATAGGTTTTAAATATGTTACTATCTCAGAAAATCTTATTTTACAATGATTTATGCACTACTTTCATAGCTTTAAAAAATCATAAGAATTTCATTTAACTCCAAATGAAGTGAATCAAATTTTTTTGTTCTTAGAATGTCGTGCTCTGTCTACCATTAAATTTTCATGATGACCAACTCTCTGGAAAATTGCAAATGAACAATAACCAAATGTTATTGAACCATTTTCTTTCGTGATAAAATTATTTTGGCTATAACTTTTGCATGCAACATCCAAATTAATTAATTTTTATTGATAAAATCAATTAAAATAATTCTCTACCTTATGTGTAAATTTCATGATTTTTGGATGAATTTGAATTTTGAGTTTATTGGTGTTATCCATTGTTTTTTGTTCTTTTCGATTCTTTCGCTTGGTTTCGACGATTCTATCATACACGAGAGTGATTGTATGCAACAATTCAAATATCTCCAACAAGGCAAGCAGCCCCCCTTTGATCATCTTACTCCTATTACTTTCGATACAAATATCTTGATTGCAAATGTATGTATACATGTGCTATTTTGATGTTAATTTTTGTTAGGAATAGTAAATCCGAATAGATGCATGAGCTGTAGGTAAATATTTACCATTGCTATTGATCCTAGATTAGATATTGGTTAATGATGTGGAGTCCGATGGGTGGACTCTAGTCATGTATATGTATACTATGCGAGTCGGTATGCTTAGCAATAATTAAAACGGTAGCATGGGGATCATGACTTCGGTGATGGTTGGTATATCATCACTTTAAATACATGGGTCAGGGTGCTCATGTATGTAATTGTATTTGGAAAAACTAAAACTGAAAATATAAAGATTTGGACTTGGGCAAATGGTATGTATGGTGTGATCGTTGGGCTTGAATGGTTTGTGCCCAAGTCAACAAGGACCTAATTACTTGCGTCATTAATCCAAGCACTTTTGCATGCTAACCACATGAGAGGGATATGAGACCTCTCTTGACTTAGTACTTTGGTGGGTGTTAGCTCTCAGTCGCGGGAGGTTTGTGTGTGTTGTGTGAAAAAATAAATGATCTGTGTGTGTTGGGTGTGCGGTGGTGGAGTTTCGGGTAAGTTCTTGTGGATATCATGGGGATATGCTCCAGATCTTAGGATGATGTGACAATTAGCAATGGCGTTTACGGTTGGTCATTTCACGTGTTTTCGGCAAAGGTTGATTCGATCAGTCGAACCGGTCCGCAAACCAATAGCCGTGATCGAGCCGGTCCCAAATCGATCCGTCGGCCATAAGCGTGATCGGACTGTCAACGTCAGAAAGTGTTGAATTGAGCTGGGCTAAAAATAGAAGGTGTAGGCAAGAGAGGGAATTCTATTGCACTTGGTCCTATAATTTTTGGAGTCTCTAGTCAAAAGTTCTATTGGTTTGAAATTTTGATAGGTTTCGGTTTTAGAGGTTAAAATCGACTAAGTCATTACTAAGCGATGCGGCCGGCCAATAGCTAGCGGTCAAACCGGCCAGGGTGGGCGGTCAGAACGGACCTAGGGGCGGTCTGACCGGTTTTCACTTGGTTCGTCGCCCGTCGTGGTGGCGATTCTCGGTTGTTAGGTCAAAGTCATGAGTTTCAGGGCATATATGTTGCATGATGCATGTTTTGACTAACAGGGGTCAAGTTGTGAAGAACTTATTCCCTAATTCGGTTTACTTGTCTATTGTTGTGCAGGTTGCTTGGTGGTCAACGACGATCAACGGCGACGATGTTCGAGACTAGGCTTGGAGAGCTGAGGTCCAGAACGATTGACGATGCCGGGTGAGGTCAATGTACTCAAGCGTGGTGCAAGATGGATAAGGGTGACCTATTAGCTAATCCGAGGCGCAAGTATGGCACAAGGTGTAGCTAGTTAGGTCAAGAGATGTTAAAGACGGCGCATTAAAATACGTGTGTATGTGTCCCGTTTGTTTTGGGCCTTAACGGTAGCCCAATAGAGTCAAACATCTAGAAGGTCTAAGGCTCCACTATAAATAGGAGAGGGAGGTGGCTGCACCATCACTTCATCTCTTTTGTTATTTTTGAAAACCCTAATTTTCTCAGGGAGAGCTTTTGTGGATGTAATATCCTGGATTCGAATCGGGCTAATTGAAAAGACGCCGGTGATGAAAATGCAGTGTAAAGAAATAGAATTTCTGGTTAAGAGAGGTGGCTATCAGGTTTTTCTTGACAACCTGGGCCGCAGGCCGCGGCCCAGATGCCCCATTAGGGGTGGTCGGCCAAGAGAGAGGCGCCCTAACCTAGCGCCGCCACTTCCTCCACTCTCCTCCCCATGGCCGCCACCCTCCTCCTCCACCAACCGGCGCTCCTTGCTGCCATTGGAGCCACCTCCCTCCCTGTGGTGCAGCCTTGGTGTTCCCCCGGCGCCGCTCCCCAATATCTTCCCCGAAGCCGCCACCTCCCGCCGTCGCCACCGGCCGTTCGTCTCTCTAGTGTGGCCGGCCATTGAAGAGAGGGAGAAGGAGAAGAGAGGAAATCTTTCGGGGAGTCGATCCACATCCTTCTTGAGGTTCTACAAGGGTAACAATGGCTTCCCCTCGTTGTTTGACTCTTGAAAGATGAGAAATCGATTCGATTGTTGGGATAGTTTTGCCTCTGTTATTAGATCCAATGCATGCGATGGGTTGTGCGTCCAGTTTCTGCTTCTTAGAAGCAGAATATGGTATTTTCATCTCCTAGAGTTTTGTAGCCCTGGTTTTTTTATCTTTCCATTACCATGGAGATAATGAGATTCTGCCTTTCGGTTTAAGAGATACGAATTATTCTTTGCTTGTATTTGATTACATGCATCGGCGAGAAGGAACTGTCTGTTTGTTCCTTAGTTTTGACCCTGTTAGTGTAAGATTCAGAACTTCCACCCAACTAGTTTATTGTAGCCTGTTTAATAATATTTCCAAATTGATAAAGATCACCTCCATTGGATCTATATAGTGAAAGTTATGCCATGTTCTTTACTACTGATCTGTTGTCTGGACAGATGTCTGTCATTCATTTTCAACTGTTGGTAAGCCGAATATTTTGGCAGATTTAGCTAATCTTGTCAACTAGAGTTTCATAGTATGGTTCGTTAAGATTGATTGGGCACTTGTTTCACGTCATTACAAGTTACAGATATTTAATTATGATTTTTCTTGTACTGCTGTCCAGTAGGGTTTCAAGTGGATGAATTGTATGTTTTCAATTCGGGTCTATCCGTTGTATTGGGTAGTAAAGGGGGTATGGTAGATCACCGGTAGCATCATCATATCATGTGTTCTTATGTTTGAATACACACTCTTGTAGGAGGCGAGGCGGCGAGTGTAGGAGCACCTTCGTTGCCTCCTAGTACGTCACATCGCGGAAGACAAGTATAACGCGTTAAGACATGTTGATTTCTGTTGAATGTTGTTAATGCGATGCTACTTCTATGATCCATGTTCATACTTTATGTCATACAGTTGAATGTTGTTGATGCTATGTTATTTCAATGATCCATGATTCATACTTCATGACATATATTCGTTCTTAGTTGATAATCCATGGGAATGAAAGAGGTGACACCCATTGCATATATTCATTCCATTCTTGCATTGTTCGTGTTCCGTCCACATGAGTGGAATTGTTAAGACCCATAAATTCCAGTATGGGCACGTAAGACCCACCATTCTAATGTGGGCAATTTTGGATACCCGTATGAAACGTTCTTCATACGGTGATTGGATCCCCGGACTTTGTTAAGTACAGGCTTAAGTGAGTACCGACGGGTGTGTCACTCGCTATACCAGTATGAGCATGTGTGAGTCCTTTCCATTCAATGCATCCATTCATACTCATAAGTGTTCAGAGATAAGTTCATAATTCGTATTGAGATAGACTTGTTCATAACCTTGTATGTCCAATTGTTTACTGTACTTGCTGAGTTTTGACTCATTCTTGCTTGCTTTATTTATTTAGGTGATCGTTGATGATGGCTTTGTTGGGAGGGAGTAGACCAGCACATTTCTCACAGTTCACCATAATTTACTTTCATTAATAATGTCGATTATGTCTTTCATTTGTTAACTGAGGAACTGTAATAAAATAGTTTACTACTGCATGATATTTCTCTCCACGTTATGCTTTCTTGTCAAATGATGCTAGTGGTTCATTTTAATTATTTCTTGATTATGTTCCGATGAATTCAGTCTTTATTCCTGCCATGCTTCTATTAAAGTTAGTCTCTATATGTACTTAGAGGAATTACAGTTTAAATTCTTCCGCAGTTTGGTTGTAAGTTAGTTATTTAGGTAACATTTTGGCTTCCGAATAGCCAGGGTGTTACAGTTGGTATCAGAGTGGGTTTTAGGTCCGTGGTTCATTCAAATATATTAAATTGACACACTGTGCATACTAGGAAGGGGTTGGGTAAACTGTTGCTTCCGCATTTCAATTGTTGTGACTCGATTAATGAGTCGTTGTTGAATTATTTTATGCTATGATGTGTTAATCTATGATATGATGTGATATCCTATATCTATGAATATATTCTATGATTGTCATGAGATGATTATATATATATATATTCATAATTGAATACGTTGGTTATGTGTATTGGTAGCGGACGTCGAGCAGTTGAGTTCATGGTTGTTGTCTTGGGTTTTGCCAGGCTACACCACTATTCGTGGTATGACATTAGAGAAGTTCTTCCCCATATTCCATAAGTTCTGTGTTGAGCAGGAGCTCGTTGATGAATTTGTTGTCTTTCTCGGGCTTGTATCTGGTTTCTTGGTTGTAGTTTCTTGCAGTTCATGAATTTCTTTTAAAAAGGGGAGTTATAATGAAGTGGGCAAGCTCCAGTGGGTCTCTGATCGTTCTTTGAAACAATTACTGTTCTTTCGATTATTGTGATATTTCTGCTCTACGTGAGCATAGTTAAATTGCAAGATTTATCTTTTCACGAAGTTACCTTTACCTGTTGGAAAATTAAACTCATTGGTTAAGCAATTTGGGCATTGGAAGGTTTCGTTTGCAAGTTCTTTATTAAGTGTGCATTGACCTTGCATATTTCTTTTGGATTACTTTAGAAAGTCGTTCTCTTCCTTGATTTCTGAATTTGACAAATTCCTGTCCGGTGGTGGTTGATGAATGTCTTTTGGGTTCATGATTCATGGTAGATGAGTTTCAATGGGTCTTTAGTGGTTCTCTGAAACCATTATTATTTTTCAATGTTGAGTTGCTTTTACTACTGGTGATCTTTACCAATTGGCAATATTGTTATTTCCATGGTTGTTCCTTCTTTCTTATTGTAAAAGAGCGACTCAGTCACTCGTTTGATAGTTTGAATAACGAGAGTTTTCTGTTGCAAGTTCGTTGACACTAGAAAGCATTGGCTCCATGTATTTCTTTTGGATCATTTCGCTTGTTGAAGTTTAATGCCTCTCTTTTCTGAAGAAAACTGTTAAAACCTTTTTGTGGTGCTGTGTTGTTATTAAGTTGAAGGTTGTACTGAAACAAAAATTGTGGGCTACGGGTTTCTATTGGTCCCTATTTGTTTTTCAAAACAATTTCTTATCTTTCTGACTGCTGAGCTCTCTTTACTATTTGTAAACGTTATTATTGACAAGATCGTTCTCTTTTTACGACAGTCCTATCTTTCTTGCTGGTAAAGGTGACCTGGTTATCCGTTTGGTATTTTGGAGAATGAAAATTATCTTTTACAAAGTTCATTGAAGAAATTTTTGACTCAGCTCATGTAATACTCCGGAAATGGATCGGTGGAAAGAAAGAGGTCGGAGAGAGCGAAAGAAATTGTTTTCAGCGGAAAATTCCATTCGTCGGGGGGGTATACGTTAATATCAGGCAACCTGGGCGCGATTCGCGACCAGAGGCCCGATAGTGGGCGGCCGGCCCAACTAGGGGCGGCCAAAGGGGAGCACCCTTTTCCCCCAAACCCTATTCCCTCCCTCCCCCAAGCCGCCTCTCCTCCCCCTTGTGCCGCCCCCTCTCTTCCTCCCCTCCTCCTAGGCGCCTCCCTCTCCATTGGTGGCTGCCATTGGAGATCCCCGGAGCTGCACACCCGGTCTTCCACGCGTTCCTCTTGGTTCTTCCTCCGCGGGCGCTGCATTCCAATCGGGTTCGTGGAGTTGGAGCTGGCCAAAGAAGGAGAGGGAAGGCTTTGGGAAGTTGTTCCTCGTCGTTCTTCGGGTCTACAAGGGTAACGAGAGACCCCATCGCTGTTTGATTGCGTTAGAGTTGTCGATTCCATGTTTTTGGTAGTATCGCGTAATCTCTGTTAGTAGATCGGTTCTGTACAGTATGTTGCAACTCGGTTTTGGGTGTCTTAGAGGCAGAATTGGATGTTCTCGCCTTCTAGAGTTTTGTTCCTTATTTCATTAGCTTTGTTTTGGCACCTGGATCACAAATTTTCACCCAGTAGATTAAAAGTTATGGCTGTTTTACTACGCGCTGGTCTGTCTGTCAGAACTGATGGGTTTAGTCGGTTGCTCCTAGGTTTTGATCTAGTTAGAGTCAGAATCAGGTCGGACACCCAACTAGGTTTTTGAAGATAATTTCACCATGTTTCCAGGCTGATAAAAATCACTTTATTTGGATCAGTGGTTGAAAAGTTAGAGCATTTGCTTTAGGGCTGTTCAGATTTCTGGGCAGACTGCAGTGGTAGTTTTTCAATGGATGGTTAGACCTCTGTAATGGCCGAATTAGAGTTTAGCATCAACTAGAGTTTTGTAGCCAGTTAAGTTAAGAAAATTTGAGCACTGGTTTCAGGTCTTTTGGACTTACGGTTTTTTATTGGTGAATTTTCTAGTAAAACTGCCAGATTAGTGATAATTGATATGTTTGGGTAAATTGATCAAATTGAACTTTTATTGGGTTAGTTTGGTTAGAGTTGGAGGGAGGACACGTGTAGCCTTTCCATACTCGCTTGTCCTCATTTCGATTATTTTATATTGTAGGCGGTGAAGCGGTGAGTGGAGGGGTATCTCAATTACCTCCCAACCCGTTCTGTAGCAAGCGAGAATAAGTAATTTGTATTCAATGTTTGATGTCATGTATGATGTGTGAATGAATGTTTACATTTGTTCGTATTTGTAGATGAATGCCATGTGTTCTTTTCATTTATAATTACTATTCAATATTGACATGTGATCATCATGACATGCATACATTATTTTGGTAAGACCCATCAATTCCAGTATGGGCACTTGAAATCTCATCAATTCCAAGATGGGTACGTGAGTCCACCATTCCAATGTGGGCCACGTTACGTGAGTCCACCATTCCAATGTGGGCCACGTTGGACAGTCGTATGAAACGTTCTTCATACGAATACTTTAAGTGAACACCGACGGTGCTTCACTCGCTATCTGCAGTATATCTTTGCATTATGTCCATTTCCTTCAATGCACCATTCCACTTCATCCATTCATAAATTCGTTTCGATAGTTGTTCAAATTATGTTTGTGATATCACGATCATTGTATGCTGATTGTTACATACTGATTGTTTGTTGAGTCTTTGGCTCATTCTTGCTTTATTGTCTTATTTAGGTAAATGACAAGGAAGAATGATCTTGTGGAGGGTAGTTCATCACGATGCACTCACTATATTATATCAAACAATTTGAGGACTTTTAATATCATTGATTATGATTTGAGTTGCATTGTAATAAGCCAACATGGCCGTGTTTACCATATCTTGCTGAACTGTTTACTTCCATTTCGTTGCTTAAGACTGGAGGATGAATGCTTGTTTCCATATATTCATATTACTCGCTCCACTTTTTCATGCGAGTTGATGTTATTCATTTGAAGAGTAGTGATTGTAGGTGACATCTTGACTTCCTTATAGTCAGGGTGTTACAGTTGGTATCAGAGCGGGCTTCAGGTCCGTGGTAATAATATTAAAATGACACACTGTGCACAATAGGAAGGGTTGGGTAAACCATTGTTTTTCCGCAATTGCTTGGTTATGCCCAATTATTTTGTTTATCAGTTCGTTGAGCTAAGTATTTGATTTACGTTCTGTTGTGTTGTTCTTAGATGGCAAGAGGTAGAGGCCGTGGTCGTGGTCGTCCACCGACCCGTAGTGGTGGTCGTGGCCGCGGTCCGGCAGCTACATCGTCTTCGTCTGAAGGGTTGGTGGTCTTGATCGAGGAGATTGCCTCAGTTGCGCCTCCGGTTGCTGAGCCACCGGCCGCAACCGCTGATCTCATTCAGACCTTATTAAGGGAGAATCAACAACTCCGCCAACAATTGCAGGCGGCCATTCCTGCGCGCTTTGCACTGTGGCGAACACATTCTTCTTCTTTGTTCCACCCGAGGCTAGGATGAGCCTCCGTGAGTGGATGTCGCCGTCTGACACTTTTGTGGAGCGGTACACGGTTGAGTGCGGATTTGGTTGAGGTATATGGGCGTCGATTTGGAGCCTTAGAGTGGCATCCGCGAAGAGCGCGATTTGTGGCCTTTCGGTGAAGGGCGGGCCGACATCTAGTGGGAAGGGTCTGTCTTCCGGGACTCAGTAGCAGTCTTATTACTTGGGAGATTTTTGTGGAGAGGTTCAGACACGGTTTATATCGACTCCTTCATCGAGAAGATGGAGCAATCCCTCGACCTATGTGCAAGGAAAAATGTCGGTATCTCGAGTATGAGGCGGATTTAACAACTGTGCGCTTTGTCCCGGCCGTGGCAAGTGATGATAAAGAGAAGGCTAAGAGGTTCGGTGGGGCCTCAATCAGAGTATCGCCCGGTTACAGAGCAACAGTTCTCGTGACTTTAGCTCGGTGGTTGAGCGAGCTAGAGGATGGAGTTGGAAAGAGCTCCTTCGTCGCAAGGGCATGTTGCTAGTGGTTACATTGCTCTTGGTGGATCTGGCGGTGGCGAGCGGAGTTTGGTGGAGGTGGTGGGTCTTTTCAATGACCCATTGCTAAGAGGTTTCACAAGAACCAACCCTCCGTCTGTTGGCGATGGCGATCTTCTTCTTGGCGCCACGTTCTTCATCTTTCGCCCCTGATTGCGACTGTTCTGTCGTCGAGTATGAAGTGTTTTCGGTGTGGTGACGGGCATCGAGCTTCAGAATGTTCCTTCAAGGGAACATGCCAGCAGTGTGGTCGAGAGGGCCACAAGTCCTCAGTGTGCAAGCAAAATCCAGCTAGTATCATCAAATGGGAGACCGTCCCCGCAGCTTCTTCCTCCAGTACATAATTTGATTTTAGAACTGGAAAATGCTAAGACTCTTGAATCTGATGAATGTTCATCCTACCATACTTTGCACTCTGAATTTGTTAAACTGCAATTTTCTCATGATATTGCTTTGCAACAATTTGAAAATGCTAGGACTGAGCTTGTTGAAGTTAAATCTGCTCCATGTGAAAAATGCTTAGAGTCTAGCAAGTTAGTTGCTTCTCGGGTGGTTGACCCTAGCTTTTGCACTTTCTGCTTAGAACGCAAACATGAAGTTAAAGATATCTTAGAAGCAGCTAGAGTTAAATATGCCAAGCTTAAGGACAGTATTGAGTCTTCTACATGTGCTTCATGTCCAGCTTTTAAACTTTAAAATGCTTTATATAAGGAAAAATATGCTAGAGCCATTAAGGGTAAAACCTGTGAATCATGTGTTAATCTTAAAGAAGAAAATGCTTATCTTAAAGATACCTTAGAAATATTCTCTAAAGGTAAGAAACAATTAAACATGATTCTGGATAAGTCTAAAACTCCTTATAAGAAGCAAGGATTAGGATACAATCATGTTCAAAATAATTCTAACCCAAAAGTTACTCTAGTCTTGGAAAATGGGTTAATTGAATTCAAAACACAACCTGCAAAAACACATAGTAACATAGAAAAGAAGAAACCTGGTTTAGGATTTGTGTTACATGCTCATCATCATGTTCCTAGACAGGATAACTCTCATGTTACTTTAACCATTGCTCATAATAGAACTTTAAATAAAATCAATGATAGCTCTTCTGCTTTGCATACTACTCGCAGACGTGTGTCTCAGTACTGGTTTCCTAAGTCTTGTTTAACTAACCCCAGTATCGAGACACATCGTTCTTCCGTGTCTTGATTTTTAGGATTTCCGCAGAAAGAGGAAGGACGCGTGGTTCGTCGACTCCGGCTGTTCACATCACATGACCAGAGACTCAACATGGTTCACCTCCTTCACGCGGTCGACGGGTGATGATTTCATCACTTTTGGAAATAATGGTCTTAAACAAGCCCCTAGAGCCTGGTATGATAGACTTAAGACATTTTTGCTTAAGAATGACTTGGAGATGGGCAAGCTAGACAAGACTTTGTTCATTCTTAGGTGTGGTAATGACTTCCTGCTTACTCAGATTTACGTTGATGATATTATCTTTGGTGTTTCTTCTAATGCTCTTGTTTCCAGCTTTTCTGAGACTATGTCTAGGGAATTTGAGATGAGTATGATGGGAGAGCTCAATTACTTTTTGGGGCTTCAAATCAAGCAATGCAAGGAATGGATCTTCATCCATCAGACGAAGTACACTAAGGACTTGCTCAAACGTTTCGACATGGGTGACTGCAAGCCAATCTCCACTCCTATGGCAACCATTGTTTTGGATCCGGATGAGGAAGGAGAAGCCGAGATCAACGTGAGTCTCTGCAAAGCATAATCGGTTCCCTTACATGTCGACGGCCTCAAGACCGGACATCCACTTCACGGATGCGCCTCTGTGGAGGTTTCAGCGTCTCCGAGGACTTCCCATCGCCAAGCCGTTAAGCGCATATTCGGTATTTACACTCTACCCTTACATATAGCATTTGGTATTCATGTTCTTCATCTTTGTCCATTCGGGGGTTTTCAGATTCTGATTTTGTGGGCTGTCGGCTAGATAGGAAGAGTACCTCAAGCACTTGTCACTTCCTAGGCACCTCTCTTGTATCTTAGTCTTCTAGGAAGCAGTCTTCTGTTGCACAATCCACTGCTGAAGCTGAATATGTAGCTGCTGCTAGTTGTTGTAGTCAGATTTTGTGGATGATAACCACTCTTAAGGATTATGGGTTAAATTTTGCTAGTGTTCCTCTTTTCTGTGATAACACTTCTGCCATTAATATTGCTACGAACCCTATGTAACACTCTAGGACCAAGCACATAGACATTCGCTATCACTTCCTTAGAGACCATGCCGAAAAAGGTGATATTATGCTACACTTTGTGGAGTCCGAGGCTCAATTGGTTGATATCCATACCAAGCCTTTAGACCCAACTAGGTTTGCCACTTTGAGAAGCGAGTTAGGGGTAATTTATCCTTATGGGTTGGTTTGAGGGGGAGTTCGATCTTTTCTGATCTTACCTTGTTCTTTTGTTCTTTTCTGAACTTTTTGATCTTTTTGAACGTTTTATGTTTTTAGGCTTTTATTGCATCTCGTTGTATCATATTGCATTCATATGAAAAATTCAACAAGTGGTATGAAAAATCCAATAAGTGGTATCCAAAAAGATGCATTGTAATATAAATTTTTCTGCTTATCTTTTAAAATTGGTGAAACTTTGCCTATTACCCTTTGGAGCTTTAGTATTTCAATTCTTGCTCAGTGCCATGTCTAGTTCTTTGACTTGCTAGAATTATCATGCTTTCACATATACAGATAAGTCTTTGTTGTATGAGCTAGATGTAATACCCCGGCCTGCTCGTAGTGTGGCCCATAAGGAGTTGTGTGGTGGGATTAGTCCCATATTGCTTATCTCAAGTGAGTTGTAGTAGTATATAATGCATGTTTGATCCAAACGTAGCACTCCGGGTTAACCCTTTTACACGAAGCGAGGAAGAAAGGGTAAGTGAGGTGCTATGTGTGGTAGTCCGCATACGGTGAAATTTGGGCATTGAGCGAATTTGGGTCGGGTGTTCGGATGGTATCGAGCATCAACCTTATTTGCGCAGGCGCGTGCGGGGACGAAGCGGGCATATGGCGCATGGCACATGTGGGCCGGAGTGGACACATGGCATGGCATATATGTCGACCTTTGGACTTGCGGACGTGTACCGAGGGGTGGTTCTGGGTATTTGCCGCGTATGCGGTATGCTGCCGAGGGCGTCAGCCCTTAAGGGGGGTGAATGTAATACCCCGGCCTGCTCGTAGTGTGGCCCATAAGGAGTTGTGTGGTGGGATTAGTCCCACATTGCTTGTCTCAAGTGAGTTGTAGTAGTATATAATGCCTGTTTGATCCAAATGTAGCACCACCGGGTTAACCCTTTTACACGAAGCGAGGACGAAAGGGTAAGTGAGATGCTATGTGTGGGCGGGTCCGCCCCACGGTGGGCTGGGCATTGAGCCGAATTTGGGTTAGGGTGTTACACTAGAACTCTAAAACAACTCGAACTAAAAATTGTAATTTGTGGATGTTTTAGCTAGTTGCGCAATTAGTGCTCCTTTTGTGACATTGGCCCTGTCAGAATTGCTTTTGTACCACCCTGGCTATTCGGAAGCCAAGATGTCACGCAAACCCATCAAACTACTAAGCATGGCATTAAAACTAGATTATCCAGATTCAATCAACATAAATTCCTAAAGAATGACAATGAACGATCACTAGAATCATGGTAAAGAATAGATAAACGATCATAATACCATGAACAGTCAAACGATACCAACATAGGGTTATTACAATCTGGAACTTATTTCAACAATTTGGCTTGAATGAATGGCAATAATAATTGTTCTGATTGGATAAAAGTGAAGTGTAGTGTGCCAAACTACCCCACCAAATCATCTTGTCGTCCTCCTCAATTACCTAATTAAAACATACAAAGCAAGGGTGAGTCGAAGACTCAGCAAGTACTAAACAAGAATAATCAAGCATGGAGTGGACAACACAATTCAGTTGAATTACGAACAATTATTGGAACACCTACATGTGTGTATGGAATGAATACATGAATGGATGAAATGTAAGAATGCATTGAAGGTATGGACTTATCATTGCATATACGGTATAGCGAGTGAATCACCGTCGGTGTTCACTTAAAGTTACCGTATGAAGAGCGTTTCATCTGGCGATTCAACGTGGCCCACATTGGAATGGTGGATCACACGTACCCATTACGGAATTGATGGGTTTTCAAATGCCCATCTTTGGAATTGATGGGTCTTTCAAATGCCCATCTTGGAATTGATGGGACTTACCAAAAAGAATCCACTTCCGTGGTCATAATGAATTTTATGAATGAACATGATGATTTCTCATGGTATGAATGAATATCACACATTAGTGGAAAAGATACATGGTATTCAACAACATGTGTAAACAAGTATAAGTATGTATTCACACTCAACATAATGTACCAATAAGGCCACACTAGTCACTTGCAGTATAACAACACCATGAACAAAGCACAAGAATATTCATGTAAACAACATATCCATTATGCATTCCTTTGAATTCAACACCAGTTAACATACAGTACTTGCCTTTCGCGTTGTGACTCGTTAGCAGGCAACGGAGGTGTTCCCACACATGATGCCTCGCCGCCTACACAAGTATGTTTCCAAAAATAAGAACAACGATATAACACTGCTACCGGTGTTCTACAATACTCTCTAATCAACCCACACGCCCAAAGGTTCAATTTGACTTCTACACTAAAAGTCCAGATTACCTATCTTCTGGCAGTCGTACGAGAAAATTCACCATTAATTATCTGTAACTCTAAAAGACCTGACACCAGTGCTCACTGAATCTTAACAGATCAGGCTACAAAATATTAGTTGGCGGAATCCCCTGATTCGGCCAAAACAGAGGGCTAATTATCAGCTAAACACAACCCATCTACGTCTGTCCAGAATACAGATCAGAGATAAAGAAAATGGCGTAACTTTCAACCTATTGATCCAATGAGAATGATTCTTATCAGCTTGGAAAGATAATTTTAAGGGCTAAAATAACTTAGTTGGGTGAAGGTTCTGATTCGGCCCTTAATTTGAACAAAACCGAGGGACAAACCTACTGACCTCAGTTTTCAGACAGACCGGACAGTTCTTAATCAAAAATTCATATCTCCCAAACTACAGATCGGATTTTCCTGATCTCGCTGCCAAAAGAAAGCTAACGTTCCCAGGAATAAAACTCTAGAAGGATAAAACCCCAGATTCGGCCTCTACAGTAGTCTAAACAATAGATGAAACACTAACATTTATCTGCCCAGAATTCATAACAGTGGTAATGAAAATATCATAACTTTCATTATACAGATCCAATGGAGATGATCTTTATCAGCTTTCAAAGATAATTTAAAGGGCTACAATAACTTATTTGGGTGGAGGTTCTGGAAATGCCTCTAACTAAATCAAAACCTAGGATCAAGCCGACAGATCCTTCTCGTCAGACAGACAGAACAGCGCGCACTAAAAAAATCATATCTCTTAAACCGTAAGGCGGAATCACGTGATCTCGGTGGCTATGGAAAGCTAAGAACAATACCTACAACTTTCTAAGAGATGGAGAGGACAGAAAACGAAGGTATCTTACCCAAAATTGATGTACAAGGAGGTGCACAGAAAGGGGGAAGGGGGGCGGCGGCTCCAAAGGGGGGAGGGGGAGAGAAATGTGGAGTTTAGGTTTTGGGGGGTGGGAACCCCCCCTTATGGCCGGCCACCACATGGGCCCCTCCTGGGCCGTGGCCTGAGCCCAGTTGTCGAGTTTATGGAAAACCCTTCTATTTTTTAGGAATTTCTACTCCTTTGATTATCTTTTCTTTCCCCGGCTTCCATTCAAATTACTCGATTCGATTCTTTACTCTTTTCATTTCCGAGGTATTACATTCTACCCCCCTTAATAGGATTCGACCTCGAATCTACAGGCCGATCCACTCGAACAAAAACTACGCCTGAAAATTATCAAGGATAAACACGTACCAGAAACAAACAGGTCTGGATACTGCTCGCGCATGCGAGACTCTATCTCCCAAGTGGCCTCTCTCTCGGAATAGAGAAACCACAAAGCAGAGATGTGAAGCGACGTCTGACCTAACAATCAACTTGAACTTTCTAGGTACACTCATCAGAAGAGGATCGAAGGTAAGACCTTACTCGATGGTCAACGTTTTTAACTTAATCTCCAACTTTGAATAGTCCTGCTGCTCACTCAGCACCAAAGACGCACCTTACGTTGCGTACTTCGCGTATGTACCCGTGACGGTCAAAGCGATAAGCCAGCTTCCTAATTTCTTCTACTGCCGGAAATGAAGAGAATCCAAGCTGAAAAAATAGAGAGTTCTCATCGCAACCACGCAATGTTAACTCTTCACCAAAAGGTTAAATCCCAAATGTGACAATTCATCGATAAAGCAATTCCACTTCCAATGAATCAATTTGCGAAAGAACACCACGGAAACTAAAAAGAAATTTGCTTGAATACTCAAATCAAATATTTCTTTTACTCATTGACTGGAAAGATTCATCATGCCAACACGACCCCAACTCAAAGTCTGTAAAACACTTATCAACAGCACAAAACCCAAACGAGAAACAAGAAAACGCATCATTTTCCAAGAAAACATCCTTTCTTCCGCTTCTCTCTTCGAGGAGTAAAACTTCTCTCCAATATTGGAATTCGAATTCATCGCATACCTCAAGAGATTAAACCTCTTAATTGAACATTATCAAATTATGCTCAAACTGAAATACATCATCCACACCATGGTGGAGAGACTCCATTGAATTTTTTTTTTGATTGCTCTAGACATCTCATTCTACTATTCAACCTTAATTTGATTAAACGCACCCAAAACGCCACAGGATAGATACCACACAATCACATTACCCCAAATTTTCAAGAACAACTCAGAATCGTCAGTACACATGCTAATGTACTGCTTCACAAGGGTCCTAGCATAAACATGCTCGGGAAACTCATTTATTCCACCCTCTATACACACAATCAGTAGGTGACCAAAGGTCTAGCATAAACAAATGCAAAGCCCAGATTTAACTTCTAAAACCTCTACAACAGATTGCTCTTATAACTGATAGTGAAATCATCGAATTAAATCTCCAACATTACCACCATTCTAACATACTCACTCATTGACATCATCAGAAATCACCCACACCATCTCGCAATGCTATCCAATTACGTTACTCTAAAAATTCAATGAAGGTTTCCATACCTCCGATAATCACCAACCTTTCAATCCTGAATTGAAGTTCTAGAATTTCACTATACCAGGTGTTAATCAGCCGTAACACTTTTTAGACTTACTTCGAAGTCAAACATCTCAGGTGAATCAATTTTCCTCCAAGGGATACAGATTAAAACCATTTCACATTCTACTACTCCTCCGATAACTTGGTAGCAAAATATCATCGCTACGATTACTCATCCACCACCAAGCGGTTGCCAAACTTTCACCTTGCAAACACTTCGCAACACAAAGCGTGATCCTTTCTCAAAAGGAAGAGGCGAACAAAAACAAGTTCATTCATACAGAAAGCGTTGCTCACCACTGCCAAGAAACTAAAAGAAATATTACGCTAAAGGTGATCTTAGAAAATGAAAACTAAGTTCGTGGTTGAGGGAACACATTCCTCAGAAGATAATAGCAAATAACAACCGATAATAAAACGGCATTACGCTTGAAACTCGAAATCTTTTGAGTGAAAAGGGCAGAAAATTTAGGCAATGAACTCATTGAACCTAGGTGGAGTCCACAATTGAAAACATGAGCTTCACAAGAAGAGAATGTCGGATCTTCTGAGATAAGAACAACGAGCATTCAAGATCAAAACGCCGCATCATGAAGAACCATTATAACTCGCAACAAATGCGTTTTACGTGGCAAACTTCGTTTATCATAAATAACCTGGGACCTCCAATAGGTCATGAACACAAAACTCAAATCGAATCATTTTGGAAACATCAAGAAAGGTGGTCAAACTTCTTTCTCTATAAAAGAATCAACCTTACTCTCACATTACTGATCGTGTCAATAAACCTTCTAAAGGGAACATGACAAATCGGGTCATAAAATTTTCAGCATCAAATGGAATTGTAATAACAACTTATTCTAGAAAAGAATTCTGGTATGAAAACCACAAAGTTGAACAAACGTCACACCCAACACTACAAAACTCTAGAGAAAGGGGGTTTCGACACTTTTCTTTTCAAAGGGAGGTTCTAAACTACAACACTCCAAATATTCCAAAGAAATGAACATAGTCGAAATTTTCTTCAATGAACTTTGTGAAAGGAAATTTTCATTCTCGAATCATCAAACGGATTACCGAGCTGCCCTTATCAACAAGAGAGATAGGGCTAACATAAAGAGAACGATCTTATCAAGATTAACGTTCACAAACAGCAATGAGAGCTCCACAGCCAGAAAGGCAAGAAACTATTTTGAAAAACAAATAGGGTCTAATAGAAACCCAGTAGCCCATAATCTTTGTTTGGGTGCAACCCCGACTTAAGCATAACCAAGCACTCCAAAAGGGTTTTAACGCTTTTCTTGTAAAAGAGATGCATCAAATTTCAACAAGCGAGAGGGTTCCAAAAGGAATACATTGAGCCAATGCTTTCGTGTTAATGATCTTGCAACAAGAATTCTCATTAGGCAAACCATCAAGCGACTAAATGAGTCGCTCTTCTCCAATGAGAAAGAAAGAACAACCATGAAAATATCAATGTTGCCAATTTACAAAGATCATTCGTAGTAAAACAATTCGACAATCGAAAAACAATAATATTTTCGGAGTACCATTAAAGGCCTATTTAAACTCGTCTACCAAAATCATGAACCCAAGAGAAATTCATCAATCGCCACCGGACAAGAATTTGTCAAATTCGAAAATCAAGGAAGAGAACGACTTACTAAAGCAAATTTCAAGAGAAATATGCAAGATCAATACACACTTGATAGAGAACTTGCAAAAGAAGTCTTCAATACCGAGATTCCAAGCGAGCGAATGAGTTAAATTTCCCAACAGGTAAAACAAGTCTTTTGTGAAAAGAGGAATCTTGCATTTGAACTATGCTCACGTGGAGCAGAAATATCACAATAGTTGAAAGGGCAATATTTGTTTCAAAGAACGAGTCAGAGGACTGCTGGAGCTTGCCTTCTTCATTAAAACCCCAATTTCAAAAGAATTCACGAACTGCCAGGAACCACAACCAGTGTAACATTCCAAAGTTCTGTTACCAAAATAAAATAAATAAATTTATTATTTTATTTGATTTTCTGACTATCGAAGAATTTTCTCGATTTACTGTAACTTGAAAAGAGTTTTCACTGTTAAAAGTAAAAAAAAAATTATTATTATTTGATTTCTTGGTTTTAACTTTAAAAGGAAAGTTTATTAAGTTTATTTGATTTTCTGTGATTTTATTGGATTTAAATTGAAAAATAAAATTTTAATTACTTTTCGGGTATTTAAAAAGGTTTTTCTATTTTTTAGAAAATAAAATCAAAAATAAAAGCCAACTTTAAGTTGGAATTATTTTTATTAAGTTCAAAATAATTTTAGGAATTTTATGAATTTTTCTAAATTTTTTGGACTCTATTTACTATATTCCAAAAGGTGTTCAATTTGTGGTTAATTTGAATTTCGAAAATTATTTAATAAAAAAAAATCAGAAAATAAAAATTTTGGAAAGTTCCCATCGGGTCACCCATCCCACCGTTGCTACACCAACAGCACGCTTAACATTTCCTCTCCCGTAGCTACCAAGTGGGCTTTTCCATTTTCTTGATTAGTAAATCCCTCTCCCCTCTTTTATTCCTTCTTTAACTCCTTCTTCTTCCTCAAGACCAGAAGGTTTCTTCTCTTCCCTCCCGTAAGCAACTTTAATGGCAGCCTCCACTACAGCCCATTTCGGCCACTGCCGACCAGCCCCGCCGGTACTTCCTCATCCCGCCGACCTTCCCCACCGCCGGCCGCCGGCCACCACCGCAAGCAAAACTCAAGCTCCACCATTAATGGCCGTCTTCACTCTTTCTCCCGTTTCTTCTCACTCAAAGCACCAAATTGAATGCCGTCTGTGCCCACACGTCCGTAGTAACGTCACCTACATCACTACACCATCAATTGGCCGTTTATTCCTCCCATTTATGAGCAGTTTTCAGTTTTCCGACGGTCATTATGGCACCAAAATCAAGCTTTTATTTTCGCATTTTCTCATCAATCCGGCCACCACCTCCCCTATATAAAGTGCCCTCCAGGAGCTCCTCTACACCCTCAACCCACCCCCAAAACCTCTCCTCCCCTCTCCCCATAGTTTGGCCAAACCTTGCGATTGAAGTTTTTCGCCGATTGTCGCGTTTTGCGTTCGTGCATCGCCTCCGGTGGAGCCGCCACTTTCGTCACCACCGTTGGCACCGCGACGTCGTACTCTCTGGCGTCCATGGCCGCCTCATCAAAACGTCGCCGAGCTGCCGCCCACCTCCCATGGCCGACCACCACCGTGCAGCGCCGCCGTCGCCGGCCATCTCCGACCACGCCGTCACCACCGTTGACTCCGTCTCGACATCGGCAATCCATTTTGGTAGTTCTCCGGCCACCTTTCCCTCTCTTTCCCCCATAGCCATGGCTTGGTTTCATTCTCTGTTGATTCGAAAAGGAAGAAGATGACCAGTGCTCATTTTTCTAGTCATGCTACTGTAGCTTTTCTTTTTGTTGTGATTTTTGCTTCCAGAAATTATTGCTCTCTAATGCAAACTCCGAATCCGATAATTCTTCCACGTAAAATCATCTAAATTCATCCTTTATTTTTCAGTATTTATTTTGTAATTTTGAGTTTTTATTATATATTAGTTGTTTTTCTAATTGCGCGTTGCCGCCGCAACCAGTCGCCGCCGGCCGAACTGCTACCATTGGGTAGAGTACCTCACCGGGATTCCATATTCGTTGTTCGCCGCCCAACTCTCCATTCCTATCGCCTGCACGGCCAATTCTTTCACAATATTTACTATTCACGTGAGTTGCATGTAAATGAATAGTGCCATGCAAAATACTATTCACCCTCCCTTCCGGAATTTTGTTCTCCCTCATACGAACTCCGATTCCATCGATTCAAATTCATATATTCATATAAAGTTGATATCTTCCTTCCAGTATTTATCTTTTAATTTTTGGATTTTATTTGGATTTTAGTTGAATGTTATTTGAATTTGGATCGTTTACACGTATAGATTTCGACGACTTCGGACAACCGGAATTCGACACCGTTTGAGAATAACATATAACCAAGCAAGGCAAGTTATACCTTTGATCATATTTGATCCCAATATTTCAAATTATTTAAATTCTGTTTTAAATTATTATTGCATGCTATTTCTATTCAAGTAATTTAAATACATGTTTTTAAATTATAGTTATTCCCATTGCCATTGTATAGCCAACTTTGCTATTGAATGAAACATACCTTGACACATTAGATAAAAATCTGGTTTATGCAGTAGTATGAACCAGAACATTTTGGGAAAAATTATGCTTAGACATGCTTAGACCAAAAATGTTCAGTTCCGGGAATTTGGCCCAAATGATCAACTATTGTTTAAAACCCTATGGCATTGGTTTGTCATGGAAGATTTTGCAAATGACTTTGAAAAGCAAAAATGAAAAGTTGGTTTGTACTTGGGCGAACTGGATGCTTGGTGGGTGCAGGTTTATGCACGGGCTCAATCGGGTAGGTTTGAGGCCCGGGGTTATTTGAAAGTCGCCTAAGTCGATTAAGGACCGGTCTTCGAGCCGCATCTTGCAAAGCTCCACCGTACTACCACAAGTCTGGAATGGGACAGGCTAGGCTGAATAATTTGCAACGTTCCATGGTTAGTTGTGCCATTTTGGTGTGTGGGTGTTGGTTAGACAGTATTCCCACTTGGTGCAAGAGGGGGTTTCCGGCTGGTGGTTAACCCAATGGAAGTGAAACCTTAGCGCGCAAGAGGGGCTTCTAGAGGATGGTTAATCCAAAGGAAGTGAAACCTTAGCGGGCATGACTACTTTGGAATGACGCATTGTAAAGGTCTCGTGATAATCACTTAGTCGCACACCTACTAAGTGTGTCGACGAACATTAAAAGTTGATTATCTCTTGTGGGTAAAGTTGTACAACCTCTGCAGAGTGTAAAACTATTCGAATAGCCGTGTCCACGGTCATGGACATGCTGAGCAAAGCCACTCAAAGTTAGACTTTGATTTGTTTTAAAATGATTTGTACAAATGATTTGAGGATGGTTAATCCTTGTGGTAAACTTGAGCGGTTAGCCATGTGATAGGAGGGTATCCATCACCATGTTTCATATGGAGGTTATCCTACTATAAAACTTAAGAATTTATAAAAATGAATTCTAGTTATAGAATAACTGCTTTGGAACTTACTACAAATATTTAAAGAAAACATTGCTTTATGCAAATTCAACCAATAAGCCTTCCTTTGATATATCCATGCATGCATTAACTCTGTTATTGGGTGTAACTTGCGAGCACGGTAGTTGTGCTCACCCTTGCTTCATGCAAATAAATTTCAGAGGAGAAGAACTTCGGATCTCGACGACTAGGCCGCTACCCCAGTCGATTGCCTGTGGCAGATCAGCTGGACTCTACTACTTCTTCGTCTTTCGCTGTGTTTGTTTAATGTTGGCTTGTAAGCCTTTCTTGTAATCAACTCTGATATTTATTAATAAAGTTGTGCGATTTATGGATGTTACCATATCTGTTTACTGTGTGAACTAGCTACTGATCATGGGACTAGTTCAGAAATGCACAGAGGATTCTGGGGTGTTACTCCCGGGTTCGACAGAAATGGTATCAGAGCCATATCGACTGTAGGTCGTGACCTAGTTAGAATGGTCGTTAGTTGAAAAACTTCAAAACTTATTTTATATAACAAGAAAAATAAAATGTTCTCTCCTCATCTTGGTCATCTATCTATCTTTAGTTCCTTCATGGTATTCTTTCTTACCTAATTCTCTTTTCACCGTTTTATAATGTTAAATGAATCCTCTTTCCCTTGAAAAATTTCTATAGTTGGTCAGCACGATTATTAACCCTTACGTTCAAGACCCCAAGACATGCATCATCGTCTCTACCATTCAAGGACAACGGACATGATCAATCGAAGACTGTGAACCGAAGGTCGCGATTTGAACCAAGCCATATAGCTTAAGTTTACCAAGGCTCATTCTATGTATTGAGTCGTTTCACCAGCTTATGAGTACCGATCGAGTAGAACGTTGTATTGTTCTTATCTTGTATCGCATTGTTTTCTTTTGGTACGTCGTACGTAGATCCTTTGATCTTGTGTACAACGTTTGCTTTAAATGGGTAGTCTTCTCATCTCGTAGCTTTCTTTCTCATCCTTTGCTATCGTCTCTTCTCTAACAATCCATTGGACTTCTAACCTATCGATGCACCTGAAGGACGAATTGACGCTTTGAAATTCTGAACCACTCAACACCCTTGGACATGAAGCCAACTTGAAGATAGACACTCACTCTCATTTCATTTACCCTATGTCCATCTTCTTTCTTTCTAGCTTCTCCGAATCTCGGGGACGAGATTCCTTTTAAGGGGGGTAGTTTGTAACATTCCAAAGTTCTGTTACCAAAATAAAATAAATAAATTTATTATTTTATTTGATTTTCTGACTATCGAAGAATTTTCTCGATTTACTGTAACTTGAAAAGAGTTTTCACTGTTAAAAGTAAAAAAAAAATTATTATTATTTGATTTCTTGGTTTTAACTTTAAAAGGAAAGTTTATTAAGTTTATTTGATTTTCTGTGATTTTATTGGATTTAAATTGAAAAATAAAATTTTAATTACTTTTCGGGTATTTAAAAAGTTTTGATTCTATTTTTTAGAAAATAAAATCAAAAATAAAAGCCAACTTTAAGTTGGAATTATTTTTATTAAGTTCAAAATAATTTTAGGAATTTTTATGAATTTTTCTAAATTTTTTGGACTCTATTTACTATATTCCAAAAGGTGTTCAATTTGTGGTTAATTTGAATTTCGAAAATTATTTAATAAAAAAAAATCAGAAAATAAAAATTTTGGAAAGTTCCCATCGGGTCACCCATCCCACCGTTGCTACACCAACAGCACGCTTAACATTTCCTCTCACGTAGCTACCAAGTGGGCTTTTCCATTTTCTTGATTAGTAAATCCCTCTCCCCTCTTTTATTCCTTCTTTAACTCCTTCTTCTTCCTCAAGACCAGAAGGTTTCTTCTCTTCCCTCCCGTAAGCAACTTTAATGGCAGCCTCCACTACAGCCCATTTCGCCATCGCCGACCAGCCCCTTGGTACTTCCTCATCCCGCCGACCTTCCCCGCCGGCCGCCGCCACGGCCGTCCTCTGCGCCACCACCGCAAGCAAAACTCAAGCTCCACCATTAATGGCCGTCTTCACTCTTTCTCCCGTTTCTTCTCACTCAAAGCACCAAATTGAATGCCGTCTGTGCCCACACGTCCGTAGTAACGTCACCTACATCACTACACCATCAATTGGCCGTTTATTCCTCCCATTTATGAGCAGTTTTCAGTTTTCCGACGGTCATTATGGCACCAAAATGAAGCTTTTATTTTCGCATTTTCTCATCAATCCGCCACCACCTCCCTATATAAAGTGCCCTCCAGAGCTCCTCTACACCTCAACCCACCCCAAAACCTCTCCTCCCCTCTCCCCATAGTTTGGCCAAACCTTGCGGTTGAAGTTTTTGGCCGATTGTCGCTTTTTGCGTTCGTGCATCGCCTCGGTGGAGCTTCGCCACTTTCGTCACCACCGTTGGCACCGCGACGTCGTACTCTGGCGTCCATGGCCGCCTCATCAAAACGTCGCCGAGCTGCCGCCCACCTCCCATGGCCGACCACCACGTGCAGCCGCCGCCGCCGCCGCCATCTCCGACCACGCCGTCACCACCGTTGACTCCGCCTCGACATCGACAATCCATTTTGGTAGTTCTCCGCCACCTTTCCTCTCTTTCCCCATAGCCATGGCTTGGTTTCATTCTCTGTTGATTCGAAAAGGAAGAAGATGACCAGTGCTCATTTTTCTAGTCATGCTCTGTAGCTTTTCTTTTGTTGTGATTTTTGCTTCCGAAATTATTGCTCTCTAATGCAAACTCCGAATCCGATAATTCTTCCACGTAAAATCATCTAAAATCATCCTTTATTTTTCAGTATTTATTTTGTAATTTTGAGTTTTTATTATATATTAGTTGTTTTTCTAATTGCGCGTTCTCAGCGCAATCACGCCGCCACGAATCTGCTACCATTGGGTAGAGTACCTCACCGGGATTCCATATTCGTTGTTCGCCGCCCAACTCTCCATTCCTATCGCCTGCACGGCCAATTCTTTCACAATATTTACTATTGACGTGAGTTGCATGTAAATGAATAGTGCCATGCAAAATACTATTCACCCTCCCTTCCGGAATTTCGTTCTCCCTCATACGAACTCCGATTCCATCGATTCAAATTCATATATTCATATAAAGTTGATATCTTCCTTCCAGTATTTATCTTTTAATTTTTGGATTTTATTTGGATTTTAGTTGAATGTTATTTGAATTTGGATCGTTTACACGTATAGATTTCGACGACTTCGGACAACCGGAATTCGACACCGTTTGAGAATAACATATAACCAAGCAAGGCAAGTTATACCTTTGATCATATTTGATCCCAATATTTCAAATTATTTAAATTCTGTTTTAAATTATTATTGCATGCTATTTCTATTCAAGTAATTTAAATACATGTTTTTAAATTATAGTTATTCCCATTGCCATTGTATAGCCAACTTTGCTATTGAATGAAACATACCTTGACACATTAGATAAAAATCTGGTTTATGCAGTAGTATGAACCAGAACATTTTGGGAAAAATTATGCTTAGACATGCTTAGACCAAAAATGTTCAGTTCCGGGAATTTGGCCCAAATGATCAACTATTGTTTAAAACCCTATGGCATTGGTTTGTCATGGAAGATTTTGCAAATGACTTTGAAAAGCAAAAATGAAAAGTTGGTTTGTACTTGGGCGAACTGGATGCTTGGTGGGTGCAGGTTTATGCCGGCTCAATCGGGTAGGTTTGAGGCCCAGGGGTTATTTTGAAAGTCGCCCAAGTCAGTTAAGGACCGGTCTTCGAGCCGCATCTTGCAAAGCTCCACCGTACTACCACAAGTTTGGAATGGGACAGGCTAGGCTGAATAATTTGCAACGTTCCATGGTTAGTTGTGCCATTTTGGTGTGTGGGTGTCGGTTAGACAGTATTCCCACTTGGTGCAAGAGGGGGTTTCCGGCGGGTGGTTAACCCAATGGAAGTGAAACCTTAGCGGCGCAAGAGGGGGCTTCTAGCGGATGGTTAATCCAAAGGAAGTGAAACCTTAGCGGGCATGACTACTTTGGAATGACGCATTGTAAAGGTCTCGTGATAATCACTTAGTCGCACACCTACGGAAGTGTGTCAGACGGACATTAAAAGTTGATTATCTCTTGTGGGTAAAGTTGTACAACCTCTGCAGAGTGTAAAACTATTCGAATAGCCGTGTCCACGGTCATGGACATGCTGAGCAAAGCCACTCAAAGTTAGACTTTGATTTGTTTTAAAATGATTTGTACAAATGATTTGAGGATGGTTAATCCTTGTGGTAAACTTGAGCGGTTAGCCATGTGATAGGAGGGTATCCATCACCATGTTTCATATGGAGGTTATCCTACTATAAAACTTAAGAATTTATAAAAATGAATTCTAGTTATAGAATAACTGCTTTGGAACTTACTACAAATATTTAAAGAAAACATTGCTTTATGCAAATTCAACCAATAAGCCTTCCTTTGATATATCCATGCATGCATTAACTCTGTTATTGGGTGTAACTTGCGAGCACGGTAGTTGTGCTCACCCTTGCTTCATGCAAATAAATTTCAGAGGAGAAGAACTTGGATCTCGACGACTAGGCCGCTACGGTCGATTGCTCGTGGCGATCATTTGGACTCTACTACTTCTTCGTCTTTCGCTGTGTTTGTTTAATGTTGGCTTGTAAGCCTTTCTTGTAATCAACTCTGATATTTATTAATAAAGTTGTGCGATTTATGGATGTTACCATATCTGTTTACTGTGTGAACTAGCTACTGATCATGGGACTAGTTCAGAAATGCACAGAGGATTCTGGGGTGTTACTCCCGGGTCCGACAACCAGGAAACCAGATATCAGTTCGAGAAAGGCAACAAGTTCATCAATGAGCTCATGCTCAATACAGAGCTTATGGAACAGAGGTAACAACTTCTCTAATATCATACTACAAGCAAGTGGTGTAGCTTTGCAAAACCAGGACATCAACCACGAACTCAATCGATCAACGCCGCTAGCTAAACGCATAACTAATGCAATCAATTATGAATATATATATTTATATCGGATCATCTCATGACGATCATAGAATAATTTCATAGATAGAGGTTATCACATCATATCATAGATTAACACATCATAGCACAACACAATTTAACAACGACTCAATACTCGAGTCACCACAATTGAAATGCGGAAGCAACAGTTTACCCAACCCCTCCTAATGTGCACAGTGTGTTAATTTAATATGTTTGAATGAACCACGGACCTAAAGCCCGCTCTGATACCAACTGTAACACCCTGGCTATTCGGAAGCCAAGATGTCACGCAAACCCATCAAACTACTAAGCATGGCATTAAAACTAGATTATCCAGATTCAATCAACATAAATTCCTAAAGAATGACAATGAACAATCACTAGAATCATGGTAAAGAATGGATAAACGATCATAATACCACGAACAGTCAAACGATACCAACATAGGGTTATTACAATCTGGAACTTATTTCAACAATTTGGCTTGAATGAATGGCAATAATAATTGTTCTGATTGGATAAAAGTGAAGTGTAGTGTGCCGAACTACCCCACCAAATCATCTTGTCGTCCTCCTCAATTACCTAATTAAAATATACAAAGCAAGGGTGAGTCGAAGACTCAGCAAGTACTAAACAAGAATAATCAAGCATGGAGTGGACAACACAATTCAGTTGAATTACGAACAATTATTGGAACACCTACATGTGTGTATGGAATGAATACATGAATGGATGAAATGTAAGAATGCATTGAAGGTATGGACTTATCGACTCCATATACCGGTATAGAGAGTGAATCACCCATCGGTGTTCACTTAAAGTTACCGTATGAAGAACGTTTCATACGGCAGTCCAACGTGGCCCACATTGGAATGGTGGATCACACATACCCATTCTGGAATTGATGGGTTTTCAAATGCCCATACTGGAATTGATGGGTCTTTCAAATGCCCATACTGGAATTGATGGGACTTACCAAAAAGAATCCACTTCCGTGGTCATAATGAATTTTATGAATGAACATGATGATTTCTCATGGTATGAATGAATATCACACATTAGTGGAAAAGATACATGGCATTCAACAACATGTGTAAACAAGTATAAGTATGTATTCTCACTCAACATAATGTACCAATAAGGCCACACTAGTCACTTGCAGTATAACAACACCATGAACAAAGCACAAGAACATTCATGTAAACAACATATCATTATGCATTCCTTTGAATTCAACACCAGTTAACATACAGTACTTGCCTTTCACGTTGTGACTCGTTAGGAGGCAACGGAGGTGTTCCCACACATGATGCCTCGCCGCCTACACAAGCATGTTCCCAAAAATAAGAACAACGATATAACACTGCTACCGGTGTTCTACAATACTCTCTAATCAACCCACACGCCCAAAGGTTCAATTTGACTTCTACACTAAAAGTCCAGATTACCTATCTTCTGGCAGTCGTACGATAAAATTCACCATTAATTATCTGTAACTCTAAAAGACCTGACACCAGTGCTCACTGAATCTTAACAGATCAGGCTACAAAAGATTAGTTGGCGGAATCCCCTGATTCGGCCAAAACAGAGGGCTAATTATCAGCTAAACACAACTCATCTACGTCTGTCCAGAATACAGATCAGAGATAAAGCAAACGGCGTAACTTTCAACCTATTGATCCAATGAGAATGATTCTTATCATCTTGGAAAGATAATTTTAAGGGCTAAAATAACTTAGTTGGGTGAAGGTTCTGATTCGGCCCCTAATTTGAACAAAACCGAGGGACTAACCTACTGACCTCAGTTTTCAGACAGACCGGACAGTTCGTAATCAAAAATTCATATCTCCCAAACTACAGATCGGATTTTCCTGATCTCGGTGCCAAAAGAAAGCTAACGTTCCCAGAAATAAAACTCTAGAAGGGAAAAACCCAAGATGCGGCCTCTATAGTAGTCTAAACAATAGATGAAAACACTAACATTTATCTGCCCAGAATTCAGAACAGTGGTAAAGAAAATATCATAACTTTCATTATACAGAACCAATGGAGATGATCTTTATCAGCTTTGAAATATAATTTACAGGGATACAATAACTTATTTGGGTGGAGGTTCTGGAAATGCCTCTAACAAAATCAAAACCTAGGATCAAGCCGACAGATCCTTCTCGTCAGACAGACAGAACAGCGCGCACTAAAAAATTCATATCTCCTAAACCGTAAATCGGAATCAAGTTATCTCGGTGGCTATGGAAATCTAAGAACAATACCTACAACTTTCTAAGAGATGGATAGGACAGAAAACGAACGTATCTTACCCAAAATCGACGTACAAGGCGGTGCACAACAAGGGGGAAGGGGGGCGGCGGCTCCAAAGGGGGGAGGGGGAGAGAAATGTGGAGTTTAAAGTTTGGGGTGGGACCCCCTTATGGCCGGCCACCACATGGGCCCCTCCTGGGCCGTGGCTCAGGCCCAGGTTGTCGAGAGTTTATGGAAAACCCCTTCTATTTTTCAGGAATTTCTACTCCTTTGATTGTCTTTTCTTTCCCCGGCTTCCATTCAAATTACTCGATTCGATTCTTTACTCTTTTCGTTTCCGGGGTATTACAGCTTTGTTAGCTCTTGAATCTAAAATTGATCATTACTTGAGCTTCTTGTGTTTTTGAGATTCTAAAACTGCTGTTGTGAAACATGAAAAATCAAGATTGTCTTATGCTTAAATTATGCCAAACTACCCTTACGAGACTGCTTGTCAAAGACATGAACTTGGAGACAGTTTGATGATCCCGACGATCTCATGGGGACTATTTGTCAGAAATGACATGAACCTCAAGATTTATCGCCCTGGTAGAAGCTTAGAAAGAGTTTGTGGATGGCTCCTAGTGCAGGATCTTCTTTGCTAAGATATACCTTTAATCAACTTCTGATCGAAACTTATGATGAGTTTGTGGATAGCTCCTAGTCCGGGATCTTCTCACTAAGTTAGATCATTAGTCAACTTTAATATTCAGTGCAAATGAGAAAACTGTTGAAAAATGGACATTTGAGAAATTTGAGCAAAAAGATTCAATACATGATCTGATTGACTCTTAATGTGGTCTTTGTTAGATTTTTTTATCTCACTTTGATATTTTGACATGGCCAGTTTCATTTTAGGATCCCTGATGATGAACTTGCTGAATTTGAAGTTTTGCTTAAATTGATCAAATCTATTGCTTTACTTTTGAGCTTTCGTGTTTAGCTTTGATATATATGTCTTATCATGATCTTGCTAGCGTTGTTAGGCTTGATATGCTGTTTGTGCAATATTAGAGATGCTAGCTTGCTCTTTTGGGTAATCTCCAAAGCTCCTTGTAATCAAAATTTGAAAAATAAAAAAATAAAGCTACTGCATTGCACTTCATGCATACTCCTTATGCTTCTTTCTTCATTCTGTATTTGTTATCTCTGGATGAGAGGAAGGCGTGATTCCTTGATGACTCCACTGTCAAAGGGGGAGAAGATATTTCAATGTTGGGGGAGAAGATATATCATTATTGTACAAAAAGGGGAGAATGTATATATATAAATGATAAAAGGGGGAGAAATTGGAGAATTTGAAATTTTCTAAAATCTGATGATCATAGTGAGGGGGAGTTTTTTTGAATTGCATTCTTATTGTCTTATTAATTCTTCTGAACTTGAATCGCATTTATTAATCCTCACAATGATCATAGGTCAATTGAACAATTGTTCTTTCATATGGACCTTAAGTGAGATTTTGGCTCTTTTCTGGAAATCAAAGTTTTTATGCTTTCTTTTGCCTTATCTCACATGCCTATACTATTCTGATGCCAGCTTGGTCATTTCCATTGCTTTATCTTGCTTATCGACCAAGTTGTTCCTTCATGCAAAGCGAAAGTATTTTACTTTTCAAACCTCCAAATTACATTTTCTGGATTATTGCCAATGTGTTCATCAAGGGGGAGATTGTGGATATAATGGGGATATTTTCCAGATCTTAGGATGATGTGACAATTGGTAATGACGTTTACGGTTTGTCGTTTCACGTGTTTTCAAAAAGGTTGATTCTCACAGTTCGAACCGGCCCGACCGGCCAATAGTGGCGGTCGACCGGTCCTAAATCGGTCCGACCGGCCATAAGCGGTGGTCGGACGGTCAATGTTAGAAAGTGTTGAATTGAGTGGGCCAAAAATAGAGGTTGTAGGCAAGAGAGGGATTCTATTGCACTTGGTCCCATAATTTTTGGAGTCTCGAGTCAAAAGTTCTATTGGTTTGAAATTTCCAGAGGTTTGGTTTTTTGAGGTTGAAAATTGGCTAAGTCATTACCGGCGGTCTGACCGGCCAATAGCTGGCGGTTAGACCAGCCAGGTGGCGATCGACCGCCCCCTAGCGGCGATCGACCGGTTTTCACTTGGTTTGTCGCCCGTCGTGGCGGCGATTCTCGGTTGTTAGGTCAAAATTATGAGTTTCAGGGCATATATGTTGCATGATGCATGTTTTGACAAACATGGGTAAAGTTGTGAAGAACTTATTCCCAAATTCGGTTTACTTGTCTATTGTTGTGCAAGTTGCTTGGTGGTGAACGACGGTCAACGGCGAGGATGATCGGGACTAAGCTTGGAGAGCTGAGGTCCAAAACGATCGATGATGCCGAGTGAGGTCAATGTACTTAAGCGTGGTACAAGATGGACAAGGGTGACCTATTAGCTAATCCGAGGCGCAAGATGGCGCAAGGTGTAGCTAGTTAGGTCAAGGGATGTTAAAGACGACGCATTAAAATACGTGCATATCATATCAATCAATCAAAGGAAAGTTTGATCAATGTTTTGTCTTATTGCATTCTTTCTCTCTTTTTTTATGATTTTGGGTCTTTCCTTGATCCGTGAGTTTTTGCTTGGTTTCTTCATGTGATCTAGCTTACTGTGACGTGTGGGAATCTATCTAGGATCATCTTGATCATTAATCAACCACGCGCAAGAGTTTTGACCTAGTTTTCGTTTTGACCCGATTTTGAACTTCTCTTAAATCAAATAAAAAAGGATCGCTATTCTTCCAAGAATTATCATAATCTTCGATTGGAATAGGTTCCTAATATCATAGAGAAGGTGTGCTCCAAGTTTCATCAAGTTTGGATTGGTAGATCAAACGTTTCATCTATTTGCATCTTCGTCATCGGGCGTTCTTATATGTTCTGGAGACCGACGGTCAGACCACCGTGCCCCACCGGTCAGACCGGAAATACTAGCGGTCAGACCCCCATCTACCAAGCGGTCAGACCGGCCAGCAGATTGCTTTGCTTCAATCTTTGTTGATTTTGTCTTATTGCTTAGGGTTTTATATTAGATTCAATATTAGTCTTCCGCTGTACTGATATACTGATCTTCATAGCTTCTATAGCTACTGGAGTAAAGTTTTATTGAATCTATTATTTATGAAAAAGTGAGCGTGCTCCTATTCAACCCCCCCCTCTAGTCGCCTTTTCGGTCCAACAGTTCTCCACCTCAAGGGTCATTGTAGTTCTCCGAGTCTTTACCCCGAGGGGTAGTTGACTGAGGCTTTACAATGACTCTGACATAACGTATGAGTTTCTATCCATATGGGCGACTCGTTGTTAATACGTTATATTAGAAATATCTCGTAGGACTCAGCCTTGCGAGCATACCTTAGGAAGTGTGCTAATTCCGGAGGCAAAAGAGGCGGTCTGACATGTGGGTACATTGCTACACCGCTGCAGGGTATAATCTATTCGAATAGCCTCATCCTAGGTGATGGATGTGCTTGGTTATTTCATGCAAGAATTGGACTCAACATTTTCATTAAAATATGAAATCGGGTGGTATGAATGGGTAATTCGTGCTATGTTGTGGTGGCTGTTGGGAAGCCATCTCTATGATGTTATTTATGTTCTTAAATGGTGTCTCGCTATTATTTAAACATTTAAAAATATATTTGCTAAATTGCTTTACAATCTATAACTGTATAGTGTAGTAGCCTTTTCTTTGAAACATGAATGCATCTATATATTATTTTGTTTGTAAATCTTGCGAGTACAATTTTGTACTCAACCCGCTTGCTGCAATTTTAGAGGAGGTTGATCCCCAAGGGATCAATTATGGTGAGACCGACTTTCTATAGGAAGACTAGCTTGGCGTGTTTTCGGTCGGTTACCTTGTGGGTAAGGGCAGCCGGTTGGCTTTTATTTATTGCCATCTTATGGCTTGTTATTTCTACTACGTTTTAATACTTTGTCTTTTGATTTGGTCGGCCGGCCCTATTTGTGTAATATGAACTTTGAATGACTTATGTGTTGTAAATTATAAGACATCGGTATTGTAATGACTTGTGCATAGAGATGATGCTTTAAAATTTTGTAAAGGTGTATGTATACCGCTCTTGGGAGGTATACACTGCACCAAGAGAGGGATATTTGATTTGTAATACTTGGACCATCAGATGGTTAAGTATTACAAGTTAAATACCCTGGGTTATCACTTAACATGAGACACATATCTGGGCACTCGGAATCGCTTCCATTTCTCGTTAAGTGATGTGTCTCTGGCGCAATCACTTGATTTGAAACGGATTCGATTTCGAGGGACTCACAGCGTTGGTATCAGAGCCATACTGACTATTGGTTAAAGCCGTGGCAATGGTCTTTATTATGATGTTGATTTGCAAAGAATATTTTCAAACTATCTAAAGTTTGGCAAAAATGGAAGTAATATAAATTCCTTTGTTTCTTACCCGTCCTAGCATCTGTTTCTTACCTCACTATTTATTTGATTTGAGCAAAATGAATTTCTCTGTTGTTCATCTCTCTTTTCCAACACTAGAAATGCTATGTAGTCGCTGGTGAATAGCATCTGGGTAAGGACGAGAAGACGATGCCTTGCTGCGATTTTAGGATTGAATTAGAGTTTATTTCTATAATATATACATCCTAATGATATTACTTAGCTTGTAGACAATGGATTTTGTAGGGAACATTTGCTCTCTTTTGTTCTAAGTAGTTGTGCATCGCCTACGGGCAGGTTGTATCACAACTATATCATAAAACTAACTATGGTTCATATGTATCTTATTTTGGTGATTTTGGAATTATTAGTACATGCTAGAGTTAAATTGCATACCATTGCCCATGTATTTACCTTATGCTCATTTTTTTCTCACCTCATCTTTTATGTACCAAAATATTAAAGGGGGTAGGAAATAACTCAAATTATGTGTTAGGCTTCTTGATTCTTACTTTTTGATCATGCCGTGTTCCTCATACTAGTGTCATATTTATAATAAGCTTTCCATGCTCATATAGGTTATTTGCATGAATCTAAAAATTTGAATGTTATAGATGTTGTAACTTGACGTGCTAGATTTTTGTGGAGTGAAAGAACATGTTTGTCTTTCAATTGTGAGAAGTAAATTTGTTATAACATGAACTAGATGTAACTCATTTTAATCTTACTCAACTGAAAGCATTTTAAACCATGCTAGAATTGCTTTTGTTGTCAATTGCTCCTTATGCCAACCAACCATCTTTTATTTGTTGTGTGAATTTTGTCAAGTATTGAAAGAAAAGTACTCCAGTCACAAATGGTGATTCCACATATCCTGAAATTTTTCACATGATAACTTGATAGTGTGTAGTTTACAAATATGATTTTTCCGAATTTATTGAACTTGGTTTGCCTAGAAATTAATTGAAATACTTTGCAAGGCTGTTCGGACAATTTTGAATATGGAACTAGTAGGTTAGTTTAAAATTCTATGCCCCATTTTTTGGTGTTTTATTATGATCTGAGAAACCTGCGAATTTTTCTCGAATTTTTAACTTAATTTCACGGTGTTTGCGCCTATGTCTTGTTTTCATTGTCTGAATTATTGTAGCAAACATAACCTAAGGATAATGTATGGGGTTAATTTTTATGGTATATGTAGTATCCCAAAAACATCTCAGAATTTTTATGGAATTTTCCTAGCTGCTGGTTTATTATTTTTCCGGGCTTTAGTTGCTCACTCATAGTCTTTTAACCAAGATATGTTTTGAGCTTGATGCTAGACTTGGTTTTGGGTGAATTATTCTTGATGTATGTGTGAATTTTAAGATTAATTCACTAGCATATGTAGGAATTATTGAGTGTTATTCAAATTGCCAAATAATTGTTTGATTGCTATGTTAAGAATTGTGTTATGGTAGTGTGGATTCTGGTTGTTTGTTGAATCTTTTGCTCGCCTAACAGAAATGAAATTGTTTTGTTGCATTATGATAGAATCACGTAAGCATGGAAGTGAACATTTGCACTCTCACTAACCAAATCTAAATTTGTCATAAAATTTGATTGCATATATTAATCCTTTCATGCATTCGTCCAATGCATTCCTCTCCAAGCCGGACAAATAGAACTAGATAACCAAGGGTTAAGTGAGACCCCCATAAGACTTGTTTTAACCTCTTTTCTTTGCTCTTTAGGTCTGAAAGTTTCAGATCTAAAACCTCTCTTTAGGTGACCACTTTCCTCGTAGGTAGTTGGTAGTTTTTCGTCCTACCGAAAGACCATGTGGAGCTCGATGTGTTGGAAGTGCCATCGAATCAAGAAAGTAAATGTTAAACAAAGCGAAGGAAAGGGAAATATGTTAGCAACGTCAAGTTACTTCATCAGAATCTTCGGGCACTATCTTTAAAGGGAATCAAGACGACAGATGGTGTATTTCATTTAGAGTTTAAGGAACCGCATAGAAAACACTTGACAGAAGGACCATAGAAATCCTTCGACAAAGCTTCCCAGTTTAGGACCATAAACTTCTAAAGAACCTCTCTTGATTTGGATTTAAGTTCTGTTGGCGACGAAATCCGAAATGTGATTTTGTGACCAAACCCAGCTAGGTTTGCCACAGTCTTTTGTTCCGAGTTCTGAACTACCGGAATCTCGAGATGAGATTCTGTTTAAGGGGGTAGATTTGTAATAACCCAAAATCGCTAAGAGGGATTAGTTAAGCATCTAATATATATTTGTGAAATTTTTGGACTTTATAAAACTTTTTGTGTAAACCATATTTGGAAAAATCATTTGAATTTTTAAAACATTAGAATTTCAAACCTAGAATACAATACTTCTTCTCCAATTCAAAAGCTCAAATTTAATCTAAGGCAAAACTAAAAAGGTTTTAAGTGTGAAAATATTTTAGTTGGATTCTATCTTCTATGATATGCTTGTTTGAATTTTCTAGAATTTTTGGTGGTTATTTGGTTCTCTAGTTAATTTGCATGTGCAATTTTGACTTTGAATTTAAAACACAAACCTAATAGGTAAATAAAACAAATGGAAAAGAAAATTGATAATTAAAAATCTAAACTCAACATAATTTTCCTAAATTTAATTGAGAAACTAATTAAAGCGCATGTTTTGCAATTCTTCTCACAGGAAGTAATAATAATCAATATTAAATCGAATGGTTTGAAAGACTGCTTTTAAATTTAATTATTTTGTTATCTTGATTCACATGTATCACAAAAATCATGTCATTATGCATGCATTAATATCATCATTTTTCTTTTCTGATTTGACCAACTGCAGGCGAGACACCTGTGTGTCCCTTATTTTTCGATCATCTCTCCCATTTTTTGACCCTGCTAACTTCTTTCTCTTCTTTCCTTCAAATATCATCCAAAAACTCAAAACCAAGCCATGCATGCCATACCACCGCGATCGTCATCGCACGACTACCCATTTCTGCAATTTGTTTTCGCATGCATGGTAGTTTGAGCGAATTTGCGAAAGGAGAAAAAGATGTAACAGATGAAACGCTTGTATATCCATTCTTTTCCCCAACTTCTCCTAGCAATCGCAACCAAAAACCAGAAATCTTGCAACGCATATTATACCATTGCGATCGTAGTCTCGAGAGCGTTCTCGAGAGCGTTCCATGTTAGCAGTTAGTTCGTGCATATGAGGCCGTTTGAGCGAGATGGAGAAAAGAAGGTGAAATGCACTACTATTTAATTTCCCTACCAATTGCTTTATCCCCCAGCCAAACCATATCCTCCGCATTTCTTTAACCCCCAGCCGAATCATTCCCCTCTACCATTTCTTTGTTCCCAGCCTAGTAAGCATTTCCATTTCTTTATACCACTGCCATCCCTTTCCTTCAACCATTGCGTTTCTCCGACCTTTGTGCCAGTCGAAGCATCCTCTCTCTACTGCAGCACTTCTAGTCATCTTCTTCAAGCTAGAACTTTAGAACATGTTCATTTCTTCTACCTTCTCTCCTTCCAAACTCCACCTAAAACCGAATATCAATCTTTGCATGTTACGCAGCTGCGTTCATCAACGCTAGAGCTATCCTTTTTCGTCGTTAGTTTTCACATGCATGGACTTTTGTGTGATTTCAAGAAGAGGGAAGGAAACGATATACTGTGCAGTGCTTGCATTGTCGGCCAGCACTTGGAGCAGCGGTGCGGTAGCGCCGGGCGCATGACGCGGCGGCACTACAGCAGCAGCCCGCCACGAAGACGAGGGCGCTGTCCAGTGGCGCATGGGGAACAGACGGCAGCCCAGCGAGACGACGCAGCGCCGCAATCTCGCGAAGACAACGGCGTGGAAGGCAGTGGTGGCGCGTGCGAGCGGCGAGGCGACGCGGTGCAAGCATGCGGAGGCGGCCAGCTTGGCGATTGCATGCGTGCGGTCAGCCTCGCCGGCATCGTCAAAGACAGCACATACATGCAACACGGCAGCCCCGAACGGCGCGGTGAGGCTCAGTACCAGCTAGAACACGCGGCTCGATGGAGGAGCGGAGAGGGAGATCGGCGACAGTGGACGGTGTGGTGCGTGCAACGGCTTATCGGCGATGACTACAGGGGATGCGGACGATTTTGGCGATGATAACGGTGGACACAGAAGTGGAGTCGAGAAGATGTCGTTCGGTGGTAGTCGCTCATTTAGCACGCGCGGTGATAAAATCTTTAGTGTTAAATCATGTACCACATTCCAATATTTACTTGTACATATGTATCATCATAGGCATGGCATTTTTCTTCTGTTGCATTTTAAGGGCAATTAGCAAATGGATGATTGATTTACTGAGAAGATTCGTGACATAACAGTAAAGTCATTTTGATGAAATGATATACAGAGAAGGTGCGTAGAGTACAATTAGGAACAACTGTGAGCTACTATCATCATGAATGCATGTAAATGGAAAAGTTAGCAGATAAGCTAAGTCTTCTTAGTAAAGTTGTTAAGAAATTCCACGGTGATTAGAGTTGACAGTAAGCCGTTGACACTCTATGAAGTAGTTAGAAATTTTAGTGATTCATTTAGCCTTTGGCATTTACCCAGCAGAAGCAACCCCTTGTGAAAGTAAGTATTGATACGAAGAGTTAAAGACCAACAGTGAACCGGTGATATTTTAAAAATGTAAAAGAAACATTTGAGACTAGGAATCTCGCTAAGCTAATAAAAATAATAATACAAGTGGGTAGAGATTATGTTGTTTGTCTAGAGTTTGATCTAAGCAAAAACAAATCAATCTTAGAGGTATTAGAGAATGGTTAGTCAAAATAAATAGTTAGCCATCAAATGTCTAATTAATCAAGAGAATGCTTTAATTAGGCAACTGCTTAATAAGATGGATGAACAATAGTGAAATTTTGGAAAATGTCAGTGATATAATGTCATGGCAACCGCCAAAGTTTTTAATGCAATTTAAAATCCAGAAGAGAATTATTTTTACATTGCAAATGGAATGAACTTAAAAAAAATTTCATATGAACTCCAAATAAGATGAATCCAATTCGGTTGTTCCTAAAATGTTATTCTCTTTCTATTTTTGTAGTTTTCATCTCCACTAATATTCTAGAAATTTTTGCAAAAACATTAAAATTCCGACAGTGAGCAAAAATTTCAGATTTTTCTCATTTTTCAATTTTTAAAAGACTCTAACTCTCACATATAAACTCCAAATGAATTAATTCATTAACCTAAATTCATCTAAAATTATAATATACCCACTGTATAAATTTAATGAATTTAGAATTTTTAGAATTTTTGGCTTTATCTATTGTTTATTGTGTTATCGTTCTTTTGTTAGGTGTTTGAAAATTTTGACGAATTGTGAGTTCATCTAGAGGGTAATTGAGATTGGTACCAGCAAAGGCAAGCAATCCCCTCCTTTGATGTACGTTGATTTCTTATTAGTTTCAAAAGTATCTATGTTGATTTTCAACAATTCTATGCATTGCTTTAATTTCAAATACTTGTATGTCAATTGGGTAGAATTAGTTATATCCTCTTGCTGCATTGCCATACTTTGAAAGTTGATTGCCCTGTTACCTTTAATTTGTAGAACGATGCTTAGCCGAGCAAGTAGTTGTAGTCGAAAGTGGTTGATGGAGCTAGTCCATCGACCGATGGATTGACTCGAATCTTGATGAAATTTAAGGAATATATGGATTGCAGTATGTGGAATTTGAGGAATATGTCCAGATCTTCGAATCTGGTTATTGTGGTCTTGTTGGGTGACATTCTTGTGTGTTAGATTTGGACGGGTGATAGCGTGATGAAGAGAGATTGTCACAGATTCGTGTAGCCCCGTCCGGGTGATTAAGGACTGCTCTATGGTTTGTCGAACCAAGTCTCACGTGCAACCACACATCGGATTTATGGGCGATGGCTTGGCTAAATAATTTGTTATGTGTTAGTTATCAAAACATAATTAGGTTAACTAGTTGTCTTGTCAATCTAGTCGGGACATATAAGTTTTGGCTTAGTTGCCCTTAAGCGTCTTTTGCGTTGCCGGATTGCTGCGCAAAGGACTTACTTACACAACGGGTACACCCATAGTGATGATAAGCGAATTTTGACCATGGTGTTGTTTCCTCGGGTGGTTTTATTGTTAGAACATGACATTGTAATGACCTCGTTATGGTATCTCAGTCACACTCTTAAGGAAGAGTGCATTGGCCGACATTATGAGATATTCATATGTAATACCCCGAAATTGAATCGGGTAATTAAGAAATCAGTCGGGGAAAGAAAGAACAATGGAAGAAGAAAAAATTTTAGAAAAAAGGGGTTATTCGCATTTATTAAGCAACTTTGGGCATGGACGCATGCCCATGGGGAAGCCCACCTAGTGGCGACCAAAGGGGGTTCCCACCCCCAAAACCCTAATCCCACCCCTTTTCTCCCCCTTTCCCCCTTGGAGCCCGCCTCTTGGCTCTTGTGCCACCACCCCCACCTCCTCTTGCGCCTGCCCTGTGCCACCACGTCCCCAGCAGCGCCCCACCCTCCCCGGCGAAGCCCCTTGCTGCTGCCCATTAGACGACAATTGGAGGGCCGACCAAGTGGAGGTAGCAGATCAGATTTATTCAGCGTTGTTGCTCGTCAGTTTTGGGTAAGATTCGTACGTTTTCTGATGTGACGACCTATTAGAAAGTCGTAGCCCTTGGTCTTATCTTTCTTTAGGCACCGAGATCACATGATTTGGAGTTATGGATTAGAACTTATGGCAGTTTTCGTGCGACTGTCCAGGAGAGCTGACGAGATCTGGCAGTTTGCTTGTCTGGCAAGTAAGAAATATTTAGAGACCGAATCAGTTAGGTCACCCAACGCAAAACTTGTGGGAAATTTAGTAAGATTTTCAAGTTGATAAAGAACACAATTTTTAAAGTTGGCAATCAAAAGTTATGAAATTTTTACCGCCGCTGTTTTATGACTATCAGATTGAAGAGACAGAAAACTTCACCTGAATATAAGAATTAGTAGGATACCAAATCTGTAATACCCCGAATACCGATCAGAGAGAATATTTTCGGGTGATGGAATTAATTGAAAACTCAAGGGTTTTTTGGGGAAATTTTGGAACTTGGGCCTCCTGTAATACCCCGAAAATTAATTGGGTAATTAGGGAATCAGCTAGAAGAAGAAAAGGCAATGAAAGAAGTGGAAATTCTTGAAAAGAGAAGGAGTTTTCTGCATTTATTCGACAACTTTGGGCGCGTGCATGCCTGTGGGGAGCCCACTAGTGGCGGCCAAGGGGGCTTCTCCACCCCAAAACCCTAGCCCCACTACTCCTCTCCCTATTCCCACAAGCCGCCACCCCTCCGCCTTTGGCCGCCACCCCTGCTCCCTTGCACCTCCCTGCGCCACCACCTCCCCAACAGCAGCACCTCCCTCCCCGGTGAAGCTCCTTGCTGCGGTCCATTGGAGGGAAGGCGAGGAGACGACATTTGGAGGGCCGGCCAAGAGGAGTTACCAGATCGGTTTTGTCTAGCGCGTTTCTCATCAGATTTGGGTAAGATCTGTATGTTTTTTGATCTGACCACCTATTAGAAAATTGTAGCCACGACTCTTAGCTTTCTATAGCCACCGAGATCACATGTTTCCGCCTTACGTTTAGGAGATATGATTTTTTTAGTGCGCGCTGTTCTGTCTGTCTGACGAGAAGGATCTGTCGGCTTGATCCTAGGTTTTGATTTAGTTAGAGACCTTTCCAGAACCTCCACCCAAATAAGTTATTGTAGCCCTTTAAATTATCTTTCAAAGCTGATAAATATCATCTCCATTGGATCTGTATAATGAAAGTTATGATATTTTTTTTACCATTGTTCTGAATTCTGGGCAAATAAATGTTAGTATTTTCATCTATTGTTTAGACTACTGTAGAGGCCGAAGCTGGGGTTTTGCCCTTCTAGAGTTTTATGCCTGGGAACGTTAGCTTTCTTTTGGCACCGAGATCAGGACAATCCGATCTGTAGTTTGGGAGATATGAATTTTTGATTACGAACTGTCCGGTCTGTATGAAAACTGAGGTCAGTAGGTTTGTCCCTCGGTTTTGTTCAAATTAGGGGCCGAATCAGAACCTTAACCCAACTAAGTTATTTTAGCCCTTAAAATTATCTTTCCAAGCTGATAAGAATCATTCTCATTGGATCACTAGGTTGAAAGTTACGCCGTTTTCTTTATCTCTAATCTGTATTCTGGACAGACGTAGATGGGTTGTGTTTAGTTGATAATTAGCCCTCTGTTTTGGCCGAATCAGGGGATTCCGCCAACTAATGTTTTGTATCCTGGGCTGTTAAGAGTAGTTGGGCACTAGTTTCAGGTCTTTTGGAGTTACAGATAATTAATGGTGATTTTTCTAGTATCGCTGCCAGTTTAGCGGTAATCGGGCTGTTGGGTAAACTTGGTAAAATTGATCCCGTTGTTTGTGTGGGAGAGATAGAGGGGATGGAAGGGCTCTTGTAGCAGTGTCATACCTTATTATTATTATTTCGATTATACATTTGTGTAGGCGGTGAGGCGGTGAGTGGAGGGGCATATTCGTATCCTCCTATTACGTTATATCGCGGAAGGCAAGTACCACTTGTTAAATTGTATCGTTCTCAAGGGAATGCATAATGATATGATGTTTACATGAATGTTCTTGTGCTTTGTGCATGATGTTGATACTGCAAGTAACTCGTGTGGCATTATTGGTATATTATGCTGTGGGTGAATACATACTTATACATGTTTATACATGTTGTTGAATGCCATGTGTCTTTTTCATTAATTTGTGATATTCATTCATACCATGAGAAATCATCATGTTCATTCATAAAATTCATTATGACCACGGAAGTGGATTCTTTTTGGTAAGTCCCATCAATTCCAATATGGGCATTTGAAAGACCCATCAATTCCAGTATGGGCATTTGAAAACCCATCAATTCCAGAATGGGTACGTGTGATCCACCATTCCAATGTGGGCCACGTTGTACTGCCGTATGAAACGTTCTTCATACGGTAACTTTAAGTGAACACCGACGGGTGATTCACTCGCTATACCGGTATATGCAGTCGATAAGTCCATACCTTCAATGCATTCTTACATTTCATCCATTCATGTATTCATTCCATACACACATGTATGTTTTCCAATAATTGTTCGTAATTCAACTGAATTGTGTTGTCCACTCCATGCTTGATTATTCTTGTCTAGTACTTGCTGAGTCTTCGACTCACCCTTTCTTTGTATGTTTTAATTAGGTAATTGAGGAGGACGACAAGATGATTTGGTGGGGTAGTTCGGCACACTACACTTCACTTTTATCCAATCAGAACAATTATTTCTGCCATTCAGTCAAGCCAAATTGTTGAAATAAGTTCCAGATTGTAATAACCCTATGTTGGTATCGTTTGACTGTTCGTGGTATTATGACCGTTTGTCCATTCTTTACCATGATTCTAGTGATCGTTCATTGTCATTCTTTAGGAATTTATGTTGATTGAATCTGGATAATCTAGTTTTAATGCTATGCTTAGTAGTTTGATGGGTTTGCGTGATATTTTGGCTTCCGAATAGCCAGGGTGTTACAGAATCAGGGGACTTGCCTAACTAGATTATTGTAGCTGGTTTTGTCGTAATTCCAGATAGTCTAAGATCACCCCGTTCCTAGTTGCGTAGTAAAAGTTATTTTATTTTTAGCGCTGCTGTCCCGTAGTCCTTTCTGCTAGACTGTCGGGAAGGTGGAGTAAAACCTGTATTCGAACCCTAGGTCTTGAGGAGTTGGGTTAAGGGGCGTAAACGGATTCCTCTTTTCAGTGTATTTATTGTTAGCGCTATTCTTGTATAGGAGGTGGAGTCCCGGAGTAGAGGCACCATCTTTGCTTCTTCGCACGTCGTAGCGGAAAAAGGCAAGTACAATTTTAGTACGATATTATGTGTTGGGCAATATGGTTGATTTGATGCGTGATTAATATGATTATGCGTGATGAAAGTATTTATTTCACATTATTTATATGATGATCGATAATTGAAAATTCTTATGAGAACATATCGTGGATTCTCCATGTCATTTCATATCAATCATGCATGTTGGCATGAGATACCCACGGAAGTGGGCATTGAGATCCCCATATTTAGGATATGGGCAATGGGTCCCCATCTGAAAAGGATGGGCAATGGGTCCTCGCATTTGATAATACAGGCATGAGTGAACACCGACGGGTTTAACACTCCGCGGTACCGGTATATGCAAAAGAGGAAAGAAAAGTGCATTTGAGCAATTTGCATAGCATGAGCATATGAAATATTTATTGTTGAGAATTGTGGATGGATGATGATAGTTACAGTTGTTTATGTTATTGTCTTGCTAAATGTACTTTGCTGAGTCTTGGACTCACTCTTGCTGTTACTGTGTTTTTAGGTACCCCGCTTGTGGACAGCATGCATGGGAGGGAGTAGATTTATGCTTGGATGCACATTGGCACGAACCAATTCTCCATTGAATAAACAATTTGAATGATAGTTTAGAATCTGAGAAAACCGCTTAAGGTTTCTTATATTTATGCTTTATGCGTTTGAATAATTGTTTATTCCTATTGTTAGTTGTGCAAACCCCTGGTATGGTTAGTTATTCAAAGGAGAACCTGCCAAAAGTTAGCAAAATGTCTTAGTTTAATTTGTAATTTTGTTAGTGTAGTAGCATTCCAGGCTCAAGTTGGGCTGGGGTGTTACATCATATCGTGTGGATAAAGCCCTGCAGAGTTAACAAAACTATTCGAATAACTGTATCCTTGGTTATGGACATCGCTTGGTGAAAGCATGAATAGTTACCTTATGGGAATATGGGTTTCGGTTATGGTTGGAAATGTTGTGTCATGTGTTGAATTATTCAAATCTTATATGTTATCATGAATGGGAAGTTTGTGTGTTGATTTGTTCAGAAATGGATTGTGTCACAAACGGGAAGTTCTTGTGTTGATTATTATTGGAGTATGTATTGTTGTTGATTATAAATTTGGTAATACCTACTATTACATAATGTTTCTAAATGTTTAAAAAATGGAAATTTGAATCTATATCGGTTATCTCAAAGAAAAACTTGCTTTGTGCTGAAAATTACCTAGTGTAGTCGCCTTCTTTTGACACTTGAATGCATTTATTATATGTTGCTATTTGTAAGTCTGGCGAGTACGTTTCGGTACTCAATCGGATTGTCCATGTTGTAGGTGAGAAGTTGTTCGAATCGGGTTAACTACGAGAGATGCTTCAGCTTTAGCTCCAGTTGGTTGCTTGTGGGTTTGGGCATGCCAACTCGGCTTTTCTCTTTTATTTCCTTATTTATCTTCCGTTGTGATTTATTTGAGTTATGATTAAATTTGACCAGTCAGGCCTCTTATGCAAACTTGTACCTTAAGATTCTATTTAATGATGTTGTAATAACAATTCTATTATTTTATACATTGTGTATGGATGTGAATGCAATGTTGTGTTTGGATATGTACATGTTATCCACTGATCCTTGGGAGTTAACATGAGACACATATTTGGGCACTCAAAATCATTTTTGTCTCTTGTTAAGTGTTGTACCTTTGGTGCAATCACTTGGCTTGAAATGGATTTGAGATCGGGGGCTTACACTTCTCTCTCTCATTTATTAAACCTGTGGAGAAATGTTGTAGATAGTTGACACTCGTAACACAGCAAGTCGAACTCAACCAGAGTATGTCAATGCCAATGCCAATCCTAGTGGACATCTACTAGTACACGGAGCAGCGAATCCAAACTTGGGACAATTTTTGGCAACTCAGACTCAACTCATGAACACGATGATGCAGAACATGAACAACATGATGATTCAGCAGAATCAGACTCCCGATCAGAATAATCAACACTGAATCAGAATTTACTGAATCAACAACATGATGATACTTAGCATAGAAGAATTTACTGAATCAGAATAATCAAGCAACCACCATACCACCACCAGCTCATCAACACTCCAAGGTATCAGAATACATGAGGACCCACATGGCTACCTTGTCCCATTCTTCAAAACCCTTTGAAACAGGTGATTGGCTTCGCTCTGTTGAGGACAAGCTCGCCATTGCTAAGTATAATAATCGTGAAAAAGTTCTTTATGCCACACATCATCTAGAGGGCACAACCATAGAATGGTGGGAGAACTACAATGCAGTCCGTGAGAACTCACAAGCTATTACTTGGAAAGTGTTTTGTCAGACGCCCGGGCGTAGAATACTTGAAGATCTTATGTGTATACTGTGCTAGTCCCAAGATTAATGGCTAGCACACACATTCACAATATTTGACAATCACATCCATACAAACACATACTAAAGTAAAGCGAAAGGGTGTTCTACTTAAGCTATTACAATAATTTTTACAACAACGGCCGACTGGCCAAATAAAAGTAGTCATCAGAGTAAACAAAATAAATAGCAGCGGAAGACATAGTAATAGTAGCAAAAGTCCAGTGGCCTGCCCATCCGATCCCGCAGGCAACCGACAAGGAACAAGACCTACGTAGACCCATCACTGAACCCTCCGGTGCCAAGGGCACAGAACTCGTCATCTGGTGTCGACTCTGCAATTTCTAAACCAACAACAATAACAAGATTGAGTACAATGCGTACTTAGTAAGACTTGTAGTGTATCACAAAAATTATATTAGATGCAAGGCTATCAAATGAACGGTTCTACTCTACAAGTTCTTTTGCTCAAAACCATATTTATTTGCAATATTCATAATTAGTAATTTGCAATGGAATCTAAAATAGCAATTTAAGAAAAAGTAAATACAAGACAATAATGAAATAATACCAACACCCACAACCCTACTCGGTTGCAAGCAAAATGATAATCAGGTTCAGCCATAGAAATGGCACTAACAAATTCATGTTCAACCATAGAAATAGCAGTGCTACTATAAACATAGCAAATTAGCCATAGAAATGGCATCTCCGCTATAAACATAGCAATCCAGATATAGAAATGGTAGTTAGCTCAACAAGGTAAAAACCCGATGTCATTACACCAATCTTTTGTGACAAAATAGTTTGAAAAAGAAAGCTACTGCCATACCAGCCACACTAAGCATGCTCATGACTGTGAGCACGGCTATTCGAAAAGTTTATCACTCTGTAGAGGTGCACAACTTTACCTATAGTACGCGGTATTCCAGTTGCCTGGAATATCTCTATATCACTACACACTACCGAAGGTAAGCAATCTAGAGTTCGTGACGCAGTCTTTACATTATCTAACCCTAACCTTGCACTAGCTCTGCGAATGATTATCCTCAACTACTTGGATTGAAACCCATAGTAAGAGGGGTCCTCTCTCTACAGATGGAAACCTGTTGAGAGAGTCCCTCACTTGTGCGGATAGAAACCCATAAAGTGAGTATCTCACTTTATCCGGATGGAAACCTGTTGAAGTAAGCCACTCGGAGTTGTGACGGTAATGGAAATTGCCCGCACTACTTCTACCTAATATCATGCAAGTGATGAACCACGAAGATCCTGTTCTGGCCTGATCTTTTGGTGAGAAGGTAAATTCGGTAGTAGTCGCTCAACTCTCACGATCCTGTCTATAAGCTCGTAAGGCTTGAAACCACGCAATTACTGAACTACTCAACAATTTATTATCAACCGTGCACGAATACCTAGATGACCTGATCAAGAAGATCAATTCCTGTATACACCGAAGAAGCACGTAAGAACAAGATAAACATGCAATCTGAAATTGCGAATAGGAATTGAAATTGGATTGATAAGTGGGGTTCCGAAGAACAATGTCGTTGTTGATCTCACCGAACAAGAGGACAAAGGATATATGTGAACAGGAAATCATCAATAGTTTAATCAACAGATTGGAAATAAACAATTCAGGTAGATATGGTAAAAACAGCCAAGTTGGCTTATTACAATTCAACACAAGACATAAATAGAAGATAATATTAAGTTCTCAAATGTTTTGGATTATGGTAGTGAGTGCATCGTGTTGAGCTACCCTCCATGAAACCACTCTTCCTTGTCATTTACCTAAATAAAACAACAAAACAAGAATGAACCAAAGACTCAGCAAGTACTTGTATGTGACAATCAAACATACCATGAACAAGATATCACAATCATAACTTGAACATTAATTGGAAACAACTTTATGAATGGATGAAATGGAATGATGCATTGAAGGAATTGGACATATTGTAGCATATACCGGTATAGCGAGTGAAACACCCGTCGGTGTTCACTTAAAGTAATCGTATGAAGAACGTTTCATACGACCGTCCAACGTGGCCCACATTGGAATGGTGGACTCACGTAACGTGGCCCACATTGGAATGGTGGACTCACGTACCCATTCTGGAATTGATGGGATTTTCAAGTGCCCATACTGGAATTGATGGGTCTTACAATGGTAATTTATGCATGTCATGATGTGATTCCATGGCAAGATTGAATAGTACTCATAAATAAAAAGATACACATGGTATTCATATACAAATACGAACAATTATAATCATTCATTCACACATCACATAATGCATCAATCATAGTATACAAGTTACTTGCTGCACTTACAGAGCGGGTTGGGAGGTAATTGAGATACCCCTCCACTCACCGCTTCACCGCCTACAATATAAAATAATCGAAATGAGGACAAACGAGTATGGCAATGCTACACGTGTCCTCCCACAATCTCTAGCCAAACCAACCAAACAAAAGTTCAATTTGATCAATTTACCCAAACATTCCAAATATCCCTAATCTGGCAATTTTACTAGAAAATTCACCAATAAAAAATCGTAAGTCCAAAAGACCTGAAACCAGTGCTCATCTTTTCTTAACTTAACTGGCTACGAAACTCTAGTTGATGGTAAACTCTAATTCGGCCAATACAGAGGTCTAACCATCTAATGAAAAACTATAACTGCAGTCTGCCCAGAATTCAGAACAGCCCTAAATAAAAGGCTCTAACTTTTAAACCACTGATCCAAATAAAGTGATCTTTATCAGCCTGGAAACATGGTGAAATTATCTTCATAAACTTAGTTGGGTGGCCGACCTGATTCTAACTCTAACTAGATCAAAACCTAGGTGCAACCGACTATACCCAGAATTTCTGACAGACAGAGCAGTACGTGGTAAAACAGTCATAACGTTTAAACGACTGAGTGGAATCTCGTGATCTTGGTGCCAAAAGAAAGCTAACGAAACCAGGAACAAATCTCTAGGAGAGGTCAACCCGAGTTCGGTCTCTAAAGGGTCGAAACTGGCCGCGCAAGGAGACGGATGCGTTCTCGAATCTCCAGGACAGAACCCGATTTAGATCTAATCCACCATTAATCAATAAAACCGAATCAAACTACCACTAAAAACCTTCGTTACCCTTGAAGACCCGTGGGACGACGATGATCCGCTGCCCGAAGATCCCCCTCTCTTCTCCTCCCTTCTTTCTCCAAAGAACAGCCACCCGAGGACGACGAACGACCGGATACTCCGGCGGGAGAAGGAGATTGCGGAGGAGTCTTGACACACGCGTCGGGGATCGCGGAGCTACCACCACGTGGGAAGGCCGGCAGCAAAGGAGCAGCAAAGCGCGAGGAGAGGCGAGGAGGTGGCGGCCACAAGGGGAGGGAGAGGGAAGTGGGGCGGCGGCTAGGGTTGGGGTGCCTCCCCCTCCCCTTGGCCGGCCCCCTTGGGCCGGTCTCCCCCTCTTGGGCCTCTGGGTGGCAGCCACGGCCCAGTTGGAAAAGAAAAAACCCCATTGAGCTGGAAATTCGAGTTTGCATTTGTCTTTTACCCCTCGACCGTTCTATTTACGAATTCTATTAGGAGTATTACATTCTACCCTCTTATGAGATTCGACCTCGAATCAAAACACAGATCTTATTCGAAAGAAAACTGCGACTGGAATTTATTAACGAAAAACACGTACCATAAACGAACAGTTCTTGATACTTATCGCGCACGAGGTCTCTAGCTCTCAAGCGGCCTCTCTTCGGACTAGAAAACCACCACCCAAAGACCCAAAGCGGCGCTGACCTAACACTCAACTCGAACTTTCTAGGTACCCTCATCGAAGAGGATCGAAGGTAAGACCATACTCAATGGTCGTCTTAAACTATAACTTCGAATCTTGAATGGTTCAGCTGCCCACTCAGCACCAGAACACACCCGACGTTGCGTACTTCGCACGTGAACCCGAGACGGTCAAAACGAAATACCAACTTTCTAATTTCTGCAACTTTCGAAAACAAGGAGAATCCAACTGGAATATAGAGTCCTCATCGCATCCACGCAATGCTAACTCTCCACCAAAAGGTTAGATTCCAAATTTGACAATCATCTCGAAAACAAATCCATTCTCCAAATAAGCAGTTTACAAATGAACACCACGACAACTAAAGGAGAAATCACTCGAACGCTCAAACCAAATACTTGCGGTTTGTCTGAATTTGGAAAGAATCAACACGCCAACACAGCCTCAACTCAAATTGCAGAAAACACCGGTCAACAATACCAAACTCAAACGAGAATCAAGAAAACATCTAATTATCCGATGAACATTTATTTCCACAGTTTCTCTCTTCTAGGGATAAAATTTCTCTCGAACCTTGGAATTTGACTTCATCGCATACCACACGAGCTTAAACCTCTTTGTTAAATATCCTCAAATCATGCTCAAACTGAATTAAATCATCCACACCATTGTGAAGAGACTCTATGAAATCTACCGGATACTCTAGGTAATACAAAATCAATTTGATTAAAGGCATCCATAACACCACAATAGTAGGCACCACGCAATCACATTACCTTCAATTTCCAATAACACAATTCAAGATCCTTAGCACGCACGGACATGTATTACATCAGAAGAGTTCTATCAATGACCATTCATTGCTCAGGAAACTCTATTATCCCACTTCCTCTACGCACAATCATCGTGTAACCAATGGTCTAGCATAACAATGCAAACCCAAATTTAACCTCCAAGATCTCTACCACAAATTTCAATTATAACATATAGGGAAATCAACGGATTGACTCTCCAACATTTTCCCCAATTCTAACATACTCACTCAATTGCATACTTAGAAATTTCTCACCTAATCTCGCATCATTATCCAATTGCGTTGCTTATAGAAGTAATCAAGGTTTCCATACCTTCGATAATCACCGACCATTCAATCATGAACTGAAGTTCTGAAGTTGCACTATACCATAGGTTCTACTCAGTCGTAACACTTTTCAGACTTACATCGAAACCAAACATTCCATGTGAATTAATTTTTCCCCCAAGAGATACAGATCAAAACCATTCTACAATCTACTACTCCTCCAATAACTTGGTAGCAAAATATCACCGCTACGATTACTCATCAACCACCAAACAGTTGCCAAACTTACCCTTTGCAAACACTTTGCAACCCAAAACTATGATCCTTTCTCAAAAGGAAAAGGCGAACAAAGATAAGTTTATTCACACAGAAAGACGTTGCTCATCACGGTGAGCAGGAACCAAAAGAAATATTCTGATAAAGGTGATCTTGGAAAACGAAAACTGAGTTCATAATTGGAGGCACACATCCCTCAAAAGAGAATAGCAAATAACAGCCCACACGAAAGAAAGATATTACGTTTGAAATTCGCCATCTCTTGAGCGGAAAGAGCAACAAATTTAGGGACACTTCAAATAACCACAAGATTTAATTAAGAATCGATAAGATCCTTCAACAGGCCAACTTGCTCGAAACAGTTCATCTACTTGGGAAACACGAGATCCAAATGTTCTCAGCCACAAAACTTGAAACATTCCCCTTTACAGGATTTCACGGAAAGCAAACGGATTAACTTCGTCTCGAAGAGATCAACAAAAATATTCTTTTATTGCAACCTCACTTTGCGAACTCAAACCAAGGAACCTTTCGGACTAAATCACACGAAATCTTTAAGGAACAATGGGTTAATCCAATTCCTCAAGTTACCCAAAATAATTTCAGTTACCAGTTGATTCACGAGCTCCAAGGTACCGTGAAAGCTACCAACTGTAACACCCTGACTATAAGGAAGTCAAGATGTCACCTAAGGCGATCAATTTACTACAGGTATTAACATCAAGCCCATAACGACACTTAGAAAACATTTCGGAGGATCCACGTGGAATGAATGGGTTGATTCCTTCTCGAAAGAAGAGGCAAATATAAACGATCTTCACCAACTGAAAAATCACTTACCACTCGCAAGGAACACAGAACTCAGGGGAAAACCAATTAGACAACGAACTCAGAAAACATATGGGAAGTCCACAGTTGAAAACATAGGCCTCACAAAAATAGAATATCCGACCTTAACCGTCAAGAACAAACGGGTATTCAAGATCAAAACACCCGCATCATGGAAGAACTATTATAATTTTTCAACATATCGCTTTACTCGACAAACTATGTTTACCACAAAGAACTTGAACTCCCCAAAAGAGCATGAACACAAAACTGGAAATTTGATAATTTTAGAAATATTACGAAAGGCGGACAACTTTCTTTCTTTATAAAGAAATCAACATTACCATCACATTACTGATCATGTCAATAAACCTTCTAAAGGAACATGGCAAATCGTGTTATAGAAATTTTTCAGCATCAAATGGAATGGTAATAACAACTTATTCTAGAAAGGAAACTTAGTACGAAAACCACAAAGCTGAAACAAACCTCTCACACAGCTCCACCATAACATTAGAAAAGGGTTTCGACAAAAAATTTTTTCCCAGAGAGGTTCTAAACTCCAACATTCGAACTAGTCCAAAAGAAACGAGTAGAGTCAAGACTTTCTTCGACAAACTTTGTAAAAGCTAATTCCCGTTCCCCAAAATACCAAACGATTAACCAGGTCCCCTTAATCAACAAGTGAGATAGGACCCTTACAAAAAAGAATGATCTTGTCAATAATATCGTGTACAAGTGGCAAAGAGAGCTCGTGATCGGAAAGACAAAATTATTTTGAAAAACATCTAGGGACCAATAGGAACCGTAGCCAACCAATTTGTTTGATTACCATCTCCGACTTAATCACCACAAGGCACCCCAAAAGGGTTCTTAACACTAATCCTCGAGAAAGAGATCGTTAAACTTCAAGGCGGAATGATCCAAAAGAATTACATGGAGCCAATGCTTCCTCGTGTTACGAACATACAATGAAAACTCTCATTATACAAACTATCAAGCGAGTAAGCGAGTCGCTATTTTCAATGAGAATGAAGGAACAAACATGGAAATATCCATATTGCCAACTGTCGAAGATCATTTAAAATAAAAGAAATTCAGCAACTGAAAAACAATAATATTTTTAGAGAACCATTAAAGACCTATTGGATCTCATCAACTACCATGAATCATGAACCTAAGAGAAATTCATCAACTACCACCGGACAAGAATTTGTCAAAATCGAGAAATCAAGGAAGAGAACCCTTTGTCTAAAGCATCCCAAAAGAAATATGCAAGATCATTGTGCACTTGATAAAGAACTTGCAAAAGAAATCGCAATGCAGAAACCCCAGCGAACACGGGTTGAATTTTCCAACAGGGTAAAAGCAGAACTTGGTGAAAAGATAAATCTTACAATTTAACTACGCTCACGTGGAGCAGAAATATCACAATAGTAGAAAGAACAATAATTATTTCAAAGAACGATCAGAAATCTACTAGAGGTTGCCCACTTCATTATAACCCTCCATTCAAAAGAAATTCACGATCTATCAGAAACTACAACCAGAAAACCAGATACAAACTTGAGAAGGACAACAACTTCATCAATGAGCTCAGGCTCAACACAGAACTATGGAATAGGGGTAAGAACTTCTCTACTATTACAACATGAACAGTGGTGTAGCCTGGCAAAACCCAGGACGACAACCACGAACTCAGCTGCTCGACGTCCGCTACCGATACGCATAACTAATGCAATCAATTATGAATATATAGGATCATCTCATGACAATCATAGAATAATTCATAGATATTTAGGATATCGCATCACGTCATAGATTAATAACAAGAAAGATAGTACAGAAGCAATTCTATACCATACAACATAATGAACAACATCACTAGAAATGCGGAAACAATGGATTTCCCAAACCCCACCCATCAGGTACGAGTGTGTCATTTTAATAACTTAATTACCACGGACCTAAAGCCCGCTCTGATACCAACTGTAACACCCTGACTATAAGGAAGTCAAGATGTCACCTACAATCACTAATATTTAGGAAATTCGCAACTATAAGTATTACTAGAATTGGCGTGCCACAAGGATATATGTGAACAGGAAATCATCAACAGTTTAATCAACAGATTAGAAATAAACAATTCAGGTAGATATGGTAAAAACAGCCAAGTTGGCTTATTACAATTCAACACAAGACATAAATAGAAGATAATATTAAGTTCTCAAATATTTTGGATTATGGTAGTGAGTGCATCGTGTTGAGCTACCCTCCATGAAACCACTCTTCCTTGTCATTTACCTAAATAAAACAACAAAGCAAGAATGAGCCAAAGACTCAGCAAGTACTTGTATGTGACAATCAAACATACCATGAACAAGATATCACAATCATAACTTGAACATTAGTTGGAAACAACTTTATGAATGGATGAAATGGAATGATGCATTGAAGGAATTGGACATATTGTAGCATATACCGGTATAGCGAGTGAAACACCCGTCGGTGTTCACTTAAAGTAATCGTATGAAGAGCGTTTCATACGATCAGTCAACGTGGCCCACATTGGAATGGTGGACTCACGTAGCGTGGCCCACATTGGAATGGTGGACTCACGTACCCATTCTGGAATTGATGGGATTTTCAAGTGCCCATACTGGAATTGATGGGTCTTACAATGGTAATTTATGCATGTCATGATGTGATTCCATGGCAAGATTGAATAGTACTCATAAATAAAAAGATACACATGGCATTCATATACAAATACGAACAATTATAATCATTCATTCACACATCACATAATGCATCAATCATAGTATACAAGTTACTTGCACTGCTTGTATTACATGCGGGTTGGGAGGTAATTGAGATACCCCTCCACTCACCGCTTCACCGCCTACAATATAAAATAATTGAAATGAGGACAAACGAGTATGGCAATGCTACACGTGTCCTCCCACAATCTCTAGCCGAACCAACCAAACAAAAGTTCAATTTGATCAATTTACCCAAACATTTCAAATATCCCTAATCTGGCACTTTTACTAGAAAATTCACCAATAAAAAACCGTAAGTCTAAAAGACCTGAAACCAGTGCTCATCTTTTCTTAACTTAACTGGCTACGAAACTCTAGTTGATGGTAAACTCTAATTCGGCCAATACAGAGGTCTAACCATCCAATGAAAAACTATAACTGCAGTCTGCCCAGAATTCAGAACAGCCCTAAAGAAAAGGCTCTAACTTTTAAACCACGGATCCAAATAAAGTGATCTTTATCAGCCTGGAAACATGGTGACATTATCTTCATAAACCTAGTTGGGTGGCCGACCTGATTCTGACTCTAACTAGATCAAAACCTAGGTGCAACTGACTATACCTAGAATTTCTGACAGACAGAGCAGTACGTGGTAAAACAGTCATAACTTTTAAACGACTGGGTGGAATCTCGTGATCTCAGTGCCAAAAGAAAGCTAACGAAACCAGGAACAAATCTCTAGAAGAGGTCAACCCGAGATTCGGCCTCTAAAGGGTCGAAACTGGCCGCGCAAGGAGACAGATGCGTTCTGAAATCTCCAGGACAGAACCCGATTTAGATCTAATCCACCATTAATCAATAAAACCGAATCAAACTACCACTAAAAACCTTCGTTACCCTTGAAGACCCGTGGGGCGGCGATGATCCGCTGCCCGAAGATCCCCTCTCTTCTCCTCCCTTCTTTCTCCAAAGAACAGCCACCGAGGGCGGCGAGCGACCGGATCGCGGCGGGAGAAGGAGATTGCGGAGGAGTCTTGAGACACGCGTCGGGGATCGCCGAGCTACCACCACAGGGAAGGCCGGCAGCAAAGGAGCAGCAAGGCGCAGGAGAGGGCGAGGGAGGTGGCGGCCACAAGGGGAGGGAGAGGGAAGTGGGGAGGCGGCTAGGGTTGGGGGTGCCTCCCCCTCCCTTGGCCGGCCCCCTTGCTGATCTCCCCTCTTGGGCCTCTGGTGGCGACCCACGGCCCGAGTTGGCGGAAAAGCGAACCCGCCTTGGCTGGAAATTCTGAGTTTGTATTTGTCTTTTACCCCTCCAGCTTCATTCTATTTACCGAATTCTATTCCGGAGTATTACACTAACACTTTAAAAGGACCATCAGCTCTATGCATCAATTTGACTTTCCCAAGTCAGGAAATCAATCTTTGCGCAAAGGCAACCAAACAAGATCTCCAGGTTTGAATGTTATTTCTTTTCTACCCTGACTACCCGCAAGTTTATATTGTGCGTTCATTCGCTCTATATTCTCTTTAGTTGTCTCGTGCATCTTCAAAATCAATTCAGCATGTTGTGTAGCATCAACGTTTACCTTTTCCAGAGATGGTAGAGGTAATAAATCAATAGGAGCACGGGGAATAAATCCATAAACTATCTAAAAAGGGCACATCTTTGTGGTTGAATAATACGAACGGTTGTAAGCAAACTCCACATGAGGTAAGCATTCTTCCCACATCTTCAAGTTCTTCAAAATAACACTCCACATGTTCGGTTGACAACTTGAGTTTGTCCATCGGTTTGGGGATGACATGTAGTAGAAAATAGCAGCTTTCTCCCCAATGTAACCCATAGTGTCCTCCAAAAGTGACTAAGAAATTTCTCTGAAAAATAATTCAGCAACATTTGTAGCATCATCGCTCTTATGACAAGGTATGAAATGCGCCATCTTTGAAAATCTATCCACAACAACAAAAATACTATCCCTCCCCCTCTTTGTTCTAGGTAGTCCTAAAACAAAATTCATAGAAATATCTTCTCAAGATACGCTAGGAACAGGAAGAGCCATATATAAACTATGTGGATTAAGATGTGACTTAGCTTTATGGCATGTAGTGCAGCGAGACACATAGCGCTCAACGTCGTGCCTCAACTTAGGCCAATAGAAGTGGTCGGTCAAAACATCCTCTATCTTCTTAACACCAAAATGTCCTATGAGTATTCCTCCATGCGCCTCCTGTAACAAGAAAAGAAGAACGGAGTTAGCTGGAATGCATAGCTTGTTAGCATGAAACAAAAATCCATCATTCATAACAAATTTATTCCAGCTTCTGCCTTCTTTACAATTCTGAAAGATATATTTAAAATCATCATCATGCACATATTGCTTTTTAATTGTCTCTAAACCAAAAATTCTGAAATCAAGTTAAGATAACATGGTATAATGACGAGATAAAGCATCAGCGATAACATTATCCTTTCCTTTCTTGTGTGTAATGACCTATAAAAACGATTCAATGAACTCAACCCATTTAGCATGTCTACGGTTTAGATTTGATTGACTACGAATGTGCTTTAATGATTCGTTATCAGAATGTATAATAAATTCTTTGGACCATAAATAATATTGCATGTCTCTAATGTCCGAACTAAGGCATATAATTCCTTATCATAAGTAGAATAATTCAGACTAGACCCACCTAATTTCTTACTAAAATATGCAACAGGTTTACCTTCTTGAATAAGCACATCTCCAAGTCCAATTCCACTAGCATCACATTCAAGCACAAAAGTCTTACCAAAATCAGGAAGTTGGAGAAGTGGTGCATGTGTAAGCTTATCTTTCAAAATCTGAAACGATTGTTCTTGTTTAGGGCCCTAGATAAAAGGAACACCTTTCTTCGTAAGCTCATTCATCGGTGCGGCAATGGTGCTGAAATCTTTGACAAAGCGTCGATAAAATCCAGCAAGTATGAGAAAACTCCGCACTTGTGTGACCGTGTTAGGAGTCGACCAACTTTGTACATCTTTGATCTTGGCTTGATCAACCTCAATACCCTGTGGAGTAACAACATAGCCAATAAATAATACTCAATCTGTAACACCCTGACTATTCGGAAGTCAAGATGTCACTCAATCTTAGTCAAAACACTAGGAACCAACATAATTATACGAATAGCAATGAATATCTAACAGTTCTTCATACGAAACCAATGCTAAGTATCAAATCCAGTGAAAGACAGGGAACAAATATTTAAAACATGAGAATAAGATAATCGTAACCAAGTTGGCTTATTACAATTCAAAATTTATCAAATAGTCATTATGAAACGGAAATAATCAATAATTTCTGATTTGATATAAGTGGCGTGCATCGTGCTAGACTAATCCCTCCCAAGACTTGTCTTCTTCATCATTTACCTAAATTAAACAAAACAAGCAAGAATGAGCCAAAGACTCAGCAAGTACAATATTCTTTTAACATAGCATGACGGAACGAATCAGGAATTAAACATGTCATACACAAAACTATTTATAAATGCAGCGATGGAAGGAATGAATGCATGCACTACAAGGAGAAGGACTACTCAACTGCTTATATCGGTATAGCGAGTGATACACCCGTCGGTGTTCACTTATGCCCGTACTTAACGAAGTCCGGAGACCCAAAATACTGTATGAAGAATGTTTCATACGGTTGTCCGAAACCACCCATATTGGAATGGTGGGTCTCACGTGCCCATACTGGAATTGATGGGACGTAGCAAAATACCACTTACGTGTACAGAAATTGAAATATGTATGAATGGAATGAAACAATTACATTGAACGCTATTTCTTTAAACACAAGAATTATCTGCTTGAAATGAAATAAACATCACAACGAATATCATTGGCACTCACATATATAACCCAATCTCATGCAAAGAATTGAAAATAACACATGGTAGCATAGGGTACTTGCCTTCCGCGATTGGCCGAACTAGGTGACACAAAAGGTGCGCCTACACTCGCCCCCCCACCGCCTACACCAAAAACAATTGCAATAAGAATGATGCAATACGACGACACTACCGGTAATCTACCATGACTCCCGGACTACCCGGCATAACTCGTGAACCCAACGATGAGACAAGTGTTTCCCCTGTTTCCTACCGTTCCAGACAGCGGTACGGAAAAATTCATAACTATGTATTTGGAACTCCGAACTACATGAGACCAGTGCAAAAATAAACTTAACATATAAACCTTGAAAACACTAGGAGACAAGATTTTCTAATTATACCCACACATAAGTCTAATCTGCAGTTGAATGTGCCTAATAGATAATTAGCCCGACAGCAGACCAGTAGCAAAAACATGGCATAACTTTTAATCTATAAATCCAAATTGAATGATATTTATGTAACACCCTGACCCAAAATTGGCTCAATACCCAACCCACCGTGGGGCGGACCCGCACACACATAGAACCTCACTTACACTTTCGTACTCGCTTCATGTAAAATGGTTAACCCGGAGGTGCTACGTTTGGATCCAACAGGCATTATATACTAGTACAACTCACTTGGGACAAGCAATGTGGGACTAATCCCACCACACAACTCCTCATGGGCCACATGGGCCACACTCTGAGCGGTAGGGTATTACATTCACCCCTTAGAAATTTGGCGCCCTCGACAAACATACACATGCATGCGCGGCAAATGCCCAGAACCACCCCTCGGTACACGTCAGTGCGTCGGTCTTGGCACATATGCCATGCCATGTGTCCACTCCGGGCCCACATGTGCCATGCGCCATATACCCGCGCCCCTGTCCCGCACGCGCCCGTGCAGCGAAGGTTGATGCTCTGGGTCTCTCAAAAACTTTCTCAGCATCGAGACGTGAAACACATTGTGAACTCCGCGCATGGACTCAGGAAGGTCCAGGCAGTATGCTAACTTCCCTATTCTTGCAATAACCGAGAACGGTCCAACGTACCTCGGGCTAAGCTTCCCTTTGGTACCGAACCGAACAATACCTTTAGTGGGAGACACTCTCAAGAGCACCTGGTCACCCACCGCAAACTCCAAGTCACGCCTCCTCACATCAGCATAGCTTTTCTGTCTACTCTGAGCTGCCAACAAATTCTGCCTCACCATGGCCACACGCTCAACGGTCTTCTGAATCCAATCCGGACCCAAAATTGCCTTCTCTCTAACTGCATCCCAACAAAGTGGCGATCTGCACTTTCGCCCATAGAGAACCTCGAATGGCGCGGTTCTAATACTGGAATGGTAACTATTATTATAAGCAAACTCGCAAGTGGCAATTGGTCCTCCCAACTACCCTTCCAAGGCGAGCATAAGATCGCAACATGTCCTCCAAAGTCTGAATAATGCGCTCATTGCCCATTTGTCTGTGGGTGAAATGCTGTACTAAGGCGGAGCTGTGTGCCCAATGCACTCTGCAGACTCTCCCAGAACTTGGAGACAAACTTCGCGTCCCTATCGAAATAATGGTCTTTGGCACACCATGCGTCTTACTATTTCACGCACATAAATAGGAGCTAGATCACTTGCTAAATTTGTAGTGCGAATGGGAATGAAGTGTGAGACTTGCTTGAATCGATCCACCACTACCCAATGCATCCTTCCCTCGCGACGTGCGTGGTAACGCCACCACAAAGTCCATAGAGATATCATCCCAAGGCCCTGGGAACCTCCAAAGGTGCAACAACCTGCGGGGCGCTTGTGCTCGGCTTTCACTTGGCGACAAACACCACAAGAAGCCACATAGTTAGCAATATCCACCTTCATTCTTTTCCACCAAAATTACATTTGAGATCTCGATACATCTTAGTCTCACCGGGATGAGCGATTATGCAGTGCGATGTGCCTCCCTCAAGATATCATCTTTGACCTCGCCTTTGTGGCGCATAAAGCGGCCTTTAAACCTCAAAGCACCGGAATCATCCATGCTAAAATCACCCTCTTTACCCTCATCCAGTGCTTTCTAACCTCCTGTAGTAACGGTCACTCTGTTGTGCTTTCGCACACGATGCAGAATAAATGACTCAAGAATCAAGCTGTGTCTCAACATGTGCGTGCGCATAACAATAGTGACGAGGATCTAATAATCCTCATTTTTATCTTTTATCTATAATTCTTATTATGGGTAAATATGATGTCACATAGTCCCAGAGTACCCTTATCTAAAGGGAGAAGTCCAATAAGTGGATGTAAGTCTTGCTACGACTATATCATGGTCGTAAGTCCTTCTACGACCACTACATAGTCGTAAGTCCTTCTCTGACGCTACACAGTCGTAATTCCTTCTCGATTGCTACACAGTCGTAAGTTCTTCTCGACCGGGTAAACTACGACCACCTTATAATCAAACCTACAGCGAGTGGGTCCAATTGATTAAGGAATCGAGCGGTGCCGCACGCACTATTATTCCGCTTATTAATGGTGCGTAATTACCCCATTATCTCTCGGAAGATAATTGCGGAAGGCGTGAAGAAGCCGGCGCCCGATAATTCTGCCGGCATGCGCGTTCTTGGATTAATCGGCGCATCTCCTTGAGAACAAGCGGCTACTTCTTCACGACTATATAAGGGCATCGATCGAGAGATAGAGGCGGTGAACAAGAGCGATCAATTAGGAACACAAGTGCTATTCTGTAATAGTCTTAGTCTTTTACTTGATCATCAAGAATACCATACACACAGGATTAGGGTTATTATTCTCTCGGAGAAGGCACGAACTGTCTAAACATCCGTGTCAATCCACTCTGCGTGATCTTATCTCTAGGAGACCCCGAATCAAACAATCTTTCGTAAGATCGGTTCTAATACACCGGCAGTTGGCGCCGTCAGTGGGGATCTTCGGTAATCTCTTGTCAACATACTCTCTTTTTCCAATCTCATGCAATCATGGCGGAGAATGGAGCGAGGAAACTGGTTTGACTTGGCGGTCTGTGAGACGTCGACATGGATGCGGTTTCGACTATGAGCCGAGTGATGCATCCACGATGGTGATGTTGCCTTGGAGATTATTCTCCAGAAACCATCCCATTAATAGAGTTGAGGAGGATCCTTATCCCCACAACAATCGTCCAACAGAGGAGCCATTTCCCTCAAAGGACAAGGGTCAATCAGGCCAGGACCGCCCCGGAGGACTCACAACGCGACGAGTTTTTCTCCAAGTGTTCAAGTCCCTTAAGGCGGTCCGACTTGGTAAGTCAAGTTACAGGAGCCACCATTCCGAGGACTCCACCGGCATCTAGTGATTCTTTCTCTCGGGGTAACTCCGGAGAGGTGGATCAAGCATGCTTTTCTGCAAATTCGGCCGTCTCCCGCAGATCTCATTTGCGAGCGGAGCGATTATAACCGGAGTTCCCTACGGAGGATTACTCCAAGTCGCGAGATGGTGTCCCTCGAGCACTCCTCAAGCGGGAGGCCTCGGCGCAAGTGAGAATCATCAGCGGAGGTCTTCGTCCTTCCCCAAATCGAGTCGACCTCATGGAGGCCGAGATAAGACACTCCCGAAGATCACCTGCTACGCCCCTCGTGGTAATGGCAAGGGCACCACCGTTGGCGAGAGGACCAACACTCGATGAGCGAGAAATCCTCGACATTCTCGCACTCCACTAAGAAGGCCTCAAAACACGATGAGGAGGATTTTGATGTCGTCGAAGAAAGAAAATTGCGATCGGAAGAACTTGCACAGGCGCATTCAACATCGATCGGAGGAGGTACAAGAACTCCGAACATCAACGACTTGCTCGAGAATCGATCAAGAGCTTGCTCGAGCGCAGTCACGATCTCTTTCTTTGAAGAGATTACGCAAAGACTTTATTTGTGATGACAAGGTGGAGGTACCTCATCGACAACACTCGGTAGTCGTAGCATGTCGACTTCCTCGGCTACCGATCAATCGAATATTTCTCTCGTAGGAATCGACCGACCATAAGTCGAATCGATTCCCTATTGAGAAATACCTTTCGATCGGTGAAGATCAAGAAGCCCCTCGAAGAGGTGATCATTCACCACTCGACAAAGAAATTCTAGCGAGTGGAATACGAGGGTATTCTCCTCGTAGAACTAAGGCCTACTCTGAGCAAGTCGGCTGTTCAGGGTATCGTCGTATCACGATCACTGGTGACATTAACCCTTCTTTTCTACAAAGAAGGCGTCAGAAGTGATTCTGGATCAGGGCATTTCGCGACCTTGAGCGGTTATTTGGCCACCTCATTTCGACCGATGAACATGGAGAAATTTGATGGATCTCAAAATCCCATCGAATTTCTTGATCTCTACAACAGATTGTCCGAGCGGCGGGAGGAGGAGAGCATGTAATGGCGAATTACCTTCCGAAGCGTGCTCGAAGGATTCTTTCGATCGTGGTTATTAAACCAACCACTCGAGTCGATCTACTCTTGGCAACACCTCTGTGATCTTCTACTGCGAATTTCCAAGGCACATACAACCATACGGAAAGAAGGCGACTTTACCGGATAAAGCGAACAACAACGAGACTTTGCGTCAATTCATCAAGCGCTTTAGTCGGGTTCGTAACTCAATTCGGAAATTTCGATTCCTCTGTGATCGGGGCTTTTAAGCAAGGAGTCCATGATGAAGAATAACGGAGGACATTTCTCTGAATCCTCCCAACATTGTTGCCGAACTCTTGAGATGGCGATCGATATGCAAGCGCTTACGAGGCGGTCAGTGGAACAACACTATCGATCGAGAAACATATACTCCTCGAGAGCCGGTGAAGTTGGTAAGGATAAAAAGCAAAAAGTCCAAGAAGAAAATAAAAATCAAAACCACAAGCCGGTGGTTCCAAGGAGGTTCTGGCCGTGAAGATGGAGAGCCCCAAACCACCAAGTCGTACCTGATCAAGGCAAAGGTAGCGCCACGATCGTAGGAGCGACAAACCAAGGTGGTGTCCTTTTCGAAAAAGGAAGGACATGACCTCCATAGCCGAGTTTTCCAAAGAAAGATCGAGGACTACTACAACGGCAAAGCACCACTCCCTACTCTCGGCGGGTGGGACATACGAGTGGCCAAAAGTCGTCGGATGATGAGGAGATGCGTTCAAGATCCACAACATACCGTTGAGCACATCTACGGAGGATCATCGGCATCGACTCCAAGCGACAACTTAAAGGCTGCGGACGAGAGGTAAATTCTCTACATACTCCTCGTCAATAAATTACCAAAGTGGTGGAAGTTACCATCTCTTTTGAGAAGGATGTTGCCGATCACTCTGAGTCGATCAGTCGATATCCGATTGTGGTCGAACCCACCATCAACAAGCTGTCGGGTCAATCAGTGTTGGTTGATGGTGGCGATTCTTTGAACATATTATTTACTAATTCCACGGACGAGATGCAAGTACCGGGACAAAGGTAAGGCGGTATGATACTCCTTTCATGGAATTGTCTGGGGTCTTGACCAAACCTATTGGCCAAGTTTCTCTTCCTTTAACATTTGGCTCACCAAGTAATTTCGGAGACGGAAAGTCTCCTTTGATGTGGTCGATTTCGATCGGCATATAACGCCATACTCGGACGACCAACTTTGGCAAAATTCTTAATGGCTACTCATTACGGGTATCAATGTCTTAAGATGCCAGTCCCAAAGGAGTGATCACCATTCGATGTGACAAAAGATGGCGTATAGGCTGCGGCCGTCGATCCCTCGAGATGGTTGGTCAAATACCAACTCGAGATGAAAGTCGACCGACTAGCAAGTCGAAGCCTAAAAGCTGCACCAAAGCGAGCGACCAAGTCAAAGAGGTTCCTCGGGCCTTGAAGAACCCTCGAAGACTATTCGCATCGGGAGACTTCGACCCCAAATAGGAAGCGCCCTCATTACCTTCCTCCGAGAGCTACTTGAGATGTCTTTGCGTGGCAAGCATCCGACATGCCGGAGTCCCGGGGAGGTGATCGAGCACGAGGCTAGCTACGGCACGATAAAGTACACAGTAAAACAAAAATTACGGAGATTTGCCCCTGATCGGCGAGATGCTATTAAATCGAGTTGGATAAGCTACTTAAGCGGGCTTTATAAGAGAAGTCAACCACGAGTGGTTGGTGTCGGGACCCAAATATGCAAATCTGGACCCTCTGTGTATTACGCACTAGTCGGGATCACGCTAGTGCACCACAGTATCAACATTGATGAAATATCACATCCATACAGCGAATATAAGAATAAGCGAGTACATTTAAATAACAAATAGCTGTTGGGACCTTATGGTCGAGTGTTACATTTATTAAGCCATGCAAAGTGACAATAAAGAAATAAAGCTGCGTGAAGCGAAATAAACTCGGTGGCTCCCATCAATTTACCACGAGCAACCGATGGGATCAAGACCCTAACGTTCAACCTTCGTAGAACTCTTCTTCAAAAGCGGTGACGACTCCTCCATACATTGATTTGTTTAGCAAGAGTGAGTACACACCGTACTCATAAGTCATACCACAGAATGCATTTATACATGATGGCTTATTCCAAAGGAATGAAGCCGTGGTTATTTTGAAATGCAACATTTGCAATTGAATACAAATAATAGATTGAAAGCGTAATTCAAAACAAATAGACAATAATAAGTTAACAATTGATTTCACAAAGGACACACAGTCTAATCAAGTTCTTTCACACATTTGAACAAGTTATCTCACACGGTGACCCTTCCCAATTGTTTTATGAAAATCTACCCCTCGTGTGAAATTCGAGCATGTCCATAGCAGAGGCGCGGCTATTCGAATAGATTGATTTAAACACTCTGCAGAGGTTGTACACTTTACCCACACGATGAAACCAACCGGATCGAGTTGATCACAACAAAACCTTTCGAGACTTCATCTCAAACAATGACACTCTGGTGTGCTTTCTTTGCCGTCAATTTGTACACACGGCCCTTGGAGCGACACACACCATTGGGCGAGGATGCAAATGAACCGTCCCGCGATGTGACATATCACACCTCCACCCATCACATAGCTTAAATACAACTGAGTTGTCAATGTTAAGACTCCATAACTTACTAAGTCGGCCCGGCCCATACTAGGCATGTGGTAAATGATGAGCCAGATTCAATGGCGCACAAAGTTAAGTCCTTAATTGACTAAGGCAAGACTTCGGTTTACCCAAATCACAAAGTTTAATAAGCACACAGCTCCACCATTCACACAGAATCCACCACTTGCCTCGGTCTAAATCTTTTCCCACCACGTTGATTAAGTGCAACACATGCCATCAACGAGTAATAGCACACAGACACACAGATTCATCACAGTTCCATAATCACTTAGTCAAATTTATAATTGCAACTCTCACATGAAATGATGACTCGTGGCATGGCTAAGCGGTCTAATCGTATCTAACCAACCCCGTTGGTGCTACAATAATACCAACTAATAATTAATCAACCTAGGGTGACAAAAGATCATGGCATACAATAGACAAGGTGGCATAACAATTTGGATTAATAACTACACCCAAAAGCATTTAAATAAATACTTGAAATAGAATGCAATACATTGAAACAAAGTATTTTGGCTGGGTTCAAAATGATCAAAGGTATAACTTGCCTTGGAATAGATCTAGATATTGGTCTTGGTCTTGAGGTGCTCCTTCTTACGCAAAATTCCCGAAGTATCGGCGTCTACTCATAAGCGAGACAAAAGAAATAAAACAAATAAATAACAGAGGCAAAACAAACTCCAAAAATTAAATAAAATTCACCATTAAATAGATCTTAATTTTATATGAATTTACAAATTTGAATGGGCTCAATTGGACTTGGATGCAAAAGATATGGGCTTTGGAAGATTGGAAAATCAAATAAACCCTAATTTGGATTTTCTCGAATTTCCGAATTAATTTTATAAAGGAAAATCGAATTATTGCGCAATGCTTGCGTCAGTAGGAAAAAGATTTAATTAAAATCCAATCTTGGCGAGTGGGCCCCACTGTCGACCTCTCGGCTCACAGTGGACCAAATCCACCGAGCCGAGGTGAGTGGCGGTGGGCCAGCGCCCACGCGGCGGTGAACGGCGCTGTGAGCGCCACCTCAATTGGCTTGGCGGCCGTGGCTGGCGACACAGCCTGCCACACGTAAGGGAAAAAGAGGAGAAAGCGAGGCGGGTCCTCTCCGGGCGGCGGCGACGCCAGACGGCGCCGGCGGTGGCGGAGTAGCAAAATGGGTTGCGGAGAGATAAGCGAAGCTCTTTGGGTTAGCGGCGGGGCTTGAAATGACTCACCGGCGGCGGCGAAGGCGGCGGTGGCGAACTCCGTTGTCGGACGAGGCGGCAGCGGCGAAGGCGCAAGCGAGGAACAGGCGAAGGCGTAATCAATGAAGCCAGGTTATGCGCACTTGAGGCGGTGGTTGCACGGCCAGCGAGCTCTGGAGCAGCGGAAGGCGGTGGTAGCGAGGTTGCGGCCGCGTCGGTCTTTCAGGCAATGCCGCGTACGAGACGAAGGAGGCGGTGGGAAGTTGGGGTCGATGGAGAAAAGAGGCGAAGAGATTGGGGCTCGGGGCTTTTTATAGCCGAGGACGCGAGTCCCGAAGCGGAAGCATGGCCCGGCAAGCGCGCGAAGAAGCGAGGCGGCGCGGAAGAGTCCGTGGAGACGACAGCGCTTAACGCGGCATCGACGGCCCCACCTGATCGGTCGATGGCGAGGAAGGCGCAGCGCGCGTAAGTCGAGCGTCGATTTCAATCGGTGAGTGAGCGAGCGGAGGGCGACGATCGGCGGAGGAGACCGCAGCGTCCATCCGGCGGGGAAAGCGGTGGCCGGGAGTGGCAAGCGAGGCGAGAGGCTGCGGTGGAATAGTGTTGGAGCCGGTAACAACATTCGAAAAGGGTTTTCTTTTGATTTTCTTTTAAATAAATCCGAGAAAATACAAATAGCTAATAGAAAATAGCAAATGACTTTGGAAAAATTCGAGAAAATTATATAAAATATATCCAAGCATATAGAATCTAAATAAAATAATTTTGACAATTGTTGATGTTGGGATTAAGCACATTAAATCAATTTGTCTTTAAAGTCCATATTAAGCTTTTTAAATTAATATTCAAATAAATCCAAATGGTGAATTTTCTTACTACCACTATTTAAAAGATTTTAAAACTACGAAAATTGGGATGTTACAAACCTCCCCCTTAAGCGAATCTCGTCCGAGATTAGGCTAGCTAGAGAAAAGGCTAGGAACTCGGCTTTCAACTCTTCTTCACGTTCCCACGTTGCTTCTCCTTACGAGTGGTTACTCCTTTGGACTTTGCGTAAGCGAGCGGTCTTGCTTACAGTGCGGCGCTCTGCGACATCAAAATCTTGACAGTGCTCTTTGTGCGTGAGATCTTCCTTGATTCAATTGACTCCAACGAGTCCGCTCTTCCGCACACGAAGACACTTCTTGGTGAGAGACATGAAAGACATCATGCACTCCGCTAACGACTTTGGTAGCTCCAAGCTGACGCAACTTCTCCACGGCGTTCCAAAACCTTGAATGGACCCACATACCTTGGAGCAAGCTTCCCTTTTGTGTGGAATCTCTTAACACCTCGGCGGAGTAACTCAAGATACACAAAATCCTCTGGTTCAAAGTGAGGTCACGGCGACGATTATCGGCATAACTCTTTTGCACGGGTGGGCTATCTTTAACCTCTCTCGATCATAGCAACTTGTTCTTGACTTCTGAATAATATCGCCCGAACACTACGTTCATTTGTCTCGACCAATTCAACGGAGTTCGCGCCGACCGCATCTGAGCTTCAAATGGTGACATCTCGCAAAGCGGCTTGATAATCTGTTGTTGTACGAGAATTCGATCGGCAAACTTTTATCCCAATCGGTAGCATTAGCTAAGGCACAGCTCTCAACATATCTTCTAATATCTCGTTGACTCTTTCGGTCCATCCATCATGCATGGATGATAAGCGAGACTAAAATTGAGATGAGTTCGGGGCTTCATGTAGACTTTGCCAAAAACGAGAGGTGAATTGAGATCCTCGATCGACACTATCTTCTTAGGCACACCGTGCGCATCGCGATTTTTGACATATACAATTCCCAAGCGGTCTCTCGAGTAAGTGGTTTTGAGTGGCAAGAAATGGGCAACCTTAGTCAAGCGATCCACTATTACCCAAATCGAATCATAACTCGATTGAGTCTTGGGTAAACGGTAATGAAATCCATACCGATCTCTTCCACTTCCATTACGGTATCTTCACGGTTGTAGCAAACTCTTTGGTCTCGATGTTCGCCTTTACTTTCGACACACGTCGCATAAGGCAACGAACTCGCAGCGTCTCGCTTTAAGTTTGGCCACCAAAACTTATTCTTAACATCTGATACATCTTAGTACTTCGAGGTGAATCGAATACTTTGAGTCATGGGCTTCCTTCGTAATCATTTGTCTTAATCCATCCATATCGGCACCTGATATCGTCCATTGATCCACAATATATCCACGATCATCTATGGTGAAGTCTTTAAATTTTCCTTCGACATCTTCTTCTTGAGATCGACAAACTCAGAATCCTTAGGTTGCGCTTCACGAATCTGTTTCTCCAGTAGATTGCACTTCTAAGTGGCCACAAATCCTTCAGAACAACTTCTAGTCAGAGCTTCGGAATTCCTCTGAAGTTCGAACACAACTCTTTTGCTTCGAGCATTGCGGTAGCTCTTACGACTCGGTGCATCTGCAACTACATTGGCCTTACCGGGATGGTAATGGATTCCAAGATTATAATCCTTTATTAATTCCAACCATCTTCTCATCTCATGTTCAAATCGGTGAGTGAATATGTACTTGAGCTCTTATGATGCGTGTAGACTTCACGCGATTACTGGATGAGATAATGGCGCCAAATCTTCAAGGCATGCACTACGGACTAGTTCCAAATCATGGGTAGGATAGTTCTCTTCATGAGGCCTTAATTGCCTTGGCGCATAAGCGGCGGCTCTTCCTTCTTGCATAAGGACACATCCTAATCCTTGACGCGAAGCATCACAAGAGATATCAAAATCCTTACTAATATCCAGCAAAACTAGCATCGGGTGAAGTCAAGCGTTTCTTCAATTCTTGAAAACTCTCTTCACAAGTGGGGTCCAAATAAACTTCTTCTCTTTCTTCAACAATTGCGTAAGAGGTTTAGCAATCGTTGAGAACCCTTCAATGAAGCGACGATAGTATCTGCCATTCCCAAGAAACTACGAATTTGAGTAACCGTCTTGGGTCGCTCCCAATTCATTCTGACTTTAACCTTCCAAGGTCAATTGCTACTCCTTGGTTTGTCATCACATGACCGAGAAAATCAACTTTCTTCTTCCAAAAGTCACACTTCTTGAACTTGGCATACAAGCGATGTTCTCAGAGCTTCTCTAGGATTAATCTCAAATGTCCTGTATGTTCTTCTTCCGACTTTGAGTATACCAAAATATCATCAATGAATACTACCACGAACTTATCCAAATATTCCATGAATACTTTGTTCATCATGTTCATGAAAAGCGGGGCATTAGTCAATCCAAAAGACATGACTAGAAATTCATAATGTCCATCTACAGGGTTGAGAAAGCGGTCTTTGGTACATCCTTAGGACAAATCTTTAAGCGATGGTAACTCGATCGCAGATCGATCTTGGAGAATACTCGGCTCCTTTCATCCAGTCGAACAAATCATCTATTACGGGCAATGGGTACTTATTCTTGATGGTGACTTCGTTGAGAGAACGATAATCGATACACATTCTCATACTTCCATCTTTCTTCTTGACGAACAAAAGCGGTGCTCCCCATGGCGGCGAACTAGGTCTTACAAAACCTTTCTCGATGGTTCTTCTATCCGCTTCTTCATTTCCACAAGTTCATCGACCGCATCCGATAGGGTCTCTTGGAAATTGGTCTTTGTTCACGGCACTAGATCGATGACAAACTCAATGTCACGGTCGGTGGCATTCACTGGTAATTCTTCCGAAATACATCAGGTAATCTCGACTCTGATCGTCTTCCAAAGAAACCGTCTTGCATCGTGACTACCAAATGTCCATCACGTCTTGAGGTGGCTAGAAATTCTACTTTCTTTCTGTGGTATCCTCAATTGTCACGGCTCTTGACCACAATCTAGCATTGCTTTATGTTTGGATAACCAATCCATACCAAGGATGACATCTATGGTGCAGTGTCTAGAACTATTAGGTTGGCTAGAAACTCAACTCCACTATGAGTAGCCTAGCTCCTAAACATCCAACTTTAGAACTTAGCTCGCCTCCGGTATTGGACTAACAGTATGCTTAAGATGCATAACTTCCAATTTGTTCTTAGTTGCAAAAATTCCGAGAAACAAGCGAATGCGAGCTCGTAATCAAGCAGAATCGTCACGGTCTTGAATTTACTAGGAACTTACCCAAGACAACGTCGGGTGCTTCTTGGCTCCTTCCAGAGTGGCGTGGTTGACACGACCTCGACCATGCGATGGCGGTGCTCCTCGGATTGACCGGTAGCTTGAGAAGTTCCTTGATGGTTGCCTTGTCTATGGCGTCTTGGTGGTGTATTCCCAAGGTTGAAGCGTCTTTGGGTGATAGTCCCATTCGCGGACATCGGTTGGCGAAATGCCTGGTGACGGCGACTGTAAAGCAAACTCTGGTTGTATTCTGTGGGTTGCTTACTGGATTGGGGTTGGTGAGTGCGAGGTTGCGAAATTACGAGCAAGCTGGGCGAGTCTTTGAAGTTGGTGCGGGTGGTGCAGCGCGAAGTGCGTGGTGGAAAGCGGCTAAAGCTGCGGTGGAATCATTCTTGCCCTCAGTGGGGTTGGTGACTTCCTTCGAGCCATTCTGCGCTACGATGATCTTCCAATTCCTTGCGCTTATCCTCTAGAATCAAAGCCTTGTTGATCAACTCTTGAAAATCGGGAAAGGTGTGGGCGATCAAGTTGACTTGAAGTCCGATGTTCAATCCTTTGACGACTGACGAGCCTTGTCGATGGCGACATCTTCTCGCAAACATATCGAGCAAGTTGAGAGAACTTGTTGAGGTAATCGATCATCGACATTCCTCCTTGCTTGAGAGCACGGAATTCATCCTTCTTTAGATCCATGATTCCTTCTGGTACATGATACTGGCGAAAAGCAGTTGTGAACTCTTCCCAAGTAATATCTTGCGGCGTTCCATGCGCTGCACAAAAGTTTTCCCACCATTCGGCGGCAATGCCTTCCATCTGGTGAGAGGCGTAGAGAACTTTTTCATGATCGCTGCATTGAGTGATCGCAGATTTCCTCTCAATAACACGAAGCCAATCATCAGCTTCTACTGGTGAGACATGTCCAGAAAAGGTTGGTGGACGGGTCCTCATAAACTCCGCCAACTTGGATGATCCATTGTGACCATGAGCAACTGGGGCTCCATTGTGATGCTGATTGTTGTTGTTCTGATTATTCATAGCTTGCATCTGATTCATCATGGTGTACATCAGCTGGGTCTGAGCTGTCATGAATGCTCCAAAATTCTGCAGATCGACTGAAGGTGCTTGTGGTGGAATTGCTTCTCCGGGGATTTGCTCCGTCCTTCTCGACATCGAGTATCGGAACCACTTGCGTGACTTGAGCGAGTCCGAACCATCTGGTGAATCTCAAGGGTTAGATAAGGTAGCAAGCACGAGATAAGTTGTAGAACTAAGCGGGGTAGGTAAAACCCAACAACATATTTTAAGAAAGCTCAAGCTGAAACTCTTATATTGATTAAGATAATAGTATGGCTTGCAACAAATGCCTAAGGGCCTTGCGCACTCATACTTGCACACAAAAATAAGGACGAACTTAAGCACACCAAACTACCGCCTAAAGGGCGACTCAAGACATAAAGCGGCTAAGCTGAAACAACGCGCAGACTACTCAATCAAATAGCCTCCATGACCTTGACGGTGCTCCTTTCTTTGTAGAGACTGAAAGTGGTGGCATCCTTGCAAGCTGATCCCGATGTCCGGGGATGGTGCAATAGGAGCAGTGTCCACAGTGCAAAGTCTTCTGGTGCTTCGCTCTCGCTTGCCTCTGCTGGCTCTTGGTTCAGTAGGTCCATCGACTTCTTCTCGGGTCTTCCTCTTGATGTCTTCTTCGTGTTGTCCATAAAGAGTTTCTTCTAATATGGCGATCCTTTCTTCACTCTGAAGAGTCTCATAGGTACACTCCACTCTGTGTGGCTAACTCCAACGATTCCTCTGACAATGCGGAATCGGGCGAGATGCACGACGGTGGCGTTGTCTTCTCCTTAAGTAGGCGGAAAAGCGTGCGCAAGATCCACGTCGGAGTGCGGGATGATAGCGGAAAAGCGTGTCACGAAGCTCTCGAGAGTAGATGTTGCAGATCCTCGGGATGGCAAGGCGTGAAGACTCTGGATTGCTTCAATCCAAATACTCCTTGGTGAGATGTTGATGGTTTGCTTGCCTTGGTGTTCCCGCTGGCGTAGATGGTCAAATGGCAGATCACTCCACGATCTCGCCGTTCACAATCCAAGCCTTTGCCACGGTACAATGGACGATCGAACCCTCCAAGTACTTGTAGCAACTTCCAAAGCTCGTGGCAAGTCCTCCTTGCGCTCTCCATAACTCGAAGACGAGGCATCTGTCGAGATGGACAAGGATATGAAAACAACTTTAAAGCAGCGGGAGAGAAAGAATTTGAGCAATAGTTGAGTCAAGAGAGACATGAGATGAGTTAAGGAGTTCAATTAATCTTGCAAGTTAATTTTGCTTTAGAAAATAGTTTGGACTCACTAAGAGCGGCCAATCTAACTAGGGTCAAGACCTCGGTCGGTATGGCTCGATACCACCTCTGTCGGGACCCAAATATGCAAATCTGGACCCTCATGTATTACGCACTAGTCCGAGGATCACGCTAGTGCACACAGTGTCAACATTGATGAAATATCACATCCATACAACGAATATAAGAATAAGCGAGTACATTTAAATAACAAATAACTGTTGGGACCTTATGGTCGAGTGTTACATTTATTAAGCCATGCAAAGTGACAATAAAGAAATAAAGCTGCAATGAAAGCGAAATAAACTCGGTGGCTCCCATCAATTTACCACGAACCGATGGGATCAAGACCCTAACGTTCAACCTTCAGAGAACTCTTCTTCAAAAGCAAAGACGACTCCTCCATACATTGATTTGTTTAGCAAGAGTGAGTACACACCGTACTCGCTTAAGTCATACCACGAATGCATTTATACATGATGGCTTATTCCAAAGGAATGGCTTACGTGGTTATTTTGCGTAAATGCAACATTTGCAATTGAATACAAATAATAGATTGAAAGCGTAATTCAAAACAAATAGACAATAATAAGTTAACAATTGATTTCACAAAGGACACAGTCTAATCAAGTTCTTTCACACGGTGAACAAGTTATCTCACACGGTGACCCTCCCAATTGTTTTATGAAAATCTACCCCTCGTGTGAAATTCCCAGCATGTCCATAGCAGGGACGCGGCTATTCGAATAGATTGATTTAAACACTCTGCGGAGGTTGTACACTTTACCCACACGATGAAACCAACCGGATCGAGTTGATCACAACAAAACCTTTGGAGACTTCATCTCAAACAATGACACTCTGGTGTGCTTTACTACTAGTCAATTTGTACACACCCTTGGAACGACACACACCATTGGGCAGGATCGTGAACCGTCCCGCGATGTGACATATCACACCTCCAGCCCATCACATAGCTTAAATACAACCTGAGTTGTCAATGTCAAGACTCCATAACTTACTAAGTCAGGCCCAGCCCATACTAGGCATGTGGTCGTACAGTAAGGCCCAGTTCAATGGCGCACAAAGTTAAGTCCTTAATTGACTAAGGCAAGACTTCCAGATTTAACCCAAATCACAAAGTTTAATAAGTACACGGCTCCACCATTCACACAGAATCCACCACTTGCCTCGGTCTAAATCTTTTCCCACCACATTGATTAAGTGCAACACATGCCATCAACGAGTAATAGCACCAAAGACACACAGATTCATCACAGTTCCATAATCACTTAGTCAAATTTATAATTGCAACTCTCACATGAAATGATGACTCGTGGCATGGCTAAGCAGTCTAATCGTATCTAACCAACCCACGTTGGTGCTACAATAATACCAACTAATTATTAATCAACCTAGGGTGACAAAAGATCATGGCATACAATAGACAAGGTGGCATAACAATTTGGATTAATAACTACACCCAAAAGCATTTAAATAAATACTTGAAATAGAATGCAATACATTGAAACAAAGTATTTTTTGGCCCGGGTTCAAAATGATCAAAGGTATAACTTGCCTTGGAATAGATCTAGATATTGGTCTTGGTCTTGAGGTGCTCCTTCTTACGCAAAATTCCCGAAGTATCGGCGTCTACTACGCAAACGAGACAAAAGAAATAAAACAAATAAATAACAGAGGCAAAACAAACTCCAAAAATTAAATAAAATTCACCATTAAATAGATCTTAATTTTATATGAATTTACAAATTTGAATGGGCTCAATTGGACTTGGATGCAAAAGATATGGGCTTTGGAAGATTGGAAAATCAAATAAACCCTAATTTGGATTTTCTCGAATTTCCAATTAATTTTATAAAGGAAAATCGAATTATTGCGCAATGCTTGCGTCGGTAGGAAAAAGAATTTAATTAAAATCGGGTTTCCTGGGGAGAGCGAAGGCGGGGCCCGGGACCGGGAGGAGCCGGGCCCACCGAAAGCGGGGCGCGCCGGGGGGCAGGCGGCAAATGGGAAAGGTTGGGCTTGCCCAAATCGAAGGGCAAATCCCAAAAGCAAAAGCAATAGAAAATGCGCTTTGGAAAATCCAAAATTTAAAAAATTACCGCATAAGAACAAATAAAAAATTTTGACTGGAGTTGGGAAAGCACTTAAATCTTTGCCAAAGCCTTTAAGTTTTTAAATTTTTCAAATAAACCAAATGGGAAATACCAATTTAAAAATTTTAAACCAAAATTGGGATTTAAAATTTAATTCTAAAAAAATCAACCTAAATGAAAAAATATTTTAATTTTAAATTTGATGTTTTTTACCTAAATCAAATTTTGTTTCCTAAAGCCCTTTAAGTTTTTAAATTATACAAATAAATTTTAAAATGGGAATTCTTACTCCAACCTTTTTTAAAAGATTTTTAAAAATTTGGGTTTTTTAACCCTAAATAACCCAAAAGGCCCAAAATTTAAAGGAATTGCGAAAAATTTAAGGACTTATAATCAATCCAAAAGAAAATTCCAAACCCCGTGACCCAAATCAACCGGGGGTTTGGTTTTCAAAAGCTTGCAGATTTAAGAGGAATGCAATTGAAAAAACCACCCCGAGGGTTTAAAACAAAAAGGGAATCCAAAATCAGGTACCTTGTCGTTTCATGCAAACTAAAAAAGGCCCTTTCTTTAAACCCAGAAAATTTTATCAAAGGCCGTTTGGGAGCAAAGGTTTTTATCCCTTCGTTTAAAGCCTAAGAGACCCTTAATTTATTCCCGACTAAAGAAACAGATTATCGAGAACGGAAAACCAATCCATAGGGAAGTTTTGGTGGGGAATTTCTTCCAAAATTTTGTCCTAGTTTCGAGGAAATCACAACCAAAAATAGCCTTCCCCATTTTAGCCCTCCAAAAAAAAAAGGAAAGGTCCCAAAACCTCCACGGGGCCAAAATGATTTGGCTTTAAGGCTTCAATCGCCGCCCCAGGAAGAAAAGGATATTCTTTACTCCTTACTTTAAGGGTTTTGGGGTCGGGGGCCGTTTCCTGAGAAATTAAAGTATCTTTAAACTTTCGCTCTCAAAGGTAAGAAGGGACGGCTAAATTTGGGCCCCACGCCACAGTGAAGGAGATTCAAAGTCGAACAAACGAAAAACCGGTTTAACTAACGGCCCATTTTCACGGCCTTTTAGGGAGGCAATTTACCTCAAAGGTTTCCAAAACTTCTTATGGCCTTCCCTAAAGCTTCAAAAGGATTTTCAGCAACCCAAAAGTCGCGTCCCCTCCTTTGGAGGCCTCATTAATTAAAGGAAATGACCATCAGGTATCACGGGTTCGACCCAAAATTTCGCCGAACCCAAAACCTGATCTTTGGTTGGGGTCCCATAAACAAACCAAAATCTCAAGATTCCCCAAGAATCACCCCGAAAAAAAGACTTTGGGACGTCCTTCAAAATTGGTTGGGTTTCGGGTTTTTCCGTACCCACGAGAAATTTAAAAGTTGCCAATACAATTATTCGCACCAACCAAATGTTAAAACAATACCCTTTTTGCCTTTAGCCGGGGCATACGGATTAAAGCCCATTTCAATTTTGTCAACCGTAAAAAGGATCTCAACTAGTCGAAACAAAACAAAAAAAGGTTCTATAAACAATGGTTTGGATTACCAAATTACGCTAAGGAAAACATTTTAAAGGTTTCGAATTTTAAAATTGGGTATTTCTTGCTTCCCAACTCCGAATGGGGCCCCCCGAAATAACAGGAATTAAAAAGTCTTGACCACTTTTAACCCGGGCTTGGGTCAAGAATTACCTTCCTTTAGGGGCCTCAAAACCGAGAAGGAGAAACCCATTTTTCAGTTTTTACCGGGTTTCCCCGACAAAATTGGGCCACGATTAAACCCAAAACCAAAAGAACCTTGAAATCTTCCTATAAAGAGGAAACCAGAATCCGCTCATCCACCAAAACCCTCCGAATACAAATCGGGGAACCCGAGCCCCATGACTTGGTTTAGGCTCCCAACCAAATTAATCTAAACTTTCCCTAAATGGGAAGGTTTAAGTGGTCAAGTAATCCTGGTGGATACAAAAATAAATTCCAAATCTTGGCATGACGCCCGAAATTTAGGGACCGCTTCCAAAAAATCCGTGTTTTTCAATTTTTTGCCTTAATTTTGAGTACTTTTTAACTTTGACTAGAATGAAAACCCCTTTTACAGGGGCTTAGAAACGATGGTCGAAATTTTCCAGTGGTTTCGCCCATAAAGGAACCAGCATCGTGAATTTTTTCCCAAACGAGTGGTTTTATCTATCTAATGTTTCAAAGCCAATCCCTTCAACAAACCAAAAATTCAAAAAAATTCAAGTGATCACTTTTTAAGCGCCTTTGGGTACCGATTTTTTTAATGGGCGGAAGAGACCACCTAAAAAATTTTTTCTATTGGCCCCGCCCCCGAAGGAAATTTAGGTCGCCAATTTACCTTCAAAAACTTTCAATCCAAAAAAACGAACAATGACTAAATACTCAAGAGGAACCTTGCCTTTGGTTTGATTAAACAGCCGAGATAACTATATCGGGGTTTTCCCCTCAGCCTTTGCCCAGAAGGAACTTTATTGAGTCGTTTACTTTTCATAAACTTCCCTAAATAAAAGCTATAAGTTAAATAAACCTCTCTTTGTTTTGAAAACCCATTTTAAGTACTATTTATTTAGATTGTTTAAACAATCTAAGCAAATAGTCGAGGCTAGGATAAAGTTATTAATTTAACTTCAATTCTTAGTCTTTCTTTCGTTTATTATCTTTTGAATTACTAACTACTCGACAAGATGATTTTGAGAAATGAGGCGGATCATATATTACTCATTAACAAAAATTATGCGCCTTACAAGGTAGTTACAAGATTACTCACGAAGGAGAGCCTATTGCATTTCCTCGCCACCTTTTACTGTAGCGGCGCATTTCCTCAATCAGACGACTTGCCTCGATTGGACGACGTCGAAATCGGCTTCAATTGGTTTAACATTAAAGCGGGGTCTTGAGCTTTAAGTTTAGCCATAGCGTAACTTACTGCGGCTTGTTGCTTCCCTTATTGATTGACTTGATTAGTCTTGAGTGGTCACCATTTCTTGCAATTTTCAGACTTGTTCCCCAATGGTACTTGTGTGGCTAGACTATGGTATCTTCTCGGAGTTTTCCCTCGAATGTAGCTCATTAAGCACATTGTTCGAGAGTGATGTTGCCTTGAAGACTAGTCTTCATCGACTCCATCTCTGTTGGGTACAAGTCGAAGCCTCGAAGCTTCTTGTTTTCGACCACTTGTTACGAAAGAATAATATCGGTCAAACAAAAGATATACTTCTAGAGAAGAAGATAACACAAAGATAATTATAGGTAAAAGCTTTTCTTACCTACTAATTGAGAATCAATTTCTTGACCTCTTCTCGATGGGAAGCAATAGTTTTGACATGCTTTTGCTCCCATGCTCTACGATGTCCTCTGCATTCATCTTAGCAATGCGGACGGACTCATTGCGATTAGGTCTTTGCTTGGATTTGACCTCGAGGCTTCTCAATTGGGCAATTTACGAACAAGAAATTGGCATTAGAAAAGGAAAATACTCAAAAAGAATAGCAGGTAAAGATTTACTTACACTAGTAATGAGTTCTAAAACCCTCGAGTTCTTGATCCTTATTAGTGTAATTGGGAAAACTCTGAATAACCAAGATTTTCTTGAACTTGATGCAGGCTTAGCATCTCTTTTTCTTTATCACGGAGAAGAAAGGAGATCGAGTAAGGTTAAAGATCAAAAGCGTCTTAAGTTGGAACTTCTTGTTTATTTTTCCTGCAATCTTTTAGATCGAGGCAGTCTCTCGAAGTCTATCAGAGAACTAATACTTCATTCCTTAGCCTCCTCGACTCCTCTTTTCCACGATCGGTTGAGTCATTAAGATCTTCGTATCCTTTGTTTAACCTACAAAAAGCGAGGCGAAGATAAACATCGGTGAATGGTTGTGAGTACTTCTACAACCAGCGACCTAGTCGTAAGTTTTTCTGCGACTAAGATATGGTTATGTAAGTCTTTCTCGACCACCACACGGTAAGTAAATAAGTCGTAAGTTCTTTTAGTGATGCGCCGTCATGAGTTTCTTCCATGACTATTCTCGTGAAACTTTTTCACAGTATTTAAGTCAAAAACAACTATGAATGATAAGTGACTTACCACCTCTGCCTCTGCGTGAGTAGTTCCTTCTCTTGTCTTAGCTCTAAAAGTTGTCGATGATACTCAAGGCAACGACAATTTACTCGAGCTTTACGCAAAAGAAAGCGGTGAGAAGGAAGGAAAGCCACATATATAAGTATTAGAAGATACTTACATTCATAGTCGTTCTAGCAAAATCGAATATACAAGGTCAAGGTCTTTGACTTATCTATTCTCGTGACTTTGTCCCACCACACCTTCTCGGCGCTCGTTGTCAAAAGTATTATCCGTATTGGGAATATCTTTGGGATGGGGACTCGGTCCACGAATTCTATGCGAAGACCCTCTGACGGAGGCGAGGCCCAAAAAGTCACCACGAAGTTGAAATTTTCTCCTTACAGTTACGTGATTTCTCTTTGGGTAGGGAAGGAGCGCCTCCTCGATTTCCTTCCCGAGGCGGTCGCGGTGGTCACCACCTTGACGGGAGGCTTCCACAGTGCCTCTGTTGTTTCTCGACTTCGATGTGTCGTGGCAGCCACCTCAACGATGCTGACCGCTACCTCAAGAGTCGTAATTCACGACTTGCGAGATGTGGGAGACACTGCAGGTCTCGACTTCATCGGCCACAGGCCAAGGGTGATGCTTGACCACCTCCATTGCTACCTCTCGATGGTGAAGGGATAGCAATGGACTTCTCGTGAAAGCATTCAGAAATTTGAAGTCGGGGTGAAATAAAGAAAAGCAAATCAGGTTGTGAAAAGAAAAAGGTAAATGTCCTTCTTACACTTGATTACATTTCACATACCTCTGCACCTGGTCTTAACCGGGGAATTTTGAACAATCCTCCCAGCGGAGGACCTCTTTTTCTCCGACCACGTGCAGTGAGGTTCAACAATTGGCTCGGCTTCGACCACGTGCAGTGCGTAGAGTTTGAACGAGAACGAGCTCGGTTTCTGATCTTTGGATGGGCGAGATCGGTCGACCATTCCGAGAAGCAACAACGCCCTCGATTGCGAGGTTGTCTTGATCGCGACATCGTCCTTCATAAAGACACAAAATCCTTCGGTTCTCCTTTCAAGTTTCTTAATAAAACTAGGAGTGGCACCAAGCTGCGAAGATTAGTGTCATAATAGAAGGTACCTTAGCCTTGCGAGTTTGCGCTTGAGAGGTTCAAGCGCTTCAACCTCTTGGCCGGCGAATGCGGCCTCGGCGGATACAACTACACGGTGCCCGCGAATACCGAAGGCTTGGTCGAAAGCCGAACTCGAACTTGCTCCCCCTTGTCGGCGATTTTACAAGTCGGCGTTTCTTGAGGAGGAGGGGTCTTTGTCTTCGACAACCCGAGCGCCAATAGTCATCGAGCGACTTCTTCGTCGTCTGGCGATTTTCCATGCCTACTTTACGTAAAGCAAAGCGAGAAAAGAAGAATCACTAATTAGTCGTAAGTTTTTCTCGACTAGTACCAAGTCGTAAGTTTTTCTCGACTAGTACCAAATCGTAAGTTTTTCTCGACTTTTTCTTGATTAATAAGATATTCTCGATCACCATTAGTCGTAAGTATCTTCTCGACTATAAAGTCCTAAAGAGAGAATCAGTTACGATTACCTTTAGGCGCTCTATCCTTTCATCTGCGGACAAAACCGCGTGACTTGAGAGCAGCCCCTCGGGTGGTGGGGACTTCTCCTGGATGAGTCGACTCAGGAGTCAACATCGGCTGTGAAAGATGCGTAATAGCAGAGATAAAATATTAGACAAAGTTGAGAAAGACCAAGCGGAGAGTTAAGTCGACAATTGCTTACCCTCCTCGTAGTCTACGGTGGGGTCTCCTCTTCAGAGTACCTCCACATAGGAGATGCTCGTTTCTTGAGAGGACTAATTAGGCGTGTGATGAAATCCTTCACCACATGCCATCAGGTCGACCCTTCTTCCTTCAAGTCCTTAATGGCTTGAATGTAAGGGCTAATCATTGATATCTTCGAGGTTGAATCCATGAAGACTTCTTTTCAATGACCTTCCCACGAAAGAAAGGTGTCTTGAGGTGACCTTCGGTAGAACCACCTCTTCCTCCGGCTCGACCACGAGAAGGGTGAAACTCAATGTACTCCTTGACTTAGTCGTGGAGCTTGGACCCATGACTTGGCGATTCGGTTTGTCGAGCCATCCCATAATAATATTGGAGCACTTCGAGATCGCATGGGAATCCCAGTCGCCTCGCCGCGGATACGAACACACTCAACATGGTAATGGAATTGGGACCTAAGTTCACGGTTCCACCCCAAAGTGTTCGAGTACTCTTTGTAGAAAGGGGTGGCGAGCAATCGAAGCCGCCTCTGTCGCTTGGAAGGCGAGGATTTGCCCATTTTCCCCGATGGCGATCTTTGCCCGATGGCGGAATCCACTTCACGAGCCTTCTGCGGAATCTTCCGGCATCGACCAAGATCTTGATCTTAGCGCATCCATCTCGATTCCTCCCATTGAAACTCTCTGGCCATTTAGCTCGAAGCAAGAAGTTTTTTGATTGGGTTGGCGGCGGAGAAGATGAAACCTAGTCGAAACGGAGAAAGCAAAGCTCGAAGAAACGGCGGAGTGATTTGGGAAAAGTAAAATCAAGTCTACCTCTGGTAAGTTTTATAACCGCCACGATCTCATGCGCATCGGAAACCGTCGGCTATAGGTCTATGATAGATGGTTGTACAGCCCAGGAGCGCTTCATCGGACAAGTCTATGAGAGGCGGTTGCAATTCTCGAGATGGTCAGTTCGAGAAAAAGTAGAGTGCGTATTGTCACCTCAAGCAAAATTACATTCTTGACCAAGTCTTTCTAGTGAAGGAAGTATCAATCGGAAGAGCTTTTCTCGATTCCCCTACCACGACCATCGGGAACGGTCATAGGGGTTTTATGACTTTTGATAGTCGTAAGCAACCTTTACGATAAAGCAAATTCTGGTCAAAGCAACACTCAAATGTCGAAGAGTTTTCCTTCGACTATCATTCTCTGACATTCTCATGGTCGTAAGTCCATTCTGAAACCTTTATCAAGTAAGTTACTTTCACTTGAAGGTGGGGGGCTAGATGGCGAGGATCTAATAATCCTCATTTTTATCTTTTATCTATAATTCTTATTATGGGTAAATATGATGTCACATAGTCCCGGAGGTACCCATATCTAAAGGAGAAGTCAATAAGTGGATGTAAGTCTTGCTCACGACTATATCATGGTATAGAAGTCCTTCTCGACCACTACATAGTCGTAAGTCCTTCTCGACTTGCTACGGTCGTAAGTCCTTCTCTGGCGCTACACGGTCGTAAGTTCTTCTCGACTAGGTAAACTCGACCACCTTATAATCAAACCTACGGTGAGTGGGTCCAATTGATTAAGGAATCGAGCAGTGCTGCGCACTATTATTCCACTTATTAATGGTGCGTAATTACCCCATTATCTCTGGAAGATAATTGCGGGACAGCGTGAAGAAGCGCGCCCGATAATTCTTGCCGCATCGCGCGTTCTTGGATTAATCGGGCGCATCTCCGCCGAGAACAAGCGGCTACTTCTTCACGACTATATAAGGGCATCGATTAGAGAGATAGAGGCGGTGAACAAGAGCAGTCAATTAGGAACACAAGTGCTATTCTCTGTAATAGTCTTAGTCTTTTACTTGATCATCAAGAATACCATACACGGGATTAGGGTTATTATTCTCTCAGGAGAAGGCTGAACACATCTAAACATCCGTGTCAATCCACTCTGCGTGATCTTATCTCTAGGAGACCCCGAATCAAACAATCTTTACGTAAGATCGGTTCTAATACAGACAAATAGGATATCCCATGCGATCAAAATCGGCAATGAGGCAATCTAGAATAGCGAAGTAAGCCTTGCGACTAAGAGCATCGAGCAACTACATTGGCCTTGCACGGATGATCTTGAATAGTAAGATCATAGTCCTTGATCAACTCCAACCACCTCCTTTGCCTCAAATTAAGATCATACGGTGAAGATATATTTGAGACTCTTGTGATCTGTAAAAATATCACAAGTCTCGTAGTATAGATAATGCCTCCAAATCTTGAGCAAAAAGACAACCCGCGACCAACTCCAAATCATGAGTGAGATAATTTTGCTCGTGCTTCTTTAAGCTGTCTCGGCGCATAAGCAATCACCTTAAGTCTTGCATGAGAACACAGCCAAGACCCACTCGAGATGCATCTGAAAAAATGTGAACCGCTTTCTGGCTCGGGAAGAGTGAGAATAGGAGAGGTCACCAACCTCTCCTTCAAAATCTGGCTAACGCTCACACTCATCGGTCCACTGGAATTTCACTCCTTTACGAGTAGTGAGACATCGGTTTGGCGATGATAGAGAAATCTGCACAAAAGCAGATAATAACCAGTCAAGCCCAGAAACTTCTCACCTCCTTCACATTAATCGGCCTCTTCCAATCCACCGCTGTAGAGACCTTACTAGGATCAACGGCAATGCCACGAGTTTATCACATGACCGGAAAACTCACTTAGAAATCCGAACTCACATTTCTTTAACTTAGCGTAGAACTTGTGTTCTCTCAAAGTCTCTAAGACTAGTCTCAAGTGATGCTCATGATCCTCATTAGTCTTGGAATAGATAAGAATATCATCAATGAACACCACCACAAAGTCATCCAAATACTACGTGCAACATGTTGTTCATGGTCTCCATAAAAATGGCGGTGCTTTAGTCAATCCAAAAGACATAACTTTAAATTCATAATGCCCATAGGTGGTAGAGAAAGGCGTCTTCTCTACATCTGCTCTCCTTTGCAGTTTGATTATACCACATTGGAGATCGATCTTGGAGAATAATTGAGCTCCATTCAACCGAGTCAAACAAGTCCTCAATGCGGAAATGGATATTTGTTCTTGATTATTCTTGCATTAAGCGCCACGATAATCAACACATCGCCAACTCCATCCTTCTTCTCTGTGAATAGAATAGGAGCTCCCCGGCGATACACTCGCTTTGATCAAACCTTTAATAACAAATCATCCAGCGCTTCTTCAACTCATCACGAAATGGGCGTGCGGTAGATATGGAACATCGAGATGGGGCAGTACGGGAACAAGATCAATGCGAAACTCCCGTCGCGCGGACCAACGTAAGCCGGAAGCTCGGTGGGAACATCTCGGTAATCCTAACCCTTTGGAATCCCCTCAATCTGCGAAGCCACGCTTTCGGTTTTCGGCAAGAGCTAAAAAAGCCCGATTTTCCTTGCGCGTTGGCCAGGAAGCAGTCCGGTAATCTTTTGAAAAGAAGCGCGGGCGCACTCCTGAAAGGTCAAAGTCTCCCAGGGCGAGTGCGCACGAGGCATTCTCTGAAAGCGGATATCACGGCTCGATAAAAGTGCATCAATCCATGCCCAAGATAACGTCGAGCGGCTCCATTTGAATAACTATCAAATTCGCGTGAACTTCTCTCCATCAATGACAATAGAACACCGGGACAAGCGATAGAGAGCTGCATAATAATTCCCCGGGAGACTAACTAACAGCGGTAGAAATCCACTTGCATACTCAAGTTCGCTCTCCTGGCAAGCGCCATCGAGACAAGCGAAAGGTAGCCCTAAATCAAAAAGGACTAAAGCATCAAGCGAATCTACAAGCAAAGTACTGTCACCACGTCGGGGCGACCCGCGGACTCAGTTGTGGGCATGGCGTACCTCCGGTGGCGCCATGGCGAAAGAAGGCGGTCTTGCGTGGCGAGCCCCAACAATCTGCGGTGGTGGTGCGAGTAAAGCGGTCGTGCAACACGAAGCGGTCTGAAGGTGGCGGTGCCAATAGTACCCTCTACAGGGCGCCAAGTGAAGGAAATGGCGGTGCGAGGAAGAGCGATCATCATCGGAAAGATCCTCGGCGAGACCCGAAGAAGAAGATGGCGCGAGCTCCCCTTGATCACGCTAAGCGGGATTACAGCGACTACACCGCTCCTTGTGACCGATCGGCCACAGCGGCAATCTCCGTCCAGAGCACTCAGCGGCGTGGTGTCCATCACCGCACAAAGCAAAGCATGCCTGTCCGGGGGCGGGCGAAGCCAGTACACGCAAAAGGGCAATGGCGAAGAAGAAGGCGGCCTCGACTACTTAGACTTGAAGGGCTGCGGTCCTCCCTTGAATTTCTTGAAGCAGTCGTTGAAGAGACCCACTTCCCTCACTAGAGCTCCTCTTGGTCACCACCGAAGCTACCGATCCACGGAGGTTTGCTACCCCTTTGTGTAGTGTATCTCCAACTCCATGCCTAGCTTGCTCCTGCTTGAGCTATAATCACGAGTGGAGTTGCTCCCAATACATCTAGGAATTTTCGAGGTGAGACCCAGCGGAACCTCTTGGCTTTACGAAGATCATCGTTAAGCTCTAGGAAGGGACAAAGCGAACCAAGTTGTTGAACTCGGCCTCATACTCGCAATAGACCTCTTCCCTTAAGCAAAGGTCGTCAGGCAACCTCCATCTTCTCAACAAAGAGTAGGGGTAGAACTTTCCCTTGAGCGATCAACAAAGTCCTCCCAAGTGTTTGGACCTTGAGTGGCGGTCCTCGAAAATAACACGCCCTCCCACCAAATGTCGCTTGCCTTAATTTGAAAGGCCACAAAGCGGACCCTACGATGTGAGGACATCTCTAAAGCTCCAAGCGCCTCTCCATATAAGCAATCGATCCATTGCACAGGACGGTGTACCTAACGAGTCAAGCGGATCAACCTCAACCCCATCCACTCTCGAAGTGTCATCAGCGCCTCGAGTACCGGTGGAAGTGCGGCAGGAGCAACAGAGATCTGCGGACAATAGGGCTGCGGCGCTGTTGACGAAGAAACACGGATCTCTCCACCAACTCTCTCGGCAAAGTGGGGTCTCATCACGGACCCCAGCCGGAGGCGGGTCAGCGGCAACCCCTCGGACTCTGACTCATCTGCTACGAGGTGGCTCCACGGAACCTCGCCGTGACCCCGAGCCCCCACGACCGCGGCCACCACGACCACGTCCTCTACCCTCGGCATAGCTATCAACCACAATCAACAATACACAATGAGTTCAAAGGTCAAAATAAAATCATGCATCAATAAACAACATAGCAGGCGTAAAACTATATTAGTACCTCTCTCTAACCTCATGCTGCACAGTGTGTCAAATTTTAGGTTAGTTAACCATTAGCAAATTTTAGTTAATTTACTAAAACTAAAACAAATTTTAACAATTTTAGTTTGCCTATGTTATTAATCTATTCACCACGGACCTAAAGCCCACTCTGATACCAACTGTAACACCCTGACCCAAAATCGGCTCAATGCCCAGCCCACAGTGGGGCGGACCCGCACACACATAGCACCTCACTTACACTTTCGTACTCGCCGTGTAAAATGGTTAACCGGAGGTGCTCGTTTGGATCAACGGGCATTATATACTACTACAACTCACTTGGGACAAGCATTGTGGGACTAATCCCACCACACAACTCCTCATGGGCTACATGGGCCACACTCTGACGGTGAGGGTATTACAATTTATCAATACGGAATCATAGTGAAATTATCTACAAAAATCGTTTTGGGCGTAGTCACGAATCTAACTCTAACTAGATCAAAGCGATGAACAAAGCCAGTTCCAGTTCTCGGACAAAGCGAGCGATTGCGGTTAAAAATTCATATCTCCTAAACCGTAAGCGCGAATCTCATCATCTCGGTGCCAAAAAGCTAAGGACCTCGGGAACAAAACTCTAGGATACAAAAACCCAAGATTCGGCATCTAAAGAGTCAAAAGCGGCGCGCAATGTGGCGGACAGGTTACGGAATTTCGAGCGGAACACGATTTGATCCTAATCAACAATTATGCAATCCGTCAGAACAAAGCTGCGACTTGGATCATTTGTTACCATTGAAGACTCGCTGGTAGATAGTGATCAATCCCCCAAAGAATCCCCGCCTCTTCGCTCTCCCTTCCTCCCTTTATGGCCGGCCACCTTGGAACCAAGGAGAGGTCGGCGGGGGAGAAACAGGGAGAAGGAGCTTGGAGCCTTAGGAGTCGGCGTCGGGGATCACGGTGGCACAATCGGGGAGGAGGAGGCTGGCGATAGGAGGCGCCGGTTTGGGAGAGGAGTGTGGCGGTGGCGGCTCCCAAGGGAGAGGAGGGAGTGGGGGAGGCGGCTAGGGTTGGGCACCTCCCCCCCTTGGCGGCCCCCTTGGGCGACCTCCCCCTCTTGGGTCTCTGGGCATGGTCCAGCGACCAGTTATCGAACTTTACGAAAATCCCCTCTCCATAGAAAAATCCAATTCTTTAATTGCCTTTTCGTCCCCCGACTTCTTTTAAATTCTCCCAATTCGTTTCTGGGATATTACACAATCGGTGCAAAAGGTTCACTTCTCAAGGTTACCAAACAAGCGTGCATCACGTAGAGTGTTAAAAACAACACATGAAGTGTTCAAGATGTTTCTCTAATGTTTTTCTATAGATCAATATGCCACCAAAATATACCACCACAAATTGTCCTCTGAATGCATGCAAAACTTCATTCATTAATCTCATGAAAGTACTAGGTGCATTAGTTAACCCAAAAGGCACCACCAACCACTCATATAATCCAAACTTAGTTTTGAATGCTGTTTTTCATTCATCGCCTAATTGCATGCGAATTTGGTGATACCCACTCATAAATCAACTTTAAAAAATCAGATAGAGCCACTTAATTCATCAAGCATATCATCTAGCATAGGAATAGAATGATGATATTGAATAGTAATATTGTTGATAGCTCTACAGTCAACACACATATGCCAGGATCCATCTTTCTTAGGTACCAAAATCACAGGGACAACACAAGGACTAAGGCTTTCATGTACGTACCCTTTGTCAAGCAAGTCTTGCACTTAACGTTGAATTTCCTTGGTCTCTTGAGATTGGTTCTATATGCGCCTGATTGGGAAGTGAGGCTCACGAAATTAAATCAATTTGATGCTCAATCCCCTAATTGGAGGCAGCCCTAGGGGTATGTCACTTGAAACACATCGACAAATTCACGCAAAATGTTAGCAACAGCAAGAGACAAAGAAGGAGGTATATCCTGAAAGGAAAACATGGCTTCTTTGCACACTAAAGTATAGCAATCAGATTTGCTATATTGCATCTCACAAATATTAGATTTAGTAGCAAGGAAAACATGACATTTTTATTTAATTTCACCATTCTTAGCACTGGGTTCTTTCTTCTTCGCATGCACAAGTTCTTTAGTTGCAATCTGATTTCACTTTTGCTACTATCCTTTTCTCTATTAGCTCTTTCTAATTCATCCTTTAAAATGGCTTCAGGAGACATGGGCGACAAAGTGATTTTCTTTTCATTAAACATGAGAGTATACTTATTAGTTCTACCATGATGCGCAATATCTTTCTCATATTACCAAGGCCTACCTAATAACAAAGAACATGCTTGCATAGGTACTACATTGCAATCAGCATAATCATGATAAAAATCAATAGAAAAATGTACTCTCACAATGCACGTTACCTTCAACTTACCACAAATGTTGAACCATTGAATGTATTATGGGCGAGGGTGCTATTGTGTGGTCAATGTAAGCTTCTCAACCATATCCATACTCGCCAAATTGTTGCAACTTCCTCCATCAATGATCACTCGACATGAGCGGCTCTTTGATGACAATCTTTATTTTGAACAGATTGTGGCATTGATTCTGCTCAGCATGCTCTATTTCTGCACTAAGTACACGCTTCACTATAAGGCTTAAATAGTTATTTAAAATTTTAGCACCATATTGTTCCTCGTCGCGCTCAGATTCTTGGTCATCACACAGGAAGTCGGAGTTGCAAGTATAACATATTCTTCCTCAATGTCATTAGTGAAGTATACTCATCATTATCCTTTATCAAGAGAGTCCGCTTGCTATGGGCAATCTGCATCATGTGTTCATAGCCCTTGTAGCGATGACATTGTGTTTCTCATGCTTTACCTGTTGAAGCAACCGAAGATGAACTTTGTGCGGGGGCTTGTACCATGCTCTTGCTCGTTTCTGGTGTGCGTGATGGTGTAGTGAAAGTAGATAGATCTTGGTTGTTGGAGGGATCTGTAGGTGCATGTGTTACTTTGGAGGAGTAAATGGTCTTTGTTGATTGCCCTTGAGTTGTCACGACCTACAAAAGTACACCGCAAAATTTTCTTTGTTTTACGGATTGGCGTCGTTATATCTCTCTCTCGCTTTACAAGTAAGATGAAACAAGCGAGTGATAAATTGTATTCTTTATAGTCAAGTATGTCTGAATTTCATAGTGTAAACCTATCAACAATCTAGCCATCTTAGCATCTTGGTTTCTTCTAAACCACAGCATAATAACCGGTTTGCAATTCTTGATAATAATCCTCTCTGAACTACTAACTTGTCTTAAGTGTTGCAATTTATTAAGCAAATCACGATAATAATATGAAGGTACAAATCTATGCCTTATTGCTCTCTTCAAAGCATTCCTTGTTCTAGATATGTTACGATTAATGCGATAATATTAGCTCCACTAAATAGATGCAAAATCGAGAAAACTTCGTTACTAGCGGCTGAACTTTCTTATCTTTAGGAAATTCATGACAAGTAAATTTTGTTCTCTGATAGCTCCTATGTGAGATAAGCATCGAGGATCATATTTTTCGGCAAAAGCAGGCATAGTGAATTTAATTTTACCAAATGCATCATTATGGTCACGTACCTCACGTTGCTTTCTTCCCATACCTTGATGATTTTGATGAAGCCGACAATGGTTGCGATCATTGTGAACATTGAATCCATCGGTTCCGTATCTGTCTGATTGTTCACATCTTCTTCTTCCACCTCATCGCCCAAAGGCGGGCGGCCAGTGCGTGTCTTGGCGAGTAGGAGGCTCCTCCATTCTTGGCTCACCCTGGGCCATGGTTTCAGTAAGTGGCTGATGTTCGAGGAGCATAACACGTGTGTGGACTGCCTCGAGGTTGTCATTGATCTTATCTAAGGCATTGCGTACACTCTCACTGGCCGAGTGCTTAATGTGCATACGAGCTCTCCGTATGTTCCAAGAGTGGTCATTGTTGATTACGCCATATGTAGATTCGCGTGATCCTGCCATTCTTAGTAGAAAATAAAGAACAAATCACAGTGTATATGTCCCTATGGACTACTTGGTTCTGGAGTTTCGCTAGTCACTCTCTCACAACGCCTTACCAAGTTCTTACAAACTCTTACCAATGTAGCAAGGAGGTGGTACAACCGGTGAATGGTTCATGATACTCTTACTTGTGAATAGCTCAACGATTGCGAGGAAACGGTACCTGCTGAGTTAGTAGGAAGTGGAGCTCGGAAGGTTAGTATGTAGCAAAGGAGTAGCAATTGTTCAAATTAGTATACAAAGTTGAAAAGTTGTTCAAAGTGCTGGTCACAAGTGTTGGTCCTATTCTAAATCAAGCCTAGTTAGTGCAACTTGCAAGAATGACTAGGAGCAACAAGGGGAAGGCTAACATAAGAACTATCAAAGCAAGCGAGCAATGATGGTTCAACTATGCCAATCTAAACAAGAAAAAAATCAAGAAAGGAGACATCTTTGATTTTCTTTTCTTTTTTTCTTCTCTTTCCATTTTCTTCTCTTTTTATTGCCCTCTGTAAATCCTCACCTGACTCAAATCTCTTCAAAATCCTCTTTCAGGTCTAGAGCGGTATATAGGTGACAAACTTTTTGTAAAAGTTAGGGGTATAACGGTAATTAAAAGATACTCTCTCTCTCTCTCTAAACTTTAAGTTTTTTATCATGTTGCCGAAGTCAGATGAATCTTAGGTTTCCTTACGGCAACCTGAAACAACCAATTTTTCTCGTGGGGTGGGTGGTGGTGGTGTGACAAAAGATGGCTAAATGGTGGTGGAGCACGATGGTGCATTGGTAGTTATTAGCAATAGCGGTAGGCGCTATGGTGGTAGATCGTTTACTTGGTAGGTGTTTTGGTGATTTGCCGCAAAGGTCGATAGGTAACAGCGGGGTAGGTGTGATGGGTGCCGTGGTGGTAGAAAGCGTGGTGCTACGAGGAGGTGGTGATGGCTTGCGGCGAGAACAAGACGACTTGCAAGAGACTCAAAACTAGACCAATCTAAGCGAAACTAGCACAATGACTCGATGATGCATTAAAAATTCAACAACGCGAACTAACATAAACAAATTGCAATGGTTCAAAGGGCTCAATATGTATGAAAAGCGAATCTACTACTAAAAAGTAGAAACTCGACCGATCAAGCGTAACTCGATACCACTTGATGAACCACGAAGATCTGTTACGGCCCAATCTTTCGGTGAGAAGATAAGTTCGGTAGTAGTCACTCAACTTTCACAATCTGCTCACGAACTGCGCAAGGCTCGAAACCCATAATTCTTTGAAGCTTTCGACAAGTCGTTATCAGCAGTACCACGAATACGGATGACTGATCACGAAGATCAATTCCTCTAATATTTTATTGACTCTTTCCACTGTTCATCATCAGGATGATAAATAGTATTGGAATTCACGTGAGTTCCTAAAGCTTCATCAAACTCTACCAAAAATGCGAGGTGGCGAGATCCTCGATCTAACACTATCTTCTTAGGAACACCATGCAAATTGACAATTCTTGACATATATAACCACGCAAGGTAATCTCGAGTAAGTGGTTTGGTAGCGAAATGGATAACATTAGTCAAGCGATCAACTATTACCCAAATCGAATCGTAACCCGATTGAGTCTTGGGTAAATCGATAATGAAATTCATTAGATTTGTTCCACTTCCACTCTAGAATCTTGGGGTTGTAACAAACTGCTTATCTTTGATGTTACGCCTTTACTTTCTAACATATGTTGCACAAGACAGCGAACTCTGCGACTTCTCACTTCATATTTGTACAAAACTTATTCGTAACATCTGATACATCTTAGTGCTACTAGGTTGAATCGAATACTTTGAGTTATGGCCTTCCTTCAAGATTAGCTATCTCAAACCATCAACATCGCAGCGCATGAGATATGTACATTGATCCATAATATATCTTGATCATCTTTGGTGAAGTCTCAATTTTCTTTCTGTCATTTTGAGCTTAATGTCAGAAAACACGGGATCTTTTGGTTGAGCTTCACGAATCTTCTTCTCAATGTAGATTGTACCTCTAGACTAGCTCTGAATCCTCAGAGTAACACTTATAGCTTGACTTACGAAATTCATCAAGAAGTTATGAACAAATCTCTCTCACCTACAAAGCATTGCAGTAGCTCTTACGATTTAAAGCATACACTGCGACATTGGCCTTAATAGGAGGATGATAGTGGATTCTAAGATTATAATCCTTTATTAACTCCAACCATCTTCTCTATCTCATGTTCAGGTCAGACTGGGCGAAAATATACTTGGACTCTTATGATGCGTATATACTTCTGGCGATTACCGGCGAGGTAATAATGCAAAATCTTTAAAGCATGCACTCTGATAGCTAATTCCAAATCATCGTCGGATAATTCTTCTCATGGGGTCTCAATTGCCTTGATGCATAAGCGACATCTCTTTTTCTTGCATCAGGACGCATCCTAATTCTTGATGCGAAGCATCACAAAAGATATCAAAATATTTCCGAATATCTGGCAGAATTAGCACTAGGGCCGAAGTCAAGCGCTTCCTTAATTCTTCAAAACTTTCTTCTGGTGGGGTCCAAGTGAACTTCTTCTCCTTCTTCGATAATTGCGTGAGAGACTTAGCAATCGTTGAGAATCCTTCGATGAAATGGCGATAATATCTCGCCATTCCTAAGCGGAAATTTGAGTTACGGTCTTGGGTGCTCCCAATGTAACCTTTGCTTTAACTACCGGGATCAGCGCTACTCCTTCATCTGTCATCACGTGACCAAGAAATTAACTTCCTTCTTCCGAGAAATCACAATTGTTGAACTTAGCATACAACTAAAGCTCTGTAAGTTTCTCGGGATTAACCTCGGTGTTCAACGTGTTCTTCTTTTGACTTGGAATAAACCAATATATCATCAATGAATACCACTACAAACTTTTTCAAATATTCCATGAATACCTTGTTCATCATGTTCATGAAGTAAACGAGGGCACTAGTTAGACCAAAGGACATGACTAAGAACTTCGTAATGTCCGTACGCATTGAGAAGGTGGTCTTGGGATATCCTTCGGACAAATCTTGGTGATGGTAACTTTGATCGTAGATCGATCTTGGAGAACACTCTAGCTCCTTTCATCGATAAAATAAATCATCAATTATGGGCGGTGGATACTTGTTCTAAATACTAACTTCATTGATAGGTGATAATCAATGCACATTATCATGCTTAGTCCTTTTTCACGACAAACAAGGCGAGCGCTCCCATGGCGATGAACTAGGTCTTCTGAAACCTTTCTCATGAAGTTATTCAATGCGCTTCTTTATTTCTACAAACTCATGGTGGCATCGATAGGGTCTCTACAAACTTGGTCTGTTCTCGGTACTAGATTGATGACAAACTCAATGTCACGGTCGGTGGTATTCTGGTAACTCTTCTTGAAACACATCGGATATTCTCTAGTAATAGACACATCTTCCAAAACAACGGTCTACAAGCTATTGACTAGCGGATGTCTATCACACACTAAGGTTCCTAGAAACTCTACTTTCTTTCCATTAGTATCTTCAACTATTATGGCTCTTTGGCCATAATCTAGCATAACATTGTTCTTTGTTAACCAATCTATGCCAAGAATAACATCTAAGGTTTGGGTATTTAGAGCGATAAGGTTGGCTAGAAACTCAACTTCGGCTATGAGTAACTTAGCTCTTAAACATCCACTTTAGAGCTTAGCTCTGCTCGAAGCGACTGGACTAACAGAGTATGCTTAAGATGCTTAACATTCAAATTATTTTTGGTTGTAAAAACTCCAGAAATAAATGAATGTGAAGCTCTGAGAATCAAATAAAGCGATCGCAGTCTTGAGTTTACGAAACTTATCGATCTGACGTCGGGTGCTTCTAGGCTCATTCGAGTGACATGGTTGACCTGACCTCTAACCCAGTTGCGGATTGCTCGTCCGGATTGGTCGGCAACAGAGTTGCTCCTTGTTGTTGCTTGGTGTTGGCGTCTTGGCAGGTGTAACTCCAAGGTTGAAGCGTACTAGAGTTATTGTTCCCTTTTGAGGACATTGATTGGTGAAGTCCCGTGGCTGACGGCAGGAATAACAAACTCTGGATCCACTCTGCAGGTCATTCCACAGTTAGGGTTGGTGGTGCAGGGCTACAAAGTTTTGAGCAAGCTGGATGAGGTGCTAAAGTGCGTCTGGCGCCTTGAAAGAATTTGGCGACATGGAGCGATTGAGCTAACTGCTGGGCATTCTTGCCTTACGCTATATTTGGTGACTCCTTGCTTGAGTCATCCTGTATTTCTGGTATCTTTTAGGTCTTCGCACTTGTCTTCAGGATCAACACCTTGTTGACCAACTCTTGAAATCTGGAAGGTATAGGCAATCAATCTAACTTGTAATCAAAATTCATCCATTCATAAGCGACTCGACAAGCCTTATCGATGCGACATCTTTGCGGCATAGGCGGCAAGCTATGAAAAATTATTGATATACTCGATCAGCGACATCCCTCCTTGTTTGAGGCGGAACTCAGCCTTATTGGATCAATGACTCATACGGTACTTGCACGTGGCGGTGAAAACTCTTCGGTAATATTTTGCATTGTCTCATGCATTGCCACGAAGCTTTTCCACCATTCGGTAGCTATGCCTTCTATATGGTGAGTGGCGCATAGAACCTTTTCATGATCATTGCATTGGGTGATCGGACTTCCTCTCAATGACATGAAGCCAATCATCGGCTTCAACAGATGAGACATGCCAAGAAAATATTGGTGGATGAGTTGTCATGAATTTTTCTAGCTTAGATGGTCCATGGTGACCATTTGCTCTGAGGGTTCCGTTGTGGTGATTGTTGTTCTTTGTGCGGTTGTTCATATTACGAATGTGATTCATCATGGTGTACATCATTTAGGTCAGTGCCATGAAAGCTCCATAGTCTGTTGGTCGATTGGGGGTGCTTGGGTGGGCTGCTCCTATGGGGTCTACTCATTGCCTCGACACGGGGTGCGGAATCACTTTCGTGACATGGTGAGTCTAAACCATTTAGTGAAGCTCCATAGGTTAGAAGGTAGCAAGCACAAGATGAGTTAGGAACTAGGTAGGGGTAGTTTAAACCCAACAAACATAGCGAAGAAAACTCAACTAAAATACTCATATTAATTAAGGTCTTAGCATTCTTTTAAGAAATACCTAATGATCTTTGCGACCTGCGCATAAGAAATAAAGCGAACCTAACACACAATTTACGCCTAAAGGACAACTCTGCTAACCTTAAATTGGTTAAGCGACCAAACTTAAACCTTAGCGAATTGATCAGCGAGGTAACCTCCACAACCACAGCGATGATCCTTTGTTGTAGACTGAAGTGGTGGCATCCTTATGACTGATCCTGGTGCTCTGGTGGTGCAATAATAATAGGCATCCCTGGTGCAGGCACAGCTGGTTCCTCCGGCTCTGCGGCCTCTGCCAGCTCCTCAGCTACTAGATCTTCCTCTGGATCTTCTTCTTCTTGATCCTTCTCGTGCTCGTGTTGGCCGTAGAGAGCTTATTCTAGCATGGCGATCCTTTCTTCTACCATCTTCAAGGTCTCGTGGATGCACTCTAGCTCTGTGGTGGCCAACTCCGGTCCTCCTCTGGCGGTGGTGAACTCGGCAAGAAGCACCACGATGGCATTGCTCTCTCCATCATAAGCGAGAATCGTCTTGAAAGATCCACTCTGAGGCACGAGGTGGTAGCGGAAGGCGAGTATATTGAAGCTTGCCGGTGTATTAGAACCGATCTTACGTAAAGATTGTTTGATTGGGGTCTCCTAGAGATAAGATCACTGAGTGGATTGACACGGGATGTTTAGGCGAGTTCGAGGCCTTCTCAGGAGAGAATAATAACCCTAATCCTGTGTGTATGGTATTCTTGATGATCAAGTAAAAGACTAAGACTATTACGAGAGAATAGCACTTGTGTTCCTAATTGGTGGCTCTTGTTCACGCCCTATCTCTACGATCGATGCCCTTATATAGTCGTGAAGAAGTAGCCGTTTTGCCACTGCGGAAGATGCGCTGATTAATCCGATGTGAGCGCATCTTGGCGATAATGCTGGCGCCTCGGCTTCTTCACGCCGTCGGCAATTATCTTCGAGAGATAATGGGGTAATTCGCACCATTAATAAAGCGGAATAATAGTGCGTGCGACCGTTCGGATTCCTTAATCAATTGGACCCACTCGCTTTGTAGGTTTGATTATAAGGTGGTGCGTAGTTTACTGGTCGTAGAAGAACTTACGACCGGTAGCGATCGTAGAAGGACTTACGACCGGTGCGATCGTAGAAGGACTTACGACTATGTAGTGGTCGTAGAAGGACTTACGACCATGATATAGTCGTGCAAGACTTACATCCACTTATTGGACTTCTCCCTTTTAGATAAGGGTACCTCTGGGACTATGTGACATCATATTTACCCATAATAAAATTATAGATAAAAGATAAAAATGAGGATTATTAGATCCTCGTCAAAGCTCATTAAGCGTAGATGTTTGATTCCTTAAGGTAGCGAGGTGCAAAGACTCTTGAATTGCTTGGTCCAAACCATCATTGAGTGAGATGTTTAGGTATTGGCTTGCTTTGGTGTCCCTCCTAGCATAGATAGTCAAAGGGCAAATCACCCCACGGTCTTGGCCGTTCACTACCTAGTTGCTACCACGGTATATCGGACGGTCGAAGCCTCCAAGTACTTGCAACAGCTTCCAGAGCTCAGCGGCAAGTCTTCCCTTGCGCTCACTATAGTTACGAAGATGAGAAATCTATCAAGGCAGGCAAGAGGTAGAACAACTTAAAACAACGGGAGAGAAAGAATTTTAGCAATACTTGAGTCAAGAAAGACATGAGAGGAGTTAAGCGGTTTAATTAATCTTTGGAATCTAGGCAAATGACGCTAAGCTCGAAATATAACTAGCACAACAGCACTAGGCGACTACCTAAGGCTCACCATTGTGGTCGGTGATGATGAAAATAGTCGGAGAAGATGCAGCGTCGACGAACAAGGACGACGACGACTGCGGTGCTAATGGGCTACAACGATGAAGAAGCTACAAGAAGATGTGCATTAGCTTGCATGCATGCAAAGAATGGTCAAGATGGAAGGAATCAGCCGATACTCACTGGGATGGCGAAAATCAATGGAAATGGCAAGCAGCGACTAAGCGAGAAGATCTTGTGACCACAACATCTCACTTAAAAACAAGGACATTGGTGATTGACTTGCATATGTAGGAGATTGGCGAGGATTAAAACCTCTATACATTATTTAATACATAAGAAAAGACCATGCGTCTTCATGGTCGTAACCTTAGCGAGATTAAAACCTCTATACATTATTTAATACATAAGAAAAGACCATGCGTCTTCATGGTACGTAACCCTAAGGTTAACGACCTCACACTACTACGAACACGTCATCACAGGCGGTTCGGGCCGTCATCACAGAGCGGTTTCGAGCCGTCTATATTATCGTCTGTGATAACAGCGATTACCACGAGGCGGTTCAAAACCGTCTGTGATAACACTTATCACGAGCGGTTTTTAACAAGCAAATGCGTGATAAGTGATGATCACGAGCGGTTTAAGTTAAAACCGTCTGTGATAATCACTTATCACGAGCGGTTTTAAAAAAACCGTCGTGATATGTCTAGTATCACGAGCGGTTTTCTTTAAAACCGTGCGTGATAATCACTTATCACGAGCGGTTTTAAAGAAACGTGCGTGATATGTTTAGTATCCTGAGCGGTTTCTTTAAAAACCGTCTGTGAAGGCTATTACCTGAGCGGTTTTATGTTGAAAGCAAATGCGTGGTAATAACCTTCCGACGATTTCAACATAAAACAAATGCGTAGTCTGCTGGCGACCCTAGCTACATTGTTTCTTTGTTTTTGGCGGCCTCGGGAATTGCTAGCCATGCCCTCGAAAACAAGCATGTACAAAAGCAGATACATCATGAGAGAATCAATTGTTGACAACTCAAATTTACCATTACTCAAAATAAATTAATAAAGATCGAATTTGTTGAAGTATTTTTGCTATAGTTGTACAATTGGATTACAATTAAATCAATTGTTTGCGTGAATCTACGGGTCGGCGATGGGTGAAACTCTCCTTTGTTAACTATTTACTGTCATGATAAAGGTGCATAGCGCCTCGAACTTCCACGAGCTCTTGCATAGCGAGTCCATATAAATCTATTATCAAACCACTGCGCTAGGTCAAGAAAAATGGTAAGGATATATATTTGAATTTACAATTACAAAAAATTATTTGAGATTGACAAACCTCAGGATTCTTCATCTTAGCACTAATGATTTCTTTGCATATGATGGCAAGCGTAGAATGCACATAGCTCATCATTTTTTCTTTGGCGCTTTGCAAAAATAGAATTACATATGTCACGTATAGTCGAGTTGAAGACAAATTTTTATGAAGTATGATATATATAGGATTATTGTGTTGTAGCGCGTCTGGAAATTTAGTCACTGTGTGTTAGTTGGTATTTGGATCCTTTGTATCTTCCTTGTTGGCTAACATAGGAGATGAGCGAACTACATAATTGAAAAAGTTATCCTCGGGCATTTCAAGCGAAGGAAGACTACAATAGAGTTATGTATGGAGGAAATGATCATACTTGTCGAGTATTCCTTGCGAGAATCTTTGAAGTCGTGATCGTTTACGACTAGGGAATCAAGATATATCACGGTGTTCCTCTTGGGTATAATGACTAAAAGGATCGATGGTACCTACTCATGTATGTCGCTATAACTATTAAACCTAAGTACAAATGAAATTTGAATAGCAAATAGTGAAGCACTTACCCACGGTTGTAGGGCACGGTATGTAGTCCTTGCGATTACGAAGAAGCAATGGCGTCGTTATATAGTTACGGGCGAAGGTCGCGTGCGCTTGGATGGTTTGCATAGATACCACGTGTGGGTCGAAAACCCAGGTTCGCCCTTCGGGCATTTTTCATCATGTATCTATACATAAGCAATGAGTTGCGATATTTATCGGTATTACATGAATGTAGAACTTGATTGTACACACTTACGATGTCCAACATCGTAGAAGCGAGGCGTCGAGGGCTTGATTGAATAGGTTGAATAAGTCGTTGAACCCCACCACGAAGTTGCGGCCCGTTGAAGAAATGCTCATCCTTGTATCGGCGGTGATTCGATGTCGCACCCCTTCTTTGCGGTATTCCGCAAGTACCGAGCATGCAAAGCGACAAGCAAATCAGCGTGGGCTAATTGTGCGTTAGAGCACTGCGGTTTTCGATGGAGTACTTCCGTGTATACGGGACTTGGGAGGCGGCTTAATGTTCGTCGATTTCGATTTGGCCTTAACGATTGGCGTCTTCTGCGAGGCGACTTCGGGAACGTCTGGTATGCGCTTTTGTTGTTCCTTGGCGTCTTCTCCACGAGGAACCGATGAGGTGGTATACGGCGAAATATGAGGTGGAGTCATGGAGGTTCCGTTGGAAGGAATGGTCTGTCGAGATTGCGGCCTTCTTTGGGTCGGGGCGATGTCCGTCTTGGGCCCTTGGATAAAGCGTACGGCATCCCTAGTGTTGTGATCTCTTCGTTCGGGCGAATGTCGGTAGGGCGGCCATGAAATGTTGATGTACCATGTCCACCTCCACCCTTGCGTAACCATCGCCACACGGACACCGTCTTTGCTTGCTCCTTCTGGTATGGATGCACCATCCCCTTGACCTCAATAGGAATGGACCCAACTAACCTCGGTTGGAGTTTGCGGCCGTCGGCTCCTACAAAGCGATCGCAATTAGCTAAAGGCGTCCTATAGGTCTATCTTTGGTGCATTCCATAGATGTACATTACCTTGATGCGGTCTATCGGTAATTGGTGGTCGTCACGTTCAAAATTATCGTGGGCGCGACACTACTCGATGTCGAGGAGGGTGGTTCCGCAATAGCGAGGCGGCTTGCGGTAGTTGCGGAGTACTTGATTCGATTGATCCTGCAAACTTGCTATCGTCCTTGAAATTGCGCGCCTAGCGGTTCAAGCGATTATCGTACTCGGCCTTGGATCTCTTCCTACTTCTATACATGAAGTAGTCGTCTGCGAATCCATGTACCCAAAGTGCGTTAACCCCTTGCCTCGCGTGCGACCAGGTGCTCCTTGTTTCCTAGGGCCGTAGATAGTATATCCTTCTCCTGTGTTCTTGGAAGGAGCCTTGGAAGTTTGGGCAATCAATTCCTGTTGCAAGAGGTCATCATGTTATTATAGTCACTATTAAGTTATGGACTTGTAAACAAGTAGGTAGTTCGACATATTTACCACACGTTGGGACACTTCACAGTCCGCGGGTTTGGGAAAGTGTGGCGCCATCGAGCGAGACTTTTGCCCTCGCTTTTAACCGGTGCGAGGAGCGGGTGTGTGATATCGGAAATAGATTCTCCTCCTCCGCCTCCCATTGCGCGGTTTAGCAGCGTACCAGTGATGCGAGTGCGTGGGGTGAGTGTTTCGTGCTGGATTGCTTTGTGCGCGCACTTTGCTCCTTAAATTCATCAAGTCGTCTTCATAGCCACAAAGGCGTTCCATGTTTCCAGCGTCAAGAATGGAAACTTCGTGAATGGCGTCTCACTCTTGTTCACGTCTTTGCGTGACAAGAGCGCTCTTGAAGGTCCTCACGCGTGACACATGGAGAGCAAGGCATGCCGTTCGGCCGCGATTCATGTGTGTTTCGGGATAGTGAACTGCTTGAAAGGTCTTCCCGCCGCCGCGTCTACGATCTTTATCGAGAGACTTCCACTTTGGTGTGGTGATAGGGACCTTTTCCTTGCAAGTATCCATGGATGGTCGGAATCTCGCCCGTGATGCGGGGACTCGAGAGGACCCCAGCGTCAGCGACCTCCGTGATGGTCGATCGGCGTGAGCAATTCGATATTCCTCTACCATCTCGCTTACGTGTCTGCGGCGTCGGGTGTGGCGAAAGCAGCGCCTCTGCCATGTCGTCGTGGTGTGGCGAAGGCGGTGCCTCTGCCATCTAAACACTTGCTATCTATATAAGTTCGTGCGCAATTATTACATAGTATATAATATATGGAAATTGCACAAAAACACAAACACAAACCTTTGGAAAAAAGCGTGATTAGCCAAATTCACATTACCAATTTTGTCATTTTCATGGCGGACATTTAACAATAATCGACATAAATGCTATTAAATTTCAAAATTTGGACTATGGCGGGTAAATCATAAATGCCTATATTATATTTAATATATGGGATTGTACGTTAGTATCTTAGATGTTGCTAATTAGAAAGTTTCAAATAAAGTGTGCTCACTCATGTCATGGCTCTAAAAAGCTGGTTACTAGAGTTATTATATTCAAATAGTAAAGCGCATATTAAACTCCGTCTTGCCAAATTAAGCCTAACACTAATTTTTGTATTACTACTCTCTTTTAAGTCATCATCTTTTTTTGCTAAAGCTACGAAATGGTGATGGTATATGTTCCTCGCGACCTATATTGATGTTTGTTACTCCATAAGTCATCATCTTTTAAGTCATATCCAACTACCATCTATACAATTGCGGATTACCAATTATTGCTAAACCACAAATCCTTTCCAAACAATACAAATTGATAAAGCAATCAAATCAATACTTCGACTTTCACTAAATATCATTACTTCCAACAATCATTGAGCTCTTGTGAAGCGCTAACCAATGACTAACAATTGATTACCAACAACACTCAATATTGGGAGCAAAGCACGACTATCACCAATCAAGCTACCCACTAAATTGGAAGCACAAATTCGTCACAAATCCCTACTCATCATCAACAAGTATACTTATGGTCCTTTAACAAAATATCAACCATCAAAAACAATCACGGTAATAATTCAATCCCTGCGCAAACCAAAGATTAGTCATTACATACAACAACCATTGTTCAATAATCAACAATCGAAGACAACACGGGTGATTCAATATATACATGATCTTCTACAAATGATGATTATACTAATCACTACTAATCAAAATCTTTGAATTTGGAAGAGCTATAATCGACACAAGCAACCGTTACGAAGAAACGAGTTTGGCACACACTAATACCGGTGACAACATACAAAAATAACCATCTAATACCACAATCAACAATTGAATTCAAGCTCGGCAAAGATAGGAAGACTAGCGACCAACATTCGGACATCATTGTTCTTTATGCATTTCGGATAATCGGAGGAAGCGATCGGTAAAGAGAGCAAGGGAGGAGGAAGCTCGGCCAAGCGAGGCGCCGAGGGAAACCTGAAGCGAGGAGAAGGGGGTGTGGGGCGGTCCAACCGGGTGTGGCCGGTCAATTTGAGGCGATGGGGGCTCGAAGGCGGTGGTGGCCAGAGGTGGTGGTGTGCCAGGGCATCGGTGGCGGCAATTTCTTTGGAGTGAGGGGTGGTGCGGTAGGCGGGCGGGGAGTTGGCGGGTGCGATGGCCATCCAGGGCAATGGAGGCCGGAGAGAGGGAGAGGAAGGGAGGAGGTGGGGAGCTCAGCGGCGTTGGTGGCGATGGAGCCTTGGGTGCGCCATCGCCATACTAAGCGAGAGCGGATGCACGGATGCGGAGGGTGGAAGCCTTGCGGAGGCGGCAGCTGCGGCAGTGTGATGGCGGAGGTGGCGGGCTCGGGGAGGGCCGGGGTCGGAGAGGAGGCGCGCGGGCGGAGGCGTTCGGAGGCAGCGGCGGGCTCGAGGCGGCCGGGGTCGGGGAGGAGGCGGGTCGGGAGGCGGAACCTTATATAGTCAACACACATCACGAGAGCGGTTCTAGAGAAAGCGTGCGTGATGTTCTGCATCCGACGGTTTCCTCTAGAGCGAAATGCGTGATGCGTAAACATCCTGAGCAGTTACAGGAAGCCGTGCGTGATATTACGCATCCTGAGGCGGTTCTAGAGGCGATGCAGTGATCAATAACATCATGAGCGGTTTCCACGAACCGTCTGTGATATTCACATATCCTGAGCGGTTCTAGAGCGCGTGCGTGATTCGCTGAGAACATCTAATTCACGCACTACATAGACAAAAAGAGCACTTGGTGATGAAATAGACTTACATATAAACAATAGCTAATTTAAATGAAATAGTGCTAAGTTATATGTCATCATTTTTAGTTAAGGGTCACATGAATAAACCTTGGGCACTTCACTAATGCTTTAGTGAGCATATTATACATAAAAGCAGTGCAATATTTGAAAGCGCGATTTTTGGATGAACTTCAAGATGGTGTTTTTAGCATTAGTTAATTATAATGTAAAGCCCAAAAGTTTAGCAAGATTTAAAGCATGCTAGGCAAAAAAAAAAAAGGAAAAGGAGCAGGACAACAAGAATTCCAAAAAGCTACGAATATCTCAGCGGAAAAGTTATTGGCATATCGTGCAATAGTCAACAAGAATTCCTCCTAAAATAGACTCCTTACCAATCTAGAATATTTGGACCTTGCATTAATAATCTCATGGCACCATGAATATCCACATTGACATCAATATTAAAGATCACAAGTCCATAACACATTAACACATGACAATGGAATAAATAAATTAATTACAATGGTGTAATTAAATTCTTAATTAAAATCTGACCCTTCATGATGATCGTGGCATATAGCTAGCTTCCTCTTTGGGTTCTTCCTCGAGCACGATCACGTCTCAGAAGGTGGCAACTCGTCAAATTGATTGTACTCTTCCTCGTCCACTACATTCTCAACTCAGACAATCCTCCTTTTCCATGAAGAACTACGTGGCGCTTCTTATTTGCGGTCGGTTACATAGAAGACTTGAACAACTTGGTTGCTTGATGCGAATGGTTCGTCTTTGTATCAGACACGTTCGAGGTCCACGGTAGTGGCCGTACTTATCGACCTTCACATGGGAGATGGACCCAGCGGCACGAAATAGGGGATCTTGAAAAGCACGTAGTCGATCTCCCATATCTCCTCTATTTGCCCATAATCGAGCTCCTCGGCCCATCGATCTTGAATGCATCTATCACGGACACATTGATTACGCCTTTGTGCTCTTCCTATCACAGTGCCGTATAAAATGTGTACCCATTTATGTCGTATCCTTGCCATGTGACAATTGTAAAATGTGGCCCTCTTGCCAACCATAGCGTATCATCACTTGATGACCTCGAGTGATTCGCACCTTTAACCATTCGTTGAGCAAGCGGTTGTGCTCTCGTGATCCAAACCTCCGACCGTGCGGATTACATTGGCGTACCATGTCTTTGTGCTCGTCGATGTGCGGGGACACTTGGGTCATGTGTTGCAAGGCCGTGAAATGGGCTTGGCGTGCGTATCGGATCGGGGTGATTGATTTCCTTCAGATGGTCCGATACCATCGGTCTCCCCTCATGGCGAGATAGAGGCACACAATCGGATCCACGAGCCATGTAGTCGACGCGAGAACTCAATGACCTCTTAGTTGCATAACCTTCGATGATCTTGCCCTCGGTCGAGATCGATTCCGTCACGTAGGACTTGAGAATTCCATGTACCTCTCGAGCGGGTACATATGGCGTAGAAACACGGGCGCATATCTTTATCTCTTTCACAAGGTGAACAATGAGATGGACCATGATATCGAAAAATGACGGAGAAATACATCTCAAGATGACGCGAGTCGTCACTACCTCGGCTGCGAGCATCTAGTCCTTGAGGATCGATGACCTTACGAGCAATTGAGTTGAAGAAATAACGACCTCAAGATTGCCACTCGGACCTTGTTGACAAGATACTCCTAATTACAGCGAGGAAGCATTTGTGTCATCGGCACCACGACAATCATGCGACTTCATACCAATTAATTTCAAATCTTGCATAGAAACAAGTTTCTTAATGTTAGCGGAGTAACGGGCGGGACTTTCACCGTGCAAGCTCAGCGCGATTCATTTCTCGGCCTTGGGCGAGTGTAGCGGGGAAGATACGTTAGTCTGTGTCGGTCTCTTTCGGTGCTAACTCGGTCCTTATGTTCATATCGACCAAGTCACGCCGATGCGTTAACACCATCCTTTGTTTTGCCACTAATGTTGACAAGAGACCAATCAAGCTATCACATACATTCTTCTCTCGTGCATAACGTCGATCGATGGCGAACTTCTAAGTACTCCCAATAAGGCAAGTCCCAAAAATTGGCCGCTTCTTCGGATGTTCTTCTCACGGGTTCTTAATTTCGTCCCTTCCCAAGCACAACATCGATATCCTTAACCATATCATAGACCTCTTTCCCACTAAAAGCCCTTGAAGGTGAACCGTCTTCCTTATTTCCGTCGAATTGTTTCTTCATCTTGCGGTATGGGTGACTCCTCGGAAGGAACCTACGGTGGCCTTATATACGATTTCTTGAGTTGTTCGACCATACACTCTCCGTAGCATCTAAGCGGTGCGGACGAGCTTTGGCTCCTTTTATCTGGCTTGAAGCGAGTTACCAAGGCGGGAAAATCATTGATGGTGCGAGAACAACATGGCGCGTAAAGTGAAGTTCTCTCGTTTATCGCATCCCATACTGTACCCCCGTTCCACAGTGTCACAAGATCTTCGGCAATGGTGCTAGGTACACATCAATATCATTCCCAGGTTGCTTGACCCTTGGATAAGTAGTGACATCAAAATGTACTTAGCTTCATCTGAGCCAAGGAGGAAGGTTGTACATACATAGATTCACGGGCGGTGCTATGTCGGTTTGCTCATGTTCTGAAAGGATTCATTCCATCCGTACTCAACCTAACCTTATGTTCCTCGGTTCCGCTTGAACTCTTGAAGCTCCGATCGAAGTTTCTCCTTTAGGCGAGAATCGGCGGGGTGTCTTAGCTTTCCATCTCTCTTACGCTCCTCTGAGTGCCAGCGCGACAATCTTGCCTCCTTTGGGTTCGCAAATAAGCGCTTCAAGCGTGGGATTATAGGTAGATACCACAACATCTTAGCGGGAGGTCCTTGCTTCACCTTAGCGATATTTTGGCGCTTGTATCGGGATGCTTTGCTGCGGGACAATAATGCATGTCTGCATACTCTTTACTGGTAGAGGATACAATCGTTCGGACATGCATGTATTCTTTCTACTTCCATTCCCAATGGGCAAATAACCTTCTTTGCTTGATAGGTGGTCTTTGGGCAACACGTTTCCCTCGGAAGGATGTCAGCTAGGAGACCTAACAAGCAGTGAAACTCTTATCGGACCAACTATTGCTTGCCTTCAATTTTTGGTTCAAGCACGGTTGACAACCTTGTGTATTCGGCTTGCGGCCGGGGAACAAAGGTCTCACGAGTCCTCCCTTAAGCCCTCGAATTTACAAAACACTCTCTCCTTTGTAGTTCTCTTCTACATCGCGTAGCATCCAGTCAGTTGTCATCGTGCCCCTATCCTCATCAAAAGCCGATCCACATCCGGCAAATCGTTGACTTCCTCGGCGATGTCGTCATTATTAACCACGGTATAATCTGCTCTTCACGTGGTGGTCCAACATGTATACCCTTTTTGAAACCCCTTGAATCAAGTGCGCCCGATCTGCGGCGCGTTGTTAAACATCTTGATTACCACAATCAATGCGCAGACGATTACATAAAATTTATCCCTTCTTCAACATATCACCTTTCGTGGCTCTTCTAAAAGCAACCACGCCATTAATGTAATCTTGACTCACACGGTTCACCGTACATCGATTCGATCCATCTACAATCGCATGTAACAAATTAGTGTCAAATTGATTAGCGATTAATTTATAGCAAGCGAAAATGTGCAATATAAACTCATTCTCCAACATTTGTATCTAAGGTTATTGAAAGAAAACTCTTCACTAGTTATGTACCACAGCGGTGGCATAGCGTAGCCATGCCTACGGCCACAACCATGATCCTACCTCGACACGATATCTATCTCAATTGAACAATCATGCAACCCAAATATAGGCATCACCTCATACAACACTTATTAACCTAAAATCGGGAAGTAAATGCAATATTGCTTGACCCAAATCCAAATCTTGTGAAATACCGGTGTGTAAATTTATTTTTAAGCCAATTAATTATCCTAACTCAAATTTTAGTGATTATTAGACCTAATTCAATTTTATAAAGTTACCACTCCTAAGTCAAATTTTAGTTCATTAGTTATAAGGTTTCAAAACTAAGATTTGCGAGGCTAATATTATTTATTCCAACATTGGCGGTGCAAGATCATGTGCTCATACCGGTATTAGAGGAGGAGCGCGGTGGAGGAGCTAGAGGCGAGGAAGTGGCGCTGGGCGTGAACCTGTGTGATGAGAGCTAGAGGCGAAGTGGCGCGAGTTGGAGGAGCTAGAGGCGAAGTGGCGCTGGGCGGTGAACTGCGTGATGAGGAGCTAGAGGCGGGAAGTGGCGCAAGTTGGAGGAGCTAGAGGCGAGGAAGTGGCGCTGGGCGGTGAACCTGTGCGCGTGAGGAGCTAGAGGCGGGGAAGTGGCGCGAGTTGGAGGAGCTAGAGGCGGGAAGTGGCGCTGGGCGGTATACAGTGTGATGAGGAGCTAGGCGAGGAAGGAAGTGGTGAACCGCAGCGATGATGCGTGAGAGGGATGTCTCGGCTCAATTTATATGAACGAGAAATCACGCAGGCGGTTCTATTTGAGAGCCGTGCGTATTATCCTGACAGTTACGAAAATAGAGCAAATGCATGTAACTATCCTGACGGTTCTATTTCGAGAACCGTGCGTGATAACTGACGGTTCTCAAATAGAGCCGTGCATGTAACATCCTGACGGTTCTATTTGAAGAACCGTGCAGCGATATCCTGACAGTTCTCAAATAGAGCGTGCGTGATGTTACGAGCAGTTCTATTTGAGCGTGCGTGATAATGCCCATCACGAGCGGTTCTATTTGAGCGTGCAGCGATAAACACTTCTTACAAAAGATAGCGAACGGACCCAACACGAGGCGGTTCCAAAGGAACCGTGCGTGATAAACCGTCTGCTATAGCCTCTTTTGTAGTAGTGTCCTTTGTAAATAAGATTTGGAGGTTACATAATACATACCACAGTGGGACAAGGTTCTAACCTAGTCTCAGGCCCGATCGAATCTCATAAAGGCTTTGAGCGGTATGCGGAGTGCGAGCCGGTATATCTTTCTGAGTGTGATGAATGGAACATGTGTTGTATATGCCATACCACGCGACGTTACATAATTCTAAGACCTTTGGATCTTGTTAAATGACTCAGCGACATATAAGCGCATAGCACTTGATACATTGTCAACCAACGCCTCTCTCAGGCCGGATGCATCACTTCCCAGCGGGCATCTTTCAGGGATAGCGCCAGCGCTTCATCAACTACATAAGGAGGATCGCGGAAGGTGGAGGAGGATCGAGCGAGATCGATTGGAAGGCACATCAGGAAGACCACCATTCGATTAGTTTACAACACCATAGCGAGCATTACGCTCGGTGTTACTAAATTAGCCTCTTTGTTGATTCTGGCGCTCCTTGTAATAGCAGATTCATAACAATAAAGGCAACCCCATTCCTTTCTAAGAATCGTGTCATTTTCCTCTATTTTTATATATATTTTTAAGTTCGGTGATTTGATCATCAGCGGAGATAGAACATGATATGATGTAGATGGTTGAATCCAATCTCACGGCAAGGAGAGAACACGGTGGCCGAATGGATGTGTGCACTAGAGAGAAAGAAGGCAGCGGTGATGTAACTCCTCTCGGTTCCAATTGCAAGAACAAGCATAGAAAAAAGATGAGTGAAGCTATAGAAGGAAAAGGATGCGCGTGTAGAGCAAAGAAGCTCACCTGGACGGCAATGATGCGGTGGAATTCTCAGCAGCAATGGGGAAGATAATGCCATTCCCCGCAATCCAAGACCTAAAGCTTCGGTCCATGGATGGAAAGCTGGACATGGCGAGCTGAGGGAGATGATGTGCACGGCTCAGCCTAAGATAGGAAGGAAAAATAGATGGGAGATAATGTGATTTCTCATGGTGTGATGTAATAGAACAGACAAAGCGGTGTGATCTCTCTCTCTCTCTCCGCCCGCACAGGACAAACGAAGGCGACAAAGCGACCTGATGTGCCTGTGGCTATTGGACATGTCGAGGCAGAGGCGATGGCTTGCCAGAAGGGTGAAACAATGCGCAGTGGTTGCAAACCATGGGAGCACACGCAGGCTCACCATAGTGTATGCGCGATTGGGTGAAAGCTGGAAGATGACTCCTGCGACTAGGCCCTAGGGTTCCACCTGTCAGCGGCTTGACAAGTCGAGGACGACGGGCGAGCACGTCTCCATGCTGGTGCATGTCCACGCAGGCGAGGGAGTCGGCACGAGGTGGAAGTCAACTTGCAACAGGTGGGAACTAGGCCTACCGATCAGCAACAGCGAAGGAAAGCAACGATGAGAAGTCGCACTCGACGAAAAGACACTTCCACGTGAAGAGCGATAAAAGAAAGGAATAAAGTAGCTTCGGCTGGGGACGGTGCGTAAGCCGTTGCTGGGCCAAAAGCGGCAATGGGCTAGGCCGAAGCTACTGTTACGATAAACGAAAGGATTAAAATTTTTTATTCTTCTGCTAATTGATTTTATTCAGGAAAAGAGTTTCAATTTGTAAAATTAGCAAACCAACTTGAAAAGTTATGAATTTTTTGGGAGAGGCTCCTCACACCAACTAGTACTTAGTAAAATTATTTCCAGCATTTGAACTACTTTTAATGTTTCTCACAAATTCATTTGTTGCTGATTTTGAATAGTGATATGTTTTAATAAATAGCCAAAAATAAAGGTAAAATATCATAAATTAATAAATTAATATTTTAAACATAAGAAACATATAATTTAAGTTTTGGGGCTGTTACATATGTATATTGCTTGCTCAAACTATTATGCATGCTTATTTTGATTAAATTGCTATGTTTACATTTAGTATTTAGTTACTACCAATTTTTGCATTGAACTTGCCTTGAAAACTGAATATACTTACTACTGTCACCTTAGAATTATTATCCACTATTGTTATAAATATCTGTGGAATGTTAGAGTGGTATTTGGGTCATATGCTTAGCCATGCTTAAAAATAATAATGGTAAAAATGCTACAATTGGTAGAATAAATTTTAGCATATTATGGCTAGAGGTTACCTCTAATGATTTTTTAACAAAAATAAAACTAAAAATGTTTAGGACTTGGATGATTAGTTGTTGTGATCGGTGCGGTTTGCACGGATCTCGATTTTAGTAGTCCCTTGGTCACCAAGGACCAAACTATAGTGTTGTTCATCCAAGTTGATGCGACCATGTGTTCCTCTAGTGGGAAGGACTTGGCTACATAATTTGTCAAGTTCTAGCTTTAAACCATGGTGGTAGACAATAATCTAATTGTTGGCCGTGTGGGCATGGTAACTTACCTCCATGTTGAATGGGTTGTCACATTGTTTAGTGAGGCTTACCAACACAAGTATGTGCCCTCTTGATCATGGTATAAGTGTTGGGATCTGCGGCAATGCTACGATAGCACAAACAAAATTTTACAGCGCAACCAAGGAACCACGCAAATAATAGATCACGAGATTACAGCTAGGCGCCAACTCGTGGCGGAGTAGAGTCGTTATGGCGAGTTGATCACGATCGTGAGTCGTACTCTACTGCGTCTCCTCCCCGAGTAGTCATACTCGTGGCGTGTCTGCTTCTTTGAGTGGTCGTATCCACCATGTGACTTCTTCTCCAACTCGGTGATCAACACAAGTCGCGGATCGTCCTAGTCTTGATGCCGCAACAACACCTCAGAGGTATCCACACGTGCAGGCGGGATCACCACGCAGCTAAGTGCTAGCTCGTGCGTGGTAAAGAAGGTGTGGCTATTAGGGTTTCAAGAGTTCTTCCAAATGTCATCCTCTCTTCCTTACCCCCAAGCCACCGCCCCTCTTTATATAGACATCCATGATGGGTCTCGAACCTAAGGCCCATTAGGAACTCGTGGCCTATACAAATTCAGATCACCATCAAAATAGATACTTGCCCTTTAAGTGTGTGACCCCACGAGGTTCATGTGTGTCGGTTATGACTGGAAACTCTTTTTGACCACTAGTAGATTAGCGGTACCTAGCAACACATAACGATTCCCAAAGACACATTGAATATATCGGATGAACCTTGATGTAATATGATCTATGATCGGGTCCTCATCACTTACGACCTGTTCGTATCTCTATACGACCAGGTTGTAATTGAGTCACGACGATTCGTAACTCCTGTAACTCCTTACGACGATTCTTACCATTGTGTGATTCGTTTGATCGGTCTCGACCGGCCGCGTATCTCCATCGACTAGTTAAATGGCCAGTCAAACTAAGCGACCTACTCATGCATTCTCCTTTGCCTCACGATGTCGGTTGAACTCGGTGAGATGATGTGTCATCCATGGTACATTCAATACTTTCTCGTCAGTGTTGGATAACATCATGTGTCGACATTTTGACCACTAGTGGTATGGCCATGCACTTTCTTTATCGATCACCACGAGGGCCGAGACATCTCTCTGTTATGTTAGGAGGGCAAATCCCATACAGACGATCACATCCCTCGCATGTTTCATAGCATACTCTAAAGCTACCTTTATAACTACCCGATTCACGGAGTTGCGTTTGGCAACCCCTAAAGTGCTATTACACATGTGAAAACTATGCTAATATCAAGTCTAAGGATTATACATCATCATTACTTGAGACCAACTAATGACACAAAGATTCATAACAATCTCAATAGTGTCTCAATGATGGGTCTATCAACACCATGTTCTCTAACATGTGTTCACATTATTGATTCGATATCTCCATATCTATGGCCGGTGAAACGGTCATCAATCAATACATGTGCTAGTCACGAAGTCAGCGGTGTTGAGCCGGTGACCTCCGACCGAGGATACATTTAGAATGACATCATATAAGTTAAAGAGTTCCACCAACAAGTCACGTACTTATTGATCTATAACAAATGACTCATTCAAGGAACACGATAACATATTATCAAAATCATGAACATAATAAAATATCATCATCTCTATGATTGCCTCTATGGCACATATCGAGCAGATCTCCACTTGTACTAGAGTCAATCTTATAAGTATCTATCTTGATAGCTCTTGAGTCGCCTCATGCTTAGGTTGTGGAAGAGGCTTAGTCAGCGGATTAGCAACATTTGAATCTGTATGAACTTTGCATATCTTAACATCTCCTCTATCGACCAGTTCGCGAAGAAGATGATAACGCCTGAGTATGTGTTTGGACTTCTGATGGGATCTCGGCTCCTTAGCCTGCGCAATGGCTCCATTATTGTCACAATAGAGATCCAATAGGCATAAGGCATTGAACTACACCCAACTCGATGAAATTCCTTATCCAAACACCCTCTTTTGCTGACTTAAGTAGGTGTAATGTACTCGACCTCGTCGTAGAATCAGCAACCGTTTCTTACTTGGAACTTTTCCAGCTCACTGCTCCTCCATGCAAAATGAATACAAAACCAGATTGCGAATGATAATCATCTTTGTCGGTTTGGAAGCTTGCATCGGTTTAACCCTTTACAGAGCTCTTCATCACCGCCATAAACAAGGAATACATCCTTAGTCCTTCTTAAGTACTTAAGAATATTTTTCTAGCTTGTCGATGACATTCATCGGGATCGGTGGTATCTGCTCGTAACCCTTAGAGTATATGATACATGCAGTGGGTACAACCCATAGCATACATAATATATACGTAATATTACGAAAATAATAATAATAGCAATACTAATAATAAATTAATTAGTTAAAGAATTTAGGGCTTGTGCGTAATTAAAGATTTTAGTATCGTGGAAATAGGAAAATTGAGTTTTATGAGCTATATAAATAGATTTGTGGAGATTTAGAAACCTAGCATTTTCTTTTTCTTTCTGCTGTGTGTGACCGGCTTTTTCCTCTATTTGTATTCTTCTGCTTGTGCAGCTGCTTCTTCTTGATCATTTCTTTATTCTTGTTCTTTCTGCGCCCTGCTTTTGCAGCGTCTTCTTCTTGATCTTCTTATTTATTTGATTTGCTCGGCGAAGCCGCTGCGGCCATTATCGCCGAAGCTTAGAAATTTCTTCTGCCGTGCCTCTATTGTTGGCTTTCTTGTCGCGTGGGCTGCCGTAGAAATTTCTTGATTCTATTGCAGCGTCTTGTATTCTGTGCAGCGAAACCAGTGGCGAGAACTCTTACCCGCGATGGGCCTTGGCCGCATGGATGTCTTCTTGCATGGGTTCCTTTTAGCCTTCATTGCGATTTTCTTTTTTTTTTTGCACTTTCGGCTACAAGCGTCGGCTTTGTAAATCGCGTGGAGGTTTCTTTGCATGTTTTCCTCTGGTTTGCTAGGCGCTGTTAATTAGAGATTATAATTGAGGTTAATTAGAGAGGTTCTATAGTTTTTAGTCAAAGTATCGATTAATAGATTTGTTTAACCTGCCGTTCCGTTGTACGATTTATTCGGGTACCTTAATGGCGAAATTTGAAAATACCATCTACTAGTTAATTGTAGATAATTTCGATATCTTTCTATAGCATATTTTATCATGTCAATCGGACAAGTAGATTTCGAGATATGAATTTTGGAAGACTGCTGTTTTACGGTTGTAGTCTTCCGGCGCTATTTTGGTAGACTGTAGATTAAAAATAGTAAATAGCATAATTAGAGTTTTGATCTACATGAAAGTTGTAGATAATTGTCCAATGGTTCTGTATAATCTGAGAACGCGCATTTTGGTTGAGTAAAACAGAAGTTATGAATTTAGTAAGACCGCTGTTCCGAAGCGGACAGACCGACTTTCTGGGCTAAATACGGAGGGTTAGATGATTTAATTAGAAGTCTTCGTAATCTAAGAAAATGTGGATAATTTTATGAAGAATCCAGAATGGGGTGGTTTGTGGTGATCGGACTTTGAGTCAAAAGTTACGTTCGTTTTAGTACTAAGACAGCAATGGGTAACTTTTGATGCAGGCGTAACGTGGTATATTTGGGGGCGAGTAGGGCGAAGTATATTGATTGCTATTCTTGTTGCTGTAGCTTGTATTGAAGTTTGTGTATTTAATATAGGAGGCGTCGTGCTTGTTGCCATCTTCTAGCCAAATCGTGCGTCGCAACTAGTAAAGGCAAGTGCATGGTGAGCGGCGATCAATGATCGATCATTGTTTTCTTTATCTTCTATTACCATTATTGTTGTGCTTTTATCTTGTTTAATTGCAAACAATGGAATGACATGGTTATATCTTTGTTGATAAATATGATGAAAAGTTGGATATGATGTTTATGATGGAGTTTGCATGTTTGCATTCATAAGCATCTTTGCATAGAGAAGGTGATCATGATTGATCACAACTCCACGGGAGTGGAGGAGGTCCCCAATCCTTATGGAGGAGCGGGCTTGAGAGTGAATGTTGTCGCGAGCATTCACTCATGCTATCTTAGGTATCTGTGAAAGAAGTGCATGTGGACATGTAGATTAGAGTTGCATTCATACATGAGATTAATGGATGTGAATCAAGAGAAGATAAGCGCATGAGATTATTAATGAAAGTACTGTGATGATAATGAAGTTATAGAATCTTTGTTGGTTTATTATTGTTTGTTGTTATGGATGTGCTTCTTTGAGTCGTGGACTCACCCTTGCTCTATTGTTGTCTTTAGGTGATCTTGAGGATCTGTGGCGAGGCGAGTAGAGCACATGGACAACACATGATCATTTGCCATAAGAATCTTTTCATTCACAATTGGATTACTCTTGGACATGTTAGAGGTTGAATAAAGTTTAGGACATCATTTGGACTAGACTATTTGCTTTATTAATTTGGATTCATTGGTTGATGCTATTTTGGATTATTTATCTGGTTATAATTCCCATTGCTTATTTATTGTCGCTTGATCCATAATTATGCATGTCCTTTTTGTGGTCCATAGATATGACCTTTTTGTGGTCCATAGATATGATTATCATTGTTTCCTTCTTTGTAATTTTATAGTGTGTCGATAATTATATGTTTAAAGAGTAGTGTGGTGGCATTCTAGGCTCGGTGTTGAAAGTGAGGGTGTTCTGATTGGTATCGAGGCGGGCTTTAGGTCCGTGGTGAATAGATTAACAACTTAGGCAAACTAAAATTGTTAAAATTTGTTTTAGTTTAGTAAATCAACTAAAATTTGCTAATGGTTAACTAACCTAAAATTTGACACACTAGTGCGATAGGTTAGGAGAGAATGCGAATATAGTTTTTACGCTTAGTTATGTTGTTCATTGATGCATGATTTTATTTTGATCTTTGAACTCATTGTGTATTGTTGATTGTGGTTGATAGTTATCTTGGGGGTAGAGGGCGTGGTCGTGGTGGCGTGATGCGTGGGAGTCGGGGCGCGGGCGAGGTTCAGTGGAGCCACCTCCTGTGCGATTAGTCGATGGCGAGGGGTTCTTTGTTGACCCGCCTCGGTTGGGGCCCAAGATGAGACCCAGCTTTCTTTGAGAGAGTTAGTGGGAGAGATCCGTGCTCTTCGTCAGCGGTAGCGTGACTATTCTTCTGCGGCATCTGTTGTTGCTCTGTCGCACATCCACGGTTCTGGCGCGGATGTCACTTGAGTGGATGGGGTTGAGGTTGGATCTGTTTGTGAATTCGGGCACACGGTCGAGCGTGGTGGTTGCGCTACATGGAGAAGCGATTTGGAGCTTTAGAGATGTCTTCACCTCGGAGGGTCCGTTTGTAGCCTTTCGGCTAAAAGGGCAGCGGATATTTGGTGGGGGCGTGTTGTCTTGAGGACCGCCACTCAAGGGCGATCACTTGGGAGGACTTTGTTGATCAGTTCAAGGGAAAGTTCTACCCCTATTCTTTTGTTGAGAAGATGGAGGTTGCCTTGGCGACCTTTGTTCGGGGAAGAGGTCCATTCTTGAGTATGAAAGGTGAGTTCAACAACTTGGTTAGCTTTGTTCCTTGATGTGAGCGATGATCTTGAAAGCCAAGAGGTTCGTCGGGTCTCAAGTGCAGTCTGGCATGTGTTGGGAGCTACTCCACTCTGTGACTCTGACTCTGTTGTGGAGCAAGCTAGGGGCATGGAGTTGGAGATCACGACTCACAAAGGCGACAAGCCTCTGGTGGGCCGGTAGTTTACGGTGGTGACGGAAGAGGAGCTCTAGTGAGGAAGTGGAGTGCATTCGGTGACTGCTTTCAAGAAATTCAAGGAGGTCATGATCTTTCAAGTCTAGCGATCGAGGCGTTCCCTTCTTGGCGCCTCGTTCTTTTGCGAGTACTCGGCTCTTCGTCTGTCGAGGCGGGGCATGCTTTGCTTTAAGTGCGGTGATGGACCGTGCTTTTGAAATGCGCAGACGGGTGATTGCGGTCGGTGTGGCGGCCGGGTCACAGGAGGCGGGTGTGTCGCGAGAACCCGCTAAGCGTGATCAAGTGGGAGCTGTGCCATCTTCTTCTTCTTGATGGGTCTGCTCGAGGATCTTTCGGATGATTTGCTCCTCCGGCGATGCCATTTCCTTGGCTTGGCGCCTCGGTAGGGTACTCGGCGCCGCCACCAGCTGCCGCGCCGAGGTTGCCTGGCCGGCTTTACACTGCACATGCAATGATTGTTGGGGCTCTCGCCGCCCGTAGTCGTCTTCTTCGCCATGGCGCCACAGAGTGTCGCCATGCCACAGTGAGTCCGCGGGTCGTCTGGCGTGGTGGCAGTACTTTGCTTGTGGATTCGTTTGATGCTTTAGTCCTTTTTGATTCGGGGCTACCTTTTCGTTTGTCTCAGGCGTTTGCTAGGAGAGCGAACTTGAGTATCTGATGGATTTCTCGGTCGGTGTTAGTTAGTTCTCACAGGGGTATTATTGCTAGCTCTCTTGTTTGTCTGGGTGTTCTATTATTATTGATGGAGAGAAGTTCACGGCGAATTTGATAGTTATTCAAATGGAGCCGTTCGGCGTTATCTTGGGTATGGATTGGTTGCACTCTTATCGGCCGTGATATCTGTTTACGTAGAAACGATCTGCATGCGAGACCTCGTGCAGGAGACTTTGATCTTCGAAGTGCGCCTCGCGCTCTCTTCGATATTAGTGGGTGTTTCGGTCAGCGTGCGATGGCAGGCTTCTTTTAGCTCTTCTTTGAAAGCGAGTGTGGCCGCGATTGAGAGATTCGGTGGTTAGTGATTATCCGATGTGTTCGGTGAGCTTAGGGTTTGCCACTGCGAGGCGTGGAGTTCGCATTGATCTTGTTAAATACTCGTCCCATCTCGATGTCTCCATATCGATTAACACGTCCGTTTGGGGCGAGTTGAAGAAGCAATTGGATAATTTGTTGGCTAAAGGTTTGATCGGCGTAGTGTATCGCCATGGGAGCTCTGTTCTATTCACGAGAAGAAGGATGGGAGTTGGCGTATGTGTATTGATTATCGTGCGCTTAATGCGGTCACAATCAGAACAAATATCCATTGCCCGCATTGAGGATTTGTTTGATCGGTTGAATGGAGCTTAAGTATTCTCTAAGATCGATCTCGATCGGGGTATAATCAAATCCGTGTGCGTGGCGAGGATGTAGAGAAGGCTGCTTTCTCCACGGTATGGGCATTATGAGTATAAAGTTATGTCTTTTGGATTGACTAATGCACTGCCATTTTATGGAGATCATGAACAACATGTTGCAGTATCTAGATGACTTCGTGGTGGTGTTTATTGATGACATTCTTATCTATTCAAGACCAATGAGGATCATAAGCGTCATTTGAGGTGGTTTTAGATACCTTGAGAGAGCACAAGTTCTATGCTAAATTGAAGAAGTGTGAGTTACGGATTTGAAGTGGGTTTTCTAGGTCATGTGATTAACCCTCGGGGCATTCTTTGTTTATCCTAGTAAGGTCTCCACGGTGGTGGATTGGAAGAGGCAGACTAATGTGAAGGAGGTGAGAGTTTCTTGGGATTGGTGGTTATTATCGGCGTTTTGTGCGGGATTTCTCTATCATTGCCAAGCCGATGTCTCGGCTTACTCGAGAAAGGTGTGAGATTCGAGTGGGTGATGAGTGTGGCGCGATTTACGCATTTTGAAGGACAGTTGGTGACCTCTCCTATTCTCACTCTTCCGAACGAGAAGCGGTTCTGATCTTTTGGATCGTCTCGAGTGGGTCTTGGTGTGTTCTCATGCAAGGCGGTAAGGTAATTGCTTATGCGTCGAGGCGACTAAAGAAGCTGGCGAATTATCCACTCATGATTTGGAGTTGGTTGCGGTTGTCTTTGCTCTCAAGATTTGGAGGCATTATCTATCACGGTGAACCTTGCGATATTTTCACGGATCACAAGAGTCTCAAGTATATCTTCACTCGAGAGGATCTGAATTTGAGGCAAAGGAGGTGGTTGGAATTGATCAAGGATTATGATCTTACTATTCGGTATCATCGAGCAAGGCCAATGTTGTTGCGGATGCTCTTAGTCATAAGGCGACTCCGCTACTCTAGATTGCCTCATTGCTGATTTTGATCGCATGGGAATATCTTATTGTTATGCGGGCACATCACATGTTGAGACACGATTGATTCTTGAGTCGGCAATTCCGGACCGTGTCTGGAAGCTGTGAGTGACCGGTTACTACAAGAGGTTAGGAAGCGTCTGGATGAGGTAAAGAGGGTGATTTTAGCATGGATGATTACGGTCCTTTGAGGTTTAAAGGCCGCCTTTGCGTACCACAAAAGCGGAGGTCAAAGATGATATCTTGAGGAGGCACATCGTACTCCGTACCTTTATTCATCTGGTGAGACTAAGATGTATCGAGATCGAAGCGAAATTTTTGGTGGAAAAGAATGAAGGTGGACATTGCTAATTATGTGGCTTCTTGTGGTGTTTGTCGGCAAGTGAAAGCGAGCACAAGCGTCTGCGAGGTTATTGCGACCTTTGGAGGTACCCAGTGGCCTTGGGATGATATCTCTATGGACTTTGTGGTGGCGTTGCCTCGTTCACCGCGAGGAAGGATGCGATTTGGGTAGTGGTGGATCGATTGACCAAATCTGCGCACTTTATTCCTATTCGCCACGACAAATTCGACAAGTGATCTAGCTCCTATTTATGTGCGTGAAATAGTGAGGCGCATGGTGTGCCAAAGACCATCGTTTACAGCGAGAGGCAGTTTGTCTCCAAGTTACGGGAGAGTCTGCGAGTGCATTGGGTACACAGCTCCGCCTTAGTCTGACGTTTCATCCTCGAGACGGATGGGCGATCAGGCGTACTATTCGGACTACGGAGGATATGTTGCGATCTTGCGTTCTATCTTGGAAGGGTAGTTGGGAGGACGATTGCCACTTGCGAGTTTGCTTATAATAATAGTTACCATTCGATATTAGAGCGCGCCATTTGAGGTTCTCTATGGCGGAAGTGCGGATCGCCACTTTGTTGGGATGCGATTGGGAGAAGGCAATTTTGGGTCGGATTTGGATTGAAGACCGTTGAGCGTGTGGCCATGGTGAGCGAGAATCATTAGCGGCTCGGAAGCGAGCCAGAAAAGTTATCTTGATTTGAGGCGTGACTTGGAGTTTGCGGTGGGTGACAGTGCTCTTGAGTGTCTCCACTAAAGGCATTGTTGGTTCGGTACCAAAGGAAGCTTAGCGAGTGCGTTGGACCGTTCGATTATTGCAAGAATTGGGAAGTTAGCCTACGCTTGGACCTTCCGAGTCCATGCGTGGAGTTCATAATGTGTTTCACGTCTCGATCTTTGAGAAAGTTTTGAGAGATCGAGCATAAGGTTTCATTAGAGCCGTTGACTATTGAGCAAGACCTCACGGTTGAGTCGTGTCCGCGCGCGATACGGAGAGGTCGGGCGAGTCTTTGAGGCACAAGATGTTGGTATACGTTAAGGTCTTTGTGGGCGCATCGGTCCAGAGAGAAGCGACTTGGGAGTTGGAGTCTCGCATGCGCGAGCAATATCGAGTTGTTCACGTCAGTGCGTGTTATTTTGTTGTTTAATTTCAGGTATGCAGTTTTTCTTTGAGTAGAAGCGATGTAGAATTAGAATTCGAATTAGTTAAGAGAGTAGAATGTAATATTCGAAAATAATAATAATAGCAATACTAATAATAAATTAATTAGTTAAAGAATTTAGGGCTTGTGCGTAATTAAAGATTTTAGTATCGTGGAAATAGGAAAATTGGAGTTTTATGAGCTATATAAATAGATTTGTGGGAGATTTAGAAACCTAGCATTTTCTTTTTCTTTCTACTCCTTGTACTTGACTTTTTCCTCTATTGTATTCTTCTTGCTTTGCTGCTGCTTCTTCTTGATCATTCTTTATTCTTATTCTTCTTGCCCTCTTATTGCAGCGTCTTCTTTGCGATCTTCTTGCATTGATTTGCTCGAGCCGAAGCCGCTGCGGCCGCTTCTCCTTGGCTTAGAGGCTGCTTCTTTGCCGTGCCTCTGCTTGGCCTTTCTTGTCGCGTGAATTACCAGAAATTTCTTGATTCCTCTGCTGCAGCGTCTTGTATTCTTGCGGCGAAACCAGCGGTAGAACTTCTTTGCCGCGATGGGCGCCCGGCCGCATGGATGTCTTCTTTGCATGGGTTCCTTTTGTGGCATTGCGATTTTCTTTTTTTCGGTGCACTTTTCGGCTAGCGTCGGCTTTGTAAATCAGCGTGGAGGTTTGCTGCATGTTTTCCTCTGGTTTGCTAGACGCTGTTAATTAGAGATTATAATTGAGGTTAATTAGAGAGGGTTCTATAGTTTTTAGTCAAAGTATCGATTAATAGATTTGTTTAACCTGCCGTTCCGTTGTACGATTTATTCGGGTACCTTAATGGCGAAATTTGAAAATACCATCTACTAGTTAATTGTAGATAATTTCGATATCTTTCCATAGCATATTTTATCATGTCAATCGGACAAGTAGATTTCGAGATATGAATTTTGGAAGACTGCTGTTTTTACGGTTGTCGTCTTCCGGCGCTGTTTTGGTAGACTGTAGATTAAAAATAGTAAATAGCTTAATTAGAGTTTTTGATCTACATGAAAGTTGTAGATAATTGTCCAATGGTTCTGTAGAATCTGAGAACGCGCATTTTGGTTGAGTAAAACAGAAGTTATGAATTTAGTAAGACCGCTGTTCCGAAGCGGACAGACCGACTTTCTGGGCTAAATACGGAGGGTTAGATGATTTAATTAGAAGTCTTCGTAATCTAAGAAAATGTGGATAATTTTATGAAGAATCCAGAATGGGGTGGTTTGTGGTGATCGGACTTTCGAGTCAAAAGTTACGTTCGTTTTAGTACTAAGACAGCTATGGGTAACTTTTCGGTACCGGCGTAACGTGGTATATTTGGGGACGAGTAGGAGCGAAGTATATTGATTGCTATTCTTGTTGCTGTAGCTTGTATTGAAGTTTGTGTATTTAATATAGGAGAGGCGTCGTGCTTGTTACCATCTTCTAGCCAAATCGTGCGTCGCAACTAGTAAAGGCAAGTGCATGGTAGACAGCGATCAATGATCGATCATTGTTTTCTTTATCTTCTATTACCATTATTGTTGTGCTTTTATCTTGTTTAATTGCAAACAATGGAATGACATGGTTATATCTTTGTTGATAAATATGATGAAAACTTGGATATGATGTTTATGATGGAGTTTGCATGTTTGCATTCATAAGCATCTTTGCATAAGAGAAGGTGATCATGATTGATCACAACTCCACGAGGAGTGGAGGAGGTCCCGATCCCTATGGAGGAGCGGGCTTGAGATTGAATGTTGTGTGAGCATTCACTCATGCTATCTCGGTATCTGTGAAAGAAGTGCATGTGGACATGTAGATTAGAGTTGCATTCATACATGAGATTAATGGATGTGAATCAAAGAAGATAAGCGCATGAGATTATTAATGAAAGTACTGTGATGATAATGAAGTTATTGAATCTTTGTTGGTTTATTATTGTTCGTTGTTATGGATGTGCTTTTTGAGTCGTGGACTCACCCTTGCTCTATTGTTGTCTTTAGGTGATCTTGAGGATCGTGGTGGCGAGGCGAGTAGAGCACATGGACAACACATGATCATTTGCCATAAGAATCTTTTCATTCACAATTGGATTACTCTTGGACATGTTAGAGGTTGAATAAAGTTTAGGACATCATTTGGACTAGACTATTTGTTATATTAATTTGGATTCATTGGTTGATGCTATTTTGGATTATTTATCTGGTTATAATTCCCATTGCTTATTTATTGTCGCTTGATCCATAATTATGCATGTCCTTTTTGTGGTCCATAGATATGACCTTTTTGTGGTCCATAGATATGATTATCATTGTTTCCTTGCTGTAATTTTATAGTGTGTCGATAATTATATGTTTAAAGAGTAGTGTGGTGGCATTCTAGGCTCAGTGTTGGGCTGGGGTGTTACAATATCCAATAGCCGAAGCATATAGAATACTATTCATATAGTCTCGCTCATCAGTGGGGGAAGGACACTGATTCTTGCTAAGATTTATGCCATGTGACATGGGCAAGAACCATTTCTTGGCATCATGCATGTTGAACCTATTCAACACCTTATCAATATAAGTACTTTGGCTTAATCAATTAGCCTTCTTGATCTATCTCTATAGATCTTTATTCCCAAGATATATCTTTGCCTCTCCTAGGTTTCATAGAAAAACTATTTTCAATGATACCTTAGCAGTTCAACATAGGAATGTTATTCCCAATCGGTAATATATCATCCACATATAAGATTAGGATTACAAGTGCGCCCACTAACCTTCATGTAAACACAAGGTTCTTCTTTGTTTTTGACAAAACCAAACCCTTTGATTTCCTCATCAAAGCCTTGATTCCAACTCGAGATGCTTGCTTCAACCCATAAATGGATTTCTGAAGTTTGCACACTTTACTAGCATTCTTTGGATCGACAAAACCTTCAGGTTGTGTCATGTACACATGCTCACTTAGGTTTCCATTAAGGAAAGCCGTTTTGACATCCATTTGCCATATCTCATAATCGAAATATGCAGCAATAGCTAGAATGATCTGGATAGATTTAAGCATCGCTACTGGTGAGAAGGTCTCATCGTAGTCAACTCCTTGAACTTGTCGAAACCCCTTTGCGACAAGTCGAGACTTATGAATGTGAACATTTCCATCCATATCAATCTTTTTCTTACAGATCCATTTCACTCAATGGTTCTAACACCATCAAGAGGCTCGACCAGGTTCCAAACCTGATTGACACTCATGAGTCTATCTCGGACTTCATGGCTCCAAGCCATTTCTCAGAGTCTGGGTCCATCATCGCTTCCTTATAAGTGCTAGGCTCACGATTATTCACCAATAATCGTCATGCCCATACCTTATAGGCAATTGGCGACCTTTTAGATCTCGTGGGGTGATGTCTCTTCTACAGTTCAACAACACTTTGTTAGTCTGTAGAGGTTGATAGGAGTTGAAACTCTTTGGATATTTCCGAACTTCTTGAGTTGCATCTTTCTCCTACTAACTCCTTTTGAAAAACTCTTTCTCCAAAAAGACACCATTTAAGACAACAAACACTTTGCCCTCCTCTTGATTATAGAAATAATATCCTTTGGTTTCCCTAGGATATCCTATGAAGAAGCATTTATCTGACTTGGGTGTGAGTTTGTCAGACGTCAAACGTTTAACATAGACATCACAACCCCAAATCTTTAGAAAAGACAAACTAGGACTCTTCCCAGTCCATATCTCATATGGTGTCTTATCTAATGATTTAGATGGTACGCTGTTCAAAGTGAAAGCGACATTTTCTAGAGCGTAAGCCCAAAAATACAATGGCAGATCCGATTGGCTCATCATTGGCCAGAACCATGTCCAACAAGGTCCGATTACGCCGCTCGGACACTCCATTCCACCGTGGAGTACCCGGTGGTGTAAGCTGTGGAACAATTCCACATTGTTTCAAATGATCACCAAACTCATGGCTCAAAAATTCTCCTCCACGATCAGATCGTAAGGACTTGATTGTCTTGCCTAGTTGATTTTGTACCTCATTCTAGAACTCCTTGAACTTTTCAAAGGATTCCGACTTGTGCCTCATTAAATAGATATATCCATATCTACTAAAGTCATCGGTGAAAGTAATGAAGTACTGAAAACCACCTCTAGCTGTCGTGCTCATTGGTCCACACACATCAGTATGTATTAGTGCCAATAAGTCGGCGCCCTTTCATTCAGACCGGTGAAAGGTGTCTTGGTCATCTTCACGATCGAGCAAGATTCGCATGTTTCAAATGATTCCAAATCAAATGAGTTTAGAATTCCATTACTATGGAGCCTTTTCATGCGTTTCTCAGCGTGACCCAAACGACAATGCCAAATAAATGTGGAATTCGTATCATTAGGCCGAAGCCTCTTTGCATTAATATTATAGATGGGTGCACCATCAAGATTCAAAATAAACAACCCGTTCAAAACGGGATCATAGCCATAACACATTTCATTAAAATATATAGAACAACCATTGTTCTCGATAATGAACTTATAACCCTCGCCATCAAACATGATGCGAGATGATATTCTACTTATGGTGGAGCGTAATAACAATTATTTAGTTCCATAATAAATCCTGAAGGTATGATAATGGCAAAGTCGGCGGCTAATCGGCAACTCTTGCTTTATTCGGCAAAGATCCATCTCACCCCTTGTTAATCTCCTACTCCTTGTTAGACTCTGAATCGAATTGCAAATATGAGCAACCGATCTGGTATCAAATACCCACAAGTTAACATAAGAATCAGCAAGAAAAACATCTATAACATTAATACCTGAAGTGGAAGTTTTAGTCCCACCATTCCTTTTCAGATCAGCCAGGTATTTCTTGCAGTTCCTCTTCCAGTGGTCTGTCTCCTTGCAGTAAAAGCATTCATTCTCTTGAGTCGGGCCAGACTTGGTCTTGGGTTTAGCCTTGACAGTTTGGATCCCATCCGAAACCTTGCCTTTACCTTTGACCCAAGGTTTAGCCTTCTTCTTGAAGCTAGTACTCTTTTGCACAATCATCACATGACTGTTGCTTTTCTTAATGTTGTCCTCTGCAGTCTTAAGCATCATATGCAGTTCGATGAGATTCTTGTCTAAGCCATTCATATGAAAAGTCCTAATGAACTACCCATAGCTTGCAATAAGCGAAGCAAGAATCAAATCTGTAGACAACTCTTGACTAAGTGGAAAACCAAGTTTTTCCAAACTCTGTGTGTAACCAACCATCTTGATCACATGAGGGCTCACTGGACTACCCTCAGTTAGCTTACACCCAAACAATTTCTTTGAGATCTCATATCTCTCGGTCCTTGCTTGTGTCTTAATGTTCTCAAGCGCTTACGAAGGTGCGAGTTTATCGCGTAAGCATGAGACAACTAACATCAAGAGATTCATCACAAGCCCTTTTATAGGCTCTTTTAAAGTGCAATGACATTCTCGTGAGACACATCGGAATTGGTTCCTCTAGAACATGTTCCTTTCTATTTTGCCTAAGAACAATTCTCAGGTTGTGGGACCAATCTGCAAAATTTGTTCCATTTAGTTTTTCTTTATCAAGTATCGAACGTAAGGCAAAACTGGATGTAGGTATAGCAGATGGTGCCATGATCTACAACAGAAATATGCAACACTAAGACATATATTCAAGAAAAGTAACTTCTATTAAACAATTTAATGAAGATACTCCCACTAAATATCATATCCCTCTTATGATATTTAGTGATTCAAGACCCACAATCAGTTAATCTACTAGTGAGCTTTGGCATCACTACTAGAAGATTAGTGAATATGGTAAGCAACCCTTTGCTAATCATATCTCTATATGACTCTTGTTGTTGGGCAGCATCTCTATGCTTCGGCACCCAACCCTATGCCCCAAGGTCCATAACCGTTATGATGATCTTGTCAAGTTAGACCAACGCTTGCGTGTAAGTGTCCGACACAAACCCATCTAGTCAAGGAATATTAATGGCACTCTGCTTTGTAAGACCTACCATTAAAATACAAGACTATAGATGGTGCAGCTAATTGGGAGGGCATCAATTTAACATAATATTACCTGAAGGAAATTTACTTCTACCATGTTAAAAGCATTTCAAGCAATTAAAACATGCATAGAAATAAATAAACAGGAATATAAGGGCATTCACAAACAATCAAATTGCATTGTGATATAGTATGACCCTTCCTTATGGTGATCTCCATCGCCAAGCATCCTGCTCGCCACGTCTCCAAGTTGCCAAAACCCCCAAGTACTCCCACTAAGCCATTACACCTAACAGCACTAGGGATAAAATTACAAGGAGTAAATTTAGCATCACAAGTAAACCACCATGAGCCGTTATACAAATATAGACAGCCTTGGGCTGTAATAAACATGACACATAGGTCATGAACATTACACACATGCATGCATCTCATATATCATGGGTCGTACTATTCACATCAACCTACAAAAACAAGTTAGGCATAGAATAGCATTCTAACGGGCAACAAGAACACACACTACATAAGAGCGGTCCGATTACCCAGCACGGCGGTTCGAAGGGGCAGCGCCCCTCGCTGGTCGAGGGCAGCTCGCTTGAAATTTTTTCCGGATTATGAATCTCATTCATGAAACCGAACCTTGGAAATCATCAGATTAATCACATTAACCCTATTCCGAACCGATCTGATCATTGCCTTGATACAACCACACACTGCGGCATACCCGATGGCGGAATTCGGCCGTAGGAGTATTATGCAGCGTGATCGTGAACAAGCGCAATAAAACATCCGGTACTTATCGATCGTAACTCCGATTCGATCAACCACATTGATCTTCGCGTGCTCCAATGGATTTACAATCACTGTCTGCCCCGATGGCGGAAACCGACCGGTAGAGGCAAGTCGTGATACGACCATGCAAGCATGATTATAGAATAACGAATAAAAACCCATCTTACCACCAATGCACATGGACGATCATATCGACCACTACCAAAAGCAGAGATAGATCACATCTATAAGCGCCACATATCACAATATGTGTCCAATCCGAATCTAGAACTAGGCGGTATGACTCACGATACCCTTTGTTGGGATGCGCGGCAATGCTACGATAGCACAAACAAAATTTTACCGCGCAACCAAGGAACCACGCAAGTAATAGATCACGAGATTACCGCTAGGCGGCAGGCTTCGCGGCGAGTAAGTCGTTATGGCGAGTTGATGCGATCATAGTCGTACTCACGATCGTCTCCTCCTTGGTAGTCGTACTCGGCGGCGTGTCGCTTCTTCGGTGGTTGTATCAACCACACGACTTCTTCTCTAACTCGGTGATCAACACAAGTCGCGGATCGTCCTAGTGCGATGCTTGCAACAACACCTCGAGGTATCCACACGTGCGGGGTAGGATCACCACGCACTAGAGTGCTAGCTCGGCGATGTGGTAAAGAAGGCGTGGCTATTAGGGTTTGATGGTTCTTCCAAAGATCATCCTCTCTTCCTTACCCGAGCCACGCCCCTCTTTATATAGACATCCATGATGGGTCTCGAGCACGAGGCCCATTAGTAACTCGTGGCCTATCTGAATTCGGATCACCATCCAAAGCAGATCCTTGCCCTTTAAGTATGCGACCCCACGAGGTTCATGTGTAATCGGTTATGACTCGGAAACTCTTTTCGACCACTAGTCGTTAGCGGTACCTAGCGACACATAACGATTCCCAAAGACACATTGAATATATCGGCGAACCTTGATGTAATCGATCTATGATCGGGTCCTCATCACTTACGACCGATTCGTATCTCTATCGACCGGTAGTAATTGGTCACGACGAGTTTGTAACTCCTTACGACCAGGTTCTTACCATTGTGTGATTACGTTTGATCAGTCTATGACCAGCACGTATCTCCATACGACTAGTCCTTAACTGATCAAAGTAAGCGACCTACTCATGCATTCTCCCTTTGCCTCACGATGTGCGGTTGAACTCGGGTGAGATGATGTGTCATCCATGGTACATTCAATACTTTCTCGATCGAGTGTCGGATAACATCATATGGTCCACACTTCGACCACTAGTGGCATGGTCGTGCACTTTCTTTATCCGATCACCACGAGGGGCCCATAGACATCTCTCCTGTTATGTTAGGAGGGGCAAATCCCATCTGGACCAGTCACATCCCTTCGTATGTTTCATAGCATACCCGAAAGCTACCTTTATAACTACCCAGTTACGGAGTAGCATTTGGCAACCCCTAAGAGTGCTATTACACATGTAGGAAACCATGCTGATCTCAGGTGTAAGGATTATACATCATCATTACTTGAAACCAACTAATGACACAAAGATTCATAACAATCTCAATAGTGTCTCAATGATGGGTCTATCCAACACCATGTTCTCTAACATGTGTTCACATTATTGATTCGATATCTCCATATCTATGACCGGTGAAACCAGGTCATCAATCAATACATGTGCGAGTCACGAGTCCTTTGGTGTTAGACTGTGACCTCCGACCAAGGATAAATTTAGAATGACATCATATAAGTTAAAGAGTTCCACCAACAAGTCACGTACTTATTGATCTATAACAAATGATTCATTCAAGGAACACGATAACATATTATCAAAATCATGAACATAATGAAATATCATCATCTCTATGATTGCCTCTAGGGTATATATCCAACAATAAGACCTCTGTATCTTGAGGAGTTAGCTCATTGGGAGCTTTATTGTTGGAGTAAGATATTATAAATGCCTCATAATAACCTCTCGGTTGCACTCTATCTTATTGAGTGAAATATTCTTGACATTATGAGTTGGTTATATCTTGCGGGTAAGTTTTACATCATCGCAAAGTGAGATCTCATATCTATTGAATAGTCATATTTAGGTCATGCACATCGCTTAGTAATACCATATTTGGTTAGATTTTCTGGTTTTCTAAAAATAGGTTTGGGAGTGGTATGGATGGTGGGTATCTATGCTAGAATTGTTTTGACAAAGGCCAGTCAATATGAAGATGTTGGGGTAAAGGAAAGTCACTTGGTTCGTGTACTTACTTTACTATTTATTATTTCTTATCAATATCCAATGTTATAATAACTCACTTTACTTTACTTTTAAGCCGCGGGTTTGGTGATGATGATGTGGAGTATTAGGGCCTTAACCCAGTCAGTTGCCCATGGGTTATGGCATACCACGAGGGCCGTATCATCTATAATGATCGTTTATTTCTGTTGCAAATACTTTCTTAAATGAACTTTTTGACCGGCCAGCCTATTTGTGTAAAACTCAGTCTTCTAGACCAATGTATGACTGCTTAATAATATGTGCTACTCTGTTTTATTTACTTGTGTATAGATGTGATGCCATAATGTATTTGTGTGTACTAACTACTGATCATGAAACTAGCACGGTATACAGATAGAATTCAAAAATTAATTTTTCGGGTCCGACAGATATCATAGCTGCCCGCTCTGTGTGTTGTGCTCTGTACTGCCCATCTTGAGCTCCACTCTCCTCTGTCTCTCTCTCCCTCTCCACTCGTCTCTCTCTCACAAATTTTCTCATGTTGAAATGTCCCCAGTCGAATTTTTTGAATCGAGTTGAAATTTGCTGAGTTTAAATTCCTTGATTGAGTCTCGATCTAGAATTTTTTAAATCGAATTCAAATTTTCTGATTTGAAATTTTCTTAACTGAATTTTTTTTAATCTAGTTGAAATTTTTGAAAATCGATTCAAAAGTACTTCATTTTGGAGTTTTTTTTCAATACATAGGAGGTGGAGTGAAGGGAGGGGTGGTGCTGTGTGGGAGGCTGGGATCTCCTTCATGGACGCCCCTTCTCCCATCCTTCGTGTGACACCAGGGATCGCGCGGCGAGATATTCCGGGTGCATCCGCAAGTTTTGCTTATTAAGGGTAACCGTAAGGCAAAGGTAACCAACTTTGGGAGCAGTAGAAGTCTGCAAATGTTGCACTTGGTCTCTAGCAACTTACACTTGCTGGTCACTAACCCTACACCTCCTCCCTTCTTCCCGTCTCTAGCGCCTTCCCTGCAACTCGCCGGATTGCAGTGTGCAGATTGGACATTGGAATGGAACATTCTTGCATAAGGTAAAACATACACACAGGCGACAGAGAAGCCTGGCCGGCATAACTTCTTGCAGAATGCGCACACATGGAGTGACAGCAGTGTACACGTAGATACGCGCCCGGTTATTCACTCAGTTTATTGATTTGAATCAAGTGTAGCAGAAGCACATGATCGATCGGTCGGGAGTCAATCAGCTAGGCCTGATCGAGAAACGGGTAGTCTGTGTAGCCAACCACAGGATCAGAGGTGTAGAAGGTGCTCCTGTCATACTTGTTCAGAGCCGCCTTCTTCCTGAACCGCTCAGGCAGGTCGGGGTTGGCCAAGAACAGCCTCCCGTAAGCGACCAGGTCGGCGTAGCCGTCGGCGACGGCCTTGTCCCCTTCCTCCCGGTCATACCCTCCGTTCACCATGAACGTGCCTCTGAACGCCTTCCTGAGCGGCAGCAGCCGGTGCGGGATCATCAGCCTGTCGTCCTCTGGGTTGACGCACATCCTCGGCTCGATCACGTGGCAGTACAGGACTCCGAGATCGTTCATGAAGCTGATCACGTGCAGCGCGAGCGCCTCCGGGTCAGGTCGCGGCAGTCCATGTAGTCGGAGAACGGGGAGGCGCACGCCGAGGCGGTGCGCGCCGACCTCGTCGGCCACGGCCGCGATAACCTCGGCGGCGAAGCGGCAGCGGCTCTGTAGGCTGCCGCCGTACGCGTCGGCGCGGTCGTTGACGCCGTCCTTCATGAACTGGTCGATCAGGTACCCGTTGGCGGCGTGGATCTCCACGCCGTCGAAACCTTGATCACAAACGATTAACATTGTTAATTTAGAATGATCATTGCGATGAACACTGAATAGTGTGTTCACATCGAGGCTCGGTTAATTGTTACCGGCTTTGATAGCATTTCTGGCGGCAATCCGGAAGTCGTTCACGATGTGGGGATCTCCTCTGTTTCCAACCTTCGAGGGCCGCGAACTCGAAGACACGGCCGTCATGGGCGACCTGAGGTGTGACTTGCTTATCCGTGCTTGAGATCGGTGATTGCCCATTAGGTTGGAACTCTGTAATATAATTGTGAATGGACGGAGTAAACGAGAAATCTGTAAAGACAAAAGGAACCAAAAACTAAAGCCTCTCCTTAGTCAGGAAAAAGGAAAAAGGAGCCAATAGCGCTCGAACGCACATACACTTTTCTTCATCACAGGATCTAACTTAAAATGTTCGATCTCAGTCATCCAATCAGACGCAATAAAATTTGATATGACACAACAATTATTTAATAAGCTTGCAACAAATCTCCCTATGATGCAACAAAAATACAACAAAGTCCTAACTCAATACAACAAGCACGAATTGCTCGGTACAACAAATAGACATCTCTACCGTAATAAAGTTTACTCTTGTGTAACAAATAAAAAACACAATTGCAACAAATAGCTCTTGCCGTAACATTTAAGAAGAGACATTGCAACAAAAAATTATTCTTGTGCAACAAACCAACAACGCAATTGCAACAAAATACATCTCGCGACAACATTTGATGAACTACACTTCAACAAAATATAACGGTTCATACAACAATCGATAAACAACTATGCAAAAATTCGAGAAAAATGTTATTGAACTTGCAACAAATATTTGTCTCGCCTTAGATACGTCAAACAAAAAAACCAACAAAACGACGTTCAACAAATCAGAAGTACTAGTACAACAAATACAAGAAACTACTCAACAAGAATTAAATATTATTACGACAATAAAAAGCCATCGAACACGCAACATTAAAAAAATTAGAACCACAACTCGACTTGCCTATTTCAACATTTGAGAAAGAGCTCGAAGGGAGCCGGTAACCCATCTCACGCCGCTAGCGAGCACGGATCTAGCAGACGGTGGACCACACCTTCACCTCTGCTCTTATCTTTGGGATGCCTTGTCACCCTCATTGTGGAGCTTCACCACCACTTCCTACCCCCAAGCTCGAGAGGTCATGCTCGCCGGAACTCCAGCGGCTCCATCCTCTCTCCTTCATCAACAAGGGCGGCACAACATGCCGGAGTTGAGGGAGGAGTGGTTGGCGTCAAGGCTATATTCTTCAACTGAAGGGATACGGGTAGTCTACACTAGTTGGTAATTCAAAAATTCTACTACGTAAATCAAGAAGACATGCAAGCTAGAGATCATAGTCGATCGTCCAGCGTCCTCGATGCTGATCCTCTCTTCTAGCAACCAATCACATTCCTTGTGAAGATCGTGGATCGTCCTGGCTCAGCACAGCAGCAATTGCAGCACACTAGTACAAAACAAGCTATAATGGACGTTTTATCACAGACAATTCCAAAGGAACCATCATGTTGTACTCATCACAGACGGTTCCAAAGGAACTGTTTATGATACTTACTTATCACAAACGGTCTGTAAATAGAACCGTCTATGATAATTCACATACCATTCTTAAGAATAACTGTTTGAGAAAATCGCATACATCACGGACGGTTATTTTTAAAAACAGTCTATGAATTATCACAAACGGTTCTCAACAATAACCGTCTATGATAGTAGAAACTTCAGAGCGGTTCTAAACTATAACCATCGTGATAGTGGAAACTTCATAGGCGGTCCTTAATAAAAACCGTCATGATATACTCTCCGGCTACTTAATAAATATGCCATAAATTACAACAATGATACATGTACACACACACAATCTTCTCGGCTCCTTGATATGGTCGAATCGCTCCATCTTCAACTCTAGCATGCTCGGATATGTAATTATCATAGGCGGTTTATAAATGGAACCGTCTATGATGTTTATCCTGACGGTTATTAACAAGAACCGTCTACGATACTCTGTTGCTTTGAAGAAGGCAATGATGCGCCTAAGAAAGCAAGCAATTCACCACGAAGCATGCTCTTTTTTGGTAAGTCGTCTACCCGACCATGGCATACTTCATCGAACCTAACACACTCTACTAGCAAGTTCACCAAGCCGGGACCGTACCAAGATCTATTACGAGAGAATACTAATGAAGTAAGAGTGTGCCAAACAAGAATACAATCATGGTATGACCGGCCCTGCATGTTCAAGAAGCATGCATGGTGCGATAGAGTGTATAAGATTCGATGAAGTAGCCCATGGTGAGTGACACAATGAAAAGATCTGCCGTGATGGGCAGTTGCTTTCTTAGGTGTACTGTCGTCTTCTTCGAACCACCCGCATCGAACACAAAGGAATACTAACCTTAGATCACCAGAACAAATAGATCTACAAGCACACTTGAAAATCGGTGGTATTTCTTTCACCAAGCGTGCCCAGTCGGCGCCACCTCCTTCAAGCGATCGCATATATATCAAAGATATTTCTCACTACATACAAATCTAGATCTTAGTGGGCGACCGGATATTTAAAGGTGCATATCATAGGCGGTTATTGTTAGAACCGTCTATGAAATGAAATTATCACAAGCGGTTATTAACAAGAGCAATTTGTGATGTTTAATTATCAAAGCGATTTCTAATTGTGGCGTCGTGATGTGTATCCTGACGGTTATTAACAAGAACTATCTCTAATAAGCACATTGCTTTGAAGAAGGCAGCGAAATGCGCCTAAGAGAGCAACCAATTCACTACATAGTATGATCTTTTTTGGTTGTTGTCCACCCGACCATGGCATACCTCATCAAACCTGACACACTCTACTAGCATGTTCACCAAGACCAGGACCAGTACCAAGATCTATTCTAAGAGAATGCTAATGAAATAAGAGTGTGCCAAGTCAAAATACAATCACAGTATGACCAGCACCTGCAAGTTCAAGAAGCATGCATGGCTACCAATAGAGTGTGTCAGGTTCGATGAAGTACGCCATGGCTATGTGGACGACAGCCAAAAAAAAGATCATGCTTCGTGGTGGGGTTGGTTGCTTTCTTAGGTGTGCTCGTTGTATTCTTTAAAGCAGACACATCAGAGATAAAGGAATACTAACCATAGATCACCAAGAACAAATAGATCTACAAGCACACTTGAAAATCTACAATATTTCTATCACCAAACACGCCCCAGAGCCGGCCGCAGCCTCCTTCAAAGTAGTCGTATATATATCATAGACATTTCTCACTACATATAGATCTAAATCCGAGTGGATGACCAGATATTTAAAGGCGCATATTACAGACGATTTCTTGTTAAGAACCGTCTGTGATACGTATACGGTTTCACTGATCGTTTCTTGTTAAGAACCGTATGTGATATTTATCATAGATGGTTTGTAACAAGCACCGTCTGTGAGGCCTTTGATTATCACAGACAGTTCTTTTTAAGAAGGTCTATGATATGCATAATTAAATATTTGGTCGTCCCGATCAACTCCAAACAGATCTATCTATAGTGACTCTAGACAGAATTGTCTGCGCGGCTGCTTTGAAGGAGGTGACCGGCTCTGAGGGGCGTTCGGTGATAGAATTAAATAAATAGATTTGCAAATGTGTGCTTGTGAATATATTATTCTTTGTGATCTAAGATTAATATTTTCTTCTAATTATATGCATTATATAATCTAGAGAGATCGATGATAGCTAGGTTTATCATCCAAGGAGAGGTTATTAATTGGTAGTTATCCCCGCGCATTAATCCAATTTGTTTGTCTACATAGCGCGGATGGACCGAAGCTGGATGTACGTTGAGAACTGTGTGAGTGAAGAGTACATTGATGGCTTATCTGCTTCTAGAAGAGCTGCCGAGCAGGATATGTTGAAGAAGGGGATAAAATTTATGTACTGTTCATGCATGGATTGAGATAATTTGAAAATATTTAACAACCCAGCGTAGATCGAAGGGCACTTGATTCGAATGGGTTTCAAAAATGAGTATACATGTTGGACCAGTCACGATGAAGAACAGTTTATACCAGAAGGTAGTAACACCATCGAGGAGACAACGATATGCCGCCGGATGTTGACTATGCTCTCGATGAGTGTAGGTCACACGATGATAATCTAGATTAGATGCTACGTGATGCAGAAGGGGACAATAGTGAGAGAGTGTTTGGTAAATTCGATGGCTTAATGGAGAACTCTGCGAAACCTTTTTCCCGAGTTGCAAGTCGGAGCACACAAGGTTGTCATCCGTGCTTGAACTGCTGAAATGGAAGGCAAGCAATGGTTGGTCCGACAAGAGTTTCACAGTGTTACTAGGTCTCCTAGCAGACATCATTCCAGAGGGAATCGTATTGCCCAGAACCACCTTCCAAGACAAAAAGGTTCTTTGTCTATTAGGAATGGAAGTTGAAAGAATCCATGCATGCACGAGCGATTCCATCATCTACGTAAAGACTATGCGGACATGCATGTATGTCCGGTGTGCAAAGCATCCCGATACATGTGTAGGAATCACTTCGATGGCAGTGAGGGCATCGAGGTGAAGAAAGAATCTCCTGCTAAGGTGTTGTAGTATCTGCCTATAATTTCCCGTTTGAACCATTTATTTGCGAACTGAAAGGAGGCAAAATTACTGCGTTGGCACTCGGAGGAGCGTAAGAAAGATGAAAAGATAAGACACCCTGATGATTCTACCCAGTGGAGAAACTTTGATAGGAGCATCGAAGACTTCGGTGCGGAACTGAGCAATATAATGTTTGAGTTGAGTACAGATGGAATGAATCCTTTCGGTAACATAGGCAGCGATAGCACCTGGCCCATGAATCTATGTATGTACAACCTTTCTCCTTGGTTGTATATGAAGCTGAAGTACATTTTGATGTCACTACATATCCAAGGGTCGAAGCAACCTAGAACGATATTGATGTGTACCTAGCACCTTTGCTGGAAGGTCTTGTGATACTGTGGAACGAAGGGGTACAGGTATGGGATACGTACACATGTCACTTTACATGCTATGTTGTTCTGCACCATCAATGATTTTTCTGCCCTTGGTAATCTGTCGGGGTTCAGTACAAAAGGAACCAAAGCATGCCCGTACTGCTTACATGATATCAAGAGTATGTGGCTGAACAACTAGCGTAAAATTATGTACATACGTCACCGTAGGTTCCTTCTCAGGTATCACCCATACTACAAGATGAAGAAATAATTTGACTGAAATAAGGACGACGGTTCACCTCCAAGGTCTTTTAAAGGGAAAGAGGTCTATGATATGATTAAGGGTATCGACGTTGTGTTTGGAAAGGGACTTAAATTGAGGACCCGTTGGAAGAACATCTGGAAGAAGCGATTAATTTTTTGGGACTTACTTTATTGGGAGCTCTTGGAAGTTCGCTACAGCATCGACGTCATGCACGTGGAGAAGAATATATGTGATAGCTTGATTGGTCTCTTACTAAACATTCGTGACAAAACAAAGGATGGTATCAATACATGATGTGACTTGGTTGATATGAACATAAGGACCGAATTAGCATCGAAAGAGTCTGATAAAGGACGAACATACCTTCCCCTAGCTTGCTACACTCTGTCCAAGGCCGAGAGAAAGGAGCTGTGCCAGAGCTTACATGATGTGAAAATTCCGTTCGGTTACCCCGTCAGCATGAAGAAACTTGTTTCTTTGGAAGATTTGAAATTAATTGGTATGAATTCTCATGATTGTCATGCGCTGATGACACAAATGTTTCCTGTTGCAATTAGAAGTATTTTGCCGAACAAGGTCCGAGTGACAATCATGAGGCCATATTATTTCTTTAACTCAATTGCTTAGAGGGTCATCGATCCCGGAGGACTAGATGCTCTGTAGGCCAAGGTGGTGACGACCCTATGTCATCTTGAGATGTATTTTCCTCTGTTATTTTTCGATATCATGGCCCATCTCATTGTCCATCCTATGTATAGAATCAATCTCGGCCCGAGGGCAGTGTCATCGAAGGTTATGCAATCAAAGAGGTCATTGAATTCTGCATCGACTACATGGCTCATGTGGAACCAATCGGTGTGCCTCTATCTCGTGACGAGGGGAGGCTGGAGGGTATCGAGACCATCGGAAGGAAAGCAATCACTCTCGATTTTGACGCGTAAGCTCAAGCCCATTTCACGGTCTTCCAACACATGACCCAAGTGTCCCCGTACATCAACGAGCACAAAAACATGCTACATCTACAGAATCCAGGCCAGTTAGAGGTTTGGATCACGAGAGAGCACAACCACCGGTTCAACGAATGTTTAAAGGTGTGATTTACTGGGAGGCCATCATTAAGTCATAATATGCTGCCATAGTCATCAATTACAGGTATGGAATACATACAATTGTGACATGGCAAGGATACGACATAAATGTGCGCATATTTTACATGACAACTCAGGATAGGAAGAGCACAGTCCAAAACAGTTGAAACACATATATGCGTTTCACGAGCAGTTCAATACCACTGGGTTGAGCTTGTACTATGGGTTCGTAGAGGAGATTTGGCAGCTTGACTATGTACTTTTCAAGATCCCTCTGTTTTGGTGCCATTGGGTCAAACTTGCACAGGGTATGAAGGTCGACAAGTATAGCGTCACTACTGTGGACCTCAAATGTGTCGGATACAAGGAAAAACCATTCGTACTCGCGAAGCAAGTTGTTCAAGTTTTTTATGTAAAAAGACCCGGCAAATAAGAACCACCACGTAATTCTTCATGGAAAAAGAAGGATTGTTGGAGTTGAGAATGTCGTGGATGAGGAATAGTACAATCAATTTGACGAGTTACCTCCTTTCGAAGACGGCATCAGGCTCGAGGAAGAACCCAGTGAGGAAGCTAGCCAAGTGGCCAGAATGATCCCACATGATAAACACCTATTTGGAAAATTGTTCTGTTGTAATTAAGAAACTCGACATATAATTAAAGAATTATTACATTGTAATTGATTCAGTAATTTAGAAATTATTCCATCTGTGATTGTATTTGCTTTCTTTTTTTTCCGAGGGCACGACTAGCATTTCCAGAGACTAGCTGAAAAATATAATAGTAAACTATCACGAGCGACCGTGGAACAAAGCAGTGTGATATATTTAGCAAAAACGATTCCTTAGGCGCCAAAACATTTCGGCTCCCATGCACATGTTCAAAAATTGAGCATCACATATGGTTCTTAAATATAACCGTCTGTGATATATCACAGACGATTCTTAAATATAACCATCTGTGCTATTCTAGCTTATCATAGACGATCTCACAGACGGTTCTTAAATATAACCGTATGTGCTATTCTAGCTTATCGCAGACGATCTTGGAAGAGAACTATCTGTGATATGCTTATGACCAGGTGGTGGTCGTAACTTTCTTATCACAGATGGTTCTTAAATATAACCTTATGTGATATGCTATTCTTACGACCAGGTGGTGGTCGTACCTTTCTTATCGCACATGGTCCTGGAAAGGAACCGTCTGTGATATGCTTATGACTAGGTGGTGGTCGTAGTACCATATATCTTATCACAGACGGTTCTTAAATATAACCTTCTGTGATATATTATATCACAGGCTGTTCTCTTAAAGAACCATCCTTGATTTACATTTATAAATAGGGGGCTCCGCTAGAGTTTTTTGCCTTTACTCCTTAGAGCACATTGTCCGGTCCGCCTCCCTAGCTCCCTTACGTCCCGTGTTCCTCCCTAGCCTCCTCCTCTCTGCGCCGTCGTCCCTGCACTGTCGTCCTCGCGCTGTCCACCTCCCCGCGTCGACGTCCTCCCTCTGCGACCCCCGACCTCCTCCCCACACTAGCATCATCCCTCTATGACCTCAACGATGCCACCCCTGACCTCGACGACGCCTCGCTCCCCCGACCTCTACTTCCTCTTTGTCCACGCCTCCCGTCAAGGTGATCACCGCTTTGGATAGTGTTAGTAGAAGTTTCAGATTGTATTGTTTTGATTCACTCTAGCTAGCACTGTGAGATATTATTTTATTAATCTTGCGAGATAGCAAGTAAGAGATAAGCGTCCACCGTCTTCCCCACCGTCATTGACGTCGCCGAATGCGTCTGGATCTCCAAGGAAAGTGGTACCTGAGCGACATGCCAGAGTAATATCGAAAATACATGTAGCCCAGATGACCATCACGACCGTCAGTCCCTTTAGGGTCCCACTGCTTCCCCAGAAAACAGCTGCAACATTCTGGACCACCTGTGGTATACTTATAAGGGAACGGGTCCCCATCACCACACATAAATGGAAGGATGTGATAGACGTAGAAAAAGCGCAGTTGTGAACTGAAATTACAGCGTCATTCGAGATCCCACTAGAATCAGCCGAAGTCGTGCGATGGAAGGCATTCCTTGCGATGGCACACGCTTGTTAGACCTTCAAGAGCAAGCTTGTCATGGAGTACGTGAACAAGGATTGGACACCCTGCACGAAGTATAGTTTCGTATCATCGGATACATGGGACACCTTTTTTGCAGATGAAGACAACAGACGAATTTCAGCAGCAAAGTACAACGCACAAGGCTATTAAGGTATAGAACATTCACCCCACAGACTCGGCACCACTGGGTACGTGGGTAAAATCTCAGGATGGATGAATGAGGACAAAGCGGCACTCGGTAGGAGGTCTCCGCCATTCCGAGATCACAAGCGAGCATGCGAAACTAGTTAAGAGCGAGGGCCTCAACCACGTCGTTGGGCACCAGCTGTTTCACAAACCTAAAAAACGAGGGAGTGTGCCAATGCATGGTATGATATATCGAATTGCCTAGTTTTTAATAAGTCTATAACTTTGTAGGGTCTAAAATAACATGATGCCCTCTTGCAGCAAACATTGAGTACCCAATCTTCCCAAGGCTCATTCGAAGCAGTCAGGGAGAAGGATGTACTATCCACAGTCCTGCGAAACAAGGAGCACCTAGGTCGCACGCAAGGTTTTAGGGTTTACGTACCTTGGAAGAATGATTCCCACAAGACACTGAGGTGTATTGGAGTCGAAAGAGATCCAAAGGGCAGTGCAACGAATAGTGGAAAGCTGAGTTTAAAGAACAGATTACTGCACAATTTCAAGCGCAAATAACAACATTGCAGGAACAAATGAATCAAATCCTCCACGGTGCATAAAGCGCCCTTTGATTTTGGGAGCCAGTACTCCCCACTCAACATCAGAGTAGCTTCGCGTCCACGCCTACACTTCCTGAACTTGGCGACGCCCAATTGCCTATTGATCTCATCTAGGTAATGTACAACTCAGGGATGCTCCAAAAATAGACCTGTAGGAAGCCTTAGCTAATATATTGTGTATCGTTTTGTAGTTTCCCACGCCTTGCACGCTCCAAATGCGTGTTGGGTCCGTTCCTATTAAAATTTGGGCGGGGCTAGTGTTTCCATGCCAGGAAGGGATATTGGTGCACGGTGTCCAGCTCGCGCAGGGTTACTCCAAGGTCCAGGTGGACATGGTACATGATAATTTCATGTCCATCCTGCTGGAGAAGCGTCCAAACGAAGACATCATAACACTAGGGACCGCCCTGCACAATTTTGTCTAGTGGCCCAAGAGGGACATCACCTTGGACCCTCTAGTGTCGCGATCTCCACACAGTTATGCCTCGATGACTCCACCTAAACCACCACTTCAGAAGGCATCCGTGGAGACGGCGCCTGTGGAGACAACGCCCGTGGAGACGGCGCCGAAGAAACAAGAAAAGGTTGTCGAGACGTCTTCTATGAAAACAACTAGCACGCGAGGTGCTAAGGCCAAATCGAAGAAGATTAAGGTGCCTCACAAGCCTGGAACGTTCTCCCTAGGAATGTCGTTGGTCTCCGTCACATCATTACATGACATTGGTTTGGGTTGTAAGACTTTACATGACTGGTATATGCGTCAGACCGACAAGGCGAGGGAAGATCGGCCTACTGGATTCACTGACAGCTACAATGAGAACCATTTCCACCACAAGCAGGGCTACTTTGTCATATGCTTTGAAGACTTATTTGATCTATTCAACCTCGACACCCTCGATGCCTTACTTCTATGATACTGCACACGGTAAGTGTGTACAATCAACTTCTACATTCATACAATACCAATAAATATCATAACTCGTTGCTTATGTATAGATACATGATGTAACAATCCCGGCGAAGTCGACAACCGGTGGGTTTCCTCGACCCACATTTGATCTCAGAGCAATGCATCCGCGAAGACACAAACTACGTCGAGAAGTACATAACAAAGGGATTGCATACTCACAGCGACAAGGACTACATACTAGTGCCCTACAACCAGTGGTAAGTGCTTCACTACTTGCTATACAAATTTTATTTGTTCTTTATACGTAACACGAACTTAGGTTTAATGACTAAAATGATATATACTGTAGGTGGCACTAGATCCTTCTAGTCATTGTACCAAAGTGGAACAAGGTAACATACCTTAACTCCATAGTCAATAACAAGCACGACTTCACCCTTGTGCAAAAAGTACTCGACAGGTATGCTCATTTCCTCCATACGTAACTCCATTGTAGTCTTCCTTCGTTTGAAATATCCGATGATAAATTTTTGGAACCACGTAGGTCGTTTAGCGCCTATAATACCAAGGGAGCGACACACAATAAACGCGTAAGCTGCGACCTGACATGTGATTTTAGTTACACCTTACACCGTAACCTAGCCTCTCGGGCCGACTATACCGATATCCTATATCACACTTCCATTTTTGTAGTGCTACCAACAACTACGTCAAGGCAACATATGTGCATTCTATGTTTGTCATCATATGCTGAAAATCACGAGTACTACGCCGAAGGATCAAAAGTTTTGTCAGTCAATTTCTTAATAATTATTTCATAAATATGAATTTAAATATATAAGCTTACTACTTTACACCTGCTAGCGATAGGGCATAAAAATATCACAAAGTAGCTTTGATTTGGACTTACTCGTGGAAGTTCGATGATGGCTCGCCACCTTCATCACGGAGGAGATCATTAACGAGAGTAGAGAGTTTTACCTCGACGACTCTGATTTATTGTAATTCACTTTGAGTTGTAAACAAATCACTTTGTAATTAGATCATTAAAGTGTCATTGTAATTGATATTGTGTTTGTAAATCACTTTGAGTTATTCTATATCAAATCAATTGTGATATATCTATTTTCTGCTTGCTTGCTTTGGAGGGTATGGCTAGCATTACGAGGCTAGCGAAAAATTAAAATATATTTAGGTATAGAATGAACTATCACAGACGGTTTTGTGGAATAAACAGTCTGTGAATAATACTCACAGACGGCTACTACTAACAACCGTTTGTGATGTGTATACAATCACAGACAGCTGCAACTAACACCCGTCTGTAATATGTATCCAATCACAGATGGCTATCACCACCAACTGTCTGTGATATGTCGCATATCACAGACGGCTACTATCAAAAACTGTTTGCGATATTTATGAATAACAGATGGTTAGTAAAAATAGTTGTCTGTCCTATCCTACATATTGCAAACATTTTTTGATAGAAACTATCTATGATATTTAGAATATCACATATGGTTTGTATATGAATTCGTCTGTGATAGTATTCCCTTACATACAGTTTCTATAAAAAACCGTTAGTGATATTCTACATATCACAGACGGTTTCTTGTTGAAACCATCTGTGAAGGCCTACTGTCGTAGACGGTTTCCTATAAAAACCGTCTGTGATGTGACTTTTCACAGACACCTCACAAATCGTCTGTGATAACAGCCTATTATCACAGACACATAGATTCAGACGGTTCAGAAACTGTCTGTGATGAATGTTTGGAGCCGTCTGTGATGACCCTCACTGTAGTAGTGGCAGCGCCTCTACGGTATCCACACGTCCAGGGATGGAACACTGTAAGCCGGTGTGCTAGCACCAACTCATACGGTAGGGCCCCTGAGAAGATGGTGTCTAGGCTTTCGGTGATGCAACTCACGTTGTCCGTCCCAACAGCCTCATGCATCCTCTTATAAAGAGCCCATGACGGATGCTATCTGAACTCGTTTGTACCAACTAGTTAAGTGTGTAACTCTGTAGGTTCATGCATAATCGGTTGTGACTCAGAAACTCTTTTCTGACCACGAGTCGCTAGCGGTTCCTAGCAGGAGATAACGATCCCCGAATACACATAAATTATATCGGACGAACCTTGTTACAATATGATCTATGATCAGGTCCTTATCACTTAGAACCAGCTCGTATCTCTATACGACCCGTTCATATTTAGTCACAACTAGTTCGTAACTCCTTACGACCAGTTAGCAATTATGTTTGATCAGTCTACGACCAACTTGTATCTTCATACGACCAGCCGTGGCTGGTGAATGAATACACTTGTGTATTGTCCCTTTGCCTCGTGATATATGATTGAACTCCAAGTGAGATATTTTTTCATCCATAGACTGTTCAATATTTTCTCGATCAACTGACGAATAACTTCATGTGGTTAACTCTTCAACCACTAGTGTCATAGCCATGCACTTTCTTTATCCGACCACATCGAGGGGCCTAGAGATATCTCTCATGTTATGTTAGGAGCGGCAAATCTCATATCCGACCAGTCACATCCCTCCGCTTGTTTCAAAGCACACTCGAAAGCTACCTTTATAACTACCTAGTTACGGAGTGGCGTTTGGTAACCTCTAAGTATACTATTATACATGTAGAAAACCATGTTGTAGTAGGAGCGTACGATGGAATGGATGGGATCAGACGTATGGTCTCTAAACTCTATCAATTTCTCAGAAAGGAAAAGAGCGAGAAAGAAAAAAAAAGAAAAAGAAAGAAGAGTAGCCCATGGATAAACGGCTGAATGGACAAGGACAACAAAAGCGAAAACGAAAACAAAGGGCCGGGAGAATTGAGCATCACGTCCGCACCTGTGCTCGACGCGCGCCCCGTGTGCCAGAGCTGGCAGAAGAAGACGGCGTCTTTGGCGTGCACGGCATCAACGACTGGTTTCCAGGCCTCGACCTGCTCCGGTCTCCACAGGCCGGGTACGTCCTTGTACCCTGCGGCGGTTTCGGACACCGCGCAGGCCTCCGCGATGAGGAGGACGCCCGGCGCCGCCCTTTGTGCGTAGTGCAGCACGTTGTGCGGCTGGGGCATGTTCCCGTAGGACCTGCACCTCGTTAGCGGCGCAAGAACAACCCTGCAAGATGCATCACCACGCAACAAGCAGAAAAAGATTAGCACCAGTCGTAGACTCGTAGCTAGTAAGAGATGTGACCTAAGTAACAAGATATATGCACTGAAGAACAAAGAAACCATCAAGTAATCGAGTCTTGTACCATGGGATCGGAGGTTAGATGGGATCATGCTTGGAGCGAAAATGGAATGAACTGTGGTTAACTTGGCATCAGTTAACCGACGAAATACATGTGCATCTAGGTAGTTCACTGACCTGTGCGCCAGGCTGAATTTGCCCATCTCGAAAGGGGTCAGGAGAGGAGCCGCCTCCATGCCTCGACAGCTTTGATCGTCTTCAGCCATGGCTGCTACTGCTTCCTGCTTTAGTATTTGTACTAGATGCCGGTGAAAGAGGAGGCGGAGTCCTCTAATAGTGGTGGGCTCACCGTGCCTCGGTTTTTCTTTAATTATCTAAATTGTAAAAGTCAAAAATAAAATTTATTCAGTTTTTTGGGGTTTTCTCGGATTTAAAGTTAAAAATTAAAAATTAATTATTTTCCTTCATTTTTTGGATTTTAAAAATAATTTTCTTTGTTTATTTTAAAGTTAAAATAATTTATTTGCAAAGATAAAAGCCAACTTTAAGTTGTAAATAATTGTATTAAGTTCAAAATAATTCAAGGAATTTCTGTGAATTTTTCTAGAATTTCACAATTTTCTAAAATCCTATTTAATTTATCGCGAAGGTGCTGAGCAAAACCTTTCTCGGATTAAACTATAGTTTTGTTTTAAAAATGGTTTGACAAAAATGATTTGATGGATGTTTATTCCATGTGGAAAATTGAGTAGAAAATCTTGGTGTTAGGGGGTTAGTCCGTCACCAAAAGTGTATCTTGCACTAACTTAACAATTTAAAATCAAATAATTTTATTTATAGTATAACTCCTTTTGAACATAGTATTGTATTTAAAATACAAGATATTGGTTTTGCACAAATAAACCTGTAAGCATTCCTTTGATATATCTCTACATGCATTAACTCTGTTATAGATGTAACTTACAGAGTATATTTTTGTGCTCACTCTTACTAAATAAAATGTTGTTCAGAGAAGAATGACTTCACAAGTACTGAGAATCTCGACAACTAGGCCGCTACCTCAGTCAATAGCATGTGGCAGATTTGATGGATTATACTACTTATTGTTTGTCTTCCGCTGTGTTTTTTATTGTTTACTCGTAAACCTTTCTTGTAATAAACTCTGATATTTATTAATAAAGTTGTATGATTTATAGATACTACTATATTTATTTACTGTGCATACTAACTACTGTTTCAAAAATTAGTGTAGAATACACGTAAGATTTAAAGGTGTTACTCTCGGTCTGACATTTCGGTGACTGCTAATTAACATGCGTGCGTGTTGCGTGCTGGCCTGCGAGAGTCGATGGATCAACCAACGAATGAATGTTGACAGGTACTGGTGGACTAGAAGCAAAGAGATCGATCGATACACACCACACCACATCTCTACCTCTCTCTACGTACGTAGTCGCGCCATGGAGGCGCAAACGGCCGATCGACCAACGACGACGGATCGCGTCGCTTCCCGGCAGGTGATCGGGATTAACTACTGTATCTGGCGAAGATCGATGCATGTGGAGTGACGTGCTAGCCTGCGGCTAAGTGACGACGATAGGAGAGAACGGGGAGCAATGAACTAATTAATTAAGCGGTTTTGCTAGTCCACAGTAACCTAAAAATCGCTTATGTTTCCGTCGATTTACTCCCCTTTGGATTGCACGTGGAGATTCGTGCTTGAAGTCATCTTTTTCTTTTCCGGCCACCGATGACAGCGGCACCACCGGGTTATGATTAGGATTAACCGGTGCCCTCAAGGCTTAGAGGGAGGCTGGGGTGGCGATAGACCGGCGATAGGTGGCTGCAGCGGCGGTGCGTCAAGGTGGCAGCGCCGCCGTCGGACACAGGTGAGGAGAAGGGCGGTGGAGGTCGGTAGGGGTGACATGACCGAAGTGGTTAGGAGGTGGCGGGAGACAGTGGCGGATCGGACGGCGGTAGCGGCCAAAGACAAAGAAGAGAGCAGTGGCGAGGCATCTCACTGCATAGGAGGAAGAAAACGGCGGCGAGGGCTGGAGAAGCGGGGCGAAGGAGGAGGAGGTCTGTGAGGAAAGTGATCATGGGCGGCCGTGCCGGGTGGTGGACGCGGCGGCGGGAGAGAGAGGCGGGAGAGAGAGGATGGGGTGTTTTAGGGTTATGGTGCAATGATCTTGAAGTTATACAGTCCATACAGAGGTGACTAAATTTTCGGGAAAAAAATATGGCGACTCATGCCAGACATACCCTGAATTAAGACCCTGGGCTAGGTGGTTCGCATCAGATCACAAGACGAGGTAGGAAATGAGTGGCCTAATCTAACCTTTTTTCGACGCAGACAGGATGGGGTCGTTCGATGTAATAGCAGGCTAGCCCCTGAGCCATCCGATCGATCAACGCGAGAATAAATTATGCTACAATAACAATAGAAAGCAGAGAGAGGTTTGTGACTTGTATATCCGGGACCGTGTTACCGACAAATATATACTCAACTCACGAGGATGTAAAAATAGAGCAGGAGACACAATATGTAGCCTGAGCTTTCTCTGAACTTTATTGCTCTTTTATACATAGACTCATGCATACAATATGCGACCCCTACCTCCTTTATACACAGAGAGGTGCGGTGTCTTCGTGATAGAATAAACTACGGTAGTGAGCCTTAAGGGCCTACTACTGTCCCTTACCGGTCTTCGTTTAGGTTAATTGTACACACAATCGGACTTCCATAAACGGGCTATATACTACAGTGATATGTTTTTTTATAGTCTACTGTGATATGCTACCATAAATATACAAACCCACATTGCAAGTTTAGAATGCCAGTATACAATGCTCGGTGGTTAAACGTGGTAACTACAGGTTAACTATTCTCTTTTGACTAGGGTCATTTTGCGGTACTATGATATGTTGTGCACCGCTTATTTTTAAAGTTGGTGCGGGAAGGCAATAGTAGAAATTATATCGGTCTGCTTGGCAAATAATATTGAAGTTAGAAAAATGTTGTTATCCATTGGCTTTTTTCTCACTTTTTTCACACATTTGTTATGTTATTTGGTGCGCAATAATATCTCTATTTGCACTTGGTTTAGAAAAAAAAACAGCTAGCCAACAAAATAAATAAAAGTGCTTCTATCAAACAAGATTATTGTAATCCACCGCCAGATGGAGCTTAAGTGAGGACAAAAACCTAAGCTAACTGCAACACATTCGCACGTAAGCGTATGTTGTGTGGAGCTTGAATCACAACGAATTTTGACATTGCGCCGGGGTTGACTTTTAGCGAATTTTGGACAATGTGGTGTTATATGCTTGTGTAGGAGCGAGATTATCTATACTAATATAAAAAGCACGATTTCGAATTAGTCTATTGTATTTAAAGTTTCCCATCTGGCAAATCTGAAGGATGTTGAGCTCGACGGCAGATCAGAGTAACCGAACATGAGATAGGGGTCGCATATTGTATACATGATGGTTGCCGCCGTTGATGAATGCCGTCCATCGGTGGTGCTGCAGGTGGGGTGTAGTGACATATAACAGTATCTATAGCCTTGCCTAGATGGATCATGGTCGGCCTTCGTTTATATTCACATTTTATTTATACTACTCATGTGCTCGTGCGTCGTAATAAAAAATTATTTTTGGCATAAAATATGTTGTTACAGCTCACCAATCTCTATAGTGTCATTTATAAGTTAAAACTTTAAGGGTTTAGTGCTTGCTATGAGTTAATCCGGATCGTTGGTTGATAGTTGATATGATGGACGTAATTGATGGTGGGAGGACGGGCCGCCACTAATTCCTTCTTTTAAGTAGTAGAGATTGTTCATAATAGTTAGATGGCGAAATAGTCACCTTTTAGACTGAGTGAAATGGTATATTTTGTCCTTATTGTCGTTTCTGGCTAGCAAGTCGTGAGTTGTTCCCTTTATTATTTCTTTTGAAAAGTGTGACTAATTATTTTCCTGTGGTGTGTGATTTCTTCATCTGCATGTATTCTCGATGAGGATGACCCACTAGTACAAAACAGACTGTCCTTGATGCTTCATTACAGACAGTCTGTAAATAGAACCGTATGTGATAATCTCATACGTCACAGACGGTTATTTTTTAAAACCGTCTGTGAATTATGACAGACAATTCTCAACAATAAACGTCTGTGATAGTGGAAACTTCACAGACGGTTCTTAATAAGAACCGTCTATAATATACTTACTCAGTTACTTAACAAATATACTATAAATTACAATAATGATATATGCACACACACTCTTCTCCAGCCACTTGATGCATTCCATCTTCAACTCTAGCATGCTCCAGACACTTGTACAATTAGCGGTACTTTTTTAGTGATATTTCTGATGATGCTAGCAGGAGAAAAACAGAAGGTTTTTTAGATATAGAAGGAAATATCACAAGCGGTTCAGTGGGATAAACCGGTTGTCATACGTATCACATCCGTTTATAAACTACAACAGTCTGTGATATATAATTATCACAAATGGTTATTAACAAGAACAAATGCGTGATGTTTACTTATCACGAGCGGTTTGTAATTAGGCTATGCGTGATGTGTATCACAGACGATTATTAACAAGAACCGTCTCTGATAAGCACGACTGCTTTGAAGAAGACGGTAAGTACGTCTAAGAAAGCAACCAAGCCCACAACGAAGCATGATTTTTTTTTCAGGTGATCGTCCACGCAGCATGAGGAGGAGAGACAGCAGCCACGTCCAACTTCATCAAACCTGACACACTCTCCTAGCAGCCATGCTTTTTGAACTCGCAGGGGCTGGTCATACCGACCAGGCAGAGAATGCTAATGAAGTAAGAGTGTGCCAAGCCATAATACAATCACGGTATGACCAGCCCCTGTAAGTTCAAGAAGCATGGCTGCCAGGAGAGTGTGTCAAGTTCGATGAAATAGGATGTGGCTACCGTCTCATCACCTCATGTTGGGTGGACGACAACCGAAAAAAAAGATCATGCTTCGTGGTGGGCTTAGTTACTTTCTTAGGCGTACTCGCCGTCTTCTTCAAAGCAGCCGCATAAGAGACAAATGAATACTAATCTTATATCACCAAGAACAAATAGATCTACAAGCATACTTGAAAATCTACGGTATTTCTTTCACCAAAGGCGCCGTAGAGCCGGCTGCCTCGTTTAAAGTAGCCACATATATATCAAAGATATTTCTCACTCTGAGATAGATCTAGATGCGAGGTGATGACCGGATATTTAAAGGCACATATCACGAGGCGATTCGTTAAGAATCGTTTGTGACAGAAATCGTCTGTGAGGCCTACGATTATCACAAACGGTGGTTATTTAAAAACATCTATGATACGTATCATATATAGTTCTTTTTAAGAAAGGTTTGTGATATGCGCAATTCAATATTTGGTCGTCCTGACTCCAGACAGATATGTCTATAGTGAGATCTATCTTTGATATCTTGTGTATTTGCTTTGAAGGAAGCGGCGGCTCTGGCGTTAGTGAAAGAATTAAATAACGTAAATTTGCAAGTGTGTGCTTGTAGATCTATTTATTATTGGTGATCTAAGGTTAGTATTTGCTTCTAATTATATGCATTATATAATCTAGAGAGATCGATGATAGCTAGGTTTATCGTCCAAGCAGGTTATTGATAGGTAAGATTTACAATAGAACAATGAGCAACATGTATATATACGTTGACTTGTCATGTATTGTCTAAAATAATAATGTTTACATCATAGTGAGCCTCGGTTCTGACGTATATGAGTCGAAAAAGATCCATAGCGAGCGCGAGAGCGATGGAAAGCAAAGTTCAAAGAACCTATTCTTTGTACAATTTCAAGCACAAATAACAACATCGCAGGAACAAATGAATCAAATCCTCAACCGATCGCAAGACGTCCCCGTGATTTTGGGAGCCGGTCCCCCTCAACATTGGAGTAGCGTGCGTCCACGCCTGCACTTCCTGAACTTGGTGACGCCCAATTCCTATCGACCCCATCCAGGTAATGCACTTCTTTGGAATACTCCAAAGATAGACCTGTAGAACGCCTTAGCTAATTGTGTATCGTTTTGTTAGTGCTACCTGAGTACTGGAGAGTAGAAGAGAGTGTCGGTGCTGGCTTGGCGACGACAATGGCCCCAGCGGCAGTGGTCTTTGCTTTCGGTCTTGGAGAAACCACAGGAAGAACCAGGACAAGTGACTGCTCGAGATAGCCCAAGTACTATCAGAGAATATCACAGGAGCAAAGAATTGGAGGATGGCTTACCGGAGCACGGTGGGAGAGGAAAGGGGGGTGTTCTTCGGCCGGGGTGTGATTTCTTTGATCTTTCGGCGATCTGTCATGCATTGTTGGAATTGACCCAAGGGTCTTGTTACACACACCTAGGCGCACAATTAAGGTGACGTGCAAGGTTGAGGGCGAAGCTTACCTAAGGTCAGTATTGGCGCGAAGGCGTCCTTGGCGCGAGCTCTGGACGTGCACCGGAGTCGAGGGAGACAAGCCGGCGTTCCGGGAGCTACAAGCAAAACCAAGAGCTAGCATAAGGAAAAATGGAAACGGTGATGAGGGTAGAGAAAGGGGGGATCGGGAGCTCGAAGCTTACGCGGCAATGGCGCTGGGGTGTCCTTCTCCTTGGTCAACAGAGGAGAAAAGAGGGGGTAGCGAGAGCAGGGAGGCAGGTTATAGGCGGGAAGCGGACGGAGGAGAAGCGGCGTCACTCGTGAGCGTCGGGAGTGGTCGGGGTGGCGGTGCGATCCGCGGTGGTGGCGCTGGCGAGGTCGGCGGTGCGTGGCGCACTTACATCGCGTCTTGGCAGGCTTGAGGAAGACAACGGCGACATGACTCTGGCCCCACTTGTCGGCGAGAGAGAGAAGGCGCAGGCGCGGCCGATCGAGTGGCGGGTCGTCGTCGTCGATGGAATCGGGCGACGCGTGCATTAGTTGGTTTGGTGAATCGGTGGTTCGGCGATTCTTTATATCGTGGCTTGAGCCAGGAATAGTGTTCGATTTTGAGTGATTTTGTATTTTAGTTCTTCTAGTTTGACTAGGCCTTAAAATATAGCAAATAATTTCATAAAAATGTGAAATAAATCAGGGGTTCCTAGGGTGACCTAGTACCCATATAAAATTGAAAAATCTACTGTTCATGATTTATTTGATTAATTAAAATTCAAACTTAGCATATGTTATTAATTGAGTTTGAATTTTCTGTGGTCCAAATTTGGTTCCAAAAATTTGGAAAAAGCATATAAATTCATGATAATTATTATAGTATTTGAATAAATTATTTCTAGAGTATGTTCATATGTTTTTGTTACTGTTTTCTTTAGGAGCTACTTTTGTAAGTGTAGGTTTATACAATTGTATAAGATTTTCCTAGTACAATATTTACTGTAAATGTTTGAAATCATGATGCATGCTGATGTGATGCATAGTAATTCTCTTTATTAATTTCTTGGGGATGTGACAGGCCTCATCCTTTGTTAGCCTTACATCTATATAAACTTTGTGATACACTACAAGTCTTGCTGAGTATGTATTGTACCCAGCCTTGCTTATATTGTTGTTCAGAGTATGAGGAAGAGCCAACGCCAGAGGACGCTTTCTTCACATTGGGAACTGGAGGGTTCGATGACAGGTCTATCTAGGCCTTGTTCCATGTAGGTTGTCTAAGGGTTGGATGGTCATGTCGCTAGAATTCTACTTTTGTCATGTCTGCCGATGCTACTTTACTCTGTTAATACTTTTTTATATTTGGCCGGTCGGCCGTTGATGTTACAACTGTACCGCTTAAGTTAAGTACCATTTTGCTTACTTATAGATGTGAATGTATTGATGTGAATGTCAAATATTGTGAATGTGTGTACTAGCCACTGATCATGGAGCTAGGTACACACATAAGGTTTTCGGATATTCCACGCCCAGGGGTTTGACAAAAAATGGTTTGGGTTGAACCCTCAAACTCCCAATTCTGATCCCACCTGACAAAACAAGCGATTTTATAACCTCCACCCCCAAAATTCACATTCCCTCTTACTAATTTCCTCCAACCAAACAGGCCAATCTAGTTGAAATGGTGTGGCACCTTGGTTCCAAAATCTGTTGATGATATGAATGTTTATTTTTGAAGGAACAAGCATGAGGGTTGCCTATTATATTAATAAAAAAGAAGCCAGTATGGAACCAGAAGAAGTCTAGTACAAAAGAAGCTTTGATTACACATTATAAATTGCTCCAAACCCTTAGCCCCGGCCAGTTTTCAAGTTTTTCCCTCGTCCTTTATCTTAGACACCAGGTGCCTCGAGTTAGTGAACTTATCCGTGAAGATTCTAGTGTTGTGTTCCTTACAAATCTCCGAGGAGGTTAGGATGACAACCATTATCGTCGTCCTCCTTAGGTACCTTCCAAGCCATTTATTTTAGACCACCAGTCCTTCGTGTTGTAACTATGGTAATTATTTTAATTACTAAAATAATGATAAGTGTGTGTGTGTGTAATATATATGATTAATATTTTCTACTCCCGGGTGTAGTTACTCCAACATCTAATATACCAAATAAAAGAACTTGACATACTTCTTTACCACTTTGGGTATACTCATACTAATTATAAAATACTCCAATATGAACCACACGAAAAAATTGCAAGAGTCCATAGTTTTTAGCATATTTTATAAATACCTTCATATTTGCATATAAAATGGAGTATGCCTAAAAAATTATACATACCACCTCTAAAAATATGTAAATACCACCAAAGTCATTATTTTTCTATATAGAACACACGTTTCGTACTCCCGGGAGTACATACTCCCGCTTCGAATATACCACTTAAATAAATATATTATACTTCTTTATCATTTTCAGTATACTTAAATACAAATTATAAGATACTCCAATGCGATGTGATTGAAAAAATTTCATTGGAGTCCTTTATTTTTGCTATATACCTTTTTTCATACATATAAAAGAAGTATATACACAAATTTAGCTATAAAAGGTGGACTTTAATGATTTTTTTCATAGAACTTACTTTGGGGTATCTTATAATCATTATTGGAGTATGCTCAAATAGATAAAGAGATATTATCATACGATTTAAGTAGTATATGAGAAGTGAAAATCGTACTCTAGAAGTCTTGTATTATATATATATATATATATATATATATATATATATATATATATATATATATATATATATATATATATAGAGAGAGAGAGAGAGAGAGAGAGAGAGGGGGAGGATGGGAGGAGAGACCTTTTTCTAGATTAGTTGATTGTACTAGGTGATATGATTGTTTATTATAAGCCTTACGATGATATCCTAGCCCATTATTTCCATCTAAAAAGTTTACTTTTGGCCAACTCTGACAATCTAGAAAATTAATTAAGGTGATCAAGATACTCAGAAGACGTGGTATGGCCCGCCAATAAGCGATGATGTGAGGCGATATATACTTGCAATAAATTAATCTATCATGCACACTATTCTGCACTGTAGGCTGGTGCTGCAGCTTTGGATACAGATCGTTCCTTTTTTATCGAACAGATGATGATCATCACACCGTAGTATATAGTGGTTAGTATATAGTGCACAAATAATAGTATATAGTGCACAAATAATAGTAGGAGTAAACAACTTGCTTTGGCAAGTACCCTGTTTATAAATTGAATTTGAATTTATATATGGAAGTAGCCACCAGTCGCCTGCACCCTCCAAAGGATGTGTCATATGGCATTTGTTTATAGAGAGAATTGCTCTCATATTAAACATGCCACTCCAGCTCGCCATTTGGCTCAAACGACACTAGACAACTTTTTGGATGATTTTGCCCCTCCCATCCTCCTCTCCGGAAAATACTGGGTCACGGTGTAGTGTCCGGTGAGCACTGCCGAGCCCTCAAATCTGGCTAGCTGACACCATGGCCACCACCTCTGGCCTTACGAAATCTTGATTCCGTGATACACACATTTATTATAAGCCCTAAGATGATACGCTATCCAATTGTTTCCATCTAAAGAGTTTTATTCTGGTCAACTCTTGCCTATGGTACGTACGGCCGCGAATAAGTGATGATGTGAGGCGATATATACTTAGAATTGATAAAAGAAATCAATTGAATCCCAGGGTTTAACTGGCCGGTTTAGGCATCAGATGAGGCATGAATAATTAGCGTTATCCGATCATATTGATTTCAACGCAAACATGAATAAGCTTTGAGCCATCCAATCATCAATGCACAAATAAATTTGGTCATTATACATTTGCACAAATAATGGTAGGATTAAACAACTTGTTTTGGCAAGTACCCTGTTATAATTTGAATTTGAATTTATGGAAGTAGTCGCCACTCACCAGTACCCTCCAAAGGATGTGTCATATGATATTTATTTTAAGGGAAAATTGCTGTCATATTACTTTTATTAACTTTGCAAACATGCACTCCAACTTGTCATTTGGCTCAAATCACACTAGACAACTTTCTGGACGATTTTGCCCTTCCATCATCCTCTCCCGGAAATATTAGATCTTGGTCACCAACTCTGGCCATACGAAAACTCCGAAATCTCGATTCCGTGATATGCACATTTATTATAAGCCCTAAGATAACACGATAGCCAATTATTTCCATCGAGTTTCATTCTGGTCAACTCTTGCCTATGGTACGGCCGCGAATAAGTGCTGATGAGACATCATATATATACTTGGAATAAAGAAATCAATTGAATCCCAGGGTTTAACTGGTTCAGGTAACACAGGAGGATTAAACAACTTGTTTTGGCTGGTACCTGTTATAAATTGAATTTGAATGCATGGAAGTAGTCGCCATTCACCAGTACCCTCGAGAAATTTTGTCTAGTCTAGCATGGTTTGAAAACGTGTTTGCAACGTTGGCGCACGTCCACCAACGCATGTGATCACGATATATGGCGTTGACGCACAGTGATCGTGCACCAACGCCGGCCTGCCCACATGTGCCTGCTGGCTCCGCCGACCCTGCCACCTCATCAAGTGCTGGCGTACGGTAGCCATGCGCCAGCTATTGGCGCATGATCACTATGTGTTAGCCAATTAGGTAGGTAATTAGTGTAGTAATTAGTGGTTAGGTTGGTTAGGTAATTAGTTAAGGTCTAAACTTCGAAGGAATTTTAAAATTAAGTAAATGAGTTCGAAAAATTATAAAATTTTTTGTGGAGCCTCCTGACACTGTGTACTTGCTTGTGTAAGTTTTCCATAATTTTATTTCGTTCAAAATTATTCTCGCTATTTCGTATAAGTGTTCTGTTCGTACGAATCAATAAATGTCCGTGCCATGTGTTGATTTTTCAAACATCTGAATGTGCCCCCCCTCTATTTGCCGTACTTTTTCACCGAAAGCATCAATCACTCGTTATCCCGTCACCTCCTTGTCTCATCCATCAAATCTTTTCCCCCGACATGCATGCCTTAATTAGCGCGCGGGATAAGGATTCCCTTCGAGTAGCGGCTATAAATTAGAGGGAGTGAGCACGATTTCATTTCGCAGTCGCTCGCTCGCTCTTCCGCTAGTTCATTTCGTATTGCAGTCGCTTGCTCGCTCTTCCGCTCATTCATTTCATTTCGCAGTCGCTCGCTCTCTTGCTCTGTCTGTCGATTATATTTTTTGGGACATTTCAACGTTATTAACCGCCATTGTTCGCAGGTAGTTTGGTCGTAATTTTTAATTTACAGTGTTTATTAGTTAGAAATAATTAGTAGTAATTAATTAATAAAGTAGTGTACATTAATTTGTAGCGTTAGTTTGGTCATAAAGCGAAATCAAATAATAAGAAATGCATTCACCGAAGAGGAGGCATAATCTAATTAAGTTAGCTTATAATGTAGCTTATCACCCTAGGAAAAATATTTTGCAATTAATTTATAATCTTTTATGTTCATTAGCCACCTTCTCACTAATGTTCCCTTTATTCCATGTGTTGTAAGCCATGTCTCTACCAGAGCTACTAGAACACTTCTATGATGAGGACCACCGGTGCAAGCTGTGGATCACCGGTGACGCCGATGGCCCTTCACCCCTGTTGCTTCGGGCGGAGAGGGGTTACTGGGAGCTAGACAATCGCTATGTCCCGATTCTCCGGGGCACGGGCTTGTTGCCCACTTGTGAGGCTGGTCTCCATCGGACACCAGTTCACCCTAGACGTTAGCCTGCTGTCGGCACTTGTTGACAGGTGGAGGCCCGAGACATACTCCTTCCACTTTCGATGGGGGTGAGATGACAGTCACCCTGCAGGACGTCTCGTTCTTGACTAGACTCCCAATCCGGGGTGAGCCGCTTGTTTCGGGCCCTCCAGGTGCGGACTGGAAGGCCGAGCTGAAGCAGCGGTTCGGCCAACCGATCTCCTGGATAGTGCACATGGCGTTCCCCAGGCTTGGCTGAGGCAGTTCAACGAATGCCTGTAGGGTGCACCTCACAAGGTCATTAGGACACACCTCGTTGCTTACCTTCTCTAACTCTTTGGTTGGGTCATGTTTCCAACCACAAAGGGTGATTTTTTGTACCCCAGCTTCATCAGAGTCGCTAAGTCTTTGGTTGGCCTTGAAGTTTGGGCGATGCTCTCGATGCGGTGGGATCAGCCGTCCTTTGCGCCACATAACGGGGATTGTGTGGCGCCGTGGCCTTGACACGCTGGTACCAACCTAGTGATACGCTCGTGCTCCTGCGGTAGTGGAGTTAGGAGCAATTCCTATTAGGCGACCGACCATCGAGAAGCGGCGCACCGTTCCTGTTCCACATGACACGGTGAGACGGGCCCACCATGGCGTCTGTGGGTGCCGTCGATCTGTCTTTGGGCGTGAAGACCGCGGTGCTACTCGTTGTACCACAACGAGTTCGAGCCGTTGCACGAGAGCGACATTATATGGTGTCCATGGTATAATGATTTCCTACACACGGTAGCGTCGTACGGGCTGTCCGTGCAATGCATCTAGGATGTAGGATGTGGACGATGACCTGCCACCTGGTGTTCGCACATATGGTGGAGCCTTATGCGCGCGTAGCGCGTAATGCGATAGTTTGGTCGGTACCAGTTCGTGCCCCCGGACAGTAGGCTCCTGGAGCGAGCCATACACCTATGAGTCAAACTTCATCCGAGTAATGTTTGTAGTCCTTACGTCTTCTTTTCTAATATCAATCCTTCTGGAAATGCAGGTAATCGAGGGCGGGTGAGCATATTCAAGACTGACGAATGCACCAGCAGCAGTGGACTACGACATGGACAAACAGGGCGCACATGGATGTCTCGAATGAGCAGCGTCCGTACGACCTTGAGATGTACGGTGCGTACTTGGAGTGGTATGTGCCACAAACGGACGCAAGACTCACCATTCCTCCACCGGAGCGCCCGGACCTGGTGACATCACACACGTACCACGAGAGCCTCCGTCGCACGTACGACCGTCACAGCGCTTCGCGGCGTGACGACACCGTAAGACACTTACAACCTCTCGTCTGGTTGTTGATGATATTTGTACTCTTCGTTAATGAACCTGTTAAATATATCACTACAGTTGGAGTAGGCGTATCGTGTCCATAGCGCATCGGAGGACGGCCTCTGTAGCCCAGATAGAACTCCGACAGGATATAATTTTTTTTTGAAGCACATATCAGCGGAGATAAAGAAGATAATAAAGAACTTGAGCTGCGGTCGTTCAACGGATGATGTCCTGCGCATCGGGCACGAAGTTGGGAGGTCGTGCTCACCCGCTAGGTCACCACGACCTAGCGAGTTCGACATACGTCGTAGCATTCCCCGTCGATCATCCGCGGGCCTGGTCGGCGCGGAGGTAAGTCGCTGTGTACAAATCGACGTTCAATTTTTTTAGCTATGCCTTACGTTCCGCTAACTTCATGTTGTTCTCCCGCCGTAGGTCCATCGGGATGAATCACTTCTGTTGTCCCGACCTGGTACACAGACTGACGCTCCCCCTCCTTCATTTGCATTGCACATTTGGGAGGTACGAGGTTCTTAGTTTACGTCCAGAGTGTTTATTTGTACTAACATCGTCTCGTCTTGCAGCCTTTAGTTGGTCGTGGGCGTGACGGCCAGTTCACGTCGACTGATGATGAGGATACGTGCCTCCCAGCTCCTGCCATGGAGCGGTGCACGGCGCCAGGGTACAGACAATGGCAGCCAGGGTACATCTCCTCCGGGTTCGCTGCCCCATCGTACGTTCAAGGCCAGAGCTCCTCCGGATTCGCTGCCCCATCGTACGTTCAAGGCCAGAGCTCCTCCGGATTCGCTGCCTCACCGTACGTTCAAGGCCAGAGCTCCTCCAGGTACGCGGGAACCCCGCACGTCCAAGGCCAGAGCTCATCCACGCAGCTGGAGTTGCAGGCATCGTACCCCTAGAGTGGTTTTATAGCCTCCGTCATGGATGAATTTTTTGGAGGTGTCCCCCAAGTCAGCATGGCTCATCACGACGATATGTACGCCTACTAGACTCGCTCCAAAGTCGACCTCTTGGTCCACCTTTGCATAGCGGTCTCGTACCACTCCGAACCGACACGCGCTCTCGGGCCGGTGGGCGTATTCCACAGGTCATGCTCGGCGCAAAACAAGTCTCATGCGTGGGCAGCGATCCTGATGGCGGTAGTGGCTCAAGCAGGTGAGTCGTATAGTATCGCGTGTTATGCGATTTTGTTTTGCTATATTTGCATGTGTATTTTGGTTGTTACGTGTGTACTCCAGCACTATATTGTATATCGACATCTCCAATGGAGTTGCAATGTAGTTTTTTTTTTATAAATTCCAAGTCACGTGAAATTATGAAACCATAATTTCTGAAACCTAAAATCGAAATTTTCACGACTTAAATCCTAAATTTTTTAGACAATACCAGAACACATATAAAATTGTCGAAATATTACATAATCAAGTCCACTGTGTGAGGACGCTTCAAAATAAAATTCATAATTTTTGGAGCTTATTTTTCTACATGTATAATTCATACGAGCATGACACTTATACGAAATAGCGAGAACAATTCTAAATGATTAAATTATGATAAATTTACACAAGTAAGTACACGGTGTCGGGAGAATCCACAAATTTGCTATATTTTAAAATTTCTATGAATTTCAGCGTAACACTAACTAACCTAACTAACTAATCTTACCTAACTAACTAATTAACCCTAATTAACCTAGCCTATTTTGGTAGCCCGCCAGAAGCGCCAGCGGTAGGTGGCAAGCCGATGTGACGAGGGCTAGGTGGCTGGCAACGCAGCGGCTTGACGTTGGCGCATGGTGGACGTCTTGCCAGCGCCACGTGTCATTACCACGTGGCCGGCGCCACGACCATCGTGCACCAGTGGTGACAAATTTGCAAATACTGTGTCGCAGTGGTTGAATTCGCAATTACGCGATGAAAAAGCGTCGTATCTGCAAAGATGTGTCATATGATATTTGTATCAAGGAAAACTTACTGTCACATACTTGCCATTGGGCTAAAATAACGCTAGACAACTTTTTGGACGATTTTGCCCCTCCCGTCGTCCTCCCCGGGAAATAATGGGTCATGGTCTTGTGTCCGGTGAGATCTGGTGAGCCCTTAAGTTTGGCTAGCTGACATCATAGCCACCACCTCTGGCCTTACGAACAAAAAAAAAAACTCAAATATCTCGATTCCGTGATATGCACGCTTATTATAAGCCCTAAGATGACACGCTGGCGAATTATTTCCGTCTAAAAAGTTATCTTCTTGTCAACTCTGACCTATGGTACGGCCCGCGAATAAGTGATGATGTGACGTGATATATACTTGGAATAAAGAAATCAATTGAATCCCAGGGTTTAACTTGTTGGGTCATGAGAGGAGGAATTAATAATTAGCGTTATCCAATCATAGTTCATCGTGAACATGAACAGACGGTGATCCATCTAATCATCAATGCGTAAAATAAATTTTGGTCATTTTATATTGTACAAGTAGTAGTACGATTAAATATTTGTTTTTGACATGTTTCTTACTAAAAATTGAATTTGAACCAATCGCCAGTGCCCTCAAAATCAAGCATCTAAAATCACAAAGTTCCCCGCTTCCGAATGGATCAAAACCAACCAAAAATTTGTAAGAATGCAGCTTACTAGACCACACACCGTCGCAACCAAGTATTCCCCTTTGTGCCAGAATCTTCTGTGTTGTGACCACCATCACCTCGAACCGAGCACTTTTTTTTTCTCGGGGTGAGGTAGATGACCTATTAGGGCTTCTTGTTGTAAGTGGTCCACGCTGGACTGCCCCCAAGCTCCACGTCATATGATCAATATGAAAACTAGCTCTAGGAGGAGATTGGAAACCACATAAAATTTACATTTGTGGGACTGATATAATTTGATATACATGTGTATGTTTGGCAAACTTCTCTAGCTACTGGTGAGCGATTTTTTTCTTCAAAAATCCCTATTTGTTTTAAGAGAAAATTGCTCCTATAGCACTCTGTTTTTTTTTGTTGACTTTTCAAACATGCCACTCCCACCTGCCATTTGGCTACAATAGTACTGGGCAAGTTTCTGGGTGATCTACCCTAATCCCGCCATCCTCTTCGGTAATACCAGGTCTGGGTGTAGTGTCCTGCGTGCTCTGGTGAGCCCCCAGATCTGGCTAGCTAACACCATGGTCACCACCTCCGGCATCGGCCGCTGACCTCGTGTGTGCCACGGACACCACAGTTGCATCCTCTCCACTTTTCCTCCTCAGTTAAGTGAGTAGAGACGGTGCGGAAGAGGGAACACGCCGGATGTCGAGGGTGATCACGTGAAAATGCATACGATACATTGCTACAGTTTCTCCATTATTTAGGTCCTGTGATGTTAAGGGAATTTATTATTATTATTATTAATTAACATATTTTATTTTTATTTTTATTATTAATCTCTCACCAACTTTATTTTTAATTCTTACCCTTTTCGCCACACCATCACTTATGGCGTCACAAAACAACATTATCATGACTGCACCATGGCATGGTCAAATCATGTCACTCCACCACTAGTGGCGTGACAGTACTGTTTGATCACGCCACCACCAGTGACATGACAAGAAGTGCTATTTAGCTAGACTTACCTGCCGACGATCAAGTCATCGATCTTACGAAATAAAATGACGAAAATGGCTGACAATTTTTGGAGAAGAATAGGGTTGTTCTTTATTGCAATGAACTAGCTCTTATAGAGATGCCTTTGGCAAGGCAACAAACTAGCCCTAATTACAATGAGTATATTGCTAGGAAGAAGGGAGTTGTCTACAATGATCTTAATCACTTGGTCTCTCCTTCGTCTTGCTTGTTGCGCTTTGATTATTCTTCTGATTGTCTCTGTGGATCTTGTCTCTATCTTGTTTGTCATCCGCCCTTAAATACAATTGAAGATGTGCCAGTTACTTTCGGAGAAAACAACTTATACCAAAATGATGCGTCTGGTCGGGGAGGCGGTTGCTGTCAGTTGAAGAACTCCTGATAGCTGATTTGTGTCAGTGAGAGACAAACAAGGACAAAACCACATAGTAATTATTGTCAGTGACTTGGGACTAAAAAGCATCATATGGTTTAGAGTAGACAAGACACGTATCTGATTCATCACACAGAATGAATATACTTGGAATCGATTCCAAGTACAAGTTCAAATATTCTAGGAGCAGTTATTTGGTCGGACAAGAGGTACAGTACCTTTCCTACCAAGGTAATCCTAGAGCATTTCACTAGTCTGCTTTCAGTCTCTCTGGAAGAATATTAGAGGAGAGAAGAACAAGTCTCACAAGTGAGATGGTGGAGATACTTCTATCCGTGAATGACTGGGAATAAACTGATTCACGAACACAACACTTTGTGGAAAATCTAGAGTTGTCGGAGGTATTCGAAAATCTGTACTTAGACAATGACACCGACACATAGAACAAGGATGTATCATGTATGTAGAATTGTAGAGCTATATGCAGTACTTTTTCTTCCTTTGCCAAGGTTTTCTCAATTTGAGTTTTTACTCGGCGAAGGCTTTAACGAGGCAGTCAGTATGATATTAATAAATCTCTTTATTATATATTTTTATATGATTGTCTCATTTTAAAAAAAATTCATGTCTACTTCTAAATTATACACATTTTCCTATTTTTTGGATTTTTTTTTGTTCTAGTGGGCCAAACGGACCAAACTTGGGCCGATGGGCTAAACGTGCTCATGCAGACCCGGCACGAGATGAAGCTCCAATGAGACATATGTGGGCTAGCTCCCCGTCACGTGGGCTGGCCCAGCACGACCCATCTAATAGCCGCGCTGGAACGGGCCGTGCCCAGTCCTACCCATGTCGTGTCGGGCCAGGTCGCCCATTTGGCTAGGTTTGCAGACGGTTTCATCTACAAACCATATGTGATAGTCAACTATCATAGATGATTCTGAGTTAATAACCGTCTATAATGACCTCATATCATTACTGATCTATAAAATCAGACGACTCAAGAAACCATCTGTGATGACGTTTTTGAACCGTATGTGAAAACCTTTTCTATAGTAGTGAGGGATGTCTTTGGCAAGGCAACAGACTAGCCCTAATTACACTGAGTATATTGCTAGAAAGAAGGGAGTTGTCTACAATGATCTTAATCACTTGACCTCTCCTTCGTTTTGATTGTTGTGCTTTGGTTGTTGTTCTGATTGTCTTTGTGGATGTTGTCTCTGTCCTATTTGTCATTCGCCCTTAAATAGCAGCGAAGAGGTGCCAGTTACTCCTGGAGAAGATACCTTATACCAAATGACGCACCTGGTCGGAGAGGCGGTTGTTGTCAGTTGAAGAACTCCTAGTCGCCGGTTTGTGTCAATGAGAGACAAACAAGGACAAAACCGTATAGTAGTTATTGTTAGTGACTTAGGACTGAAAAGCATTGTGTGGTTTAGAGTAGACAAGACACGTTTCTCATTCATCACACGAAATGAATATACTTGGAATCGGATCCAAGTACCAGTTCAAAGATTCTACGAGTAGTTATTTGGTCGGACAAGAGGTACAATGCATGTCCGACCAAGGTAATCCTAGAGCAATTCTCTAGGATTCTTATGACCGCAGGGGTCCTAAACCGCAAGGGTTACGACCATAAAAGTCACGTGGTCTTTAAGTAAATGTTAAAGCAATATTGAAGAATTTTAATCCTCGTCAGCTAGCCCCCGAAATTTTAAGTGAATTTATAATATGAACATCCTCCGATGAGATCTATATTGGGAAACCCTTCATTTAATGGTGAGAATAACGAAGCGGTTTGTAGTCACTTTGAAGTTGAGGAACTGCCTGGGAAACCAAAGAGATTTGTGTCTGTTGGGCTTTGGGCAACTCTCTTTTTGCAGTTACAGAGGTGCCTCTATTAAATCCCCGCAGTGCATTATCTCCAACTGGCTAGTGTCTGAGCTGAACGAGAAGAAGCTCAATGCTTTGGAGAAGAGTGGAATGCTTCCTGGTAAGACCTTGATCCCTTGGAGATCGGAGATCGAGAGCATTTTTAGCGGACAGCGAGGAAGAAATCCATGTCTTCCTTGCAAATATTGAGTGCGGGTTCAGGTTGCCACCACACGCGTTCCTTTGCCAAGTATTGAAATACTACAGACTCGAACTAGTAAATCTTGCTCCCAATTCGATCGCCCATCTCAGTATGTTCATCTATCTTTGTGAAGCATATTTGGGGATTCCGCCAGATCTGGAGGTCCTTAGATATTTGTACAAGATGATGAAGTCGAGAACTCGGCGTCGCCACAGAAGTCTTTGCGCCTCCACGACGGGAAAGATGAGGAGTACAATCGGATGTACTCCAAGTCTTTGTGGTTGACATGGAAGAAGTTTTGTGTGGGGACCCTGAATTATTTATAAAAGATCATAGTCCTCCAGATCATATGTAAATAACTCTAGGTCTCCAATATCTTAAATTCAACTTAATCCACCCATGTAAATATGAGTCTCGGTTGATCATGGCTAGAGGATCGACCCGCGCCACCACAGCGTATGCACCAAACCGGTCCATAGTAGTCCGAAACCATACTTACATGAATCAAAGAGCATTTCAAATCTTCGGATATGTGTCTCGTGTTAGCTCCCAAGGATCAAGGCTAATATGCACATATCTTAATCAACATTGATCACAGTCATACACAAGACATACAAATATATTACAGAGTGCCGTACAAGGCAAGGACTTATGTCCATATGTCACATCAGAGGTTGACCGGCCAAATTTAAGCATTAACCAAAGTACACAGCGAAAAAAGAAAGTAGTAAGCTCAAAAACTCCAACAATGTGTACCCTTCCCAAAGGCAACTGGGTGGAGGCCAAAAATAGCGCTATTCGTTAGCGTCGCTGAAATTGGCGCTATCGAAATGATCTAGATTATACTCTTCCTCACCTGAACAAATGGATAATCTGTTAAAGTACAAAGTTGTATTTGCAAGACTTACACAAAGAAAAATGTATATATGCTAGTGGTTGATCAAAAAGAGGTTATAGTGGCTCTAGTCTTCGCATAAAAGCAGCAATACTCAACCTACACATTATAGTTTAAGAAGGCAATTTTATCAATAGACTATTTATCAAAAGAAGTTAAATGACATAAAAGTAAATGTATATCAAACAATATCAAAGTGGCAGCCCCATTTTGATAAACTAAACTCATGGCAAACCCGTCATGTCGATACCAAGTTGTCTCATGTCAAGTTTTAGTTTAGAGTCTAACAACGATGTTAGTCAAAACCCCAAGTGATGTCCATAATCGTGGACACGGATATTCGAATAGTTTCTAACCCTGCAGGGGAATACATCTTTATCCACACGACTTGATCAGGCCGTAAGCCTCCAGATACTAACACACTTCCTTTGGTGTGTTGGCTAGGGAAATCAAGACTCGGTGTTTTTCAGACGGACATTACAAGTGATTTATCTCTTGTGGGTAAAGCTGTACAACCTCTGCAGAGTGTCAAAATCTATTCGAATAGCCGTAATCCCGATTCTGGACATGCACAGTGATTCAGCGCAAGGGTAGCATTTTCAAAATGTGGTTTGGTTCGATGGAAAGGTTTGGTTGGAATGGTTGGGAAGTGAACAGGATGTTCACTGTTTGATTCAAAAGAACTTGGTTATCTATGTATTATTCTTTTAAAATCCTGCTTTGCAATCTAATTATTGTATTTACTGTTAAACTTACTTTCTGCAAATTAACCATAAAGCCATCCTTGCTTAAGCGACATGAATACTATGTGCATACATTTCTCTACGACTTCTTGAGTACTTTATGTACTCACGGCTTTATGCCCTTTGTTGATCGATCCCAGCGAAGAATCGAGAAATGTTGAGTTCTATGAGAAGGCTACTTGAAGACTTGCGAACTAGGTCGCGTCCTCCACTCGATTGCACATGGGCATGTCGATTGGGCTCCACGTATTATGAGATTTCATTTGCGGATACTTTGTTGTTGCCAAGCCTGCGTGGCGACTTTTATGAAACTTGACCATAAGGTCCTTCTTGCTACTAATATTACTTTATCCGCTTCATTAGTTCGTTGTTGAATGGTTATGATAACATCATTGTTGCAAGCTGCGAGCTAGCTCTTGATCATGGGACTAGCTTGGTATGCAAAGAGGGTCTCGGGGTTGTGTGATACCCGGGGCGCCGACAAGAGATGGTATCAGAGCCATATCGACGGTAGGACGTAACCATAGTTAGATTGGTCGTCTTAGTCAAAAAAAAAATCAAAAGATATTTTCTAAATCAAACCAACCAATTAACTTGACTAGATATTCTTCTCTCATCTTATTCTGTTCTTTCTCACCTTGTTCTATTCTTTTTTTATCATCTTACCCTCTTATATCATTCTTGAGTTCTTTTATCTTATCTTTTCTGAAACTTAGTTTTTCAAATTTAAATTGACTCCCTCATCTCTGGATTATCCCTAGGATCGAGCCCTTCAAGATCAAGCAATGGAAGTTTTGGAAGTTCAAGAACCACTGTCTGATCCAAGTCGACCCTCCATATAAGTTAGATTGGTAGTTGCCCTCCCTAGTTTTAGTATCGCTTAGTCCGCGTAATAGGGCTTTTGTGCTTGAGTGTCCCTTTTCGTTTGCTTCTTGATAGCTTTCCGGCTATCTATTCGTTGGGTTAAACCAACTTTGTCCGCATTAGGCTGATCCATCACTACTACAAAACAGGCTATAGTAGACAGCCCATCACAGACGGTTCTTTTGGAACCGTGCGTATTAAATCTATTCGACACAGAATAGCCGATGGGAGCCTATCACAGACGGTTCTTATTTAGAACCGTATGTGATAAGAATCTATCACAGACGGTTTAATAATAGAACCATCTGTGAATTATCACAGACGTTCTATTATTAAACCGTCTGTGATAATCCAGCCATTCACAGACGGTTCTTAATTAGAACAAATGCGTGATATCTCTGACGATTCTTAATTAGAACCGTCTATGATAATTGGTTATCACAGACGGTTCTAATTAAGCTATCTGTGATCCTCACCCTATATATAGCGCCCGACACAAATCTCTGCATTGCCGGCACACATTTGCGCATTGCCTCTGCCGCCATCTCTGCCGCCATTTCTGCCGCCTCCTCTGCCGCTGCCTCTGCCGCACTGCCTCAAACCTATCCAAAGTCTCTCATTGGCTGTGAAGGTATCGGGTGTTTAGAGGTAAATAGTGACATACCACTCGGTGATTCATATGATTATTTTCTTTATAATGTGTATGAAAAGGCATATGTGGTTTTGTAGGCAAATAACAATCTTGGTGTAGGTCAAATTAATTAGTCCAAAGTACGTAATCGCTAATCAATTTAAGTATGTTTGGTAAATAGGAAGCCCATTGTGCCGTGACGGAGAGGAAGGGAGGAGAAGGCGAGGATTGTCGAGAGATATTAGGCATTTTCTTCGTGAGCTCGAGGGTAACGATCTATAACCCTTTATGTTTGCTATAAATTAATCGCTAATCAATTAGACACGAATTTGTTACATGCGTAGTGTAGATGGATCAGTCGGATGTGCGGTGTGAACCGTGTGAGTCAAGAGTACATTAATGGCGTGGTTGCTTTTAGAAGAGCATTTGGCGGGATATGTTGAAGAAGGGGATAAAATTTATGTACTGTCCGTGCATTGATTGCGGTAATATGAAGATGTTTAACAACGCGGCGCCGATCGAAGCGCACTTGATTCGAAGTGGTTTCAAAAAAGGGTACACATGTTGGGCGATCACGATGAAGAAGCGATTATACGAGAAGTTAATAATGGCGACATCGCGAGTGTAAGATCGAGGTGGCCGACTAGAGGGGGGTGAATAGGCGGTTTTAAAAATCTATCGGGCTAAACCAATATATAAATCACGGAAACTAATAGCGAATTGGTTTTGCACAATTAAAACCTAAATCAACTATGCTTAACTAAGTGCAAACAATACAAGAGAGCAAACATACAATGATATATAAGCAATTAAAGCAGGAATGTAAATTGCTCAAAGTAAAGCACAAGTAAAAACAAGATGACACACTTATGTTTTACCGTGGTGTTCGGAGACTTGCCGGTCTCCCCTAATCCACGTTGAGGTAAGCCCAACCACGTTGGACCGGCTCCTCAAATGAGCACACACCTCCGAGGTAAGTCCAACACTTGGACCGGTTCCAAACCGAACCAACACCTCGCTCCACTATGGTTACTCTTCCTCCACTCCGGAGATGGCGAGCACCAAACCACTCACAACACGCCGGGCCTTCTCACAAGCTTCTTGAGAAGATCACCGACACACGCCTCCACGCCGTCTAGGTGTCGGCAAACACCAAGAGTAATAAGCCAAGTCCCTTGCTTGACTCTCACCACGTGCAATGAATGCACAAGCTCAAGTGGATAAAAATCCACCTCTAGATGCAACACATGCAACTAGAGACCTCCTCCTTGCTCACAAGGTGCAACACATGCACAATTGAGAGGAGAGCTCACACTAGCTCAAGTGAGTGAAATGGGATGCCAAAGATTGTCTCTCAACCGGCCAAGGTGGGTATTTATAGCCCACACACAAAAACTAGCCGTTGGGGCGAAATCCCAAAAATCGGGATAATCGGAAGTTCCGCCGTGCAAAAATCGGAACTTACGTTTCTCTCTGTTCATGGGCGTCTGGGTGCATAACGGCTCAAAAAATAGCCGTTAAAACTTTTGGTGCGGAAGTTCGCATGATACAAATATCGGAACTTCCGATTATCGGAAGTTCCGCAGTACAAAAATCGGAACTTCCGCAGCCCAATTTCAGCACAGACGATACTCGGTAAAAATGTCCTAACTTTTGACTCCGATGTCGGAATTGAGTGATCTCGGACTCTATGGAAAGCTTATTCAGAGGGCTACACAACCCACCTATTTGATTGATCTCAAACACATTTGATCAAATCAAAAAGCACAACTCCAAAGAGCCACTATCATGATCTAAGTCCAAATAAATAGCAATAAGCAATCTTAGACCATGCCAAGGTATAGGTACATGGACTTCAACCATTTGCAAAACACATTCGCAAAAGTATAGTCACATGCTACAAGGATTAACTGCATAAGCCTCAACTATTTGCAAAACACATTCGCAAATAATAGCATCATGCCATGTAGAGCTAGAGCAAGCAAGATTGAGCTATCAACACATGATGAGACTCAAGCTACTAGACAAGACCCCTCTTAATAGTACGGCAACCTATACTAGCAATTCGGTCCTCCAACCAAACACCAAGACCGGTAAAAGACTAGGAACACATCCTTAGCCCTAGCTAGTCATACCTTTGCCATGAGCATCTTCTTGAAGCTTGATGGGCGCATCTTCACTTCAAGTCGGGTCATCGTCTTGACATGCATCAACCCATGATGCATCCTTTATGACCTCCATCAACACATGATGGGTCTTCTCTTGACTTGACGATCAACTCATGATCATCTCCTTCTTCGAGATCTTGTTATGCATCAACACACGATACATACTCTTCTTGAACCTTGACTTTATGACGATCAACTCATGATGTCATCCAAAGTCTTCGTCACCCTAGAACATAGCCTATTCATCCAACTCATGAAAATGTTAGTCCCACAATGATTAACAATAATTATCAAGATATACATGCAACAAATGCTTCTAAACAAACTATTGTAGAAAGGTGCGGTACTACATCGCTATCATCTGTAGTTCGATTATCGGAAGTTCCGCTCATTTCATTGCGGAACTACGCACTTGCGAAAATGGCTAAGTCCTAAAAGGGTACTCTGGAAAAATCAAACCACATTTTTGGACCATCCGATAATCGGAACTTCCGCTCTTATCATTGCGGAACTTCCGCACCTCGAAATCGGCTAAGTCCGAAACGGATGCTCTCTGGAAAAATCAAGCCAGCGCATTTTCGGACCATCCGATAATCGGAACTTCCGCTAGTATAACTAGGAACTTCGATTGTACCTGAGAAAGAGATTTTGCTTTTGAAACCAAACCAAAAGAGAATGCATGATCCTAAGTTGATCTTTTACCATCTTTGCATTTCCTTTTCATGTCTTCATTCGGACTCAGGACTAAGCCTTGAACACATCTTAGCACACATTAGTCCCACAACACAATTGCAAATAATTGAATATAAAGCAATATGAGTATATATGAACTACACAAGTTTTATATACTCAAAGTTTGTTTCAAAGTAATGATCCTTAATATATGAGGAGAATGGAATATGGATCAATACTTATGAAACCACAAAATATAGAGTGAACTCCCCTAAATGTGTGCATACACAAATGTGTAATAAGAACATATGCACATATTCAAGTTTAACTTATGGTTGAGTTCAACCTATATTTTGGATTCGAGAATGCAACAATATATAAGATTAAGATGTCGATTGCATACCTCATTGAATTTCACCTTTATATCCAAATGAGACTACACAAGATATTACTAGATAAAAGAGTTAGTCTCATATTTGGATTTGTCATTAATCACCAAAACAATCCGTTAACTCATAATGGCGGGTCTAGATCTTTCAATCTCCCCCTTTTTGGTGATTGATGACAAATCCATTTTCAATAACAACATTTGGATATAAATAGACATAACAGAGAATTTAAGTTAATGAACTATGTCTATGCATGCCATAAGGTGAAATTTTAAAACGTCAATCATTATGCATATGAGAATGATATACTATACATTTAATGCATTCTCCCCCTTTTTGGCAATTCTCCCTCTTTTGGCATTTTAAACAAATGAAGCATCCAAATGGAAGAGTATTGATATAAACATTCTCCCCCTTTTGGCATAAATCACCAAAAACACAAGATAAAGCTTAGCCAAAAGGAATTTTCGTAAATCAAAGAGCTTGGTCACAAAAAGTATGAAATAGACTCACATGACCAAAGGAGATTTTGTTCTCAAGATATGAGAGGAGAAAAAAAGATAGGTCATAAACCTATTGATCATAACATTTTCCCTTTTAAATCAGAATATTGAGAACCACTTGAAATGATACGACTTGAAATGATATTTGAAATACATTCAAATAATCTCCTACTTTGAAGTCTTCTCAAGAACATTTTCAAATTCCAAAACGAGAAAATCAAAGATGGCCAATACTGAAAATATGTGGAAGCAAGCTCAGAAAAATATGAAATTAATCATGGAGCTAGTGCTGGCATATACACACAATTTTCATTTTGGGAGGCTTAACCAAATGTCAACCAATTTAAAGATATCAAAATCACAAAGTTTCATAAAACTGAAAAATTCAGGATTTTCAGATTTTGACAATTCATTTGAGCCTCAAAAGACAGCTGAGAAAATGGGTAAAATGGTTTCAATAAATTTGAGAATTTTTTTTCAACATAGAACCACTGTAGAGGATCAAATTTCATTATTATAGCTTCCTCTAATTGTGAACCAATTTAAAGATACAATATTCACAAATCTGCTCAAAACCATGCACAAATCTGAAATTTCAGCTTTTGAGCAAGAGAGAAAAAGTCAAAACTTTTTCAATTCAAGTCGAAATACCTTCAAATTTGGCAGAAATAAACTTTAGACTCCTGAGAAACTTATCCAAGAAGAATTTTCGAAAAAGGAGTCTCCAATCAAAAGATATGCCAATTTAAGCTTTGAAGGTAAGATTTTAGTTTAAAGAGAAGAAAAGTCAATACTTTTACAAATGAAGTCCAAATTCTTTGAAAAGTTCCAAATTTTAACTTTAGACTATTTAGAGTGTTTTCCAACAAGAATTTTTAAAAAAGGACTTTTCTTTCAAAAGATATGGCAAAATGCGCATTGAAGGTATATAAAGAGAGCAATTTTGCCTTTAAGATCCAAAATGCAAGCTAATTTGGGTTTCATGGAGATTTTCACTTTCTTGGATTTGTATGAGTTAGAAATACTATTTCAAGCCAAGATACACAAAGAAATCTGGCTCAAATAGCAAAACTCACTATATGCAAGAATATGATATTTTGGGTCAAAGCAAGTTTTTCGGTGAGTTTCAAATAAGTATAGCTTTTCAACGGTTGGTCTTTTGTAAAAACGTTGAACTTGAGAAATGTTTAAAATGACCAACCTTATAAGTTTGGTATTAAAACTCTTCAAAAACTCAATAGATTTTGATTTAGAGAAATATGTCATTTAATTCAAAATCAAGATCATATAAGATCCTTTTGAGGCCAAATTTGCTATTTGTTTTCTAAAGAGGAATTTTACTTCAAAAGCATTTGAAAACATTTGAAATAACATTTTAAATACTTTTGTATAGTTTTTCACAAGATTGACCGTTTTGAGCAAAAAGCCACTTGTAAAAAATATTTGGACTTTCGAATGGAAGGCTTGATTTTGAAAAGCTAATCTTGCATATGATTTATAATGTCACTCCAAGAATACCAAATGAAGCAAATGAGAATGAAACACATTCATTCACAAGATCCAATAAATCATTTTGGGCAAATAGGTAAAATAGTTTCCCAATATTAATACTTTACCCAATTTTTTTTTTATTAAGCCCAAAAATATTAAAGGTTTTTCACAAAGAAAAATTCCCTTTACACAAAGGTTCCAAAAACTTTCTCCTTTGACACACAAGGTTCATCATCCATCTTGTCATCTCTTAGACTATATCCATCCATAATTGAATTTTGCAAGGTGCTCGAACTTCTCTTCTATTGATCTTCCATGAAAGCATTCCAAAGAGAGAGAGAATTTTGATTGACATGAGAGAATTGTGGATACCATTTTAACGAATAAGATGATATCACTTGAAAGATGAGACTCATGCCAAGATCAAGATGATCAAAAGAATAAGCTACCACTTTTGAAAAGAATACCACTTGATAGATGCAATTTGCATTTCCAATCAGGGAATAGCACTAGTGGGTAGCTAGCAAGGATAAAGAGGATCAACTTGATCACTGGAAGTAGCCACAAAAGATTTAGAATTGAATTGGAATGAAATGGCTGTTTTGTCAGAAAAATCGGAAGTTCCGCCGTTTAACTTGCGGTCGTACCGGACTTCGGAAGTTCCTCGATTATAGCGCAGTGAGTTCGATTTTCACGGAACTTGAGGATTGATCTTGGAATTTTGAAGAAAAGAAAGAATTGTTGTATTTTACTCCAAATCTTTGCACAATCAATCAAATAAACATCTTTGGGGTATTTCCAACTTATATAGCCCATAAAAATAAAATCTAAAATAGTTTTTATAAATTAAGCTTTTGGTTTTCGGAAAAGAAACATATTTCCATGAACTTTCATCAAAAGATCCAAATTGAGCAAATGATGAATTTTAAAGCATCCAATTGCATGTATGAGTCATAAATACCATTATGAACATATTCATATGAAGAATTTTGGTTCATATGGAAAAACTCACTTAAGTGCTAGAAAGTGACCACTTAGGTCATAGTAGTATTTTGACGAGTTTGAAAATCAAATATCTTTTCTAGGTTGGTCTTTTGAAAATCCTTTGAATACCAAAATGTTTAGAATAACCAACTCTAGGATTTTCCTTTTGGCAAGATTTTCAAATTCCTTTTAGAATAGATTTTACACAAAAATCTAGTTTATGTCAAAAACAAGATACTATAATGTAGGATTTTGGCTAGAAATGCATTTTACTTAAAATAGGTTTTTCTAAAGCCAAAACCTTTGGTAAACCTTTCAAAAGCATTTGTATATATTTTGCAATTAATTTTTCAAAGAATTACTAATAGTTATCAAATTTTTGACTTTTGGCTAAAAGGCTTATTTTTTAAAAGCAATACTAGCACTTAATTTATTTGGGCACATTTAGGGATGTGATATACATGGCTATGATTTAGCACTCCCCCTTAATGTGTCACTACCAACTTGCTCAAAATATTAATAACAACATTATGAACATAGAGCAAGAGCACCCCTTTTAATAAGATTTTCATGAAATGCAACCTACACAAGGCATAAAGGGGCTAGATATTTCAATGTAAATACTTGTTACCGAGATGGCATTGGTTCTCGATGTGAAACGATTATCCTCAAACTTGGCTCCAATTTGATATATGATGGAATCCATCTTTATATGAATAAGCCAAGCCTCCAATGCCTCTCCAAGTACCTATTAAGCATTTAAGCGTACTTTGGTACCCAATACTTGGTTGGGTCCACGAATGTTAGTCACAATAGATTTGGGCACCCAAATGGCCCTCACAAAAGTATTAGGTGAACTAACATTCCTAGCAAACACATTGCCATTAATATCCTTCCTAAGCAAATAATGATCATTATAAATAATGGGCTTAGGAGTGATACCTTTGGGACAATCCTTACTCATATGTCCCTTTTCCCGACAATTGTAGCAAGTTCGAAGTTTGTATTCATCTTTTACCTTCTTTACTTGCTCCTTGCCGGTTCGCCTCTTCTTTGATGACAATTGCTTGTCATTCACCTTGTTAGGGCACAGAGGCGAAATGGCCCTTTCCATTGCATCCATGGCACTTGACATTCTTCGTGTGTCTTGCATTGTGCCTTGTCTTGCTATTCTCCTTTTTCTTAGGAGTGAAGCCGATTCCACTCTTATCTTGCAAGCGTTTTTGCTTGCTCAATATTTCATCAAGAGTGGCCTTCCCTTTTAGGCTTCTTTCCAAGTCATTCTTCAAATTTTGACTTGGGCCTTGAGCTCATTGTTTTCCTCTACAATGTTAGTATTGCAAGATATGGAGGAAATAGGAGCATCTACTTTTGAGCAACAAGGCATATCAATCAAATCCTCACATGAGGTGGATACACTAACCTTAGATGAAATGCATGAGATAGAAGCTATACATGGCAAATCATCTAATAAATTACATTCAATGCCTATATCCACCTTAGAGCTATTTTGATTATTCAGGAGGAGAGCTTCATGTTCATCTTTTAAAACATCATAATTATTTTGAAGAGACATACTCTTTCTTCAAAACTTTGAATTTAATTTCTCCTTTCCTAAATATTCATTTAGCTCTTCTAGCATATCCATCAACTCATCATATGAAGGCTCATCGTTATCATTTACCTCATTATTACCTTTAGCCATAAAACATTGAGTTGATGAGGATGGAGTGGAGGAGTCCTCGTAATCGTCGGAGTTTGAGATTGAGCATTCTTCTCCTGACGAACGCTCATATGTGCAATCTTCACTTGTGGAAGTGGACAATTCATATTTATCTTGAATTTGGATCCACATCTCATGAGCGCTCTTGAGATTGCATATGGCATTAAAAATATCTATACTCAAAGCACTAAATAAAGCGTTAGTAGCTTGAGCATCGAGATCGAGCATTTCTCTTCTTCATTGGTTGGAGCAAAGGATCCTTTGGAGGAGAAAAGCCGCATCTACAATCCGCCATATATTTAGGCCCATGGCCTTAAAATAACAAATCATGCGGATTTTCCAATAGGCATAATTTGTGCCATCAAAAATAGGTGCTTTACCTAGGTGCACAAAATCTCTAGTCGCCATCCTTTACTCTCTAGACGGTTAAGTCTAATCAACGAGAGACCAAGCTCTGATACCACTTGTAAGATCGAGGTGGTCGACTAGAGAAGTGAATAGGCGGTTTTAAAAATCTATCGGGCTAAACCAATATATAAATGCGGAAACTAATAGCGAATTGGTTTTGCACAATTAAAACCTAAATCAACTATGCTGAACTAAGTGCACCGACAATACAAGAGAGCAAACATACAATGATATATAAGCAATTAAAGCAGGAATGTAAATTGCTCAAAGTAAAGCACAAGTAAAAACAAGATGACACACTTATGTTTTACCGTGGTGTTAGGAGACTTGCGGTCTCCCTAATCCACGTTGAGGTAAGCCCAACCACGTTGGACCGGCTCCTCAAATGAGCACACACCTCCGAGTAAGTCCAACACTTGGACGGTTCCAAACCGAACCAACACCTCGCTCCACTATGGTTGCTCTTCCTCCACTCCGGAGATGGCGAGCACCAAACCACTCACAACACGCCGGGCCTTCTCACAAGCTTCTTGAGAAGATCACGGGCACACAGCGCCTCCACGCCGTCTAGGTTTGGCAAACACCAAGAGTAATAAGCCAAGTCCCTTGCTTGACTCTCACCACGTGCAGCGAATGCACAAGCTCAAGTGGATAAAAATCCACCTCTAGATGCAACACATGCAACTAGAGACCTCCTCCTTACTCACAAGGTGCAACACATGCACAATTGAGAGGAGAAGCTCACACTAGCTCAAGTGAGTGAAATGGGATGCCAAGATTGTCTCTCAACCGGCCAAGGTGGGTATTTATAGCCCACACACAAAAACTAGCCGTTGGGGCAGAAATCCCAAAAATCGGGATAATCGGAAGTTCCGCGTGCAAAAATCGGAACTTCGTTTTCTCTTGTTCATGGGCGTCTGGTGCATAACGGCTCAAAAATAGCCGTTAAAACTTTTGGTGCGGAAGTTCCATGATACAAATATCGGAACTTCCGATTATCGGAAGTTCGCGATACAAAATCGGAACTTCCAGCCCAATTTCAGCACTGACGATACTCGGTAAAAATGTCATAACTTTTGACTCCGATGTCGAATTGAGTGATCTCGGACTCTATGGAAAGCTTATTCAGAGGGCTACACAACCCATCTATTTGATTGATCTCAAACACATTTGATCAAATCAAAAGCACAACTCAAAGAGCCACTATCATGATCTAAGTCCAAATAAATAGCAATAAGCAATCTTAGACCATGCCAAGGTATAGGTACATGGACTTCAACCATTTGTAAAACACATTACAAAAGTATTGTCACATGCTACAAGGATTAGCGCATAAGCCTCAACTATTTGCAAAACACATTCGCAAACAATAGCATCATGCCATGTAGAGCTAGAGCAAGCAAGATTGAGCTATCAACACATGATGAGACTCAAGCTACTAGACAAGACCCTCTTAATAGTGCGGCAACCTATACTAGCAATCCGTTCCTCCAACCAAACACCAAGACCGGTAAAGACTAGGAACACATCCTTAGCCCTAGCTAGTTATACCTTTGCCATGAGCATCTTCTTGAAGCTTGATGGCACATCTTCACTTCAAGCCCGGTCATCGTCTTGACATGCATCAACCCATGATGCATCCTTTACTTGACCTCCATCAACACATGATGGGTCTTCTCTTGACTTGACGATCAACTCATGATCATCTCCTTCTTGAGATCTTGTTATGCATCAACACACGATACATCCTCTTCTTGAACCTTGACTTGATGACGATCAACTCATGATGTCATCAAAGTCTTCGTCACCCTAGAACATAGCCTATTCATCCAACTCATGAAAATGTTAGTCCCACAATGATTAACAATAATTATCAAGATATACATGCAACAAATGCTTCTAAACAAACTATTGTAGAAAGGTGCGGTACTACATCAACTATCATCGCGGTAGTTCCGATTATCGGAAGTTCCGCTCATTTCATTGCGGAACTACGCACTTGCGAAAATGGCTAAGTCCTAAAAGGGTACTCTGGAAAAATCAAACGCGCATTTTTCGGACCATCCGATAATCGAAACTTCCGCTCTTATCATTGCGGAACTTTCGCACCTCGAGAAATCGGCTAAGTCCCGAAACCGGATGCTCTCTGGAAAAATCAAGCCGCGCATTTTTGGACCATCCGATAATCGGAACTTCCGCTAGTATACGCGGAACTTCCGATTGTGCCTGAAGAAAGAGATTTTGCTTTTGAAACCAAACCAAAAGAGAATGCATGATCCTAAGTTGATCTTTTACCATCTTTGCATTTCCTTTTCATGTCTTCATTGGACTCGGGACTAAGCCTTGAACACATCTTAGCACACACATTAGTCCCACAACACAATTGCAAATAATTGAATATAAAGCAATATGAGTATATATGAACTACACAAGTTTTATATACTCAAAGGATTTGTTTCAAAGTAATGATCCTTAATATATGAGGAGAATGGAATATGGATCAATACTTATGAAACCACAAAATATAGAGTGAACTCCCCCTAAATGTGTGCATACACAAATGTGTAATAAGAACATATGCACATATTCAAGTTTAACTTATGGTTGAGTTCAACCTATATTTTGGATTCGAGGAATGCAACAATATATAAGATTAAGATGTCGATTGCATACCTCATTGAATTTCACCTTTATATCCAAATGAGACTACACAAGATATTACTAGATAAAAGAGTTAGTCTCATATTTGGATTTATCATTAATCACCAAAACAATCCGTTAACTCATAATGGCGGGTCTAGATCTTTCACCGAGGAAGTCAACGATTTGCCGGATGTGGACTGTGCTTTTGATGTGGATAGGTGGCATGATGACAATCTGGATCAGATGCTACGTGATGCAGAAGAGAACTATAGTGAGAGAGAGTTTTGTAAATTCGAGGGCTTAAGGGAGGACTCGGTGAGACCTTTGTTCCCTGGCTGCAAACCGGGTTACACAAGGTTGTCAACCGTGCTTGAACTGCTGAAATTGAAGGCATGCAATCGTTGGTCCGATAAGAGTTTCACGGCGTTGTTAGGTCTCCTAGCGGACATCCTTCCGGAGGGAAACGTGTTGCCCAGCACCACCTATCAAGCAAAGAAGGTTATTTGTCCATTGGGAATGGAAGTTGAAAGAATACATGCATGTACGAACGATTGTATCCTTTACGGTAAAGAGTATGCAGACATGCATGTATGTCCCGTGTGCAAAGCATCCCGATACAAGCGTCAAAATACTACTAAGGTGAAGCAAGGACCTCCTGCTAAGATGTTGTGGTATCTGCCTATAATCCCACGTTTGAAGCGTTTATTTGCGAACCCAAAGGAGGCAAGATTGCTGCGTTGGCACTCGGAGGGCGTAAGAGATGGAAAGCTAAGACACCTGCTGATTACGCGGTGGAGAAACTTGATCGGAGCTTGAAGAGTTCGGTGCGGGCGAGGAACATAAGGTTAGGGTTGAGTACGGATGGAATGAATCCTTTCGGTAACATGAGCGGCCGACATAGCCTTTTGGCCCGTGAATCTATGTATGTACAACCTTCCTCCTTGGGCGTGTATGAAGCGGAAGTACATTTTGATGTCACTACTTATCCAAGGGCGAAAGCAACACAGGAATGATATTGATGTGTACCTAGCACCATTCTTTGGAAGATCTTGTGGCCTTGTGGAGCGAAGAAGTGCAGGTATGGGATGCGTACAAACTAGAGAACTTCACTTTACACGCTATGTTGTTCGGCACCATCAATGATTTTCTGCCCTTGGTAACTTTGTCGGACTTGAGTACAAGGAGCCAAAGCTTTGTCGCCTTGCTTACATGCTACGGAGAGTGTATGGCTTAACAACTCGCATAAGCGTGTATATGCGTCACCGTAGGTTACTTCGAGAGTCACCCATACCGCAAGATGAAGAAATAATTCGACGGAAATAAGGAGGGCGGTTCGGTTTCAAGGGCTTTTAGTGGGAAAGAGGTCTATGATATGGTTAAGGATATCGATGTTGTGCTTGGAAGGGCGTAAATTAAGAACCGTGAGAAGAACATCTAGAAGAAGCGGTCAATTTTTGGGACTTGCCTTATTGGGAGCACTTAGAAGTTCGCCACTACATCGGCGTCATGCGCGTGAGAAGAATGTATGTGATAGCTTGATTGGTCTCTTCTTTGAACATTAGTGGTAAAACAAAGGATGGTGTTAGCATGCGGCGTGACTTGGTCGATATGAACATACGGACCGAGTTAGCACGAAAGAGACCGATCTGGAATGACGTACCTTCCCCGACTTGCTACACTCTGTCCAAGGTGAGAGAAATGAGTGTGCGAGCTTGCATGGTGTGAAAGTCCGTCTGGTTACTCCGCTAACATTAAAAACTTGTTTCTATGCAAGATTTGAAATTAATTGGTATGAAGTCGCATGATTGTCGTGTCTTGATGACACAAATGCTTCTGTTGCAATTAGGAGTATCTTGCGAACAAGGCCAGTGGCAATCTTGAGGCGTGTTATTTCTTCAACTCAATTGCTCGAAGGTCATCGATCCCCAAGGACTAGATGCTCTGTAGGCCGAGTGGTGACGACTCTATGTCATCTTGAGATGTATTGCCCTCCGTCATTTTCGATATCATGGTCCATCTCATTGTTCACCTTGTGAAAGAGATAAAGATATGCGACCACTGTGTTTCTCGTCATATGTACCGTTCGAGAGGTACAAGGGAATTCTCAAGTCCTACGTGCGGAATCGATCTCGACGAGGCGACATCATCGAAGGTTATGCAGCGGAAGAGGTCATTGAGTTCTGCGTCGACTACATGGCTCAGTGGATCCGATTGGTGTGCCTATATCGTCATGAGGGAGACTAGAAGGTATCGGGACCATCGAAGGAAATCAATCACTCCCGATCTGGATCGTGCGCTCAAGCCCATTTCACGGTCTTGCAACACATGACCCAAGTGTCCCCGTACATCGGCGAGCACAAAGACATGAATGCGCCAGAGAATCCAGACGGTCGGAGGTTTGGATCACGAGAAACACAACCGTCAGTTCAACGAATGGTTAAAGGTGCGAATCAGCGGGAGGTCATCAAGTGATGATCTGTTGCTATGGTTGGCAAGAGGGCCACAATTTACAATTGTCACATGGCAAGGATCACGATATAAATGGGTACATATTTTATCACGGTAGCTCGGGATAGGAAGAGCACGATCCGAGCAGCGGTGTCGCATAGATGCATTCGATGCCGATGGGTGAGAAGCTCGTACTATGGGCAAATAGAGGAGATATGGAAGCTCGACTACGTGCTTTTCAAGATCCCCTATTTGGTGCCGTTGGATCCATCTCCCACAAGTGAAGGTCGACAAATGCAGGCGTCACTACCGTGGACCTCGAGCGTGTCGGATACAAAGATGAACCATTCGTCTTGGCTAACCAAGTTGTTCAAGTCTTCTATATAGCGGACCGGCAAATAAGAAGCGCCACATAGTTCTTCATGGAAAAAGGAGGATTGTCGGAGTTGAGAATGTCTTGGGCGAGGAAGAATACAATCAATTTGACGAGTTGCCACCTTTCGGAGGCGGCATCGAGGCTCGAGGAAGAACCCGTGAGGAAGCTAGCTATATCGCGTCGATCATCATGAAGGGCTGTATTTTAATTAAGAATTTACTCCATTGTAATTAATTAATTTATTCGATTGTCATGTGTTAATGTGTTATGGACTTGTGATCTTTAATATTGATTTCAATGTGGATGTTCATGGTAATGTTGAGTTGAATTAGATATGAATTTTTGAACTCAAACTTATCATCATCTTGCTTGTCGGCCAGATTCATACATCTTTGTTGTGGGGACATCACAAGCGGTTCTAGAATAGAGCCGTCAGTGATCTGGAATCCTGAGCGGTTCTACAAAAAGAACCGTCATGATAAACACATCCTGAGCAGTTCTCTGAAAAACCGTCTGTGATGGGCACATATCACAGACGGTTCTACAAAAGAACCGTCTGTGATGGGTGAATATCACAGACGGTTCTACAAAAAAACCGTATGTGATGTTATTTTTATAAGGCCGGGACTGCTAGGGTTTTGCTCTTACTCTTCACCTCTCCCGCGCCCCTTTGCTGTCGCGCGATCTTTTGCCTCCCTTCTAGGGCTCGCCATCACCGCCGTCCGGCCCATTTGCTCCGCCTCCGGTTCCTCGGTCTTGCTCCTGCGCCTCGGCCCGCCTCCGGTTCTGCGCCGCCTCTCCTCGGAGATCTCCGCCTCCTCCTTCGCCGGCGCCGCTGCATCACCTCCATTGCCTCGGCCGCCTCGGTCGGTCGCTCCGCTCCCGGCCCGGCTCGGCGCCTCTGCTGCGCCCGACCTCGCTCCCTTCGGCCCCGGCCTCGCCGGCGTCGCCTCTACTCCACCGGCTCGCCCTCGGCTGCTCCTAGCCCGATCTCCTACAGGGTACCGGCCGGCACAGGTAAACCCTACCTGATCTTCCCTCTCTACTCCTATCTGGCTCTGCTGAGGTGAACTGATAGCTACTAGACTATTCTACTAAGATCTGGTGATTACTCAAATCTAGTGATTTGGGAATGGTGTGCAATGCAAACTGATGTGTGCTGGGTTTACCTCTTGATGGATCTAAGTGGGAGAGGATGGCGATCTTGGCTTGGTGGTGCTCTCCTTCTCTTCGCTCCTGGCTCACAGTTGCGCAATTCTTTGGTGGTGGCTCCTCCTCTGCCCCACAGCTCTCTTTGCTTCTTCTTGGCATGGTGGCTTGCTTGCTTTGAGTTTGAGAATGGGAAATGGGGAGATGAACTTGGCTGGCTCTGGAAGAGGGGATGCACTTCTTGGTGTATTCTTTGGCTTCTTCTTTGGGTAATGCACTTCTCTTTGGGAGGGGATGTATTTGAAATTTCTTGGTGTGCATTTTGTGGTAATGGCTCGGTAGATTACCTCTTGATACCTAAGAAATGGTTGCATCTAGGGTTCATGTGCAAGAAATCAATATTTCATCTTGTTTGTTCAAGGATGTTCTTTTTACTGTATGGCTGTCAGTGAGATGATGAGGATATACTTCATCACTTTCCTTTGTCTATTATTTAGAGCTCATAATTTGAATTTATATTATCATATTCATTTCATGAAGAGTATAGACAATAGGATTGAGATGGCAAAGACTTGTTCTTTTGCAACTCTCCTTACGAGCACAAACTTTGCTTTATTGCTCTATTTATGTTAATTGTTTCATATTTTGCTGGAATTAATTATGAATATTAGCAAATATTGCACATGTTGAGCGTATGTAACTTATATAGATAGCAAGTAGCGAGATGGCGAGGCGCCCGTCTTCTTTGCCTTCACCGCGGCGCCGCACATGGCGAGCGCCGTCTTCGACGCCGTCCTGCAGCGCGCATGAGTCGTAAGCGAGATGGCGAGGAATATCGAAATTGCTGTGGGCGACTAACCATCACGAGTCGGTGACCTTGGGTCCCTCTCGAGTCCCAGAAGCGGCGAGATTCGGACCATCTGCGGGATAATTGCAAGGAATGGGTCCCTATCACCACACCAAAGTGGAAGTGTCGACGGATGATCGAGGCGTCTTGTGGGAAGACCTTAAAGACAAGTTCACTATCCCGAAGCACAAATGGCGCGCGTGCAGCGGCATGCGTTGCTCTCGATGTGTCACAGCGTGGAGGACCTTCAAGGGCATTATTGTCACGCGATGCGTGAACAAGAGTGAGGCGCCCTTCACGAAGTTTCCATTCTTGGCTGGAAACATGGGGCGCCTTTGTGGCTATGAAGGCGACGGACGAATTTAAGAAGCAAAGTGCGGCGCACAAAGCAATCGAGCGCGAAACACTCACCCCACGGACTCGGCCGGCTGATGCAGCGGCTAAAACCCGCAATGGGAGGCGGAGGAGGAGAATCTATTTCACGATATCACGGACCGCGTTCCCTAAGTGGTTAAGCGAGGAAAAAGTCTCGTCGATGGCGTCTCTTTCACAAACCCGCGGACGGGAAGTGACACAGCGTGTGGTAAATATGTCGAACTACCTAGTTATTTATAAGTCCATAACTTCATAGTGTCTATAATAACATGATGACCTCTTGCGGCGTGAATTGATTGCCCAAAGTTCTGAAGGCTCCTTCCAAGCACACGAGGAGAAGGATATACTATCTGGCGATGAAAACAAGGAGCACCGGGTGCCGCGAGGCAAGGAGGTTAACGTACCTTGGCTACATGGATTCATGACGACTACTACATGTATAGAAGTAGGAAGAGATCAAAGGCGAAATGCGACGATGGGTTGGAACTACTAAAACAACAATTTCAGGGCGGATAGCAAGTTTGCGGGACCAACTGAATCAAGTACTCCGCAACCCGATGCAAGCCGCCCGTTATTGCGGGAACCGGTCCTCCTCGACATCGGAGTAGTGTCGCGTCCCGCATAATTTTGAGCGTGGCGGCGACCAATTACCGATAGACGGCATTAAGGTAATGTACATCTATGGAGTGCACCAAAGATAGACCTATAGGGCGCCTTAGCTAGCTGCGTATCATTTTGTAGGAGCCGACGGCATGCAAGCTCAAGCGAGGTTAGTTGGGTCCATTCCTATTGAGGTGCGGGGATGGTGCATCCATACCGAGGATGGGCGATGCGGACATGGTGTCCGGTGGCACATGGTTACGCCGGGGTAGAAGTGGACATGGTACACGAACATTTTATGGCCGTCCACTAGAGATTTGCCCGAGCGAAGAGATAACAACACTAGGGGATCTGTGCGCGGTTTTATCCGATGGCCCAAGGCGGACATCGTCTGGACCCAGCGGTGCGGCAATCTCGGCAGGACCATTCCTCTCCAGCGGGACCCTCCATGACTCCACCTCACATTTCGCCTCGAAGGCCACCTCATTGGTTCCCGTGGAGAAGGCGCAGAAGGAACAAGACAAGCGTGCTACCGTGTCGGTTCCAGTCGTCTCGCGGGAAAACCAGCGCCAATCGTTAAGGCCAAATCGAAATCGGCGAACATTAAGTCGCCTCCCAAGTCCCGAAGTCCGGAAGTACTCCATTGGAAAACCGTTGTGCCCTAACGCACAATTAGCCATTTGGATTTGCTTTTCGGTCTTTGCATGCACGGTACTGCGGAAGACCGGAAAGAAGGGGTGCGATATTGGAATCACCGTCGCATACAAGGATGAGCATTTCTTCAACGGGGTGGGCAACTTCGTCGTGGGCTTCAACGACTTATTCAACCTATTCAACCTAGAAGCCCTCGACGTCTCGCTTCTACGATGTTGGACACTGTAAGTGTGTACAATCAAGTTCTACATTCACGTAATACCGATAAATATCGCAACTCATTGCTTATGTATAGATACATGATGAAAAATGCCCGGGAAGGGTGAGAACCGGTGGGTTTCCTCGACCCACACGTGGTATCTATGCAAACCATCAAAGCAGACCCGACCTTCGTCGAGAACTACATAACGGCATTGCTTCTTGGACCGCAAGAACTACATCTTGGTGCCCTACAACCAAGGGTAAGTGCTTCACTATTTGCTATACAAATTTCATTTGTACTTAGGTTTAATGACTATAGCGACATACATGAGTAGGTACCACTTGGATCCTTTTAGCCATTATACCCGGGAGGAACTATGTGATATATCTTGATTCGTTACTCGAAACAATCACGACTTGACGTGCAAGGAATACTCGACAAGTATGCTCATTTCCTCCATACATATCTCTATTGTAGTCTTCCTTCGTTTGAAATGCCGAGGATAACTTTCTTCAATCATGTAGTTCGTTCATCTCCTATGTTAGCCAACAAGGAAAATACAATGGATCAACGCCCAACTAACACGGGAATGAAATTTTTGATGCAGCGCTACAACACAATAATCCTATATCATACTTCATAATAATATGTCTTCAATGACTATACGTATATATGTAATTCTATTTTTGCGGTGCCTTGACAAAAAAATGATGAGCTATGTGCATTCTCGTTTGCCATCATATGGAGAAAATCATGAGTGCTAAGATGAAGAATCCGAGGTTTGTCAATCTCGAAATAATTATTTTCTAATTGTAAATTTAAATATATACGCTTACCATTTTTCTTGACCTAGCGGCGGGGCTTGATAATAGATTTAGATGGACTCGTTGCGCGCGATATCGCGGACGTTCGAGGAAGCTATGCGCCTTTATCATGTCGAAATAGTTAACAAAGGAGAGTTTCACGCCATCGCCGACCCAGAGTTTCACGCAAATAATTGACTCAACTGTAATCCAATTGTAACTATAGCGACAATACTTCAACAAATTCGATCTTTTATAATTTATTTTGAGTAATGATCACTTTGAGTTGTCAACAATTGATTATCGTGATGTATCATTTTTGTACATGCTTGTTTTGAGAGGGCATGGCTAGCAATTCACGAGGCTAGCCAAAAAAACAGCAAAAATGTAGTTTGGATGACTCAATACCACGAGCGGTTTTTGTTGAAACCGTATGTGATATTTCAATATCACGAGCGGTTCTTAAACATACCGTCTGTGATATCTACTATCACGAGCGGTTTTCAATTAAAACCGTTCGTGATATTTAGTTATCACCGACGGTTTTTAATTAAAACCGTCTGTGATACTATCCTTCACAGACGGTTTGAACAAAAAACCGTATGTGATACTATCCTTCACAGACGGTTTTGAACCGTCTGTGATAACTTCTTGTTATCACAGACGAACAAATATAGGCAGTTTGGAAAGCAAATCTGTGATGGCGTGTTCCGTAGTAGTGAATACCCATTTTTCTTTATTTTAGTATGTGTTTGTACGGATATGATTGTCGAATATTGTGAATGTATGTACTCCATTAATCCTGGGACTAGCATAATATACACATAAAATCATTGTGTCTTCCACGCCCAGGGTTCTGACAGGTGTGATGTCTTCGTGATAGAATAAACTACGGTAATAAGTCTTATGAGCCGACTGTCCCTTACGAGTCTTCGTTTAGGTTAATTGTGCACACAATCAGACCGTCATAAATGGGCGATATACAACAGTGATATATATGTTTTTTTTAGCCTACTGTGATATGCTACCATAAATATACAAACCCACGTTGCAAGTTTAAAATGCCAGTATACAATTCTCGGTGGTTAAACGTGGTAACTACAGGTTAGCTATTCTCTTTTGACTATGGGTCATTTTGCGTACTATGATATGTTGTGCACAGCTTATTTTTGAATTTGGTGGGGAAAGGCTATAGTAAGAAATTATAGCGGTCTGCTTGGCAAGTAATATTGAAGTTAGAAAAATGTTGTTATCAATGCCTTTTTCCTCATATTTTTCACTCATTTGTTATGTTATTTAAAACGCACGATTTCAAATTAGTCCATTGTATTTAAAGTTTCCCAGTTGGCAAAAAATCTGGAGGATGTTGAGCTCGACAGCAGATCAGAGTAAGCGAACATGAGATAACCCTCCACAGCAGTCGGACGACAGCTTGATGGCAATTCCGTTCGGTGAGTTTGAAACCTTCTGTCCCATGAACTCCTTCGGTCCTTCGCTCCCCTCCACTCTAACCACCGATGGGCCATCTCTGACCTCTTTGCTCTCTCCTGAGCACGGCCACAGCCCAGGAAAACAATTTCAATGAAATTTTACTGAATTTTGAAAATTTCAGCCTCCTCCGAAATTTTATAATTTGTTCAAAAAAATCAGAAATATTTGAATTTAGATAAATTACATTCTGAATTCGATTTTGGACAAAATTTGGTCAAATTTCATCCTAATTTCAAGTCCAGATTTCGTCTAGTTCGAAAACCCACCGAAATCCCGAAATTTCGGTGATTTCCGCCGCCATTGAATTTTTTTTTCAAAAACGAAATAAAGTTCCCTGCCACATACAGCATGGATTATGATGTCCGCCGCCGAATCCACCTCTGCACTTGACGGTTGCCGCCGCTGATGAATGCCGTCCACTGTGGTGTTGCAGGTGGGGTGTAGAGACATATAACAGTATCTATAGCCTTGCCCAGATGGATCATGGTCGGCCTCCGTTTATATTCACATTTTATTTATATTGTTCATGGTAGTTAGATGGCGAAATAGTCACCTTTTAGACTTGTGAGTAAAACGGTATATTTTGTCCCTATTGTCGTTTCTGGCTAGCCACTCGTGAATTGTTTCCTTTCTTTTTTTGAAAAGTGTGACTAATTATTTTCCTGTGGTGTGATTTCTTCATCTGAATGTATTCTTGACGAGGATGACCCAACATATGAATCAAACATGCTAGGGATGTGTTTATGTTTGGATGACATGGTAACAGCAAACTTTATGTGCCACGAATTTTATACTGTCTCAGTTCCTTAGCTATGAAATTTATGAGTCTCGTTTCTAGACCATGGTAAAAACAACATGAATTGCAAGTAGCAATCATTTCTTTTTACTAGAGCATGGGTGATTTATTCGTTACTATGTATTTTTTGGGAGGGATTTATAAATTTGTGTCTGGAGCGTCTATACTTCTTGTGACTATTTTTTTTATCCACAAGTCACCTTTCTTAGTCGTAGGATTTTGATCCAATGGTATTACATGTTTTTGTGTTGAGACAAAAAATATTTCTAAACTAGGCAAAGTAAATATAAGTGAACTCTACAAATAAAAAAAATCTAAACTAGACAATACTAAATCTAGGTGAACCCTACAAATACAAAAACAAATAGAACTAAAAGTTACAGCAGAGCTATGCTAAAATTGAACATCATTTGGTACTGTAATTTTAGGCTTAGTACTGTGCAATTGTAGGTGCCTGATAGATAAAAAAATTCAAACAATTGAAAACTAGCAAACCTGATTGCGAAAACATGAATTGCACGTGCACGATTAATAGTAGTATTCTAACATGAGACTGATCATGATCATAACTTGGACCAATAATTTTTTTCCCATTGGAGCAATACAGGTTCATACCAGTAATAATGTACATTAATACAAATGATTACATGGTACGGTCAAATTAATTGTTTTTGTAGCTACCCTATTTATATCTTTTCGACGGATTATAGTAGTGGAGACTTTTATTGTATATTTTGAAAGGTTTTGAGTTTGAAATCTGAAACTTGAAGTTTCTTGACATTTGGAATAAATAGATTTGTCTTAAAAAAGATTTGTCATGGCGTTATAATTTTATTAAGTTTTACAAATATATTGCAGTAGAACTGGTGAACAGTACTGTGTCCATCCCAATTTCCAAAACACAATTTATTTGTACCGGAGGTAGCACTAAAGAAGAAAGTAGTCGGGCGCGGTCCGGCCGTCGAGCCCTTTCTTGTTGTAGTGCGTTAAAATTCCTGAACCGTGGTGCACCTGTACAGTGGAGGATTGCCGTCTGATATGAGATGTTTAATGGGGCCATAGATCCTAGTCGACGTCCAACTCGTGTTGCAGAAGGATGCCACTGAAATCCTTGGTGTTGTTGAGCTCCTGTTGGCGAGAACCCTGTGCTCCACGCTCTTGAATCTCTTGTTCGAGACAATCTGCATGGCAACAGATCGATAATATAGTTAGCTAGATAGTCCCTGCATGCGATTGTCCTGACCAGATGAAGGAACGACGCGACAAATCCAAGGGATATGTTGCAAACACCGAAAAATAGTGGGTCCATCTATACAAGAATTGACAGTTTTCTCAGCTCAAACAGTCAAATTATAGTTCATTTACGGTTTTATTATACATAAATTGTAGTAAATTATTTATGTAATTTTTGTTCATGATTACTATAATTATTCTCTAAAATCTTATAATAACTCATATTTCCATCGTATGACTCAAAATCTAGCATATACTTTGAGAGATGGAGCGAAAACAAAGACAAAAAATGAAATTTTATACCAACAGAATACGGCAATATGGTGATGTTCTGAAGAAAAAAATCATAATAAAACCGGACCCAATTCATCGTATGAGAAAAAATACAAATCTCAAAGTATATTGAACGGTTGAAAATTCAACACTTTTGATATATATAAAAACAACAACAGTCGAATGTTGTTTAGCAAAACCGAAAAAAATCTCCAGTAGTAACCATCAGTTACCGTAATTCTCGGAGACCCCTGGTTAGTAGCAAACCGGCCAAATTTGAATTCAAACCTGAAAATTTTACTTCTAGACCAGAAATTTAAATCCCGACCCCTTTACCGATTTTGAATTCAAAATTTTGTTAAGATCTTTTGGCTGTTTTTTCCCGACATTACACTTCTGCCGTTTTTCTTGGTTTTGCTAAACAACATTCGACTTTTTTTTTGTCAAAATAGTCAAATTTCTATCCGTCCGATATACTTTAAGATTTGCACCTATTCTCATCTGATGAATTGGGTCCGAATTTATTATAATTTTTTCTTTGGAGCATAACGGGTTCACCACATTATCGTATTTTGTTGGTATAAAATTTTATTTTATTTATTTTTGCTCAATCTCTCAAAGTACATGTTTGATTTTGAATCATGTGATGGAAATATAAGTTATAAAGGCTTTCAAGAATAATTACAGTGATTTTTTTATGATTTAATCTATTTTTAAAAAATATTTTAAAGATAGCATCTCCCTAACTTTATTTTCAATTCTGACCCCTGAAGCATGTTGTAACGCTACGGACTTCGGTGTGGCAAACGAGTGCTGTCACGCCGCTCCTCTTGGCACGACAAGACTTAGCCCTAAAAACGGATATGTCTTGGCTCGGAAGTCTAGCGTAGTAGCTTTGACCACACCATAGCACGTAATGTGACAGATTATTTTTGTCATGCCGCGTATTGTAGCGTGACCAAAGGGTCAAAATTAGAACTAAAGTTAGGAAGAGGTTATCTTTAGCATATTTTAAAAAAAATGGATTAAATCATAGAAAAGGTCATTGGAGCGTGCTAGAGTATTTGTACTATGTATTGTCAAGGAGTTGAAATTACAGGAGGAGAGCAGTATGTGTTGTCTTTAGATTAACGGGTTTCCTAATTTTCAGTTATCTTAAATTTTCTTACCCATCAGTCATGTAACATCATAATCTTGGGTTTGTATTTCAAATGTATAAAAATGAGAACAATTTAAAACTTTTGATACATTATGTTGTCATTTGAATTCTCTGGATTTTCATTCTTTGGTTTTAGCGAATTTTAAAAAACTAATGCTTCAATTCACTTAACACATAGTCATTTAAAACTTTTGAAACAAAATCTTGTGATCAGTCTATGAGAATAATTTTCCTAGGTTCTTAAACATCTACTTGACTCACCTGAAAATTTTCATAATTTCTAGAATTATTTTGCTATTTTAAAATGGGCAGTCAAACCAGTTGGTCCTTAGTCAAAAACATATACCAAATACTTAAACATTTCTACAGAAAAATTAATCACTCTAAAAACTCTGGAAAATTTACACAAGGGTCTACACTTTGTCAGAAGCCTCCCATATAATTTTTAGAATTTTTAGGGTGTTAAAACTCAGTCTAAAAAATTGTAAGCCTCTCAGCCTTTTGAAATCAACTCGGTCCAAGCAATCGAGTTGACTCCACTCGATTTCGACCAGCCTCTCGATTTCGACCAGCCTCTCGATTTCGATCAGCATCTCGATTTTGACCACACACTCGGTCTGACCAGACCGCCTGACCAGGTCCGACCCAACCACCTAACAAGACCGACCCGATCCTCTTACATTGAGCCACTGACCGGTGGGCCCCCGCTATAGTTTCTCGTTTCCACGCGGACGTCATGCCCTCGCCAGCACCCTCGCCAACACACTCCGCCCGTGCGTTAGTGCCAACTGCCGCGCCCACCGTTTCTAACGTGCTCCCAAGGTTTATCCCGCGTCCTCCTCTCTCGCCCATGCCCTGGCTCATCATTAACTCCCAGTCACCTCATCATCCCCTCCCTGTCACTAAACTCGTTCATGGCAGTGAGCAATGAACAGAGCTCAGCGTCGAGTGCGCCTCCTCGCTATTCTCCACCCTGGTCCCTATTTAAACCTTTTGAGTTTCTCCATCTTCCTTTTTCGCAACCCTGAGACACTCCTAGCTCTCTCAGCCTCTCACTCCCTGGCAAGGCAGAGAGAATTTGGAGCTCAAGCTCGAGCTCGAGCTCACGGCCGTGGTTTCGCCGATGTGTTCTCGCTGCAACCATAGAGCTCTCCCCTTTCTCTTCGAGTCTTATCATGTTCTAGGGCTCAAGTATAAAATCCCCTAACTTAATTTTACCTTTCGACCACAGGAACCACCAAAATTAGGCTTCTTCTCCATCTCTAACGTGCTCAAGTCGTCGTCCCCTCATGATGCTCATCGCCGCCGTCGCCCATACCAAGCTTTTACGACATCCTCGACCATGTCGACCACCAATGACCACATCGACCACCTTCGACCACTTGCAACCATCTACGACCACTTTCGACCACCTTCAGGAAATTTCACTTTACCCCTCGCAGGGGCTCTTGCATGCATTCAATTCCTTAGTGTGTCGTCGTGGACCACATCGATGATGACAAGTGCAGCAGTGAAGCCCCGAGAGTTTCTCTGTGTTATTGGAGTTTCGACCACCTCAGTATCGTAATCGTTAGGGCAATTTTTTGTCGGTTTAAGGTTAATCTTTAACTTATTTTTTCAGTAGTTGTCATTTAGATTCTGAGACTCGTCGGCCCCATCTGTCATGGTAGAGGCTCGGATTTCCTGAGCATAAAAATTAATTAATACTTTTATATTTTTCGTAATGGATTATTTGTGTATTGAAAATTGCTTAATCTTAAAAATTGCATAAGTAATTCATTTTAACTCCAAATGAAGTGAATCAATTTTTTTTTGTTCTTAGATTGTCATGCTCTATATACCATTAATTTTTCTTATTCACCATCACTCTGGATATTTTCGCATGAACAGTAACCAAAAGTGAAATTATTGATGTTCTTTCCTGGTAAAATTGTTTATGCTATAACTTTTGCATGCAACATGCGCATCAAATGATTTTTATTTCTAAATTCATTTAAAATCATGTTCTACCTTCTGTGTATATTTCATGATTTTTGGATTATTTTTGGTTTTTTGAGTTTATTCGGCGTTATCTGTTCCTATTGGTTCTGCTTGGTTCTTTCGCAAGGTTTCGACCATTCTATTATATACGAGAGTGATCCTATGCAGCAAGTTGATTATCTTCAGCAAGGCAAGCAGCCCCTCCCTTTGATCATATTGCTCCCATTACTTTTGATACAATTATTTTAATTGCAAATGTATCTATGCATATGCTATATTGATGTAAATTTTTGGTAGGAATAGTTAATCCGAATAGATGCATGAGCTGTAGATAAATATTATCATTTCCACTGAGCCTAAGTTAGATTATTGCTAATGATTTAGAGTCCAATATATGGACTCTGGTCATTTATATGTATGTAGTATATGAGTCGGTTTGCTTAGCAATACTTAGAACGGTAGCATAGGGATCATCGCTTTGGTGATGGTCATTGTATCATCATTCTAAATACTTAGGTGAGGGTGCTCCTGTGTATAATGTATTTGGAAAACTAAAACTAAAAATAAAACGATTTGGACTTGGGTAATTGGGTTGTCGGTGTGGTTATTGGGTGTGTGATTGTGCCCAAGTCAACAAGGATTGAATTACTTATGTCAGATTCAATCACTTTTGTGTGCATCCACATGAGGTCATATGGAAACCTCTTAACTTAGTACTTGGTGTGTTAGCTCAGTGCATACGAGGTTGTGTGTGTTGTGTTAAAAATATTACGTGTGTGTTGGGTATGGGGAGTTCGTTCGTGTCTAGGTTCTCCACACCAAAGGGCATCCGTAGTTATTCTAGGCTTTACCCCAAGAGGTAGTTGACCTAGTCTTTACTGATGACTCCGACACAACGTATGCCTTTCCATCCATACGGACGACTCGTAGTTAATGCATTATATTAGAAAACATCTCGTAGGACTTAGCTCTACCGGTATACCTAAGGAAGTGTGCTAAATAGCTTGGCAAAAGGAGCAGTCTGATATGTGGGTAAAGTTGTACACCCCTGCAGGGTTTAATCTATTCGAGTAGCCACGTTTTTTGTTATGACAATGCTTGATTAGGTCGTGCAAGAATTAGACTCAATTTGGCAAAATTGCTTTATAATCTATTACTCTATTGCCAAGAAAATTGCTTTATGCTGAAAACTGCTTAGTGTAGTGGCCTTTCCTTTGATACATGAATACATCTATATATTCTTTTGCTTGTAAGACTTGCGAGTACAACTTTGTACTCAACCCCCATTGCTGCAATTTCAGAGGAGGTTTATCTCCAAGGGATCAACTATTGTGAGACCGACTTCCTGCATAACGACTAGCTCGGCAGGTTTCCAATCGGTTGCCTTGTAGGTAAGGGCAGCCGATTGGGTTTTGTTTATGACCATCTTATGGCTCATTATTTTCTCTACGTTTTGGTACTTTATCATTTTATTTGACCGACTGGCCCTTTTTGTGTAATACGAACTCTGTTTGTCTTTTGTGTTGTAAATTATGAAGACTTGGTATTGTAATAACTTGTGTATGGAATTGATGCTTTAAATTTTGTAAAGTTTTATGTGTACCGCTCCTGGGAGGTATACAATACACAGAATGGGATATTTAATTTGTAATTCTATGACCAATCGGATGGTTAAGTATTACAAGTTAAATACCCTAGGTTCTCACAAAGTAGGTATCAGAGCCAGACTGATCATAGAAACCCCTAGTTTGGTCGTCTGTAGGATGTTTTGAAAAACTTATCTTCAAAATATCCAATATTTAATGAAAACTTAAGTAAGTTCTCAGATTTTACTCCTTACCTATCTTAGATTGCAAATCTTGTTCTTGTTTGAGCTTCGAAAAGTTTTTTCCCTCTCATCTCCTTTCAAAAGATTAGTTAAAAAATCATTTAATTTCAGATTAGGGAATCAATAAGAGTTGAAAATATGAAGTGTTGGCTGTTATTTGGAGAAGAATAGAAGCATTTGGAGTTGGAAAATTCATCTCAGAGCTCGGATACAAAATCTGGACAGCAAGCACAAGTTTTGGATATTAAGCTCTTAGTTCGTCGTTAGGACTAAAAATGAGAGGATAATTCAACTAAAACTCATGGGACATAAAAGGGTAAGGTGCGATATTAGATGGCTAGTGCCAAATGCGTCCCTAGATGGTTTTTACCATGCTCATTAGATGCAATAGAACTTGAGTTGTGTTCTGAAATTTTTCGTCCCAACCGATCGCTCGTTCATTCAATACGAGTTAGTCGTGTCAGGAAAAATAATCATTTGATTTATGGTTTTGTCTTTGGTTCTTATGCCTTTATACAAATAGTTGGTGTTCATTTCTTGCTAATATTTGTTTGCTTATATTAGAGTAATATCTCATTCCCCTAGTCTATTGCTTCTCTACTGCTATCTTTCGCATCTAGTCTTCGAGTGTTGTTGCTGACCCTTTTCGTCGGAATAGGATGACCAAAAGAACCCGAAGTGGTCAAGGTCAGCCCGCTGGTCATGATGAGGAGCTCCCACATCCTCCCACTATGGCCAAGGTTCTCGCTCAGATCGAGCGAAACAGGATGGATCAGATGAGGATCCTGGAGATCATTGCTCAGAATACCTCTGTTCCGGCGGCTCCCTCTAGATTAGGAGGACGAGTTGGACATCAGCCACGAGGAGGATTTTCAGAGTTCCTTCGCACACAGCCACCGGCGTTCTCACGGATCGAAGAATCGCTTGCGAGACGGTGGCTGCGTCTAGTCAGCGGAGCTCAACATCTCTGATGCCAAGATCATGATAAGGCGCTCTTCGCCTCTCATCAACTGGAGGGGGCAGCGCTTTCATAGTGGGAGAACTTCCTTGCAATGCAGTCCGCGGGCTAAGCTGTCACCTGGGAGAACTTTCGTATTGCCTTCCGATGGGCTCACGTCATTGCTGGCTTGATGAAGCTAAAGAAGGAGTTTCTTGCGCTCAAGCAAGGACGCAAGTCAGTGACGGAGTATTTACAAGATTTCAACCATCGGCTCGGTATGCTCCGGAGGATGTGCCCCCGATGGCGTAGCGAGAGGTTCATGGATGGTTTCTTGAGGAGCTACAGGACAAGGTGTTTATTGTTGACTTTCCCGACTTTTAGACGTTGGTCGACAAGGCCATTATCACTGAGTACAAGAGGAGAGCAGTTGGCGAGTCCTGCAAGCACAAGTGGGAGGCCCATAAATCAGGAGGAGGCAGCCTTCCCCGACCTCGCTTCGGGCAAGCCCTAGTGCCCCATCCTCAGGCTCCACCGTCACCGAGGCCACAGACCTTTGTACATCTCCCTCCGCAGGCCGTGTTTCAACCACGTATACCTGCAAATAGCAAGGTGGCCTATGCAATCCGGATGCTGAGGTCACTTGCTTCTTCTGCAACAACAAGGGCCACTATGTGAATAGTTTCCCTATGAAGGCTGAAGCAGCCACTCACCCTAATCAGGGGCAAGTGCAAGAGGAAGGATGTGGTCATCCCCTAGCTTAGAAGGTGGCCTAGAAATTTTAGAAGGCTGTACGCGGTCGAGTCAACCATATCTCAGCCGAAGAAGTGCAGGAGGCACCCGACGTTATGTTGGGTACGTTTCTTGTCAACTCTCGTCCTGCTACCATTTTATTCGATTCTGGAGCTTCTCATTCCTTTATATCAAAGTATTTTGCTGCACTTAGTGATATTCAAATTTTTCACATGCATGCCCCTTTGATTATTCGCTCTTCGGGGTCGGAAATGAGAGCTGAAAATGAGTGTCGGGATGTGTCTATTGAAATCGAAGGAGTGGGATTCTTGGCAAATCTTATCCTCCTCAATTCAACGAGTTTGGATGTGATACTTGGTATGGATTGGCTGTCCTAACACTTAGGATAAATCGATTGTGCTAAGAAATTCATCTCCCTTACAAGTCCCTCCCGTGTGCTAGTTGGAATTACGCCAAAACTGTGAGGACCACATCTTTTTGCGCTTGAAGCAAAGTCAACTCTGGAAATTCATGAAATCCCAGTGGTGGTGACTTCACTAATGTATTCCCTGAATAATTGTCTACGATTCCTCCAGTCTGAGACATTGAGTTCATCATCGAGTTGCTTCCCGGTACCGCCCCGATTTCGAAGAGGTCGTATAGAGTGCCTCTGAATTAATTGGAGGAGTGGAAGAAGCAACTTGGTGAACTTCAAGAGAAGGATTTCATCTGCCCAAGCTCATCACCGCGGGGTTGTCCTGTGGTCTTTGTGAAGAAGAAGGAGCAGACTATGCGGATGTGCGTCGATTACCGTCCGCTGAATGAAGTGACGGTGAAGAACAAGTACCTGTTGCCCCGGATCAACGACCTTTTCAATCAATTGGCCGGAGCTCGAGTATTATCCAAGATTGATCTGATATTGGGTTATTACCAAGTCGAATTAGATCCGAAGATATTCCGAAGATGGCTTTATCTACTCGTTATGGACTATACGAGTATACCGTCATGTCTTTCGGTTTGATAAATGCTCCTGCCCTATTCATGAATCTTATGAATATGGTATTCATTGAGTATTTGGACAAGTTTGTGGTGATCTTCATTGATGATATCCTCATCTACTCGAAGAATGATGAAGAGCATGCTGAACATGTGAAGCTAGTGTTAGGAAAGTTGTGTGAGCACCAACTTTACGCAAAGTTCAGCAAGTGTAAGTACTGGTTGGGAGAAGTGGCATTCTTGGGCCATGTTCTTTCAGTGGGTGGCATAGCCGTGGACACTCGCAAGATCAGCTATGTGCTCTCATGGGATTAGCCCAAGTCGGTAATTGACGTGAGAAGTTTTCTCGGTCTAGTGGGCTACTATCGTCACTTTATCGAGAATTTCTCTAAGATCGCAAAGCTGATGATGGAATTGCTCAAGAAGGACAAAAGGTTTGTATGGTCCACTGATTGTGAGAAGAGTTTTCAAGAACTCAAGAAGATGTTGATCACACCTCCAGCTCTCGTCCTTCCCAATGTCCACCGAAACTTCTATATCTTTTGCGATGCTACTCGTCAAGGACTCGGGTGTGTTCTTATGCAAGAAGGAAAAGTGGTGGCCTATGCATCAAGACAATTGAGACCTCATGAGCTCAATTATCCAACCCATGACTTGGAACTAGGCTTGCGATGGTCTATGCACTAAAGATTTAGCGATATTACCTCATCGGTAATCGTTGTGAGGTGTATTCAGACAACAAGAGTTTGACATATCTTTTCACCCAACTGTATCTGAACCTTAGGAAAAGAAGGTGGTTGTAATTGATTAAAAATTATGATATGGGTCTCCATTATCATCGGGCAAGGCCAATGTTCTTTGCCGCCTTTTCGGTCGAAAGGTCTATAGCCATACCTTGATGATCAAGGAACAACGACGCCCTTCACAAAGAATTTGATGGCTCAACTTGGGAGTGGTTTAGCATGATTTCCTCACTGCCATAGAGGTGCGACCCACCTTGGAAGATCAAATCAGGGCTGCTCAGCAATCAAACAAAGGAGTAAACCAAATCAAGCAGAATATCAAGAATGAGACAGCCAAGTGCTTCTTAGAAGATGATCATGGTGTTGTGTGGTTCGGACAACACCTTGTGATTCCGAAGAACATAGAATTGCAAAACTTAATCGCCGTGAAGCCCATTATTCTCCTTTGTCCATTCACCCGAGCCACAAAGATGTATCAAAATCTCCATCAGAGATTCTGGTGGACCTGAATGAAGAGAGAGATTGCAAGGTTCGTTGCCTAGTGCGACGTATGTTATCGTGTAAAGGCCAAACATCAACGTCCAGTGGGTTTGCTACAACCCTTGCAAGTGCCTGAATGGAAGTGGGATTCTATCGGCATGGATTTTATCACTAGTCTGCCCCATACATCCAAATGAAATGATGTCATTTGGGTTGTCATTGATCGACAGACTAAAGTGGCATACTTCCTACCTGTCAAGACCGATCTTCGTGTAGGTATTTTGGCGGATCTCTACATAGCCCACATCGTGAGTTTGCATGGTGTGATAAGTACAATTGTTTCTGATCGTGGTTCACTCTTTACCTCCCGGTTTTGGCATAGTTTACAAGAGGGTATGGGAACTCATCTTTCTTTCAGTACCGCATACCATCCACAAATCGATGGCCAAGTGAAGAGAGTCAATCAAATTTTCGAAGACATGCTTTGTGCTTGTGTTCTCTCCTATGGGAATAATTAGGATAAATGCTTGCCGTTCGCCGAGTTCTCCTACAACAACAGCTTTCAAGCTAGTCTCAGTATGGTACCATTTGAGGCTCTATACGGGAGAAGATGTATAACCCCGTTGAATTGGTCTGAGATCTGCAAAAGACCATTCTTTGGCCCGGACTCGATCAATAAAGCCGAAAGTCAAGTTCGGTTGATTCAAGACCGGTTACGCACGGCTCAATCAAGGCAAAGCGTTATGCAAATCGGCGTCGTCGCGAGTTGAGCTTTGTGCCTAATGATTTTGTATATATCAAGGTCTCTCCTTTGAAAGGACATCAGTGATTCGGCGTCAAAGGCAAGTTAGCTCCTCGATATGTCGGACCTTACCACATCATCGAGAAGAAAGGAGTTGTTGCTTACAAGTTGGAATTACCTGCTGCACTTTTGGAGGTACATGATGTATTCCACGTGTCCCAATTGAAGAAGTGCCTTCGTATCCCAATCGAGGAAGCTCCATTGCAAGCTCTTGATGTTCAAGAAGATCTGACCTACCGGGAGCATCTGTTATCCTCAAAGAAGCTGAACGGAGGACAAGGAATCATGCCACTAAATTCCGTAAAGTTCAGTGGACAAATCATACCAAGGATAAAGAAACCTGGGAACGAGAGAATCGCCTTCATGTGGACTACCTGTGTCTTTCTTTTCTGAGTAAACAGAATATCGGGACGAGATTCTTGGGGGGCGGGGATTTGTAACATCCCAATTTTGGATTTTTATTTCAAATGTACAAAAATGAGAATAATTTAGAACTTATGCATATTGTTATCATTTGAATTCTCTGGATTTTCATTATTTGGTTTTGGTGAATTTTGAAAAACTAATACTTCAATTCACTTAACACATAGTACTTTAAATCTATTCAAACAAAATCTTGTGATCAGTCTATGAGAATAATTTTCCTAGGTTCTGGAACATCTACTTAACTCACCTGAAAATTTTCATAATTTCTAAAATTATTTTACTATTTTAAAATGGTCAGTCAAACCAGTTAGTCCTTGGTCAAACACCTAAACGAGAGACATAAAATATTTCTACAGAAATATTTATTTCTCTAAAAACTCTAGAAAATTTACACAATGGTCTAACTTTGTCAGGAGCCTCACATAAAAATTATAGAATTTTTTAAGCTATAAAACTCTATCTAAAAATTCGCAGCCCTCTCAGCCTTTTGAAATCAATTCGGTCAAACCAATCGAGTTGACTCCAGTCAATTTTGACTAGCCACTTGATTTCCTCTAGCCTCTCGATTTCGACCAGCCTCTTGATTTCTACCAGCCTCTCGGTTTCGACCACCCACTCGGTCCAACCAAACCCTCCAACCAGGTCCGACCAGACCCTCCGACCAGGTCAAACCCATCCACCGACCAGGTCTGACCCAGCCACCTAACCAAATCGACCCAATCCTCTTACCTTGAGCTGCTGACCGGTGGGCCCCCGCTGCAGTTCCTCATCTCCACACGGACATTGAGCCCTCGCCAGCGTGCTCCACCCGTGCGTCAACGCCAACTACCGCGCCCACTGTTTCTGACATGCGCCCATGGTTTCCCCGCGTCCTCTGCTCTCGCCCATGCCCTAGCTCACTACTACAGAAAACCTTATCACAGACGGTGCGGAACCGTCATCACAGACGGTTTTTGAACCGTCTGAATTTTTATGTCTGTGATAACAGGCGGTTATCACGAGCGGTTTTCAACCAAATGCGTGATAAGTTTAACATGACGGTTTTATTAAAAAACCGTCTATGATACTACATAATCACGAGGCGATTTTTAATAGGGCAAATGCGTAATCTTCGGCAATACCACGAGCGGTTCTATTACCAAAGCATGCGTGATCTTTGTTATATCGCGAGCGGTTTTTAATAAAACCGTCTGTGATACTAAAGTATCACGGAGCGGTTTGAGCTAGAAACGTCTGTGAGGCTTGCATATCACGAGCGGTTCTTGGTTTAAGCGTGCGTGATATGTCCTTCCACTAACTAGTTTTGTCATTATTTTCAGCTAGCCTCGGGAATTGCTAGCCATGCCCTCACGAAAACAAACAAGCGAAACAACGACATCACAGTTATTGACAACTCAAAGTGATCATTTAACTCAAAATCAATTACAAGCGAATAAGTAGAAGCGGCTACATCACAGTTATTGTTGACAACTCAAAGTGTTCATTTAACTCAAAATCAATTAAAAAGAATGTTTGAAGTATTGTCGCTAGAGTTACAAATTGAATTACAACTAGTCAAAGTGAGTTACAATATTGAATCAATTACAACTAGTCGACGACGTGAAACTCTCCGTCGGGGTTAACGATTTCCGACTTGATGAAGCTGCGAGCAACCCTCGAACATGTGTGACCTCGTTCTTACGGAGTGCTTTTAACTCTAGGTTCAAGTCACATCGCTAGCAAGAGTAAAGTAGTAAGAATATATATTTAAATTTATAATTAGAAAATAACTATAGCGAGATTGACCTACGGGGATCGTGTGTCGTGGAATTAATCAATAGCGCATATGATGGCATCGTAGAATGCGCATAGGTGATCTTGTTTTTCTTGGTGACAATGCAAAAATGGATATACATATATAGTCTGATCGATTCGAGGGCTTAATATTTACGGAGTATGATATATTATTATTGTGTTGTATCGCGTCTGGAAATCGCATCTTGTGGGTTAGTGTGGCGCTCGTTCCTTGTATAAACCTCCCTCGACAACATAGCGATGAGCGCCCTACATGATTCCAAAAGTTATCCTCGTCCATTTCAAATTAAGGAAGACTACAATACAATTATGTGCGGAGGAAATGATCGTACCTTTCAGTATTCCTTTAAGAAGGGTGAAGTCATGGTTTTTGTTGAGTAGAGAATCAAGGTACAATACCATGTTCCTCTTTGGCACAATAATCACAAGAATCGATGGAACCTACTCATGTATGTCGCTATAGTCATAAACCTATATATGTTCAAGCGAATTTTGTGTAGCAAGTAGTGAAGCACTTACTTACGGTTGTGCGGCACCATTATGTACTCCTTGCCGTTCACGAGCAAGCAATCCCATTTTATGTAATTCTCGGCGTAGGATGCATCTTGGTTTATTGTTTGCTCACGAGATCACGTGCGGTCGAGAAACCCACGGTTCGTTGATTCGACGGGCACATTTCATAATGTATCATGCGTAAGGAATGAGTTGTGATATTTATCGCTATCACGTGAGTGTAGAAATTGATTGTACACACTTACGGTGTCAACATCGTAGAAGTGAGCGTCGAGGCGGTTTGGTTGTATAGGTCGAATAAGTCCTCGAAGCCCACGCGAAGTGGCGCCTCGTGATGAAAATGCTCGCTCTCGTGTCGGCGATTCGGTATGGCTCCCCTCCTCTTGGGTCTTGCGCATGTACCACTCATGCAAAGATTGACAAGCTAGTCCGGCGGTTAGTTCTTTGTCGAGACCAGCGGATATCAAGGAGTATTGCGGGCTTGGCGGCGCTTGAATCTTCTTCGATATCGATTTGCGTAATGAGGCGCTGCGATACGTCTTCTCTGGAGATGACTCGAGGGGCGATATGGTGACACGCTTGTCTTGTCCCTTGGCGTCTTCGGCGGGAACCGATGGCGGGCTTACGAGGCGAAGGTTGGGGCGGACTCATCGAGGTCCTATGGAGAAGCGAGCGGTCGTGGCGATATCGGCGTCCGCTGCGAGGGTCGAGCGATGTCCTTCTTGGGCCTTTGGATAAAAGTGTGCGCGGCATCCCCTAGTGTTGTGATTTCTTCGTTCGGGAATTTCGGTAGGATGGCCATGAAATTGTCATGTACCATGTCCACTGCACCTGGCGTAACCTGCGCCCGGTGGTACCGTCTTTGCTTGCCTCTTCACAGTATGGATACACCATACCCGCCCGACCTCAATAACAATCGACCCAACCATCCTCACTTGGAGCTTGCGGCGTCGGCTCCTACAAAGCGGTACACAATTAGCTAAGGCGTCCTATATGTCTATATTTGGAGCATTCGAGATGTACATTACCTTGATGTCGTCGATCGGTAATTGCGTCGTCATGTCGAGAATTATGTGTGGGCCAGCGGCCTTCTCCGATGTTGAGGAGGACTTGCTCCCAAATTAACGAGGCGGCTTGCGCCCTCATGAGTTCATTTACTTGGTTACGTAAACTTGTTATTTGTCCTTGAAATTTTCAATAATGACATGTTCGGTAGGCGTCGTGCTGGTCCTTGGATCTCTTCCTACTCCTATATGTGGCGGTCGTGTGGGAATCCATCCCTCCAAGGTGCGTAAACCCCAGCGCCTCGCGTTCGACCGGGTGCTCCTTGTTTCCCGAGGGCGTAGATAGTACATCCTTCTCCTGTCCACTTGAGGAACCTTGGGAAGATCGAAAGTCAATGCTTCTGCAAGAGGACATCATGTTATTATAGACACCATGAAGTTATGGACTTATTAACAACTAAGTGGTTCGACATATTTACGAGCGTTGGGACAACGCCTCGTCTACTGGTTTGCGAAAGAGATCTTGCCCAAAGGCGTGGCGATGCCCTCGCTCTCAACGAGCTCGGCGCTTGCGAGATCGACAAGCGGTCGGGCGGCGGTCTCGTCCTCGCCGCCCACCCGTGGCTTTACCGCGTACCAGCGGTGCCGAGTTTGTGGGGTGAGTGTTTTGGGCACAGAGAGCTCATGCGCGCACTTTGCTCCTGAAATTCGGCCGTCGTCTTCATGCGCACGAAGGCATCCCATGTATCCGCGACAAGAAAGGATGCCGTGAAGGCGTCAGGCCGGTGTTCACATCTTGCGTGACAAGCGGGCTCTTGAAAGTCCTCCCGCGTGGCACATCGCGGCGGCGCGTGCCATCGCTGCGATGTGCAGTACGCCGGGGAAAGTGAGCGAGCGGCTCGATCCTGGCTGGTCTCTGTACATCCGTCGGACACTTCTAGGTTGGGGTGGTTATGAGGACCCGTTCCTTGCAAGTACCCAGCGGCGGTCGGAATCGCGGTTGCTTTCTTGGGACTCGGCGGGATCGGCGTCAGCGACCTCGTGATCGTCATGCGGCGAGGCAATTTGGATATTCCTCGCCTTCGCTGCGTACCACCTTGATCGGAGATCGGGCGCATTGGCGGCGTCGATGGCGGCGAAAGCGGTGCCTCTGCCATCTCGCTTACTTGCTATCTATATAAGTTACGTGCATAATTATTACATAGTATATAATATATGAAATTGCACAAAAAATATAAACAAATATAATCAACGTTTGCCATCTCGAGTAAAATAAAATAAATTGCCGTCGGTGTACCATAAGAATCATCACGGTTCCCGGGTTTACCAGTTAGTCGGCACCTAAGTATCGAGACTACCCACACCAACCTAGGTTAACAGGCATCTTGGTTTTCAAGTCACCTAGGCTAACCAGTTAGTCGACTTGGGATACCCATGATACCTAGGCCAACCTAGTAAATCGACACGTCTTACTTCCATAGGTTTTCATCATTCGGCACTATACCTCAAGTTTGAATCGAAAATTAATTAAGAAAACATAACCACGCTACCAACTAGTATCTTGATGTTTATTAAGAAAACATAGTAAAATGTTGATCAAGCCAGACAACTACAAGAGATTTTTCTTAATAAATGCGAGAAAAGTGAATGAAATGAAATACATGATTATAAACTAAAATTCTCGACCTCTATGACAATAGTAAACCTCTTGTTAGGGCTCTGGTTGCTCGATGGCGATTCAATCACTTGAAGAACGAATCTAAAACATAAAAAAATGCATGATCAATGTCTTAATGCATACTTAACAACATGCTTAAGTTATACCTTACTCAAGGACAATACCCCATATATAATAGCTGCTACCACATGATAGCGAATTTAATGGTTTAGTAAAGCATTTCAATTTCAGTTTTGAGCTGAAGCGAATGGACTAAGTGGTATCCGCTGCGATAAAGGAGTAAAGACACAGATTAATGAGCCATGATTTTAAGCAAAATGATATCGTTGATTAATTCATGGCTAAATGAGTAATATTTAAAGTTCATCTCAACACTTACCACCGGCTAGCAAGCATTGACGATTCGGTTAAAACATAGCTCTGATGTCATTTGTAACCAAAACTAAAATCGGACAAATTAGAGAATGAATGCTTGTTGATTCACTAAACCATGATAAATGAACATTTCTAATGAGGTTATAGCTAGATGAGTAGTAGTTAAAGTTTAACTCATCATTAATCATTAGATAACACTCAAAGCGATTTGGTTTGGTGGACTTAGAGATAACTTGCAATTTTCAGATTTGCAAAAACCAAAAGCGGGCGAGTTCTAGCAGTAAGCTTCTTTGCTATGTTGGAGTTATGAGAAAATGATATTTCGGATTAAATTCTGATTAAAGGAGTATAATTTAAAGTCTAATTCCTCACCAAAATTAGCTAGCACTTATTAACTGATTTCGAATGTGTAAATTTCTTAGCAACATTGTCTCCAAATGCATGACACACGCAAACATCCAGCAAGCAATGTGTAAATTTCTTAGCAACAATTGCAATATCCAAGACTCAACACATCAATTGAACAAATGCCTAAGGGTACCAATTCTTGGGTTCAAAACAAGCTAAGAGGGTAAGTTTCGGTACTTCATTTTATATGTTTTGGCACTAATAGGTTATGTGCTATCCAAAAATAGACCCAAAATCCATAGTGGGAGTGACCTCGGTGCATACATATACCTATAGCACACACAAACTAATACACATCAGCGTATCCAAAACCGACCACATAAATCATGCTAACTTACTCAACCAACATGAGTTGTGCATGGGCAACTTACTCATTCCATATCGGAACAAATTTAAGTGCAGAACAAACTTTAACCTTATATGTAAGTAAAAACAAGAAGCGACAAGGAATCTAAATCAGGACATCTCAAGAATTGATAAGCATCATGTAATCGGATCAACTAGGTAGATGCAACTAGGAGTACCACGGGTAGGGGATCGGGCGAGGAGCGCCGGCGGCCGGTGGAGTAAGCGGCAGCCGCGGTCTGCGAACCCAGCGGGCGAGGTCAGCAGCGAGGCCGAGCGAGCAGCCGAGGCCGGCGGCCAGTGGCCAGGCTGGCTGTGAGAAGCGATCTGGCGGCCGGGCCGCCGGCAGCGCCGAAGCCGAGAGAGGCGGAGATCTCAGGGAGGCGGCCTTGGCGGGAGCGAAGGGGGCGCGAGGAGCGGCAGAGGCAGGAGCGGAAGCGTGGTGGACAGCGAAGAGCGCGTGAGAGGTGAAAAGTAAAAGCAAAACCTAAGCGGTCGGCCTTATAAAAATAACATCACAGAGCGGTTCTTTAGTAGAACCGTATGTGATATTCATATCATGAGCGGTTCTAGGTAATAGCCGTGCGTGATATGAATACATCACTGAGCGGTTCTAAGGTAGAACCGTGCATGATATCACCATCACGAGCGGTTCTACTAAAACCGTGCGTGATGTGTGCATATCACGACGGTTTTATAAAGAACCGTCGTGATTCATTATCCTGACGGCTCTATTCTAGATCGATGCGTGATATCCCCACAACAATGTATGAGCTGTTGGATAAGCGATTATGATGACAAGTTTGAGTTCAAAGTTCATATCTAATTCAACTCAACATTACCATGAATATCACATTGACATCAATATTAAATATCACAAGTCCATAACACATTAACACATGACAATGGAATAAATAAATTAATTACAATGGAGTAAATTCTTAATTAAAATACAGCCCTTCATGATGATCGCGCGCATATAGCTAGCTTCCTCCTTTGGGTTCTTCCTCGAGCACGATCACGAGTCTCGAAGGTGGCAACTCGTCAAATTAATTGTATTCTTCCTCGTCCACTACATTCTCAACTCAGAATCCTCCTTTTCCATGAAGAACTACGTGGCGCTTCTTATTTCTGGGTCGGTTACATAGAAGACTTGAACAACTTGGTTGCTTGATCTGAATGGTTCGTCTTTGTATCAGACACGTTCGAGGTCCGCAGTAGTGACGCGTGCTTGTCGACCTTCACATGGGAGATGGACCATGGCACGAAATAGGGGATCTTGAAAAGCACGTGGTCGATCTCCCATATCTCCTCTATTTGCCCATAATCACGAGCTCCTCGGCCCATCGATCTTGAATGCATCTATCACGGACAACTGCTTTGTTTTACCTTTGTGCTCTTCCTATCTGGTGCCGTATAAAATGTGTACCCATTTATGTCGTATCCTTGCCATGTGACAATTGTAAGCTGTGGCCCTCTTGCCAACCATAGCGTATCATCACTTGATGACCTCCGAGTGATTCGCGCCTTTAACCATTCGTTGAGCAAGCGGTTGTGCTCTCTGGTGATCCAAACCTCCGGCCGGACGGATTACATTGGCGTACCATGTCTTTGTGCTCGTCGATGTGCGGGGACACTTGGGTCATGTGTTGCAAGGCCGTGAAATGGGCTTGGCGTCGTATCGGATCGGGGGTGATTGATTTCCTTCCGATAGTCCGATACCATCGGTCTCCCCTCATGGCGAGATAGAGGCACCAATCGGATCCACGAGCCATGTAGTCGGCGCGAGAACTCAATGACCTCTTAGTTGCATAACCCGATGATCTTGCCCTCCGGTCGAGATCGATTCCGTCGTAGGACTTGAGAATTCCCATGTACCTCTCGAGCGGGTACATATGGCGTAGAAACACGGTCTGCAGTATATCTTTATCTCTTTCACAAGGTGAACAATGAGATGGACTATGATATCGAAAAATGACGGAGAAATATATCTCAAGATGACACGAGTCGTCACTACCTCGGCTGCGAGCATCTAGTCCTTGAGGATCGATGACCTTACGAGCAATTGAGTTGAAGAAATAACCACGACCTCAAGATTGCCACTCGGACCTTGTTCGGCAAGATACTCCTAATTACAGAGGAAGCATTTGTGTCATCGACACCACGACAATCATGCGACTTCATACCAATTAATTTCAAATCTTGCATAGAAACAAGTTTCTTAATGTTAGCGGAGTAACGAGGCGGGACTTTCACACGTGTAGCTGCAGCACGATTCATTTCTCTCGGCCTTGGGCGAGTGTAGCAAGTGGGGAAGATGCGTTAAGTCTGTATCGGTCTCTTTCGGTGCTAACTTTCGGTCCTTATGTTCATATCGACCAAGTCACGCCGTGCGTTAACACCATCCTTTGTTTTGCCACTAATGTTGACAAGAGACCAATCAAGCTATCACACACATTCTTCTCTCGTGCATAACGTCGATCGATGGCGAACTTCTAAGTACTCCCAATAAGGCAAGTCCCAAAAAATTGACCGCTTCTTCGGATGTTCTTCTCACGGGTTCTTAATTTCGTCCCTTCCCAAGCACAACATCGACATCCTTAACCATATCATAGACCTCTTTCCCACTAAAAGCCCTTGAAGTGAACCGTCTTCCTTATTTCCGTCGAATTGTTTCTTCATCTTGCGGTATGGGTGACTCCTCGGAAGGAACCTACGGTGGCGCATATACGATTTCTTGAGTTGTTCACCATACACTCTCAGTAGCATCTAAGCGGTGCGGACGAGGCTTTGGCTCCTTTTGTCTTGGAAGCCGACAGTTACCAAGGTAGGAAAATCATTGATGGTGCGAGAACAACATGGGCGTAAAGTGAAGTTCTCTCGTTTATGCGCATCCCATACATGTACCCTTCGTTCCACAGTGTCACAAGATCTTCCGGCAATGGTGCTAGGTACACATCAATATCATTCCCAGGTTGCTTGGCCCTTGGATAAGTAGTGACATCAAAATGTACTTAGCTTCATCTGAGCCAAGGAGGAAGGTTTTACATACATAGATTCACGGGCAGTGCTATGTCGGTGCTCATGTTACAGAAAGAATTCATTCCATCCGTACTCAACCCTAACCTTATGTTCCTCGGTTCCTTGCGAACTCTTGAGCTCGATCGAAGTTTCTCCTTTGGCGAGAATCGGCGAGGTGTCTTAGCTTTCCATCTCTCTTACGCTCCTCACGAGTGCCAACGCGGCAATCTTGCCTCCTTTGGGTTGCAAATAAGCGCTTCAAGCGTGGGATTCTGGTGAGATACCACAACATCTTAGCAGGAGGTCCTTGCTTCACCTTAGCGATATTTTGGCGCTTGTATCGGGATGCTTTGCTGCAGGACAATAATGCATGTCTGCATACTCTTTCACGGTAGAGGATACAATCGTTCGGACATGCATGTATTCTTTCTACTTCCATTCCCAATGGGCAAATAACCTTCTTTGCTTGATAGGTGGTCTTTGGGCAACACGTTTCCCTCCGGAAGGATGTCAGCTAGGAGACCTAACAACGTAGTGAAACTCTTATTGTTGGGTAGTAAAAGCGACTAGAGGGGGTGAATAGAACACGCTCACTTTTCACAAATTATGAACTCAATACAATTTCACTCCAATAGCTATTAGAAAGCTATGAAGATCAATATACGATCTGTTGGAAGACTAGTATTGAATCAATTAAACCCTAAGCAATGCTACAAAAATCGGCAAGAATCAAAGCAACACAAATCTTGGCGGTCGACCTGCATGTCTTGAACGGTCGGACGATTGCGAAAGCGATCGACCGGCGTTGTCTTGGCGGTCGGACCGCTCAAATCGGTCGGACCGGTGGTGGTGGCGATCGGACCGGCGATCTCTGAGCCGATCTGAAGCGATAAAATCGGTCAGATGGCGAAGTTGCAATTAGGTGAAACTTTTGATTCTCAACTCCAATCTTTATGAAACTTTGCACACACCTTCTATATGCTATTGAGGACCTATTCAATCGAATATTATGATAATTCTTGGAGCGATCTTGAGCAATTGCCAATTGATTAACGAAGGTCTAAAGCAGGGCAAAGCGAAAACTTGATCCTAAAGCTTGTTCGTGAGGATTGATGATCAAGATGATGCTAGATAGATTCACACATATCACGACAAGCTAATTCACGTGAAAGAATCAATCACAAACTCGCGGATCAAAGAAAGCCTAAAAACACGAAATTGAAAGCAAGAGCGAAAAGAGACTTATCTCAAGCAAACCTTGCATAGATTGATTTCGTGATTGATCTTGGATTACATCCACACCATCATGGATCGATGGACAATCAAAGATCACGAAATTCACCACAAACCATCAAGAGCCCTAGCCTCCACCTCAACTCCCTAAAGACAATTAGGGTTTTGAAACATAAAAAGCGGCGAGAGAGGGTGCAGCCACCACCTCCTCCTATTTATAGTGGAGGCCTAAAACTCTTAGGGTTTGACTCTCTTGGGCTCCGTTAAGGCCCACTAACAAGCGGGTCACACCACGCGCGCGCCATAAGCGCCGTCTTTAACTTTTGACCTAAACCGCTTCACCATCGTCATGGATTTGCCAATAGGTCACCCTTGTCCATCTTGTGTCACGCTTGAGTCGTTGACCTCACCCGGCATCGTCGATCGTTACGGACCTCAACTCTCCAAGTCTAGTCCGATTCTCCTCGCCGTTGACCGTCGTTGACCACCAAGCTACTGCACAACCACGAGACAAGCAAACACGAATTCGGGAACAAGTTCTTCACAACTTGACCCATGTTAGTCAAAACATGCATCATGCAAATCATATGCCATGAAACCAATGACTTTGACCTAACAAAACAACATCGCCACGAAGTTGGCGGCGTTCAAGTAGAAAGCCGGTCGGCCGCTCGGGTGAGCGGTCGGACCATATGGCGGTCGGACCGCTCCACTGTGGCGGTCGGACCGCTCCTATGCGGTCGGACCGCCCCTTGGGACTTAGCGAATTTCAACCCCTGAAAATCGAAACCTTACGGAAATTAAAACCAATAGAACTTTTCTTGGAGACTCCAAAAATCATGAGACCAAGTGCATTGGGATCCCTCACTTACCTACAACACCTATTTTGGCCCGGCTTGTTTTGACCACTTTGGTCACCGCCGGTCCGACAGCCCCATGGCCGGTCCAAGCCAGATTTAGGACCGATCGGACCGCCGTGCAGGACCGGTCGGACCGCCTATCGATAAGCACAGTAACTTTGTCGAAAACACGTGAAGCGACAAACCGTAAGCGCCATTGCCAATTGTCACATCATCCTAAGATCTGGAACATATCCCCATGAAATCCACAATCTCCCCTTGATGAACACATTGGCAATTATCCGAAAAATGTAAGTAAGAGGTTTGAAAGCGAGTTTACTCGCGGTTTTTCGCACAAAGGCACAACTTGGTCCATAAGCAAGAAAAAGCAATGAAAATGACCAAGTGGCATCGAATAGTATAGGCATGTGAGACAAGGCAAAAGAAAGCATAAAAACTTTGATTTCGGAAAAGGGTCAAAATTCTCACATAAGGTCCATATGAAAGAACAATTGTTCAATTGACCTATGATCATTGTGAGTATAAAAGAATGCAATTCAAGTTGAGAATATTCAATAAGACAATAAGAATGCAACTCAAGAACTCCCCTCACTATGATCCTCAATTTTCAAATTTTGGTTTCTCCCTTTGTACAAACTTCTCCCCAACAAAAAATATATTCTCATTAACACATCTTCTCTTCTCATTTAACACATCTTCTCCCCTTTGACAATGGATTCATCAAGGAATCACGCCTTCCTCTCATCGAGAGATAACAAATATAGAATAAAGAAAGAAGCGAAACAAAAGAAGCATAAAGAGGAATATGCATGAAGTGCAATGGGTGGCTTCATTTTTGTATTTTCAATTTTTGATTACAAGAAGCTTTGGAGATTACCCAAAAGAACAAGCTAGTATCTCTAATATTGCACAAACGACATATCAAGCTGACAGGCGCTAGCAAGATCATGGTAAGACATATATATCAAAGCTAAGCACAAAGGCTCAAAAGTAAGCGATAGATTTGATCAATTTAAGCAACGCTTCAAATTCAACAAGTTCATCAACGAGGATCCTAAAGTGAAATTGGCCATGTCAAAATGTCAAAGTGAGATCAAAAATCTAACAAAGACCACATTAAGAGTCAATCAAGTCCGTATTGAATCATTTTGCTCAATATTTTATAGCGCCCATTTGTCAACATTTTCTCATTTGCATTGAATATTGAAGTTGACTAATGATCTAACTTAGTGACAAGATCTGGACTAGGAGCCATCCACAAACTCATCCTAAGCTTGACCAAAAGTTGATTAAAGGTATATCTTAGTAAAGAAGATCTGGACTAGGAGCCATCCACAAACTCTTTCTAAGCTTCTCACAAGGCGACAAATCTTGAGGTTCATGTCATTTCGACAAGCGGTCCCCATGAGATCGTCGGTTCATCAAACTATCTCCAAGTTCATGTCATTTGACAAGCGGTCTCGTAAGAATAGTTTGGCACAATTTAAGCATAAGACAATCTTGATTTTCATTTTCACATGAGCGGTTTTAGAATCTCAAGAACACAAAAGCTCAAGTAATGGTCAATTTTAGATCAAAGAGCTAACAAAGCAATTACAGCGGGGCCAATGTCACAAGAGGAGCACTAATTGCGCAACTTCGCTAAAACATCCACAAATTGCAATTTCTTAGTTTGAGTTGTTTAAAGGTTCTAGCTCATATAGCAAAGACTTAGCTACACATGTAAAAGCATGATAATTCTAGCAAGTCAAAGAACTAGACATGACATTGAGCAAGAATTGAAATACAAAAGCTCTAAAGGGTAATAGGCAAAGCTTCATCAATTTTTAAAAATAAGCAGAAAATCTTATATTACAATGCATCTTTTTGGATTTTTCATACCATTTTTGTTGGATTTTTCATATGAATGCAATATGACACAATGAGATGCAATTAAAAAGCCTAAAAACCTAAAAAGTTCGAAAAGATCACTAAGTTCAGAAAAAGAACAATAAAAGATCAAAAGAACAAGGAAAGATAAGAAAAAGATCAAACTCCCCCTCAAACCAACCCATAGGGATAAATTACCCTAACTAAGCTTCTTAAGGAGGAAAATCTGGTTTGATCTAAAGGCTTGGTAAGAATATCGCCAATTGAGCTTGGACTCTCTGAAGTGCATCACAATATCACCTTTTCAACATGATCTTTAAGGAAGTGAAAGCGAATGTCTATGTGCTTAGTCCTAGAATGTTGCCTTTGGATTTTTAGCAATATTAATAGCGAAGTGTTATCACGAGAAAAAGGAACACTAGCAAAGTTTAACCCATAATCTTTCAAAGTGGGCGTCATCCACAAAATCAGCTCTGACAACTAGCGGCTGACTACATACTCGCTTGGTGATGGATTGTGCAACAGAAGGCGCTTCCTAGAGGACCAAGATACAAGAGAAGTGCCTAGGAAGTAGCGGTGCACGGTACTCTTCCTATCTAGCAAACTGACCCATAAAATCGAATCTGAAAAACCCCTAATGGACAAAGTGAAAGCGGGAATACCAAATGCCATATAAGAGGGTAGAGTGTAAATACGAATATGCGCAACGGCAGCGATGGGAAGTTCTCGGAGGCGCTGAAATCTTGCACAAAGGCATCTGTGAAGTGAATGTCGGTCTCGAGGCCGTCAAATCGAGAAGGAGCCGATCATCTTTGCGGTACTCGCGTTGATCCACGACTTCTCCTTCCTCATCGGATCCAAAACGGTCGAGGTTGCCATGGGAGTGGAAATTGGCTTGCGATCACCCATGTTGAAGCGTTTTAGTAGATCTTTAGTGTACTTCGTCGATGGATGAAAGTTCCTTCCTTGCATTGCTTGATTTGAAGTCCCAAAAAGTAATTAAGCTCTCCCATCATACTCATCTCAAATTCCACGGACATAGTGTCGGAAAATTTGAAACAAGAGCATTAGAGGAACCACCAAAGATAATATCATCCACATAAATTTGAGCAAGCGGAAGTCATTGTCACGTCTAAGAATGAATAGAGTTTTATCCACTTTACCCATTTCAAAATTATTTTTAAGCAAGAAGGTCTTAAGTCTATCATACCGGGCTCTAGGGGCTTGTTTAAGACCATACAATGCTTTAGATAGCTTGAAAACACGATTTGGATATTTAGGATCCTCAAAACCGGGGTTGCTTAACATACACTTCCTCATCTATGAAACCATTTAAAAGGCACTTTTAACATCCATCGATATAATTTAAAACCTTTTGATGCAGCAAATGCAAGCGAGAATCGAATGGCTTCTAGTCTAGCAGCGAGCAAATGTCTCATCAAAATCTAACCCCTCAACTTGGTGAAACCTTGAGCTACCAATCGGCCTTGTTTCTAACCACAGAACCATCCTCACCTTGTTTATTCTTAAACACCCAGCGGGTTCCTATAACATTATGACCACTAGGGGTTCTACTAGGTTCCAAACTTTGTTTCTTTCAAAATTTTCTAACTCCTCATGCATGGCATTTACCCGGCTAGAATCGGATAAAGCATGTGATATATCGCGGGGTTCAAAAGAAGCAACAAAAGCCGAATGAGAGTAGAGATTTGGATCATTATACAGGCGAGTGACTCGCTCATGTAGATTACCTATTATACATTAGGAGGATCTTTGTCTCTGAATCACGAAGTGGGCGCCGGGTGAGATAACGTTTCTTCGACCTCATGATCTGCGATGATGAAGATCTGGCGAGAGCCTCAAGCGAAGGTGAAGTAGGCGTAGCGAGTTCTTGTATCGATATGGGCGCTTGATGGCGAGATGAAGGAATGATATTAACCGTCCTCATCTTCCTCCACAAAAATGCTCTCTGTCACTGTAAATCATCTGTAGCAATAGATCTAGCTCGGGGCTAGTCTCATCAAAAGTGACATTACAAGTCTCTGAATAATGTTAGTCTCGATATTAAAAACCGAAAACCCCTCGAATGGCGGGATAACCCGAAATAACCCATCAAAAGTTCTTGATTCAAATTTATCTAAGTTGCTGTCTTAAGAATAAAACATTTTGATCCAAAAACTCGAAAATCACGAAGCAGAGGGTTTTCTACCAAAGCAAGCTCATAAGGAGTCTTGCCTAAAGAAGGTCTCAAAAGACACGATTTGCAATATGGCAGCGATAGCAATAGCTTGACCCAAAATCTCCTCGGTGTGTTATACTCGTCTAGCATCGTCCTAGCCATTTCGACCAAGGTCCTATTCTTCCTTTCCACCACGCCATTTTGTTGAGGGCGTGTGGAGAGGAGAAGCGATGCTCAATACCACGCTTCGGCACAAAAGAAGCAAAAGAAGCATTTTTGAACTCCGTGCCATTATCACTGCGAATCGCTCTCAAAGCACCGAGAAGCTCGAAGCCAAGCGAAGAACAAGGTCATGAAAATAACCAAAGCTTCATCTTTTGAAGTAAGAAAGAACACCCAAGTATATCTAGAAAGATCATCGACTATGACAAGAATATACCATTTTCCACCGTGGCCGGACTCTAGCGGGACCAACGGTATCCATATGAAGCAAGCTGTCACTGGTCAGTCGGTCATAACCATAGTCCTGAGAAGGGTGTGGCGGCAACTTGTTTGCCATGCCTACTGAGCGCACATCTGACATCCTTGTGACTTTGAGTTTGGGCAAACCTCTCATGAGATCAAGGTTGCTAACTCGTGTCGGATGATCAAAACCAATGTGCCCCAAGCGTCGGTGCCAAAGCGAAATCGAGAAGAAGATGTAAGCAAACATTTAAGAGATCCGGCAAGAGATTACGAAAAATCGGCTCAAAAATTCTACCAACTCTAGAGATTCCAAACACAAGCTCACGGTAGAATCAAGCACCGACAAGCATTTTCTTAAAAGCAGTCTCATAACCATCATCAAGAAGTGAGAAGCAGAAAGGAGATTATACCTAAGCTTGTCCACAAGGCGACATCCTTTAGAATGAATTTGTTGTTTACCTAATTGATCCTGTTCCTTCAATTAGCCCTTGTGTATCATCTCCAAAGGTGATGAAGTCATCACTGTTGCCGCGTGAAAGAGGTGAACCATTTTGAGTTTCGGTCATGTGGCGTGAACACGGTCGACGAACCACGTGTTCTTCCCTTTCCACGGTAGTCACGAAAATCAAGGAACAAAAGAGCGATGTGTCTCAATCTGGGGTTAGATAAACAAGATTTAGGAATCGATCTTGAGACACACGTCTGCAAGGTATACAAACCGAAGTACTATCCTTGATTTCATCTAACATTCGGTTATGAGCAATGTTTAAATTAACATGAGACTTAAAGCTGTCCATAGGCGGTCATTGGCGTTGTCTTTGGCGATCGGGCCGGCGACCAAATGGTCGGACCGGTGACCACGGTGATCGGACCATGATCGATAAACATTAGAATTAGGATATCTAGAAACATAATGATTTGCATGAGAGAAAATCCTAATCGAGGTTTATTCTTTTCGGTGTTACCATGTCTCATAGAAGCTCTAGGTTGCATGAATGAAATTCTATCAAAATTTTCCTATCATTTTCAACCTCATGTGAGAATTCAATCAAATGCCCACCTTTCTTGCAATAAGTGCAATGGTACTTGGTACCACTAGAAGAAGCACCATTTGAATTAATACAAGGTTGAGCAAAACTGCAGATTTAAAAGATGTTTTTGCGGGTTGGGTTTTGAATTCAATTAAACCTTTTCCAAGACTTGAATGACTTTTGGGTTTGAATTGTCTTGAAAAGAATTGAATCCTAAACCTTGCTTCTTATAAGGAGTTTTAGACTTGTCAAGAATCATGTTTAATTGTTTCTTACCTTTAGAAAATTTCTCTAATGTATCATGAAGGTAAGCATTTTCTTTTCTCAAGTTAACACAAGCATCACAAGTTTTATTCATAGATTTCTCCTTATACAAAGCAATTTCAAGCTTAAGAGTGGAACATGAAGCACAAGTAGTATTTTCAATATTGTCCTTAAGCTTAGCATATTTGACTCTAGCGACTTCTAAGATATCTTTGATTTCACGTTCTTTTCTAAACATGAAGTGCAAGGGCTAGAATCAAATACATCAAAAGCAATCAATTTACTAGATTCTAAACATTTTTCACAAGGAGCACTTTTAATTTCATTTAGTTCGGATCTAGCATTCTCAAGTTGTTGTCTGAAATATTATAAGCAGTTGTAACTTGGTAATTTACGAATGCATAGCATGACAAGATAAACATTCATCGAGTTCAAGAGTCTTAGCATTTTAAGCTCTACTTTCAGTTTGCTAATTTTTGACTCTAATTTCTTATTTTTGTCATGACAAATTCTAGTGCTTCATCTTGACTAAGCAATTGCTCAACTATAGAATCATATTTAGCGAAAGCTCATCATAAGAAAAAGATACCTCATCATCATCAATGTCGTCGGTGTCGACCATGAAGCACATGCGGTGAAGTCTTTGGCCTTCCCTTTCTTTTTGCCTTGAGGATCTCCTCCTCCTTGTCCTCCTCACTCCCGGTATCCACATCGCTCAAGGTTGATCCTCAAAGCGGCAAGGACCGGTGGCGGCCTTCACAAGCTTATTAGCCTCATACCTTGATTTGTTGAAAGGAGGCTTCTTCCAAGTAGCTTTCCTTCCTTATGATTGCTCTTACCTTTCGACTTGGGGCAATTTGCCGGATATGATTGAGCTCACCACATTCATAGCATGTCAGGACCACCTCTCTTTTGTTTCTCACATTATTGTAGGCCCGTGTGAATTTTTAGCTAGAAGAGCTAACTCTGTTTGAGAATACTTTCAAGCTCCTCTTCATGAATAGCGGATAAACAAGCAAATGAAAATCGAGAAGAAGATTCAAAAGAGTCATCAAAAGCCTTTTTGAGAGGATGCGCTACCAAAGCTAAATTATCTTTCTTGGGATGATCAACTCTTTTAATTTCATGAGTCTTGAGTTTACTATAAAGCAATTCTAAAGTAAGACTTGAAAGATCAACATTTTCCTCTATAGCGGTAGCCTTCATCTCCCACTCCTTGGTGTTGATTGCACCCAAGAGATGGGTGGCATTTTCAGATTGAGAATATTCAATATCAACCGCTTTCATTTGATTAATTACTTTATTAAAGCGTGAAAATGTCATCGATGCTCTCTCGGGCGCATCTCGAATTTATTGTATTCACGCTTGTAAATTGTTTGGCGCACTTTTTGATTTGGGACGAACCCTCATGATATGTTTGAGAGTGTTCCAAATTTCATCTTGTGATTGAAAGATTGCAAATTCTATCATATTCTTGTCTACCAAGTGCACCATATAAAGATTCTTAGCCTTATTGTTGTTAGCCAAAAGAATTGCGAAGCGAGTGTAGCAATTTCGGGAATAACCGTGAGGCTCTAACAACATCCCAAATAGCTTGTCCTCGCTCTCAAGAAAAGCAGCATCGATTCTTCCAATAGGCATAGTCGTGCCCATCGAAGATATGCGGTTTAGTAGAAAACTTATCCATCGCCAAAGTTCGGTGGCCGGTTAAGATCAAGATTGAACTAGCAGGGCTCGATACCACTGTTGGACCGTAAAGGCGACTAGAGGGGTGAATAGGAACACGCTCACTTTTTCACAAATTATGAACTCAATACAATTTCACTCCGGTAGCTATTAGAAAGCTATGAAGATCAATATACGATCTGTTGGAAGACTAGTATTGAATCAATTAAACCCTAAGCAATGCTACAAAAATCGGCAAGAATCAAAGCAACACAAATCTTGGCGGTCGACCTCATCTTGAGCGGTCGGACCGATTGCAAGGCGATCGACCGGCGTTGTCTTGGCGGTCGGACCGCTCTGAAATCGGTCGGACCGGTGGTGAAAAGCGGTCGGACCGCGATCTGAACCGATCTGAAGCAGATAAAATCGGCCGATGGCGAAGATGCAATTAGGTGAAACTTTTGATTCTCAACTCCAATCTTTATGAAACTTTGCACACACCTTCTATATGCTATTGAGGACCTATTCCAATCGAATATTATGATAATTCTTGGAGCGATCTTGAGCAATTGCCAATTGATTAACGAAGGTCTAAAGCGGGCAAGAACGAAAACTTGATCCTAAAGCTTGTTCGTGAGGATTGATGATCAAGATGATGCTAGATAGATTCACACATATCACGACAAGCTAATTCACGTGAAAGAATCAATCACAAACTCGCGGATCAAAGAAAGCCCTAAAAACACGAAATTGAAAGCAAGAGCGAAAAGAGACTTATCTCAAGCAAACCTTGCATAGATTGATTTCGTGATTGATCTTTGGATTACATCCACACCATCATGGATCGGTGGACAATCAAAGATCACGAAATTCACCACAAACCATCAAGAGCCCTAGCCTCCACCTCAACTCCCTAAAGACAATTAGGGTTTTGAAACATAAAAGGCGGCGAGAGAGAGAGTGCAGCCACCACCTCCTCCTATTTATAGTGGAGGCCTAAAACTCTTAGGGTTTGACTCAATTGGGCTCCGTTAAGGCCCACTAACAAGCGGGTCACACTGCGCCGCCATAAGCACCGTCTTTAACTTTTGACCTAAACCGCTTCACCATGCGTCATGGATTTGCCAATAGGTCACCCTTGTCCATCTTGTGTCACGCTTGAGTCGTTGACCTCACCCGGCATCGTCGATCGTTACGGACCTCAACTCTCCAAGTCTAGTCCGATTCTCCTCGCCGTTGACCGTCGTTGACCACCAAGCTACTGCACAACCACGGACAAGCAAACACGAATTCGGGAACAAGTTCTTCACAACTTGACCCATGTTAGTCAAAACATGCATCATGCAAATCATATGCCATGAAACCAATGACTTTGACCTAACAAAACAACATCGCCACGAAGTTGGCGGCGTTCAAGTGAAACCGGTCGACCGCTCGGGTGGCCGGTCGGACCGCTCCTTGGCGGTCGGACCGCTCCACAATGAGCGGTCGGACCATATGAGGACAGCGAATTTCAACCCTGAAAATCGAAACCTTACGGAAATTAAAACCAATAGAACTTTTCTTGGAGACTCCAAAATCATGAGACCAAGTGCATTGGGATCCCCTCACTTACCTACAACACCTATTTTTGGCCGACTTGTTTTGACCACTTTGGTCACCGCCGGTCAAACCGCCCCACATGGCCGGTCCGGCCAGATTTAGGACCGGTCGGACCGCCGTGCAAGAACCGGTCGGACCGCCCTATCGATAAGCACTGTAACTTTGTCGAAAACACGTGAAACGACAAGCCGTAGCGCCATTGCCAATTGTCACATCATCCTAAGATCTGGAACATATCCCCATGAAATCCACACTTATCGGACCAACTATTGCTTGCCTTCAATTTCAGCGGTTCAAGCACGGTTGACAACCTTGTGTATTAAACTTGCGGCCGAGGAACAAAGGTCTCCGAGTCCTCCCTTAAGCCCTCGAATTTACAAAACTCTCTCTCGCTTTGTAGTTCTCTTACGCATCGCGTAGCATCATATCCAGTTGTCATCGTGCCCTATCCTCATCAAAAGCACAGTCCACATCCAAGCCGTCGTTGACTTCCTCGGCGATGTCGTCATTATTAACCACGGTATAATCGCTCTTCACCGTGGTGGTCCAACATGTATACCCTTTTTGAAACCCCTTGAATCAAGTGCGCCCGATCTGCGCCCGCGTTGTTAAACATCTTGATTACATAATCAATGCACAGACGGTACATAAAATTTATCCCTTCTTCAACATATCACCTTTCAGTGGCTCTTCTAAAAGCAACCACGCCATTAATGTAATCTTGACTCACACGGTTCACACCGTACATCCGATTCGATCCATCTACACTACGCATGTAACAAATTAGTGTCAAATTGATTAGCGATTAATTTATAGCAAGCGAAAATGTGCAATATAAACTCATTCTCCAACATTTGCATCTAAGGTTATTGAAAGAAAACTCTTCACTAGTTATGTACCACAGCGGTGGCATAGCGTAGCCATACCTACGACCACAACCATGATCCCTACCTCTCGACACCGATATCTATCTCAATTGAACAATCATGCAACCCAAATATAGGCATCATCTCATACAACACTTATTAACCTAAAATACCGGAACAAGTAAATGCAATATTGCTTGACCCAAACCCACCGTCTTGTGAACCGGTGTGTAAATTTTATTTTTAAGCCAATTAATTATCCTAACTCAAATTTTAGTGATTATTAGACCTAATTCAATTTTATTAAGTTACCACTCCGAAGTCAAATTTTAGTTCATTAGTTATAAGGAAACCATTATTCAAAACTAAGATTTGCAGGGCTAATATTATTTATTCCAACATTGACGGTGCAAGATCGATCATGTGCTCATACGATATTAGAGGAGGCCGCGAGGTTGGAGGAGCTAGGGAGGAAGTGGCGCTGGGGCGGTAGACTGTGCATGTGAGGAGCTAGAGGCGAGAAGTGGCGCTGGGCGGTGAGACTGGTAGCGGTCGCGGCTAAGGGATGTCTCGGCTCAATTTATATGAAGCACGAAATCACGAGGCGGTTCTATTTGAGCGAAATGCAGTGATAGTGAATGATCACGAGCGGTTACGAAATAGAGTGCGTGCGTACCTGAACAGTTCTATTTGAGAACCGTCGTGATCATCACTATCGCGAGCGGTTCTGAAATAGAACCGTCTGTGATAAACTTCAGCTGCGCGCCAAAACAAAGCTTGAGCGGACCCAACACGAGCGGTTCCAAAGGAACCGTCTGTGATGGGCCGTCTGCTATAGCATCTTTTGTAGTAGTGGCTTATCATTAACTCACCGTCGCCTCACCATCCCCTCCCTGTCCCTCAACTCGTCCATAGCAGTGAGCCATGAACCGAGCTCAGCACCAAGCGCGCCTCCTCGCTATTGTCCGCCCTAACCCTATTTAAACCTTCGGAGTCTCTCCATCTTGATTTTTCGCAACCCTGAGGCACTCCCTAGCTCTCTCCCGCCCTCTCACTCCCTCAACCAAGCCCGGGAGCATTTGGAGCTCGAGCTCTAGCTCACGGCCGTGGCATCGCCGCTATGTTCTCGCTACAACCATGGAGTTCTCCCCTTTCTCTTCGAGTCATGTCATGTTCTAGGGCTCGAGTATCAAATCCCCTAACTTAATTTCACCTTTTGACCACAGGAACCGCCGGAATTAGGCTCAATCTCCATCTCTGGCGTGCTCAAGTCATCGTCCCTCATGAAGCTCATTATATCATTTGTCGCCCATTAAGCCATTGTAAGCCCATTAACAGCGCCAAGCTTCTTACGACCACCTACGATCACGTCACGACCACCTCGACCATGTCACGACCAATTTGACCACTTGTAACCATCTCGACCACTTTCGGCTACCTTCAGGTAATTTCATATTACCCTTCGTATGGGCTTTTGCATGCATTCAATTGCTTAGCATATCACCGTGGACCACATCGACGACGACAAGTGCAACAGTGAAGCCCCGAGAGTTTCTCTATGTTATTGGAGTTTCAACCACCTCGGTATCGTAACCATTAAAACAAATCTTTGTCAGTTTAAGGTTAATCTTTAACTTAGTTGTTGAGTAGTTGTCATTTAGTTTCTGAGACTCATCAGCCCCATCTGTCATGATAGAGGCTCGGATTTCCTGAGTATAAAATGTAATTAATGCTTTTATATTTTCTGTAATGGATTATTTATGTAGTTAAAATTGCTTAAACTTCAAAATTTCATAAGTAACTCATTTTAACTCCAAATGAAGTGAATCAAAATTTGTTGTTCTTAGAATTTCATGCTCTGTCTACCATTAAATTTTCTTGCTCACCACCTCTCTGGAAATTTTTGCTTGAACAGTAACCAAAAGTGAAATTCTTGATTTTCTTTCCTAGCAAAATTGTTTAGGCTATAAATTTTGCATACATAGTAATAAGTCTAAAATTGCAGTACTAAGTGATGTGCAATTTTATGAGTTCTACCGTAACTTTTAGTTCTATTTGTTTTTATTTGTAGAGTTCACCTAGATTTGCTTTTGTCTATTTTAGAATATTTTTGTATTTGTAGGGTTCACTGCATTTACTTTTTATTTGATTTTTTTGTCTCGTTTATATTGGTGAGAGAGAGACAGTCGACCTATAGAATGTTGGTCGAACGGTGAGAAAAGGTGACCGATAGATAAAGAAAATTTAATAACCTGAAGCATAAACACTCCTTAAGATTAATTTCCTTGAACATACTTGTTTGGCAGTCATTGGAAAGAAACGGGAGTTTAGAGCAGGAAGTTTACGGTGATATTGGGCATGGTAATTTGATTTTTAGTCTCAATCCACTGTTTGGCAAGACAGAGAGAAAATCGTTAGGGATTAAGTTCTAATACCAAGACAACCAAATATAAGTCCCGATGGACTCATAAACTTTACACGAAGGAGCAATTCACTTTCAATTCTCACCCCTCCTGGCTTTAAAATGGTATGGGTTGAACCGTCAAACTCCCATACCGATCCCACCAAACCAAACAACAGATTTTATAACCTCCACCCCAAAATTCTCATTCCCTCTTACTAATTTCCTCCAGCCAAACTGGCCGATCTAGTTGAACTGGTGTGGCGCCTCGGTTCCAAAATCTGTCGGTGATATAAATGTTTATTTTTGAAAGAACGGGACGAGGATTGCCTATTATATTAATAAAAAAAGAAACTGGTGTAGAACCGGAAGAAGTCTGGTACAAGAGAAGCTTTAATTACACATTATGACTAATTTCAAAGTTTTTTCCTCATCCTTTATCTTAGACACCTAGTCCCTCAGGTTAGTGAACTTACTCGTGAAGATTCAGATGTGAAGATTCAGACGTTGTTTTCCTTTCGAACCTCCCAGGAGGTTAGGATGATAACCGTTGTCGTCGCCCTCCTTGGTTTGCAAGCTGTTCATTTTAAACCAATAGTCATTCATATTATAACTATGATGGAAATTAATATATATACTAGTCATGCATGTTGATAAGGCTAGCCAAGCCCACGACAATAAAGCAGAGCGGCGACAGGAGAGAAAACGAGAGCTCAAGCTTCGCGGAAGCTTCCTCCTCCTATCTTATCTTATGAGAATAAAACATTTTCCTAGATTAGTTGATTGTACTAGATGAAATAAATGCTTATTATAAGCCTTACGATGATATCCTAGCCCATTATTTCCATCTAAAAAGTTTACTTTTGGCCAACTCTGACAATCTAGAAAATTAATTAAGGTGATCAAGATACTCAGAAGATGTGGTATGGCCCGCGAATAAGCGATGATGTGAGGCGATATATACTTGCAATAAATTAATCTAGCATGCACAATATTCTGCACTGTAGGATGGTGCTGCAGCTTTGAATTCAGATCGTTCCTTTTTTATCGGACGGATGATGATCATCACACCGTCCTCCTATGCCGTTACTGCCATAAGGAAGAGGCTACAAATGTTCAGGCGTCAGAGGAGCTACGAATAATTGGGGCTTAGCGGAATCCAATCATATTTCATTGCAAACATGAATAATTGGTGTACTATCCAATCATCAACGCATAAATAAATTTGGTTAGTATATAGTGCACAAATAATAATAGGATCAAACAACTTGTTTTGGCCAGTACCCTGTTATAAATTGAATTTGAATGTATGGAAGTAGTCACCACTCGCCTGTACCCTCCAAAGGATTTGTCATATGATATTTGTTTATAGAGAAATTGATCTTATATTACATTTTCCACTTTGCAAACATGTCACTCCTGCTTGCCATTTGGCTCAAATAAGAATGACAACTTTTGGCGATTTTGCCCTCCGATCATCCTCTCCGGGAAATACTGGGTCATGGTGTAGTGCCCGGTGAACACTGCTGAGCCCTCAAATCTGGCTAGCTGACACCTATGGCTAGAGCTGGGAGTTTGGGGCTTGGGCCGTGCTTTTTTTGAGTCGGTCCAAGCCCGGTCAGTGCAGTCTGATCTAAGCCGCAGTGCGGCCGCGGCACGAGCAATGGGCGGGCAGGGCGAGAAAATGCTGACGATTAGGCGCCGCGGCGCGGCCGCGATCGGTTAGGCGTGCTTGGGCAGACTGCAACCGCGAAATAGGCCCAACTTTCCCGTTCTAACCCAATCTCTCCCTCAGCCTGGCCCAATCACTCCCCACACAGCCTAACTCAACCAATCATCCCTTACCACCCGGCTGCCCACGGTGTCTTTGTCTTCTGAATGGCGGCGGTTGTCGTCTTCTCAGCGTCTATAGTTACTTAAGGCTAGGCTTGGGCGCACGCGCATCGATCGATGCATGATTTTGGGCCGTGCTTGGGCCGACTATAGACGAGGTGAGCTTTACTGATGCGGTAGGGTGACCAGGCCGAGCTGGCAAAGCACAACACGACCCGAAGCACAGCAAGTCTTACCGGCACGGCTCAATGCCCGCCTCTACCTATGGACCTACGAAACCTTGATTCCGTCATATGCACATTTATTCTGAGCCCTAACATGACATGCTAGCCAATAATTGTTTCCATCTAAACAGTTTTACTCTGGTCAACTCTTGCCTATGGTACGGCCGCGAATAAGAGATGATGTGAGGTGATATATACTTGGACTAAAGAAATCAATTGAATCTTAGGGTTTAACTGGTTTAGGTATCCGAGGAGGCATGAGTAATTAGTGTTATCCAATCATATATATATTGCAATGCAAACATGCATTGGGCAGTTAGCCATCAAATCAATAAATGCATAAATAAGTGATGATACGAGGTGAAACATACTTGGAATAAAGAAATCAATTGAATCCCAGGGTGTTATCCAATCATATTTCAATGCAAACAGGAGTATGCGGTGAGCCATCCAATCAATAAATGCATAAATAAGTGATGATGTGAGGTGATATATACTTGGAATAAAGAAATCAATTGAATCCCAGGGTTTAACTGGTTGGAGGCATGAGTAATTAGTGTTATCCAATCATATTTCAATGCAAACATGAATATGCGGTGAACCATCCCATCAACAATGCATAAATAAATTTTGATCATTATATATTGCACAAATAACAGTAGGATTACACAACTTGTTTAGGCATGTACCTGTTATAAATTGAATTTGAATGTATGGAAGTAGTCGCCACTCACCAGTACCCTCAAAGGATGTGTCGTATAATATTTGTATTAAGGAAACTTGCTGTCATATTACTATTTCTTTCACTATACAAACATGCCACTCCTGCTTGCCATTTGGCTGAAATAACGCTAGACAACTTTTTGGACGATTTTGCCCTCCATCCTCTCCGGATGGGTCATGGTGTCAATGAGATCTGCTCAGCCCTTAAGTTTGGCTAGCTGACACCATAGCTACCTTACAAAACTCAAAATCTCGATTATGTGGTATGCACGCTTATTATAGAACTTTTTAAAAAATAATTAGCTCTTTTTAAATTTTATTTTGAAATTAACTTGCATGAAGTTTATTTCAAATTCGACCACTTTAGTCACGCCATTACCCGCCGTCGCGACAAAATAACATTATCACGTCATAGCAAAAGTCCATAAAATAGCACTTTTTCGGACCCTTTGTTGGTCGCGTGCTAAACAACAACACCATCGCTTCTGGGTGGTGGCGTGATAAGATTTTGCCCACATACGATTGGTGTGATAGTGTTATTTTGTTACACCACGGGTGGCGTGATCAAAGGGATTAGAATTGATAATAAAGTTCGCGGTGGTTAACTTTAAAATAAAATTAATAAAAAGTTAATTAATAAAAAAATCTTATTATAAGCCCTAAGACGACACGCTGGCGTTATTTCCGTTTAAAAAGTTTTCTTCTTGACAGCTCTGACCTATGGTACGGCCTGTGAATAAGTGCTGATGAGACATCATATATATATATATATATATACTTGGAATAAAGAAATCAATTGAATCCCAGGGTTGAACTGGTTGGGTCATGAGAGGAGGAATTAATAATTAGCGTTATCCAATCATAGTTCATCGTTAACATGAATAGGCGGTGAGCCATCAAAATCATCAATGCGTAAAATAATTTTGGGTCATTTTATATTGTAGAAATAATAGTACGATTAAACACTTGTTTTTGCCATGTACCTTATTATAAATTGAATTTGAATGTACGGAGGTACTCCGCACCCGCCAATCCAATCATCAGTGCCGTCCAAATCAAGATCTAAAATTACCCTTTGTGCCGGAATCTTCTTGTGGTGACCTCCATCATTTTAAAACGAGAACTTTTTTCGTCGGGTGAGATAGATGACCCATTGGGACTTGTTATAAGTGGTTCATACTGGAGTGCCGCCTAAGCACCACGTCGCAGGGTCAACAGAAAAACTAGCCCTGGAGAGAATTTTAAGCCACATAGAACTTACGGGTATGAGACTGACATAATTTGATACGCAGGTGTATTTTTGATAAACTCCTGTAGCTACTTGTGAGTGATTTTTTTTTCTTCAAAAATCCCTATTTGTTTTAAGGGAAAATTACTCCTATGTCACTCTATTTTTTTGTTGACTTTTCAAACATGCCACTCCCACCTGCCATTTGGCTAAAATAGTACTGGGCAAGTTTTTGGATGATCTAGCCAATCCCACCATCCTCTTCAGTTATGTTGGGTCACGGCATGGTGTGGTGTCATGTGTGCTCTGGTGAGCCCCCAGATCTGGCTAGCTAACTCCATGGTCACCATCTCAGGCATCGGCCGCTGAGCTCGTGGGCGCCATCGACACCACAGTCGCATCCTCAGCACTTTTCCTGAAATCGGGGCCAAGTGCAGTTCAAGGATTCTCGAGCAGATATCTCAGGCGGACAAAGTGCAGATGCCTCTCGGCCGAGGTGATCCTAGAGCAATTCTCTAGGATTCTTACTACCATGAGGGTCCTAAACATGAGGATTACTACCATAAAAGCCATGTGGTCTTTAAGTAAATGTGAAAGCAATATTAAGGAATTTTAATCCTCGTCAGCTAGCTCCCGAACTTTTAAGTAAATTTATAATATGAACATCCTCCAATGAGATCTATATTGGGAAACCCTTCGTTTAATAGTGAGAATAACGAAGCGGTCGGTAGTCACTTTAAAGTTGAGGAACCGCTTGGGAAACCAAGAGATTTGTGTCTGTTAGGCTTTGGGTAACTTCCTTTTTGCAGTTAAAGAGGTGCCCCTATAAAATTCCCGCTGTGCATTGTCTTAGGGTTTTTTACGCTCTAGAACTGCCTTTGATTTCCTTTTCATCTTCTTGGCACAAAACCAATAATGGCGGATTCTATCTCCAACTGGGTGGCATCTGAGCTGAACGAGAACAAGCTCAAGGCTATGGAGAAGAGTGGAATGCTTCAGCGGGACCTTGATCCCTTAGAGATCGGCGATCGGGGAGCATTTTCAGCGACAATGAGGAAGAAATCAATGTCCTCCTTGCATATGTCGAGTGCAAGTTCGAGTTGCGATGCACGTGTTCCTCTACCAAGTATTGGAATACTACATGGTAAATCTTGCTCCCAATTCGATCGCCAATCTCAGTATTTTCATCTATCTTTGCGAAGCGTATTTGGGGATTCCGCCAGATCTAGTGGTCCTCAGATATTTCTACAAGATGATGAAGTCAGGGAAGTTAACGGCGTCGCTCGGGGATTGCGCTTTGCGCCTCCACGACGGGAAAGCTGAGAGTATATTCGGATGTACTCCAAGTCTTCGTGGTTGAAATGGAAGAAGTTCTGGTTCTACATGACGGTCACCAAAGAAGACAATCTCTGCTTTACCGGTCAGTTGGTGGTCAAAAATCCTCGGTGGCAATCCTCCTCAAAGAAGTAGGGAAAGGTGGGGAGATGGATTGAAGTTTTCCAACACCTTAGCACCAGAGGATTAACTTCTTGTCATGTGGTGAAGGATTTCACCATGCGCCGGATAAGACCTCTAAAGCTCCGAGAACGTACCATGCTCTGGTACATTGGGCGAGATGATACTACTAGGGATTCTTGAACTTAAGTCTGAAAAATTCCGTCGATTAGGTTTATTCTAGCTGATTATTTGGTAACCATACAGTCTTTTTATAGCCCTTTCCCCTGAACACATCAAGGATCGGATCAAAATGATCTGCGCCGAGGAACCCGGTGAAAAAGCTGACATCCCCCGGATCTTGGTGGCTATCTCTCCGAAGAGAGGATAGAAAGACTTAAGGTAAAATGTAACAACATATTTTCATCGTTTGTGTATTTTTACGTCGGTATGCCGCAATGCCACTTTTCTTTTAATGTGTAGTCGGTCGGTCGAGATTGGTGAGCTTACCAAGAGCTCGAATCCTGCGATGCCCGACCACCTCTGCTCCAACGACCACCCAAGATGGTGATTCTAGGGAGGTGGGCTTTTATTATAACTTTGAAAGTTTTTATTATCAGCCAATTCCTCCTCCTATGAGAAGGGCAGAAATAGAGCACCGAAGGAAATACACATTATGGATGAAGAATTCATCGCTGAACTAACCTTATTTATTCAGGTGGGGGGAGAGAAATCAACTGATCCGAGCTATGGTGTCCGTAGATTTCGAAGCAAGCGTGATCGACTGACCATTGCTCTGATGTAGCCGAGTGGTCGATGAAGCCATAACTTCCTAAGCGGTGGTCAAGGAGATTACTTGACCTCGGACGGAGGGTGCGATGGGTCCAACCAGCCCTACTGGTACAAAACTGGTGAAGTCAGTTGAGAAGAAGAAGAGAAAGATGAGTGCTCTGGAGTTCGCTCTAGGGAGTTTCAAATTTAAAACCAAGAAGGCTATGTATGTATAATGAAAAAACTTACATAAATTCATACATTTAGATTTTCTTGTATTCTGAAGTCTTCACCTTCCTTTATGCTACTTTCATAGATCCTCTGGTACTTCGATTGCTTCTGATCAAAGTACTTCTCAGGAGAAAACTCTTGAGGAAGGGAGGGTCGAGCCAGCCCCTGAGCAGGTGGAAGCGCCAGTGCTTGCTTCTACTGCTTGGGAACCCTTGACGGCTCTGACCTCGTCCAAGGAGTAGAGGTTGAAGAAGAGTCCAGCAGGTTCTGCCACTACTGTGACCGAGGTGGTTGAAGATGAGGAAGCATGTCTACTTCCTTCTTTCTTCAGCAGTCGTGTGGAGATCATGATCTTCGATGATAAAAGACTCAAGGAGGCTTGGTGGAGGAATATCTCATACTGTCGATCAAAGACAAATTATGGGACCATTTACTCCGAGTATACGGACAAGGCGATCCAAGTAAATACTTACAACCACTCCTATGATATTTTTGTGGAGTTTATGTGAAACTTAAAGAAGTTTACTATTTTTTTTGTTTTTTTGTAGCATATGGTGGAGAATATCACCGTGGTCAGAGAATGGACCAAGCGGATCACTTCTTTGGAAAAAAAAATCTCCAATTAAAAAGTACCTCTTTTTAACTTCTTCTCCCCCTTTTGCTATTCTATTCCTTGTTGTTTCTTAATGCTCCTCTTATTATGATTGACAGAATTGGAGAATTTTGAAAAGGAGGTTAAGGCTAAGGGAGCCTTCATAGCCACACTTCAGGAGAGGTGCAGAGCCAAAGATCGGTCGATTGAATATCGATTGACCAGATTCAAAGAGACCTCTCTGAAGCACAAGGAAGCCATTGAAGCTTTCGATAAGCAGGTTGAAGGTAACTGGTTGTAAACACGACCAATTTACTATATTTTCTTAGTTTGTTTTCTAACTTTGATCTACTCATGCAGAGCAAGCTCAAAAGTTAGAGAGAATAGAGATAGCTCTTGAGTTCGAGCAAAAATAAAGAGAAGCAACATGAGAGAGGTCTATAAGAGAAAATCTTGGCTTTCAACAAGATGCGTTCCGACATGGGAGTAGAAGCATTTTTGTCGTCTTCAAGGGAGACAACTGAGAAGGCGAACTGTCTTGGTCGACAACTCGAAACTGTCCAAGGCCTACTGGAGACTTCTCGAAGAAACCATGCGAAGACCATGCGTGATGCTGATGCAGATGGAGTTAGCTTTACTTTGGCAAAGCTTAAGGCCTCCGACCCTCAATAAATCTCCAAGTGCTTGAAGCAGACTTCAACTGCACGGAGATAGGTGCTACCAAGATCTTCGAGGGGGTGAAACCATTTGGAAAGAAGCTTGTAAAGATATGAAGGTCGGATCTCTATCTCAAAGCGACCAATCGGGTGGCGCCGAGGAGTAAAATGTAGTAAAGAAAGTTGTAATGTAAAAACTTACCTTTTGTCATTAATAAAGTTTATGTTTATCTTTCAACTTGTTGAGTACTTGTATATTTTCTTTCAACTTATTGACTGCTCGTATATTTCTTAGCCCCTAACTGCTTGTGTAGTAGAAGAACATACTAAGGAAGCAGTAGACCATAAAAAGAGCATACATTGTGACCAACGTACAAAGTATGTGCTGATTATGTCGTAAAAAGTATCTAATTAACATTAGGAAACTAATTTGCTCGGAACCAGTATATGATTTCAACTAATTTTAGATCGACTTCTATAATCGAAATACTAGAGAGTGTATTGTATGGTCAGAAGATGTCATAAGACTTGCGTTGATGATACGAATCATAAGAAATTATGCAAAAAAAATGATGAGTGTTTGTATTTATACACATTATCCAAGCTGGTTGTAAAAGTGTTAAAAACCAAATACATGATTGATACTTCACGAAATGTTCTCTTTCTCAAGCCTCAACTAGTAGCAAAGATTGTAGGAAAATGTCGTCGCTAGGAAACTCCTTCCAGTGGGCAGGACCACATGCAGAGTGTAGAGATTTCAACTAGGAGGTATTATGTGTCTCGACCAGTGTCAAAACAAGAGAAGAGCAGATTGTTGAAGTGAAGAAAAAAGTATTTAAGTGCTTAAGCATGTAAGTAACTGTATTGAGTTGTCTGTGTCATGTTCCTTTTACTTGTTTTCCATGAGAACAGAGTGCGAGGTCATTCGTGAGAACCATCTTTGTGACGGTCATGATAAGAACCTTCATGGTGTTTGATGAATATATTAAAGCCAAAATGTAAAAGATATTCTTTAGAAGGATGTCAGAGAGTAATAGATCTTCTTCGATGATCTTTAAACAACAAATAGTGTGTGACCAGGCAATGGATAATCGAAATATAAACAACATCACTCATTTAAAGTAAAGAAATAAATCAACTTTATTAAAATTATAAATGAAAACAATATTCATACAAAGAACTTACGTAATTGATCGATATTGTAAGAATTAGACAAAACACGCCCATCGACATGGCAAGTCTTTTGAACCTAGTCTGGTTACTTCAACCACAATGTATGGATCTTCCCATTTAGCGGAAAGCTTATTGCGATTTGCTTGGCTCTGAATTTTCCTGAGAACCAGATCACGTACGGCTAGACTGCGAGGTTCCACCCTACGACTATAGTACCTTATCATAGCTTGTTGGTAAACTGTCGGTTGTATCATGGTTTTGTTTCATCTTACTTCAAGGAAATTGATATCGTCGATTCGTTGTTCTGCTTGATTGCTTTCGCTATTAGAATCAGTTCGAGCATAGCCAATTTTTAGTTCCAGAGGAAGCATGACTTCAAAGAGTAAACTAGAAAAAGGGTGTTTCACCGGTCGCACGACTGGTCGCGGTCCGAATAGCCCATAATATAGAAGGAAGTTCGTGAACCCAAGTTCCTAACTGTTTTATTTTATAGGTCATATACTCACATTTTATTCCTTGTATTAATATGTCATTAGATTACTCTACTGCCCCGTTACCCTATGGGTGAGCCACGAAAGTATAATGTATCTTGATACCAATATCCTTGCAGAATTCCTAAAAATTTCCACTCGAGATATGGGTACCGTTATCTATTATTATACAACTGGGTATACCAAATCATGTGACCACATTTTTGTGATGAACTTCTTGGCAGCTTCAGTTGTTGTTTTAACAACTAGTTCAACTTATATCCATTTTGTGAATGTATCAATCATAAAAAAAAAGGAATTCGAAGCCCCCCAAGTGCCTTCGGGAACGGTCCCAGAACGTCTAATCCCAGTTACAAAAGGCAAGAAAGAGGTATTATTTGCAAAGCTTGTCTTTGGTTGATGTACTTATCGACTATGAAATTGATATTGCACATACTTTGTCTTAAGATCTTTTGCATCATGGAAGGCAGTTGGCCAGTAGTATCCTTGCCTAACGGCTTTACCGACCAGAGTTTTGTAGGAACAATGTGCTCCACAGTCTCCGCCATGTATGTCATATAGTAATTTCATACCATCCGTTTGAGATATGCACTTCATCAACACTCTGTGAGCTCCCCATTTGTAAAGGGTACATTCGATCAGAGTGTATGATTTGGCTTTCGAGCTGTACGATCAGAGTGTACGACCTCCACGTCATCTTCAGGAAGCGAGCAATCTTGAATATAATCGTAGATTGATGTCATCCAATCACTACTGGGATCAATCTATATGACCTCCAGTGGAGCATGTCTGTCTTCGGAATGCTCGACCACCGAGGGTGTATCGACTTTCTCGAGAAAAACTAAGCCATCCGTGCCAACTGGTCTATCAGAAAGTTGTCATTTCTAGGAATATGTTGGATCTAGAAACTGAAGAAGTGTCTTTTGAGTTTCCTTACTTTCGCTAGATAAGATGACATCGTGGAACTTGAGCATTGATACTCTTTCTCGACTTGATTCGTTACTAGTTGTGAATCACCCTTCACTAGTGTCGCGAGTCCCGAGCACTTTGGATGCTCGAGTCCTACCAATAAACCCTCGTATTCTACCACATTATGACTATCTTTCTAGTCGAAGGAGGCGACTATCTCCGACCATCTGGATGGCTTGCGGTGATCGAGCCGGTGAAGTTCACTTCCCATTCAACGGCCTTCAAATGGCGCCTGGATTCGTATGAGGAGGACCCGCCGAAGATCATCTCGACAGTGTGTTGTGGCTCCTGATACTCCATTTCTTCATCGCCATCCTTGTCTTTCTTGGAGCTCAACTCTTTAAGCTCCTATATGGAAGTAAAATGACCTTTATCTAAATAGTACTCCTCTAACTTCTTCTGCTAGGCTCGGTAACTGCACAAATCATGCCCTGTCGTATGATGAAGTGGACACCACTACTTGTTCTTTTTATACTCATCGGTCGGAGCTTTACCCTTATTCCGACTAGAATAGTCCTTCTCGCCCTTGGTGAACTTCTCAGGAATTACAAGGACCTCTTTATCAATGGGTTTATGATTCTTTTTACCTTTAGGAGTCTTCTTGTGTTTCTTTTCTTGTTTATCAAGGCCAGTTGAGGAATCTTTTTCCCGATCAATGGCCTTGTTCCTTCAACCGCCTCACTAGCAAGTGTGTACACAGTAGTCATGTTGAATAGCTCCACGGTCGTTTGTGAAGGATTCATTGTGATATCCTCCGTAAACTATCAATTCCTTAACCCTGCTTTGAAAGCCTAAATACTAGAGGAATCTGCGATCTCAGGAATGGAATTACAAACCTGGCTGAACCTCTTGATGTATTACCGAAGAGTTTCATTAGGTTCCTACCGGATTCGATGGAGATCATCTTCCTTTCACGGGCGATCGTATGTCCTCTGAAAAATTACGATCAAGAGGTCGCCGAGTTGCTCCCAAGTGTAAATTGATCCGACTGGTTGGTTGAGCAACCAAGACCGGGCAGACCCCTCAGTACTGTGGGTAGGTAATAATCACATTGTCATCACCACCAGTAGCTTTGATGGCGATAGTGTAGATCTGGAGGAATTCCAATGGTTTTGTGTTCCATTGAATTTATCTAGGTTTGCTGGTTGGAACTTGTCTGACCAGCGTACTATTTGGAGTCCTACCGAAAATGCTCGATAGCCCGTAATTGAGTTATAACACCTTCTTTGGAAAGGAGCCAGATTGCAATCAGTTGGAAACTGATTCCCCTGGCTGGCATACCAAGTATTTAGTGCCCCAATCCAGTTGTGGACGTTTGTATGACGTCTTTGACCAACTTCCTGGTGTAGGTGATGTCGTAGATCACCTGAGCCAAGCATCCGCTCCTCTTGACGAGGGGGAGAAATGGCTTCATGGAAGAGCTGTCTTCCTTCATGGCTCCCTTGTCGGCATCTCTAAGGCGGTCTAGATGTCGGACAGTTTCCAGTCTGATCATGCTGACTTCTACTAAGGGATGAACGCCCAGACGAAGTTAGAGTATAACTTTGTGTGTTTCTTTGTTCCCTGTACATCTCTGTACGTTGCATTGTCTGCTGAAGTATCTCCGACACCTATCCTGCAATTTGAACATACCCCACGAACTTCTGCCAGAGCAGGGTCCGGATTGTTTAAAATATTACGTAATCATTGCAAGTTTTGGATTGTTACGGAAGGTCTTGAAGGATTCCTATTGGCAGAAAGTGTTTGACGACTTGAATTCCTTCCGACCCTCGGCTTGTCCCTCGACCCATTATACACAATGGGGTAGAAAGCAGTGAATTAATTGATTGGCGTCCACGGTTCCATTGCCTCTGCCGTCTGGGTGACTCTTGAATTTCGAACCATTTCCACTAATGGATGCTGGGGGGATATGTTGTGAAAGATCGTGCATGGCATCCTGATCGATATCACCGATCGCATTAACCTCGTGCCTCTAACAACAATCTCCCGATGAGCTTCCATCGTAACTAAGGGAGAGCATTCCACTGCTTTGGCAAGGAGCATCCATGATGGTAAACGATTTGAGATTGCCACCTCCGGTGGGCTTTTGTGGTGGACTCAACTTGATCTGGAGGATTTCCGATCGTATGCTGAGCTTTATCATCTTCACCTGGCTTTCCACCGGTGGCAATTTTATTGACACCACTACCAAGTGTCATTCGGCCCTTGGAATACCTAGAAGTCATTGGCGAACATCGGTCACCCATGATCGACTCGAGAGTACCTTGACCCTCTGATTGCACTATTGAGCTTTTGTCATCGTTTTTCCTGGTCAAAAGAACTGGGCTTATAGAGGCGCTCGGACATTCCGAACCAGTTGGAATGACTGATTCCTCTAGGAGTGCCAATTATGGGGACGGTGAATCTTCTTCCATCCGGTCGATCTCACCAGTTTCAGGAAGCGGAGAGCCTACGACGTAAGAGGATGACGATGACATAGCATCGTGTTCCATGGTGCAAATGCATGCGTCCATGTCGAGGTTGGCGTAGTCCACCAAATAGAACTAGTTTTCCTCATCCCATGTCCCTGCCATGATCACATAGGCAACAACGAAACAGAGGGAGGGTAAATAAGGATTGCTGAGCGAAAAAAAATCTTCAAGAACTCAGCACCTTCTTCCTGACGGACGACACCAGCTATCGACGATCAAGTCGCCAATATTACGAAATAAAATGAGAAAAATAGCTAGGAATTCTTGGAGAAGAATATGGTTTACTCTTTATTACAATGAACTGGCTCTTATAGGGATGTCTTTGGGAAGACAACAAACTAGTCCTAATTATACTGAGTGTATTGCTAGAAAGAAGGGAGTTGTCTACAATGATCTAATCACCTGGCCTCTCCTTCGTCTTGCTTGTTGCGCTTTGGTTGTTCTTCTGATTGTCTTTGTGGATCTTGTCTCTATCCTATTCGTCATCCGCCCTTAAATACTAGTGAAGAGACGCTAGTTACTCCCGGAGAAGACATCTTATACCAAATGACGCGTCTGGTCGGGGAGGCGGTTGTTGTAGAACTCCTAATCGACGGTTTGCGTCAGTGAGAGACAAAAGCAGACAAAGCCGTATAATAGTTATTGTCAATGACTTAGGACTGAAAAGCGTCGTTTGGTTTAGAGTAGACAAGACACATATCTCATTCATCACATAGAAGGAATATACTTGGAATCGGGTACAAGTATCAGTTCAAAGATTGTACGAGCAGTTATCTGGTCGGACAAGAGGTCTGATGCTGTCAGAGCTGTGGTAATCCTAGAGGAATTCTATAGGATTGTACGACCACAGGGGTCCTAAACTGCAGGGTTTACGGCCATAAAAGCCATGTGGTCTTTAAGTAAATGTTAAAGCAATATTGGAGAATTTTAACACTCGTCACTTACCCTATAGCGTGGCAGTGTTGTGTTGCCACATCACATGTGGTACTGTAGCTAAAACGGTCATATTTGAAAATAAAGTTGACGAGAGGTTAATAATAAAAATAAATTTAAAAATGAATCCATTAATAAAAAAAATGTTAAGGCCTGGTGAAAACAATTGTTTGGCCTAGCTCTTCCTAGAGCGTGCATGGACCTTGTTGGGCTGTAGGCCTGAAGTTCCGGGTTAACCGGTTCAGGGCTTCAGGCAACAGCGGGCCATTAATTCCTCTGTTGGAACATCTTTTCTCCAGCGTACGCTGGTCCAATGCTTTATGAGGGGCTCGGTTGGGTTATTTGGTCCGGCCGAGAGGAATTTTTATATTTTTATATAGCCAACCGGCCATCTTAGAGCTAAAGACTGCGTATAAAAGATAGTTGAAATAATTAATCCATCTGCGCTTGTTACTTTGATGAACTCAGGATTAATCACCTCTAGCACAATTAAGTAAGGTGATCTTGCCTATGCTGTGTTTCACGAGATGGTTGCGCTTAAATCATCGTTTGCCTCCCATGGAAATGGCAGACAATTGCTCTTCTCAGCAATTTGGCCGGCGGGGCAACGCCATATATGTATCGTGTTGTCCTCACTTTTCCAAGTCATACAAAGAACTTAAAGAGTACCATTTTTCTCAGATTTTGATTTGAATATGGACACATGTATCCATCGCTTTACATATTTTCTTAACATAGTTTTGAACAAGGAGAAATTGGTACTCAAATTGTTAGGCGTTTACAACTTATGCAAATATCTGCATACTTTGTCAGATCGATGCACGCATGTTTTTACAAAGTCTGCATTACAATCATTATGCTATAAAACACAGATTTAACATGAAAAAGCTCTTGCAGAAACAAAAAAACCACAGGGCATACAACCAACAATGTCAATTATAAGAGGAGAATTACAGAGTAGGGGATTTTGCAACGATGGTCTCAACAATTCCATTCATCTACAGAGGGTATATATATATATGTCATGCTCAGAGGCTGCAGGCCCTCAGCTCCAACAAACCATCCATCCATCTTCAACAACGGAATTCGAATCACAAACTCAACAACTGGGATGACATATGTGTTATTGCCACAACATGCATGAGGGCCTGAGCTCATGGAATTGCTCCACGGAATTGCTTGTAACTAAGCCTTTGTGGTCATCTTTGCACTGAGCTTCTTTAGTGATGGCCTGGACATCAAATCCTCCCACCACGCCTTCACATGAGGGTACGAATCGAACAAAGATGCATAAGGTGTTGCATCCATGAGGTAGAAAGTACATGGAAAATGGTTCAAATCCGCAAAGCTAACGTAGTCTCCGGCCAAATACTTGTGTTTGGACAGGTGCGCTTCATGAATTTCAAGAACCTTCTTTGTCTTCACCAAACTCCCATCCACGACCTTTTGGTTCGTGGGGATACCGAACCACGTAAAGGCTCAATCCATTTGGATTGATTTGGAATTTGAACTAAAACCCTTTTCAATTCAAAAAGATTGGTTCTAATCCATCTTTATCCAAACAAACCCCAAGGTAGGGAATATGAAACACTCCAGCATGATAGGCGAGAGGGCAGGGTGGTATTGATGCGCTTCCACTATTTTTAAAAAATAATTTATTTTTTATTCAAAATTATAAAATTATATATACGATTTTTTTTTACAAAAGTATACCGTTGTCGCCGAACCATTGAACGACTGGCTCCAGTCGCCCAACGGCCAAGCGACAATAATGCAGTGGCTGAACGGTTAGGTGACGGAGATGACATCGGCCAATCGTCGGACATTAGGTTCTGTCGCCCAACTGGTACGCGACTTTATCCCTGTCGCCCAATGGTTAAACGACAGAAGGCTGGAGGCTAGTTTTTTTATTTAATCTTTTTTTAAAAAATATTTGAAAGTTCATCCCTCTTGAACTATCCATAACTTAAAAGTAGAGAATCTATCTGTGAACCATATATAAAATCATCCTTTTAACTGAACGTAAATACATATATTGACTGAAAATGTTTTTTGTGGAGTGATAAACTTTGACACTTCAGCGTATATATCCTTTACAAACAACTGCACAATATTTCCAGGCCTTGCCCCAGAAGTGATACATGCATGTTGTTGGATGCCTTTATAATGAAGCTGGGAACAACACGGAAGAATTGAATGCGAAAAGACGAGGAGATTTGATGTTGCGAATTAAAATAGACTTTATAATGAAGCTGGTAATAACACGTCGCGGAGGGTTTGGTTACGTGCATAAGAAACATCATGCACGATGCAACAAACCGAAATACTCCTACGATACATATGCGCCTTTTTGGAATGGAAATAGATTCGACCTTCGACAGGGGACTAATAAAGAATGGTCTAACCTACCGCATGGACCGGAGCTATTTTTCCTTCCTTGCTAGCTCGGCGTTGAACTCCTCGCCGACCTCTTTGGACTTGGTCGTCATTTTCCTCTTTTTTCTCACGCTTCCTCTCGTGAGCCTCGCGCTCCTTGCGCCTGCAAGCCTCGAGATGAGCTTTCATCTCCCGATGTATGCGCCATTTTGCTCGCTGTTGCGACGCTCCTTCTCCTAGATCTCGCGGGCCCTTTTGACATTCCACTCCTCGTAGTCGAGAGTCCACTGGTCATGTGGGTCGATCTCTTGGTCGATCCACTTGCGGTAGCCACATAGCGGATTCGGGGACTACGAGTAGACGAGGGAGGTTGTGTTGGACCTAAAAGGTGACTAGAGGGGGCGGGGTGAATAGGAGTACGCTCACTTTTTCACAAAATATGAATTCAACACAATTTCACTCCAATAGCTATGATGAAGCTATGAAGGTCAATATACCAGTACAGCGGAAGACTAGTATTGAATCCAATTAAACCCCTAAGCAATGCGACAAAAATCAGCAAGAATCAAATCTAACAGAGGCTGGCCGGTCTGACCGCTGTTGTACTGGCGGTCTGACCGGTACCAAATCGGTCTGACCTCTGGTGTGGGGCGGTCGGACCGGCCGACTCCAGAACAGATCTTAAACAGTAAAATCAGCCCGATGACGAAGTTGCAATTAGGAATAACTTTTGATTCTCAACTCCAAACTTCACGAAACTTTGCACACACCTTCTATATGCTATTGAGGACCTATTCCAATCGAATATTATGATAATTCTTGGATAGATCCTGAGCAGTTGTCAATTGAGTAAAGATGGTCTAAAAGCAGGGCAAGAAGCGTAAAACTTGATCCTAATGCTTGTTCGTTAGTGATTGATGATCAAGATGATCCTAGATAGGTTCACACAAATCATAGCAAGCTAATTCACGTGAAGAAATCAATCAAAACTTCGCGGATCAAAGAAAGCCCTAAAATCACGAAATTGAAAGCAAGAACGAAAAGAGATTTATCTCAAGCAAACCTTGCATTGATTAAAGACGTGATCGTTGTTGGATTACGCACACACCATCATGGATCAGTGGTCAATCCAAGATCACGAAAATCACCTCAAACCATCAAAAGCCCTAACCTCCACCTCAACTCCCCCTAAGCCAATTAGGGTTTTGAAACATCAAAGAGGCGAAAACAGCGAGAGAGATTGGTGCAGCCACCACCTCCTCCTATTTATAGTGGAGGCCTAGAACTTCTAGGGTTTGACTCTATTGGGCTCCCGTTAAGGCCCACTAACAAACGGGTCACACACGCACGCTTCGCAAAGCGCCATCTTTAACCTTTTGACCTAAACCGCTTCACCATGCGCCATGGATTCGCCAATAGGTCACCCTTGTCCATCTTGTATCACGCTTGAGTCCATTGACCTCACCCGGCATCGTCGATCGTTCTGGACCTCAACTCTCCAAGTCTAGTCCCGATCCTCCTCGCCGTTGACCGTCATTGACCACCAAGCAACCTGCACAACCATAGACAAGCAAACACGAATTCGGGAACAAGTTCTTCACAACTTGACCCATGTTAGTCAAAACATGCATCATGCAACACATATGCCATGATACCAATGAACTTGACCTAACAAATTAACATCACCACGAAGTTGGCTAACGTTCAAGTGGAAAACGGTCCGACCGCTCCCTGTGAGTCGGCCGGATCGCTTAGTCTACGGCCCGATCGCCACCTCAAGGCCGGTCAGACCGCTAGTAGGGACTTAACCAAAATTCAAGCCCTGAAATTCCGAAACCTTTTGGAAATTTCAAACGAATAGAACTTTTGCTTGGACGCTCCAAAAATTATGAGACCAAGTGCATTGGGATCCCCTCAGTTGCATACAACACCTATTTTTGGCCCAACCTGTTCTGACCATTTTTGGTCACCGCCGGTCCGACCGCCTCACATGGCCGGTCCGACCGATTTGGGACTGATCGGACCGCCATGCTATGTCCGGTCGGACCACCCCAGTCCAGAATGCCTGAACTTTGTCGAAAACCCTGTGAAACGAGAAACCATAAATTCCATTGCCAATTGTCACATCATCCTAAGATCTGGAACATATCCCCATGATATCCACAATCTCCCCCTTGATGAACACATTGGCAATAATCCAGAAAATGTAATTTAGAGGTTTGAAAAGTAAAGTACTTTCGTTTTCGCACAAAGGCACAACTTGGACCATAAGCAAGAAAATGCAATGTAAATGACCAAGCTGGCATCAAAATAGTATATGCATGTGAGATAAGGCAAAAGAAAACATAAAAACTTTGATTTCCATAAAAGAGTCAAAATTCTCACATGAGGTCCATATGAAAGAACAATTGCTCAATTGACCTATGATCATTGTGAGGAGAAATGAATGCAATTCAAGTTCAGAATAGTCAATAAGATCATAAGAATGCAACTCAAGAACTCTCCCTCACTATGATCATCGGATTTCAGAAAATTTCAAATTCTCCAACTTTCTCCCCTTTGTATAATCTTCTCCCCAACATTGAAATGTCTTCTCCCCCTTTGACAATGGAGTCATCAAGGAATCACGCCTTCCTCTCATCCAGAGATAACAAATGCAGAATGAAGAGAGAAGCAAAAAGAAGAAGTATGCATGAAGTGCAATGAAGTGGCTTCATTTTTGTATTTTTCAATTTTTGATGACAAGAACCTTTGGAGATTACCCAAAAGAGCTAGCCAGCATTTCTAATATTGCATAAACAACATATCAAGCCTGACAGCGCTAGCAAGATCATGGTAAGACATATATATCAAAGCTAAGCACAAAAGCTTAAAAGTAAAGCAATAGATTTGATCAATTTAAGCAAAGCTTCAAATTCAGCAAGTTCATCAACAGGGATCCTAAAGTGAAACTGGCCATGTCAAAATGTCAAAGTGAGATCAAAAATCTAACAAAGACCACATTAAGAGTCAATCGGGTCCTGTATTGAATCATTTTGCGCAATATTTTGTAAAAACCCATTTGTCAACATTTTTCTCATATGCATTGAATATTGAAGTTGACTAATGATCTAACTTAGTGACAAGATCTTGGACTAGGAGCCATCCACAAACTCATCCTAAGCTTCGACCAGAAGTTGATTAAAGGTATATCTTTGTGGATATCATGGGGATATGCTCCAGATCTTAGGATGATGTGACAATTGGCAATGGTGTTTACGGTTTGTCGTTTCACGAGTTTTCGACAAAGTTTCAAGTGTTCTAGACAGGGGCGGTCCGACCGTCCTAGCATCGGCGTCCGACTGTCCCAAATCGGTCGGACCGCCATGTCTGCGGTCGGACACCGTGACCTAAAAGTGGTCAAACGCAATGGGCCAAAAATAGGTGTTGTATGCATAGTGAGGGATCCCAATGCACTTGGTCTCATGATTTTGGAGTCTCAGAAGAAGTTCTATTGGATTTAAGTTTCGAAGGTTTTGAATTTGTGGCTTGAATTTCGCTAAGTCCCTAGGGGCGGTCCGACCGCTCACAGGAGTGGTCCGATCCGGATAGGCGGTCCGACCGGCTCACATGGAGCGGTCAGACCGGTATTGACTTGAACGTCGGCCAACTTCGTGGCGATGTTGATTTGTAAGGTCAAAGTCATTGGTTTCATGGCATATGATTTGCATGATGCATGTTTTGACTAACATGGGTCAAGTTGTGAAGAACTTGTTCTCGAATTCGTGTTTGCTTGTCTATGGTTGTGCAGGTTGCTTGGTGGTCAACGACGGTCAACGGCGAGGAGGATCGGGACTAGACTTGGAGAGTTGAGGTCCAGAACGATCGACGATGCCGGGTGAGGTCAACGACTCAAGCGTGACACAAGATGGACAAGGGTGACCTATTGGCAAATCCATGACGCATGGTGAAGCGGTTTAGGTCAAAAGTTAAAGACGGCGCTTTGCGAAGCGTGCGTGTGTGACCCGTTTGTTAGTGGGCCTTAACGGGAGACCAATTGAGTCAAACCCTAGAGAGTTCTAGACCTCCACTATAAATAGGAGGAGGTGGTGGCTGCACCCCTTATCCTCGCTATTTTCACCTCTTTTGTTGCTGGCAAAACCCTAATTGGCTTAGGGGGAGTTGAGGTGGAGGCTAGGGCTTTTCATGGTTTGAGGAGAATTTCGTGATCTTGGATTGACCACTAATCCATGATGGTGTGGGTGTAATCCAAAGAACGATCACATTTTTAATCTATGCAAGGTTTGCTTGAGATAAGTCTCTTTTCGTTCTTACTTTCAATTTCGTGATTTTAGGGCGTTCTTTGATCCGCGAGTTTGTGATTGATTATTTCACGTGAATTAGCTTGCTGTGATATGTGTGAATCTATCTAGCATCATCTTGATCATCAATCTCTCACGAACAAGCATTATGATCAAGTTTTCGTTCTTGCCCGGTTTTAGACCCTATGTTATTCAATTGGCAATTGCTCAGGATCTATCCAAGAATTATCATAATATTCGATTGGAATAGGTCCTCAATAGCATATAGAAGGTGTGTGCAAAATTTCATAAAGATTGGAGTTGAGAATCAAAAGTTTCACCTAATTGCAACTTCGCCATCGGCCGATTTTTCTTGTTTGAGATCTGCTCGAGTCGGCCGTCCGATCGCCATCATCACCGGCCGATCGATTTTGGAGCGGTCCGACCGCCAAGATAACAATGTCGACCGCCCGCAATCGGTCCAACCTACTGGGTCCAGAGGTCGACCACTGCGTGCTTTGAGCTTTTGCAATCTTAGTTGTTTTTGTTATTTTGTTTAGGGGATTTAATTGGATTCAATACTAGTCTTCCGCTGTACTGGTATATTGATCTTCATAGCTTCCTAATAGCTATTGGAGTGAAATTGTGTTGAGTTCATTATTTGGGAAAAGTGAGCGTGCTCTATTCACCCCTAGTCGCCTTTTCGGTCCAACAAGTGGTATCGAGCCCTGCTAGTTCACTCTTGATCTTAACCGTCACTGAACTTTGGCGATGGATAGGTTCTCTACAAAACCGCATATCTTTAATGGGCACGACTATGCCTATTGGAAGAATCGTATGCGAGTATTCCTTGAGAGCGAGGGACAAGCTATATGGGACGTTGTTCGATCCCCGCTCATTATTCCTGAGGTTGAAACCCCGCTCGTGGTTCTTTGGCTAACAACAACAAGGCCAAGAATCTTTTATATTGTGCGCTTGGTAGACAAGAATATGATAGGATTTGCAATTTTGATCAAGCACGAGATTTGGAACACTCTCGAAACCTATCATGAGGGTTCGTCCCAAATTAAGAAAGTGCGCCAAACAATCTATAAGCGTGATTATAACAAATTTGAGTAGTGTCCTGGAGAGAGCATCGATGACATTTTCAGTCGTTTTAATAAAGTGATTAATCAAATGAAAGCTGTTGATATTGAATATTCTCAATCTGAAAATGCCACCCATCTCTTGGCTGCAATCAACACCAAGGAGTGGGAGATGAAGGCTACTGCTATAGAGGAAAATGTTGATCTTTCAAGTCTTACTTTAGAATTGCTTTATAGTAAACTCAAGATTCATGAAATTAAAAGAGTTGATTATCCCAAGAAAGATAATTTAGCTTTGTAGCGATCCTCTCAAAAAGGCTTGTGATGACTCTTTTGAATCTTCTTCTGGATTTTCTTTTGCTTGTTTATCTGCTATTTATGAAGAGGAGCTTGAGAATATCCCTGAGGTTGAGTTAGCCCTTTTAGCTAAAAAATTCACACGAGCTTACAACAATGTGAGAAATAAAAAGAGAGGTGGTCCTGTTACTTGCTATGAGTGTGGAGAGCTCTACCACATCCGCCAATTGCCCCAAGCTAAAAGGTAAGGGCAAGCAGGGGAGGAGAAGACACTGGAAGAAGGCTCATGAGAACAATTCGAGTATGATGTCACAAGCTCATAAAGGCGCTCACCGGTCCTTGCCACTTTTGGAGAGCAATTGTTAGCGATGTGGACTCGGAGCGAAGAGGACAAGAAGGGAAGGCCAAAGACTTCAACGGCATGTGCTTCATGGTCGACACTCGACAACATTGATGATAATGAGGTATCTCTCTTATGATGAGCTTTCTGCTAGATATGATTCCATATATAGGCAACTGCTTAGTCAAGATGAAGCGCTAGAATTTGTCATGACTAAAAATAAGAAACTAGAGTCAAAAATTGGTAAACTGAAACTAAAACTTACAAATGTTAAGACTCTTGAACCTGATGAATGTTTATCTTGTCATGACATGCACTCAGAATTGGCTAAACTGCAATCTGCTCACAATATTGCTTTGCAACAACTTGAAAATGCTAGAACCGAGCTAATTGAAATTAAATCTGCTCCTTGTGAAAAATGTTTAGAGTCTAGTAAATTGATTGCTTTTGATGTGTTTGATTCTAGCCCTTGTACTTCATGCTTAGAAAAAGAACGTGAAATCAAAGATATCTTAGAAGCTGCTAGAGTCAAATATGCTAAGCTTAAGGACAATATTGAAAATACTATTTGTTCTTCTTGTTCCACTCTTAAGCTTGAAATTGCTTTATATAAGGAGAAATCTATGGATAAAACTTGTGATGCTTGTGTTAGTTTGAGAAAAGAAAATGCTTATCATCATGATACATTAGAGAAATTTTCTAAAGGTAAGAAACAATTAAACATGATACTTGACAAGTCTAAAACTCCTTATAAGAAGCAAGGTTTAGGATTCAATTCTTTTCAAGACAATTCAAAGCCACAAGTCATTCAAGTCTTGGAAAAAGTTTAATTGAATTCAAACCCAACTTGCAAAAACATCTTTAAATCAGCAGTGTTTTGCCCAACCTTGTATTAATTCAAATGGTGCTTCTTCTAGTGGTACCATGTACCATTGCACTTATTGCAAGAAAGGTGGGCATTTGATTGAATTCCTCACGTGAGGTTGAAAATGATAAGAAAAATCTTGATAGAATTTCATTCAGGCAACCTAGAGCTTTTATAAGACATGGTAATACTGAAAAGAATAAATCTGGATTAGAATTTTTCTCACATGCTAATCATTATGTTTCTAAATGTCCTAATTCTCATGTTCTTCAGTCGGGCGGTCCGACATGGTGGTCACCTACCGACTGATTTGGTCGCCATTCGACTGCCAAAGACAACGCCATGGATCACAGATGACGTTTAATTCCCATGTTAATTTAAACATTGCTCATAACAGAAGTTTAGATAAAATCAAGGATATTACTTCTGGTTTGTATACTCCTTGCAGACGTGTGTCTCAGTACTGGGTTCCCAAGTCTTGTTTAACTAACCCCATGACGAGACACATCGTTCTTCCGCGGCCTTGATTTTTCGTGATTGCCGCGAAAGAGGAAGGGAACGTGCTTTGTCGACTCGATCGCTCACGCCATATTGCCGGAGACTCAAGATGGTTCACCTCCTTCACACGGTCGACGGGTTTCAAGCATCTCCGAGAATTTCCCATCGCCAGGCCGTTAAGCTCTTATTCAGGTTGAAGGACCGAAATGGCAACAGAGGGGGGGGGGGGTGAATGGTGCTTTAAAAATTAGGAGCTCCCCTTTGCTGTAATTAAATAAGACCTACAAAGTCCTCTCGATAACTCAAGAAGAGTGAAGCAAAATCGAGAACGAAAATGAAACTTCAGATCGCTCGAGAAATCGGAAGTTCGATTCTACCCGCCGTAGTTCCGCACCGAAGTTCCGGTTCATATGGAAGTTCCGCCTGCAGTAGTCTTCGCCATGGACAATCGGAAGTTCCGATTGTCCCGAAGAAGAACAAGCGCTCGGTTTTTCCTAAAAATCCAAAATGCAAAATCTTGAGTGCTCTTCTCAGGTCAAGGTTCACAGGACATCATCCTAAACACCATCTTGACCTTATAAAGAAGAATCGCAAACAAAGATCCAATAATCAAGCTAAATATGGATTTCTTGAAGAAGGGGCAAGAAAGACCAAAACCCAAAATAGACACGATTCTCGATTCTTAGATCATGAGACTTTGGGAATCCATTAGCAATAGCAAAACGACTCTAGATATCAAGTTTCATGCTATTTCATACGATTTAATCAAAAGATACATCAAAACCCTAAATATTCAACATGAACGAAAGAGAATAGAGAAAGGCATAGGCAAGTAATCAAAACCTCGAGATTCATTGATAGAAACCAAAAGATTACAAGGAAACACAGAGGAATGATTACAAGATTTTCAGCCATTCTCTCTCAACAAACTCTCAAAGCAAAACAAACCTTTTGCTAAGGCTAACCCTAATTTTCTTTCTCCAAAAATCTAACCCTAACTCCGTGGTTCTCCCTATTTATAGCCTTGGCTAATGGGCCTCCAACCCATTAAGCCCGCTACACCCGAACGGAACCGCCTCCACTTTTGCCGCTTGCGAAAAGACCCTTCGCCCTTGCGCACCTTCCGAAGCCTCCAGACACCTTGTTGTGCACGACTCGCAACCGCTTCAAGATTCACGCCGCCTTCGACACATCCCGACCGCTTCGACCTCAACGCCTCCGCGCTTAGTCCGTCCACGTGTCTCGCCACGACTCCATCTTGATGCCCCGCAACAACATGCATAAAACACATCACATAGCATTGCACAATAACATAGCATCAATATTTGTATAAGACTCAAACTCATACAAAATCAAAATCACAATTTAACCTTCTCGCATAGCTCGACACAATCGAAGTTCCAGATTTACCACGCCGAAGTTCCGATTTCCTAACATCCGCACTTGTCGAATTATCGGAAGTTCCGTGCTTACATCATCGGAACTTCCGATCTTCTAACATCCGCACGCCCAAAAATTCTATTCGATTTTCGCCTCAGAGGAATCTCAATACCAGATATCTGACACTCCGCTATCCCATGTGCGGAAGTTCCGATTCTCTTCACCAAACCAAAACCAGATAAATCGGAAGTTCCTCTTTCCAACATCAGAGTTCTGATTAATCGAACTTCCGCTCCATACACAATGTAGTTCCGATTTTCCGACACACCCGTAAAATACCCAAACCAAAACCTCAATTCTCAATCTAATCAACACACTTGTCAAATACTCATCACTCGTGAGTGGAGGACCTCTCACATGGTCTCTCAATCTCCCTTGATGAGTATATTGACAATTACCAAAAAGCATAAGATGAGTTTGAGATTCCAACAACCAAGGTCTAAATAAGAGAAATTAAGCACAAGACCAAGTTGACACAAAGAAAAAGACTTGAGATGAGATGAAAGAGCAATTTTCGCACAAAACTCAAGGCTTTTCTTCAGAAGGCTTTTTCTCACAATCATTCTCCCCCTTTGGCAATAAAATCATCAATATGTAGAAAAGGGAAGAAAAACTATATGATGTTCATTTTAAGCATTAGGAGCCATGTAGATTATCCAAAATGACTATTAGAGTATTACACCAAGCCATAACACAGAAGAATGCTATCAAGATCATGACAATCGATGTATAGAAGAGCTAAGACAGAAAGTCCATAATCTGATTAATGATCCAGTTCTATAGCAGGTCAAATAAGTCAAGATTGAAATCTAGCTAAAGATATCCAAGGATGATGCAAGCCATGTCAAATAATCTAAGTTGAACCAAGAAGACTCATACTGAACATTTTAGAGTGCTACCAGTTGAAGAAGGACTCATTTTATCCAGGACTTGGTCTCTTTAGAGATAAGCAATTTTAGCACATTTTTCTTTTTCTGAAGACATTTTGTTTTAAGGCTCTTAAGGTTTTATCTCAAGAAAGCAAGCTCGACTAGGTGCCATCCACAACCGCCTCCGAGCTTCAACCATTTTTTTAGCCATGTGCTAGATCCCAAGCCTTATGCGACCACCCAAGCAAATGACTTAAGGAGGTGATCTTAGGTCATCCAAGGCTCCCCCTGAGTTCATGCCTAGTGCAATGGCAAGCCGTCTCATGAGAAAGATTTGGTGAGATCAGTTTTTTCGCACAAAAGAGATCATTTTTGCTTTTGAAGTTTTTAGACCAGTGATTAGAGATAAGTCATGTTTCTTAACAAACCGACATAGCTTACTCAAAAGTTCAAAAGAGATTCAGACTCAACTCACCTACTTGACATGGCGAAAATCATAAAAGGATAGTTTTAACTGACTAGTCTCAAGAGCTATCATGACAAGATTTTAATTCAAGTTTAGCATTTTAAATACCTTAGCATGGCAAAGACTAAACTACACATAAAAAGTCATGATAGATCTAGCAGTTTAGCATAAATCATGGCAAGATGTAAAGTAGTGAAAACAGATCATAAGGGATAATAAACAAGGCTCCATTTGATTATCATGCAATGCTTGATGAAATACACAAAAATCCGATTCCCTTCGTAAAGAGATGCATCTTTTAATTCAAAGTTGAGTTATGACAAAATTAAGAGTATGGAATAACCAAGAATAACTCCCCAACCAAAGGAACAAAACGAGAATCGATAAGTAAAATGTAAAAGGCAATCCTTTAGAGCATAGAAAAGATATAGAGAAAACTATCGCTCGCATGATTCTTATCTACCCCATATGATTCTAGGACTATTAGTCGATCTACACAAACACTAAGGAGCAAACACTGCCCTGTCTACCCAAGGGTGGCCCGACCCGCTAGAACCTATAAGAAGTGAGTAAGCTCTACTTAGAGAGGGAAGAGACACTAATAAGCAAGATCCTAGAAGCACAAGACAAGAAGTAGCAACAAAGCAATGTGGCAAGAGAAACACTCTAACCTATGCTTTGGAAGGACTTCACCCAAATATTAAAAGAAATGAAACCAGTAAAGGAGTAAGCGATAATATAATATAGTATAATATAATACAAGAGTAGCACAACGCCCTCACAAAGAATCCGTAAGGACAAACCACCCCAAGCTCTCCCGCAGAGTCAAAACCGAGCCGCCAGAGGCTTAGTGAAGATATCTCGCCAATCGTGCTCACTCTCCACAAATCGAGCACAATGTCACCCTTTCTACATGATCTCAAGAAAGTGATATCTCGATATCTATATGCTTGGTCCGAGAATGTTGCATCGGGTTCTTGGCAATGCAAATCGCAGACGTGTTATCACGTAAGAAGAGTGGAACGCAATGATAGATAGCCCGAAATCCCGCAGGTCGAGACCATCCAAAGCACTTGACTACAAAGAATCGGCCGCAAAGCAACGACTCGCCTCTCGCAGCGGATCGCGCAACACCGGATTGCTTCTCGACGACCGTGAGACGAGAGAAGTGCCAATGAATTGGCAAGTGCGTAAGTGCTCTTCCTATCTATCCTACAAACAAAGAAAGTCCAGATCGAGAAGGCTCTAAGAGATAGACAAGAAGAGGAAGAGTACCAGATGCCATAGTCAATGGTAGCTCAAGGTACCGAAGATGCGCTTCACCGCTCGACGGTGAGATACGCGAGGAGAAGCTCAAACCGAGCACAAAGACACACGTAAAAGTGTATGTCCGGTCTCGAGGCCGTGAGGTACAAGAGAGAGCCAATCATGCTCCTGAACTCCTTTTGGTCAACTGTGTTCGCCTTCATCCGGATCCAGAGCAACAGAGATGCCATCGGAGTTGATACTAGCTTTCCATCATTCATGTCGAAACGCTCAGAGGTCTCGAGTGTATTTGCCTTGATGAAGAAAGGTACCTCCCGAGTCTGCTTGATTTGGAAGCCAAGGAAGAAGCTCAACTCGCCCATCATGCTCATTTCAAACTCCGAGCTCATGACATCGGAAAAACGGGAACGAGCACGCGAGGAGCCGCTAAAGATAATGTCATCCACATAACCGACTAGCAGAAGATCGTGCCTAGACGGCGATGAACAAGGTCTTGTCAATTTTACCCATCTCAAAACCATGGCTCACAGATAGGACTTAAGCCTTTCATACCAAGCTCGGGAGCCCGCTTGAGTCCATACAAAGCTTTGGAAAGCTCAGACATGGTTAGGGTATTTGGGGTTCTCAAACCAGAGGTCAGTCTCACATAGACTTCTTCCTCAATAAGGCCATTGAGGAAGGCACTCTTGACATCCATTCTGTAAAGCTTGAAACCCTTAGAAGCCGCAAAGGCAAGCAGGATTCTAATGGCTTCAAGTCTAGCTACAGGGCAAAGGTCTCTTCAAATCTAGACCTCAACTTGAGAGTACCCCGAGCTACCGCCTAGCCTTGTTTCAATGACTAACCCATCTTCACTTTGCTTGTTCTTGAACACCCATTTGGTCCCAATGATATTGTGACCTTGAGGGGCTCAACAAGGGACCGGACCTTGTTCCTTTCAAAGTTTTCCAACCTCGTGCATGGCGTTAGTCCATGACTCATCGAAAGAGCATGACAAACGCCTTTGGGCTCAAACGAGGCAACAAAGGCGTAATGGAGACAGTAATAGAGACATGCCGCTTTTGAACGAGTGACTCGCCAAAGAGATCTCCAATTATCTCGCTCAAGGATGGTCCTTTGAATGTGTCTTGGAGGTCCAGGTGAGATGAAGAAGTGGCCTCTACCTCATTAGCGCATTGAGATAGGGACAGAGCCACTAGCTTCGTAAGAAGCTGTATGTAAGGGTGATCTCCTCGAGTGCGGTGGAAGAGGGCACCTCAAGAGGAAGAGAAGGAACTGGATCTGTAAACAACCCTCATCTCCATCCTCCTCATCGCCCACAAAGATGGACTCGCATCGCTCTAAGGAACTCGAGATATCGTGCCTAGTCCTCGGATCGCCTCATCAAGGTCACCTCACTGTGTTTCTAACAATTTACTAGATTCGCAGCCTGCACTCTATAGGCACGAGAAGAAGTCGAGTAACCCGTAAAGATCCCATCACAAGATCGTGACTAACTTATCTAGGTTCCTGCACTTCGTAATAAAACACTTGCAACCAAACACACGAAAATGCGAGACGCTGGGTTTTCGCCATATCTCAACTCATAAGAAGTGCGATGCAAGAGTGCCCAAGAAAACTCATAGAAACATGACAAGCAAGAGCAATTCCTCACCCAAAACTTCCTAGGTGTAGAGTACTCATCAAGCATCGCCCGCCATCTCGACTAAGGTACGGTTCTTCCTCTCCACAACGCCATTTTGTTGGGGGACGATGGAGACGAGAACCGTGCTCTACACTGCCTCACCACAAAACTCTCAAAGTAGGAATTCTTGAACTCGTGCCATTATCGCATGTAATTGCTCGTAATGCACCGGGAGCTCAACGTAAAGCCTACTAAAAGACCACGAAAAGAGTAAACGCCTCATCCTTCGAGGCTAAGAAAAACACCCAAGAATACCTCGAGAAGTCATCGACCACGACAAGCACGCACCACTTCCTCCCATCGATCGCACTCTAGCCGGTCCCATCGGTCCATATGGAGCAGCTTGACTCGTGCATCCGCTATAGTCATCAGAATCGAGGATGTGAAGAAGAACCATTTTGCCGTGCCGGCAAGGAGCACAAACAAGATCCTTGACCATTTTGAGTTTCGCAAACCACGAATGAGATCGTGGTCGCTAACTCGGTCGATGATCAAATCCTATATGACCAAGTCTCCTATGCCGTAAAGTCAAATCACGGATTCGTAGCAATTAAACATCGGAGAGGATCACCGTAAGATCCGAAAAATCAGCACGAAAGATCCTCCCATATCGAGAAATCCCGCAAACTAGACTACCCAAGAATCAAGAATTTTGCAATTGTTTTTCTTAAAGCTCACCTCAAACCGCCATCTGAAGTCGAGAGACTGAAAGCGATTATATCGCAGCCTACTTACTAAGGCAACATCTTTTAAAATAAAAGAATCATTAATGCTCACAAGACCTTTAGCGATGACGCGCCCAAATGAAGCATCTCCAAGGTGATCGCCTCATCACCGGAGCGCGGCTAGGAAGAAAACCAACGAGACTCACCACCATATGACGTGAACAACCGAGTCTACAATCCGCACCTTTCCTTCCCACCGGGCAACTCGAGTCAAACAGAGTAAAGTCTCAAGATCGGGTGAATCACAGAGATTTTGGCACCCAATACCGAGTAACACGGCGAATGTGATGAAGTAGTCAAGCAAGATCGACTCTATCTACCCTACGCTCGCCACTCAACAAGTCAAAGATCTCACTGTTGTCGATCCGATCGCTATGGAAAAGCGAGTCGGCGCCAAGAATATGTCGATCTCGCCATGGTAGCTATCTCGAAGGAAAACGAGATCTACCTCGTGACGCGGAAGTTACGACCAAAGGGAGCATGAGGACGAAACTCGTAAAACTCGGAAAAACCAAGTCCTCGATGCGCCCAAAATCATCGATGGAACAAACCTAGACCTCGTGTTGGTCTTAGGTGCACTCAAGATCCGGGTGACTTCGAATGTGCCTAAGAGACTCAACATGGTCTCTACGCGCGATCTTGGCACGCCAAGCAATGATCAACTAAATGTCCATCTTTCCGATGTAAGGTGCAATGATACTTCGCCTTCGAGGGGCCAAGCCGCAGTGGAATCACCTTGTCGTCAAATCCTTTGAACAAAACCCACGACTTAAAATTGACTTTCACCCGGGCTTAGTTTTGATCACACCGTGCTATGGTTTTGAGCACGACATGTGGATGCTTCCTCATATCCTCCTCGGATATCATATCCTAGACCTCGATTAAATCGCAAATTTTAGATTTGTCTAGAATGAGATTGAGCTTCTTCTGCCTCCTACAAACCTCTCGAGAGTGTTCATAAGATACCGACACTCCAAAGAGAGAGGTGCAAGAAGAGCAGGGGAAGAAGGGACAGCAGAAGGTAAGGGAGCGTAAGAAGAACCAACAACAGAGGAAAGATTGGCTTGTGCACGCACACCACTTTGGGGGACAAATCAAGCTAGCGATTGGTTCACGCATTAGGCGCTCTACCAAACCCTTAGACTTCTTCCCAAAGACACACAATACAAGCAGATGATTGTGTTCTAGAAGGTCCTTAGTTAGCTTCACACATTTTTCATCCAATGCAACCAAATCACATTTTAGTTTATTACAATGATTGCAAGGTGAGCTAACAAGGTCCTTAGAAGCATATCGAGCCAATTTGTTATCGTGATCAATCATTTCTTGAAACCGCTTAGATACGATTCTAGTTCAGCAGCTTAACTTAGGACAGCTTTAAACAAGAAACAATAGGCTCTAGTAGCGCAGCCTTGAAATTCAAGAATTTTGTGATCTCGCCTGCTTTAGGTTCATCTTGAGATTATTACAATTTTCACAAGTTTCAGTGCAGATCAAGCAAGATGGTATAAAGACCTCTAAACGAATTGTCCTTAACCTCACATGAGGTGCAAGCAAGAGCCTCAACAAGAGTGGATGAAGGAGGTGCTATCCTACTCATCTCTAATTCAAGAAGAAGGCTAATGTTCTCTACCTTAATCATGTCAAGTCTCAGAGGACACACTATCATGTAAGGTCCTTAGTTTTTCCATATCATCAATCAAAGCACAAAGATGTGTCACATTCATCACGGAGGGAGCAGATGTAAGTAAAGTGAGCTCCCGTGATAGTCTAGCTACTTCCTTCTCCAACCCAACACACTTAGCCCTAGACTTAGCATGGAATCTACCTAGCTTAAGAAAAGCATCATTGTCGGGTCATAAGTGGGACTAACCTCGCTCGAGTCGGAGTACGCTGTCGCTCGCCTCGCCCCGAGGGCCATGAAGCACATGCCGAGAAGTTGCCGCCCTGGGATCATGATCGCCCTTCCCATCATCGTTACTCCACCCTCCACCTCGCCGGTGTCCACTCGCCGAGGGCGGTGAGGACGCGATGGAATGCCTTCTTAGCCTTCCCAAAGTTGCGGAACTTCTTCTTGCCTTGGTCAGTGCCGAGGGCTTCGTGTTGCGGTTCTTGTCGATGTAGTCGCTTTGCTTGGACCGCCATAGTCACCTTTGCCCTTCCCAAGCTTGGGACAGCTTGTTCTGATGTGGTTGGGGCCACCACACTCAAACAAATCACAGACCTCCTCTCTTACCATCCCTCCTCCTCTTGTAAGCATGGGAAAACTTCCGAGCTAGGAGGGCTAGTCGCTCATCCTCAAGTCGCTCTAACCGATCATCGCTATGTCACAGAGAGCAACTAGGAGAACCCACGACGACTCGTAAGAAGATCCGTATGGGATCTGACTAAAGCCATCGATCGTGACTTCGACCTTCGAGACAATGTCAATCTCGTGAGTCTTGAGACGCGAGTAAAGCGATCAAGAGTCGTGGTCGAGGTCCGTGCTATCTTTGATGGTAGTCACTTTCATCTCCCAAACACGAAGATCAAGTGTAAAGCATCTGTCGAGCGCTATCCGAGTCGGGTATGTAAGACCGACCGCCGGAGGTTGCTCAAGATTTTGTGAAAACGCCAAAAGCACTCGCCTAAAGATTCACCAAGAAGCATTTCAAATTTATCATTCACGCTTGAACTGGTCTTGTCGAACCGCCTTAATCTGAGTGGTGCCTCATGGTATGCATCGAGGGTCACCTGATGTCGAAGCGTAAATCAAATGAGAAATACGATCAAACTCACTTCGCTTAAACCTCGAATGATTATGTTCCTTGCCTTAGCATTTGCCTCAACATCACCATGTTTCCAAAGATTGATGTTCTCATCGGCAGAACAAAGAAATCTAACCTTCACCTTTCTCCGATGGCATACCCCGAGCCCGGATGTAAGTTTCCATTCGGCTCTTCCGTAAGGGGTAATCCGCACTCATCAAAAACTGGAGGCTTGGTGGAATACTTGTCCGCTGCCATGGCTCAACCGACCGTTAAGATCTATCAAGAAGAGCTAACCGCCTCGATACCAATTGAAGGACCGAAATGGCAACAGAGGGGGTGAATGGTGCTTTAAAAATTAGGAGCTCCCTTGCTGTAATTAAATAAGACCTACAAAGTCCTCCGATAACTCAAGAAGAGTGAAGCAAAATCGAGAACGAAAATGTAAACTTCAGATCGCTCAGAAATCGGAAGTTCCGATTCTACCCGCAGTAGTTCCGCACCGGAAGTTCCGGGTTCATGGAAGTTCCGCCATGATATTCACGCCATGGACAATCGGAAGTTCCGATTGTCCCGAAGAAGAACAAGGCGCTCGGGTTTTCCCAAAAATCCAAAATGCAAAATCTTGAGTGCTCTTCTCGTGTCAAGGTTCACAGACATCATCCTAAACACCATCTTGACCTTATAAAGAAGAATCGCAAACAAAGATCCAATAATCAAGCTAAATATGGATTTCTTGAAGAAGGGGCAAGAAAGACCAAAACCCAAAATAGACACGATTCTCAGATTCTTAGATCATGAGACTTTGGGAATCCATTAGCAATAGCAAAACGACTCTAGATATCAAGTTTCATGCTATTTCATACGACTAATCAAAAGATACATCAAAACCCTAAATATTCAACATGAACGAGAAAGAGAATAGAGAAAGGCATAGGCAAGTAATCAAAACCTCGTAGATTCATTGATAGAAATCAAAAGATTACAAGGAAACACAGAGGAATGATTACAAGATTTTCAGTTCATTCTCTCTCAACAAACTCTCAAAGCAAAACAAAACCTTTTTGCTAAGGCTAACCCTAATTTTCTTTCTCCAAAAATCTAACCCTAACCTGTGGTTCTCCCTATTTATAGCCTTGGCTAATGGGCCTCCAACCCATTAAGCCCGCTACACCCGAACGGAACCGCCTCCACTTTTGCCGCATGCGAAAAGACCCTTTCGCCTTTGCGCACCTTCTCCGAAGCCTCCCAGACACCTTGTTGTGCACGACTCGCAACCGCTTCAAGATTCACGCCGCTTCGACACATCCCGACCGCTCGACCTCAACGCCTCCGCGCCTAGTCCGTCCACGTGTCTCGCCACGACTCCATCTTGATGCCCCGCATCAACATGCATAAAACACATCACATAGCATTGCACAATAACATAGCATCAATATTTGTATAAGACTCAAACTCATACAAAATCAAAATCACAATTTAACCTTCTCGCATAGCTTCGACACAATCGAAGTTCCAAGATTTACCACAATGAAGTTCCGATTTCGAACATCCGCACTTGTCGAATTATCGGAAGTTCCGTGCTTACCATCGCAAGGAACTTCCGATCTTCTAACATCCGACGCCCAAAAATTCTATTCCGATTTTCGCCTCAGAGAATCTCAATACCAAGATATATCTGACACTCCGCTATCCCATGTGCGGAAGTTCCGATTCTCTTCACCAAACCAAAACCTGATAAATCGGAAGTTCCTCTTCCAACATCGGTAGTTCTGATTAATCGAACTTCCGCTCCATACACAATGTAGTTCCGATTTTCCGACACAAACTCGTAAAAAATGTTCAAACCGAAAACCTCAACTCTCAATCTAATCAACACACTTGTCAAATACTCATCACTCAGAGTGGAGGACCTCTCACATGGTCTCTCAATCTCCCCTTGATGAGTATATTGACAATTACTAAAAAGCATAAGATGAGTTTGAGATTCCAACAACCAAGGTCTAAATAAGAGAAATTAAGCACAAGACCAAGTTGACACAAAGAAAAAGACTTGAGATGAGATGAAAGAGCAATTTTCGTGACAAAACTCAAGGCTTTTCTTCGTAAGGCTTTTCTCACAATCATTCTCCCTTTGGCAATAAAATCATCAATATGTAGAAAAGGGAAGAAAACTATATGATGTTCATTTTAAGCATTAGGAGCCATGTAGATTATCCAAAATGACTATTAGAGAATTACACCAAGCCATAACACGTAAGAATGCTATCAAGATCATGACAATCGATGTATAGAAGAGCTAAGACAGAAAGTCCATAACGATTAATGATCCGATTCTATAGCGAGTTAAATAAGTCAAGATTGAAATCTAGCTAAAGATATCCAGGATGATGCAAGCCATGTCAAATAATCTAAGTTGAACCAAGAAGACTCATAATCGAACATTTTAGAGTGCTACCAGCTTGAAGAAGGACTCATTTTATCCAGACTTGATCTCTTTAGAGATAAGCAATTTTAGCACATTTTTCTTTTCTCAAGACATTTTGTTTTAAGGCTCTTTAAGGTTTTATCTCAAGAAAGCAAGCTCGACTAGGTGCCATCCACAATCGCCTCCCGAGCTTCAACCATTTTTTTAGCCATGTGCTAGATCCCAAGCCTTATGCGACCACCCAAGCAATGTACTTAAGGAGGTGATCTTAGGTCATCCAAGGCTCCTCGAGTTCATGCCTAGTGCAATGACAAGCCGTCTCATGAGAAAGATTTGGTGAGATCAGTTTTTTTCGCACAAAAGAGATCATTTTTGCTTTTGAAGTTTTTAGACCAGTGATTAGAGATAAGTCATGTTTCTTAACAAACTGACATAGCTTACTCAAAAGTTCAAAAAGAGATTCAGGACTCAACTCAGCCTACTTGACATGGCGAAAATCATAAAAGGATAGTTTTAACCAGACTAGTCTCAAGAGCTATCATGACAAGATTTTAATTCAAGTTTAGCATTTTGAAATACCTTAGCATGGCAAAGACTAAACTACACATAAAAAGTCATGATAGATCTAGCAGTTTAGCATAAATCATGGCAAGATGTAAAGTAGTGAAAACAGATCATAAGGGATAATAAACAAGGCTCCATTTGATTATCATGCAATGCTTGATGAAATACACAAAAAAAAATCCAGATTCCTTCGTAAAGAGATGCATCTTTTAATTCAAAGTTGAGTTATGACAAAATTAAGAGTATGGAATAGCCAAGAATAACTCCCCAACCAAAGGAACAAAACGAGAATCGATAAGTAAATGTAAAAGGCATCCTATGCTTAAATTGTGCCAAACTATTCTTACGAGACCGCTTGTCAAATGACATGAACTTGGAGATAGTTTGATGAACCTGCACGATCTCATGGGGACCGCTTGTCGAAATGACATGAACCTCAAGATTTGTCGCTCGGTAGAAGCTTAGAAAGAGTTTGTGGATGGCGCCTAGTCCAGATCTTCTTTACTAAGATATACCTTTAATCAACTTCCGTCGGCTTAGGATGAGTTTGTGGATGGCTCCTAGTCCAGATCTTGTCACTAAGTTAGATCATTAGTCAACTTCAATATTCAATGCATATGAGAAAATATTGACAAATGGGCGTTTATAAAATATTGAGCAAAATGATTCAATACATGACCGATTGACTCTTAATGTGGTCTTTGTTAGATTTTTGATCTCACTTTGACATTTTGACATGGCCAATTTCACTTTAGGATTCTCGTTGATGAACTTGTTGAATTTGAAGCGTTGCTTAAATTGATCAAATCTATCGCTTTACTTTTGAGCCTTTGTGCTTAGCTTTGATATACATGTCTTACCATGATCTTGCTAGCGTCACAGCTTGATATGTCGTTTGTGCAATATTAGAAATATCGCTAGCTCTTTTGGGTAATCTCCAAAGCTTCTTGTAATCAAAATTGAAAAATACAAAATGAAGCTACCCATTGCACTTCATGCATACTCCTCTTGATGTTTCTTTTGTTTCTGCTTCTCTTTATTCTATATTTGTTATCTCTGGATGAGAGGAAGGCGTGATTCCTTGATGAATCCATTGTCAAAGGGGGAGAAGATGTGTTAATGAGAAAATATTTCATTGTTGGGGGAGAAGATTATACAAAGGGGGAGTGAGAAAATATTTCATTGTTGGGGAGAAGATTATACAAAGGGGGAGAAACTGAAAATTTGAAAATTTCTGAAATTTGAGGATCATAGTGAGGGGGAGTTCTTGAGTTGCATTCTTATTGTCTTATTGAATATTCTAAACTTGAATTGCATTCTTTTATCCTCACAATGATCATAGGTCAATTGAACAATTGTTCTTTCATTTGGACCTCATGTGAGAATTTTGACCCTTTTCTGGAAATCAAAGTTTTTGTGCTTTCTTTTGCCTTGTCTCACATGCCTATACTATTCTGATACCAGCTTGGTCATTTACATTGCTTTTTCTTGCTTATGGACCAAGTTGTGCCTTTGTGCGAAAACTGCGAGTAAACTCGTTTTCAAACCTCTTACTTACAGTTTTTGGATAATTGCCAATGTGTTTATCAAGGGGGAGATTGTGGATATCATGGGGATATTCTCCAGATCTTAGGATGATGTGACAATTAGTAATGGTGTTTACGGTTTGTCGTTTCACGAGTTTTCGACAAAGTTTCAGCGTTTCGATAGGGCGGTCCGATCGGTCCGCAAGCACGGCTGTCCGACGGTCCTAAATCGGTCGGACCGCCATGTGCTGGCGGACCGGCCATTGTGACTTAAAAGTGGTCAAACGATGGGCCAAAAATAGGTGTTCTAGGTAAGTGAGGGGATCCCAATGCACTTGGTCTCATGATTTTGGAGTCTCCAGAAGAAGTTCTATTGGATTTAAGTTTCGTAAGGTTTCGGAATTTCGTGGCTTGAATTTCACTAAGTCCTTAGGGCGGTCCGACCGCCCATTGGAGCGGTCCGACCGCCAAGAGGCGGTCCGACCGCTCACATGGAGCGGTCGACCGTGTTGACTTGAACGCCGCCAACTTCGCGGCGATGTTGATTTGTTAGGTCAAAGTCATTGGTTTCATGGCATATGATTTGCATGATGCATGTTTTGACTAACATGGGTCAAGTTGTGAAGAACTTGTTCCGAATTCGTGTTTGCTTGTCTATGGTTGTGCAAAGTTGCTTGGTGGTCAACGACGGTCAACGGCGCAGGAGGATCGGACTAGACTTGAGAGATGAGGTCCGAACGATCGACGATGCGGGCGAGGTCAACGACTCAAGCGTGACACAAGATGGACAAGGGTGACCTATTGGCAAATCCATGACGCATGGTGAAGCGGTTTAGGTCAAAAGTTAAAGACGGCGCTTATGGCTGCGCGCGTGTGACCCGCTTGTTAGTGGGCCTTAACGGAGCTCCAATTGAGTCAAACCCTAGAGAGTTCTAGGCCTCCACTATAAATAGAAGGAGGTGGTGGTCGCACCCTTATCCTCGCTATTTTCACCTCTTTTGTTGCTTGGAAAACCCTAATTGGCTTAGGGGAGTTGAGGTGGAGGCTAGAGCTTTTCATGGTTTGAGGAGAATTTCGTGATCTTGGATTGACCACCGATCCATGATGGTGTGGGTGTAATCCAAAGAACGATCACGTTTTTAATCTATGCAAGGTTTGTTTGAGATAAGTCTCTTTCGCTCTTGCTTTCAATTTCGTGATTTTAGGGCTTTCTTTGATCCGCGAAGTTTGTGATTGATTCTTTCACGGAATTAGCTTGTCTGTGATATGTGTGAATCTATCTAGCATCATCTTGATCATCAATCTCTCACGAACAAGCATTAGGATCAAGTTTTCGCTCTTGCCCGGCTTTAGACCCTCTGTTATTCAATTGGCAATTGCTCAGATCTATCCAAGAGTTATCATAATATTCGATTGAATAGGTCCTCAATAGCATATAGAAGGTGTGTGCAAAGTTTCATAAAAGATTGGAGTTGAGAATCAAAAGTTTCACCTAATTGCAACTTCACATCTGGGCCGATTTTATCGTTTCAGATCTGCTCGAGTCGGCCGGTCCGACCGCCCTCATCATCACCGGCCGATCGATTTTGGAGCGGTCCGACCGCCAAGATAACAATGTTAGACGCTCGGCAATGGTCCAACCGGTAATGGGTCCAGAGGTCGACCGCCTGCTTTGAGCTTTTGCAATCTTATTTGTTTTTGTTATTTTGTTTAGGGGATTTAATTGGATTCAATACTAGTCTTCCGCTGTACTGGTATATTGATTTTCATAGCTTCCTAATAGCTATTGGGGTGAAATTGTGTTGAATTCATTATTTGGGAAAAAGTGAGCGTGCTCCTATTCACCCCCTCTAGTCGCTTTTTCGGTCCAACAATCTTAGTAAAGAAGATCCCGACTAGGAGCCATCCACAAACTCTTTCTAAGCTTCTACTGTATGACAAATCTTGAGGTTCATGTCATTTCTGACAAGCAGTCCCCATGAGATCGTCTGGTTCATCAAACTATCTCCAAGTTCATGTCATTGACAAGCAGTCTCGTAAGAATAGTTTGGCACAATTTAAGAATAAGACAATCTTGATTTTTCATTTTTCACATGAATAGTTTTAGAATCTCAAGAACACAAAAAGCTCAAGTAATGATCAATTTTAGATTCAAGAGCTAACAAAGCAATTCTGACAGGGCCAATGTGACAAAAAGAGCACTAATTGCGCAACTCGCTAAAACATCCACAAATTGCAATTTCTTAGTTCGAGTTGTTTTAAAGTTCTAGCTCATATAGCAAAGATTTAGCTACACATGTAAAAGCATGATAATTCTAGCAAGTCAAAGAACTGGACTTGACATTGGGCAAGAATTGAAATACTAAGACTCCAAAGGGTAATAGGCAAAGCTTCATCAATTTTAAAAGATAAGCAGAAAATCTTATATTACAATGCATCTTTTTGGATTTTTCATACCACTTGTTGTATTTTTCATATGAATGCAATATGATACAATGAGATGCAATAAAAAGCCTAAAAACCTAAAAAGATCAATAAGTTCACAAAAAGAACAATAAAAGATCAAAAGAATAAGGAAAGATCAGAAAAGATCGAACTCCCCCTCAAACCAACCCATAGGGATAAATTACCCCTAACTCGCTTCTCAAGGTGGCAAACCTTGTTTGATCTAAAGGCTTGGTGAGGATATCCGCCAATTGAGCATCTGACTCACGGTGCATCACAATATCCCCTTTTTCGACATGATCTTTAAGGAAGTGAAAGCGAATGTCTATGTGCTTAGTCCTAGAATGTTGCAATCGGGTTTTTAGCAATATTAATAGCGTATGTTATCACGTAAAAGAGTAACACTAGCAAAATTTAACCCATAATCTTTCAAAGTGGACGCCTTCCACAAAATATGGCTACAAAGAACTAGCAAAGCAAAGCCTACATACTCCGCTCAAAGAAAGGATTGTGCAATGTAAGACCGCTTCCTAGAAGACCAAGATACAAGAGAAGTGCCTAGGAAGTGACAGTGCTCGAGGTACTCTTCCTATCTAACCGACAACACGCAAAATCGAATCAAAACCCCTAATGGACAAAGTCAAGAGCAGGAATACCAAATGACATATAAGAGGGTAGAGTGTAAATACCGAATATGCGCTTAACGGCTTGGCGATGGGAAGTTCTCGAGACGCTCAAACCTTGCACAAAGGCATACCGTGAAGTGAATGTCTAAGCTCGAGGCCGCCGATATGTATGGAGCCGATCATGCCGCGGTACTTGCGTTGATCCACGACTTCTCCTTCCTCATCCGATCCAAAAATGGTTGCCATGGGAGTGGAGATTGGCTTGCAATACCCATGTCAAAGCGCTTGAGTAGATCTTTAGTGGACTTTGTCTGATGGATAAAGGTTTCTTCCTTGCATTGCTTGATTTGAAGCCCCAAAACGTAATTGAGCTCTCCCATCATACTCATCTCAAATTCCCTGGACATAGTCTTAGAAAAGCTGGAAACAAGAGCATTAGAAGAACCACCAAATATAATATCATCCACGTAAATTTGTGCAAGCAAGAAGTCATTGCCACGTTTAAGAATGAATAGAGTTTTATCCACTTTACCCATCTCAAAATCATTTTTAAGCAAGAAAGTTTTAAGTCTATCATACTGTGCTCTAGGGGCTTTCTTAAGACCATACAAGGTTTTGATAACTTGAAAACACGATTTGATACTTGGGATCCTCAAACCGGGGTTGCTTAACATACACTTCCTCCTCTATGAAACTATTTAAAAGACACTTTTAACATCCATCTGATATAATTTAAAACCCTTGGATGCAGCAAATACGAGCAAAATACGAATGACTTCTAGTCTAGCAACAGGAGCAAAGGTCTCATCAAAATCTAACCCCTCAACTTGGCTGAAATCCCGAGCTACCAATCTAGCCTTGTTTCTAACCACAGAACCATCCTCACCTTGTTTATTCTTGAACACCCAACGGGTTCCTATAACATTATGACCACTAGGAGGTTCTACTAGGTTCCAAACCTTGTTTCTTTCGAAATTCTCTAACTCCTCATGCATGGTATTTACCCACTAGAATCGATAAAGCATGTGAAATATCGCTGGGTTCAAAAGAAGCAACAAAAGCGTAATGAGAGTAGAGATTAGGATCAAGATACCGAGCGCAGTGACTCGCTTTCATGTAGATTACCTATTATCTGATCCGGAGGATGCTGTTTCTGAATGCGAAATGGTGCGCGCGGGAGAGATATTGTTTCTTTGACCTCCGTAAGCATCACTGATGATGATGTAGGACCGAAAGGCGACTAGGGGGTGAATAGGCGCTTTCAAAACTTTCTCACCTAAATCAAAACCAACACGCACTTTACTCCTTTAGCTATGAAAGCTAAGAAGTTTAGTGAGCACACAACGGAAGCCTTGTGTTGAATTTGATTAGCCCTCAAGCACACGACACAAAAGGAGAAAAGAACTCAATGTTCTTCATCGACACGGGCGGTCCGACCGCTACCACACGCGGTCGGACCGACGGTCAAGGAGCGGTCCGACCGCAACTATCCAAATGGTCGGACCGTGTGATGCGGTTCGACCCGCAAACCGCGGTCTGAAAACACACGGCGGTCGAACCGCCGTTGAAGGGCCTGGCCGGACCAGTAGAGTCCAAGATCAAAAACTCCCCCAAATCCAAAACGAAATTTGATCCAACTTTGATTCAACCAATAAAACTTGACCAAATTTCTAGCACACCTTCCTAAAGATATTGAGACCTATTTCTAGCGACGATCGGTCGATCCACTTCGCAAAAACGATCTCTTGAGATTTTACCAAAGAGGTGCACAAACCCTAGAAATGAGGAAATCTTGATTCAAGACTTGCTTGTGGGGTTTGATGATCTAGATGATTCTAGTAGTAATCCCACACATCAAAGCAAGGTAAAGTAGGCCAAGAGACCAAGCATGAACCTTGAATCAAGGAAGCACCAAAACATCCAAAAGAGAGAAGAACACAAAGGAGCAATTGATCTTTCAATTAAGCATCACAAGATTGTTCATCCACAATAGATGCTTACAAAGCCTCTCCACCAAGGAGGGCAAGAGCTCAACAAGGAGCACACTCCAAACCCTAGTTTTCCTCTCCTCTCCTCCAAACCCTAGAAAAAGGAAGAAGGGGGCTAAATGAATGCTTGCTTAGGTTTTCCACCTCACCCCTTCCTATTTATACTAGAGAGCTAGGGTTTCCTTTTGGGTCTCTTACACATGGGACCCACACAAATAACTATTGAAGCAATCACCGCTTCACCACGTAGGTTGATCACGGTTCTCATCGACGCCAAGCCTCTCTTGTCCGAATCCCATCGAACCTCCCGAGACTCGCACCGATATCCACACCGCCGATCCAACCAAATTGCATCAACCACCCGCTCGATCCATCTTGTCCATTTCGCACCATGCTTGAGTCACACGACCACCCAGATCCTCGATCGCTCGACCTCGCCTCCAAGCGTAGTCCCGATCCACTCACCGCTGACGCCGCTGACTGCAAGCCACCGCATAAAGAATAGACAAACAAACCGCTTCCGAACAAGTTCTTCTCAACTTGACCCACGCCGCCTGCAATGCGATATACATCAATAAAGCATTGAAGTTCGTAGAATCACACACTCAAAATCAACTCAATGCAACACTTGGCTCACCTCCAGGATCGTCGGCCCGATCGCCTCACAGGTACGGGTCCGACCGATTATCATACGCCTGACCGCCCCACAACGGCGGTCGGATCGTCCAAAGGACTTAGCCAAAATTCAAGCGAGAAATTCAAACCTTCCGAAATTTCAATCGAATAGAACTTTGACTGGAGCTCCAAAATGATGGGACCACATCCAGAGACTCTCACTTGCCTACACAACCTATTTTTGGCTCACCCAAAACCCAACTTTCAAATCAGGCCGGACCGCCACCATGGTCGGCCGGATCGCTTCCACGCGCGGTCCGACCGCCCAAGACAACCGGTCCGATCGCCAAAGGCCCGACAAATTTTGGAGCAAACCCAAAACGCGAGATTTTGCAAACTAATAACGCCATTGCCAATTGACTCATCATCCCGAGATCGTGCACATATCCTCACGATATCCACAATCTCCCCTTGATGAACACATTGGCAATTTTCAAGAAAATGTGGTTTTTCAAATGAAAAGTAAAACTCATTGCTGCAGATAAAGGCACAACTTGGTCCATAAGCAACAAAAAGCCTAGGAACCACTCAAGTCGGGCTTCGTAATAGAGTAAGCAAGTGAGATAAGGCATTGAAGGCACAAAAGGATTCAATTTCGAAAGTAGCCAAAAATCTCACTTAGGTCCAAATGAAAGACACATTGTTCTATTAGACCTTTGATCATTGTGAGTATCCTTCAATTGCAAATCAAATAAGATAAGACAATGAAATCCGAAACTCAACTCACCATGATCACAGATTTTCAAAAGGTTCAAAATTTTTATTTTATGAAGTTCTTTTATATTAAACCTTGAGTATGAAACCAAAAGCTCCAACATTATTAACAACATTTTCTTCACAATCTTTCTCCCCTTTGACAATGAATTCATCAAGATGCATGAAAAGAAAGAGCATGAAGGAATGACTTTATTTTTGAATTTTAGTGAAAAGGAGCCATGACCATTATACATATAGACAAGATAAGTATTATACCAAGCCATATAAGGAGAAGACGCTATATTCAATCATGGCAAAACGTAATCGCAAAGCTAAAACCAAGATAGCAGAAATCTGAGATTAATGTAATTGAAATCATGAAAGGTTGCTCAAAATCATAGATCCACCAAGGCAACCAAAATGAGTCAAGCCATGTCTATAAGTAAAAGAGACTCAAAATAAGAATTGAGGCATTTTGAGCATTAAGAAAATTCTTTGAAGCAAAGCTCAAGCACTTAGCCCTTTTGGGCAATTCTCTTTTCTTTCTCCTTTTTTTTGCTGTGCTAGATCTCAAGCCTTGCCGCGACCATCTCAAGCGATAAGCTTAAAAGAATGATCTAGGTCATCCAAAACTCCCCCTGAGTTCATGCCTAGTGCAATGGCAAGCCGTCTCATGAGAAAGGATTGGTGAGATCAGTTTTTTCGCACAGAAAATCTCATTTTTCATTTGCTTGACTTAATAAGATAAAAAGCTCATTTTTCAACTCATAATAAGTTCAAGACTCAATTCAACTTGTAAGACATGGCGAGAATCATAAGTGGATCACTAGAGCAAAACTAGTCACAAGATCCAACAAGACATGATTTGATTCAAATTTCTCACAGATATAAAGTTAGCAAGTCAAAAGCTAAGCCACACACGAAGAGCCATAAAAGAGGTCTAGCAGACTATCACTCGATATGACAAGGTATAGAATATAAGAACAAGTCATACAAGGATAATAATCAAAGCTCCACTGATTTTATTACACAATGCAAGACAAATGAAATGAAACATGCATTATGATACAATGAATGCAAAAAGAGCAACTTCCCCCTCAAAACAGCCCAATAGGACTAATAACCCCTAACTCTCCCCGCAGCAGCAAAACGCGAAGAGTCAAGAGCCTTAGTGAAAATATCTGCAAGCTGTTGCTCAGACTCTACAAAATGAAGCACAACATCACCTTTCTCAACATGGTCTCTCGTAAAATGAAATCGAATGTCAATGTGTTTAGTCCCGAATGTTGCACGGGTTTTTGGCAATATTAATTGCGAAGTGTTGTCACGTAAAAGAGGAACACTTCCCAAAGATAACCCATAGTCTCGCAGTCAGGACAAAATCCAGAGAACTCGAGAGCACCCATCGGCGCAGCCTACATACTCGGCCACCGTGGATCAGGCAATGTAAGACTGCTCGAAGACCAAGAAACAAGTGATGTGCCCAAGAAATGACAAGTGCGTAAGTACTCTTCCTATCAACTCTACACCCGGCCAAATCAGCATCAGAAAATGCTCGAATTGAAAGAGCCGAAGAAGAAGAATACCAGAGTCCAAAATCAAGCGTATCTTGAAGATACCTGAAGATGCGGCGTACAGCTTGACGATGAGAAGCACGAGGGGAAGCCTGAAATCGAGCGCATGCACATACGGCGAATTGTATGTCCGCCCGACGACAGAAGATAGAGGAGGGAGCCAATCATATCGCGGTATTCTTCCGTCCACTGACTCTCCATCCTCATCGTGGTCCAAAGACGGTGGTTGTTGCAATGGGAGTAGACATTGGCCTACTGCTTCCCATATTGAAGCTCCGAAGAAGGTCCTTTGTATACTTACTCTGGTGGACGAAGGTGCCTTCTTTCAGTTGCTTGATTTGAAGACCAAGGAAGAATGTCAGCCTCCCATCATGCTCATCTCAAATTCACCGCTCATAGAATCAAAATCTAGACACCAAAGCATGAGAGGAACCACCAAAATAATATCATCCACATATATTTGAACCAACAAGAAATCATCGCCATGCTCGAGAGTGAACAAGGTTTTATCAACCATTCCCATTTTGAAATCATTTTCAACAAGAAACTCTTAAGCTCACATACCAAGCTCTAGGAGCTTGTTTCAATCCATACAGGCTTTAGAGAGTTTAAAAACATGGTTTGGGAATTTTTGATTTTCAAACCTGTGAGGTTGCTTGACAAAGACCTCTTCTTCTATGAAGCCATTCAAGAAAGCACTTTAACATCCATTTGAAAAAGCTTGAAACCCTTGGATGTTGCAAATGCTAAAAGAATGCGAATGGCCTCCAATCTAGCTACTGGAGCAAAAGTCTCTCAAAGTCTAAGCCCTCTACTGAATAACCTTGAGCAACAAGTCTAGCCTTATTGTAACAACCAATCCATCCTCACTTTGCTTATTTTTAAAAACCCATTTTGTTCCAATAACATGAGAATCAAGGTCGCTCAACTAAAACCAGACTTTGTTTCTTTCAAAGTTTTCAAGCTCTTCATGCATGGCATTGACCCAAGAGGCATCGATAAGGCATGGGTGATATCTCGGGTTCAAAAGAAGCGACAAAAGCGTAATGTGCATGGGAATCAGAGAATAAACCGAGCGAGTGACTCGCTCTTGAAGATCCCCAATCATCTGCTCAGAGGATGTTGTCGCGAATGCGAAGAGGTGCTCCTCGTGCGTATGGCCTCTACCCCATGAGTTGTGGAGGTAGGAACAGAGCCACTCAGATCGCTTCGGTGGGGATAGGAGGCGGTCGCCACCGACATCAAGTAGTAGTAGCAGCTCTCCACCCTCTCGAGGTAGCAGGAGGATGGTTTGGGTCTTCATCCTCGTAATCATCATCGACTAAGATGCTTTCTTGGTCTTAAACCCTGTGTACCAAGCATCTGGTCTAGTACTGTGACTAGCCTCATCAAAAGTGACTTCGCAAGTCTCAACAATTTTGTTAGTATCAACATTAAAAACACGATAGCCACTTAGAATGAGCAGGATATCCAAGAAATATGCCATCAAAACATCTAGACTCAAATTTATCAAGATTTCCATGTTTAAGAATGAAGCACTTGCAACCAAAAATCTTGAAATGAGAGACCTTGGGAGAATGACCAAATCTAAGCTCATAAGAAGTCTTCCCAACCACGATCTCAAGAAAACCCTATTGAGATATAACAAGCAAGAGAGATCGCCTCACCCAAAATCTCCTAGGAGTAGAATGCTCATCTAGCATGGTCCGAGCCATCTCTACAAGGGTTCTGTTCTTCCTTTCTACAACACCATTCTCACGAGGAACTCTAGGAGAAGAAAATCGATGCTCAATTCCCTATCGCACATAAGATAGAAAAAGAAGAATTCTTGAACTCACGTCCCATTATCACTCCTAATGGCTCTCAAAGCTCCAGTATATCACAAAGAATTCTAAGGACCAAATCTTTAAAGAATCCAAATGCTTCATTCCTTAGAAGCAAGAAAATAAACCCATGAATACCTCGAGTAATCATCCACAACCACCAAGACATACCATTTCCCACCACCGATCAACTCTAGAAGGACCAATCAGATCTAAGTGAAGAAGTCGCCCAGTCCATCACCATTACCAAAGTAAGAGGTGGTGGGAAGTGACACCATCTTACCATGTCTACAGGAGAGCACACAAGATCTCCGACACCTTCAAACTTAGGCAAACCTCTAATCAAGTCCTTGCAATCGACTCTAGACAAATGATCAAAACCTATATGCCCAAGTCTACGATGCCACAAAACAAGGTCATGAGAATCGAGGCCACAAGACACCTAGGACTAGAAGGTAAGAAATGTCAAATTTGCACGAAAATCTTCTCAAACTGAGATCTCAAAACAAGCTCACCCGAGGAATCTAGAACTCTACATTCACCTCTCTTAAACCTCACTTCTAGACCCTCATCAAGCACCGAGAAATGATAGAAGATTATACCTCACTTACTTACCAAAGCGACGCCTTTTAGCATGAACTTGTCGTTGACGCGCAAGACATGCCTCTTTGCAACACTTGTCCCAGAGAAGCATCCCCAAATGTAATCAATTCATTGCCGGATGCACGCGGTGAGGGAGGAGAACCATCTAGAATCTCCGGTCATATGTCGAGAACACCCGAGTCAACAAGCCACTTGTCCTCCTTCCTCGCACGACGGACCTAAAAGGCACAATCGAAAACATCCGTGCCTCAAGATCGGGTTAGTGATAAATGAACGAGGAATCCAAAGATCGAGAAGCACGATGTCCGGGAGCAGCAGAGTAATAGTCAAACATGATCGTGACAAAATCATAAGAATGCACATGAGAACCACCTAGACCTCTCCAAACGATCTACCAAAAGATCGATACTCCCCTGCCTAGGTGCTACCCTGTCTCTCCTCACGATGTCCTAATCCAACATGCCGCCTAGACCCACCAAAAGAGTCTACAATGTTCTCACAAATCTAGGCCTATGTGTGGTGCGATAAACAGTCGCCTAGCTCTAGAGACTACATCCGAGAAGGGACTCTCTAATGGATCTTAGGACGCCATCCTCTCTTTTCTCTCAAGTTTTGCTCTCTGAAGGTAACTCAACAAGATGGCCTTCTTTCTTGCGTAAAGTGCAATGGTATCGACCTTTGAGGGTCTGCATAATGAGTGAAAGCACCTTTCTTGCTGTAAAGAGTTTGAGCAAAACCACGGATTTGAAAACAACCCTGATGGCTTAGAGGTTCTAGCTCAAACAAACCATTCTTCACAACTCTAGCAATCTTAGGTGGTTTTTCTTGAATGCTCTAGGGGTTGAAACCTAGACCACTATTTTTCACGCCACCTTGGATTGATCAAGAATCATGTTGAGTTTCTTTTTCCCACTTGAAAATTTCTCAAGAGTCACCTTGAGGTAATCATTCTCTTCATTAACTCCTCACATCTAGAACACTTGCTAGACTTGATTACCTCATTGCGCTTACTCTTAAGAAGGGCCACTTCCACTTTGAAGGCCTCATAAGACACACAATAGGATTCCCTAATCCTACTCAATCGCTTCCTTAAACTTGACTCTAAAGCCTTTTGTATCCGACTAACCATGGTTTCAACTTCAAAGATTCAAAACACAAGAGTTAGAATCAATAACCTTTTAGAAGCAAGAAAGGACATGGATCTTTCAATTTTAGCCTTTTCTTCCGTGGTCTTGTTTAAGGCTTCAATTTCAATTGTAAGCTTGGGACAATTTTCACAAGATGCAACTCTAGAGTAAATCAATGTTTCACTATCTCTTGCATCTTAATCCTATTATCCTTACAATGAGAGCATGTGTGACTAGCATCAAACTTTTGCAATTCTTTTAAGGAACTATCCAATTTTAATTCTAGCAAAGCACAATTAGAGCAAGTTAAAGGATAGCTTCCATGGCGCCACATCAAGAGGAATGACATCTAAACAAGCGATCTAGACTTGAAAGATTCTAGTTCATCGAGAGCATCTTTTAGTTGATTTGTGACAGAGGAATGAGCAGATTTCAAGCTTGTCAAATCGTTAAGCAAGCTAGTGCAGAATCACAAATATCGCAGGATTGATAGATTTAAGCCTAACAACTTCAAGATTCAAATTATCAATCATAATGTCCTCGCTTCCTAATCATTTTTACTTGCTTATGCAATTTCGCTCAGAAGCACCAAAGCCCTTTTCATATCAGCAATAGAAGGGCATACCTCATCGATCACTAAAAGGATCCTCATCTTTGGAGGAATCGCCGTCGTCGTTTTTGGCCATGAAACACATGCCGTGAAGTCATGCGCTTCTTCTTGCCACGAATCACTCGCCGCCCTCCGCTTCCGAGTCCACATCGCTCATATTTACATTCTCAAGAGCGGCAGGACCCTACCGACAAACTTTCGATAGTTTGTCTTCTTGGGTTTTGCATCCTCTCCCGGGATGTCTTCGTGTCTCCTTCTCCTCCTTGCCCTTTAGCTTGGGGCACTTGGAGCGAATGTGGTTTGGCTCACCACATTCAAGCACGGATAGGTCCACTCCTCCTCCTATTTCTCACCTTGTTGTACGCTCTGTGAATTTGGTGGAAAGGAGGGCTAAGTCATCCTCTGCAATTTCTCAAGTTGCTCATCACTCAAAGAATGTAAAGCGTATAATGAAAAGCCGATGAGCTAAAATCAAGAGAATCAAGAGCAACCCTTGGATTTGTCGACCACTAAAGCCATCGACTGTTTTGGGGAGACGCGAGATAAAGTCAATCTCATGCGCCTTCAACCTCGAGTAGAGCTTATCCATGGTAAGCTCACTCATGACATGTTGTTGTCATTGATGGAAGTGATCTTCATACCCCTGCACCTTCACATCAAGAGCACCTGGTCGGTCGCGGCATTTTCGCACTCGTAAAATATCAAGTCAACAAATACGGAGATCATGAAGAATTTTAGAGAATCTTCCCACACTCATCCAAAGACTCACCGTGCCTTTGTTCGATCTTTGAGTAAACCTTTTGAGCCGATTCTGCCTCACTTCCTTGATCGCAGTGGACCCTTCGTGATAATCACAAAGTGTCCGCCAGATCTCGTGAGTGCACCGCAAGTGAGCAACACGCCAAACTCAGATCGACTAAGGCCTTGGATCAAATAATTCCGAGCCTTTGTTGGCTCCACATCCGAGTGATCGACGCCATCTACCGCACGACATAAGGGTTTTTCACCTTAGCCAAATAGCGTGCCCTTGAGCCTCGATATACGCTTGCATACGAGCCTTCCAAAGATGCAAAGTCAACTCCCTCAAAATGTGTGGCTTGGTTGAGTACTTGTCACGCCATGGCTCCAAAGACCGTTAAGATCTATAGAAGAGAGCTAACCGCTCGATACCACTTGTAGGACCGGAAAGGCGACTAGGGGGGTGAATAGGCGCTTTCAAAACTTTCTCACCTAAATCAAAACCAACACGACTTTACTCCTTTAGCTATGAAAGCTAAGAAGTTTAGTGAGCACACAACGGAAGCCTTGTGTTGAATTTGATTAGCCCCTCAAGCACACGACACAAAAGGAGAAAAGAACTCAATGTTCTTCATCGACACGCGGTCCGACCGCTACCACGGGCGGTCTGACCGACGGTCAAGGAGCGGTCCGACCGAACTATCCAATGGTCGGACCGGTGGACAACGGTTCGACCCGCAAACCAATGTCTGAAAACACGGGCGGTCGAACCGCCGTTGAAGGGCTCGGCCGACCCAGAGAGTCCAAGATCAAAAACTCCCCAATCCAAAACGAAATTTGATCCAACTTTTGATTCAACCAATAAAACTTGACCAAATTTCTAGCACACCTTCCTAAAGATATTGGAGACCTATTTCTAGCGACGATCGGTCGATCCACTTCAAAAATCGATCTCTTGAGATTTTACCAAAGAGGTGCACAAACCCTAGAAATGAGGAAATCTTGATTCAAGACTTGCTTGTGGGGTTTGATGATCTAGATGACTCTAGTAGTAATCCCACACATCAAAGCAAGGTAAAGTAGGCCAAGAGACCAAGCATGAACCTGAAGATTATACCTCACCTACTTACCAAAGCGACGCCTTTTAGCATGAACTTGTCGTTGACGCGCAGGCCTCTTTGCGAACACGGTCCCAGAGAAGCATCCCCAAATGTAATCAATTCATTGCCGGATGCACGTGTGAGGGAGGAGAACCATCTAGAATATCCGGTCATATGTCGAGAACACCCGGAGTCTACAAGCCACTTGTCCTCCTTCCTCGCACGACGGACCTAAAAGGCACAATCAGAAAACATCCGTGCCTCAAGATCGGGTTAGTGATAAATGAACGAGGAATCCAAAGATCGAGAAGCACGATGTCCGGGAGCAGCGAGAGTAATAGCTGAAACATGATCGGACAAAATCATAAGAATGCACATGAGAACCACCTAGACCTCTCCAAACGATCTACCAAAAGATCGATACTCCCCTGCCTAGGTGCTACCCGGTGTCTCTCCTCACGATGTCCTAATCCAACATGCTGCCTAGACCCACCAAAAGAGTCTACAATGTTCTCTACAAATCTAGGCCTATGTGTGGTGCGATAAACAGTCGCCTAGCTCTAGAGACTACATCCGAGAAGGGACTCCTCTAATGGATCTTAGGACGCCATCCTCTCTTTTCTCTCAAGTTTTGCTCTCCTAAGGTAACTCAACAAGATGGCCTTCTTTCTTGCAGTAAAGTGCAATGGTATCGACCTTTGAGGGTCTGCATGCATGAGTGAAAGCACCTTTCTTGCCGTAAAGAGTTTGAGCAAAACCACCGGATTTGAAAACAACCCTGATGGCTTAGGAGGTTCTAGCTCAAACAAACCATTCTTCACAACTCTAGCAATCTTAGGTGGGTTTTTCTTGGAATGCTCTAGGGGTTGAAACCTAGACCACTATTTTTCACGCCACCTTGGATTGATCAAGAATCATGTTGAGTTTCTTTTTCCCACTTGAAAATTTCTCAAGAGTCACCTTGAGGTAATCATTCTCTTTCATTAACTCCTCACATCTAGAACACTTGCTAGACTTGATTACCTCATTGCGCTTACTCTTAAGAAGGGCCACTTCCACTTTGAAGGCCTCACAAGACACACAATAGGATTCCTAATCCTACTCAATCGCTTCCTTAAACTTGACTCTAAAAGCCTTTTGTATCCGACTAACCATGGTTTCAACTTCAAAGATTCAAAACACAAGAGTTAGAATCAATAACCTTTTAGAAGCAAGAAAGGACATGGATCTTTCAATTTTAGCCTTTTCTTCCGTGGTCTTGTTTAAGGCTTCAATTTCAATTGTAAGCTTGGGACAATTTTCACAAGATGCAACTCTAGAGTAAATCAATGTTTCGCCATCTCTTGCATCTTAATCCTATTATCCTTACAATGAGAGCATGTGTGACTAGCATCAAACTTTTGCAATTCTTTTAAGGAACTATCCAATTTTAATTCTAGCAAAGCACAATTAGAGCAAGTTAAAGGGATAGCTTCCATGGCGCTCACATCAAGAGGAATGACATCTAAACAAGCGAGATCTAGACTTGAAAGATTCTAGTTCATCGAGAGCATCTTTTAGTTGATTTGTGACAGAGGAATGAGCAGATTTCAAGCTTGTCAAATCGTTAAGCAAGCTAGTGCAGAATCACAAATATCACAGGATTGATAGATTTAAGCCTAACAACTTCAAGATTCAAATTATCAATCATAATGTCCTCGCTTCCTAATCATTTTTACTTGCTTATGCAATTTCGCTCAGAAGCACCAAAGCCCTTTTCATATCAGCAATAGAAGGGCATACCTCATCGGGATCACTAAAAGGATCCTCATCTTTGGAGGAATCATTGTCGTGGTGTTCTTGGCCATGAAACACATGCGGTGAAGTCATGCGCCTTCTTCTTGCCACGAGAATCACTCGCCGCCCTCCGCTTCCGAGTCCACATCGCTCATATTTACATTCTCAAGAGCGGCAGGACCCTACCGACAAACTTCGATAGTTTGTCTTCTTGGGTTTTGCATCCTCTCCGGGATGTCTTCGTGTCTCCTTCTCCTCCTTGCCCTTTAGCTTGGGGCACTTGGAGCGAATGTGGTTTGGCTCACCACATTCAAGCACGTGATAGGTCCACTCCTCCTCCTATTTCTCACCTTGTTGTACGCTCTGTGAATTTGGTGGAAAGGAGGGCTAAGTCATCCTCGGGCAATTTCTCAAGTTGCTCATCACTCAAAGAATGTAAAGCGATAATGAAAAGCCGATGAGCTAAAATCAAGAGAATCAAGAGCAACCCTTGGATTTGTCGACCACTAAAGCCATCGACTGTTCTTGGGAGACGCGAGATAAAGTCAATCTCATGCGTCTTCAACCTCGAGTAGAGCTTATCCATGGTAAGCTCACTCATGACAAATGTTGTCATTGATGGAAGTGATCTTCATACCCTGCACCTTCACATCAAGAGCACCTGTCGGGCGTGCATTTTCGCACTCGTAAAATATCAAGTCAACAAATACGGAGATCATGAAGAATTTTAGAGAATCTTCCCCACACTCATCCAAAGACTCACCGTGCCTTTGTTCGATCTTTGAGTAAACCTTTTGAGCCGATTCTGCCTCACTTCCTTGATCGCAGCGGACCCTTCGTGATAATCACAAAGTGTCCGCCAGATCTCGTGAGCGGACCGCAAGTGAGCAACACGCCAAACTCGATCGACTAAGGCCTTGGATCAAATAATTCCGAGCCTTGTTGTTGGCCTCCACATCCGAGTGATCGATCGCCATCTACCGCACGACATAAGGGTTTTTCACCTTTAGCCAAATAGCGTGCCCTTGAGCCTCGATATACGCTTGCATACGAGCCTTCCAAAGATGCAAAGTCAACTCCTCAAAATGTGTGGCTTGGTTGAGTACTTGTCACGCCATGGCTCCAAAGACCGTTAAGATCTATAGAAGAGAGCTAACCGGCTCGATACCACTTGTAGGACCGGAAAGGCGACTAGGGGGTGAATAGGCGCTTTCAAAACTTTCTCACCTAAATCAAAACCAACACGCACTTTACTCCTTTAGCTATGAAAGCTAAGAAGTTTAGTGAGCACACAACGGAAGCCTTGTGTTGAATTTGATTAGCCCTCAAGCACACGACACAAAAGGAGAAAAGAACTCAATGTTCTTCATCGACACGGCGGTCCGACCGGCTACCACGGGCGATCTGACCGACGGTCAAGGAGCGGTCCGACCGCAACTATCCAAATGGACCGGTGGATGACGGTTCGACCCGCAAACCAATGGCCTGAAACACAGGCGGTCGAACCGCCGTTGAAGGGCCGGTCGGACCGGAGAGTCCAAGATCAAAAACTCCCCAAATCCAAAACGAAATTTGATCCAACTTTTGATTCAACCAATAAAACTTGACCAAATTTCTAGCACACCTTCCTAAAGATATTGAGACCTATTTCTAGCGACGATCCGTCGATCCACTTCAAAATCGATCTCTTGAGATTTTACCAAAGAGGTGCACAAACCCTAGAAATGAGGAAATCTTGATTCAAGACTTGCTTGTGGGGTTTGATGATCTAGATGACTCTAGTAGTAATCCCACACATCAAAGCAAGGTAAAGTAGGCCAAGAGACCAAGCATGAACCTTTGAATCAAGGAAGCACCAAAACATCCAAAAGAGAGAAGAACACAAAGGGAGCAATTGATCTTTCAATTAAGCATCACAAGATTGTTCATCCACAATAGATGCTTACAAAGCCTCTCCACCAAGGAGGGCAAGAGCTCAACAAGGAGCACACTCCAAACCCTAGTTTTCCTCTCCTCTCCTCCAAACCCTAGAAAAAGGAAGAAGGGGCTAAATGAATGCTTGCTTAGGTTTTCCACCTCACCCTTCCTATTTATACTAGAGAGCTAGGGTTTCCCTTTGGGTCTCTTACACATGGGACCCACACACAAATAACTATTGAAGCAATCGCCGCTTCACCACGTGTAGGTTGATCACGGTTCTCATCGACGCCAAGCCTCTCTTGTCCGAATCCCATCGAACCTCCCGCAGACTCGCACCGATATCCACACCGCCCGATCCAACCAAATTGCATCAACCACCCGCTCGATCCATCTTGTCCATTTCGCACCATGCTTGAGTCACACGACCACCCGGATCCCCGATCGCTCGACCTCGGCTCTCAAGCGTAGTCCCGATCCACTCACCGCTGACGCCGCTGACTCGCAAGCCACCCTGCAAAGAATAGACAAACAAACCGCTTCCGGAACAAGTTCTTCTCAACTTGACCCACGCCGCATGCAATGCGATATACATCAATAAAGCATTGAAGTTCATAGAATCACACACTCAAAATCAACTCAATGCAACACTTGGCTCACCTCCAGTGATCGCCGGTCCGATCGCTTCACAGGCCGGTCCGACCGATTCATGCCGGCCGGACCGCTTCCCACAACGGCGGCCGGACGGTCCAAAGGACTTAGCCAAAATTCAAGCGAGAAATTCAAACCTTCGAAATTTCAATCGAATAGAACTTTTGTTGGGATCTCCAAAATGATGGGACCACATCCAGAGACTCTCACTTGCCTACACAACCTATTTTGGCTCACCAAAAACCCAACTTTCAAATCAGCGGTCGGACCGCCACCATGGCGGCCGGATCGCTTCCAGCGGGCGGTCCGACCGCCCAAGACAACCGGTCAGACCGCCAAGGGCTCGACAACCTTTGGAGCAAACCCGAAACGCGAGATTTTGCAAACCAATAACGCCATTGCCAATTGACTCATCATCCTGAGATCGTGCACATATCCTCACGATATCCACAGATGATGATGCAGCAGGAACCTCAATAGAAGGTGAAGTAGACATAGCAGGTTCTTGTACCAGAATATGCACTCAAAGAAGAGCAGATGAAGGATGAGCATCACTTCGTCCTCATCTTCCTCCACAAAAATGCTCTCTGTCACCTGTGAATCATCTCAGAATAACTGATCTAGCTCAGGCTAGTCTCATCAAAAGTGACATTACAAGTCTCCGAATAAGGTTAGTTTCAGCATTAAATACACGAAAACCCCTCGAATGTGCTGGATAACCCAGAAACATCCCATCAAAAGTCCTTGATTCAAATTTATTCAAGTTTCCTGTCTTAAGAATAAAACACTTTGATCCAAAGACTCGAAAGTACAAAACAGAGGGTTTTCTACCAAAACGAAGCTCATAAGGAGTCTTGCCTAAAGATGGTCTTAAAAGACACGATTTGCAATATGGCAAGTCAGAGCAATAGCTTCGCCCAAAATCTCCTCTGTGCTATACTCATCTAGCATCGTCCTAGCCATTTCGACTAAAGTCCTATTCTTCCTTTCCACCACGCCATTTTGTTGAGGGACGTGTGGAGAGGAGAACTGATACTCAATACCGCGCTCAACACAAAAAGAAGCATTTTTGAACTCCGTGCTATTGTCACTGTGGATCGCTCTCAGGGCACCAGGAAGCTCAGAAACCAAACGAAGAACAAGGTCATGAAAATAACCAAAAGCTTCATCTTTTGAAGCAAGAAAGAACACCCAAGAATATCTTGAAATATCATCGACTATGACAAGAATACACCATTTTCCACCGACTAACCGGACTCTAGCAGGACCAACAGTATCCATATGAAGCAACTGTCCTGGTTCACAGTCATAACCATAGTCACAGAAGGGTATGAGGCGGCAACTCGTTTGCCATGCCTATAGGGCGCACATACAGCATCCTTGACAGCTTTGAGTTTGGGCAAACCTCTCATGAGATCAAGGTTGCTAACTCACGTCAGATGGTCAAAACCAATGTGCCCCAAACGTCGGTGCCAAAGCCACAAATCAGAAGAAGATGTAAGCAAACATTTAAGGGATTCAGCAAGAGATTCTGAAAAATCAGCTCCAAAAATTCTACCAACTCTAGATATTCTAAACACAAGCTCACTAGTAGAATCAAGCATACGACAAGCATTTTTCTTAAATATAGTCTCATAGCCATCATCAAGAAGCTGAGAGACAGAAAGGAGATTATACCTAAGCTTCTCCACTAGAGCGACATCCTTTAGGATAAATTTGTTGTTCACCCTAATTGACCCTGTTCCTTCAATTCGCCCTTCTGTATCATCTCCAAAAGTGATGAAGTCATCACCTGTTGCCCGAGTGAAAGAGGTGAACCATCTTGAGTTTCCGGTCATGTGACGTGAACACCCGAGTCCATTTAACCACGTGTTCTTTCCCTTCCGCATGTAATCCTGAAAATCAAGGAACAGAAAAACGATGTATCTCAATACTGGGGTTAGATAAACAAGATTTAGGGATCCAGTACTAAGACACACGTCTGCGAGGAATATGCAAACCAGAAGTACTATCCTTGATTTTATCTAAAATTCTGTTATGAGTAATGTTTAAATTAACATGGGAATTAACTCGTCAGTGGGCCGACCGGCGTTGTTCTAGCTGGCCGATCATGACCAAATCGGTCAGACCGGTGACCACCAGCGGTCAGACCGCCAACCTGAAGAACATGAGAATTATGATATTTAGAAACAAAATGATTAGCATGTGAGAAAAATCCTAATCCGGGTTTATTTTTTTCAGTGTCACCATGTCTCATAAAAGCTCTAGGTTGAATGAATGAAATTCTATCAAGATTTTTCCTATCATTTTTCAACCTACGCCAACAGAATTCAATCAAATGCCCACTTTTCTTGCAATAAGTGCAATGGTACTTGGTACCACTAGAAGAAGCACCCTTTGAATTAACATAAGGTTGGGCAAAACCTGCAGATTTAAAAGATGTTTTTGCAGGTTGGGTTTTGAATTCTATTAAACCTTTTTCCAAGACTTGGATGACTTTTGGCTTTGAATTGTCTTGAAAAGAATTGAATCCTAAACCTTGCTTCTTATAAGGAGTTTTAGACTTGTCAAGAATCATGTTTAACTGTTTTTTACCTTTAGAAAATTTCTAATGTATCATGAAGGTAAGCATTTTCTTTCTCAAATTAACACAAGCATCACAAGTTTTATCCATAGATTTCTCCTTATATAAAGCAATTTCAAGCTTAAGAGCGGAACAAGAAGCACAAATAGTATTTTTGAGAGACCATGTGAGAGGTCCTCCACTCTGAGTGATGAGTATTTGACAAGTGTGTTGATTAGATTGAGAGTTGAGTTTTTCGGTTTGGTGCATTTCGGCTGAGTCGGAAATCGAACTACGGCGTAGTATGGAGCGGAAGTTCGATAAATCTAACTACCGGCGTTGGAAATAGGATCTTCCAATTTTCCTGGGTTTTGAGTTCGGCTGGCGGAAATCGGAACTTCCGCTCAAGGGGTAGCGGAGTGTCCGATAATACTGATATTAAGGTTCTCTGAGATGAAAATCGGAATTGAATTTCTGGAAAGTCGGATGTTCAAGATCGAAGTACCGCCGTGTTAAGCACGGAACTTCCGATAATCCCGACAGCATGCGGATAGCCGAAATCGGAACTTCCGCCGTGGTAAGTGCGGAACTTCCGATTGTGTCCGTAATCGCGCGAGAAGATTAATTTGTGATTTTGACTTTGTATAAGTTTGAGTCTTATATAATTATTGATGCTATGATATTGTGCAATGCTATGTGATGTGTTTTTGTCTGTGTTGATCGCAGGCATCAAGATGGAGTCGTGGCGAGACACGTGGACGGACTAGCGCAGGCGCGCTGAGGTCGTAACGGTCGGGATGTGTCGATGACGGCGTGAATCTTGAGGTGGTTGCGTGTCAAGGACAAAGAAGGTGTACGGAGGCTTTTAAGGTGCGCAAGGGGCGAAGGGTCTTTTCGCAAAGCGGCAAAAGTGGAGGCGGTTCGCTCGGTGTAGCGGGCTTAATGGGTTGGAGGCCCATTAGCAAAGGCTATAAATATGGAAGAACCCCGAGTTAGGTTAGGCTTTTGAGAGAAAATTAGGTTAGCTCTAGAAAAGGATTTGTTTTGCCTTTTGAGAGCTTGTTGAGAGGAGAGTATGAACTCAAATCTTTTGTAATCATTCCTCTTTGCTTTACCTCAGAATCGTTGTTTCAATCCAATGAAATCTGAGGTTTTGATTATTTGACTTTGCAACTCTTCTCTCTCTGCTTTCATGTTGAATATCTAGGGTTTTGACATATCTTTTGATTCGCCTTAAGAAATAGCATGAAACTTGATATCTAGAGTCGCTTTGATATTGCTATTACATCCTCAAAGTTTCATGGGCTAAGAATCGAGAATCTCGCTTATCATTGTTTTTGGTCTTTCTTGCCCCTTCTTCAAGAAATCCGCTCTTGGCTTGATCATTGAATCTTTGTTTGCAATTCTTTCCATGAGGTTAAGATGGTGTTTAGGATGATGTCCCGTGAAACTTGACCGAGAAGAGCATTCAAGATTTAGTTTTTGGATTTTTGAAAAGAAACCCGAGAAGATCTGTTTTGGTCAGACAATCGAACTTCCGATTGTCCATAGCGAATTATCATGAGCGGAACTTCCGCGACCGATTCCGAACTACCGGAGTGCGGAATATCACGGTAAAATCGAACGTCCGATTTTACATGTAATGCATCGGAACTTATGATTAGTTCTCTCGATTTTGTTTTACTCTTCTTGAGAGGGTTTGTAGATCTTATTTAAATACAAGAAAGGGAGTTCTTAATTTTAAGGAACCATTCACCCCCTCTCTGCCATTTCGGTCCTTCAATTGGTATCGAGCCTGCTAGCTCTTCTTGATAGATCTTAACCGGTCGGTTGAGCCATGGCAACGACAAGTATTCCACCAAGCCTCCAGCCTTTGATGGCATGGATTACCCCTTCCGAAGAGCCGAATGGAAACATACATCCGTGCTCGTGGGTATGCCATCCGGAGAAAGGTGAAGGTGAGATTTGCGCTTCCGCCGATGAAAACATCAATGCGGAAACATGCCCGATGTTGAAGCCAATGCTAAGGCTAGGAACATCATCATTCGTGGTTTGAGCGTATGAGTTTGATCGCATTTTCATTTGATTTCGCATTTACATCCGGGTGACCTCGATGCATACCATGAGGGCACTACCCGATTAAGACGCTTCGACAAGACCGGTTCAAGCGTGAATACAAGAAATTTGAGATGCTTGTCGGTGAATCTCTTGACGAGTGCTTTTCGCTTTCACAAGATTTTGAGCAACCTCCGAGCGGTCGGTCTTACATACCCCGACTCGGATAACGCCGATGATGCTTTCGCACTTGATCTTCGTGTTTGGGAGATGAAAGTGACTACCATCAAAGATAGCACGGACCTCTCGACTCGACTCTTGATGCGCTTTACTCGCCTCAAGACTCACGAGATTGACATTGTCTCTCAAGGTCGAAGTCACATCGATGGCTTTAGTCACCGATCCCACTTCGGATCTTCTTCGAGTCGACACGTGGGTTCTCCCTAGTCGCTCTCGTGACATAACCGATGATCGCTAGAGCAACTTGAGGATGAACAACTAGCCCTCCTAGCTCGGAAGTTTTCCCATGCTTACAAGAGGAGGAGGGATGGTAAAAGAGGAGGTCCTGTGATTTGTTTCGAGTGTGGTGGCCCCAACCACATCCGAGCAAACTGTCCCAAGCTTGGGAAGGGCAAAGGTGACTATGGCGGTCCGAGCAAGAACGACTACATCGACAAGAACCGCAACACGAAGCCCTCAAAGACTGACCAAGGCAAGAAGAAGTTCCGCAACTTTGGGAAGGCAAAGAAGTCGCTCCATCGCTGGCCCTCACCGCCTCGACGAATCGGACACCGCCGAGGTGGAGGGGTGGAGGACGATGATGGGAAGGACGATCATGATCCCAAGGACGACGGCAACTTCTCCAAGATGTGCTTCATGGCCTCTGGGCGAATCGAGCGACAACGAGCCGCATCTCGACTCCGATGAGGTTAGTCCCACTTATGACCAGCTTAATGATGCTTTTCTTAAGCTAGGTAGATTCCATGCTAAGTCTAGGGCTAAGTGTGCTGGGTTGGAGAAGGAAGTAGCTAGACTATCACGGGAGCTTACTTTACTTACATCTGCTCCCTCCCGTGATGATTGTGACACTTGCTGTGCTTTGCTTGATGACATGGAAAACTAAGGACCTTGCATGATAGTGTGTCCTCTGAACTTGACATGATTAAGGTAGAGAACATTAGCCTTCTTGCTGAATTAGAGATGAGTAGGGTAGCACCTCCTTCATCCACTACTATTGAGGCTACTGCTTGCACCTCATGTGAGGTTAAGGACAATTCGTTTAGAGGTCTTTATACCATGTTGCTTGATCTGCCTGAAACTTGTGAAAATTGTAATAATCTCAAGATGAACCTAAAACGGGCAGATCACAAAATTGCTGAATTCCAAGCTGCGCTACTAGAGCCTATTGTTTCTTGTTTAAACTGTCCTAAGTTAATCAATGAACTAGAATCAGATTCAAGCAGTTTCAAGAAATGATTGATCACAAGAATAAATTGGCTCAAGATGCTTCTAAGGATCTTGTTAGCTCACCATGCAAGCAATGTAATAAACTAAAATGTGATTTGATTGCTTTGGATGAAAATGTGTGAAGCTAACTAAGGACCTTCTAGAGACACAATCATCCGCTTGTATTGTGTGTCTTTGGGAAGAAGTCTAAGGGTTTGGTAGAGACGCCTAGCAACGTGAACCAACTGCTAGCAAGAGGACTGTTCCCCTAAAGTCTACCATGCGTGCACAAGCCAATCTTTCCTCTCGTTGTTGGTTCTTCTTCTTCTCCCTTACCCTCTCGCTGTCCTTCTTCCCCCGCTCTTCTTGCACCTCTCTCTTCGGGAGTGTCAAGATCTTATGAACACTCTCGAGAGGTTTGTAGGAGGCAAGAAGAAGCTCAATCTCATTCTAGACAAATCTAAAATTTGCAGATTTAATCGTGGTCTAGGATATGATATCCAGGAGGATATGAGGAAGCATCCACCGTCGTGCTCAAAACCATAGCACTGTGTGTGATCAAAACTAAGCCCGTGACTAAGAAAGTCAATTTTAAGTCACAGGTTTTGTTCAAAGGATTTCGACAAAGAAGGTGATTCCACCGCAGCTTTCGCCCTCGTAAGACGAAGTATCATTGCACCTTCACGTAAAGATGGACATTTAGTTGATCATTGCTTCAGCGCACTAAGATCGCGGAGAGACCGTGTTGAGTTTCTTAGGCACATTCGTGGTCACCCTGATCTTGAGTGCACCTAAGACCAACATGAGGTCTAGGGTTGTTCCATCTCGATGATTTTGGGCAAGATCGAGGACTTGGTTTTTCCGAAGTTTTCGATTTCGTCCTCATGCTCCCTTGGTCGTAACTTCCGGCCCCGAGGGTAGATCTCGCTTTTCCTTTCGAGATAGCTACCACGGCGAGATCAAGATGTTATCGCACTTCGACTCGCTCTCCCATAGCAAATGGATCCAAAGAACAAGCCGAGATCTTTGACTTGTTGAGTGACAGAGAGCGAGGGTAGATAGAGGTCGGCCTTGCTTGACTACTTCATCATTCACGTGTTACTCAAGATTGGGTGCCAAAATCACCGCTGATTCACCCCAAGATCGAGACTTTACTGCTTGACTCTGTGGTCGCACGGCCGAAGGAAAGGTCCGGATTGTAGACTCGGTTGTTCACGCATATGGTGGTGAGTCCCGCTGGTTTTCTTCCCTAGCCCGCTTCGTGTGATGAGACGATCACCTTTGGAGATGCTTCATTTGGGCGCCATCGCTAAAGGTAAAGTGAGCATTAATAATTCCTTTATTTTGAAAGATGTTGCCTTAGTAAGTAAGTCGCAGATAATCGCTTCTGGCCTCTCACCACCGATGACGGTTATGAGGTGAGTTTTAAGAAAAACAATTGCAAAATTCTTGATTCTTCTGTAGTCGGTTTATGGATTTCTCGATATGGGAGGATCTTTCGTGCTAATTTTTCCGAGTCTTCCGTGATCCTCTCAGTGTTTAGTAGCTTCAATCCCGTGATTTGACTTTCTCGCATAGGAGACTTGGTCATATAGGATTTGATCATCGACCGGAAGAAGCGGCCACGATCTCATTCGTGGTTTGCCAAACTCAAAATGGTCAAGGATCTTGTTTGTGCTCCTTGCCGCACGGCAAAATGGTTGCCGCTTCACATCCTCCAGTTACAGTGACTATGACAGATGCACCAGTCAATCGCCCATATGGACATGAGGGACCAACTAGAGGCAACGAGAGGAGGGAAGTGGTACGACTTGTCGTGGTCAATGACTTCTCGAGGTATTCTTGGGTGTTCTTCTTAGCCTCAAGGATGAGACGCTTACTCTTTTCGTGGTCTTTTAGTAGGCTTTCGTTGAGCTCCCTGTGTGCATTACGAGCACCAGACCGATAATGGCACCGAGTTCAAGAATTCCTACTTTGAGAGTTTTTGTGGTGAGACAGTGTAGAGCACCGCCTCGCCTCCATACGCCCCCAACAAAATGGCGTTGGAGAGGAAGAACCGCACTTTGGTCGAGATGGCGTGACGATGCTTGATGAGTACTCTACACCTAGGAAGTTTTAATGAGGCAATTGGTACCGCTTGTCATGTTTCTAATGAGTTTTTCTTCTGCACTCTTGCATCGCACTTCTTATGAGTTGAGATATGGGAGAAAACCCTGCCTCGCATTTTCGTGTTTGGTTGCAAGTGTTTTATTCTCAAGTCCGGGAACCTAGATAAGTTCGAGTCACGATCTTGTGATGGGATCTTTCTAGGTTACTCGACTTCTTCTCGTGCCTATAGAGTCCAGGAATCGCGAGTCTAGTAAATTGTTAGAGACTGTGAGGTGACCTTCGATGAGGCCACCGGGACTAGGCCTCGATATCTCGTGTTCTTTAGAGCGCCCCGAGTCCATCTTTGTGGACGAAGAGGAAGACGGAGATGAAGGTTGTCTACCGATCCAGCTTCTTCTTCCTCCTCTTGAGGTGCCTTCTTCCACAAGACTCGAGGAGATCGGCCTTACCTTTCGCTTCTTCTCAAGCTAGTGGCTCTGCTCCTATCTCATCCGCGAATGAGGTAGAGGCCACTTCTTCTTCTCACCCCGACCTCCTAGACACATTCAAAAGGACCATCCTTGAGAGCGCATCATTGAGACCTCTTTGAGCGTGTCACACGCTCTAAGGCCGGTTTGTCTCTCTTCTGCTCCATTCTCGCCTTCGTCGCCTCATTTGAGCCCAAAGACGCTTGTCATGCTCTATCCGACGAGTCTTGGACAAACGCTATGCATGAGGAGTTGGAAAACTTTGAAAGAAACAAGGTCTGGTCCCTTGTTGAGCCCCCTCAAGGTCACAATATCATTGGGACCAAATGGGTGTTCAAGAACAAGCAAAGTGAAGTTGGGTTAGTCATTCGAAACAAGGCTAGGCTGGTAGCTCAGGGGTACTCTCAAGTTGAGGGTCTAGATTTCGAAGAGACCTTTGCCCCTGTAGCTAGACTTGAAGCCATTAGAATCTCGCTTGCCTTTGCAGCCTTCTAAGGGTTTCAAGCTTTACTGATGGATGTCAAGAGTGCCTTCCTCAATGGCCTTATTGAGGAAGAAGTCTATGTCGACTGACCTCCGGTTTCGAGAACCCCAAATACCCTAACCATGTCTACAAAGCTTTCCAAAGCTTTGTATGGACTCAAGCAGCTCCCTGAGCTTGGTATGAAAGGCTTAAGTCCTATCTCACGAGCCATGGTTTTGAGATGGGTAAAATTGACAAGACCTTGTTCATCCGCCGCCTTGGCACCGATCTTCCGCTCGTCCGCATCTATGTGGATGACATTATCTTTGGCGGCTCCTCGCATGCTCGCTTCCCGCCCGATGTCATGAGCTCGGAGTTTGAAATGAGCATGATGGGCGAGTTGAGCTTCTTCCTTGGCTTCCAAATCAAACAGACTCTGGAGGTACCTTTCTTCATCAAGGCAAATACACTCGAGACCTCTGCTGCTTCGACATGAATGATGGAAAGCCAAGATCAACTCCGATGGCATCTACAAACGCTCGATCCGGATGAAGACGGCGAACTCGTTGATCAAAAGGAGTTCAGAGCATGATTGGCTCTCTCTTGTACCTCACACCGAGACCGCATATACATTTCTCCGTGTCTTTGTGCTCGGTTGCCAGCTTCTCCTCGCAGATCTCACCGTCAAAGTGAAACGCATCTTCGTACCTTCGAGCTACCATTGACTATGGTATCCGTACTCTTCCTCTTCTTGTCTATCTCTTAGAGCCTTCTCCGATGCGCATTTCACCGGTCAGAGGATAGATAGGAAGAGCACTTCCGCACTTGCCAATTCATTGGCACTTCTCTTGTCTCCCGGTCGCCAAGGAAGCAATCCGTGTTGCGTGATCCATTGCAGAGGCGAGTACGCTGTCGCAGCCGCCTGTTGTAGCCAAGTGCTTTGATGGTCTCGACTCGCAGGATTTTGGATTATCTATCGATCGCTGCTCCACTCTTTTGTGATAACACGCTGCGATTTGCATTGCCAAGAACCCAAAGGCAACATTCTCGACCAAGCATATTGATATCGATATCACTTTCTTCGAGACCTTGTAGAGAAGGGTGACATTGTGCTCCGCCAGGAGAGTGAGCACCAGCTGGTTGATATCTTCACTAAGCCTCCGACAGCTCTCGTTTTCACTTATGGGAGAGCTTGGGGTGGTTTGTCCTTACGATCGCTTTGTGAGGGGAGCTTTGTGCTACTATTGTATTATATTATATTATACTCTTACTCCTTTCTCGTTACATTTCTTTTAATATTTCGGTCAAGTCCTTCCAAAGATAGGTTAGAGTGGTTCTCTTGCCACATTGCTTTGATCGCTACTTCTTGTCTTGTGCTTCTAGGATGTCGCTTATTAGTCGTCTCTTCCTCTCTAAGTAGAGCTTACTCACTTCTTATAGGTTCTAGCAGGGTGGGCCACCCTTGGGTAGACAGGATAGTGTTTGCTCCTTAGTGTATGAGTTGATCGGTGATAGTCATAGAATCATATGGGGTAGATAAGAACCCGTCTGAGCGATAGTTTTCTATATCTTTTCTATGCTCTAAAGGATCGCTTTTCTGCTTTACTTATCGATTCTCGCTTTTGTTCCTTTGGTTGTGGGGAGTTATTCTTGGTTATTCCATTCTCTTAATTTTGTCATAACTCAACCTGAATTAAAAGAAGCATCTCATTCAAGGGAATCGGATTTTTGTGCATTTCATTCCGCATTGCATTATAATCAAATGGAGCCTTGTTTATTATCCCTTATGATATTGTTTTCACTGCTTTACATCTTGCCATGATTTATGCTAAACCGCTAGATCTATCATGACTTTTTATGTGTAGTTTAGTCTTTGCCATGCTAAGGTGTTTAAAAATGCTAAACTTGAATTAAAATCTTGTCATGATAGCTCTTGAGACTAGTCCGTTGAAACTATCCTTTATGATTTTCGCCATGTCAAGTAGGTCGAGTTGAGTCTTGAATCTCCAATGAACTCGTTGAGTAAGCTATGTCGGTTTGTTAAGAAACTTGACTTCTCTTTAATCATTTGGTCTAAAAATTTCAAAAGCAAAATGATCTCATTTGTGCGAAAAACCTGATCTCACCAAATCTTTCTCATGAGATCGCTTGCCATTGCACTAGGCATGAACTCGTGGGGAGCCTTGATGACCTAAGATCACCTCCTTAAGTCTCTGTTGTTTGGAGTGGTCGATAAGGCTTGGGATCTAGCACATGGCTAAGATTTTTTTAAAAAAATTGGTTGAAGCTTAGAGGCGCTTGTGGATGGCACCTAGTCCAGAGCTTGCTTTACTAAGATAAAACCATAAAGAGCTTTCTGTAAAAGAAAATGTGCTAAAATTGCTTATCATTAAAAGGACCAAGTTCGGATAAAATGAGTCTTTCTTCAACCGTAGCACTCTAAACTGCTCGATATGAGTCTTCTTGGTTCAACTTAGATTATTTGACATGGCTTGTATCATCCTTGGATATCTTTAGCTAGACTTCAATCTTGGTTTATTTGACTTGCTAATGAATTGATCATTAATCGTAATTATGGACTTTCGACTTAGCTTTTCTATACATCAATTGTCATGATCTTGATAGCATTCTTCTGTGTTATGGCTTGGTGTAATTCTCTAATAGTCATTTTGGATAATCTACATGGCTCCTAATGCTTAAAATGAACATCATATAGTCTTTTCCTCCCTTTTCTACATATTGATGATTTTATTGCCAAAGGGGAGAATTTTTGTGAGAAAAGTTTTCGAGAAAAGCCTTGAGTTTTGTGCGAAAATTGCTCTTTCATCTCATCTCAAGTCTTTTTCTTTTGTCAACATGGTCTTGAGCTTAACTACTCTTGTTTAGACCTTGGTTGACTTTAAACTCAAACTCATCTTATGCTTTTTCGGTGATTGTCAATATACTCATCAAGGGGGAGATTGAGAGACCATGTGAGAGGTCCTCCACTCTGAGTGATGAGTATTTGACAAGTGTGTTGATTAGATTGAGAGTTGAGTTTTTCGGTTTGGTCTGTTTCTGGGCTGAGTCAGGGAAATCGGAACTACCGCTGTGTATGGAGCGGAAGTTCCGATAAATCGGAACTACCGGCGTTGGAAATAGGATCTTCCGATTTTCCTGGGTTTTGAGGTTGGCTGGCGGAAATCGGAACTTCCGCTCAAGGGGTAGCGGAGTGTCCGATAATACTGATATTAAGGTTCTCTGAGATGAAAATCGGAATTGAATTTCTGGAAAGTCGGATGTTCCGAAGATCGGAAGTACCGCTGTGTTAAGCGCGGAACTTCCGATAATCCTGACAAGTGCGGATGTTCCGGAAATCGGAACTTCCGCTGTGGTAAGTGCGGAACTTCCGATTGTGTCCAGAACTGTGCAGAGAAGATTAATTTGTGATTTTGACTTTGTATAAGTTTGAGTCTTATACAATTATTGATGCTATGATATTGTGCAATGCTATGTGATGTGTTTTTGTCTGTGTTGACTGCAGGGCATCAAGATGGAGTCGTGGCGAGACACGTGGACCGGACTAGGCGCAGGAGGCGTTGAGGTCAGAACGGTCGGGATGTGTCGATGACGGCGTGAATCTTGAGGTGGTTGCGTGTCAAGGACAGCAAGGTGTACGGGAGGCTTCCAGAAGGTGCGCAAGGGGCTAAAGGGTCTTTTCGCAAAGCGGCAAAAGTGGAGGCGGTTCCGTTCGGGTGTAGCGGGCTTAATGGGTTGGAGGCCCATTAGCAAAGGCTATAAATAGGGAAGAACCCTGGAGTTAGGGTTAGGCTTTTTGAGAGAAAATTAGGGTTAGCTCTAGAAAAGGATTTGTTTTGCCTTTTGAGAGCTTGTTGAGAGGGAGAGTATGAACTGAAATCTTTTATAATCATTCCTCTTTGCTTTACCTCTGTAATCAGTGTTTCAATCCAATGAAATCTGAGGTTTTGATTATTAGACTTTGCAACTCTTCCTCTCTCTGTTTCATGTTGAATATCTAGGGTTTTGACATATCTTTTGATTCGTCTTAAGAAATAGCATGAAACTTGATATCTAGAGTCGTTTTGATATTGCTATTACATCCTCAAAGTTTCATGAGCTAAGAATCTGAGAATCTCGCTTATCATTGTTTTTGGTCTTTCTTGCCCCTTCTTCAAGAAATCCGTTCTTGGCTTGATCATTGAATCTTTGTTTGCAATTCTTCTCCATGAGGTCAAGATGGTGTTTAGGATGATGTCCTGTGAAACTTGACCAGAGAAGAGAATTCAAGATTTAGTTTTGGATTTTGAAAAGAAACCCGAGAAGATCGTTTTCTTGGTCGTGACAATCGAACTTCCGATTGTCCATAGCGAATTACTGCAGCGGAACTTCCGCGACCGATTCCGAACTAGGTCGGAGTGCGAATCCGCACGTAAAATCTAACGTCCGATATTTGATGTAATGATCGAACTTATGATTAGTTCTCTGATTTTGTTTTACTCTTCTTGAGAGGGTTTGTAGATCTTATTTAAATACAGTAAAGGGGAGTTCTTAATTTTAAGGCACCATTCACCCCCCCTCTGTTGCCATTTCGGTCCTTCAATTTTCAATATTGTCCTTAAGCTTAGCATATTTGACCCTAGCAGCTTCTAAGATATCTTTGATTTGACGTTCTTTTTTGTTGGACCGAAAAGGCGACTAGAGGGGGGGGGGTGAATAGGAGCACGCTCACTTTTTCAACCACGATTAGATTCAACACAATTTCACTCCAATAGCTATAGAAGCTATAAAGATCGATATACCAGTACAGCGGAAGACTAGGATTGAATCCAATCAAAACCCCGAAGCAAAACAACCAAAAATAACCGAAACTTAATTTCCTAAGTGTAGGGCGGTCTGACCTCTACTCAGGGGCGGTCTGACCGGTCCATGGGCGGTCTGACCTCTGTGTAGGGGCGGTCAGACCTCCAGCCTGATGAACAGTGAAATCAGCCCGAAAAACGAAGTTGCAAATAGATGTAACTTTTGATCTACAACTCCAAACTTGATGAAACTTGGTACACACCTTCTCTAGGATGTCAGGAACCTATTCCAATAGAAGATCGTGAAGATCTTTGGAAAAGTTCAGACCTTTTTCAGTTTGAGAGGTGGAAGGTTTGAAACCGAGTCAAAACGAAAACTAGATCGAAAAACTAGCTCGTGGGAGATTGATGATCAAGATGATCTTAGATGTGTTCCTACATGTCACAGCAAGCTAGATCATGTAAATAAATCAATCAAAAACATGCGAATCAGAGAAAGACTCAAAATCACCAAATAGAGAGAAAGAAGGCAAATGAACTCATCTTAGAGAGAACTCGTCTTTGGATTGATTTGATAACGTATCGATTACAGCCACTCATACAGATACGCATGGACACAAGATGAAAATATCTCTCTCTCTCTCAAACCCTAACCTCCACTAAACCTTCCCTAAGCACCTAAGCCAAAACTAGGGTTTCAAGCATGAAAGGGTTTAAGGGGTGCAGCCACCTCCCTCCTCTATTTATAGTGGAGACTTAGACTGTTGGACCGTAAAGGCGACTAGAGGGGGGGGGGTGAATAGGAGCACGCTCACTTTTTCACAAATTATGAACTCAATACAATTTAACTCCAAGAGCTATTAGAAAGCTATGAAGATCAATATACCAAGACAAATGAAGACTAGTATTGAATCCAATTAAACCCCTAAGCAATATAACAAAATCAACTAAGATTACCAAGACTCACAAAGACGGGCGGCTCGACCGTTATACTCAACCGGTCGGACCGATTGTCGGGCGGTCGACCAAGAAGTCAAGCGGTCGGACCGCCCAAAATCGATCTCGTCCGGTGATGACGGGCGGTCTCGACCGCCGACTCGTAACCGATCCGCAACAAGAAAATCACCGATGACGAACTTGCAATTAGGTGAAACTTTTGATTCTCAACTCTAATCTTTATGAAACTTTGCACACACCTTCTATATGCTATTGAGGACCTATTCCAATTGAATATTATGATAATTCTTGGAACGATCTTGAGCAATTGCCAATTGATTAACGAAGGTCTAAAACCGCAAGAACGAAAACTTGATCCTAAAGCTTGTTCATGAGAGATTGATGATCAAGATGATGCTAGATAGATTCACACATATCACAGCAAGCTAATTCACGTGAAAGAATCAATCACAAACTCGCGGATCAAAGAAAGCCCTAAAATCACCAAATTGAAAGCAAGAACTAAAAGAGACTTATCTCAAGCAAACCTTGCATAGATTGATTTCGTGATTGAAGCCGGATTACATCCACACCATCATGGATCAAGAGACAATCAAGGATCACGAAATTCACCACAAACCATCAAGAGCCCTAGCCTCCACCTCAACTCCCTAAAGACAATTAGGGTTTTGAAACATAAAAGGCGAGAGAGAGAGAGTGCAGCCACCATCTCCTCCTATTTATAGTGGAGGCCTAAAACTCTTAGGGTTTGACTTAATTGGGCTCCGTTAAGGCCCACTAACAAACGGGTCACATACGCACGCTTCGCCAAGCGCCGTTTTAACCTTTTGACCTAAACCGCTTCACCATGCGTCATGGATTTGCCAATAGGTCACCATTGTCCATCTTGTGTCACGCTTGAGTCGTTGACCTCACCCGCATCGCCGATCGCTCGACCTCAACTCTTCAAGTCTAGTCCCGATTCTCCTCGCCGCTGACCGTCGTTGACCACCAAACCACCGCACAACCACGCATAAGAAAACACGATTCGGGAACAAGTTCTTCACAACTTGACCCATGTTAGTCAAAACATGCATCATGCAAATCATATGCCATGAAACCAATGACTTTGACCTAACAAACCAACATCGCCACGGTTGGCCGACGTTCAGTAGTTACGGCCCGACCGCTCCAGTGAGCGGTCGATCATTTCCATGGCCGGCCGGACCGCTTCCTCGTGAGCGGCCGACCGCCTTAGACTTAGCCAAATTCAAGCTCCCAAAACCAAACCTTCGAAACTTAAACCAATAGAACTTCTTATCGAGACTCCAAAATTATGAGACCAAGTGCATTGGGATCCCTTACTTGTCTACAACACCTATTTTTGGCCCACTCGATTTGAACACTTTTGGTCATCGCGGTCCGATCGCTTCAGATGGCGGTCCGACCGATATGGGACCGGTCGGACCTGCGTGCAAGGACCGGCCGACCGCTTCGAGCAAGAAGCTCAGAACTTTGTCGAAAACGCGTGAAACGACAAACCGTAAACGCCATTGCCAATTGTCACATCATCCTAAGATCTGGAGCATATCCCCATGAAATCCACAATCTCCCCTTGATGAACACATTGGCAATTATCCGTAAAATGGAAGTAAGAGGTTTGAAAACGAGTTTACTCGTAGTTTTCAGACAAAAGCACAACTTGGTCCATAAGCAAGAAAAAGCAATGAAAATGACCAAGCCGGCATAGAATAGTATAGGCATGTGAGACAAAGCAAAATAAGCATAAAACTTTGATTTCCGTAAAGGGTCAAAATTCTCACATGAGGTCCATATGAATAAACAATTGTTCAATTGACCTATGATCATTGTGAGTATAAAAGAATGCAATTCAAGAACTCCCCTCACTATGATCATCAAATTTCAAATTTTCGTTTCTCCTTTGTATAAACTTCTCCCCAATCTTCTCATTAACACATCTTCTCCAAATAAGAGTAGCAAAGAAATATTACACATCATCTCCCAAAGAAATATCTTTTCACTTCTCCCCTTTGACAATGGATTCATCAAGGAATCACGCCTTCCTCTCATCCAGGATAACAAATAGAGAATAAAGAAAGAAGCGTAAACAAAAGAAGCATAAAGAGGAATATGCATGAAGTGCAATGGAGTGGCTTCAATTTTTGTATTTTTCAATTTTTGATTACAAGAAGCTTTGGAGATTACCCAAAAGAACAAGCTAGTATCTCTAATATTGCACAAACAAAGATATCAAGCCCGACAAAGCTAGCAAGATCATGGTAAGACATATATATCAAAGCTAAGCACAAAGGCTCAAAAGTAAAGCAAGAGATTTGATCAATTTAAGCAACGCTCAAATTCAAAGAAGTTCATCAACAGGATCCTAAAGTGAAATTGGCCATGTCAAAATGTCAAAGTGAGATCAAAAATCTAACAAAGACCACATTAAGAGTCAATCAAGTCCCGTATTGAATCATTTTGCTCAATATTTTGTAAACGCCCATTTGTCAACATTTTTCTCATTTGCATTGAATATTGAAGTTGACTAATGATCTAACTTAGTGACAAGATCCCGGACTAGGAGCCATCCACAAACTCATCCTAAGCTTCACCAAAAGTTGATTAAAGGTATATCTTAGTAAAGAAGATCTGGACTAGGAGCCATCCACAAACTCTTTCTAAGCTTCTACCGGGCGACAAATCTTGAGGTTCATGTCATTTCGACAAGCGGTCCCCATGAGATCGTTCGTTCATCAAACTATCTCCAAGTTCATGTCATTTGACAAGGGCCTCGTAAGAATAGTTTGGCACAATTTAAGCATAAGACAATCTTGATTTTCATTTTTCACATGAGTACTTTTAGAATCTCAAGAACACAAAAGCTCAAGTAATGGTCAATTTTAGATCAAAGAGCTAACAAAGCAATTCGACAGGCCAATGTCACAAGAGGAGCACTAATTACGCAACTCGCTAAAACATCCACAAATTGCAATTTTTAGTTTGAGTTGTTTAAAAGGTTCTAGCTCATATAGCAAAGACTTAGCTACACATGTAAAAGCATGATAATTCTAGCAAGTCAAAGAACTAGACATGACATTGAGCAAGAATTGAAATACAAAAGCTCTAAAGGGTAATAGGCAAAGCTTCATCAATTTTAAAAGATAAGCTGAAAATGTTATATTACAATGCATCTTTTTGGATTTTTCATACCATTTGTTGTAACCACTTGATGGAGTTTCTATATGAATGCAATATGACACAATGAGATGCAATTAAAAGCCTAAAAACTTAAAAAGTTCAAAAGATCACTAAGTTCTAAAAAGAACAATAAAAGATCAAAAGAACAAGGAAAGATAAGAAAAAGATCAAACTCCCCCTCAAACCAACCCATAAGGATAAATTACCCCTAACTCGCTTCTTAAGGAGGAAAATCTGGTTTGATCTAAAGGCTTGGTAAGAATATCTGCCAATTGAGCTTCAGACTCTACGAAGTGCATCACAATATCACCTTTTTCAACATGATCTTTAAGGAAGTGAAAGCGAATGTCTATGTGCTTAGTCCTAGAATGTTGCATTTGGTTTTTAGCAATATTAATAGCGAATGTTATCACGTAAAAGAGGAACACTAGCAAAGTTTAACCCATAATCTTTCAAAGTGGACGTCATCCACAAAATCAGCACAAAGAACTAGCAAAGCAGCCTACATACTCCGCTCAAGAAGATGGATTGTGCAATGTAAGACCGCTTCCTAGAAGACCAAGATACAAGAGAAGTGCCTAGGAAGTGACAGGTGCCTGAGGTACTCTTCCTATCTAACCGACAGCCCGCAAAATCAGAATCAGAAAAACCTCTAATGGACAAAGCTGAAGAGCAGGAATACCAAATGCCATATAAGAGGGTAGAGTGTAAATACTCGAATATGCGCTAACGGCTTGGCGATGGGAAGTTCTCGAGACGCTCAAATCTTGCACAAAGGCATACCGTGAAGTGAATGTCGGTCTCGAGGCCGTCAAATATGTATGGAGCCGATCATGTCATGCAGTACTCGCGTTGATCCACGACTTCTCCTTCCTCATCCGATCCAAACAAATGAAGTTGCCATGGGAGTGGAAATTGGCTTGCAATCACCCATGTTGAAGCGCTTGAGAAGATCTTTAGTGTACTTCGTCCGATGGATGAAAGTTCCTTCCTTGCATTGCTTGATTTGAAGTCCCAAAAGTAATTAAGCTCTCCCATCATACTCATCTCAAATTCCCTAGACATAGTGTCGTAAAAGTCGAAACAAGAGCATTAGAGGAACCACCAAAGATAATATCATCCACATAAATTTGAGCAAGCAGAAGTCATTGTCACGCCTAAGAATAAATAGAGTTTTATCCACTTTACCCATCTCAAAATTATTTTTAAGCAAGAAGGTCTTAAGTCTATCATACTGTGCTCTAGGGGCTTGTTTAAGACCATACAATGCTTTAGATAGCTTGAAAACACGATTTGGATATTTAGGATCCTCAAAACCGGGGTTGCTTAACATACACTTCCTCATCTATGAAACCATTTAAAAGGCACTTTTAACATCCATCCGATATAATTTAAAACCTTTTGATGCAAAGCAAATGCAAGGAATGCGAATGGCTTCTAGTCTAGCAACAGAGCAAATGTCTCATCAAAATCTAACCCCTCAACTTGGTCAAACCCCGAGCTACCAATCGCCTTATTTCTAACCACGTAACCATCCTCACCTTGTTTATTCTTAAACACCCAACGGTTCCTATAACATTATGACCACTAGGAGGTTCTACTAGGTTCCAAACTTTGTTTCTTTCAAAATTTTCTAACTCCTCATGCATGGCATTTACCCACTAGAATCGATAAAGCATGTGATATATCGCGGGTTCAAAAGAAGCAACAAAAGCCGAATGAGAGTAGAGATTTGGATCATTATACCGAGCGAGTGACTCGCCATGTAGATTACCTATTATCTGTTCCGGAGGATGCTGTCTCTGAATGCGAAGTGGAGCGCCCGGGTGAGATGTCGTTTCTTCGACCTCCGCAGGTACTGCTGATGATGATGATGCAGCAGGAGCCTCAACTGAAGGTGAAGTAGACGTAGGTGTTCTTGTATCAATATGGGCACCCTAAGCAGAAGCAGATGAGGGAATGACATTAGCTTCGCCCTCATCTTCCTCCACAAAAATACTCTCTCACACCAGAATCATCTCAGAGCAATTGATCTAGCCTGTGGCTAGTCTCATCAAAAGTGACATTACAAGTCTCCTGAATAATGTTAGTCTCAATATTAAAAACTCGAAAACCCCTCGAATGAGCAGGATAACCCAGAAATACCCCATCAAAAGTTCTTGATTCAAATTTATCTAAGTTGCCTGTCTTAAGGATAAAACATTTTGATCCAAAACTCAAAATGCAAAGCAGAGGGTTTTCTACCAAAACGAAGCTCATAAGGAGTCTTGCCTAAAGAAGGTCTCAAAAGACACGATTTGCAATATAGCAAGCAGAGCAATAGCTTCGCCCAAAATCTCCCGGTGTGCTATACTCATCTAGCATCGCCCTAGCCATTTCGACCAAGGTTCTATTCTTCCTTTCCACCACGCCATTTTGTTGAGGGACGTGTGGAGAAGAGAACCGATGCTCAATACCACGCCAAAGACAAAAGAAGCAAAGAAGCATTTTTGAACTCCGTGCCATTATCACTGCGAATCGCTCTCAAAGCACCAGGAAGCTCAGAAGCCAAACGAAGAACAAGGTCATGAAAATAACCAAAAGCTTCATCTTTTGAAGTAAGAAAGAACACCCAAGTATATCTAGAAAGATCATCAACTATAACAAGAATATACCATTTTCCACCGATCGATCGGACTCTAGCAGACCAACAAGATCCATATGAAGCAACCGTCCCGGTCCGTCTACCATAACCATAGTCACGTAAGGGTGTGAGGCGGCAACTTGTTTGCCATGCCTACAAGGCGCACATACAAAGATCTTTGATGACTTTGAGCTTAGGCAAACCTCTCATGAGATCAAGGTTGCTAACTCGTGTCGATGATCAAAACCAATGTGCCCCAAACGTCGATGCCAAAGCCGTAAATCAAGAAGATGTAAGCAAACATTTAAGAGATCCAAAGAAGAGATTCGAAAAATCACTCCAAAATTCTACCAACTCTAGAGATTCCAAACACAAGCTCACCAGTAGAATCAAGCACACGACAAGCATTTTTCTTAAAAACAGTCTCATAGCCATCATCAAGAAGCTGAGAAACAGAAAGAAGATTATACCTAAGCTTGTCCACAAGAGCGACATCTTTTAGAATGAATTTGTTGTTTACCCTAATTGATCCTGTTCCTTCAATTCGCCCTTGTGTATCATCTCCAAAGGTGATGAAGTCATCACCTGTTGCTCGCGTGAAAGAGGTGAACCATTTTGAGTTCCCGGTCATGTGGCGTGAACATCCGGAGTCAACGAACCACGTGTTCTTCCCCTTTCCGCGGTAATCCTAAAAATCAAGGAGTAAAAGAACGATGTGTCTCAATACTGGGATTAGATAAACAAGATTTAGGAATCCAAAGTACTGAGACACACGTCTGCAAGGAGTATACAAACCAGAAGTACTATCCTTGATTTCATTTAACATTCTTGTTATGAGCAATGTTTAAATTAAAATGAGACTTGAATCGTCCATGGGCGGTCGACCGCTTTGTCTTTGTGCGGTCGACCGGTGACCAAACCGGTCGACCGGTGACCACTCAAATGGTCGACCGCCAAATTCGATACACATTAGAATTAGGATGTCTAGAAACATAATGATTTGCATGAGATAAAAATCCTAATCCAGGTTTATTCTTTTCAGTGTTACCATGTCTCATAGAAGCTCTAGGTTGCATGAATGAAATTCTATCAAAATTTTTCCTATCATTTTTCAACCTACGCCAACAATATTCAATCAAATGTCCACCCTTTTTGCAATAAGTGCAATGGTACTTGGTACCACTAGAAGAAGCACCATTTGAATTAATACAAGGTTGGGCAAAACTCGCAGATTTAAAAGATGTTTTTGCAGTTGGGTTTTGAATTCAATTAAACCTTTTCCAAGACTTGAATGACTTTTGGGTTTGAATTGTCTTGAAAAGAATTGAATCCTAAACCTTGCTTCTTATAAGGAGTTTTAGACTTGTCAAGAATCATGTTTAATTGTTTCTTACCTTTAGAAAATTTTTCTAATGTATCATGAAGGTAAGCATTTTCTTTTCTCAAGTTAACACAAGAATCACAAGTTTTATCCATAGATTTTTCCTTATACAAAGCAATTTCAAGCTTAAGAGTGGAACATGAAGCACAAGTAGTATTTTCAATATTGTCCTTAAGCTTTGCATATTTGACTCTAGCGACTTCTAAGATATCTTTGATTTCACGCTCTTTTCTAAGCATGAAGTGCAAGGGCTAGAATCAAAACATCAAAAGCAATCAATTTACTAGATTCTAAACATTTTCACAAGGAGCACTTTTAATTTCATTTAGTTCAGATTTAGCATTCTCAAGTTGTTGTACACAAATATTATGAGCAGATTGTAACTTGGTAATTTCGAATGCATAGCATGACAAGATAAACATTCATCAGTTCAAGAGTCTTAGCAGCTTTAAGCTCTACTTTCAATTTGTTAATCTTTGACTCTAATTTCTTATTTTTGTCATAACAAATTCTAGCGCTTCATCTTGACTAAGCAATTGCTCAACTATAGAATCATATTTAGCGTAAAGCTCATCATAAGAAAAAGATACCTCATCATCATCAATGTCGCTTGTCACCATGAAGCACATGCCGTTGAAGTCTTTGGCCTTCCTTTCTTTTTGCCTTGAGGATCTCCTCCTCCTTGTCCTCCTCACTCCCAAGATCCACATCGCTCAAGGATTGATCCTCAAAGCGGCAAGGACCCGTGAGCACCTTCACAAGCTTATTTGCCTCATACCTTGATTTGTTGAAAGGAGGCTTCTTCCAAGTCGGCTTTCCTTCCTTATGATTGCTCTTACCTTTCAACTTAGGGCAATTTGTCTTGATATGATTGAGCTCACCACATTCATAGCATGTTACAGGACCACCTCTCTTTTGTTTCTCACATTATTGTAGGCCCGTGTGAATTTCTTAGCTAGAAGAGCTAACTCTGTTTCGTGAATACTTTCAAGCTCCTCTTCATGAATAGCGATAAACAAGCAAATGAAAATCCGTAAGAAGATTCACAAGAGTCATCAAAAGCCTTTTGAGAGGATCCGCTACCAAAGCTAAATTATCTTTCTTAGGATGATCAACTCTTTTAATTTCATGAGTCTTGAGTTTACTATAAAGCAATTCTAAAGTAAGACTTGAAAGATCAACATTTTCTTCTATAGCAAGAGCTTTCATCTCCCACTCCTTGGTGTTGATTGCAGCCAAGAGATGGGTGGCATTTTCAGATTGAGAATATTCAATATCAACGACTTTCATTTGATTAATTACTTTATTAAAGCGATGAAAATGTCATCGATGCTCTCCAGACGCATCTCGAATTTATTGTACTCACGCTTGTAAACAGCTTGACGACTTTTTGATTTGGGACGAACCTCATGATATGTTTCGAGAGTGTTCCAAATTTCATGCGCAGATTGAAAGATTGCAAATTCTATCATATTCTTGTCTACCAAGTGCACCATATAAAAGATTCTTAGCCTTATTGTTGTTAGCCAAAAGAATTGCGTAGCGGTGTAGCAATTTCAGAATAACCAATGGGCTCTAACAACATCCCAAATAGCTTGTCCTCGCTCTCAAGAAAGACGCGCATACGATTCTTCCAATAGGCATAGTCGTGCCCATCAAGATATGCGGTTTAGTAGAAAACTTATCCATCGCCAAAGTTCAAGGACCGGTTAAGATCAAGATTGAACTAACCGGACTCGATACCACTTGTTGGACCGTAAAGGCGACTAGAGGGGGTGAATAGGAGCACGCCACTTTTTCACAAATTATGAACTCAATACAATTTAACTCCAAAGAGCTATTAGAAAGCTATGAAGATCAATATACCAAGACAAATGGAAGACTAGTATTGAATCCAATTAAACCCCTAAGCAATATAACAAAATCAACTAAGATTACCAAGACTCACAAAGACGGACGGCTCGACTGTTATACTCAACCGGTCGGACCGATTGCCGGGCGGTCTCGACCGGCGAAGTCTTGGCGGTCGGACCGCCCAAAATCGGTTCGACCGGTGATGACGGGCGGTCTCGACGGCCGACTCGTAACCGATCGCAATAAAAAAATCACCGATGACGAACTTGCAATTAGGTGAAACTTTTGATTCTCAACTCTAATCTTTATGAAACTTTGCACACACCTTCTATATGCTATTGAGGACCTATTCCAATTGAATATTATGATAATTCTTGGAACGATCTTGAGCAATTGCCAATTGATTAACGAAGGTCTAAAACCGGGCAAGAACGAAAACTTGATCCTAAAGCTTGTTCGTGAGAGATTGATGATCAAGATGATGCTAGATAGATTCACACATATCACAGCAAGCTAATTCACGTGAAAGAATCAATCACAAACTCGCGGATCAAAGAAAGCCCTAAAATCACCAAATTGAAAGCAAGAACGAAAAGAGACTTATCTCAAGCAAACCTTGCATAGATTGATTTCGTGATTGAAGCTGGATTACATCCACACCATCATGGATCAGTAGACAATCAAGGATCACGAAATTCACCACAAACCATCAAGAGCCCTAGCCTCCACCTCAACTCCCTAAAGACAATTAGGTTTTGAAACATAAAAGGCGAGAGAGAGAGAGGTGTGCCACCATCTCCTCCTATTTATAGTGGAGGCCTAAAACTCTTAGGGTTTGACTTAATTGGGCTCCCGTTAAGGCCCACTAACAAACGGGTCACATACGCACGCTTCGCGAAGCGCCGTCTTTAACCTTTTGACCTAAACCGCTTCACCATGCGTCATGGATTTGCCAATAGGTCACCATTGTCCATCTTGTGTCACGCTTGAGTCGTTGACTCACCCGCATCGCCGATCGCTCGACCTCAACTCTTCAAGTCTAGTCCCGATTCTCCTCGCCGCTGACCGTCGTTGACCACCAAGCCACCGCACAACCACGCATAAGAAAACACGATTCGGGAACAAGTTCTTCACAACTTGACCCATGTTAGTCAAAACATGCATCATGCAAATCATATGCCATGAAACCAATGACTTTGACCTAACAAAACAACATCGCCACGAAGTTGGCCGACGTTCAAGTAGAAACACGGTCCGACCGCTCCGGTGAGCCGGTCGATCGCTTCCATGGCCGGTCGGACCGCTCCCTCGTGAGCTCGGTCGGACCGCCTTAGACTTAGCCAAATTCAAGCTCCCAAAACCAAACCTTCCGAAACTTAAACCAATAGAACTTATCGAGACTCCAAAAATTATGAGACCAAGTGCATTGGGATCCCTTACTTGTCTACAACACCTATTTTTGGCCCACTGATTTGAACACTTTTGGTCATCGCCGTCCGATCGCCTTCAGATGGCCGGTCCGACCGATATGGGACCGGTCGGATCATTGCGTGCAAGGACCGGTCGGACCGCCCGAGCAAGAAGCTCAGAACTTTGTCGAAAACGCGTGAAACGACAAACCGTAAACGCCATTGCCAATTGTCACATCATCCTAAGATCCGAGCATATCCCCATGAAATCCACAATCTCCCCTTGATGAACACATTGGCAATTATCCGAAAAATGGAAGTAAGAGGTTTGAAAACGAAGTTTACTCAGTAGTTTTCAGCACAAAAGCACAACTTGGTCCATAAGCAAGAAAAAGCAATGAAAATGACCAAGTCGGCATTAGAATAGTATAGGCATGTGAGACAAAGCAAAATAAGCATAAAAACTTTAATTTCCGTAAACGGGTCAAAATTCTCACATGAGGTCCATATGAATAAACAATTGTTCAATTGACCTATGATCATTGTGAGTATAAAAGAATGCAATTCAAGAACTCCCCCTCACTATGATCATCAAATTTCAAATTTTCAGTTTCTCCCCTTTGTATAAACTTCTCCCCCAATCTTCTCATTAACACATCTTCTCCAAATAAGAGTAGCAAACTAAATATTACACATCATCTCCCAAAGAAATATCTTTTCACTTCTCCCCTTGACAATGGATTCATCAAGGAATCACGCCTTCCTCTCATCCAGGGATAACAAATAGAGAATAAAGAAAGAAGCAGAAACAAAAGAAGCATAAAGAGGAATATGCATGAAGTGCAATGGAGTGGCTTCAATTTTTGTATTTTTCAATTTTTTTTATTACAAGAAGCTTTGGAGATTACCCAAAAGAACAAGCTAGTATCTCTAATATTGCACAAACAAAGATATCAAGCCTCGACAAATGCTTAGCAAGATCATGGTAAGACATATATATCAAAGCTAAGCACAAAGGCTCAAAAGTAAAGCAAGAGATTTGATCAATTTAAGCAACGCTCAAATTCAAAGAAGTTCATCAACAGGATCCTAAAGTGAAATTGGCCATGTCAAACTGTCAAAGTGAGATCAAAATCTAACAAAGACCACAAGAAGAGTCAATCAAGTCCCGTATTGAATCATTTTGCTCAAAATTTTGTAAACGCCCATTTGTCAACATTTTTCTCATTTGCATTGAATATTGAAGTTGACTAATGATCTAACTTAGTGACAAGATCCTCGACTAGGAGCCATCCACAAACTCATCCTAAGCTTCGACCAACAGTTGTTTAAAGGTATATCTTAGTAAAGAAGATCCTGGACTAGGAGCCATCCACAAACTCTTTCTAAGCTTCTACCGGGGCGACAAATCTTGAGGTTCATGTCATTTCTGACAAGCAATTCCCATGAGATCGTTCGGATCATCAAACTATCTCCAAGTTCATGTCATTTGACAAGGCCTCGTAAGAATAGTTTGGCACAATTTAAGCATAAGACAATCTTGATTTTCATTTTTCACATGAGTACTTTTAGAATCTCAAGAACACAAAAGCTCAAGTAATGGTCAATTCTAGATCAAAGAGCTAACAAAGCAATTCTGATAGGGCCAATGTCACAAGAGGAGCACTAATTACGCAACTCGCTAAAACATCCACAAATTGCAATTTTTTAGTTTGAGTTGTTTAAAAGGTTCTAGCTCATATAGCAAAGACTTAGCTACACATGTAAAAGCATGATAATTCTAGCAAGTCAAAGAACTAGACATGACATTGAGCAAGAATTGAAATACAAAAGCTCTAAAGGGTAATAGGCAAAGCTTCATCAACTTTAAAGTTTGTGGAAAACCAAGATAGCATTCATTTTAGCCCCCTTCTTCTTTTTCTAGGGTTTGGAGGAGAGGAGAGGAGAACTAGGGTTTGGAGTGTGCTCCTTGTTGAGCTCTTGCCCTCCTTGGTGGAGAGGCTTTGTAAGCATCTGTTGTGAATGAACAATCTTGTGATGCTCAATTGAAAGATCAATTGCTCCCTTTGTGTTCTTCTCTCTTTTGGATGTTTTTGGTGCTTCCTTGATTCAAAGGTTCATGCGTGGTCTCTTGGCCTTCTTTATCTTGCTTTGATGTATGGGATTACTCCTAGAGTCATCTAGATCATCAATCCCCCACAAGCAAGTCGTGAATCAAGTTTTTCTCTTTTCTAGGGTTTGAGCACTTCTTTGATAAAATCTCGAGAGATCGATTCTGCGAAGTGGATCTAACGGATCGTCACTAGAAATAGGTCTCTAATATCATTAGGAAGGTGTGCTAGAAATTTGGTCAAGTTTCATTGGTTGAATCAAAAGTTGGATCAAATTTCGTTTTGGTTTTATGGAGGTTTCAAGATCGACTCTACCGTCCGATCGTTTTCAACGGCGGTTCGACCGCCGTGTTTTCGCATCGCTGGTTTGGCGGGTCGAACCGCTGTCCACCGGTCCGATCACGTTAGTTGTCGGCCGATCATTGATGACCGCCGGTCCGACCGCCCGTGGTAGCTTGGCCGATCGCCCGAGCCGATGAAGAACCTTGAGTTCTTTTCTCCTTTTGTGTCGTGGTGCTTGAGGGGTTTATCAAATCCAACACAAGGCTTCCGCTATGTGCTCACCGAACTTCTTAGCTTTCATAGCTAAAGGAGTAAAGTACGTGTTGGTTTTGATTTAGGCGAGAAAGTTTTGAAAGCGCCTATTCACCCCCTTTAGTCGCTTCCGGTCCTACAAGTGGTATCGAGCAAAGTTAGCTCTTTCTATAGATCTTAACCGGTCTTTGGAGCCATGGCGATCGACAAGTACTCAACCAAGCCACACATTTTTGAGGAGTTGACTTTGCATACCGAAGGCTCGTGATGCAAGCGTATATCGAGGCTCAAGGGCACGCTATTTGGCTAAAGGTGAAAACCTTATGTCGTACACCGATGACGATACGATCACCCGTATGTGGAGGCCAACAAAGAAGGCTCGAATTATTTGATCCAAGGCCTTAGTCGATCCGAGTTTGAGCGTGTTGCTCACTTGCGGTCCTTCACGAGATCCGCGACACTTTGTGACTATCACGAAGGGTCCATCGCGATCAAGGAAGTGAGACGTAACCAGCTCAAAAAGGTTTACTCAAGATCGAACAAAGGCCCGTGAGTCTTTGGATGAGCCGTGGGAAGATTCTCTAAAATTCTTCATGATCTCCTACTGTTGACTTGATATTTTTCGAATCAAAATGCACGCCAGCTTCTGGGTGCTCTTGATGTGAAGGTCTGGGGTATGAAGATCACTTCCATCAATGACAACACGGTCATGAGTGAGCTTACCATGGATAAGCTCTACTCGAGGTTGAAGACGCATGAGATTGACTTTATCTCACGTCTCCCAAGACAGAGTCGATGGCTTTAGTGGTCGACAAATCCAAGGGTTGCTCTTCTGATTCTCTTGATTGTAGCTCATCTGGCTTTTCATTATCTGCTTTACATTCCTTGAGTGATGAGCAACTTGAGAAATTGCCCGAGGATGACTTAGCCCTCCTTTCCACCAAATTCACAAGAGCGCATAACAAGGTGAGAAATAGGAGGAGGAGGACCTATCACGTGCTTCAATGTGGTGAGCCAAACCACATTCGCTCCAAGTGCCCCAAGCTAAAGGGCAAGGAGGAGAAGGAGACACGAAGACATTCCTGTGGAGAGGGATGCAAACCCAAGAAGACAAACTATCGAAGTTTGTCACCGGTCCTTGCCGCCTTGAGAATGTAAATATGAGCGATGTGGACTCGGAAACGGAGGACGACGAGAGTGATTCTCGTGGCAAGAAGAAGGCGCATGACTTCACCGGCATGTGTTTCATGGCCAAGAACAGCCACGACAGCGATTCCTCCAAAGATGAGGATCCTTTTAGTGATCCTGACGAGGTATGCCCTTCTATTGCTGATATGAAAAGGGCTTTGGTGCTTGCTGAACAGAAATTGCATAAGCAAGTAAAATGATTAGGAAGGTGACATTATGATTGATAATTTGAATCTTGAAGTTGTTAGGCTTAAATCTATCAATCCTGCCGATATTTGTGATTCCTCGCACTAGCTTGCTTAAAGATTTGACAAGCTTGAAATCGCTCATTCCTCTCGTCACAAATCAACTAAAAGATGCTCTCGATGAACTAGAATCTTTCAAGTCTAGATCTGCTTGTTTAGATGTCATTCCTCTTGATGTGACTGCCATGGAAGCTATCCCTTTAACTTGCTCTAATTGTGCCTTGCTAGAATTAAAATTGGATAGTTCCTTAAAAGAATTGCAAAAGTTTGATGCTAGTCACACATGCTCTCATTGTAAGGATAATAGGATTAAGATGCAAGAGATGACGAAACATTGATTTACTCTAGAGTTGCATCTTGTGAAAATTGTCCCAAGCTTACAATTGAGATTGAAGCCTTAAACAAGACCTCGGAAGAAAAGGCTAAAATTGAAAGATCCATGTCTTTTTATCGCTTCTAAAAAGGTTATTGATTCTAACTCTTGTGTTTTGAATGTCAAATTGAAACCATGGTTAGTCGATACAAGAGGCTTTAGAGTCAAGTTTAAGGAGCAGCTTGAGTAGGATTCAGAATCCTATTGTGTGTCTTGTGAGGCCTTCAAAGTGGAAGTGGCCCTTCTTAAGAGTAAGCTTAATGAGGTAATCAAGTCTAGCAAGTGTACTAGATGTGAGGAGTTAATGAAAGAGAATGATTACCTCAAGGTGACTCTTGAGAAATTTTCAAGTGGGAAAAAGAAACTCAACATGATTCTTGATCAATCCAAGGTGAGCGTGAAAATAGTGGTCTAGGTTTCAACCCCTAGAGCATTCCAAGAAAAACCCACCTAAGATTGCTAGAGTTGTGAAGAATGGTTTGTTTGAGCTAGAACCTCCTAAGCCATCCGGGTTGTTTTCAAACCGTGGTTTTGCTCAAACTCTTCTCGCAAGAAAGGTGCTTTCACTCATTCTCAGCATGCACCTCAAAAGGTCCAGACCATTGCACCTTCTCGCAAGAAAGAAGGCTATACTGCTGAGTTCTCGCTCCGAGAGCAAAACTTGAGAGAAAAGAGAGGATGAGCGCCCTAAGATCCATTAGAGGAGTCCCTTCTCCGGATGTAGTCTCTAGAGCTAGGCACTGCTTATCGCACCACACATAGGCCTAGATTTGTAGAGAACTTTGTAGACTCTTTTGGTGGGTCTAGGCAAGATGTTGGATTAGGACATCGTGAGGAGAGACACCTGTAGCACCTAGACAGGGGAGTATCGATCTTTGGTAGATCGTTTTGAGAGGTCTAGGTGATTCTCATGTGCATCCTTATGATTTTGTTCCCGATCATGTTTCAGCTATTTCTATCGCTGCTCCTGGACATCGTGCTTCTCAAGATCGATTCCTCGCTCATTTATTACTAACCCCAAGATCGAGGCACGGATGTTTTTCGATTGTGCTTTTAGGTCCGTCGTGCGAGGAAGGAGGACAAGTGGCTTGTTGACTCGGTGTTCTCGACATATGACCGAGATTCTAGATGGTTCTCTCTCCTCACACGCATCCGCAATGAATTGATTACATTTGGGGATGCTTCTACCGGGACCGGATCGCAAAGGGCACTGTATGCGCCAACGACAAGTTCATGCTAAAAGACGCCGCTTGGTAAGTAAGTCGAGGTATAATCTTCTATCTGCTTTCACCGCTTGATGAGGGTCTAGAAGTGAGGTTTAAGAGAGGTGAGTGTAGAGTTCTAGATTTCTCAGTGAGCTTGTTTTTGAGATCTCCAGATTTGAGAAGATCTTCGTGCAAATTTCAAGATTTCTTCCGCTTCCATCCTAGATGTCCTGTAGCCTCGATTCTCATGACCTTGTTTTGTGGCATCGTAGACTTGGGCATATAGGTTTTGATCATTTGTCTAGAGTCGCTTGCAAGGACTTGATTAGAGGTTTGCCTAGGTCAAGGTCGTCAGAGATCTTGTGTGCTCACCTGAGACATGGTAAGATGGTGTCCGCTTCCCACCCACCTCTTACTTTGGTAATGACTGATGGATCTGTGATGCTTCTTCACTTAGATACAGCTTGGTCCTTCTAGAGTTCACCACCGGTGGAAATGGTATGTGCTTGGTGATTGTGGATGATTACTCCTGTATTCATGGGTTTATTTTCTTGCTTCTAAGGACGAAGCATTTGGATTCTTTAAAGATTTGGTCCTTAGAATTGCTGTTGATATACCTCGAGCTTTGAGAGCCATTAGGAGTGATAATGGGACAGAGTTCAAGAATTCTTCTTTTTCTACCTTCTGCACTGATAAGGGAATTGAGCATCAGCTTTCTTCTCCTAGAGTTCCTCAACAGAATGGTGTTGTAGAAAGGAAGAACAGTAACCCTTGTAGAGATGGCTCTGACCATGCTAGATGAGCATTCTACTCCTAGGAGATTTTAATGAGGCGATCTCTCATCGCTTGTTATATCTCCAATAGGGTTTTCTTGAGATCTGTGGTTGGGAAGACTTCTTATGAGCTTAGATTTGGTCATTCTCCCAAGGTCTCTCATTTCAAGATTTTTGGTTGCAAGTGCTTCATTCTTAAACATGGCAATCTTGATAAATTTGAGTCTAGATGTTTTGATGGCATATTTCTTGGATATCCCGCTCATTCTCGTGGCTATCGTGTTTTTAATGTTGATACTAACAAAATTGTTGAGACTTCATGGTCACTTTTGATGAGGCTAGTCCTGGTACTAGACCCGATGCTTCAGGTACACAGGTTCCTGAAACTCAAGAAAGCATCTTCGTCGATGATGATTCTGAGGATGAAGACCCAAACCATCCTCCTGCTACCTCTGAGAGGGGTGGAGAGCTCGCTATTACTACTTGATGTCACCGAGGCCTCCTCCTATCCCCACCGACGATCCGAGTGGCCTGCTCCTACCTCCACAACTCATGGGGTAGAGGCCACTGCAATAGAGCACCTCTTTCGATTCAATGACAACATCCTCCCGAATGATGATTGGGGATCTTCAAGAGCGAGTCACTCGCTCCTGTGTTTATTTCTCCGATTCCCATGCACATTCTCGCTTTTGTCGCTTCTTTGAACCCCGAGATATCACCCATGCTTTATCCGATGCCTCTTGGGTCAATGCCATGCATGAAGAGCTTGAAAATTTTGAAAGAAACAAAGTCCGGTTTTTAGTTGAGCGACCTTCCGATTCTCATGTTATTGGAACAAAATGGGTTTTTAAAAATAAGCAAAGTGAGGATGGATTGGTTGTTCGCAATAAGGCTAGACTTGTTGCTCAAGGTTATTCCTGTAGAGGGCTTAGACTTTGAGGAGACCTTTGCTCCAAAGAGCTAGATTGGAAGCCATTCGCATTCTTTTAGCATTTGCAACATCCAAGGGTTTCAAGCTTTTTCAAATGGATGTTAAAAGTGCTTTCTTGAATGGCTTCATAGAAGAAGAGGTCTTTGTCAAGCAACCTCCCGGGTTTGAAAATCAAAATTCTAAACCATGTTTTTAAACTCTCTAAAGCTCAGATGGATTGAAACAAGCTCCTAGAGCTTGGTATGACAGCTTAAGAGTTTCTTGCTTGAAAATGATTTCAAAATGGGAATGGTTGATAAAACCTTGTTCACTCTCGTGCATGGCGTTGATTTCTTGTTGGTTCAAATATATGTGGATGATATTATTTTCTGTGGTTCCTCTCATATTTTGGTGTCTAGATTTTCGATTCTATGAGCAAAGTGAATTTGAGATGAGCATGATGGGAGAGCCGACATTCTTCCTTGGTCTTCAAATCAAGCAACCGAAAGAAGGCACCTTCGCCCACCGAGTAAGTATACAAAGGACCTTCTTGGCGCTTCAATATGGGAAGCGAGAGGCCAATGTCTACTCCCATTGCTACAACCACCGCATCGACCCCGATGAGGATGGAGAGTCCGTGGACCGAAGGAGTACCGCAGATGATTGGCTCCTCCTCTATCTTACAAATACGAGGCCGGACATACACCGCCGATGTCCGCGGCGCCGATTTCGTGCTTCCTCGTGCTTCTCATCGCAAGCAAGACGCGATCATCTTGTATCTTCAAGATACGCTTGACTTTGGACTCGTATTCTTCTTCTTCGCTCTTTCAATTCGAGCATTTTTCGATGCCGATTTCACGGTGTAGAGTGGATAGGAAGAGTACTTCTGCACTTGTCATTTCTTGGGCACATCGCTTGTTTCTTAGTCTTCTAGAAAATACTTCTTGCTGTACACTACCATACCGAGGCCGAGTATGTAGCTGCCGCCACTGGGTGCTCTCGTGTTCTCTGGATTTTATCCACGCCATGGACTATGGGTTATCTTTGGGAAGTGTTCCTCTTTTCGTGATAACACTTCGCAATTAATATTGCCAAAACCCAAAGGCAACATTCTAGGACTAAACACATTGATATTCGATTTCATTTTCTCGAGAGACCATGTTGAAAAAGGTGATGTAGTGCTTCATTTTGTAGAGTCCGAGCAATACTATGCGATATTTTCACTAAGGCTCTTGATTCTTCTCGCTTTGTCGCTTATGGGAGAGTTAGGGTTATTAGTCCTATTAATGCTGTGAGGGGAAGTGGCTCTTTTGCATTCATTGTATCATAATGCATGTTTAAACTCTTTTGTCTTGCATTGTATATTAAAACTAATGGAGCTTTGATTATTATCCTTGTATGACTTGTTCTCATATTCTATACCTTGTCATATCGAGTGATAGTCGCTAGACCTCTTTTATGGCTCTTCGTGTTTGGCTTAGCTTTTGACTTGCTAGCTTTGTATCTGTGAGAAATTTGAATCAAATCATGTCTTGTTGGATCTTGTGACTAGTTTTGCTCTAGTGATCCGCTTATGATTCTCGCCATGTCTTACAAGTTGAATTGAGTCTTGAACTTTTCTCGAGTTGAAAATGAGCTTTTATCTTATTAAGTCAAGCAAATGAAAATGAGATTTTCTCATGCGAAAAACGATCTCACCAATCCTTTCTCATGAGACGGCTTGCCATTGCACTCTGCATGAACTCGGGGAGTTTTGGATGACCTAGATCATTCTTTTAAGCTTATCGCTTGAGATGGTCGCGCAAGGCTTGAGATCTAGCACAAGAAAAAAAAAGGAGAAAAGAGAAATTGCCCAAAAGGGCTAAGTGCTTGAGCTTTGCTTCAAAAGAATTTTCTTAATGCTCAAAATGCCTCAATTCTTGTTTTGAGTCTCTTTTACTTATAGACATGGCTTGACTCATTTTTGGTTGCTTTGAGTGAATCTATGATTTTGAGCAACCTTTCATGATTTCAATTTGTTAATCTCAGATTGTCGCTATCTTGGTTTTAGCTTATAAAGACACGCTTTGCCATAATTGAGTATAGCGCCTACTCTTTATATGGCTTGGTATAATACTTGTACTGCCTTCATGTATAATGGTCATGGCTCCTTTCACTAAAGTTCAAAATAAAGTCATTCCTTCATGCTCTTTCTTTTCATGCATCTTGATGAATTCATTGTCAAAGGGGAGAAAGATTGTGAAGAAAATGTTTGATGTTGGAGCTTTTGGTTTCATACTCAAGGTTTAATATAAAAGAAGTTCATAAAATAAAAATTTTGAACCTTTTGAAAATCTGTGATCATGGTGAGTTGAGTTTCGGTTTCATTGTCTTATCTTATCTGATTTGCAATTGAAGAATACTCACAATGATCAAAGGTCAAATAGAATAATGTGTCTTTCATTTGGACCCGAGTGAGATTTTTGGCTACTTTGAATTTGAATCCTTTTGTGCTTTCAATGCATTATCTCACTTGCTTACACTATTTCAAGCCGACTTGGTTGGTTCCTAGGCTTTTGTTGCTTATGGACCAAGTTGTGCCTTTATGCTAAAACGGCGAGTTTTTACTTTTCATTTTGAAAACCACATTTTCTTGAAAATTGACAATGTGTTCATCAAGGGGAGATTGTGGATATCGTGAGGATATGTGCACGATCTCGTGATGATGAGTCAATTGGCAATGGCGCTATTGGTTTGCAAATTCTGTTTTCGGTTTGTTTCAAGGTCGCCAAAGCCACCGCGGCTCGATCGTTGCAGTGTGGCGGTCGGATCATTGAGTGGAGCAATCCGACCGGCCATGGTGGCCGGTCCGACCGCTTTGAAAGTTGTGTTTTTGGAGCTGGGCCAAAAATAGGTTGTGTAGGCAAGTGAGGAGTCTCGGATGTGGTCCCATCACTTTTGGAGCTCCCTACCAAAAGTTCTATTAGTTTGAAAATTCCGAAGGTTTCGAATTTTGAGTTGAAAATTTGGCTTGTCTTGGACCGGTCCGACCGCTGTGGGAGCGGTCCGATCAAGATGAATCGGCCTGACCCCCCTGGCTGGCTGCAGACTCTGGCAATACTTGGAGGTGAGCCAAGTGTTGCATTGAGTTTGTTCTCGAGTGTGTTAATCTATGAACTTCAATGCTTTATTGATGTATATTGCATTGCGGAACTGACGTGGGTCAAGTTGTGAAGAACTTGTTCCTAAACGATTTGTTTGTCTATTGTCAGGCGGTGGCTTGCGTGTCAACGACGCCAACGGTGAGTGGATCGACTACGCTTGAGAGCCGAGGTCCGTAACGATCGTGGATACCGTGAGGTCGTGTGACTCAAGCATGGTGCAGATGGACAAGATGGATCGAACGGTGGTTCGAAATAGCCGGTTGGATCAAAGTGCAGATATCTGCAAGTCTCTCTGGAGTTTCCGATGGGATTCTGACAAGAGAGGCTTGGCGCCGATGAGAACCGCCGATCAACCTACACGTGGTGAAGCAGGCGATTGCTTCAAGAGTTAATTGTGTGTGGGTCCCATGTGTAAGAGACCCAAAAAGGGAAACCCTAGCTCTCTAGTATAAATAGGAAGGGGAGAGGTGGAAAACCAAGATAGCATTCATTTTAGCCCCCTTCTTCTTTTTCTAGGGTTTGGAGGAGAGGAGAGGAGAACTAGGGTTTGGAGTGTGCTCCTTGTTGAGCTCTTGCCCTCCTTGGTGGAGAGGCTTTGTAAGCATCTATTGTGAATGAACAATCTTGTGATGCTCAATTGAAAGATCAATTGCTCCTTTGTGTTCTTCTCTCTTTTGGATGTTTTTGGTGCTTCCTTGATTCAAAGGTTCATGCGTGGTCTCTTGGCCTTCTTTATCTTGCTTTGATGTATGGGATTACTCCTAGAGTCATCTAGATCATCAATCCCCCACAAGCAAGTCGTGAATCAAGTTTTTCTTTTCTAGGGTTTGAGCACTTCTTTGATAAAATCTCGAGAGATCGATTCTCGAAGTGGATCCGACGGATCGTCACTAGAAATAGGTCTCTAATATCATTAGGAAGGTGTGCTAGAAATTTGGTCAAGTTTCATTGGTTGAATCAAAAGTTGGATCAAATTTCGTTTTGGTTTTGGGTGGAGGTTTCAAGATCGACTCTACCGTCCGACCGGCTTTCAACGCGGTTCGACCGCCGTGTTTTCAGATCACTGGTTTGGCGGGTCGAACCGCGTCCACCGTCCGATCGCCGTTAGTTGCTTCGGCCGATCATTGATGACCGTCGGTCCGACCGCCGTGGTAGCCGGCCGACCGCCTCGAGCCGCTGAAGAACCTTGAGTTCTTTTCTCCTTTTGTGTCGTGGTGCTTGAGGGGTTTATCAAATCCAACACAAGGCTTCCGCTATGCGCTCACCGAACTTTAGCTTTCATAGCTAAAGGAGTAAAGTACGTGTTGGTTTTGATTTAGGCGAGAAAGTTTTGAAAGCGCCTATTCACCCCCTTTAGTCGCTTCCGGCCCTACTGTGCTCTCAACATGTCGGCAAGTCTCTCCCATCCGGCCCCACCAAAACCACCATGGCACTTGCACCACTTCCCGCCGCTTGATCCAACCGGGCCGCACCGAATCGTCTGCTCGGTCATCCTTGTCTATTCTCGCACCACACTTTAGTTCATTGACTCACCCGCATCGCCGATCGCTCGACCTCGCCTTCCATGCCTAGTCCCGATCATCTCTCGCTGACTGTCGTTGACCACCAAGCAACCTCGCATAACAATAAACAAGCAAATCGAATCCGAATAAGTTCTTCACAACTTGACCAACGTTAGTCAAAACATGCATCATGCAACACATATGCATCAAACCCATGACTTTGACCTAACAAATCATCATCGCCACGAAGTTGGCCGATGAACAAGTCAGAACCGGTCGATCGCCCTTAGGGCTTCGGTTTGACCGCCTACCACGGTTTGACCGCCACCACAAGGCGGCCGATCACCGTAGGGACTTAGCCAATTTTAACCCTCAAAATCCAAACCTCATCGAAACTTTAAACCAATAGAACTTTTGCTTGGGGACTCCAAAAATTATGAGACCAAGTGCATTGGGATCCCCTCACTTGTCTTAAACACCTATTTTTGGCCCAGCCCATTCTGACCATTTTGGTCACGTACGGCTCGACGGCCGCGCATGGCCGGTCCGACCGATTTGGGACCGGCCGGACCGCCTCGCCCGTAATGCTCGAACAGCTTCAAACTTTGTCGAAAACCCGTGAAACGACAAACCGTTAACGCCATTGCCAATTGTCACATCATCCTAAGATCCGAGCATATCCCCATGATATCCACAATCTCCCCCTTGATGAACACATTGGCAATAATCCAGAAAATATAATTTGGAGGTTTGAAAAGTAAAATACTTTCGTTTTCGCACAAATGTACAACTTGGTCCATAAGCAAGAGAAAGCAATAGAAATGACCAAGCTGACATCAGAATAGAATAGGCAAGTGAGATAAGGCAAAAGAAAGCATAAAAACTTTAATTTCCAGAAAAAGTCAAAAATCTCACTTAAGGTCCATATGAAAGAACAATTGTTCAATTGACCTTTGATCATTGTGAGGAGTAATAAATGTAATTCAAGTTCAGAGGAGTCAATAAGATCATAAAAATGCAATTAAAAAACTCCCCCTCACTATGATCCTCGGATTTCAGAAAATTTCAAATTCTCCAACTTTCTCCCCTTTGTATAAACTTCTCCCCAATATTAAAATATCTTCTCCCCCTTTGACAATGGAGTCATCAAGGAATCACACCTTCCTCTCATCCAGAGATAGCAATTGCAGAATGAAGAAAGAAGCAAAAAGAAGAGGTATGCATGAAGTGCAATGGAGTGGCTTCATTTTTGTATTTTTCAATTTTTGATTACAAGAAGCTTTGGAGATTACCCAAAAGAACTAGCTAGCATTTCTAATATTGCACAAACAACATATCAAGCCTGACAGTGCTAGCAAGATCATGGTAAGACATATATATCAAAGCTAAGCACAAAGGCTCAAAAGTAAAGCAATGGATTTGATCAATTTAAGCAAAGCTTCAAATTCAGCAAGTTCATCAACAGGGATCCTAAAAAGAAATTGGCCATGTCAAAATGTCAAAGGAGATAAAAAATCTAACAAAGACCACATTAAGAGTCAATCAGTCCTGTATTGAATCATTTTGCTCAGTATTTCTCAAAAAGCCCATTTGTCAACAGTTTCACATATGCATTGAATATTGAAGTTGACTAATGATCTAACTTAGTGACAATATCCTGGACTAGGAGCCATCCACAAACTCATCCTAAGCTTCGACCAGAAGTTGATTAAAGGTATATCTTAGTAAAGAAGATCCTGGACTAGGAGCCATCCACAAACTCTTTCTAAGCTTCTACTGTATGCATAAATCTTGAGGTTCATGTCATTTCTGACAAGCAATCCCCATGAGATCGTCTGGATCATCAAACTATCTCCAAGTTCATGTCATTTGACAAGCAGTCTTGTAAGAGTAGTTTGGCATATTTTAAGCATAAGACAATCTTGATTTTTCATTTTTCACAAGAGCAGTTTTAGAATCTCAAGAACACAAAAGCTCAAGTAATGGTCAATTTTAGATTCAAGAGCTCACAAAGCAATTCTGACAGGGCTAATGTCACAAAAAGGAGCACTAATGCGCAACTCGCTAAAACATCCGCAAATTGCAATTTCTTAGTTCGAGTTGTTTTAAAGTTCTAGCTCATATAGCAAAGACTTAACTACACATGTAAAATCATGATAATTCTAGCAAGTCAAAGAACTAGACATAGTATTGAGCAAGAATTGAAATACTAAAGCTCCAAAGGGTAATAGGCAAAGCTTCATCAATTTTAAAAGATAAGCAGAAAATCTTATATTACAATGCATCTTTTTGAATTTTTCATACCACTTGTTGTATTTTTCATATGAATGCAATATGATACAATGAGATGCAATAAAAGCCTAAAACCTAAAAAGTTCAAAGATCAATAAGTTCGTAAAAGAACAATAAGAGATCAAAAGAACAAGGTAAGATCAAAAGATCGAACTCCCCTCAAACCAACCCATAGGATAAATTACCCTAACTCGCTTCTCAAGGTGGCAAACCTAGTTGGGTCTAAAGGTTTGGTGAGGATATCACCATTGAGCCTCTGACTCACTTAAGTGCAAAGACAATATCACCCTTCTCGACATGATCTCTAAGGAAGTGATAGCGAATGTCTATGTGCTTGGTCCTAGAGTGTTGCACAGGTTCTTAGCAATGTTAATAGCGTATGTTATCACGTAAAAGAGGAACACTAGCAAAATTTAACCCAAAGTCCTTAAGAGTGGACACCATCCACAAAATCGACTACAACAAATAGCAAAGCCTACATATTCAACCTTCAGAAGAGATTGTGCAATGTAGAACCGCTTCTTAGAAGACCAAGAGACAAGAGAAGTGCCTAAGAAGTGATAAGTGCCCGAGGTACTCTTCCTATCGTCGACATCCGCAAAATCGAATCGTAAAACCCCGAATGGACAATGAAGAAGAACAGAGTACCAAATGCCATAATCGAGGGTAGAGTGTAAATACCGAATATGCGCTTAATACCTTGGCGATGTGAAGTCCTCGTGACGCTCGAAACTCTCGCAGAGGCGCACCGCAAAGTGGATGTCCGGCCTTGAGGCCGCAAGTACATGTAGGAGCCGATCATGTCACAGATCGCTGATCCACGGCTTCTCCTTCCTCATCCGATCCAAAGCAGAGAAGTCGCCATGGAGTGGCGACGCTTTGCGCCACCCATATCAAAACGCTTGAGCAGATCCTTGGTGTACTTCGCTTGATGGATGAAGATCCTTCCTTGCATTGCTTGATTTGCAGCCCCGTAAAGTTGTTGAGCTCGCCATCATACTCATCTCAAATTCCTCGGACATGGTCTCGTAAAAACGGAAACAAGAGCATGAGAGGAACCACCAAAGATAATATCATCAACGTAAATCAACAAGCAGAAGTCATTGCCATGCCTAAGAATGAATAGAGTCTTATCAACTTTTCCCATTTTAAAATCATTCTAAGCATAAAGGTCTTAAGTCTATCATACCATGCTCTAGGGGCTTGCTTAAGACCATACAAGGCTTTGATAGCTTAAAGACACGATCGTGGTGCTTGGGATCCTCAAAGCCGGGGTTGCCTAACATACACTTCCTCCTCTATAAAACCATTCGTAAAAGCACTTTAACATCCATTTGATGCAACCTAAAACCTTTAGATGCAAAGAAAAGCAAGCAAGATGCGAATGGCTTCTAATCTAGCAACAGAGCGAAGGTCTCATCAAAATCTAACCCCTCAACCTCGCTAAAACCCCGAGCTACCAACCTAGCCTTGTTTCTAACCACAGAACCATCCTCATTTTGTTTATTTTTAAACACCCAACGGGTGCCAATTACATTATGACCACTAGGAGGTTCTACAAGGTTCCAGACTTTATTTCTTTCAAAATTTTCTAACTCCTCATGCATGGCATTGACCCAACTAGCATCGATAAAGCATGTGATATATCTTTGGGTTCAAAAGACGCTACAAATGCAGAGTGAGAGAAAAGACTTGATCATGATACTCGAGCGAGTGACTCGCCATGGAGACTACCAATCATCCGATCCGATGGGTGGTGCTTCGATGTGCAAAGGAGCGCCTGGGGAAGATAGTATCTCCTCAACCTCCGCAGGTACTACTAATGAAGAAGATACAGCAGGAGCCTCAATTGGAGGTGAAGCAACAGAAAGGTGTCTCGAGCCGAATCGAGCATTAGCAGCAGTGGAGGAGCATCATCAATTTCATCCTCATCTTCCTCAACAAATATGCTCTATCACTTGTAAGTCACCAAACATCGGATCTAGCAAATAGGCTAGTCTCATCAAAAGTGACATTGCATGTCTCCCGACAATGTTAGTTTCAACATTAAAACCCGAAAACCTCGAATGAGCAGATAACCTAGAAATAAACCATCACAAGTTCTTGATTCAAATTTATAGGTTCCCTGCCTTGAGAATAAAACACTTCGATCCAAAGACTCGAAGTGCTAAACCGAGGGTTTTCTCGCCAAAACGAAGCTCATAAGAAGTCTTGCCCAAAGACGGTCTCGTAAAGACACGAGTTGAAATATGGCAAGTCAGAGCAATAGCTTCGCCCAAAACCTCCTGTGCTATACTCATCTAGCATCGCCCTAGCCATCGAGACTAAGGTCCTGTTTCTTCCTTTCCACAACGCCATTTTGTTGAGGGACGTGGAGAAGAGAACTGATGCTCAATGCCGCGCCAAAGACAAAAGAGGCAAAGAGGCATTCTTGAACTCCGTGCCATTGTCATCCGCGGATTGCTCTCAAGGCACCGTGAAGTTCGAAGCCAAACGAAGAACAAGATCATGATAATGATCAAAGACCTCGCCCTTCAAGCAAGAAAGAACACCCAAGAATATCTCAAAAATCATCGACTATGACAAGAATGTACCAATTGCCACCGATCGATCGAACCCTAGCAGACCAACAAGATCCATATGAAGCAATCGCCCCGTCCACTACCATGACCATAGTCAATGAAGGGTGTGAGGCGGCAACTTGCTTACCATGCCTACAGGAGCACATACAAAGATCTTTGAGAGCTTTGAGTTTAGGCAAGCCTCTCATGAGATCAAGGCCGCTAACTCGTGTCGATGATCAAAACCAATGTGCCCTGTTGCCGGTGCAAAGCCGATATCAAAAGAAGATGCAACTAAACATTTGAGAGATCCGCAAGAGATTCGTAAAAATCAGCTCCAAATATTCTACCAACTCTAGAAATTCCAAAATGAGCTCACCAAAAGAATCAAGCACCGACAAGCGCTTCTTCTTAAATCTAGTCTCATAGCCATCATCGAGAAGTCGTGAGACGTAAAGGAGATTGTACTTAGCTTGGACACAAGAGCGACATCCTTGAGAATGAACTCGTTGTTCACCCCGATCGATCCAGCCTTCGATCCGCCTTGTGAATCATCTCCAAGGTGATGAAGTCATCACCCGTCGCCGCGGAAGGAAGTGAACCATCTTGAGTCTCCGGTCATGTGGCGTGAATAAAGCCGAGTCGACGAGCCACGTGTTCTTCCTCCTTCCGCGACGATCCCGAAAATCAAGGCACAAAAGATCGATGTGTCTCAACATCAAGTTAGTTAAAATAGACTTGGGAACCCAAGATCGAGACACATGTCCGCGAGTAGTATGCAAAGCGTAATGAGTGTCCTTGATCCTAGTTGAAGTCCTATCATGAGCAATGGTTACAAACACATGAGATGCATTCTGCCTAGGAACATGATGATGATAAGCATGTGCAAAGTGTATCCTAGACCAGGTTTCTTCTTCTTTACATGACCATGTTTCACACAAGCTCTAGGTTGATGAAATAAAGTTCTGGCATGATTAGCATTTTTCAACCTACGCCAACAGAACTCAACTAAATGTCCACTCTTCTCGCAATAGGTGCAATGGTATTTTGTACCATCGGGAGAAGCACCTTTTGACTCAAAAGAAGGTTGGACAAAACCTGCAGGTTTGAAAGCAATTTTCGCAGGTTGGGTTTTGAATTCAACTAAGCCATTTTCTAAGACCTGAATGACCTTAGTCTTGGATTTGTTCTGGACAGAGTTGTATCCTAAACCTTGCTTCTTAGAAGGAGTTCTAGACTTGTCAAGAATCATGTTTAATTGTTTTTCTCCGCTAGAGAATTTTTGAAGTGTGTTCTCTAGATAAACATTATCTTTCCTAAGATCAACACATGATTGACAAATTTTAGGTTTATTAACCTTGCAAGCCTCTCCTTATAATTAGCAATTTCAAGCTTAAGAGCAGTGACATAAAGTACAATTAGCGTAATTAATACCGCCCTTAAGCTTGGCATATTTCTCTCTACCGCTTAAAATGTCTTTAATTTCACGCTCACGTTCTAAGCAGAGAGAGCAAGAGCGAAACTCTCATCGTTCGAATATCCAACTTGCTAGACTCTAAGCATTTAAGACAGGGAGCAGATTTGACCTCAACTAGCCTGGGCCTAGCATTTTCAAGTTGATGCAAAGCAAGATTAAGAGCAGATTGCGCTTAGATACTGAGTGCAAAGCATGGCACGATGAACATTCATCAACATCTAGACTCTTAGCATTCACAAGTTCTAATGTCAAATTTTCTACTTGTGACTCTAGATCCTTGTTCTTAACCATGATGAACTTTAAAGCCTTATCCTGACTAAGCAATTGCTCATACATGTTCTCGCATCTAGCGTAAAGGACATCATAAGATAGGGATACTCATCATCATCATCGACGCCGACTGAGTCACCATGAAGCACATGCCTGAAGTCCTTGGCCTTCCCTTTCTTGTCTTGAGGTAGCTCCTCCTCCTCCTTGTCCTCCTCGCTCCCAGAGTCCACATCGCTCAAGGATTGATCTCCAAAAGCGGCAAGGACCCGGTGAGCAGCCTTCATCAGCTTGGCAGCATCAAACCTTGATTTGTTCCCTTGAGGCTTCTTCCAAGTCGGCTTTCCTCCTTATGGTTACCCTTACCCTTCACTAGCGCTTAGCCCAATATGGTAAAGCTCACCACACTGTAGCAAGTCACAGGCCACCTCTCTTTTGTTTCTCATATTGTTGTAAGCCCGTGTGGCTTTCTTGACTATGAGGGCTAGCTCGGGCTCAGGAAGACTCTCAAAATCCTCTTCACGAATTGTAGATAAACAGGCAAGAGAAAAACCCAAAGAGGACTCAGAAGAAACATTAGAGGCTCTTGAAAGAGGATCAGCTACCAAAGACATGCTGTCCTTCTTAGGAAGACTACCTCTCTTGATCTCATGAGTCTTGAGCTTACTATAAAGCAGCTCCAAGGTGAGAGTAGAGAGATCGACGTTCTCCTCTATGGCAGTAGCCTTCATCTCCCACTCCTTGGTGTTGATTGCAGCCAAGAGGTGAGTGGCATTCTCAGATTGAGAGTACTCAATGTCAACAGCTTTCATTTGATTGACAACCTTGTTGAAGCGAGTAAAGACGTCATCGATGCTCTCGCCAGGACGCATCTCGAATTTGTTGTATTCTCGCTTATAGACCGTCTGGCGCACTTGTTTAATCTAGGACGATCCCTCATGGTAAGTTTCGAGGGTGTGCCAAATTTCATGTGCGGTCGTAAGATTGCAAATCCTATCATACTCTTGTCTACCAAGCCCAAAGATATAGAGATTCTTTGCCTTGTTGTTGTTAGCTAAAAGTATTGCCAAGCTTATGTGGCAATCTCAGTAAACGAGCGAGCTCGAACAACCTCCCATATAGCTTGTCCTTCGCTCAAGGAAGACTCGCATGCGATTCTTCCAATAGGCATAGTCGAGCCCGTTGAAGACATGCGGCTTTGTCGAGTACTTATCCATCACCAGTTCAGCTGACCTGCTAAGATCAAGATTGAACTAACCTGCTCGATACCACTTGTTGGACCGAAAAGGCGACAAGAGGGGGTGAATAGGAGCACGCCACTTTTTCAACCACGATTAGATTCAACACAATTTCACTCCAATAGCTATAGAAGCTATGAAGATCGATATACCAAGACAAATGAAGACTAGGATTGAATCCAATCAAACCCCAAGCAAAACAACCAAAATAACCAAACTTAATTTCCTAGTGTAGGGCGGTCTCGACTCTACTCAAAGCGGTCCGACCGTCCATGGGCGGTCCGACTCCGTAGGGGCGGTCGACCTCCACCGATGAACAAAGTGAAATCACCCAAAAACGGTTGCAAATAGATGTAACTTTTGATCTACAACTCCAAACTTGATGAAACTTGGTACACACCTTCTCTAGGATGTCAGAACCTATTCCAATCAAGATCGTGAAGATCTTTGGAAAAGTTCAGACCTTTTCAGTTTGAGAGGTGGAAGGTTTGAAACCGAGTCAAAACGAAAACTAGATCGAAAAACTAGCTCGTGGGAGATTGATGATCAAGATGATCTTAGATGTGTTCCTACATGTCACAAAGAAGCTAGATCATGTAAAGAAATCAATCAAAAATATGTGAATCGTAGAAAGACTCAAAATCACCAAATAGAGAGAAAGAAGGCAAATGAACTCATCTTAGAGAGAACTCTTCTTGGATTGATTTGATAACGATCGACATGTAACCACTCATACAGATACGCATGGACACAAGATCAAAACATCTCTCTCTAGAACCCTAACCTCCACTAAACCTTCCCTAAGCACCTAAGCCAAAACTAGGTTTCAAGCATGAAAGGGTTTAGGGTGCAACCACCTCCTCCTCTATTTATAGTGGAGACTTAGACCTTCTAGAAGAGTAACCCTAATGGGCCCGCTAAGGCCCAAAACAAACGGTCACACACGCACGCCTCGGCGCCGCCTTCATCTCCTCTTGACCTACTCCGCTTCTCCACGCCATCTTGCGCCATGAGTCGTCAAAAGGTCACTAAGGCGGTATTTGGCATAATTACCAAAATACCCTTTTGATCTTTTCGCAAAGACCGAGTCCCATCTTTGTGAAGCACCTCCCATGCTTCGCCACGTAGGTTGATCAACGGCCTCAACATGTCGGCAAGTCTCTCCCATCCGCCCCACCGTAACCACCATGGCACTTGCACCACCCGCGCCGCTTGATCCAACCTGGGCCAGACCGAATCGCCTGCTCGGTCATCCTTGTCTATTCTGCACCACACTTGAGTTCATTGACTCACCCGCATCGCCGATCGCTCGACCTCGCTCTCCAAGCCTAGTCCCGATCATCCTCGCCGCTGATCGCCGCTGACCACCAAGCAACCTCGCACAACAATAAATAAGCAAATCGAATCCGAACAAGTTCTTCACAACTTGACTAACGTTAGTCAAAACATGCATCATGCAACACATATGCATCAAACCCATGACTTTGACCTAACAAATCATCATCGCCACGGTTGGCCGATGAACAAGTCAACCGGTCGATCGCCTTAGGGCTTGGCCTCGATCGCTTCACTCACGGCCCGATCGCCACCACAAGGCCGGCCGACCACTCAGGGACTTAGCCAATTTTCAACCCCAAAATCCGAAACCTACTGGAAACTTTAAACCAATAGAACTTTTGCTTGGGGACTCCAAAAATTATGAGACCAAGAGCATTGGGATCCCCTCACTTGTCTTAAACACCTATTTTGGCCCAGCCATTCTCGACTATTTGTCACGCACGGCCTCGACGCACGACATGGCCGGTCCGACCGATTTGGGACCGGCCGGATCGCCATGCTATGGCCGGTCGGACCGCCCGCCTGTAATGCCCGAACAGCTCAAACTTTGTCGAAAACCTGTGAAACGACAAACCGTTAACGCCATTGCCAATTGTCACATCATCCTAAGATCTGGAGCATATCCCCATGATATCCACATTTTTCTAAGCATGAAGTGCAAGGTCTAGAATAAAATACATCAAAAGCAATCAATTTACTAGATTCTAAACATTTTTCACAAGGAGCAATTTTAATTTCATTTAGCTCAGATCTAGCATTCTCAAGTTGTTGCACCGAAATATTATAAGCAGATTGTTAGACCGAAAAGGCGACTAGAGGGGGTGGGGTGAATAGGAGCACGCTCACTTTTTCACAAAATATGAATTCAACATAATTTCACTCCAATAGCTATGATGATGCTATGAAGATCAATATACCGGTACAGCGGAAGACTAGTATTGAATCCAATTAAACCCCTAAGCAATGCGACAAAAATCAGCAAGAATCAAATCTAATAGAGGTCGGCCGGCTCGATCATTGTTGTAATCAAGGCCCGACCGTACCAAATCGGTCCGACTGGTGTGGGGCGGTCGGACCACCGACCTGCAATGATCTTAAACAAGAAATCAGCCCGATGACGGTTGCAATTAGGTCTAACTTTGATTCTCAACCTGCACTTCACGTAAACTTTGCACACACCTTCTATATGCTATTGAGGACCTATTCCAATCGAATATTATGATAATTCTTGGATAGATCCTGAACAGTTGTCAATTGAGTAACAGAGGGTCTAAAACCGGGCAAAACAAAAACTTGATCCTAATGCTTGTTCGTGAGTGATTGATGATCAAGACGATCCTAGATAGGTTCACACAAATCATAGCAAGCTAATTCACGTGAAGAAATCAATCAAAACTTCGCGGATCAAAGAAAACCCTAAAATCACAAAATTGAAAGCAAGAACGAAAAGAGAATTATCTCAAGCAAACCTTGCATTGATTAAAGACGTGATCATTGTTGGATTACACCCACACCATCATGGATCAGTGGTCAATCCAAGATCATGAAAATCACCTCAAACCATCAAAAGCCCTAGCCTCCACCTTAACTCCCCCTAAGCCAATTAGGGTTTTGAAACATAAAAGAGGCGAAAACAGCGAGAGAGATTGGTGCAGCCACCACCTCCTCCTATTTATAGTGGAGGCCTAGAACTTCTAGGGTTTGACTCTATTGGGCTCCCGTTAAGGCCCACTAACAAACGGGTCACACACGCACGCTTCGCAAAGCGCCGTCTTTAACCTTTTGACCTAAACCGCTTCACCATGCGCCATGGATTTCTCCAATAGGTCACCCTTGTCCATCTTGTGTCACGCTTGAGTCCATTGACTCACCCGCATCGCCGATCGCTCGACCTCAACTCTCCAAGTCTAGTCCCGATCCTCCTCACCGCTGAGCGCCATTGACCACCAAGCAACCCGCACAACCATAGACAAGCAAACACGACCGGGAACAAGTTCTTCACAACTTGACCCATGTTAGTCAAAATATGTATCATGCAACACATATGCCATGATACCAATGAACTTGACCTAACAAATTAACATCACCACGGTTGGTCGACGCTCAGTGGAAAACGGTCCGACCGCCTCCCGTGAGCTTGGCCGACCGCCTAGCCACGGCCCGACCGCCACCTCAAGGCCGGCCGATCGCCAAGAGGGACTTAAATCAAATTCAAGCCCTGAAATTCTGAAACCTTCTGGAAATTTCAAACGAATAGAACTTTTGCTTGAGGCTCCAAAATTATGAGACCAAGTGCATTGGGATCCTCACTTGCCTACAACACCTATTTTGGCCCAACCTGCTCGACCATTTTTGTCATCACGGTCCGATCACGCACATGGCCGGTCCGACCGATTTGGGACCGGCCGATCGCCATGCTATGGCCGGCCGACCGCCCCGCCCGTAATGCCTGAACTTTGTCGAAAACCCTGTGAAACGACAAACCATAAATTCCATTGCCAATTGTCACATCATCCTAAGATCTCGAATATATCCCCATGATATCCACAAAGTTATTATCGCAGACTTTGAAAGTGAAATAGTAAGGAACACATCAGAATCGGTCTCACCGGGCCGATAGCCGCCGTGTCTCAATGTTTGTCGGGATAGTCACTGGAGTAGTTCGCGCAATCCCAGTAACGCATGCCTAGGCTCAACCGCTACTTAGACTTGAAGAACTTGCATGAGTCCCTGCACCAACAAAGGGGTGGCGTCTCCCCCTCTGGCGGTTGCTGCGGCGAAAACTCGGTTGGAACGTTCTGGTAGGGGTTGGTACTACGGGGGCATCATTGCGAAGAGCTGTCATCCTGGCAAGCTCCTCTTGCCAGACCCGGGCCATAGTAGCCCTTGATTGCTCTTCCCGGGCCCCAGCAACCCTTGCTAGTTTGCGGATCTCGTCCCATTGCCTTTTCATGTTGTCCATCCCGGCGTGGTGAAGCAAGCTCTGGTGTGGTGTTGAGTTTGGTTGTGTAGTGTTCTCTCTCAGATCTCTTCCACCTCTTTTTATAAGCCAAAGGGTTGGCATCGTGTGGTTAATCTCATGTGAGTAACCTGCGAGACAGAGTGTTGTCTTGTCATTATGAAAAGTTGCTGGTGAGATAGAGTATTGTCACATCTTATATTGCAGGGAGTTGTCATGTCCTACTTTGCAGTCTCCTGTCTTTTTGGTTTGAAAAGTTGACGAGGTATAGTGTTGTCATGCTGATCTGAAAAGTTGACAAGGTAGAGTTTTGTAATGTCTTACTTTGTAGAGTTTTGTCACTTCCTGTTTTGCAGAGTTATTTATTTTTTGTCTAAAAAGCCAAGGAGATCAGTGTTGTTAAGTCGATCTGAAAAGTTGGCGAGGCGAAGTGTTGTCTTTTGGTCTTCTCACTGAAAAAATATGCCCTATTTGGTCTTGTCACTACGCAAAGCTGCCCTATTTGGTCTGATCACTATGCAAAACTGCCCCGTTTGGTCTTGTCACTGCGCAAGGCTGTCTCCTTTGGTCTTGTCATTGCGCAAAGCTGCCCTGTTTGATCTTGTCTCTGCACAAAGCATCTAGCCCCGTCTGGTCTTGTCATCTACAAGCTAACACACTACCCGCTTGATTAGCCTCCTCGTCGTATAGTAACATACTATGTATTAAGCTATAGGTATCGATATGCATTGAACAAACATGCATTGTACAAACGAGTACACGTAAGAACGCAAGAATATTACAAGCATCACACATTAAGTGCAAAATTTAAGTATCACATAACGAACAAAAGTACAGCCAGCATAGGTGTATGCCCCCTATGAGCCCCCCAACCGCACCCCCAGCATCCCCTCCCGCAACGCCACGGCCCACTCCAACCCTGCGTCCTAACGTACGGGCTTGCGTGGCCCCCCTCCTCTGCTGGGTGTTCGGGCCTCGGCCCTGAGAGGGAAAGATGGTCTAGAGGCCTAGTCTGGCGAGGACCGAAAGGCGGAGGGGTGGACAGAACTGCCACATGTGTGGGTACTAGCACACCGGCAAGCTATCACCAAGAGAGAATCTCAGCGAGTGTGGGCTGAGGTGCCGGGTCCTTGTCCATAAGGAAGTCGTGTGTGTCCGCATTGCCTGGGGAGACTCCTAATCTGTCATAGGGCAGAACACCTGCACTGCTAATTTTTTTGTTAATAAAAAACACGATGCATGCTAACAAACAGAGACGTGATGTACCCTCGGCTAGCATCATGGCACGCGAGAAGGCTTCCAAAGGGAAGTACGGCAAGTCGCACGCGCCCTACGTGTGCTGCGTGTGGAAGGCAAAGGAGTCCGAAGGACTGACGTACTGCGACGCTGCCAGTGTACGGGGCTGTGCCCAGCCGGACCCTTCGGCCTCCTTAGGCCGCGGCGGTGTCGAACTTGGCCGGCTGAGCCTCCTGCCTCGTTAGGGCGTGCGCGACGTGGCCACGCCGACCTCCCGCCGCCAGGCCGCCGACGGATGGCGCCGGCACGATCGATCGTTAGCCAGCGTAGTGTGTCAACCTCCGGGAGCCTGGTGCATGACAATAGGCCGACAACACGTGCGGCTAGAACAGCGACACGACGGAAAGCCTGGGTCTTCTCCTCGCGTGTGACCTCCACACCGTCGGTGATCCTCTGAAACAAGGAGTGGCAGTCCCTCGTAGTCTCAGTATTGATGCTCACCTGCAACGAAAACACAACAGGGTGAAAACTGTAAGTGGGGATGCCACAAGCGAAGTTTTCGAAGTAGGATGTAACATACCACACGGTACACGTCCTGCGCAAGATGCACGGGGTATGTGTCGATTGGTGCTGGGACGCGTGGTGTGTGTTGTTCGGCAGCAAGTACGAGCCTGGTACATGTCTGAGGAGTGTACCAAAGAAAGGTACTCGCCAGACGCGCCGGGTCGAGGGGTATCCTCCCGCACACGCCCCGTAGCGCCTCCCACTACCCTACCCACGTGTCCATACTACTCCCCACCCATGTCGCAATGACTCCCTTCCTACTGTGCCTGCAAGACGTAATATGTAGTTAGAACTCATGTGATGAACCCTAAGGTTTGATTTGTTGGCCCGATCTTTCGATGAGAACGATAAGTCCGGTAGCGTCGCTCAACTCTGACGATCCTGGCTATGAACACGCAAGGCTCGAAACCACGCAATCGCCGAATCGATCGACAAGTCGTTATCAACCATGCACGAATACCCGCTGACTCGATCACGAAGGTCGATTCCTCGTGATACAATCAAGAAGCACGCAAGAACAAGATAAAGCATTCTGAAATTGCAAATAAAGATTGAAATATTAAAATTGGGATTTTAAAAGTGGTATTATGGTTGGTCTAGTCGACACAAGCCAATACACGGTTGCAACAAGGCTAACTTTAACTAAACAAAATCCAAGGAAACTAGAGGGGTGCGTCCTCCTTAAATAGGGGATGAGGAGCCACAGATCTAAAAGAAATAGAGGGGTGGGACTAAAGGCACGAATTACTGTTCCGGTACGATTACAATGCCCAAATCGGCCCAAATTAGTGACACAGCACCTTTTTTTGATGATTACGAAGTCTACAGAAGGAATTTGGAGGTGAGGCTAGATCCGTTGGAAAGATATCGTCGTTAGCTTTCCAACAAGCCCAAGAACACCCGAATCGACTCCGCTTGCAAAAGTTATATCTGTTTTAAGTTGGTACTGTCAGCTGATTCCGAACTGATCTCGACCAAAATGTATCCAAACTTTGAACTCCCGCTGGTACATATAGTAGCACCATGGCATGTACTCATAGTACCATGGTATGTAGACGTAGCACCATGGCATGTAGACGTAGCTCGATCTAATTGGGTAATATGGCATTGCATTAGCCGAAAGTCTAATTGGAGAAGATGTTGGTGAAGTAAAGGAAGTAGAGGATGCAAAGGCAAAGAAAGTTGAAGCAAAGGGTTGTATCCTTAGGGTCGATGTCCTCATCATCCTCGCCTTTCTTGAATTTGAGTCGCCCTCGACTCATTTGTTTTCTCAAGTCATCACTCTCCGCAAAAGGTTAGTAGCAACAGGAGGCAAAGAAACATGCACTTCTTCTAATGGACACAGAGTTTCTTTACAAATCATAGTATGACATTTAGATTCATGTTTTTCCATATCAATGGAATCAATTTTTGTAGCTAACATAACAGAGCTTTCAATTTAATTTCACTTGAGCTATAATCTTTTGATCAACTTGTGTCTTCTCCTTACTTGTTCTCGCAGCTTCTTTCTAATTCATCCTTTAATATAGCAAACAGGAAACATTGGAAGCAGAGTGATTTTCTTTTCTTTATATGTGAAAGTATAATGATTAGATCTACCATGATGTTCAAGATATCTATCATATTGCCAAGGTCTACCTAATAATAATGAGCATGCTTGCATAGGTACGACATCACAATCAATATAATCATGATATGATCCAATAGAAAAGTGTACGCAAGACAAACTTAGTTACCTTCAACTTACCACAAGAATTCACCATTGGATGTAGTAAGGATGAGGGTGTTGTGTTGTGGTCAAGCCAAGCTTCTCGACCATGTCTATGCTAGCAAGGTTGTTGCAACTCCCGCCATCAATGATGACTCTACATGAACATTCCTTGATGACGAACTTGGATTGAAACAAAATGTGGCGCTGATTTTGTTCAAGAAGTTCCATTTGAGCACTTAGCACACGCCAACAACTAGGCTTTGGTACATGTCGACGCCTCATGGTTTATATGTTCTTCCTCGCTTCATCACCAAGATTGTTAGTTGCAACCAACACATGTTCTTCCTCAATATCGCTAGTCAAGTGTACTCACCATTGTCCTTGATAAGCAAAGCTCACGACTTGGGCAATCGCGCATCAAGTTCCCAAATCCTTTGCAACGGTGACATTGCACATCTCTAGATCGCTCTGTAGAAGCAAATGTAAGAAGCACTTTTTGTAAGGGCTTGTACTTTTTTGGGTTTGCTTGCATCGTGGATATGTATAGGAGTTGAAGCAGCAGCAGGGGTGCACTCGAAGTGGAGGAGGATGCCATGTGATGTTGCCGCCTTGGCCGACGCAAAAGTTCCTCCAATATTGCCCTCGAGCGAGATTGTCGACCTCGTGCACTTCTCTCTCAAACTTTGCAAGCAATATGGAATAAACGGTTGATAGAATCATATTCTTTATAGTCTAAAATGTCCTGAATTTCACGGTTTAACCCTCCCAAAAATCTAGCCATCTTAGCATCCTCGTTTCTTCTAAACCACAACGCAACAAACCAGTTTGCAATTCTTGATAATAGTCTTCACTGTAACAACTACCCTGCCTTAAGCGTTGTAATTTATTAAGCAAATCACGTGAATAATATGAAGGTACAAACCTACGCCTCATTGCTCTTTTCAAAGCATTCTATGTTCTAGGTATGTCCCGATGAGTACGACCATATTCACTCCACCAAATAGATGCAAAACTGTGAACTCACTAGTAGCAAATTTCTAACCTTTTATTGTCAGAAATTCATGGCATGCAAATTTTTGGTCCACAACTAACTCCCATGTGAGATAAGCATCGGGATCATATTTACCAAAGAAAAGGAGGTATAGTAAATTTAATTTTACCAAGTGAATCATTATGGTCACGCACTCACGTGGTGGCTCTCTTCGCATACCTTGTCGATTGAAGCGTTGTTGTCGGTGATCACGATCATTAATGGGATTGAAATCACCATCGGACCTCGACGCGAACATATGGGTTCTCTTCATCTTCTACCTCATCGCCCATGAGCGAGCAACGGATGGGTTACGGCGCGGCGCGCAATGCCGACAGAATGGGGCGGCAATGTAAGGTGGAGTTTCTAGTCGCTTCCACACGTAGCCAACGCAGAAGTTCGTCGCTGGTTCGATCTAGAATCAACTCCATACGCCCGAATGTTGATCCAAAGATGCGAGAAAAGCGCCGATGATTTCTTTTGTGCGAGGACCGAGCGTGCATCTTCCTCATTGTTGTGCCCGCTATGCTCCCTTGTGACGATGAACCCGCCATTGTTAGTATCAAAGCAAAGAACAAATCACAGCAGTATATGTCCCTATCAACTACAAGGTTCGAGGCTCAATCAAGTCACTCACACTCAAGCTTATACCTAGTTCTTACAAGTTCTTACCAATGCAGCAAGGAAGTGGTACAACCGGTGGCTGGTTCGTGATACTCTCACTTGCGATCAGCCCAACGATTGCGAGGAACGGCACCTCCTGAGTTAGTAGGAAGTGGAGCTCGGAAGGCTAGTATGTAGCAAAGGAATAGCAATTATTCAATTCAAGATGCAAAATTGAAAAGGCTCAAAGTACTAGTCACAAGTGCTGATCCTAGTCTAATCAAAGTTTAGCTAATCAAAGCCCCACTAAGAGATGTGTATGTACGCACGCGCAAAGATAAATGTGACTTGATGTAAGCAATGGAAAACCTTACAACAAGTGCTGGGAGAGACGCTAACCAACTACTCAAACTTCTTTGTAGGGCACAAGATGGTTCACACGATGTAGAGCACAAAAATGTAATAACGCAACAGAAATAAAACCCTTTAGTTTAAGCAGAAACAATAGTTAGTCTCAAGAGATGAAAAAGCAAAGTTTTATATGGCTTATATATACTCGTTTGAAAGGTTTCGATGAGCTCTACAACTTTAAAGTTGAGACAGACCCCAAATTCTAATGGGAAGACTAAAAGAAATGGAAAAAACCGAAACAACAAACTTGTGACGCGAATTCGGAGCCGAAAATGACCGATTTTGGGTTCTCTGGAGGGAGACCTAGGCATTAAGTGGAAAGTATGCAACTCGTTGTTAGCTTTCCAACAAGTCCAAGAACGTCCAAATCGGACACCATATGCAAAAGTTATGCCCGTTTTACTGAAGGTCTCTCGGAAACGGAATCGATTTCGGACCGAAACCGACTCGGTTTCAATCTTTAAATTACTATATCTTTTGATTCCGTGGGCTAATCTTGCTGAAATTTTTTGTGCAATTTTGTGGCTATATGTAGAAGGGCTCCACCAGTTTTCACTGATTTTGGTGTAAGATTGTTTTTTTTCTTTTTCTTCTTTTTTTTTCTACCACGGCTTTTGTTTTGTGTGGCGGCCTCTTTCTCCTTCTATTTTTTTTTGCCGGCTCTAGGGTTTTCCACAAGTCACTTAATATAGCAAAGTATCTCTCTTTTTGGTGCAGATTAGAGGAGTTCTAACCCACGAATTTTCTGCTTTAGATGCAAAACTAAGAACCCTAAAAGAACGTTTGCGACGCAAAGGAAAAACACGAGAAGCAATCTAGACAACGACCAACTAGACCATAACTAGAACTAAAGATCAGAACTAGACACGACAATACAACCAAATATTCAACAAGCAAACTGAAAAGAAAAAAATTGCAAAGGCTCAAAGGGCTCGGTATGGATGATAGATGCGATTTTTTTTTTGGGCAATTTTCTGGACTCTAGGTATTAAAAACGAATCTACTACTAGAAAACAGGAAACTCTCACCAAGAACAGAGCTCGATACCACTTGATGAACCCTAAGGTTTGATTTGTTGGCCCGATCTTTCGATCGAACGATAAGTCCCAGAGCGCCGCTCAACTCGACGATCTCGGCTATGAACACGCAAGGTTCGAAACCACGCAATCGCTGAATCGATCGACAAGTCGTTATCAACCATGCACTAATACCCGCTGACTCGACCAATTAAGGTCGATTCCCGCATACACCAAGAAGCACGCAAGAACAAGATAAAGCAATCTGAAATTGCAAATAAAGATTGAAATATTAAAATTGGATTTTCGAAAAGTGGTATTATGGTTGGTCTAGTCGACACAAGCCAATACACGAAGTTGCAACAAGGCTAACTTTTAACTAAACAAAATCCAAGGAAACTAGAGGGGTGCGCCCTCCTTAAATAGGGATGAGGAGCCACAAATCTAAAAGAAATAGAGGGTGGGACTAAAGGCACGAATTACTGTTCACATGAACAGTAATCACGCCCCCAGGTGGGCCGGCGGCATATGGGCCAATTCCGGTACGATTACAAGGCCCAAATCGGACCAAATTAGTGATATAGCACCTTCTTTTGATGATTCCGAAGTCTACAGAAGGAATTTGGAGGTGAGGCTGGATCCGTTGGAAAGATATCGTCGTTAGCTTTCCAACAAGCCCAAGAACACCCGAATCGGACTCCGTTTGCAAACGTTATATCTGTTTTAAGTTGGTGCTGTCAGGCTGATTCCGAACTGATCTGACCAAAATGTATCCAGCTTGAACTCCTGCTTGGCACATGTAGTAGCACCATTACATGTACACATAGTACCATGGTATGTAGACGTAGCACCATGGCATGTAGACGTAGCTCGATCTAATTGGTTAATATGGCATTGCATTAGCCGAAAGTCCAATTGGAGAAGATGTTAGTGAAGTAAAGGAAGTAGAGGATGCAGTGCAGCAGGTTGAAGCAGTGGTTGTATCCTTAGGGTCGATGTCCTCATCATCATGGGTATGAGATGACAGCACAAACAGGGACATTTATGCCAATTACTCATGCATGCACGTTGTCGGGCACTGGCCGCCCAACTGGTACTGGAACCACCTGCCGTAGGCCGAACTGGCTCATCACACGATGCGCCCTGTAATTCTCGACGAAGACGTCGAATACAAGCGCCATGCGAGTTAGCCAGTAGTTCCGATCGCACGGGCACAGTGAGGAAAGGCCGTGAGGAGTGTGGGCCTCTAACTCCTGAGGAGAGTATGGCTCCCAACACACGTCGTCCGCCGTGAGCCGGTCGAACTACTCCATGAACGGCTCGTACGCCTGTGTGACCTGCACGTGCGCGAACTATACCTGCAAGGAACACAAGCCATTAGATAGGACAAGCAGTTATATGATGAAATTAGTCCCACGACAAAGTACGTACCTATCGCCAGTACCAGAGAGAGCCCATTGTGTGCCGGTCCACCTCGCCCGCATTGTACATCTCCTTCCTGTAAGAAGCGCTGTCGTCCAACAGGGGTCATCCGAGGCTAAAGCGCTTGAATGACCACAGCTGGAGTAGGAGAGGACAACCCGTGAGGATGGAGTTCAGCCTCAGCCTGCAGCACGTGTCGCACATTCCGCGATAGGTGGCAGCAAGTGTGGCCGAACCCTAGCTGATCTGGGGGGCCTCCCAACTGGAGATGGCCCTAGAGTACGCGATGAGCCGCGCGTTGACGGTGTCGCCGTGGTTGTTGGTGAACAGCACCCAGCCAAACAGCCACAACAAGTAGGACTCGAGGTGGTGTGACACCTGTTGGTCGTCCACGGCAGGGTCCATCCGCTAAACCTGTGTACAAGGAAAAAGATAGTAAGACCGTAGTACGGAAAGGAGACATGATGTACCCAATAGGAATGATGTCCAACATGTACCTGAAACTACGACAACCACTGCAAGGGCAGACCATGCCTCTATGCCTCCAAGAAGATGTAGTACCCAGCAGCGGCCGCAGGTGGAAGGACTCCATGAAACCTGGCCAGAAGGTCGCCGCGCCAGTCGACCGGATCCTCCTGCAGGAAGGCAGCACCTCCCGCGATAGGGAGGCCAAGCAATAGGGAGACATCCTGCAGAGTAGTGGTCATCTCCCCAAATGGGAGATAGAAAGTGAGTCTCCGACCGCCACCGGTCCACGAGAGCTATGCCAGGGGGCATCAAACAGAAGCGCTAGACCGCCCGCCCAAAGATGCATGTCTCCATCGTCGCCGACCACAGGTGCTGCCGGCTCGTCCTCATCCGTGGCTTGCACCATCCGGGCGAGAGGTAGTAGACCGGTAGTACTGAGCCTGCGAAGCAAGAAAATGTCAGTACGAAAGGGAAGTATGGCAAGAAGATAGTGTCGACGTATGCTAACCTGTCTGTCCAGCGTGGGTATAGCATCCAGGCCACCCGAGGTGTACGCGTGCGGATCACCCCAACACAGTCGCGTCGCCCGCACCTGCAGGATGCGGGACACGACATGACACGACGCACGATGTAGCCGATCGATGCGCTCCTCCAGGAGGCTAAAACTCCAATCGGATCCGCAAGGGTCATAAGCCATACGCACAAAACAACTTCAAGTTAGCAAATACGCACAAATAAAACATCAAATGTAAAGGAGTAAATTTTACTTGCAAACAAACAAACAAAATAATACTAGGCTAACAGGACAGTACTTTGAAAAGTAATGAAAAGGGGATAGTACTACAACACTTACATAAACATTACATGCAGCATACGATACATGTGTTATGACAGTACATACATGAAATAAAATTGGGTGCTAGCACAATAGTTACATAAACAATACAAAGTACAGATGACAATGTACACTGATTTGCAATTTTGGTCCCACTTTGCACACTCGAAGAAGTGGTACGACAAACCATGCCAGTGCCTACTCCTTAGCTGGTGCCTTGCATCGTCTCGGGTCGTGGTGGCTCCTCCCGTCGCAGCGCATACGCTGTCTACCCAACGCTCCGGCTTGCAATTCGTCCATATCATTAGTAATACGACGACTCTGCTGACGGCCCTTGCCACCCTTCATCATGTCATCATCCAGAATTTAGGTCATGTCTGTAATATCCAAGGTAGCGAAGTTACCCACAACCCTGAACCCCCTAAGCTCTTCACACCATGCCTGTGCCACCCTCTCCTTCAAGAAGTACTCGGACACAAAGTTTGAAGGGTCCATGTGCACAATCCCGCATACGGCTAGGACATGAAAGCATAGCTTGTGTAAGAGCTTTGGCTTGTTGCACATACAGCTAGGTTCTTTGACATGATCTCCAAGGCATACCTCATGAGTGACAAGAGAACAAGCCGTCCCAAATTCGGATCTATCCCAGAGGAGCACGTCGAAATAATGCTCTGTATTGCCCATCACGTACACCGTGTGCGAGTGGCCCTTCTCTGTCTTTGCCTGCATGTGTGTTGTAATCTTCGAGTAGTACGGTGTTTGTGGGTTGGCAGCATGAAGTGCGGCATTTGCATGCCTCTCCCTGAAATACCTGATTGTGTTGTGCGGAACACCTTCCACGATGGCGACGAGGGACTGAGAACAAAGGCCCCTAAGAACCCAGTTGTACACCTATGCAAGGTTAGTGGTCATTATGCCGTACCTTGTCCCGTCCTTGTTGTGCAGCAGAGACCAATTATCCAATGGCTCGGCCTCGATCTAGTGGGAGAAGCACTCGATGTTCCTCGATGCCATCCTCCTCGGACTAGCAGGTTCAAAGTCTGGTCGCTGGTTCCTCTCGTCCACGTGTTTCTGCTGAGCTCATCCAGCATCGCCCATGAAGCGTCAAATTTGCATTGCTGGTTCTACATAGCTAGCCTCTTGAATAGCTTCACCAGCGGTTGCTTCGGAAACTTCTTGAAAAAGTTAGACCCTAAGTGGCGAATGCACCATCTACTCCTCATATCTGGCCAAGCAAACGGCTCCTCGGGGTCTTGCTAAAGTTTTCTAATGGCCTTCAGCATCCCAGCGTGGCGATCATGGATCAAACACACACTAGGACAAGCTCCAAGCACTCCCACCCTCACATGTTGAAGGAACCACAACCAGTTGTCGTAATTCTCACCTTCGATAAATGTGATGGCCAACGACAGAATTTGATTGTTCCCGTCAACGCCAATGGCCGTAGGGATCTGCCCCTTATATTTTCTGTCAAAAAGGTCCCGTCAACTGAGATCATAGGCAGCATATGCCTAAAAGCCTCGATGCAGGCACCAAAGGCTACAAAGGCCCTATGCAATATCGCAAAACCTCACGGCTTTTTAGATGGCTTGTCGTTCACAGCAGTGTACGTGCTCGGGTTTCTCTCATGCAGCACACGAACCGTGTTTTCAAAGCATTCTGCTTCGCACGCCACGCCTTCTATAGCTGATCTTGTACTTGAATTTCTTCTCAATAGCCACCATGATGTGCTTGGCCTCTACGTCCTTCTTCTCCACTATCTCTCCATACATCAAATTGACTATGAAGGTCGACATTAGGTTACGATGCCTTGTCAAATCACTACTGAGCACACAGGAGTGTGGCTCCACCTTCGAAACAATCCAGTGAGTCTCATACTTTGGTCTATTTGCATGCACTCGCCAAGGACAACCGGCCTGCTCGCACTTGACGGTGTACTGCTCCTTACTAGATTTGATGACTCGAAACGTCCGCTGCATGAACATAGCCCACAGCTTAATGGCATCCTGCAAGGATGTCCTATCAGCAAACATTGAGTGCAACCGAACCTCTGTGGTATGGTACTCCCACGGTGATTCGTGCTCATCATGCGTAGCTACACCATCAGCATCAAACCTGTTCCATTCCAAGGGATGGAGCTCGCGCCATCTGAATCGTCCCCATTGTCCTCCTGTATAGCTTCCTCTTCAGCCAAGGCCATCCGGTCAATGCTTTCCATTTGAGACACTATGTACTCTCTATGTTCTCCTTCATCAACCTGTCCTGTAGGCTCACCATGCGGTGATCGATCTTCCTCTCTTGTATCTACCGTGTCGGCCTCATCACGAGCAACATTTTCCAAACCCTTCGTAACATCGGCCTCCGGGTCCTCTTCTTCACCAACATGCTGGGCACCTAAGCTGCTCCCAATACCCGGATGATATCCGTCGGCAGGGCCCTGTACAGCTTCTTTTGGGCATGCTTGCACAAATAGCACACACTCGTATCCACGGCGCCGGCAGCCTTCTATAAAACCCTTCCAGACAGCCGTGCGCATCAGTCTTCTCAAGGCGTCATTCATTCCCTAAGGTAGAGGCCACAATGAACGTGCAGTACACAATTCTGATTCAACCTGAAAATCGAGCTATTCCATACCAGGCATTATTCGATTCTGATGCTAACTTGCGATCTAAAATGCTAAAAGTGGTGTTCCAGTCTTCTACAGAGCTATATCAATTACCTAATTATGTTAGTCCATACTAATTAACATGTACTGATTACTTCATACAAATAATTCACCCTCCTCATGCACTCGGCCAACTTTCTAATTATTCACCGAATAATAGTCGGTCATAAATGCACCGACACAACTACAATGTTTCTCACAAATAGCACTACTTTTCCCTCACGGACTGCTTTTTTCTCTAAGGTTTCTACCGATGCTACTTATATATAAATTAACAACATTCCAATTTTCTACTTTTTTTCTCTAATTAAAATTTTCTATAGGTGCTATTTATACTACTATTTTAACTACAAAAACTATTTACTTACTACAAAAAAATACACTACAAGATAAAAAATTACCTCACGAACGAATTTTTCCTCCTCTTCTTCTCTCTCCCTCTTCTCTTCTTCTTCTCTCTCTTACCCTTTCTTTCATCTTCTCTCCTCTCTTTCTTTCTTCTGTCTATCGCTCGGCCGGTCGTGCGCTCTTTATATAAGCCATTCAGTCGCCCAACGGTTCGGTGACTGCATTAATGTCGCTTGACCGTTGGGCGACTGGATTCAATCGCCCAACGGTTTGGCGACTACATTAATGTTGCCCAACGGTTGGCCGACCGTACTAATATCGATTAGCCGCTCGGCGACTGGCCCAACGGTTCGGCGACAAATTTATACTTTTATAAAAAAATTGCAAATAAAAAAATCGTGCTTCCACCTCAGTCCAGACGTCTACCATGGCAGCTTGTTCCAAGTTGCTTTCCCTCAACATGTCAGCTTCGTCCAATTTGTATTTCCGAAGCACGTACTTTGCAATCGCAAGCGACTCTTAAAGATGCACCAAATGAATTGAAGAAAATTTGAGAGGACGACAGGTAAACCGTAAGCATGAGGAATATGAAACAAAAATTGGATCTGAGGGGAGCGCAATAGATTAATTCAAGACGATGTTTGCAGCTCCATCACTCACACGCAAGTTCAATTAGAGGGAACTTGGTTCATTTTCCGGTAATAAGCTAGTCACTAAGTAAACTCACCGAAGAGGATGGGATCTGCCCGAACGGCTGCAAGAAAGCACGATAATTAATCGAGTAGCAGACTGTTAGCACTCGCAGGTCTAGAAACTGGTGAATATATACGGGTGAAATTAGCACGCATATAACCCATGAAATGGAGACGAATTCAGATCTATATCGTATGATCAACATACGTTTCTGGCGAGGTGCTCGGGGCCCTTGTGCTCCTTGGCGTCAGTGGCGTAGCTAAAATTTGATAAAACCTCGGGTCCAAAACTAGAGAGTTATAAGTCTATAACTAATATCAAATATTATCATCACTGAGATAAAACAAAAGTACAACACAAATGCACAATTAAAATAAAATTTGAATTCGATGTTTAACGATACGACAAAATAGATAAAACATAGAAAAAAAAAATAAGAATGTAACATACTACTAGAACAAAGTAATTTTTACTTAATTAACAAAGATTTGGTTCATTTGATCCTATCATATCTTCATCAATAATAGTACGAGAATCTGAACATGCAAAGATAAAATTGCATATGTAAATCAGGGACGCAAGACCACAACGTTATTTTTAATGCAAATTATGAAATACGAATGTAACATATCACTAGCACGAAGTAGTTTCTGCTTATGCATCCTCATACTTTGAAAACATTGTAAAATCTCGTTATCATTGATGCTTGCAAATATATCTCACTCAATATAGCATATCATGCAATCATTCATCCATTCATCACTCATCTTTCATGATTAAATATTTTATAATTAAAATGATGCTACTAAATTACCAATTAGCCGCCACGACCTCTCAAACGGGATCAAGTGGATACAACAACTTCTGTCGCCCATTATAAAAGAACAATAATAGCAGATATTAACGAACAGCAACCTCAAGGTGTTGTAGCGTCTTGCAGTACATGGGGTTCATAATATTACTTACAGATATAAAGGTGAACAGGCTACAAAAGGATAAGAACACCATTGTGTCTTTTAGCCTCAATAAACCAAGAGTTGGCAACAATTATCACTAGAAGCTGTTTAACTCGCGCAGAGCTCAACATGTATCCAATGGGTAGTGTCTAATACATGGAGTTCACTTCATCAATTACGTTTGTTTCTGCAGATAAATTATTCAAGAAAACGTGAATCTCAGAATGCACAACCAACCACACATAATTTTCGCACAGCATGCACAACCAATCATTAACAGATCGAAGCTAATGGTGATATGATATTGTCGTCGTTGCAAATGCTAACAACCAAAAAAATTGAAGGGGAAAATAACAGGGTGCTTTGCAGGTTTACATTGGGTGAGGGAACTCCAGTACGAGGAGTCAACAGCGATGCAGGACCTCAGCTGTGCCGCCGCCAGTGCTCTGTGCAGGGGCATCAGCGTCTCCAGCCCCGCCGCCCCCGACCTGCCGGCTAGGAGAGGCTGAGCACGGGGCGGAGCACAAGAGGGGAGGTGGCGCCATGAGGGGACACCGGAGTTGGAATTTCTCCTAGTCTTTTATTCTGTCTTCGCTTCGTTGCTTTATGTCTTCACGTGGCAGCACCTTGTTCTGTGTATGTTCATATGATGCCTGAGAAAATTGCTCCAACCACCTAGTACAACATCTCCCCTGCCTAGCTATGCCGTAGAGACAAAACACCAAGCCACAATAATCAACCGAGAACCCAATCAATTTCTCTTGGAGCACCTGCCGCTCCACCTTTTTGGTCTTTTCTTATTACTTTTCTTCACATTGTATTGCTTCCTTACTTCTCTACTCTTCTCTATGGCTTACATGGTGCTTTATACACACATACGCACGCAACTCCCAGTCCGACTCGGATTTGAACTCAAAACAGAAACGAAAAAACACTTCCAAAAACGAGAATAACTCCAACAATCACCCCCTTAATCTTATTTTTTAACCTTGATCACGCTGATCTTCTCTCTCATTTGAACTTCCAAATTTTCCTCTTTTACCTGCACTCTCGTGCGCTGTTCCTTCCTGGGCCGATACCGCTCTACCGTCTGCCCTTGCTCCATCCTGAGCCATGCAAAAACCATTGCTTGTCACGCCTTGCACCTGGACTGAACTCATCCTTCCTTGCACGCCCGCCTGGCCTGGAGCACCTGCTCCCACGGCCGCCTGGGCTTCGCCGTTACCTAAGCCTCTCACTCCTCCCTCTTGAACCGAGTCTGCCCACTTCTCCGCGTTCATCTTAGCTGAGGCTACACTGCCTCTCCCTCCTGCTGTGCCTCCATACCGATGGGGTCTATGGGCTTGACCCAAGCTGCTGGCTCCTCCAGCAACAACTACATGCGTGTGGGACTCGCTGTCCCCTTGAGTGCTCAAGCGCCTTCCTATGTGCCGCTCGCACTTCGAGGCTCCGCTTGTCGCGCCTCGCGCCAACCGCATGCCATCTCTCGGGTCCTCGTAATAGCCCAAAATTTCAATTTCAGCTTAAAAATGAGACTTTATTAATTTTGTGGATTTTCCGAATTTTTAAAAGCTTTTCAATAAAGTATATTAAGGCTAAAAGAATTTATGTGCAAAAACTATTACCAACTAAAAGTTGGAATTATTTTATTTAAGTCCAGAATGCCTCATAGAATTTTTGTGAATTTTCTCAAAATTTTTGGACTTCATTTACTATTTTCTAAAGCCTATTTGAATTTCTGGAATTAAATCAATTGAAAAAGGTTTAAAATTTCTTCACATAAGATCGGGCCAAGCTCAAAGATCGGCGCTCGCCCACTCTCTTCCCGCGCGCGAATAACGCGGGTCGTCCGATCGAAATCGAACGGCCGACAATCAATCCGCTCGCGCCCTCTCTCCCGCTCTGTCTCACGATCGTGGGCCTCGATCGTGCTTCTTCCCCGCCCCCTTCTTCTCCGCAACATCGCCCTCCTGTCGCCATTGATGCCGCACGCGGAGCTTCGCCTCCTCCGTGATTCCCTCCGCCTTAACCCCAGCATTTACGCGCATTAGCATCGCCAGCTTCTCCCGCATTCACCCCCGACATTACCCCCTTCTTAAACGCCGAACGCCCCGCGCTCTCGCCTCCGCCATTACCGCCGACACGATCTCCATCTCCGCCTCCTCGCTTATAAAGCGCCCGGCCGCGATTCTCTCCCACATTCCATTCCACTAACTCCCGGCTTCGCCGCTCTCAATCGCCAGATTTGAAGTTTCCCGCCGTGGAAGCTCCATCTTCTTCGATTCCGCGACAAGAAGCACTCCCGCCACCGCGACCGCACCATCGCCTTCAACAGACCGGCGATCTGGTGCGCGCTCGCCCCGCTCGAGATACCCGAGCATCCTCCCCGCCAACGATCGAACTCACCGCCGCCTCTCGCCGTCGCGATCATCTTCCGGCCATGCCTCGCCGCCAGTAGCGATCGTACTCAGATCGCTCTCGAATCTTTTGCGACTCACCGGAGCTCGCCAACGCCGCTGCTCACGGCACCATTGGAACCCGAAGCGCCTCCTCTCCGGCCGACGTGGACAGCCACCTCGCGCCACCTCACCGTTGCGTGTGCGTGGCGACCAAGTCGGCGCCACGTGGTCGCGCGCAAGAGCCACAAGGCCAAAGATGTACCGCTTCCTTCACACAAAGGTTGTGAGCCGAGTCCACCGTGGACTTGGAAAACGCCGTGGACTCAGTCCATGACTGTGCGGGCCCACATGTCAGTCTCTGTGAACAGTACTGCTGACGTCAGCTGGCGCAATAAATAGAATTTCCTTTAGAAAATTAATTCGGGAAATCCAGAAATTCTGATTTTTGAATTAAAATTAGATTTAAACTTCCAGGAGCTCGTATTTCTTCATACAAACTCCGATTTAGGTGATTCAAATTTCTAAATTTGTATAAAATCAAGATCTAGCTAACTAAACCAAAATTATTTAATTTGGAGTTAATTTGAATTTTCATTTGAATTTATTTGTGTTCATTTGAATTTGCTTGAATTTGGAATATTTTCACAGATAGATTTTGACAACTCCGGAGAGCTTGACCCTATTGAAGAAGTAGAATACCAGGAATTTGAGCAAGGCAAGTTACACCATTGACCATTTTGCCCCCAATATTTAAAATTATTTAATTTCTGTTTTAAATTATTATTGCATGCATAATTGTATTTAATTATTTTAAATTCCTGTTTTAAATATTTAATTATTCCAATTCCTTTGTATAGCCAAATTTGATTGTTGTATTATCAATTCCTTGTAACCTTAGTCAAAGGAATTTAAAAATAAATGTATGCTTAGCAAATGCTTAGACCATGAAATATTTGACTTTGGGAGAATTTAGCCAAAATTTCATAAATTGATAAAAAGCCTATGACATTGCTTTGTCATGGTGGACTTTTGCAAATGTCTTTGAAAATTAAAAATAAAAGAAAATGGTTTATACTTGGGCAAACATGGACCGTTGGTGGGTGCAAGTTTATGCACGGGCCTGTCTGGTTAGGACTGAGACCCAGGGTTTTTATTGAAAGTTGCCCAAGTAGATTAAGGACCGGCCTTTGAGCCGCATCTTGGAAAAGCTCCACCGTACTACCACATGTTCTGTATGGGCAGAACCAGGCTTAATAATTTGTATTACCTCAGTATTGTTTATGCCATTTTTGTTGTGTGGGTGTCGGTTAGACTTTATTCCCACTTGGCGCAAGAGGGGGTTTCCAGCAGGTGGTTAGCCTAATGGAAGTGAAACCTTAGCGGGCATATTGGTATTGAGGTAATGCATTGGAAACGCCTTGTGATAATTGCCTAGTCACACACCTAAGGAAGTGTGTATTGGCCGACATAACGGGCAAATTATCTCGTGTGGGTAAAGTTGTACCACCTCTGCAGAGTGTAAATCTATTCGAATAGCCGTGTCCCCGGTCATGGACATGCTGAGCAAAGCCACTCTAAGTTAGATTTGTTTTTGGTTTTAAAATAGCTTTGGACATGATTTGAGGATGGTTAATCTTTGTGGAAAATTTGGGCGGGTAGCCTTGTGATAGGAGGGTATCCTTCACCATGTTTCATATGGAGGTTATCCACTATAAAATGATCAATTTTAAATCTGATTTTAGTTATGTAATGAAAATGTGCCTTGAAACTTAGTATAACTATTTAAACCAAAAAAATGCTGATTTATGCAAATAAACCCTACAACCTTCCTTTGAATAACTTATGCATGCATTCTAAATTCAGATTGGTATAATTTGCAGCACGCTTGTAGTGCTCACTCTTGCTGAATATTATTATTCAGGAGAAGACTGCTATCCAGAAGGTGAGGAGCAGGACGATTAGGCCGCGATCTCCAGACGATTGCCTGTGGCGTATCGTGTGGCTTACCATTATTATTTGCTTCCGCTTAATGTTTTATTTGGCCTCCGGCCTCAGTTGTAATAAACTCTATGATTATTAAATATACACGCTGGATATGTTTGTGATAACATTTTTGTGACTGTGTACACTGGAAATCCTGGACTGGTGTATGAACACAGAGAATTCGGGATCCTTCGTTCCCGGGTTCGACAGTCCCGCCATGTCTTTGGCCGGTGAGATCAATAACGCATGAGACCTCCTGTCCTGACTCTACTCCCCAGTTCCACTCTAGCTCCTCTAGACTGTCCTTTACAGAAACTAGTTTACAAGCTTTTAAGAAAATTTTATATAACCGGTTCGTGGATCTTTTCACCTTCATCAACATATCTTTGTTCTTATCATAGACACGCAAGAACTCATCCCGCAAAGACCACCTCGCACTCCCATTCCGCCAACCGCCCGAGATCGAGTATGTCGTTGTTACGCACTTGGTATATAATAGATTTCACCAAGATCCTCTCGATCACCATTCGTGCATTGCAATAGCATTGATCCTTTGCCTCTTATTTGCACCGTGGAGCCGTCGCCAAACTTGACTTTACCCGAAATCTTCTCGTTAAGCTCATGGAACATGGAGCGATCTCCCGTCATATGATTGCTTGCTCCATTGTCTAAGTACCACTCATCAGTATGATCATGGTTGCCTCCCTCTATGTGTAGTTTAGGAACTACGTTCTCCTCGTTCAACATCACCATGACCGGCGCCTGGTCGACACATAAGGAGAGAAGGAGGGTCAGCTCATCATTTTTAATAGCTCGGGTAAGGTTTACCTCCTCGTTCTTCTTCTTGTTTCGGCAATTCGAAGCATAGTGCCCATATTTATCGCAGTTAAAGCACTTTATGTGGCTGCGGCACTCCGACGCGTAGTGACCGTATTTATCATATTTAAAACACTTGATATGTGACTTGTCACAGGATCTATCACCATCGTTTTGCTTAGCCCAATCTCCACATTCTCCTTTGCCGCCTCGCTCACGCCCGCGTCCACGCTCGCGGCTTCTTGATGAGCCACGGTCGTCTTCCTCCGATGATTCCTTGTAAAATTGTCTACCACCACCGGACTTCTGTCCGCCAGACGAGCCCTGGTCATGCTCGCGCTGCTTCATGCACGCAAGCCACTTATCCTCAGCGAGGAGCAGGTGTCCGCTGGCGTTGTCGGTGTTGTCTTGTTCGTAGCGCTCTTCTACGGCCTTCAGTCGTCCGGTGAGCTCTTTCACCGAGAGCGTCTACAAGTCAACGAGCGTCTCAATTGAGATTGCTACCTGAGAATACCTTCACGGGACGACACAGAGGAATTTTTTAATAACGCGGTCTTCCTCAATTTTGTTCCCGAGTATTTCCAAGTTGTTGACTAGGCCGGTGAGCCGCATTGCGAAGTCATCCACCGACTCATCGCTCTTGAATTTGGTGTTATCAAATTCTTTGCGTGGCGTCTGCGCCTTTGCCTCGCGTACGCGTTGGATGCCCATGCACATTGTCTTGATGGTGTCCCATGCGTCCTTGGCGGTGTTCTTGACCGCAAGCGTAGACAGCATCTCCAACGGAACGGCTCGGAGTATGGCAGATAACGCCATCCTGTCGTCGCGGTAGTCGCCATTGCCGGGGTCGATCGCCTCCCACAAGCTTTGCGCTTGTAGATTCACCCTTATCATGAGAGACCAATCTCCATAGTTTGTTCGCGTCAACATCGGGTATACGACCGAGCCTCCTGACTCTCTTACCACGCGATGGATCACAACTTCCCCACCGCCACCACTGCCGCTGCCGGATCCCGCCTCCAGACGTTTGCCGACGTCGTTGGGCATCCTTGGCCGAGTAGGTGAGTGGGAAGATGATCGACGCATCGCCGGATCGAGTACATGCTCTGATACCAATTGTTGGAATTTCTCCTAGTCTTTTGTTCTATCTTCGCTTCGTTGCTTTACGTCTTCACGTGGTAGCACCTTGTTCTGTGTATCTTCATATGATGCCTGAGAAAATTGCTCCCAGCACCTAGTACAACATCTCCCCTACCTAGCTATACCAGAGAGACAAAACACCAAGCCAAAATAATCAACCGAGAACCCAATCAATTTATCTTGGAGCACCTACCGCTCCACCTTTTTGGTCTTTTCTTATTACTTTTCTTCACATTGTATTGCTTCCTTACTTCTCTACTCCTCTCTATGGCTTACATGGTGTTTTATACACACATACGCACGCAACTCCCAGTCTGACTCGGATTTGAACTCAAAATAGAAACCGGAAAACACTTCCAAAAATGAGATTAACTCCAACAACCGGTGGCCGGGCAGAGATCTTGGCTTTGGCCGAGCCAGTCGGACACAGCGCTAGAAGGGGAGCTACGGCCTGAGGGCGAGCGGGGGCGGTCCGAAGGCGCGAGCAGCCGGAGGCGCCGAGGGCGGGGGACGGCAAGGGGAGCTATAGGCGGCGGTGGCCGGAGGAAGGAAGACGACACTGAAGGAGCAAGGCACCAAACCACCAGTGGGAGGAGGAAGAGGAAAGAAGTTTGAGAAAGAAGAAGAAATGGAGAAGATGGATTGGGGAAGGAGCTCCAAATACCTTTGCATTTCATTGAAGGGAGGGGCGCTGGCGCTTGCCGCTCTACTGGCCTACTGTCTCGATCGACGGTAAACCTAGAGCTTATTTATCGGCACTTAATTTTTACGGATACTTACTAAAAAATTCCACTAGTATTTTCTCCGGATTTCGTGACGTTGCCCAACCGGTTCGAGACCCACCTCCACCCCGCTTGGTGTTGAAATCGATCGGCACGAGCTCGATCGCGACGCCGACCTCCTCCAGCAGAGCAAAGACACCGCGCGCTGGTGGACTTGGCCGCCCGAACACCTTCACCGCGCCATCTCCTTGAAGATGACGACGTGGTTATGGTGTGTGCGCAATCGCACATACGCATGTTGTGTGAAAGCTTAGGACGGGTTGCGTTGTGCAATAATGCGCGATCGGCAACTTCTCAAGCAGCGACAACGAGAGATGGTGCAAGGCGCCTCCTTGGTAGGTTGTCCTCGTGCCTCGGCACACACAGTGGCACAGTGTTCTTCGGTCCCAAGCACCACGGAAAGGAAGACGATCCATGCCACGGCGTTGCTCGCCTCACGCCGTTGTCTGCAGAAACCAAAAGGAACACGATGGGCGACGCGAATAATTCCGCAAAGATCAAGGTCACCAAGATCGATGCCAACCGCCAACGCCGTGGTGTTTACGCCGACCCACCTAGTGCTTGGCGGTCTTACTCGGCGCCAAGTTTTCGATTGACGTGATGGTGCGAGGGTTCCCACGAAGTAGCGGTGAAACCGCACGAAGTGGCTCGGATCGGGTTTCTAAAACTATTATACATACGTATCTTGTTAGATATTCCGATGAGAAACTATTATTTTGACAGTAACATATCGTTGTATCACCAAATCCATATCTTGTGAGATATTTAGACACGTATAAATATGATAATTCCAAGAGGACCATAACTCATTACGATGCTTGCTGCACTAGCGTACAAGCCCAGCAATAATTTATCAGAACAAGAGAATCGATTTATCTTCTTTTTTTAACGAACAGATAGGAATGTTACCCTCCTGCACCCCCCGAGGCTCCGCTTGCTGAGCCTCCTGCGCCAACCGCATGCCGTCTCTTGGTCCCGCCATGTCTTTGGCCGGTGAGATGAATAACGCATGAGACCTCTTGTCCTGGCTCTACTCCCCAGTTCCACTTTAGCTCCTCTAGACTGTCCTTTACAGAAACTGGTTTACAAGCTTTTAAGAAAATTTTATATAACCGGTTCGTGGATCTTTTCACCTTCATCAACATATCTTTGTTCTTATCATAGAGACGCAAGAACTCATCCTGCAGCACCACCCTGCACCCCCATTCCACCAACTGCCCGAGACTGAGTATGTTGTTACACAGACTTTGTATATAATAGATTTCAGTCAGCATCCTCTGATCACCATTCGTGCATTGCAATAGCATTGATCCTTTGCCTCTTATTTGCACCGTGGAGCCGTCGCCAAACTTGACTTTGCCCAAAATCTTCTCGTTAAGCTCATGGAACATGAAGCGATCTCCCGTCATGTGATTGCTTGCTCCATTGTCTAAGTACCACTCATCAGTATGATCATGGTTGCCTCGCTCTATGCGTAGTTTAGAACCACGCTCTCCTCGCTCAACATCACCATGACCGCACCGGTCGATACATAAGGAGAGAAGGTGGTCGGCTCATCATTTTCAATAGCTTGGGTGAGGTTTACCTCCTCGTTCTTCTTCTTGTTTCGGCAATTCGAAGCATAGTGCCCATATTTATCGCAGTTAAAGCACTTTATGAGGCTGCGGCACTCCGACGCGTAGTGACCGTATTTATCACATTTAAAACACTTGATATGTGACTTGTCACGGGATCTATCACCATCGTTTTGCTTAGCCCAATCTCCACGTTCTCCTTTGCCGCCTCACTCACGCCCACGTCCACGCTCGCGGCTTCTTGATGAGCCACGGTCGTCCTCCTCCGATGATTCGTTGTAAAATTGTCTACCACCACCGGACTTCTGTCTGCCAGACAAGCCCTGGTCATGCTCGCGCTGCTTCATGCACGCAAGCCACTCATCCTCAGTGAGGAGCAGGTGTCCGCTGGCGTCGTCGGTGTTGTCTTGTTCGTAGCGCTCTTCTACGGCCTTCAGTCGTTCGGTGAGCTCTTTCACCGAGAGCGTCTGCAAGTCAACGAGCGTCTCAATTGAGATTGCTACCTTAGAATACCTTAGCGAGACGACACAGAGGAATTTTTTAACAACACGGTCTTCCTCAATTTTGTCCCCGAGTATTTCCAAGTTGTTGACTAGGCCGGTGAGCCGCATTGCGAAGTCATCCACCGACTCATCGCTCTTGAATTTGATGTTAGCAAATTCTTTGCGTGGCGCTCGCGCTTTGCCCGCAGACGTCGCTGGACGCCCATGCACATTGTCTTGATGGTGTGCCATGCGCCCTGGCGGTGTTCTTGACCGCAAGCGAGAAAGATCTCTCGACGGAACGGCTCGGAGTATGGCAGACAACGCCATCCTGTCGTCGCGGTAGTCGCCATTGCTGGGGTCGATCGCCTCCCACAAGCCTTGCGCTTGTAGATTCACCCTTATCATGAGAGACCAATCTCCATAGTTAGTTCACGTCAACATCGGGTATACGACCGAGCCTCCTGACTCTCTTACCACGTGATGGATCACAACTTCCCCACCGCCACCATCGCTGCGGATCCCGCCTCCGACGCTCACCGACGCCGCTGGGCATCCTGGCCGAGTAGGTGAGTGGGAAGATGATCGATGCATCGCCGGATCTAGTACAGGCTCTGATACCAATTGTTGGAATTTCTCCTAGTCTTTTGTTCTGTCTTCGCTTCGTTGCTTTACGTCTTCACGTGGTAGCACCTTGTTCTGTGTATCTTCATATGATGCCTGAGAAAATTGCTCCCAGCACCTAGTACAACATCTCCCCTACCTAGCTATGCCGGAGAGACAAAACACCAAGCCAAAATAATCAACCGAGAACCCAATCAATTTCTCTTGGAGCACCTGCCGCTCCACCTTTTTGGTCTTTTCTTATTACTTTTCTTCACATTGTATTGCTTCCTTACTTCTTTACTCCTCTCTATGGCTTACATGGTGCTTTATACACACATACGCACGCAACTCCCAGTCCGACTCGGATTTGAACTCAAAAGAAAAACGGAAAAACACTTCCAAAAATGAGATTAACTCCAACAACCGGTGGCCGTGCAGAGATCTTGGCTTTGGCCGAGCTACCGGACGCAGGCTAGAAGGGAGCGTGGCTCGAGGGCGAGCGGAGGTCGCTCAAGGCGCGAGCAATGGAGGCGCCTGTGGGGCGGCAAGGGGAGCCATAGGCGGCGGTGGCCGGAGGAAGGAAGACGACGCTGAAGGAGCAAGGCACCAAATCACCAGTGGGAGGATGAAGAGGAAAGAAGTTTGAGAAAGAATAAGAAATGGAGAAGATGGATTGGGGAAGGAGCTCCAAATGCCTTTGCTTTTCAGCCGAATGGGAGGGGCGCTGGCGCCTAAGCCGCTCCGCTGGGTCGGCTGTCTCGGACTGACGGGTAAACCTAGAGCTTATTTACTGTGCACTTGATTTTTACGGTATACTTACTAAAAAAATTCCACTAGCATTTTCTCTGGATTTCATGACGTTGCCCAACCGGCTCGAGACCCACCTCCACCCTGCTTGGTGTTGAAATCGATCGGCACGAGCTCGTACTCCGCGCCGACCTCCTCCAGGCAGAGCAGCACCCGCGCCGCGTTGGTCGACTTGGCCGGCCCGAACACCTTCACCGGCGCCATCTCCCTTGAAGATGACGACGTGGTTATGGTGTGCAGTGCACTGCACATACGCAGTGTTGTGTGAAAGCTTAGGACGGGTTGCGTTGTGCAATAATGCGCGATCGGCAACTTCTCAAGCAGCGACAACGAGAGATGGTGCAGTGCGTCTCCTTGGTAGGTTGTCCTCAGGCCTCAGCACACACAGGGCACAGTGTTCTTCGGGCCCCAAGGGCAAGCACCACGGAAAGGAAGACGATCCATGCCACGGCGCCGTGCTCTGTCGCGCTGCCGTTGTCCTGCAGAAAACCAAAAGGAACACGATGGGCGCACGCGAATAATTCCGGCAGCACTGAAGGTCAGTCAAGATCGATGCCAACTGCCAACGCCGTGGGTGTTTACGCTGACCCAGCCTAGTGCTTGGCGGTCTTACTCGGCGTCAAGTCTTCGATTGACGTGATGGTGCGAGGGGTTCCCACGAAGTAGCGGTGGAAACTGCACGGGAAGTGGCTCGGATCGGGGTTTCCTAAAACTATTATACATACGTATCTTGTTAGATATTCCGATGAGAAACTATTATTTTGACAGAACATATCAGTGTATCACCAAATCCATATCTTGTGAGATATTTAGACAGATAAATATGATAATTCCAGTAGGACCATAACTCATTACGATGCTTGCTGCACTAGCGTACAGGCCCAGCAATAATTTATCAGAACAAGAGAATCGATTTATCTTCTTTTTTTAACGAACAGATAGGAATGTTACCCTTAGAGGAGTACACTGGCCCCGACCAGAAAACACTCGAGACAGGAGATAATCCATATCTAGACAAGCCTCACGGCACTCCAAGAACAACATCAAAACTATATGCGAAAACCAATTAACAAATACCCTAACACCGACCAACAACCCCAACCCAGCGCACTAAAACTTCAAACCAGTTACAACCCAACAGTGTAAAAGATCATCAATGCACAAAACTTGAGATAGAAGAATAGAAGCGGGACAAAGTGAATCATGCTAACAGGACAACCAGCAAAAGCTTCAAAATGAATTACAACCAGCAGGAAGCTTCAAAATGAATTAGGACGACGCAAAACAGAAGTGTTTATCAGAACGATACATAGCATTGATTTATTTCGTAGCCAACTCCACTTCCACACGTAACACTCAAGACAACTAAAATTTGGTGGCCATATTCGCACTGATCTTCTTGATGGACGGCCTTGACATCAAGTCCTCCCACCAAGCTTTCACATGAGGGTACGAGTCGAACACAGATGCATATGGAGTTGCCATGAAGTAGAACGTGAAGGGGAAATGATTCAGATCAGCGAAGCTGATGCAATCTCCGGCCAAGTACTTGTTCTTTGTTAGATGGGCCTCGTAAGTTTCAAGCACCTTCTTCAACTTCTCCAGGCTCTCGTTGACGACCTTTTGGTCAGTAGGGGTTCCGCGCATGATGGGGAATATGATGCACTCGAACACAACAGGTGAAATGGCAGGGTAGTACTGTTGGGCTTCTACTTCAGTCCATACATCCACCATGGCAGCTTCTTTGATGTTGCTTTCCCTCAACAGGTTGACTTTATTCGACTTGTACTTGCGAAGAACATATTTTGCAATTGCGCGTGACTCTGACGACTCGCAAATTCAATTAAAATATTAGCAATGAACATGATACACAAGATAAGATAGTGGCAGGTCCTCCGTGCTGACTCACCAAACAGGACGAGATCACCATCTTGCAGAGCAGGGATCTTCCCAAACGGCTGCAAGAAAACGTCACAACTCACAATAATCATCCACTATATTCGTGAAACGTATAGATGCACCTATCTGTTATTTATGTAAGCTTTTAGTCTTGTACTACAGAAACTGGCATAGAAGATGAACGAAGTTGGAAGTTTCGAGAAAAGATCAAGAAAATTCAATTACATTTCTTTCGACGTGTTCGGGGCTGTTCTGCTCGCCGGCGAGGAAGTCGACGGTCACCAGCTCGTACTCGGCGCCGACCTCCTCCAGGCAGACTAGCACGCGCGCGACATTCGTCGACATCGCCCGGCCGAACACCTTCACCGGCGACATGTTTGTTTGTGAGCAGTGCTGAGATGGCAGTGGAGGATGGCTACATGCAGTATGCAAAGCTCCTCCAAGTGCCGTCCTTTTATAGAGCGTACTCAGTATAATTCAATAATAGAGACATGCTCCTGCAGAGCCGCAACTTCAGAAGACTTCAGAAGTGATGACTCTGAACGTTGTGTAATCTACATACGTAGTGTACTACTACCTGCTGAAAATTAAATTCATATGGTGGGGCTTATGAAATGGAAAGGATGACGAGTTTGCATATTTACCATGAGTTCTTGTATGAACAATGTATGCTTTGACATTGACATTGACATTGACTTGACTTGGCTTGACTTGACTTGTGTCTTGTCATAATTCATATCGTACTTACACTATCAGTGACATATGTCCATAGGAGATAATAGCTTTATTTTATGTGAAGGTTGACGCTTTTGCGCACAGACCGGAATAGGTGCCATATAAAAACGACTTATTCAAAATTCTTTGTGTCAAGAAGGTTTTCACTTCAATAGCTATATAGAGTTAGAATGATTAGAAATAATTATTTAAATAAGAAACGGACAACAAGATGATCAAAACTCGCCGAAATCCCCACTGACCGGTCAGACAGGATGAATAGTACAATTAGCGAAGAAGCTCAGCAGGATTTCAAAACGCAAATTGATCAAACTTTTGATCCACAACTCCAAACTTCATGAAACTTCAAACTTATCTTCTCTGTGAAGTCAGGAGCATATTCCAATTAAATATCGCGAAGATCATTGCCAAAGTTCTAACAGTTTGAGTGAAGGTTGCACCAAAACTAGAAAAAAATATGAAAACGATGATTGAAATAAGTTCGTGGGAGGAATCAATTCAAGATGATTAAGGATGGTTTCCCACATGTCCTATCACTCTCAATCACAGCAAGAATCAATCCAAAAGGCATCAAGAGCAAAACCCCCAAAATCACTCTTTCTTTCACCAAGCTGGGCAAACTCAAGAACTTGCAATATAAAGTATCTAGATTGATGAGATCTGGTCTCTAAGAGATATAACCATCACTTACACATCCTAGATACAAAGCAAGATCAAGAGGGGAGGAACGAACACAAAAAACCAAGCCAAATTAAGAAATCAATTCTGAGCATATGAAAGAAAGACTTGGACGAATTTGGAGATTTGATTTCTTCTTGGATATGAATGTTTACAATCACTCCATTGGGAGGACAAAATCACTAGGGAAGCACACACACAAGTGCTCTCATCTTTCTCAATACATCTCCCACAAACGCTAGCCTCTACTACTTTCCTCTCCTAGCCCTAAATGACAAATTAGGGTTTACTAGGCTCAAGACATAGGGATGCAAATCCTGTACTCCTCCCTTTTATAGTGGAGACTAGGTTTAGAGGGAAAACCCCAACAGACACTCACTAAGCCCACACACAAACGGGTCTCACTCACGCATGCTTTTCAAATCATTGTCTTTATCTTTAGCTCCATTAGGCCAAATTTATCATACTTTCCCTGTCAAACCCAGATTTTATAAATCCAAATCCTCCGTGAAAACACTGTACTATTCCTAGAATCAGTAGATGGCACACATAGATACATCATTGAATTATTTCATACAAGATGAAAACCATACCATTCTTTATATTACAAAACATCAGTCATATAGACTGCATTGGGTCGAGTTTTACAATAAGAGCGAACATGCCAAATGAGTATATTACATAAAAGTGGAAGCGACAGCAGAAGCAAAAGGGGTAGAGCACGTCTCTCCACATGCAAACGACTGGGGAAACCCGTGTGCGTTTGATATTAACCAAAGACTTCGATAGTATTGGATGCATGAAATCACAAACGGAGTCAGCCAGACTGTCACATCCCCAAATTAATAAAGAGGATTACTATGCATCTCATTAACATGCATCATATTTTTAAGCATTTACATTGTACATTGCACTAGAAAAATCTTATCCAATTGTTTAAACATACACTTACCTAAAACAAAACCTAAAGAAAACAATATCAAAAACTTATTATCATCCTCTGGAAACAATTTATTTAATTACTATATTAATTATCATGAATTAATATAATTTTTTTCCAAATTTTTGTAACCCAATATGAACCACATATAATTCAAACTCGATTAATAACTAATGCTTTTGTGAAATTGAAATATACCAATTAAATATTGAAAAGTGTATTTTCCAAATTTATATGAGTACTAGGTTGCCCCAGGAACCCCTTTGATTAATTTCATATTTTTATGAATTTAATTGCTATATTTTGAAGGCCAGTCAAACTAGGAGAATTAAAATACAAAATCAGTCAAACCCGGTTACTATTCCTCGGGCCCGAGTCACACACACAGTGATCGACCGACATCTCCGACTCAGCCCAAGACACTAAACGCACTCACCGTCTGATTGAGATCGGACGGCTGATCTCTATCGCCCGCGCGCGCCGCGTCGCGCTACTGTCGCTGGCAAGTGGGCCCTGCGTCGCTGTCGTCGTCAACCTCCCACTGGCGCTCACGCAGAACTCGACTGCCATGTGCCGCGCGTCCTCTGCTAAGTTCCTTTGACGCGGTGCCCCCACCGCCCTCGGTAGCCAATCACTAGGTATCGCCCTCTCACGCCGCCTCCGCTCCGTCCCTCGGCTTGGCACACTCCAATCTCAGCCATTCTTCCTCTCAGCACCAGAGGAAGAAGGAGCTCGCATTGCTTCGAATCTCGGGTAAGCTTTGCTTTTCCCCTCACTCTTCACTCCCGACCAATGGAGTTTCCATTTTGGCCAATGCCAGACCTTACCTCGCCTTGTAGCTCCCGGAACGCGACCATGTCTTCCTCGGCTCCGGTTCACGCCCAGAGCTTGCACCCGGGGACAACTCTTTGCTATCTTCGCCTCCGGTGAGGTACTTGCTAACTCTCGTGCGTTATATCATATCTTTGAGCTCGAGGATGAGTCCCCCTCACCCAATTTCGGCAATGCACGATAGGAACTCGCGAATTCGAAGATTGGTCCATTTTCGGTTGAAACCAAAACTCTTCGTCTCCCACTTTGATCCGGTAAGGCACTCCTCAATTCTCTGCTTCTAGAGCATACCTTAGGGATCTTTGGGCCATCCCGAAGCTTCAATGTCTTCCTTGTTCCTGAGGGTGTCTTCTCCACATTGGACCGCATCACCGCCGTGGACCTCATCATCGCCAAGCCAGCTCCAGCCATCCACTCTTCTCTCCAGCGCTCAGGTAGCTCCCTAGTAGTCTGTAGATGCGCGAGCACCTGCTTCTTTGAACGTTGCGGAGCTTGTTTGTGTTGTGCACGTTTGCTATGTTTACACCGCCGCTCATCTCCGGTGCGCCACCGTTACTGGCCGCCGTTGAGGTCGCCATCACCACCCATAGAAGCGCATTGCTATTGCGCACCCATCCCTGCCCTTGGCCAATGCCGACGTGGTCAGAATCGCCGGCAATTCCTATGCCTTAGCAGTTTGACCTAATCTCATTTTTTAAAGAGATATCGTGCAATATTTATAACAGCGAAGGTTACCTCCACCTATGTTTACATTTTGAGTGGAGTCACCTCCACATAATAACATCACTGGGTACGACGACTAAGGAAGAATCCAAAACACGGGCTAGGTGAGCCTGACATAATATTCATCCCACCCACAAAGTTTTATAAATAGAACTAACTCTTGTAAGTTCCCATGCTTGCCTTTGACCGTGAGCACGACTGTTCAAACAGTTTATACTCTGTAGAGGTTGTATATCTTTACCCACAAGAGATAATCATCTTGATATGTACACACATTTTCGTAGATATGTGAATCAAGAGGAGATTACCACAAGGCCTTTACAATGCCTCCTTCAGTATTTATTACACCCGCTATGGTTTCACCTAAGAAGGGTTACGCTCCCACACCTGTGTCAACCCTTACCCCCCTCTTGTGCCTATCTTAACGACTTTCGTCGTGCGCCCCGACCCATCACCTCGAAGGCTTACGGTGTCGCGAGCCATCTACCTGGTGCAACTTGTACTGACGGGTACAAATTATTTAGCTAGGTCGACACCATTATAGAACTGTGGTTGTACTGTTTTACATTAGGAGGTCATCACAGGATTAAGTCCTTAAGGTTATCTGGGCGGTACCACATTCCACTAATCCAATATTCATTGGGCTACATTAGCACCCACCATCATACCATCCACCATACCAACCGCCTAGAAGGGGTAATAGCAGTTATTAGGGTTTTTGATGAGCAACATACATTAACTCAACCATCTCAGTTATATGACCAAAATGACTACCCAAATCCAATTTTATGATTTTTAAGAGAGGATGATTAGCAAGACTATCATATAGCTTAAGTACAACCTATAACTAGTAATTATCACATAGTTACTAGGGTGACATGAACTAATGGATTTAATTACCAAAGGATGGTGTAATAATTAATTAATCATCAAATGAGTATTTAACTACCTTAAGGTTTAACATACCTTTGCTTAAAGAATTAAAGCATACAATTTTGGTAGTTTAAAGGAATATAATTTGCGTAAAATGTAGGTTCAAAATGATCAAAGTATTATCTCGCCTGGAGTGCAAGGGAGAGAGTCTTGAAAGTCTTGTGCTTGATCAAAATGGGGATCTCCTACTTTTTCAAACTCTAATCGGACGAACGCACCGGAAAAGAATAAACAAGTAAAGAGAATAAATAAATACACAATAAATAGCAAATGAACTCCAATTTAAATAATACCAGTGCCATTAGCAAGGTTTGGAATTTAGACAAATTTAGAAATAAAAATCACTAGAGTCCGAGTTATAATGGAGGAGAATAGAGCTTCTGAAGTTCGGCTTCGAGTATTGCTGGTTTTGAGTACTATTCATTTTGAGTATTATTGGCTTTGAGTATTGTTTGTTTCGAGTACTGATTATTTCGAGTACCGCTGGCTTGGGGTACTGTTCGTTCCGAGTACTATGGCTTTGAGTACTGTTCATGTCGAGTACTACTGGCTTCGAGTTGACGCGGTCGAAGAGAGGTTTGACTACAGGACATAGTCGGAAGGGGTTCGACTACACGACGTAGTCAGAAGGAGTTTCGACAACAGGTGGTCGAAAAAGGTATCGAGTACATGTGGTTGTAAAAGGGTATCGACTATAGGTGGTCGAAAAGGGTATCGACTACATGTGGTCGTAAAGGGTATCGACTACAGGTGGTTGAAAAGGGTATCAACTGCATGTGGTCGTAAAGGGTATCGACTACACAGCATGGTCGTAAGGAGTTCGACAACGCAGTGTGGTCTGAAGGAGTTTCGACAACGTGGCTAGTTAGAAGGAGTTCGACAACACAGTGTGGTCTGAAGGAGTTTCGACAATGCGGCGTGGTCGGAAGAAGTTTGACAACGCAGTGTTGTCTGAAGGACTCTCGACAACGTGGCATGGTCGGAAGAAGTTCAACAACACAGTGTGGTCTAAAGTAGGTTCGACAACGTGGCTACCTGGTCGTGGACGTAGTCGTAGACATAGTCGGAAGGCATCATCGAAAAGGAGTTTCGACCGCTCGGCGTGATCGAAAAGGAGTTTCGACCGCAGGGAGAACCGGGTACGAAAAAGGCGACTTACCAAGACTGAGAGGGAGGTCAAAGGAGGTCACGTGGCGGTGGGGGAGCTCGCGGTCGGTGACTAAGCAAGACGGCGGTGAAGGGGTCGGCCGGGACTGAAGGAAAAGAGGAAAGACAACGTTTCCTGCGACACAAAATAGAAATTGAGTGAAGGGATCGCTCCAAGGAAATCTGGACACGAATTGACGCGGGTAGAAGAGGGGTTGCACTGGTGTGTTGAGAACCGGAAGGAGGTGCCGGGTGGCTTGAACTCGGAGCTCATAGCTTCGGGCAACCACCGCAGCGCAAGCGAGAGTGGAGGAGCTCAGCGAAGAAAGGGCCTGCTCGAGCTCTTCTCTAGTGGCACTTACCAGACGCAAAGGGGAGACGAGGGGAGGAATGAGAGGGGGCTCGGGGCTTCTTATAGCCGAAGGGGAGGGAAGGCAGAGCCGTCAGAGGTTCAAAGGCGTGTGGGTTCCCGAGGCGGTCGTGACATGGGTGCCCTGATCGGAGAGGATGGGGCAGGGGTGCACAGCGGGGAGGTCACGGGAGTGACGACTCGGGTGGGCGACGCATGTGGCGGGGCTAGTATGAGCAGGAGTTGGTGAAGAGACGGAGCGACAGAGGCGCCGGAGTCAAGGGCAGGTGGAGGGGAGCAGTTGGTGGCAGAGGGCCAGAATGCGCAGGCGCACGGCCATGGCACTGACGCGGCGGTGGGACAGGAAACGGGATGGCTCAACGGAGCCGGCGACTTCCGGGGCCAAGTGGGTGGCGGACGCAACGGGAGCAGGTGGGCGTCATAGGCGTCAGACGATGAGGAGGGTGTACCAGAGTCCACTGGTAGGGTGTGCAGATGGCAGAGGCGACGGACCTGTAGGGGCTTGCGATGGGACGGGACAGCAGAGGGCCAGGGGAGGGCGCTGACCAGCCGCAGGCGACAAGACAGGAGCAGGTGGTGGCAGAGGTGCCAGACGGTAGCGTGCGTGGTGCAGGCACTTGACCAAGAGGCGCAACGCATTGGCTGGCACAGGCCAGTCATGGGAGAATTAGGGCAAGGGGAGGCACTGGCCTGGCTGGGCCAAAGTAGAAGGGGGAGATGGCCGGGGATAAAAGGAGAGGAGGAGGTGGGTTGAGCATAGGGAGAAGGATGGGCTGGCCTATGGGGAGAGAAAATGGGATGGGCCCGAAGAGAGGGGTTTTGAATTAGAGGTAGAAGCTCGAGATTTTCAAAATACAACATAAGTTGAAAAAAAAATTGAAACCATCTGACAACACTAAAAACTACTTACAATCCAAAAATGGACTGTTACATTCCCTCCATGGAGTGTCTTTGACCTAACCCACTTATGTTACCATCATAGTTTCACACACCACCACTTTTTCAGCATTTGATAATTTACCAAAATGCCCATCTAGTGACCTTTGGTGATTCCTTCGTCCTGAAGCATCTTCCATGCTACGCCATCATCCATGTGGCCCCAGTGTCTTCCCGCCAAGCCTCTCACATGCGTCCGGATCCCACTGAACCATCCTCGCTTGCAACTGGGACCATGTCACATCGTGCACCACATATCTAACCATGACTGCACCTGGCTTTCTTGACCGTTCAGGACCTCAGCTCTCCCTGAGCATAGTCCGGACCTCAACTCCTCCCTACACCTGGTCCGAACCTCAACTCCTCCCTGAGCCTAGTCCCGGTCCACCTTGCCACTGCCCGTCATGTTCAACACCAGTACCTTCCGCTCTGGTTCCTTATCTTGTCGACTTGTAACCACCTCGCTAGCCTCAATCATCTTCCGACACCACCTTGATCGTTCTGGACCTCGGTTGTCCTAACATAGTTATGATGTTGGACCCCTGGGCATGGAATACCCGAAGATCCTATGTGTATACCGTACTAGCCCCATGATCAGTGGCTAATACACACATTCACAACATTTGGCATTCACATATAAAAGTAAGCAAAGGGTACTAAACTTAAGTACATTCTCATATAAAAGTAAGCAAAGGGTACTAAACTTAAGCGGTAAAGTTATTACAACAACGACCGACCGACCAAATAGAAGAAGACATCATCAGAGTAAAAGTATCAGCGGAAGAATTAATAAAAGTAGAGAATTTCCAGCAGCTTGCCAATCCAATCCCTCGGGCAACCAACAAGAAACAAGGCCTAGATAGATTTGTCACCGAACCCTCTGGTTCTGTGTGCAAAGAACGTATCATTTGGTGTTGGTTCATCTTTGAACTTTGAACAACAATATAAGCAAGATTGGTTAAAATGCGTACTCAGCAAGACTTGTAGTGTATGGTAAAATTATATTAAATGCAAGGCTATCAAAGGATGAGGTTCTACTCTAGAAGTTATTTTGCTTAAAGCTGTTTTTATTTGCAATAACCATACGTAGTAATTTGCAACATAAGTTTAAAAGAGCAGTTAAATAACTACAGGACAATAAGTAATTGATTGAATAATAACAAAAACTCGCAACCCTGCTCGGCTGCAAGCAACAATTTATGTTCAGCCATAAACATGGTAGTTAACTCAAATTTAAACCCACAAGTCGTTGCCCATGTTTTACTAATAAAATAGTTTTCTGAAAATCAACACTAAAACCATACCATCCGCACTAAGCACGCTCATGACCGCGAGCATGGCTATTTAAATAGATTTACACTCTGTAGATGTGTACAACTTTACCTATACTACACGAATTCTCTAGTTTATTCGGCATCTGTGGATACCACTACTCACTACTGTAGGTAAGTAGTCCAGAGCATGTGATGAAGCCTTTACATCACCTAGTTATACCCTTGCACTAGCCTAGTGAATGTTGTTCCTCACTTCACCCGAATACCGTCCATCAAGTGAGGCATTCATGGCTGTATCAGCAAGCTTTGTGCCCAACACCTTGGTGAAGGTAGTCCCTTCGAACATGCCTACCCGGTCATATTCGCACTCTATGGCCCACCAACATGCAAGGTTAGTTTTCAATGACTTAGTTCACTGCGGCTATCATACACAAGCACATACGGTTGTACGTTAGGTCTTACCTCTAGAGTTGCTGTTGTTCGGTCCTTAATTAACCCCGAGCTAGAATCTCTCCCTATCTACTAGTGAGGCACACACCCCACTCTTCTCAGAATATATTATAATTCGCTCGTGTCCAAAACTAGTTTTTTTTTTCATTTTATTATTATATAAACTAATAGAGGAACACCCCTCTGGACATTTTTCAAAATCTCCCAAATTCATATTCATCATATTGTCCTTTCATAATTCTTTTATATGAAAATCTATCGCTCTAATAAGCAGTTGTGTGATAATCACATTCAAAAATTCCCAAATGATATTATATATTGTCTACACCATAATCTAATGGCTACAATAATAAATGATCAATATTCCAAAGCGATATATGTAGCAAATAGGATTTACAACTACCAATTTTCTAATCATAGCATTTTGCATACAAAACATACACACATGAATAATAGATTTTTGCAAAACAAAGTACAATAAGTAAAATACTGGGATCAACATGGTCAAAGGAGGTGCTTGAGTTGCTCTTATTATTCTAAATATATGGACGGTTGGTTGTCGAAACAATCACTTGAGCAATCGACATCTAATTCAAAAAGAGTCAGAAACGAATAAAATAAAACCAAATAAATTCAACAATATCCAATTTCAAATGTTTTTAAATATTCTGGTGGATAATGATTTTATATGAATTTAGAAATAAAAATCATTCAACTTGGAGTTTTTATGCAAAATTTATTAATGTTTTAAGTCGGTTCGGTTTGAAAATTATAGAGAAAAAAACAAATACGCTTTCCAGCAAAGAAAGCATATTCTCTCGCATGTACTTTTGAGGTTTACGATTTCCCATAAGGAAAGCGTATTCTCCTCAGAACTAAAAGCGTACTTTTCAATTTCCTTTGATTTTTATTAATTTGACAAGTGGGGTCCACTTGTTAGTGAATTGGCCCACAACACAGTGCGTAGACCATGAGTCCACGAGTACAGCGCACATGTTCACTGAGGTTTCACTGTGCATTTAAGTGGCTGTGAGACCCGCATGTCATTGACTCATCTATTAATAACATTTTGATTTAGTTTTTATGTAATCTTTGGCTCAGTCCCACATGTCAGCAACTCAAGCTTTAACAAAATCGGCAACTAATCATTGCTTTGTCCTAATGATCGTTTGTGGAGCTACAGAGCAAGAGGAAACTATGGGTAGCTTTTATAGGCAAAGGGACAGAGAAACCACAAGAGGGAGTACGAGCACCCGCGGGCAGGGCAGCGGAGCCCTCGAAGGTGTACGAGCAGGGATGGGGCGCGGAGGTGACCGGGGAGTTGACGGGGCAGTTGGATGGAGCAAACCAGGGGCGGCGTGGTCCAAAGCAATGCATGTCTGGCGATCGCTCATGAAGCGCGGCGACAAGGCGAGTGGAGGTGGACGAAAGTCCCTGGTAGTGGGACCCACTGTCAGTGAGAGGAAGGGGTAAGATTGGGTTTAGGGTTTTTTATTTAAGCTGATTTATTTGCCTACATTTTATACTTCCCAAATTAAGTCAAAATTTTATGAAAATGTTTGCGGGGGCTTCTAACCTAATATAGTTTCTTTGGTAAATTTCTCAGGAATTTATCCCTTCTGTGATTTTCTTGAAAATAAATATAATTTTTTTTGTTCTTATGCATTTGCATTTATTATTTTTAGCCAAGTCTCACAAGAGTTGTTTAATAGATTTTTCCTAGGGGATTATGCCCAGAATAATTCTCTCATCTAATATTTTTAGTTTGCTTTATCTAGTTTCTTTTAAGTGCAAGTTTATTTGTATGATTTATTTTTAAACAAACATTTTAAATTTCAAACATGGGTAGATTTTCATATGCAACATGATCAAAATATTTTTCACAATCCATTTCTATTATGTATTCCCAAATCGTGGATTTTGAGATGTTACACACAATCTAGTCCGCCTCACCATGACCTATCTCTAGTGTCCTACAACCCTCACAAACAAGCAAACCGTCACTTAACACCACACGATACACAAAATCATCAATTGACATAATTGATGAGTCATGGGCACATATCTTCTTTATCTTGCGCCTTACTTGAGTCCAACTATCTGACGTGACATCCACGACCGTGTTGGACCTTGGTTCTCTTAACCAAGTCCCGGCCCTCCTTGCTGTTGACTATAGTTGACTTCAAACCACCTGCACAACACAAGACAAAGCAACCATTTTTGGGCACAAGTTCTTCGCAACATGACCCATGTTAGTCCAAAATATGCATCATACAACATCTATACAATGAAACCCATGACATTGGCCTAACCGTCAAATTCACTGCCTTCCAAATGTGTGAACAAATCACAAGCCAGTCTGACCACCAGGCAGGGCAGGTCAGACATCCAATTCAAGGACTTAGCCAAAACTCCAACTCTGGCACAATGCACTCTCTCTGGACATTTAGGAAAAACTCTATCTAATTTTGCCTTGAAACTCCGTTTTCACTAGGACCAAGTACAAACCAACATCCAAACACTCCCACATAAAATGTTTGATCGAATTCCTTAAAATTCACAAGTTGACTTTTTGGTCGGTCAGACCACTGCATGTGGTCGGTCAGACTACTGCATGTGGTCGGTCTCACCGCCGTGCCCCGCCGGTTTGACCGCCACCCATGGTCGGTTGGACCGCCGACACTGGCCGGTCAGACCGCCCATGCCTAACAAGCAACACGACTTTGCCAAAACAAGTGTTTTCTTCAAACATCTCGACATTATTACCAATTGTTCAACACACTAAGATTTGGATCGTATCCATATGATCTCCACACCATCTGTCTTGCCTTTCCCTTTCAGTGTGGCATAATTGTTTCAGGCATATGCCTAGCGTAAACTCATTGCTAGGAGCAACAATGCAAACTTTCCATATGGATCATTGGGTGAGAATTAGATTGATCAAACTTGAGGCGACTTGAGGTTGTGTTATGCATGACTTTTTGAGTTTGCACTAGACATGTCCGATGTTATATCTACATACAACTCTGTATCCATCTTACATCATGATTTAACTGTATTTCTCGCTTGTACTGAAATGATCAAAGCTAGAAATGGCAAAATTAAGATTCCAACAATACAACTGAGTCAACATATATCCACTTGCTGTGAACAGCAACCTCATTGAACGCAATTGAAATATAAATCGGTTCAACAAGGGAGGCATTTGTGAAGGATTGGTCCAAGGAATCTGGGTAAACAGGGAGAAAAGATGCTATGCCACATGCAGACAATCTTTGCATAAACTAACAAGGTATGGTGATCGGCACAGCTCAAATTGTTTATGCATACTGGACTGCATCAGTACTCAGTAGCGAGGTCTGACATACAGTAAACAGTGGTAAGATCAATGGGTACCGGACAGGCTAGTGTAGATCTCTGCTCGGCAGCTAGGCATGGAGCAGAGATCTCATGGGCTAATTTGGTAACTTAATTTCCCGATTCAATATACAAAATTTGCAAGGAACAAAATGCAAAAAAAAAAAGAAGCTAGTTGTATGTATTTAGAACTTATAATAGAGAATATGATTTTTTTTTTTTAAATCTGACTCAAATAGCCATCAGAAAGCACGACAAATTGCACAGTTGCGTAATTCTGCTATATGTAAGTTTATTGGAACAAAGTGCACACTAAGCTCCTTACATTAAGTACAATACATACCACAAATTCCACAAATTCTGCTATATGTAAGTTTATTGGAACAAAGTGCACACTAAGCTCCTTACATTAAGTACAATACATACCACAAATTCCCCTCCAAGATAAGCTGCAAATAAGTATGAACTGTATGGTCAATACTTTGTAGGCATGTTTGCGCTGAGCTTTTTAATTGATGGTCTCGACATCAGGTTTTCCCACCACGCTTTCACGCAGGGATACGAGTCAAACAGAGATGCATATGGAGTCGCCATAAAGTAATAGGTGTAGGGGAAATGGTTAAGATCCGCAAAACTGATCAAGTCTCCAGCCAAATACTTGTGCTTCGACAGACGCGCTTCATATATCTCAAGCACCTTCTTCAGCTTCTCCAAGCTCTCATCCACAACCTGTTGGTTGGTGGGTGTGCCGCGCAGGACAGGGAATATGAGGCACTCGTACACAATAGGCGAGAGGGCCGGATAATACTGATGTGCCTCGACCTCAGTCCAGACGTCCACCATTGTTGCTTCCTTCAGGTTGCTTTCTCTTAACAGGTCAATCTCGTCTTTCCTGTATTTGCGAAGTACGTACTTGGCAATTGCACGTGACTCTGAAATGACAAAAATTCAACAAAACTCAATAGCGTAACTACTAATCGTGATATGAAACAGAGTATTAGTTACTTGTTTTCTGCTGAAAATACCATTTCATCCAGAAATGACTAGGCAGATCAAAATTCTTGAGGCAAGATTGAAGGAATTCAGATGATACACGTTATGTATATGACAAGTCAGAAGAATCCATTGTCCAGTTTGTCTTATTCTGTAGACGATTATGTAGCTGGACGGATGGCAACATACTTGCCAAACTTTTACTTACACCTTTGTCTACTGAGGCTCTGTTTAGATCTTTGAGACTTGAGTTCAGAAAACACTTTTTGATGTACTAGTTTTACAATCATAAAGTAAATATTTCAGTACAAAGTAAAATGAACTCTGAAATTTCTAATGGCAAGTAAGGTTTACCGAAGAGCACGAGCTCTCCATCTTGGAAAGCTGGGACTTCCCCGAATGGCTGCAAGAAGACATGAGCACGAAATCAACAAGGCCAGATGAAACATGGGAGGTGAAAAAATGAAGCATGTAAAACCAGGAAAAGGCAGCATAATATATGTCGGTTACGTTTCTGGCGAGGTGCTCGGGGTTCTTGTGCTCCTTGGCCAGGAAATGGACCGGGACGAGCTCGTACTCGGCGCCGACCTCCTCCAGGCAGAGCAGCACCCGCACGACGTTCGTCGACCTCGCCGGCCCGAACACCTTCACCGGCGCCATTCTTGATGTGTCTGCAAGGTTGAGGTGCGCAATGGCAACATGCCCCTTTGTATATATGGCGTATTCGATCAGGAGCAGCTACGGTTATTGGTGGGCACTGGCAGTGCCTGTTTCTTCTTAGTTTAAACGAGTCCAGTGACGCACCGCCGGTCCCAAACTCCCAACGACGCGTGCTTGTTTGCGTCAGCAGTGAGGCCATCTCTGGTGCAGCGAGGGATTCCATAAACTACACGCGTTTCTTTGCTGGGCAGGGCCATGAGACGAGACGGCGCAGAAGATGGCACGGCAAGCGTCATCAGCGTCGCGGGTACGCGATCCGGTTTGCTGGATCGAAGAGAAGGAGACCTGCAAAGAATTTTCTGTCTTTTTTATTACCATCTGGCTGTCTTAGTCGTTCCTAATAGAGTAGTAGTCGTGGTAGTGGTAGAGGCTTTTGAAAAATTGTAATTGCAGCAGCCCCCAGCTCTCACTGAACCTACATCGTCCTCCCAGCGCGCCATCCCGACACGAGCACCAGGCTCGCGTCCCTCCTATCCGCAGTGCGCCATCCCGATTCGAGCACTCGGCTTGTACCTCCTCCAACTGCTTAGAGCTGGTCGAATGGACCGTGCTGCTCGGGTCGGTTTGAAGCATGAAACTATTGATTGGATCTGAGTATGGTGTAGCTCGACCAGTCGTGTCATGCTTGGTTCAACACCTTAGCCTAGCGGGCTGGCCCGACAACACACGCAAAGTGTTGTGTCAAAGCCTGACTAAGCACAGCGTGCTAGTCGGGCTGGCTTAGCACAGCACACCGAGGACCAATTATGGCTATTTGGCCCAGTAAGGCACGTCAGGCCGTCTGGTACAGCACACTAGCACGATTAGCCCATTAGGCACGATTAACGGTCGGAATTTTGAATATTTAGACCGTTTTTTGTCGTTGGGACGTTTAAAATACCAACAAATTTTAGAAAATTACGATTTTTTCTATAAATAGCCACCATAGCCTCCTCATTCAGCCTCCATCCATTCCTCAATCTCTTCTATGAATTCTGTTGTGCAGATTTAGATTCCTTACATGATAATTTTGCAAAATTCAAAAAATTTGTGTCAAATATTTAGAAATTTGAAATCCAGTAGCAAGTATTCAAAAGAACTATAATAATAAAAAATCATATTTTTATTGATTTTATTTGTTATGTTAAGATAAAATAAATAATAGTGTAAGTTACGCTATGCAGTTTTTTGTGATTACAAATTATGATAGTTTTGCTATTGGTGATTACGGAATTTCATTGGAGGATCTTGCATTCTTCGAGAATCTCGATGTCTTAAACCAACCGAAAATATTATCGGAAGGAAAAGGAGGAATACCATCATTAGGTTGTATGATGACATCTTCGTCTGCAACCACCGGAGCAAGGAGATCTAGGACAAGTATATCGGTAGTCTAGGAGGATTTCAACAAAACAACCAGACAAGATGCACAAGGAGTTCGGTTTGAAGAGGTTGAACCCATATATTAAAGCTTTTCATGATGCGATATCTTTCTTAAATCATTCTAACTAATGAATTGTAGCATATAAAAACTTTAGCAGGGCAATGAATGTACATCAAAGAAAATTTAATTTGGACATGCAGGTAAGATAGAACTCTACTTACTTAATGCTTGAGAGTCTTTTACCATATATGAACACTTTTATATTTTTATTCAAACGCTCTATCGTAGCACTGATGGTAGGATACTACTGATTGAGCAGCATTGGCTTGTTGCTAAAAAGATACTTCAGTTTTTGAAACTTTTTATGACTCCGCTATTACATTTTTGTACTGTGTATTATCCAATATCTCCGATAATTATGTATAGTATTCTACAAATTGGTAGTCACTTGAAGGTATATGAAAATGAAATAGTCTTATGAGAGGCTATCATTGCTATGAAAAATAAGTACTTGAAATATTAGAAATAAATCTCATTCCTAGATGCATTTGTATTTATTTTATATTCTAGAGCTAAAATTCAAGGATCTGCTAATGTTCTTGTACTTCTTAATGATGCTACAGTCCTATACTATTATAACTATTTTGCAGTTGCTCGTTCTAAATTTTTTAAAATTATTCAAATATACAAAAATTAGTTTCAAGGAGTTCGCATGAAACGACCTCCATCACTAGCCACCACAGGTAACAAGACAAATATGTGGGGTAAAATCTGGGGTGCAGGTTCTTCCTTCAGGTCCAGGGTTTAAGATTCTACAACATCTTCTCAACCAAGACTAATCTCCCACCTGAGGAATGGAGAACTATCCACCTGTCTAGACAACGCTACGGTGGATTTCAACACAGATGGCTTCGAAATTTCGCATTGGTAGCATAACAATAACATATCCAGTACTATCCATATTAGCACGTGATGTGTTAACTATTTATGTCTCCACGGTTCCTCCGAGTATGCTTTTAGTCTTTCTACTCTATAGATAATTTGGAGTTGGCGGATGTGTTTGAAAATCTGTAACTAGACAACGACACTTAGAACATATATAGGTGTATAAATAGCTATAGGTTGTACTCTTTTTCCTTTGCTGAAGTTTTGTCATGTTGAGTTTTTACTTAAATGTTTTAACGAGTTAGCTATGGTCCTGTGTACACTGCAGTTTTAGTCTTCGTGTACCATAGTTTGGTTGTGTGTGTACTGCATTTGGTATATGTCTACTGCAGTCGTTGGTCACATGTCTACTATAGTTTTGATCTCTATGTACCACAGTTTGGTTATGTGTGTACTGTAATTTTTTTACATGTCTACTACAGTCGGTAGTCCCGTGTCTAGTGTTGTTTGGGCCTCTGTGTCCTACACTTTTTGTTATGTGTCTACTGCATTTTTTTGCATATGCCTACTGCGGTCATCAGTCCTATCTACTGCAGTTTTAGTCTAGGTGTGCTGCATTTTGGTTATGTATCTACTGTAATTTTTGGTATATGTCTACTATAGTCGTTAGTCCTGTGTATACTATAATTTTAGCCGCGCATTCATCTCGTCGTGCATGTGACAAAACATGTTTCTCGCACTCCGTCTCAGCCTTATAAGCAAAACTGTGCACGTTATCTCACCCAGCTCGCCATTTCCAGCACCCCCTCCAAGAACCAGAGCCCCGGGTCTTGTGGTTCGCAGGGAACAATGTCATCTTCTTTGGCACTAGCAAGCACACCACCGTGCCCATGACCACCCTGCTGAGCTTCTTCACTTGACAAGCGTGTCCATTCTTGCCAGGAACTTCGCTAATGTTCATCCCATGGTTGCTCTTGCAGTTGAGACTGTGGGAAGCTTGGACGTTCCCATCTTCTTCTTCTCTAGCAGATGAGTCGTTCGCAGACACCGTGTTTGTAACACCCTGGCTATTCGGAAGCCAAGATGTCACGCAAATCTAATAAATACTAAGAATGTACAACAATGCTGGGTTAATCAAGCTTAATTAACCAAATTTCATAAGGAACGACGATAAACGATTAACAGTTTCACGAGAAGGAATAGAAACATTCATAATAAAACGTACGATGAGCGATACCAAAATTGGATTATTACAATTTGGAAGTTTAACACATAGTTGACATGAATGAAAGATGGCAATATTATTTCTGGTTTGATAAAGGTGATGTGCAGCGTGCTGGACTACCCCTCAAAAAGGTCTTGCCTTCCTCCTCATTTACCTAAATAAAACACACAAAGTAAGGATGAGCCAAAGACTCAGCAAGCACTTTAACAGACGACGGAAACATTAAGCGAACAGAGCAAATCACAATCTGCTTATGAAAAACATCTCTGAACATATATGGATATGAATGGAATGGAATAATGCAATGAAAAAATGGACTGCTCACAACTTATACCGGTATAGTGAGTGACACACCCGTCGGTGTTGACTTAAGCCCGTACTTAACAAAGTACGGGGATCTCAAATACCGTATGAAGAACATTTCATACGGGTGTCCAACATTGCCCACATTGGAGTGGTGGGTCTTACGTGCCCATTCTGGAATTGATGGGACTTACAAATTTCCACTTCCGTGGTCCAAATGAATTGATGCATGAATATTATGCATTTTTATGAAATAAACGACTATCACACATAAATAGGGAATAACACAGTACATAAAAATATATGAAAACAAGTCTAGTGGTAGAGCCATAAGCAAAATCGTCATTTAATAATATCAGATAAGATACTTGCCTTCTGCGCTGTGATGTGCTAGGAGGCAACGAAGGTGTTTCTCCACTCACTGCCCCACCGCCTACACAAATAATTATTCGAAATAAGAATAACAAGACATGACGTGACTATAAGTGTCTTACTATAACCCTCTAACCAACCCACATAAACAACGGCTCCAAAAGACGATCTAACTATTCCGCCAGATTTCAGCCCTTCTGATCGACGGTACGAGAAGAATCGTAATTAAATATCTGTAAATCATAACGACTTGAAACCAGTGCTCAATTAATCTTAGCGAACCAGGTTACAAAACTCTAGTTGATGGGGTTCTTTTATTCGGCCAAAACAGTGGCCTAAACAACATTTGAAAGCAAGCCCATGACATCCGCCTTGATTAAAGAAGAGCAGTAAAGAAAATGATGTAACTTTCATTATACTGATCCAATAGAGGTGATTTTTATCAACTTGGAAAGTTTATTTAAAGGGATACAATAACCTAGTTGGGTGGAAGTTCTAAGTCTGAATCTAAGTAGATCAAAACAGAGGGACAAACCGACAGTCCCCAGATTCTAGACAGACAGAGAAGCGCGCGGTTAAAACATCATATCTCCTTAACCGTAAGGCGGAATCTCGTGATCGTGGTGCCAAAAGAAAGCTAACGACCTGAGGAACAAAACACTAGCAGACGAAAACTCGAGATTTGGCCTCTAAAGGGTCGAAACTGGCCGCGCAAGGTGACAGATGTGTTCTGGAATTTCCAGAACAGGAACCGATTTAAATCTAATCAACCATTATGCAATAAAATCGAACCAAACTACGACTTGGATCATTTGTTACCCTTGAAGACCTGCAGGGAGATGTTGATCCACCTCCCGAAGATCTTCCCCCTTTCTCCTCCCCTTCCTTCTCCAATGGCCGGCCACCACGGGGACGACGGATGACCGGAGACGCCGGCGGAAGGAGGTGACTTCGGGGATCACCGGGGGTAGCAACCAGGGGAGGAGGAGACGTCGGGGAGGGGAGGAGGCACCAGATTTGGTAGAGGAGAGGATGGGGGTGGCAGCCACAAGGGGGAAAGAGGAGGGAGTGGGGGAGGCGGCTAGGGTTGGGGTGCCTGCCCCTTGGTCAGCCCCTTTTTGGCCCCCTTGGGCCGCCCTTCCCCTCTTGGGCTGCCTGGGCCGCGGTCCGCGGCACAAATTGTCATATTTTTGCGAAAACCCCCCTTCTCCCACAACAAAAATATAATTCTTTAAATTCTTTTTCGTCCCCGACTTCTTTTAAAATCTCTCGATTCGAATCCGGGTATTACATTCTACCCCCCTCAACAGGATTCGACCTCGAATCTACGCATCGATCTATTAGAAAGAAGAACGACAGGAATTTAACAATCTTAAATATTTACCTGAAATGAACAAGTCGGGATATTGATCTCGCATACGAGACTCTAGCTCCCAAGTGGCCTCTCCCTCAGTTTGATGAGACCACAGAATTTTGACATACTTTAGGGTTTTGTTCCTCAGAACCCGTTCTGATTCCTCTAATATTTTCACTAGTCGGGACTCGATGGTAAGATCTTGTGCAATGATCAAAGGCTCCAAGGGAATAACATGGTCTGGATCTCTCAGGAATTTACTCAACATCGATACATGAAACACATTGTGAAACCAACTCATGGAATCGGGAAGGTCCAAACGGTAAGCTAGTTTTTCAATTCGTGCCACGATTGGGAATGGCCCAACATACCTTGGGCTAAGCTTCCCTTTAGTGTCGAACCGCACCACGCCTTTGGATGGCGATACTCTCAACAGAACTTCGTTCCCCACCTCGAATTCCAAATCTCGCCTGCTGACATCTGCGTAGCTCTTCTGTCGGCTCTGTGCAGCCAACAAATTCTGCCTAACTTCTGCCACTCTAGCCACTATTTGTTGAACTCAGTCGGGACCCAAGACTGGCCGCTCTCCAACCTCATCCCAGCACAACTGGGACCTGCACTTACGCCCATAAAGAACCTCGTATGGTGCAGCTCGAATACTGGCATGATAACTGTTGTTATAAGCAAACTCTGCCAAAGCTAAATGGTCTTCCCAATTCCCTTTCCAGGATAAAACACAATACCTGAGCATATCCTCTATTGTCTGAATGGTGCGTTCGAACTGACCATCTGTCTGGGGGTGGAACGCGGAGCTAAGACGAAGTTGCGTACCCAACGCACTCTGCAAACGCTCCCAGAATTCGGAAACGAACTTGGCATCTCGATCAGAAACAATGGTCTTTGGTAACCCGTGCAACCGCACAATTTATCGTACATAAAGAGGAGCCAAATCGCTTGCTGAATTGGTTGTACGAATAGGAATGAAATATGCAGAATTACTGAACCGGTCCACAATTACCCAAATAGCGTCCTTTCCTCGATGCGTGCGAGGTAAACCAACCACAAAATCCATGGATATATCATCCCATGGCCAAACAGGTACCTCCAAGGGTTGCAACAGTCCTGCTGGTCGCTTGTGCTCCGCTTTGACCCGCTGGCACACCCCACATGATGCCACATATTGTGCGATATCAATTTTCACCCGTTTCCACCAAAAACTCTTCTTTAAATCTTTGTACATCTTGGTCTCACCATGATGTACGGTATAAGGAGTACGATGGGCCTCCTTCAAAATCTCATGTTTAACCTGAGCCTCCTGTGGAACACAGAGGCGTCCTTTAAAACGCAAAGTATCAGACTTGTCCACACTGAAGTGGCCTTGCTTGCCCTCAGCACAACGCTTCCTCACTCGTTGGAGCATCTGATCTTGCTTCTGTGCTTTCCGCACTCGATCTGGAAGAGCTGACTCTAGAAGCAACCGAGTCTCGGTCTGGGCGGTACCCGCAAAGCAGAAGGAAATATCCATACGCTCAAAATCAGCAATAAGACAACTGAGAGTAGGAGGTGTCGCCTTGCGACTCAAATCATCAGCTACCACATTAGCCTTGCCGGGATGGTACTGAATAGTGAGATCATAGTTCTTGATCAACTCTAGCCATCTTCTCTGTCTTAAGTTCAAGTCCTTCTGGGTAAAGATGTATTTCAGACTCTTGTGATCAGTGAATACATCACAAGATTCGCCGTACAAATAATGGCGCCAAATCTTCAAAGCGTGAATCACTGCAGCAAGCTCTAGATCATGAGTAGGATAATTCTGCTCATGTTTCTTCAACTGTCTCGATGCTTAGGCAATCACCTTGCCATCCTGCATGAGTACACAACCAAGTCCAACTATAGACGCATCTGAATAGATGGTGAACCGCTTCCCAGGCTCAGGAAGAGTAAGAATTGGAGCAGTCACCAACCTATCTTTCAAAGTGCAAAAACTGTGCTCACATGCATCAGACCACTGGAACCTAACACCTTTCTATGTCAACTGGGACATTGGTCTAGCAATGGTTGAAAAACCCTCCACAAATCGCCGGTAATAGCCAACTAAACCCAGAAAACTCCTTACTTCTTTGACATTGGTTGGCCTCTCCCACTCTACCACTGTCGAGACCTTGCTAGGATCAACTGAAATACCCTCCTGATTAATAACATAGCCCAGAAACCCAACTTCAGAAATTCAAAACTCACACTTCTTTAGCTTGGCATAGAATTGATTCTCCCTTAGAGTTTCAAGTACCAACCTCAGATGTTGGGTGTGATCCTCTTCCGTCTTGGAATAAAACAAGATATCGTCTATGAATACCACAACGAAATCATCAAGGTATTGATACAGCATACTGTTCATGGCTTTCCTAAAAACCGCAGGAGCATTCGTTAGTCCAAAAAACATAACTTTATACTCATAATGACCATACCTCGTAGAGAAAGCCGTCTGTTCAATATCCTGCTCACGAACCCGAATCTGATTATAACCTAACTGGAGGTCAATCTTGAAAAATATTTTAGCTCCCTTCAATTGGTCAAAAAGATCCTCAATGCGGGGCAAATGATATTTGTTCTTCACAGTCGCCTGATTAAGAGCCCGATAATCCACGCACATACGCCAGCTGCCATCTTTCTTCTTAGTGAAAAGAACAGGCGCTCCCCATGGCGATACACTACGCTGAATCATACCTTTGGTCAGCAGGTCGTCCAATTGTTTCTTCAATTCCTCCTGAAAGGGTCGAGCCAACCGGTAAGGAGACATGGATATGGGTCGAGTTCCCGGAATAAGATCAATCCGTAACTCCACTTTCCGCACTAGAGGCATTCCTGGAAGCTCCACAGGAAAACCATCGGAAAACTCATTCACAATTGGAATCTCCTCTATACGCAGTGAAGAGTCAGTCTTCTCGTTGAGAGACCAAAGCAACCCAATGGTTGACGCTCTGCGAGTAGGAAATAGACTAGCCAACACGAACAACGAATCAGACGGTGCGCTGCCTTGAAATACCAGTTCTTCACCGGACGGGGCTTTTAAAGTCACCGTCTTCCAGAAACAACAGATCTTAGCACGGTAGCGGAATAACTAGTCCATACCTAGAATAATATCAAATGGTGACAACTGAATTACCATCAAGTCGGCGGTGAAAACTTCATCATCAATAATAATGGAACAGCCAGAACAAACATTAGAGCTGGAAATAAGACCCCCTGGAGAGCTTACTACCACAGACTCAGAAATAATTTGCAAACTCAACCCCGCCCTTCTAGTAAACTCCAGGGACACAAAAGAATAAGTAGCCCTTGAATCAAATAGAACAAAAGCTTCATGCGAATTGACTAGAAGAGTACCTGTCACCACGTCAAGACGCCCCACAGTCTCAGGAGTGGGCATGGCGTAGACTCCCGGTTCCAGTAGAACCCCGCAGGAGGTGTTGGAGTGAATCGCTGCAGGAGGTACCCACCCTGGAGTAAACTGTGGTGTTGAAACCGCCGCTAGGGTCTGAACTGAACCCCGATGAACGCTGGAGGAAGAAGCTGCTGGGACTGGCTCCCATCTGATAATACTTGCTGGATTCTGCTTGCATACTGACGACTTGTGGCCTTCCCGACCACACTGACGGCATGTCCCCCTGAAGGAACACTCCAAAGCTCGATGCCCCTCACCACACCGGAAACACATCATGCCCTGACCTGGAACATAACGCATCGGTGGGGTGGAAGACGAAGAATGTGGCGCCAAAGAGGAAGGCTGCCACTGTTGAGCAGGACGTGAGTTGTGACCCCCTTGAAACCTCTTAGGAGCGGGTCGCTGAAAAGACCCACCCCCTCCACCAAAACTCTGCTTCTGCCAACCACTGGAACCACCGTGGTGGCAGAGCTAATAGCGCCTGCCCTCGCAAGAAGGACCTTTCTCCAACTCCATCCTCGGCACCTCGCGACCACCGATTTGAAGTCGCGTAGCCCTATCGCCCCTAGAATTTGGCGATACTCCTGGTTGAGGCCCCGTCGGAACCTCTTAGCCTTCTCCCTATCGTCATTCGCCACGGCTGGTACAAAACGCACCAGATTATTGAACACAGCCTCATACTCAGATACTGTCATCTTCCCTTGCACAAAAGTCAGGAGCGATTGCTCCATCTTCTCAATGAAGGAGTCCAGATAAAACTGTGTCCTGAATCTCTCCACAAATACCTCCCAAGTGCGGGACCTCTGACCGAGTTCGGAAGACAGGACTCCTTCCCACCAGATGTCAGACTGGCCCTTTAGCTGAAAGGCCACGAATCGCGCCTTCTATGTGGATGTCAGCTCTAATGCTCTAAACTGTCACTCCATATACCTCAACCAGTCCGCAGCCTGAACCGGTGTGCCTGCTCCATCAAAAGTGTCCAAACGAAGCGACATCCACTAACGGAGGCTCATTCTAACGTCAGGTGGTACGAAGAGCAAAGAACGAGTTCACGCAGCGCAGTGACGCAGGAATTGCCGCTGCGATTCTTTGGCGGAGTTGCTGGTTGTCTCTTATAAGGTTCTGAATAAGATCTGCTGATGCGGCCAGTGACTCAACGACCGGAGGCGCAGCTGAGGCAATCTCCTCAGTAGCAGCACCAGCCAACCCTTCGGACAAAGACGATGAAACAGCCGGACCGCGGCCACGACCACGACCACGGCCTCTACCTCTTGCCATCTAAGAACATCACAACAAACAAAGCCAATATTTAACTTAATAAGAATAGAAGTGCGAAGTAATTCATCATCAGAGTAATAAGTGAAAAACACCAATGGAAATACGGAAGTATTGAATTACCCAAACCCTCCTACTGTGCACAGTGTGTCAATTTAATATTTTGTATTAACCACGGACCTAAAGCCCACTCTGATACCAACTGTAACACCCTGGCTATTCGGAAGCCAAGATGTCACGCAAATATAATAAATACTAAGAATGTACAACAATGCCGGGTTAATCAGGCTTAATTAACCAAATTCCATAAGGAACGACGATAAACGATTAACAGTTTCATGAGAAGGAATAGAAACAATCATAATAAAACGTACGACGGGCGATACCAAAATTGGATTATTACAATTTGGAAGTTTAACAAATAGTTGACATGAATGAAAGATAGCAATATTATTTCTGGTTGGATAAATGTGATGTGCAGCGTGCCGGACTACCCCTCAAAAAGGTCTTGCCTTCCTCCTCATTTACCTAAATAAAACACACAAAGCAGGGATGAGCCAAAGACTCAGCAAGTACTTTAACAAACGACAGAAACATTAAGCGAACAAAGCAAATCACAATTTGCTTATGAAAAACATCTCTGAACATATATGGATATGAATGGAATGGAATAATACAATGAAGAAATGGACCACTGACAACTTATACCGGTATAGTGAGTGACACACCCGTCGGTGTTCACTTAAGCCCGTACTTAACAAAGTACGAGGATCTCAAATACCGTATGAAGAACATTTCATACGAGTGTCCAACATTGCCCACATTGGAGTGGTGGGTCTTACGTGCCCATTCTGGAATTGATGGGACTTACAAATTTCCACTTCCGTGGTCCAAATGAATTTGATGCATGAACATTATGCATTTTTATGAAATGAACGACTATCACACATCAATAGGGAATAACACAGTACATAAAAATATATGAAAACAAGTCTAGTGGTACAGCCACAAGCAAAATCGTCATTTAATAATATCAGATAAGGTACTTGCCTTCCGCGTTGTGATGTGCTAGGAGGCAACGAAGGTATTTCTCCACTCACTGCCCCACTGCCTACACAAATAATTATTCGAAATAAGAATAACAAGACATGACGTGACTACAAGTGTCTTACCATAACCCTCTAACCAACGCACATAAACAACGGCTCCAAAAGACGATCTAACTATTCCGTCAGATTTCAGCCCTTCTGATCGACGGTACGAGAAAAATCGTATTTAAATATATGTAACTCATAACGACTTGAAACCAGTGATCAATTAATCTTAGCGAACCAGGCTACAAAATTATAGCTGATGAGGTTCTTTGATTCGGCCAAAATAGTGGCCTAAACAACATTTGAAAGCAACTGACATACATCTGCCCAGATTACAGATGAGCAGTAAAGAAAATGATGTAACTTTCATTCTACTGATCCAATAGAGGTGATCTTTATCAACATAGAAATATTATTTAAAGGGATACAATAACCTAGTTGGGTGGAAGTTCTGAGTCTGAATCTAACTAGATCAAAACAGAGGGACAAACTGACAGTCCCCAGATCCAAGACAGACAGAGCAGCGCGCGGTTAAAAATTCATATATCCTTAACCGTAAGGCGGAATCTCGTGATCTTGGTGCAAAAAGAAAGCTAACGACCTGACGAACAAAACACTAGCAGATGAAAATCCAATATTCGGCCTCTAAAGGGTCGACCGCGCAAGGTGACAGATGTGTTCTGGAATTTCCAGAACAGGAACCGATTTAAATCTAATCAACCATTATGCAATCAAATCGAACCAAACTACGACTTGGATCATTCTTACCCTTGAAGACCTGCAGGGAGATGTTGATCCACCTCCCGAAGATCTTCCCCATTTCTCCTCCCCTTCCTTCTCCAATGGCCGGCCACCACGGGGACGACGGATGACCGGAGACGCGGCGGAAGGAGGTGACTTTGGGATCACCGGGCAGCAACTGGGGAGGAGGAGACGCCGGGAGGAGGAGGCACCAGATTTGGGAGAGGAGAGGATGGGGTGGCGGCCACAAGGGAAAGAGAAGGAGTGGGTGGAGGCGGCTAGGGTTGGGGCGCCGCCCCTTGGCCGACCCTCGAGGCCGCCCCTGGGGGCCTCCCCTCTTGGGTCGCTGGGCCACGGTCCGCGGCCCATGTTGTCATATTTTTATGAAAAACCCCATTCTCCCACAACAAAAATCTAATTCTTTAAATTCTTTTTCGTCCCCGACTTGTTTTAAAATCTTCCGATTCAACAGGGCATTCTGGTGTTCCCATCTCTTTGGTAAGCCCCATTGTTTTATTTCCGCATCACCTTGCGCCACTATCTCTCTTGAGAATATTTTTCAATCGATTTGGCGTTTCTTCAATTGCGCCCTGGATCCACGTCATCTTCCCTCACTCGCAAAGCTTCTCCAAAGACCGCCATTCCCGTACCTCGGAGCGTAGCATTGGCCTTGGTCCTTTCTCGCATATCCCGCACCCTTTGAACTTCACTTTATGCCTTGTTATAGCTCATCCTCGCCGTGGGAAGCGCCACCGCTGACTTCACCGCCACTACTCCTCGCTCACCATCGCTCAGCCACCTTCGAGCTTATCCATCATCGCCAACCCTCCACCGTGTTCGTGATGAGCTCTTGATGCTTATGTGTTGCTCGTTGAAGCTCCTTGTCATTGTTTACCATGTCACCACCATGGTAACCTATCGCACTACCACTCATTGTCGCTTCGCCTATGGTACAGCGCCCATTGACCTCATTCGCATTCCTTCGTGTCGCAAATACTTATTTGTGCTTAAAGCGTGCCCAAGCCCTCGCCGTTCGTGCATTTGCGATGACTCCATTGTCAAACCAAGGCCACCTCACTGCTCTTCGCCATTGCGCACGCTCCAGTGACCGTTATGGCCAGTGATCACCACCAGTTGGTTCGCCATCTCTTGCTCTTTCCATTTTTACCGTCGTCGATGCCTTCCTGCCACTCCCTACACTCCAGCATGCCCGGTCACTGCCTCCTCTCTTCTGTTTTCCCTGCTTTGCTCTCTCTCTCTCTCTCTCTCTCTCTCTCTCTCTCTCTTTTGGGACCCACCTATCAGCCGATTAAATAAAAGAGAAAAATATGTTTAGTAGTTAATTAAAATTGGGTTAGTTTTGTGTGTGTATGGCATGTGCGCCCTACTTGTCATTTTTATACTCAAAATGGGAGTTAAGATATCTGAGAATGACATGCAGGACCCATATGTAACAAAATGATTTTCGGAATTTTGCATGAAATGGAAAATTCTAACGTGTGGGGCCCGTTGGTCAGTAGAGAAAAAATATTTTTTCTGCATTTTCTTCGCCGAACCAACTTCAAATGCTAATAACGTTTACATATGAACTCAAAATGGATTGAATATTTTTTCTATTTTTTTCTTCTAAAATCATGACCTTCCATAATATGTCAAAATATTTGTATTTTCTCTATGTTTGAATTTATTTTGCTCTTATTTGTGTTACTTGGCTTTTACCGAATAGGTACTGACGTTTCGGAAGTCTCTTATGTTGATCCAGAGCAAGACCAAGAGTTCAACAATAAAAGCAATCATCCTCTCTGACCATGTTTGATCCTATATTTTCAATGTTATGTATGTTGTATTGCAAAACTATATTCATGCATGTATTTTCAGTAAAAGTGCTATTTCAGTAAGTGTAATACCTCATTTATCCAGCTAGGTTGTATCGTTTCGATTGTCTGGGAATGTTATTCGAAAAACGAGATTTAAAACTTTCCGGAACCGATTCGGTAAAAAGAAAGAAGTCGGAGGGAGTAAAAGAATCAGTTTTCGTCGAATTTTCCAATCGTGGAGGGGTAATTGCTTTCTGTCAACCTGGGCGCTGTCCGCGACCCAGAGGCCCAAGAGGGGCCGGCCGGCCCATGAAGAGGCCGGCAAAAGGGGCGCCACCCCCCAAAAACCCTAGCCGCCTCTCATTCTCCCCCTCCCCCTTGGCCGCCACCTTCTCTCCCCAAGGCCGGCCCCTTGCTGCTCCTTGGCGCCTCCTCGCAGCGGTGGTGCCATCTCCGGTGATCCCCGTCGCTCCTCCTCAAGATCCCCTCCGCCAACTCCGTTCCCCGCCGACGTCGATGGTCGTTCGTCGTCTCCCGGTGGCCGGACCTAAGAGAGGGAAGAGAGGGGAAGGGAGGAAAGCCCATGTGCAGCGGATCATCGTCGTCCTACTGGTCTACAAGGGTAATTAGACCTCCGATTCGTTGTTTGATTCCATTAGAGTTGAGAATTCGATTGGATTTGTAGTTTCGTTTTAATTCTGTTAGTAGATTGATTCTGTCCAGTACGTTGTACCTCAGTTTTGGGTGTCGTAGAGGCCGAATTGGACATCTGTGTCTTCTGGAGAATTGTTTCTGGTTTCATTAGCTTTCTTTTGGCACCTGGATCACGAATTTTCACTCAGTAGTTTAAAAGTTATGACTGTTTTACCACGTACTGCTCTGTCAAACAGAAATGCTGGGTATAGTCGGTTGCACCTAGGTTTTGATCTAGTTAGATTCAGAATCAGGTTGGCCACCCAACTAGGTTTATTAAGATAATTTCACCATGTTTCCAGGCTGATAAAGATCACTTTATTTGGATCCGTGGTTTAAAAGTTAGAGCCTTTTCTTTAGGGCTGTTCTGAATTCTGGGCAGACTGCGGTTATAGTTTTTCATTGGATGGGTAGACCTCTGTTTTGGCCGAATTAGAGTTTACCATCAACTAGAGTTTCGTAGCCAGTTACATTAAGAGAAGTTGAGCACTGGTTTCAGGTATTTTGGACTTACGGTTATTTATTGGTGAATTTTCTATTAAAACTGCCAGTTTAGGGGTATTTAGAATGTTTGGGCGAATGGATCAAATTGAACCTTTTGTTTGGTTGGTTTGGTTAGAGATTGTGGGAGGGCACGTATAGCAATGTTTTACTCGTTTGTCCTCATTTCGATTATTTTTTATTGTAGGCTGTGAAGCGGTGAGTGGAGGGGTATCTCAGTTACCTCCCAACCCGTCGCAGCGCGGCAGGCAAGTATTTGTATGCTAATATTGAAACAATATGTGATGTATGTGTACATGGTTACTTGTTTTCATGTGTAATTGAATGCCATGTGTATTTCTTTCCATTAATACTTGATGTTCAAACTTACCATGAGATCACATCATGTCATGCATGAATGCATAATGACCACGAAAGTGGAGTTCTTGTGTAAGACCCATCAATTCCAAAGATGGGCATCCAAATCCCATCAATTCGAATGGGTACGTGTCCACCATTCCAATGTGGGCCACGTTGGACGGCCGTATGAAACGTTCTTCATACGGTAACTTTTAGTGAACACCGACGGGTGCTTCACTCGCTATACCGGTATATGCTGCGATATGTCCACTTCCTTCATTGCATCATTTCATTTCATCCATTCATAAGAATTGTTTCCAATAAATGTTCAATCTGTGATAATGTATATGGTTCATTGGATGTTGATTGTTACTTTCAAGTACTTGCTGAGTCTTTGGCTCATTCTTGCTTTGTTGTTTTATTTAGGTAAATGACAAGGAAGATCGGTTTCATGGAGGGTAGATCAACACGATGCACTCACTACCATAATTCAAAATATTTGAGAACTTACTTTTGTCTTCTATTTATTCTCTGCGTTGAATTGTAATAAGCCAACATGGCCGTATTTACCATATCTCCCTGAAATATTTATTTCCAATCCGTTGATTAAACTGTTGATGATTTCCTGTTCACGTATATCCTTGTGGTACGCCAATTCTAGTAATACTTATTGTTGTGAATCTCCTAAAGACTAGTGATTGTAGGTGACATCTTGACTTCCTTATAGTCAGGGTGTTACAGTTGGTATCAGAGCGGGCTTCAGGTCCGTGGTAATAATATTAAAATGACACACTGCGCACAATAGGAAGGGTTGGGTAAACCATTGTTTTCCGTAATTGCTTGGTTATGTTCCAAATATTTTGTTTATCAATTCGTTGAGCAAGTGTTTGGTTTTCTTTCTGTTGTGTTGTTCATAGATGGCAAGAGGTAGAGGCCGTGGTCGTGGTCGTCCACCGACCCGTAGTCGTGGTCGTGGCCGCGGTCCGGCAGCTACATCGTCTTCGTCTGAAGGGTTGGCTGGTGCTGCTACTGAGGAGATTGCCTCAGCTGCGCCTCCGGTCGCTGAGCCACCGGCCGCAACAGCAGATCTTATTCAGAACCTTATAAGGGAGAATCAACAACTCCGCCAACAATTGCAGGCGGCCATTCCTGCGGCTGCTGCGCCTGTGGCGGAACCTGTTGCTACTACTGTTCCACCCGAGGTTAGGATGAGCCTCCGTGAGTGGATGTCGCTTCGTCTGGACACTTTTGACGGAGCAGGCACACCGGTTCAGGCTGCGGACTGGTTGAGGTACATGGAGCGTCAGTTTGGGGCATTAGAGCTGGCATCCGCGCAGAAGGCGCGATTTGTGGCCTTTCAGCTGAAGGGCCAGCCGACATCCGTGGGAAGGAGTCCTGCCTTCGAACTCCAGTAGCAGGTCCTGCATTTGGGAGGTATTTGTGGAGAGATTCAGACACGCTTTATATCGACTCCTTCATTGAGAAGATGGAGCAATCACTCGACTTTTGTGCAAGGGAAGATGACAAGATGTCGAGTATGAGGTCGGGTTCAACAACAGTGCGTTTTGTACCGGTAGTGGCAAGTGATGATAAAGAGAAGGCTAAGAGGTTCCGGCGGGACCTCAATCAGGAGTATCGTCAAATTCTGGGAGCGACAGGTCACGTGATTTTAGCTCGGTGGTTGAGCGAGCTAGAGGATTGAGTTGGAAAGAGCTCCTTCGTCGCAAGGGCATGTTGCTAGTGGTTCTGTTGCTACTGGTGGATCTGGCAGTGGCCAGAAGCGGAGTTTCGGTGGAGGAGGTGGGTCTTTTCAGCGACCCACTGCTAAGAGGTTTCAAAAGAACCAAAACTCCCGTCCGGTTCAGCAGTGGCAGTCTTCCTCTTCGGCGCCACGTTCTTCATCTTTCGCCCCGCAGTTGCGTCCTGTTCCAGGTCAGGGCATGAAGTGTTTTCGGTGTGGTGACGGGCATCGAGCTTCAGAATGTTCCTTCAAGGGAACATGCCAGCAGTGCGGTCGGGAGGGCCACAAGTCCTCAGTGTGCAAGCAAAATCCAGCTAGTATCATCAAATGGGAGGCCGTCCCAGCAGCTTCTTCCTCCAGTTTCCACAGAGGTTGATTCGGACTGACAATAGCGGTTCGCACCACAGTACCCTCCAGCATGGGTTCCACCTGCAGCTTTTACTCCGGCGCCTCCTGCAGGGTTCTATTGGAATCCCGCACCATCTGCACCTCCATCGTTTGTCCCTCCAGCAGCTGTTTCCAGCTTTCCGTCGCAGAGTGTCGGTGCGTCTTCTGCACCGGTGCATCAGGGGGTCTACGCCATGCCCACCCCTGAGACTTTGGGACGTCCTGATGTGGTGACAGGTACTTTACTAGTGGATTCGCATGATGCCTTTGTACTGTTTGATTCGGGGGCTACTTACTCGTTCGTGTCTTTGGAGTTTGTTAGAAAAGTGGGTTTGAGTTTTCAGCTTATTTCTGAGTCAGTGGTAGTCAGCTCTCCAGGAGGTCTTATTTCTAGCTCTACCGTCTGTCCCGGTTGTTCTATAATTATTGATGATGAGGTTTTCATTGCGAATCTTATGGTTATTCAATTGGCACCTTCGATGTTATTCGGTATGGGTGGTTATTCCAATACCGCAAAGATTTGTTGTTTCGGAAGACGGTGACCTTGCTAGCTCCTTCGGTGAAGAACTAGTATTCGAGGTAAGGTGCGTCTCGATTGAGATTTGTGTTTGGCTAACCTATTCCCTAGCCGCCATGCATCGACCATCGGATTACTTTGTTCCCTCAATGAAAAGACTGATTCTTCGCAGCGTATTGAGGAGATTCCAGTTGTGAAGGAGTTTTCCGATGTCTTTCCTGTAGAACTTCCCGGAATGCCTCCGGTGAGGAGAGTGGAGTTCCGGATTGATCTTATTCCGGGAACTCGGCCTTTATCCAAGTCTCCTTACCGATTGGCTCGCCCCTTTCAGGAAGAATTGAAGAAACAATTGGACAACCTGCTGTCCAAAGGTATGATTCAGCGTAGCGTATCGCCATGGGGAGCGCCTGTTCTTTTTACTAAGAAGAAAGATGGCAGCTGGCGTATGTACGTGGATTATCGAGCTCTTAATCAGGCGACTGTGAAGAACAAATATCCTTTGCCTCGCATTGAGGATCTTTTCGACCAGTTGAAAGGAGCTAGGATATTTTCCAAGATTGACCTCCAGTCAGGTTATAATCAGATTCGAGTTCGTGAGCAGGATATTGAGAAAATGGCTTTCTCTACGAGGTATGGTCATTATGAGTATAAAGTTATGTCTTTTGGACTAACGAATGCTCCTGCAGTTTTCATGGAAGCCATGAACAGTATGCTGCATCAATACCTTGATGATTTTGCTGTGGTATTCATAGATGATATCTTGATTTATTCCAAGACGGAAGAGGATCACACCCGCCATTTGCGTTTGGTGCTTGAAACATTAAGAGAGAATCAATTCTATGCCAAGCTGAAGAAGTGTGAGTTCTGGATTTCCTAAGTTGGGTTTCTGGGTCACGTTATTAATCAGAAGGGTATTTCAGTTGATCCTAGCAAGATTTCGACAGTGGTAGAGTGGAAGAGACCAACCAATGTCAAAGAAGTAAGAAGTTTTCTGGGTTTAGCTGGCTATTACCAGCGGTTTGTGGAGGGTTTTTCAACCATTGCTAAACCAATGTCCCAGTTGACACAGAAAGGTGTTAGGTTCCAGTGGTCTGATGCTTGTGAGCACAGTTTTTGCACTTTGAAAGATAGATTAGTGACTGCTCCAATTCTTACTCTTCACGAGCACAGGAAGAGATTCACTATCTATTCGAGATCGTCCATAGTTGGACTTGGTTGTGTACTCATGCGGGATGGTAAAGTGATTGCCTATGCATCGAGACGGTGAAGAAGCATGAATGTAATTATCCCACCCATGATCTAGAGCTTGCTGCAGTGATTCACGCTTTGAAGATCTGGCGCCATTATTTGTCTGGCGAATCTTGTGATGTGTTCACTGACCACAAGAGCCTGAAATACATCTTTACCCAGAAGGACTTGAACTTGAGACAGAGGAGATGGTTAGAGTTGATCAAAGACTATGATCTTACTATTCAGTACCATCCCGGCAAGGCTAATATGGTAGCTGATGCCTTGAGTCGCAAGGCGACACCTCCTACCCTCAGTTGTCTTATTGCTGAATTTGAGCGTATGGATATTTCCTACGCTGCGGGTACCGCTTTATACCGAGACTAAGTTGCTTTTAGAGTCGACTCTTCCGGATCGGTGCGAGTAGCACAAAGAGAAGATCGATGCTCCAACGAGTGAGGAAGCGCAGCCGAGGGCAAGCAAGGTCACTTGTGGACAAGTTTGATTCTTTGCGATTCAAAGGGCGCCTCAGTGTGCCACAGAGTCTCGAGTTAAGCGGAGATTTTGAAAGAGGCCCATCGTACTCCTTATACCGTACATCTCGGTGAGACCAAGATGTACAAAGATTTAAAGAAAAGTTTCTGGTGGAAACGGATGAAAATTGATATCGCACAATATGTGGCATCATGTGGGGTGTGCCAGCGGATTAAGGCTGAGCACAAGCGACCAACATGACTGTTGCAACCCTTGGAGGTACCAGTTTGGCCATGGGACGATATATCTATGGATTTTGTGGTTGGTTTACCTCGCACGCAACGAGGAAAGGATGCTATTTGGGTAATTGTGGACCGGTTCAGTAAGTCTGCACACTTCATTCCTATTCGTACAACCAATTCGGCAAGCGATTTGGCTCCTCTTTATGTACGAGAAATTGTGCGTTTGCACGGAGTGCCAAAGACCATTGTTTCTGACCGAGATGCCAAGTTTGTTTCCAAATTCTGGGAGAGTCTGCAGAGTGCATTGGGCACACAACTACGTCTTAGCACGGCCTTTCATCCCCAAACGGATGGACAGTCTGAGCGCACCATTCAGACATTAGAAGACATGCTCAGGTGTTGTGTTTTATCCTGGAAAGGGAATTGGAAAGAGCATTTAGCTTTGGCAGAGTTTGCTTATAACAACAGTTATCATTCCAGTATTCGAGCGGCACCATACGAGGTTCTTTATGGGCGTAAGTGCAGGTCCCCGTTGTGCTGGAATGAGGTTGGAGAGCGGGCAGTCTTGGGTCCCGACTGGGTTCAGCAAACAGTGGCTATAGTGGCAGAGGTTAGGCAGAATTTGTTGGCTGCTCAGAGCCGACAGAAGAGCTACGCTAATGTCAGAAGACGAGACTTGGAATTCGAGGTGGGAAATGAAGTTCTGTTGAGAGTATCGCCATCAAAAGGCGTAGTGCGTTTCGGCACTAAAGGGAAGCTTAGTCCAAGGTATGTTGGACCATTCACAGTCGTGGCACGAATTGGGAAACTAGCCTACCGTTTGGACCTTCCCGATTCCATGAGTGGAGTTCACAATGTGTTTCATGTTTCCATGTTGAGAAAATTTCTGAGAGACCCAGAACATGTCATCCCTTTGGAGCCTTTGATTGTCAAGCAAGACCTTACCTTCGAGTCCCGGTCAGTGAAGATATTAGAAGAATAAGAACTGGTTTTGAGGAACAAAACCTTGAAGTATGTCAAAGTTCTTTGGTCTCATCAGACTGAGAGAGAGGCCACTTGGGAGTTGGAGTCCCGCATGCGAGAACAATACCCCGACCTGTTCGTTTCAGGTAACTATCTAAGTTGTTCATCTATCTTTCTCGAAGTTGGTTGCGTAGATTCGAGGTCGAATCTTTTCTAAGGGGGATAGAGTGTAATACCTCATTTATCCAGCTAGGTTGTATCGTTTCGATTGTCTGGGAATGTTATTCGAAAAACGAGATTTAAAACTTTCCGGAACCGATTCGGTAAAAAGAAAGAAGTCGGAGGGAGTAAAAGAATCAGTTTTCGTCGAATTTTCCAATCAGCGGAGGGGGTAATTGCTTTTTCCCGTCAACCTGGGCCACTGTCCGCGACCCAGGAGGCCCAAGAGGGGGGCCGGCCGGCCCATGAAGAGGCCAGCCAAAAAGGGGGGGCGCCACTCCCAAAACCCTAGCCGCCTCTCATTCTCCCCCTCCACCTTGGCCGCCACCTTCTCTCCCCAAGGCCGACCCCTTGCTGCTCCTTGGCGCCTCCTAGCAGCGGTGGTGCCATCTCCGGTGATCCCCGCCGCTCCTCCTCAAGATCCCCTCCGCCAACTCCGTTCCCCGCCGACGTCGACGGTCGTTCGTCGTCTCCCGGTGGCCGGCCCTAAGAGAGGGAAGAGAGGGGAAGGGAGGAAAGCCCGTGTGCAGCGGATCATCGTCGTCCTACTGGTCTACAAGGGTAATTAGACCTCCGTTTCGTTGTTTGATTCCATTAGAGTTGAGAATCCGATTGGATCTGTAGTTTCGTTTTAATTCTGTTAGTAGATTGATTCTGTCCAGTACATTGTACCTCAGTTTTGGGTGTCGTAGAGGCCGAATTGGACATCTGTGTCTTCTGGAGAATTGTTCCTGGTTTCATTAGCTTTCTTTTGGCACCTGGATCACGAATTTTCACCCAGTAGTTTAAACGTTATGACCGTTTTACCACGTACTGCTCTGTCTGACAGAAATACTGGGTATAGTCGGTTGCACCTAGGTTTTGATCTAGTTAGAGTCAGAATCAGGTCGGCCACCCAACTAGGTTTATGAAGATAATTTCACCATGTTTCCATACTGATAAAGATAACTTTATTTGGATCAGTGGTTTAAAAGTTAGAGCCTTTTCTTTAGGGCTGTTCTGAATTCTGGGCAGACTGCGGTTATAGTTTTTCATTGGATGGGTAGACCTCTGTTTTGACCGAATTAGAGTTTACCATCAACTAGAGTTTTGTAGAAAATTATGTTAAGAGAAGTTGAGCACTGGTTTCAGGTCTTTTGGACTTACGGTTATTTATTGGTGAATTTTCTAGTAAAACTGCCAGTTTAGGGGTATTTAGAATGTTTGGGCGAATGGATCAAATTGAACCTTTTGTTTGGTTGGTTTGGTTAGAGATTGTGGGAGGGCACGTATAGCAATGTCTTGCTAGTTTGTCCTCATTTCGATTATTTTTTATTGTAGGCTGTGAAGCGGTTAGTGGAGGGGTATCTCAGTTACCTCCCAACCCGTCGCAGCGCTGCAGGCAAGTATTTGTATGCTAATATTGAAACAATATGTGATGTATGTGTACATGGTTACTTGTTTTCATGTGTAATTGAATGTCATGTGTATTTCTTTCCATTAATGCTTGATGTTCAAACTTACCATGAGATCACATCATGTCATGCATGAATGCATAATGACCACGAAAGTGGAGTTCTTGTGTAAGACCCATCAATTCCAGTGAGAGACCATGTGAGAGGTCCTCCACTCTGAGTGATGAGTACTTGACAAGTGTGTTGATTAGATTGAGTGTTGAGGTTTTCGGTTTGGACTGTTTCTGGGCTGAGTCAGGGAAATCGGAACTACCGCTGTGTATGGAGCAGAAGTTCCGATTAATCGGAACTACCGGTGTTGGAAAAAGGAACTTCCGATTTATCTGGGTTTTGCTCTCGGCTGAAGGAAATCGGAACTTCCGCACAAGGGGTAGCGGAGTGTCCGAAAATTCTGACATTGTGTGTTCTCTAAGATATCAAATCGGAATTAATATCTGGAAAGTCGGTTGTTCCGGATATCGGAAGTACCGCAGTGTTGAGCGCGGAACTTCCGATATTCTGACCGATCTTGGATGTTCAATCGGAACTTCCATTTGTGGTAAGTGCGGAACTTCCGATTGTGTCCAGAACTGTGCAGAGAAGGATAAATTGTGATTTTGATTGTGTATGAGTTTGAGTCTTATACAAATATTGTTGCTATGATGTTGTGCAATGCTATGTGATGTGTTTTTGTCTGTGTTGACTGCAGGGCATCAAGATGGAGTCGTGGCGAGACACGTGGACCGGACTAGGCGCAGGAGGCGTTGAGGTCAGAACGGTCGGGATGTGTCGAAGACGGCGTGAATCTTGAAGCGGTTGCAGTCGTGCACAACAAGGTGTCGGAGGCTTCGGAAGGTGCGCAAGGGGCGAAGGGTCTTTTCGCAAAGCGGCAAAAGTGGAGGCGGTTCCGTTCGGGTGTAGCGGGCTTAATGGGTTGGAGGCCCATTAGCGAGAGGCTATAAATAGGGAGAACCACAGAGTTAGGGTTAGACTTTGAGAGTGAAAATTAGGGTTAGCTCTAGCAAAAGGGTTTGTTTTGCTTTTTGAGAGTTTGTTGAGTTGAGAGAGAATGAGCGAAAATCTTGTAATCATTCCTCTGTATTTCCTTTGTAATCTTTTGATTTCTATTAATGAATCTCGAGGTTTTGATTACTTGCTTATGCCTTTCTCTATTCTCTTCTCGTTCATATTGAATGTTTAGGGTTTTGATGTATCTTTTGATTCGTCTTATGAAACAAACATGAAACTTGATATCTAGAGTCGTTTTGCTATTACTAATGCATCCTCAAAGTTTCATGAGCTAAGAATCGAGAATCTCTCTTATTGTGAGTTTTGGTCTTTCTTGCCCCTTCTTCAAGAAATCCGTTTTGGCTTGATCTTTAAATCTTTGTTTGCGATTCTTCTCCATAAGGTCAAGATGTTGTTTAGGATGATGTCTGTGAAACTTGACTGAGAAGAGCATTCAAGATTTAGGATTTTGATTTTTGGGAAAAACCCAGCGCCTTGTTCTTCGTCGGGACAAGCGGAACTTCCGATTGTCCACAGTGAACTACCGCAGCGGAACTTCATGATGAACCCCGGAACTTCGAGTGCGGAACTATCACGGGTAGAATCGAACTTCCGATTTCTGAGCGATCTGAAACTACTTTTTCGTTCTCGATTTTGCTTCACTCATCTTGAGATATCCAGAGGACTTTGTAGGTCTTATTTAATTACAGCAAAGGGGAGTTATTAATTTTAAAGCACCATTCACCCCCTCTGTTGCCATTTCGGTCCTTCATCCAGTATGGGCATCTGAAATCCCATCAATTCCAGAATGGGTACGTGTGTCCACCATTCCAATGTGGGCCACGTTGGACGGCCATATGAAACGTTCTTCATACGGTAACTTTTAGTGAACACCGACGGGTGCTTCACTCGCTATACCGGTATATGCTGCGATATGTCCACTTCCTTCATTGCATCATTTCATTTCATCCATTCATAAGAATTGTTTCCAATAAATGTTCAATCTGTGATAATGTATATGGTTCATTGGATATTGATTGTTACTTTCAAGTACTTGCTGAGTCTTTGGCTCATTCTTGCTTTGTTGTTTTATTTAGGTAAATGACAAGGAAGATCGGTTTCATGGAGGGTAGATCAACACGATGCACTCACTACCATAATTCAAAACATTTGAGAACTTACTTTTGTCTTCTATTTATTCTCTGCGTTGAATTGTAATAAGCCAACATGGCCGTATTTACCATATCTCCCTGAAATGTTTATTTCCAATCCGTTGATGAAACTGTTGATGATTTCCTGTTCACGTATATCCTTGTGGTACGCCAATTCTAGTAATACTTATTGTTGTGAATCTCCTAAAGACTAGTGATTGTAGGTGACATCTTGACTTCCTTATAGTCAGGGTGTTACAGTAAGATTGGTAGATATTACCAATTATTACATGGAACCTACCTTTGTAAACTAGATATCGTCATATTTGACACCATAGGAATATTATCCATTGTCCGTATGGATATTTGTGGATTATTAGTTGTGGTTTGAGTAGGTGATGCTTAGCCATAAAAATAGACTCATACTAGAATTGATTGGATGGAACAACTAGATAAATTGTTCATTTATGGGAGACACTTGTATACATCTCAGCCCTAATCGCTAAGGACTGATCTATTGTGTAATAGACCTATGTAAATTTGTATAACCACATGGGCCTCATACGAGGAGTCCCTAGCACAACAACTTGTCATGCACTAGTAATAAATCGCATGTGGTAGCTGATAGGCATTGGGCTAGTGAGGTCATGGTAGAGGATCTCCATGTTCGTAGGGTCTTTGTGACGACAGTGACGCTTACCAACAAAACGTATGAGTTCTTAGGATTTTGGAGAGCTCTCTATATCTTAAGAATGTATCATAGTGTGGTTTGTTATTAGAACCGGTAATGTAAAAGCTCTGTCGTGAACTCTCAAATTGTGTACTTTCCGTAACACGTGACATGGTTGATGTCTAAGTCGTGTGGGTAAAGTTGTACAATCTCTGCAGAGTGTACATCTATTCGAATATCCATGTCCTAGGTTATGGACGACACTTGATTCTATTCCGCAATAAGTAGTTTTGTATTTTGTAAAATGGTTTGGGTAATATATGGATAGGGAATCCATACATAGCTTATTTGGCAAAAAGATTTTGCCACTATTTTGAGTTTATCACCGCAAGCCACTTGTTTATTTATGATATGTATACTTTGTTATTATTTGTTTATCAATGTTAAATGCTTTTACATCTTTCGGTTGCAATCTATTACTCATTATTGTGAATGAAAGCTTGCTTTATCCAAAAAATGCAAAAACTCGGTAGGAAAGTCATCTCTCTTGACATAGCTTTGCATATTATATACTTGTTAGACCCCAAATTTGAAATTTAGAATCTTCTTTGTTCACAGCACTAGTTCCTGGATCAGTAGCTAGAGCCCACAGTTACATCATTCAATATCAATCTTGTATCATGAATATGTGAAGCTATTGCATAACAATAAATAAAGCATAAATATACCTTACGGTTTTTGACTTGCAGAATGGCCGGACAGGCCAAATACCTTTCAAAGAATAACAACAGAAGCACAATAAACATATACCACGTGGAACCCTCACGATATACCGACAGGCAATTGACTGGGCCCCGTAGCCTAGTTCTTAGCCTTCTTGATATCCGGTCTTGAGAAATGCTCACAAATGCCCACCTAGTCTTCTTCTTTTACACTTATCGAATAATAATATTGAGCGAGTATGACTACACAACCATACTCGCGAGCCAACACATAGAATGCAGTTATATAATATGCAAAGCTGATCAAAGGAATGGGTTGTGGTTCTTTTGTTTACATAAAGCCACTTTTTTAAATAGATTAAGTAGTAGCAAATCCTAAGTCTAGGCAAGATTCAAATAACCATAAGTTACAAAACTTGACTCAAATTCTCAAATACTTCTACTGCACTCCTTCCTTTAACATAGCATTTAGTCTTTGAACTAATAACACCTTGCCACATCGAACAAGGTAAGCTCTTTAGTCCAACCCACAGAACTACTTAAGAACTAATAAAATTCTTCAGCACGCCAAATTTGTTCGGAACAGTTCATCTACCCAAGAAGCATGAGATCCAAATGAGCGCACAACCTACTGCTTATGAATAGTTCATCTACTCTAGGAGACAAAAATACCAGATTCTGTTTCTAAGATGCTGAAACTGGGCGCACAACCAACTGTACAGATTGGAACTAACAACAGAGGCAAAACGATCCAACTAATTGAATCGAATTCTCATCTCTTATGAATCAAACAGCGAGGAGAGGCCATTGTTACCCTTGTAGAACCTCAAGAACGACGTGGGTCGATCTCCCAAAGAACTCCTCTCTTCTCCTTCTTCCTTCCTCTCCTTCCTTTCTCCTCTTCTTCCTTTCTCCTCTTGTCCTCATCTTGGTAGAGCAATACGGAGGGGGGGGTGCTACAGTAATATTAGGGTTTTCCCCCTCCTTTTATATGTGACCGGCCCCTCATGTGCCTCCTGGGCCAAGGCCCTAGGCCTAGGTTGCCGAAAAACTGCAGAAACCTCCTTTTTCCTATGTACATTCTCTCTTTTGTGCCCTTTATTTCTTATAATAAATCGGAGTATTACACTAGTGGAGGCTCCAACCTCCTATATCACTGACTGGCTCCATCCACCCAATGCTCATATTTTTTCTCAGGTCACATCCCATACTAATCACTAGTTCTCAACCAGGCCATCTCAAATCTCCAGACTCCAACCCATATTTTCATTCCCTACCACAAATTGTTTTATAAAAATGAAAGCTAATTCAAATAAGTTCTCAGAATTGCCCATGATTGTTGGTACGATTATCTAGATAGTTTTCTCACTTTACAGAGTTCGCACACTTTACACACAAGAGACAATCATCTTATACTGTCAACACACAACTGTAGGCATGAGACTAAGATAATCATCAAAAGGTCTTTACAATGCACTACCCAACGTGACTACATCCGCTAGGTTTTGCTACCGAAGGTCGTTTCCTAATGCAATACAGCTGCGTCACCCTTTTGACTCCCATCCTCTGGGTGGTTGTCAACTAAGACCATTGTAACATCCCCAATTTATTAATGAGGATTAGTATACATCTCATTAGCCTAAATATGGTTTATGAATCTTTTGAATAATTTATTACACTTGTAAAATCACAAAACAAGTTAAACCTACAACTCAAATCTGAAGTTCCAAAAGAAATCAGTAATAAAAACTTATGAACACCTTTTGGAAATAATTTATTCAAATACTAGGTTGATTCTCATGGATTAATATAATTTTTACCAAATTTTTAGACTTGAATTCAAGCCACAGAAAATTCAAACACAATAAATAAACTATTTTAAGTTTGAATTTGAATTAATAAAATAACTCATGAACAGTGGGTTTTCAAATTTTATATGGGTACTAGGTCATCCCAAGAACATCCCTGAATTATTTAAGAATTTTAGGAATTTTATTTCTATTTAAAATCCCTGGTCAAGGTGGAGGAACAGAAATTAAACCCGAGTCAAACTTCGGGATCAGCACTGTTCATTCGACCGAGCCCTTCACTGTTCCCGCCTGAGTCCGGCTCGTCATTTGACTGCACCCAACCTGACCGCTCGCCCCCTCCGTCGGCGGTTGGATCGCGATCCAACGCTCCGGGCGCCTCACCGCTTCGCCTGCGTCGCGACCGCCGGATCGCGAACTGGCGCCCCAGATCGCCCCCGCGCCACAGGGCCTTCTTCCTCCTCGGGTAGGCGCTGCTCAGAGCGTTGGCGCCACGCGGCCGTGGCACTCTGTCATGCACCCGTCCACGCCGTTGCCGCACCGCCCTCAGCAGCCACCCACAGGTGTTCTCCCACTCACGTCGTCTCCTCTCCGTCCCTCGGCTCAGCTTAAGTCGCCCGCAATGCCACTTTCTTCCTCACTTCTCCTCTCGGTGGCCGAGGAGAGGGAAGCTTGCGTGTGCGCATACCTCGTGACCCGGGGCAGGTTCGTGCTCCCGCTGCATCCGGAGCGCGCTCCCGAGGTGAACACTCGTGTCAACCTCCAGCTCAGGACGGTCGAATTTGAAGTTCTCCCCATTTTCGGCCGACGGCACTATTTCCTCATCTGTTGTCGATCGGGTGAGTCCCTTGTCGATTCCTTGCGTTTACACCGTCTAAGCTACCTCCTGAAGCTTCCTCTTCCACCATCTTTCGGCTTCGTTGCCCAAGGTGCCCCCTCCACGTGAGCCACATCGCCGCCGCCACCATTACCGTGGATGCCACCTCGCTGAACCTTCCCTAGTCTTTTGTTCCCTCTGGTGAGTGCCCGTGACCTCCCCTGTAGCTTATGCGCGTGCAATTTTCCGCGGTGTATCGCCGAGCTGCCCCAGCCTCATGCGCCCGTCACACCCCGCCGCCTCTCGTCGTCACGCCACCGCCACAGTGCACTAACGGCCATGCTCGGACTACCCCTAGGACCGGCAAGCTATGTGGAGTCCATTCCTGGCCTCCATGCGCGCCGCCGTGGACCACCACGCCGGTGAGCCGCCGGCGAGGCGAGTGGAAGCCACTGCCTATTTTGTCGGACGCTGGGGATTACTGTAGCGCGTCATTAGGTTTAGGTTTAATCAGGTGATTAGCTGAGTTATTTGGAGTTCAGTGCCTTTGACATGTGGGCCCCGGCCGGTTGAGTGGAGGCGTAAACGTACCTAATACGTTTTCCCTTAAGAAAAATGTGTCCCCTGCACGCATGAAGTTGTGAGTACGTTTCTGTCATCGGGAGGTGCATTTTCGTAGTGCGCCTTCGACGTCATTCTCAGGGGGGCTGGGTCAAAGTTGACCCAGTCAACTGTTGCCGTGGGTCCCGCCTGTCAGAGAACGCGGCTAGAAGGGAGGTTAGTGGGAAAAGTAATTCGGTACATTTAAAATCCAGAAATAATTTATTTGTGAACTAAAAAATACAATAAACTTCAAAAATGCATAACTAATTCATTTTAACTCCAAAGACAGTGAAACCACTTTTGTTATTTTTAATTTTTAATTAAATTTATTATAAAATTGGTTTTAACCTTGTCACTATCACAGAAAACAAATTAATGCATTATAAATTACTTTTAACTTTGAAAATTCATAATTAATTCATAAAAACCCCAAATGAGATGAACCAAATTATTTTGGTCATGTAATAATATTCTCTATCCATTTTTGTAATCCTCATGTCCACCACTACTCCAGAAAATTTTGCGAAAACTTTGGATGCAGTGAACAGTGGTAGATTTTAATTCATTTGGATTTTCTGGAAAACTGTATTTCAAACTGTCATAACTTTTGCATAGAGCATCCAAATCAATTGATTCTCATAGATAAATTCACCTAAAATCTTGCTCTACCTTCTGTGAATTTTTCATGATTTTAGGATGATTTGAATTTTTGAGTCTTTTCGGTATTATTCGTTCTTATTGTGCTCCCGATTTCTTTCGGTAGGTTCCGACGATCCTATTGCATTCGAGAGTGATCCTCTGCAGCAAGATTGTAATCCTCAGGAAGGCAAGCAGTTTGATCATGTTAATTCCAGTATTTTCAAGTCTAATATATTGATTTCAACTTGTATGTATGCATTGCTATTTTGTTGTTAAATTATGGTTTGATTAGTTGATCCTATAGTTGCATACTCTGTAGGTAAAAGAATACTCTCTACTGCCTGAGCCTAGGTTATGTGCTGTGATTAGAGTTCGTTGGATGGGCTCTTGTCACTTAGTAGATTACGAGTTAATATGCTTAGACATGCTTAGCTATCGGTAGTATTGGGCTATCATCGACTTAGTCGATGATCTTGATCACACAAATCTTATTATTACTCCACTATGTCCAGCACCTTATGCTTTGTTAATTTGTAAATCTAAAACTGAAAATAAAACTATTTTAGACTTGGGCATGATGGTTTGTTGGTGTGATTGTTTGGTGTGATAAGGAAGGTGCCCGAGTCAGCAAGGACCGAATTACTCGCGCCATTGATCCAAGCACTTTTGCGTGCTAACCACACGAGGGTATTGGGAACCCCTCTTGACTTAGTACTTTGGCGTGTGTTAGTTCCGGGTCGCATGGTGGTTGTGTGCGTTGTGTTGAAAAATAAAACTGGTGTGTTTGGGTGAGCAGTAGTGGGGGTTACCCACTGCAAGGAGCATCCTCCTTTATAAGGAGGTGAGCATCTTTGATGACTCCGCATCAACGTATGGGGTTTCCTCCCATATGGGCGACTCGTAGTTAATACATAATATTGGAAATATCTCGTAGGACTTAGCCGTGCCGGCATACCTAAGGAATTGTGCTTCACAGCTTGGCAAAAAGGCGGTCTGGCGTGTGGGTACATTGGTATACCCCTGCAAGGCTAAATCTATTCGAATAGCCTCGTCCTAGGTTATGGACAAGCTTGGTTATTTCTCGCAAGAATTAGACTACAACATTTAATTAAAACTTGACATGGGTGATATGAATGGGTAATTCATGCTATTGTTGTGGTGACTATTGGGTTAGTCACTTCCAGGATGTTATTGTCATCTATTTATTGATATTATGTTGTTATTTACTGTTATTTGAACAATAAAAACAGGTTGTAAACTTGCTTTTAAATGTACTACATTATTGCAAATAAAGATTGCTTTGTGCTGAAAATGAAACATACAGCCTCCAGTTAAATGAGCTTGCATGTAGCTATGTATAGTTATGTTACTCTACACGTAAGTCCTGCGTAGTACAATTTTTGTACTCATTTGCTTTGCTTAACTATTTGTTGCAGAGGAAGAAGGTGAGCCCTAAGGGCCTCACTTTTGTGAGATGTACTACGGGTTTGACGACTAGCTTAGTGGTCCGGTTGGTTGCCTTGTGGGTAAAAGCACACTAATTGGCACTTTTGTTTATCGTCATCTTATGGCATTTCGCTTCCGTTGTCTAATTAGTTAATTGTATGTCTTTTGACCGGTCGGTCTCCCTTTTGTAATAACTCTACTATGTATGTCTTTTAATTTGTAAAGTGTTGCTTTGGTTCTATGTCTTGAATGGAATTGATGCATGAATTTTGTAAAGGGGTGTGTATACTGCATTTCTGGGAAGTATACATATCTCGAAGACACGGGTTATTTTGTTTGTGATGCTAGGGTCAATTGGTGACTAAGCATTGCAAACTTAATAAATCGGGGTCCTCACAACCATAGTGCATGCCACCCTCCGTAGACCACTTTTGCACTGTAGTGGTTTCCTAATACATTATAGGCATGCCACCCTTTGGACTCCAATCCTCTGGGTGGTTGTCAATTAAGACTATACTACATGCCACATGAGTGGGATGATAAAGCAACACCGAGGCAAACAAATTAATCAGCCAAATCACACCCATTATAGACTTGTGGTTCTACTATTTTTACATCAGAGGTCATCACAAGAACTAGGTCCTTTATTTACTCGGGTGGTATTTGTAACACCGTGGTTATTCAGAAGCCAAGATGTCACCTAAATAATATAACATACAACTATAAAGCGGAAGAATTTAAACAATATTTCATCTAATGACATAAAGAGATCAACATATAATAGAACAAATGCAAGAATATAGTCCGAATCCAACGATAGTTCACAAACTCCAACTATTCAAGTTTAATGAATCCACTAAGATGATTATATCGAAGGAGTAATCAAGGATCACCAGCATTTATTTAATCATCCTTAACATAGAGAAAGATATCATCCAACGTATAACTCTATTTATTACAGTTCATCACTTAACAAATGAAAGACAATAACCAAATCATATTATTGAAACTTGAATATGGTGAAGTGAATAAATAGTGCATGTCTACTCCCACCCAAATGCCATCATCAACGACCACCTAAAATAAACAACAAAGGCAAGAATGAGTACGAGACTCGGCAAGTACAGAGAATAATATGAACTACACTGAACATGAACAATACAGAATCATTAAGAATATGAACATAGAACTGACAGAAACATATGAATGAATGGAATGAATGAACTACACTTTTGCTCTTATACTGGTATAGCTAGTGATACACCTGCCGGTATTTACTTGGGCCCGCATTTAATAAAATGCAGGGATCCAAGGCCCGTATGAAGAACGTTTTCTACGGGAATCCAAATCTGCCCACATTGGAATGCTGGGTCTTACGTGCCCATACTGGAATTGATGGGTCTTTATTTTCCACTCCCGTGGAAGAAACATGAACAAATGAATGAATGGAATGAAACATGAATAATGAAAGACATCATCTCTTTCAACATGGATTAACAGATATGAAAGGAATATGAAGCATTGAATGTAATCGTGGATCATAGAGATAACAGTATGAACACAAGCACTCATCATTCATCAACAGAAAGAATTACAATGTAATTGCCTTCCGCTCTGCGAAGCGTTATGAGGCAAGACGGAAGCTGCTACACTCGAATTTCCCCATCCTACACAAATTAAATATATCTGAATGAAGAACCACGTGAATAGGACCTCGCACGAACCATCTAATCGCAGCATCCTAACCCAAGGATCACAAAGTCGATCTACTCACATAAACCAATATTCTAACAGGACTACAATCTGGACAGCAAGTATAAAATAAATCATAACTAATGATCTGAGACTCGAAATGGAGTTCTCTCAGATCCTATGGAAAGATAACGAACATATCTACAAAATTCTAGTTGGCGATATCTACCAATTTGGCCAAAAGAATATGCTAACAGGTAGATGAAAGTATAAGATTGATTCTGTCTAGACGAAAAAGAAAGCAGTAAAGAACAGATACAACTTTTAATCTACAACTCCGATTAGGGTGTTCTTTAGCATCATGGAAATATTATAAAAACTTCTACAATAACCTAGTTGGGTGGAAACCCTGAATCTACCATTATCTTAATCATATTTTAAAAGACTACTTGACAGTTCATTCTCGTAAGTAATTCAGGATAGCAGTACTAAAATCATCATATCTTTTACTACGAAACTTGGAATGAAGTGATCCTGGACTCTCTGAAAACATGACAAAACCGTCTACGATAAACTAGTTGGCAACGTCGTTTGATTCGGCCTTATAATAAATATAATGATCAGGTGAAATTTCTGTTCCTTCAATCTGTCAGTCAGAAATGCAGCGGTAGTATTAAATCCATAACTTTTGATTGACACAACTACAAATCGTGTTCTTTACCAATCTGGAAAGCTTACTAGATTGCCTACCAAATTTGTGTTGGGGTAACTCTCTTATTCGGGCTCTAAATAAATAATATTGACTACACAAAGTAACTGGTAATCCTCGTCAGCCCTTCTAGACAGTCGCAAATAAACCATCATAACTTCTAGACCGTAACTCCAAATTGTGTGATCTTTATTTATATAGAAAGCTAAGAATGAGAACTACCACTCTCTAGGAGATGACCAATCTAGAAAACGCACACAACCTACCCAAAAACGATGACCAACGTCGCTGTTTCAAACCGATCTACTACTGGTAGTACCAAAATAAATCGATTAATCTACCAAACGATCGGGGATCGAGTTTACCCTTGTCGAAATGCTAGAGATAGATGTCTCACTGCGTGAATGTGCCCTTCCTCTCCTCTTCCTTCCTCCCCTTTCTTCCTTCTCCCCTTTCTTCCTCTTCCTTTCTTCTTCTTCCTTCCTCTCCTTCCTTTCTCCTCTTCTCCTCATCTTGGTAGAGCAACATGGAGGGGGGGCTGCTACAGTGCTGGCGTGCACTGTAGCTACAATAGCATTAGGGTTTTCCCCCTCCTTTTATATGTGGCTGACCCCTCATGGGCCTCCTGGGCCAAGGCCCAATGCCCAGGTTACCGAAAAACTACAGAAATCCCCTTTTTCTTATGTTTAATTTATCTTTTAAGAGCTTTCTTTCTTATAATAAATCTGAGTATTACAGTACTTCCTTATTTCCACTCTGTCTTGCTCTTTCCAGCACCCGCCAAGCTTTCCAACTACCCAAGTTGAAATCTATTTTAGTTTTTCTTTTGTTTCAAAATACTTTTCGAGTCAACATACCAGCTAGGCTCCAACCTCGACTGCTCAAATCTAGTTTTCATGTTTTAAATAATATCTGAGCAAATCATTGCCCGCATATCAATGTATCTAAGCATGGCCAAGTATGATACTTAGATACGGACTTATTAACTATTATGTATATCATTAGTTCTAGGGTGACAAAGGATAGTGTCCAAGTTCAAGGATGTGAATGTTATACCCAATTATCATTAAGGTATTACATGTGAGCTATACCAATATAGTTGTATAAATCATAGCAATGCAATTTTATAATTTAAAAAGAATATAATTGCATTTCAAAATTAGGTGCAACATGTTCAATGTATTGACTCGCCTTACTCAATGTTCTGATAACCTTGGTCTTATTCTTGTTCTATCTCGGACTACTGCCTCATCATGGCTTCCGATTCTAATTACGCAAAGTACGATATAACCTGAGAACATCTAAAAACAACCATATGAAATTCAATAAATCCAAAGCACTTGAAATTGAAGAAAACACTTCAAATGAAAGTCAATAAACCCAAGAGTATTTGAAGTAGGATATGCTTCAAACGAAACTAAACATATCTAATAGATCTTGAAAGAAAAAGGTATTCCAGTTGAAACTAATCACACTCAGTGGAGTTGATGAAGGTAATACTTCAGACGAAGTACATCCAAGAAAGTTGACGAAGGAAATACTTCAAATGGAATGAAGTGCATCCAGGGATAATTGGAATGAAGGAAATACCTTAGACCAAAGCAGATAAATCCAAACTCTACTCGTTTGGTTTAGTGGCAGGGTTTTCGGTTGACAACCAGGCTTAGGGTTAGGTAACCGTTTGATCTGGAGAGAGGGCGCGGGGGATCGGGCTCTCGACAAGTCCGCTGGTGTAAGGAGTTAGGACTACAGTAGGAGGGAGTGAATATTTAGAGGAATATTCTGCATTGGTTATCTAGATAGGAGAGATTACCCAGTTAGGTCGAACTCTCTGTCCCACTTTCAGATCACGGATCACACTTCCACGAGGAGACCATGGCTATGGGTGATAGCTGGAGCCTCTATGATGTTGTTTGGTAGTTGAGTTACTATCACCCACTTAGGAACATCACATCGCTACTCACATATGGTGCCTAGCAGATAGAATGATTTCCTTAGTTATTACTTCCTATTTATTAAGGAAGTTCCATGATAGTAAGGTGATACTTATGTATAGGTTCGGGGTTCATAATTGGTAGACATAAGTTTCACCGATACATGGAGCTAGTTCACTTAATGATTTTTTTATTATTTTATATTTATCAAGGTAGTTCCATGAACCTTAGCTGCAACCTCCAAGCATTGGCTAGATAACAGCCTTACGTCTTTAGTGGTGTCTATGGTTTGGGCTTCATCCTTGCTGTGATCTTTAGCTTCATTATTTCTGTGGCTGGACATACAATAAAGTAACCTATCACACTAGGTTAATCCTCAGCTACAGCATATGCTAATGACTACTTCTAGTTAAGTAGAAAACTATCTTACAAGGCCTATGGCTCTTGCCTACTAGCCTTCACTTAGCTATCGACCCTGCTGTCTTGATTCCTAGAACTACCAGGTAGCTAGGCCATACCTACAGCTAACCTTCATTATGGTTTATCAATAATAAATTTTATTTGGCATTTTATTCCAAATGTCGAAGTCATACTCAGTAGCTTAATCAACTACTAGCATGGTTTATATGTCAATTGACATACATGTCTGTAAATATACTTTTATTCCCTTGCTTATTCTATGTCCTAAGTATATGTGAGCTTATGTCATTATGATTACCAGTTATTGCCTAGGTCCTTGATGTCTTTGACACGACCACAAAACCTAGTTATGTGTGAGGCATACTCGTGATATCGTGATTTCATTGAACTGGACTATGTTAAATGTGCTACCTGTAACATCCCAAAATTTGGTTTGTTTATGTAGCTTTAAAAATAAAAATAACCATTTGAATTTTATTGTTTAAATCCAATATTAATTTGAATTTTCAAAAGTCAAAATAATTTAATGTGAATAATTTACACTTAAATTAAATTAAAAGTTATTTTATTTGGGTTCCTTGAGTTCTAGAGAATTTTTTGGAATTTTATAGGAATTTTTAGAATTTATTTGTTATTTCTTTGAGCTCAGTTTTATTTAAATCAATTTCCTAAATTCAAAAATCATTTTAATTCTGGATTTCTCCTTTGGGCTCAAACCTATGTCTTTGGCGTGCATCTTTTTCTTTCTGGCCTGGCCCGCTCCTTTTCCTCCTTTCCTATTCCGCTTTTGCTTCGGCCCGAGACGTGCGCCAGTCAAGCTCACAGCCCATCCTCCTCCCTTTACTCTTTTTCCTTTTCTTTTCCTCCTTTCACTGCCACGTGGGGTCTGGTTGTCAGCCATGCTTCTTTCTCTAGTATCCTTCTGCCTCACGAGCTCTTCCTTGAGTCCAAATGCTACACGACAGCACCGCTGTGCCTTACACAAATAGTCCCTCTCCGGCACTATATAAGTGCGCCCTTCCGCATCATTTTCTTTGCATCGCGCCCCTCACCCAAAACCCTAAGTCTCCGCCCCGGGTTCATCCTCGTTTTGCTGCAATTCGTTGAAAGAGCCAAGTGAAACCGAAGCCGTTCATCATCGAAATTCATCACAGTCCAAGCCTCTCTGCCCGCATCGTCACCGCCATTGGAATTGCGCTTCCACGTTCTACGTCATGCTGCCACCATCATCTCCGGAGAATCATTAGGCCATCGTAGTCATGTTCTTCCTCAAACCTGGCCACCGCTCTCCACCTCGATCTCCTTTTTGGTGAGTCCTCCCGCCCTTTTGAGCATGTCATAATGCGTTCCATGTCCCTCTCACTGACCCCCACCTCTATTTTGTCCTCTCTGTCGCCAAGATGCTGCCGCCACCTTTCTTCTTCTTCTCTGGTCATCTCTATCTCACTACCGTTCCAGTCGCTCTCCAGCAACCCAAAGGTGGTCTTGGAGTTCCCCTTGCCATCGTCGTCCCGGTGGTCACCTTTCCTATCTTCGGGCGCCATCCAATCGTCGTCGCCGCCGCACCAGAAGCCTCCTCCACTGCCAAAGTCGTCGTCGCCGATGAACCATCGCCACATTTGCCTTGCATCCACCACCCAAAGGATCATCTCTTCCCTGATCCCGTTTTTGCCAACGGTTGCCATCGCTTCACCGCCATTTTCCATCGCCACCATCAAACCCGAGCACCACCATGACTCCCCTATTTACTCTCCCTAGTCATCACTCTCTTTCTCTCTATGTCTTGTGGGTCCCAACTGTCATTCTCTCTCTATGCTTAGCCTCTCTCTCACTTCTACATTTGTCCCACATGTCATCCTCTCTTTCAATTCTCTCTCACTTGCAGGTGGACCCCACTTGTAAGTTCCAGATTTCTTTTTATTTTATTTTCCAGCCGAAGGAATATTTTAGGAATATTCTTTTCCCTCTTCCTTTTCCTTTAAGCAAATCTTAGAGATCTGGTTCTCCTCCGTCCAAACTCCGATTCAATCTATTCAAATTCCTAAATTCATCTAAAATTGAGCTATTTATTTTAGATTTCATTTTAATGTTTCTGGAATTTATTTTATTTATTTTGAATTTATTTATTCTCCGCATGTTGTTTTCTCTCTCGTTAGACAATCTGTTTCACGGAGCTAGAGCCAAAGCAAACTTTGAAGATCCAAGTATGGTAATTGAGCAAAGCCAAAGCCAAGGCAAGTCATAGTCCTTTGATCATATTGAACCTATGATTTGAAAAAGTATATTTTTTTATATCAATTGCAGGCTATCTTTATATCAACTGTTTTGGGATTAGTTTTCACCTATTTGTCATTATGCCTCCATTGAACTTTTGAATGCCATGAATTATTTGTCACCATAGCATGGTTAATTTTAGTTTGATATGTTTGTATCACCAACATGGGTATCGTACAGATTCTTAATCAAGTTTAGATGCGATGGGTTCATTATCACATGTACAAATAATGTTGAATTTGATTTAATGAGATATGGAATTGTGACAGTTAGCCACTGTTGTTAAAATTTGTGTAGCATAATAGGGTATGTCATTAGTCTTGGTTAAACAAAATGATTTTCGCTCGGGCGAGCGATTGTGCAGTGTGGGTGTGGTTGAGTACACGTTGTGGGTTTGTGGTAGACTCGCCTGAATAACCTGTCAAGGACATAATCTTGTACGCCATTGAACTGAGCCTTATCGTACAACCTCATGCCTGGTATAGGATGGGCCTAGCTTAGTAAGTTGTGGAGTTTTAGCATTGTCTACTTAGGCAGTATATGGGTGGAGGTGTGTACCCTTTCTAAGGTCACATCTATGGGTAGGGATTACTGTCTCCAAGTCCAACGGTGTGTGTCAAACCAACAGTGAGGTTGGGGTGACAGTATGCACATCGGGAGAGTCAATGGTTGAGATGAAACTTCTGAAAGGTTTTGTTGTGATCAGCTCAATACAAGTTGATTGCATTTTCTGAGTAAAGTGTACAACCTATGCAGAGTGTTAATTATTCTATTCAAATAGCCACGTCCTCGGTTATGGACATATCCGGGGATTTCACATAAGAGGTAGAGTTTCTTTATAAAAATATCTCAGCGTGTGAATGAGAAGTTCACTTGATGAATATAATGCTCGTTTGGTGAATGGGCAATTCACATGATGGTTTGTGTCGATTGATGAATATGGAATTCACTTATTGGTTTGGTTGGGAAGTTCACTGGTTATTTCAAAGCAATTGTTTATTTACTTATTTTTCTTTTCTATTACCTATTTTAATCTATTTATTGTATTTATTGTCAATACTGCTTTCTACAAAAGAACCATACAGCTAATCCCTTATTCAAGCCTTGCATGAATATTATTTGTATATTTTTTCCCTACGACTTGCTAAGTACTTTATGTGCTCATGACTTCAAACTAAGCTGCTCAGTTGAAGAATACCAAGCTGCTCAAGGGTTCTACAAACATGAGTTTTGTGAAGACTTCATGGATTAGGATGTGTTCTCCACTCGATTGCCTGTGGGCATGTTGATTGGTCTCTCCACGTTTTCCCGTTCTGCTGTAAAAGTTTATTTGTTTCTTTAGCCCTACATGGCAAGTTAAGTAAACATTATCCATAAGGTCCAATGATTATTACTATTTGTTATTTTGAGATCTTTTTAGTTAAATTGATAAATAGATGGTATTTCATCGATATTTCCTGTGTGAGCTAACTACTGATCTGGGACTAATTCAGAATACAAAGAGCATTTTGGATATGTAAATCTGGGTCCTGACACTACCTCTCAACATAGTCACTGTTAATGACCTAGGATTGATAGCCACCTAAACATTCCTTACTGTTTATATGACTAGTCCTTATCAAGGTGCTCATTCGATGGTTCGACACCATCTTACTCAAAGGTCCTAGTTTACTTTAGTTATTCATATTATGTTACCTAGTTTCAATTAAAGTCTTTTACCATTACACTTTACTTGGCATCGTAAGGTACTCAACCATATATTAGGGGATCCTAGGGCTGTCGCCTAGGGTTAGGATACCCATGAAAGAATTCAAGTTGCATTAAAAAATTCAAATGAACAGTAAAATGAATGTTTTCAATTTTATTAGGTAAGTTTTGAATTTATATAAATTTATTTGGCTGAGTTTTGAAAGGTCCTCACGGCCGGTAATGGCGGAGCACACGGAATTAGAGCAGGGAAGAAAGGAAGGTAGGAGAAGGCGATAACAGGTGGGCCATGGGTGGCGGTGAGAGGAGAGAAAGGAAAGAGAGAGGGAGAGACTGACGGGGTTGGTCCACCAGTCAGTGAGAGAAGGAGGGGGAAGAGGTGGTGCAGGCAGATTGGGCCGAGCACATGGAAAAGGAGATGGGCCGAATGAGATTCGACCTCAAGGGGTTTTTTCTGGATTTTAATTGATTTAATAATTTCAGAAATTTAGTTAGTTCAATTGGCTTTAGAAAATAGCAAATAAAGTCCAACAATTATGAAAACATTTATAGAAATTCCATGAGTTATTTTGAACTTATTTAAATTATTTCCAACTTAAAGTTGGCTTTTCATTTTGTATAGAAATTATTTTTAATTTCTGGAAAATAGGAAAAACCCTTTTAAAATCTAGAAATTCAAGAAATTAATTAAAATTTTCCTTTTCACTTTAAATCCAAGAAAATCCCAGAAAACTCAATAAATTTTATTTTTACTTTAAAAAATAAATAATTGATTTTGTTTTGTTTATAGCTTTTTTACCTTTTAACCAAGAAAACTCTTTTTAAGTTACACAAAATCAAGAGAATTCTTTGACAGCCAGAAAATCCAATAAAATAATACCTTTATTAATTTTATTTTGGTAACATAACTTTAGGATGTTACATTATTCCAAATGTCGAAGTCACACTCGGTTTCTTAATAAACTACTAGCATGGTTTATATGTCAATTGACATACATGTCTATACATATACTTTTTATTCCCTTGCTTATTCCATGTCCTAAGTATATGTGAGCTAATGCCATTATGATTACCAGTTACTGCCTAGGTCCTTGGTGTCTTTGACACGACTGCAAAACCTAGTTATGCGTGAGGCATACTTGTCATATTGTGTTTCCATTGAACTAGACTATGTTGAATGTTCTACCTCTCAACTTAGTCATTGTTAATGACCTAGGTTTAATAGCCACCTAAGCATTCTGTACTGTTTACATGACTACTCCTTATCGAGGTGCTCATTCGATGGTTCGAGATGATCTTACTCAGAGGTCTTAGTTTACTTTAGTTATTCATGTTGTGTTAACTAGTTTCAATTAAGGTCTTTTTCCATTACACTTTACTTGGCATCGTAAGGTAGTTAAAATTATGTTACGGGATGCTAGGGATATCGCCTAGGGTTCGAATACCCATGAAAGAATTCAAATTGCATTCAAAAAATTAAATGATCTCCAAAATGGATGTTTTCTGGTTTATTGTGTAGGGTTTGATTTTAGATAAATTTAAAAACAATAATCGTTCAATTTGAATTTACGAGGGAGAACATGCTCTCCAAAGTTTTAAATCCACGAAATAAATAGAGGAGAGAGAGTCCTCTCTCTGACAGGTGGGGCCCTCGGGATTGTCCTTTTCTTTTTGGTTTATTTTCTATTTGGAAAAATGCCCTAGTGGATGACATGTGGGCCCTTGCAATTTTCATTTTCTTTTTATTTATTTTGTTTAAAGAATTTGATCACAGCCACTAATAGGTGGGGCCCTACTGTCATGGACCCAGCCCATGTGAATAGTGCATGAACTGAGGGCCCACGGTCTCTATGTCAGTTACTATGCTAGTCTACACTGTGCACTCCGCATGTCAGAGACTCGGCATATGTTTTACTTCCTAATTACACTTTACTTAACCACAAATGAACCCACACGTCATACCACTTAGTCGCTAGTTAATCGTTGTCTTAAGACGTCATTATGGCTTAGTAACCTTGCCACAGTAAACTAGTGTTCTCCCCCCAATCCATCCAAAATAAGGGAAGCGCTGGGCCTTAGGAGCATCCCGAGTTGCCCAAAATGGGATGTCTCGACTTCGGCCGCCCGGATGGTGCCGACAGTGAGGGCCATGGCAACTTGTGCTGGCGGCGACGATCTAGTCGACGCTGGATCCGGTCGGTCGGCGGCTAATCCCGCTGACGGCAGTCCACACCACTATCCATGCCCCTAAGGGGTCCTATACGTGTATCCCACACGGTGCATGGTGCTTTGTGCATTGCTGCCCACGGCGACCGACGCTGGGGACGAAGGGGCCTATAGCTACTCCTACTCCTAGAACATGGAATGACGTGGTTATCTTGGTCAATCCAGTCCTGATGGCGACGTTGGATGGTGGAGGGAGACGACGGTGCAGCGCGGGCTTGACAGTGCCGAGGAAGAAGACGGGGCTAAGGTAGGCGTTTCTATTGAAGAAAGGACAAGTGACAGTGAGATTTCAGAAAACGGGGCCAAGGTGATGCCATGGTCATGATGACAAAGATGGGGACTCACCGAAGAACTTGTATGGCGTGGAGGAATGGGGCAGCGCAACCGGCTAAGCGGGCAGAGTGTAGGAAGACGAGAGTCGACAGCGGCCCTGTGAATAAGAAGTGGAGGGGAAGTGAGAACGAGGTAATGGAGTTCATTGCGGTCCCGAAACGATGACCAGGGGCGGCGAGAACTCACTGTAACATCCCAAATGTGGATTTGTGTTTCAAATGTAAGAAAATGAGAAGAAATTAAAAATTTTCTTGCATCTTGAAGTCTTTGGGCATTCCTGTAATTCTTGAAAAAGAATTATGGAAATCAAAAATCATAATCCTCAATTGACTCCAATCAAAAACCTCCTCGGGCAAAGATCTTGTGCCAAACCTCTGTGAATATTTTTCCTGAGTACTAGGGAGGCTTGGTAATACCTCTGAATTACTTCATGATTTTTAAAAAATTATTTGATAATTTTGGAGGCAAGTCAAACCAAGTCAAAGCTTGGTCAAACCCTATTTCACACCTTCTGGAATTTCTTGAGAAAAATGCAACGCATAAAAATCTCTGAAAATTTTATGTGAGGTTAATCCTTAAGTCAGAAACCTTAAGTTAAAATTTCATAATTTTTGGAGCTAATTTTCTACCTTAAGAAAATCCTCCAAAAATTAGCTGTTAATTCAAACCCTAGCTGGTTTTCACTGTTCCTTGGGTGCGAGTCAGACTCGGGCACGAGCCACTTGACTCGGCCCAGTCAACTAACTGCACCGCCACGGTCGATCGAGCGCGAGCGTTGTGGGTCGTTGGATCGGCATCAAACGGCCCACGATCGCGTGAACGTTCGGACCATCCGAGCGCGTCGATCCATGTATATCGTAGGATTCTAGATCGATGGCTCAGATTTGCGTGAACGTTTGGACCGTCCGAATGCCTCACGCAGTATGAGCCGTAGGATCCAGATCAACGGCCCGGGTTAAGTGAACGTTCGAACCGTTACAATCGCCCCGTTTCATTTGAACCGTTCGATTTAGATCCAACGGTGGCCGCGTCGTCTCCTTCCTCGCGTCAGAGCAAGCGTGCGGTCGAGTCAAAGCCATGGCGTGTGCAGAAATGGAGCATCGTTGGGTCACCTCGGTGGTCACCTTTAAACGGCTCTCTCTGCTCGCATTAAATGCCCGTCGTGCACCGCCCTCAAATGTCCATTGCTCAACTGCTCCCATCACTCTCAGTGCTTCCATGGCCGGTTTGACCCGAGGAGATTTTTGGTCGTTGCTCTCTGCCATCTCAGGTATATAAGCTCCATTGCTTCCCCTTTAGCTTCCTTTAGCATTTCCACACCTCTAGCGAGCACCTCAGTGTTTGTTTGAGCTGCATCCTCCCGAAAGCACTTCTGCCGCCATTGCTGAGCTTCAAGCTCATGGTGAAAACGGTACCACAGTGGCTCTCTCTTTCCATTTCTTGTTCCCTCAGTTCCCTCTTTACTCTCTTGAGCTTAACCCTCACTTAATTTCACTTATCTTACTCAGGGCTTGACTGAATTTGGATTTCCCTATTTTCGGCCGAAAGCACCATTTTTCGTCGCCGGAGCAGCTTCAACCTTCTCTGTGCATCTCCAGTGCTAAGGTAGCTCCACATTAGTCCCTAGATGCTTGGCACACGCTTACTTGGACCGCAGCAGAGCTCATTTGCATTTTTCGTTTTTTGGCCGTTTTGGTCATCTCTGTCAACTCCAGCTTGCCGGCGTTCTAGACCGCCGCAGCCGCAATTTTTGGTCCCATTGTGTGCGCAAAACTATTGCGGGTCCATTTTGGGCCTTAGCTCGCGCCGCCGTGACCAGAGTCGCCGGCGGTGACCCTCCTTTCGCCGTCGTTTTGTCGGACAAAACTGGGCGCAAGCTTTTGAACGTGGTTCGCTGTGGACCGTCGATCTTTAGATCTACGACCCAGGATCACGTGAACGTTCAGATCGCTCGAACGCTTTGATCTGTTGACCGTTGGATCCAAGATCAACGGTCCCGATTCGAGTAAATGTTCGGACCGTCCGAACGGTTCGATCCACGTGAATCGTTGGATCCAAGATCAATGGCTCATGTGCGTGTGAACGTTCGGACCGCCCGAACGCTTCGATCCACGTGAACCGTTGGATCCAAATCCAACGATGAACGTAGGAGCCGCGTGCGCGCGCGTTGCCCCGTGGACTTGGACCGTTGGATCCAAGATCAACGATCCAAGTTCGTCCACGTCCTGTTAATCTCAGATTTTTCCCGAAAGGATTATTTGTCAACTGAAAAATGTAATTAACTTGTAAAATGTATAACTATGTCATTTTAATTCCTTCTCAGTTGATTCAAATTTTGTTAGTTATATTTTTAACTAAACTTTAATCTAAAAATGTTTCTAACCTCATTGTAGCTCCAGAAATTTTTGCGAGGATTTTAGTTGTAATGAATAGTAGCATTTGTGATTTATAAGGCTGAGCAGACTTGTTTTGCTCATATATTTTGCATTAATAATCCAAATCAATTGGTTCTTATTGCTAAATTCCTTATAAATCATGCTCTTGCTGCTGTAAAATTTTCAAAGCATTCAGAGAAAATTTCATGTTGAGTCTTTGTGTTTTCTTCGTTCTTATCGGTTCTTTTTCGCTTTCTCGTTAGGTTCCGAAGAGCACATTGATAATCTAAGTGATCCTCTGCAACATCTTGAACAGCAGCAACCAGGCAAGCAGTTTGATCATATTAATCCCAGTATTTTTCAAGTCTAATATATTGGTTGCAAACTGTATGTATGCATTGCTATGTTGTGTTAAATTATGGTTAGTGCCTATAGTTGCATAATCTGTAGGAATTGATTATCCTCTACTACCATGAGCCTAGGTTATTTGCTGTGATTTTAGTTCGATGGATGAGCTCTTGTCACTTAGTAGATTGCGAATTGAAATTGCTTAGAAATGCTTAGTTTCGGTAGTAATGGGCGATCATCGATTTAGTCGATGATCTTGATCACACATCTATTTATTATTCCATTATGTCCAGCACTTGTGCTTTGTTACTTTGTAAAGTCAAAAACTGAAAATAAAATTATTTTAGACTTGGGCACAATGGTAGGCTGGAGGGGAAGGGGAGTCGATGGCCTGAGCGTCGCGCGACGGGACAACAGTGGGTGAAGCGACATGGGCAACAGTGGCTCGAAGGCGGCATGAAGTGAGGTTTGACTGACGGGCAAGGCATGGCCACAGGAGCGGCGATGGGAGGCGAGCAGGTGGCGAGGGCGATAGAAGCAGGTGGCACGGCAGGCGCCAGCGGGTGTTGGTGGCCGGGTGTGGACGTAGTCGGGAGAAGGAGCAGAGGAAGGCGAAAGAAGAAGAAGGGGCTTGAGAGTGGGTCAGGAGAAACAGGAGAAAAGGAAAGGAAAGGAAAGGAAAAGAAAAGGGTTGAAAGAAAAGAAAAGATGATGACGTCGATCAGATACTTTTACGCTGCGGGTTCAAATGATGATGGCGACCATTACTAGGGTTTAATCCAACTAGTTTCTCAGAGAGTGAGGCATGCTTCTTTGGTTTTGAGTGCCTCTTTATCGTTACTCCCACTGCAAACTTTATGTTATGTGAAATATTTGGCCGGTCAGCTCGTATATTGAAAATTTGGTTACGTGTGACTTAATTTCAGTTGTTTATTTAGATTGCAATATCTTGTTTTATTTATTAATGTATGTATGTGGTATGAATGTTGTTGAATGTATGTGCTAACTACTGATCGTGAGACTAGTACAGTAAACGCATATGGGTCTGGAATCTAACAATTTCGTGTCTCAACATGCTGCCACCTCAACACCCTAAGAGAGAGAGAAAATGACTCCAAAAAGAGAACTTAATTGGGAAGCAAGGGTGGCACGGCAAGTGGCGTGAATCGGTGTCGTCAGCCTGGCTCGGAGGCAGTGGCATGTAAAAGAACGGTTGGAGATCAACATTCTAGATGCAATTTGGAACGTGGCTTTAGAAGAGTTCGCAACCAAATGATTTCCATTGTACGTGATCAAACAGAGCCAACAGCAAAATTGCACTCCTGTGTGCAATTTTGCTGTCAGTTTATAGGAACATAGCGCACATTAAGATCCATACATCAAGAATGATACAGACCAGAAACCCCCCTTTAAAATAATCTCCAGGGCAGCCTACCAGAAATCCCCCTTCAAGATAATCTCCGGACCAGAAATCCACCGTCTCTTACATCAAGGCCTCAAAATGCATGAGGGTACAAGTCAAACGGAGATGCCCAAGGTGAAGCCAAACACACTCGACCTTCAGATTGCACGCGTGTGCAATTCTGCAGCAATTTTATTGGAATAAAGTGCATATATACTAAGCTGCGCCCATGCATGAATCACGACATACAACAGACAGTCTGCTCCCAAAATATGCTCTAGACAACTAACTTGAAAACTAAAACTTTGTAGGAATGTTTTCAGTGAGCTTCTTAATGGAGGGCCTCGATATCAGCTTCTCCCACCACGCCTTCACACGAGGGTACGAGTCGAACAGAGACGCGTAAGGCGTCGCCATGAAGTAGAATGTGTATGAGAAATGGTTGAGATCAGCGAAGCTGACGAAATCCCCAGCCAAGTACTCGTGCTTCGACAGATGAGCTTCGTAAACCTCGAGCACCTTCTTGAGTTTCTCCACGCTCTCGTCCACAACCTTTTGGTTTGTCGGAGCCCCGTGCAGGCGAGGGAATATAAGACACTCGTACACGATAGGCGTGATGGCTGGGCTGTAATGGTGAACCTCGACTTCTGTCCACATGTCCACCATGGCTGCTTCTTTCGTATTTCCTTCCCTTAGTAGGTCGATTCTGTCCGTCTTGTGTTTGCGAAGCATGTACTTTGCAATGGCGCGTGACTCTGAGAACGCACGAGTTAACCAAAACTGAAAGCGGTAATTACGAGAGAGCATGAATGAACCACACGTTTCTATGATGAATTAGATCCACCGGGTCAATCCGAGGACGCCTACGAAAAGGTTGTTTGGATTTGGGAAAAGTTTGCTTGGATTTAGGAAAAGTTAGTTTGGATTTATGAAATTGATCAAACGATACCGATACCTTGAAAGGGGAACTTCTCGTATCCAAGGAAGCTTATTACACCTTATTTACCCTTTTACCAAATCTCCTAGAAAACTTCAAACCCCAGCTGAGCCAAATAAACACAGCTTCATTCGGAAAGTTTGAGTAGCTTTTACATAAAAAAAATCTTTGTAAGTTTTTCTATTGACACTCGAGCCATGGATTTAGAGCTACATGACACGTGTGCCACACCAGTATAACTAGCCACTGCAGGTCAGTGAAAATCATTACAAGGTAGGAGGATGTTAGTAGTTAAGTGAAGCTTACCGAAGAGTACGAGATCCCCATCCTGGAAAGCCGGGATTTTTCCGAACGGCTGCGAGGGAGAGAGAAAGAAAAACCATTACAAACGAACTAAACAAACCAAGTACGACCTCTTCTTCCCTACATATCTAAGAGCTGACGATGACGACAGGAGAGAGGAAAGACAAGTGACCAGAGAGAATTCAGAAGTTGAGGTTACATTTCGGAGGAGGTGCTCGGGGCTCTTGTGCTCGCCTGCGACGACGTCGACGTTGACGACCTTGTACTTGGCGCCGACCTCCTCCAGGCACACCAGCACCCGCGACACGTTCGCGAACCCCGGCGGCCCGAACACCTTCACCGGCATCGACATGCTCGCTGCTACCGAGTGAAGAAGAAGAAGAAGAAGAAGAGAAGAAGAAGAAAATGTCTACAATTAAGTTTCAGTACAACACATCATGCAGTTCCCCGATCAAAAGTCGACTTGTGCTGCTGTTATTGGCTCGATGATGTGGGTGTAGCACTGTAGGCTACAGCCTGTAGCTACTGATATTTGTTTTTTGATGGACTGTGGATAGCGACATTTACTGTAGATCTGCATTGAATTCTTCCGGGCGGATGATCTAATTCCGTTGCTGTGAGGTAACGTGGTATGGTACGGTGGGCCAGTACTAGCTAGTGCTTTTGATAGGAGTTTTGTGGGCCTGTGGCCCCACAAGGGGCTATATGCCCATCTACATATTTGTCACGTACAATATCACTGAGTTTCTGTGGTTATCATGGATCAGATCGTGAAGAGGCCACACGGAAGAGTACCATATAGGATGCTGGGCTACATGTGATACGCGTGCAGATGAGATGGGAAAGATGGACGAACCAAGCAACACGAATAGGTATATGTAGTAGTACACAGAGTGACAAACGATCAAGGGATTGGGAATTCATGTGGGTTTGTTTCCCCAAGTTTACCATCGAAACATGGGGCCAAGCACACCGTGCCTAGATTTGCATGCTGGGCCTATTCACTTTTTGCCAAAATTACGAGAGAAAATAAAGACCTTGAAGTACTGTGCATGCGGCATCACCATAAAATACTTCTGTGTATCTATCATTCTATCTATGTTTCCATAATAATCGGACAATAATCCTACCAGAGAAAATATAAAAATTACTACGTTAATTGAAAAAAAATTAGCTAAAAATCCCCACGCTAATATAAAAATAAAAACATTGGTAATTGTCGTAGGGGCGGCCCCACCGGCTCTAACGGCAGCTGAAGCCATCGTCAAACCCGCAGGGGAGAACCCTAGGTGAAAGTCCACGCTAGGCGGTGCCGGTGTCGGTGAGGCCGGTAGCAGTCCTTGGGCGACTCGGGCAAGACCAAGCACCCCCCCCCCCCCCGGGGTCCACAGGGCCCCGCGAGCCCAGACAAGATGGGTCCTCCGGCCCACCTCCGGGAAAGATTCGAAGCACTCCCGGAGGATCCCAGGGGCCCCGTGAGGCCCAGGACAATAAGTCCTCCGGGCCACCTCCGAGCAAGATTCGAAGCACTCCCGGAGGGTCCCTGGGGCCTCGCGAGGCCCAGGACAACAGGTCCTCCAGGCCACCTTCGGGGAAGATCCGAAGCACTTCCGGAGTATCCCCAGGGCCCCGCGAGGCCCAGGACAGCAGGTGTAGGACCGAAAAGGCGACTAGAGGGGGGTGAATAGACGCTTTCTTAATTTTCGTCTTATCAAATTCAACACGGACCTTTCTTCAATAGCTATGAGAGCTAAGAAGATCAGTAGAAGCACAGAGGAAGCCTTGTGCTGAATTCGATCAACCCCTTAAACAACCAACTATAAAACTGGAGATTTAGCTTACTAGGCGGTCGGCGATGGGTGTTTACTGGATCGATGATGGCGTCGATCTGCTCGTTCAAGGTCGATCGGCCGCAGTATAAAATCGGTCGGACCGATTTAGTCCAGTACCACTGCAGATTGCCCAAATCCAAAACGAAAATTGATCCAACTTTTGATTCAACCGATGAAACTTAACCAAACATGGAGCACACCTCCCTAAGGATATCTGGGACCTATTCCAAGCGACGATCGTCCAGATCCCTGTTAAATAATTGATCTCTTTAGGTTTTACCAAAGGAGTGTCCAAAACCTAGCAAAATGAAAATCTTGATCCAAAACTTGCTTGTGGGGGATTGATGATCTAGATGATTCTAGGAGTATTCCCATACATCATAGCAAGGTAAAATAGGTCAAGAGACCAAACAAAAACAACCGGATCAAGGAAGCACCACAATCATCAAAAGAGAGAAGAAAACACATGACACTTCATCTTTGAACACACATCCATAGATTGATTCAAGATGTTGCTTGTCAAACCCACTCCCTCAAGGAGGACAAGAGCTCAATCAAAGAGCACACAAACAAATTTTAACCCTAGCCTCTCCTCTCCTCTCCAAACCCTAGAAAACTTGGAGTTTTTCCAAATGAGTGCTTGTGGGCTATTTCCAACTCCCCCTTCTATTTAAAGGAAGGCCTAGGGTTTCTAGTGGGCTCCCATTAAGGCCCAATACAAATGGGACACATACACACACAAATATGTTGAAACAATCGCCTACTTCACCACGTGTAGGTTGATCAGCGGCTCTCATCATGTCGGCAAGTCTCTCCCATCCGAATCCTATCGGAACCTCCAAGGCACTTGCACCGACTCCCGCACCGCTTGATCCAACCAGCTGCAACGAACTGCCCATTCGAACCATCTTGTCCATTATGCACCATGCTTGAGTCACACGACCTCACCCGACATCCATGATCGTTCTGGACCTCAGCTCTCCAAACTTAGTCCTGATCTTCCTCACCGTTGATGTCGTTGACCTGCAAGCCACCAGCACAGCAATAGACAAAGAAATCGTCTCCGGGAACAAGTTCTTCACAACTTGACCCACATTAGCTCAACAATGCAATATGCAACAATAAAGCATTGAAACTCATACATTAAACTTATCCAAAACACAACAATGCCAAAATGGCCGAAGTGCAAGTGGAAGCCGGTCTGACCGCCCTACCCAACCGGTCGGACCGATTTACAACCGGTTTGACCGATTTCATAACTCCGGTCAGACCGCTCCAAATGACTTAGCCAAATTTTCAACTTGAAAATCTGAAACTCTCTGGAATTTTCAAACGAATAGAACTTTTGACTGGGCGCTCCAAAAATTATGTGACTACATCTAGGAGACTCCCCTCTCTTGCCTACATAACCTATTTTTGGCCTAGCTCAAAAATCCATCATGAACCGTGGCCGGTCGGACCGGCAATGCTTGCCGGTCGAACTGCCACACGGTCGGTCGGACCGGCTGTAACCTGACAGCACAGGAGTTTCCCGAAAACACGAGATTCGGCAAACCAACAACGCCATTGCCAATTGACTCATCATCCTAAGATCATGCACATATCCCCGTGATATCCACAATCTCCCCCTTGATGAACACATTGGCAATTTCTCAGAAAATGTAAGTTTGTGGTTTGAAAAATAAAAACTCGCAGTTTTCGCGCAAAGGCACAACTTGATCCATAAGCAAGAGAAAGCCTAGGAAATGACCAAGCTGGCTTCAGAATAGCATAGGCAAGTGAGATAAGGCAAGAAGAGCACAAAAAGTTTCAATTTTCAGAAAGTAGCCAAAATCTCACTTTGGTCCATATGAAAGAACACTTGTTCTATTTGACCTTTGATCATTGTGAGTCTTCTAGAATTGCAAATATAATCAGAAAATGCAATAAAACCAAGAGACTCCACTCACTATGATCACAAATTTCCATAAACTTTATTTCCCCCTTAAGACTCCAAAAAACTCTAAAAGCACATTTTTACCAATCTTTCTCCCCCTTTGACAATGAATTCATCAAGGTGCATGGGAAAAGATAGAGAATGAAGGAATGGCTGAGTTTTTCAATTTGTGTTTTTGAACTTTAGTAAAAAGGAGTCATGACCATTATCTATGAAGACAGTACAAGTATTACACCAAGCCATATTATGTGAAGAAGCTATGTTCAATCATAGCAAAACATGTACAGCAAAGCTAATACCAAACTAGCAATAATCTGAGATTAAAATAATTGATACCATGAAAAGTTGTTCAATATCATAGTTTCACTAAAAGCATCTAAAAATGAGTCAAGTCATGTCTATAAGTCAAGGTGCATGGGAAAAGATAGAGAATGAAGGAATGACTGAGTTTTTCAATTTGTGTTTTTGAACTTTAGTAAAAAGGAGTCATGACCATTATCCATGAAGACAGTACAAGTATTACACCAAGCCATATTATGTGAAGAAGCTGTGTTCAATCATAGCAAAACATGTACAGCAAAGCTAATACCAAACTAGCAATAATCTGAGATTAAAATAATTGATACCATGAAAAGTTGTTCAATATCATAGTTTCACTAAAAGCATCTAAAAATAAGTCAAGTCATGTCTATAAGCAAAATGGAGACCAGAAACTAGAAACTAAGGCATTTTGAGCATTATAAGTTCAATTATGAAGCAATTTGTTCAAGCACTTAGAAATTTGAGCATTTTGCAGAAAATAATTTCTTAGCATTGTGCTAGATCTCAAGCCTTGCCGCGACCATCTCAAGCATGAAGCTTAAAAGAATGGTCTAGGTCATCCAAAACTCCCCCTGAGTTCATGCCTAGTACAATGGCAAGCAGTCTCATGAGAAAGAATTGGTGAGATCAGTTTTTTCGCACAGAAAATCTCATTCTTCATTTGCTTGACTTAAGAATTAATCAAAGCTCATTTTACATCTCAAAATAAGTTCAAGACTCAATTTAACCTATATGACATGGCATGAATCATGAGAGGATCACTAGAGCAAAACTAGTCATAAGATCCAACAAGACATGATTTGATTCAATTTGCTCACAGATATAAAGCTAGCAAGGCAAAAGCTAAGCTAAACAAGAAAAGCCATAAAAGAAGTCTAGCAGACTATCACAAAACATGGCATGGTATAAAATATGAAAACAAGCCATTCAAGGATAATAATCAAAGCTCCACAAGTTTATATTACAATGCAAGATGATTGAATTTTAAAATGCATTATGATACAATGAATGCAAAAAGAGCAAACTCCCTCAAAACAGCAGAATAGGACTAACAACCTCTAACTCTCCCCGTAAAGTAGCAAAACGAGAAGAATCAAGCGCTTTAGTGAAAATATCTGCAAGCTATTGCTCTGACTCTAAAAAGTGAAGCACAACATCACCCTTCTCAACATGGTCTCTAAGAAAATGGTATCGAATATCAATGTGTTTAGTCCTAAAATGTTGCACTGGGTTTTTGGCAATGTTTATGGCAGGGGTGTTGTCACAGAAAAGAGGAACACTTCCCAAAAATAACCCATAGTCCTACAGCGTGGATAAGATCCAGAGAACCTGAGAGCAACCACTGGCTGCAGCTACATACTCGGCCTCGGCTGTGGACTGTGCAACAGAAGACTGTTTTCTAAAAGACCAAGAGATAAGGGATGTGCCTAAGAAATGACAAGTGGCAGAAGTACTCTTCCTATCCACTCTACACCCCGCAAAATCAGCATCAGAAAATGCTCGAATAGAGAGAGTAGAAGAAGAAGAATATCACAGTCCAAAGTCAAGAGTATCTTGAAGGTACCTGAAGATGCGACGTACTGCTTGACGATGAGAAGCACGAGGGGAAGCCTGAAAGCGAGCACACAGATATACAACAAATTGTATGTCCGGCCTCGACGCTGTGAGCTAGAGGAGTGAGCCAATCATACTGCGGTACTTCTTCTAGTCCACGGGCTCTCCATCTTCATCAGGGTCCAGCACGGTGGTTGTGGCAATGGGAGTAGACATTGGCCTACTACTTCCCATATCGAAGCGCCAAAGAAGGTCCTTTGTATACTTACTCTGGTGAATGAAGGTGCCTTCTTTCAGTTGCTTAACTTGAAGACCAAGGAAGAATGTCAACTCTCCCATCATGCTCATCTCAAACTCACTGCTCATAGAATCTGAAAATCTAGACACCAAAACATGAGAAGAACCACCGAATATGATACCATCCACATAAATCTGAACCAACAAAAAATCACTGCCATGCCTGAGAGTGAACAAGGTTTTATCAACTATTCCTATTTTGAAATCATTTTCAAGCAAGAAACTCTTAAGCCTGTCATACCAAGCTCTAGGAGCTTGCTTCAATCCATACAAGGCTTTAGAGATTTTAAAAATATGGTTTGGGAATTTATGGTTTTCAAAACCAGGTGGTTGCTTGACAAAGACCTCTTCTTCTATGAAACCATTTAAGAAAGCACTTTTAACATCCATTTCAAAAAACTTGAAACCCTTGGATGTTACAAATGCTAGTAAAATGCGAATGGCTTCCAATCTAGCTATAGGAGCAAAGGTCTCTTCAAAGTCTAAGCCTTCTACCTGGGAATAACCTTGAGCTACAAGTCTAGCCTTATTGCGAACAACCAACCCATCCTCACTTTGCTTATTTTTAAAAATCTATTTTGTTCCAATAACATGAGAATTAGAAGGAGGCTCAACTAAGGTCCAGACTTTGTTTCTTTCAAAATTTTCAAGCTCTTCATGCATGGCATTGACCCAAGAAGCATCAGATAAAGTATGGGTGTATCTCCGGGTTCAAAAGAAGCGACAAAAGCAGAATGTGTATGAGAATCAGGAGAAATAAACCTGGAGCAAGTGACTCGCTCTTGAAGATCCCCAATCATCTGCTCAGGTGGATGCAGTCGCTGAATGTGAAGAGGAGCTCCTGGTGCAGAAGTGGCCTCTACCCCATGAGTTGTGGAGGTGGAACAAAGCCACTCAAGTCGTCGGTGAAGATAGGAGGAGGCTACTCAGCTGAAGCTGGAGTAGTAGAAGTAGGCTCTCCAACCCTCTTAGAAGTGATTGGAGGATGTATATGGTCCTCATTCTCAGAGTCATCATCGACGAAGATGCTTTCTTGAATTTCAGGAACCTGTGTACCTGTAACATCGGGTCTAGTACCAGGACTAGTCTCATCAAAAGTGACTTCGCAAGTCTCAACAATTTTGTTAGTGACAAAATTAAATACGCGATAGCCACGAGAATGAGCAGGATATCCAAGAAAAATACCATCAGAACATCTGGATTCAAATTTATCAAGGTTGCCATGTTTAAGAATGAAGCACTTGCAACCAAAAATTTTGAAATGAGAGACTTTAGGTGAATGACCAAATCTAAGCTCAAAAAAAGTCTTCCCAACACAGATCTCAAGAAAACCCTATTAGAGATATAACAAGCAGTAGAGATCGCCTCAGCCCAAAATCTCCTAGGAGTGGAATGTTCATCTAACATGGTCCGGGCCATCTCAACAAGAGTCATGTTCTTCCTCTCTACAACACCATTCTGCTGGGGAACTCTAGGTGAAGAGAACTGGTGCTCAATTCCCCTATCAGAGCAGAAGGTAGATAAGGAAGAATTCTTGAATTATGTCCCATTGTCACTCCTAATGGCTCTCAAGACTCCAGGAATATCAACAGCAAGTCTAAGGACCAATTCTCTAAAGAAGCCAAAAGCCTCGTCCTTAGAACCCAGAAAATAAACGCATGCATACCTGGAGAAATCATCCACAATCACCAGCACATACCATTTCCCACCAGCTGGCTGAACTCTAGAAGGACCAACAGTGTCTAAGTGCAGAAGTTGTCCTGGTCCATCAGTCAACACTAAGGTAAGAGGTGGATGGGAAGCAGAAATCATCTTACCATATCTACAGGGCGAGCACACAAGATCTCTAACAGCCTTCAGCCTAGGCAAACCTCTAATCAACTCCTTGCAACTGACTCTAGTCAAGTGGTCAAAATCTATATGCCCAAGTCTACGATGCCACAAGACAAGATCATGAGAATCAGAGACTACAAGACACCTAGGACTGGAAGCAGATGAGATACTGAAATTTGCACAAAAGATCTTCTCAAACCTGGAGATCTCAAAGACAAGCTCACCCGAGGAATCTAGAACTCTACACTCACCACTTTTGAACCTTACTTCTAAACCCTCATCAAGCAGCCGAGAAACAGATAGCAGATTATACCTCAGCTTACTTACCAAAGCGGCGTCCTTAAGCATAAACTTGTTGTTGACGCGCACAGTGCCATTGGCTGTCACGGTCCCGGTAGAAGCATCCCCAAAAGTAATCAATTCATTGCCGGATGCACGTGTGAGGGAGGAGAACCATCTAGAATCTCCGGTCATATGTCGAGAACACCCGGAGTCAACAAGCCATATGTCCTCCTTTCTCGCACGACGGACCTAAAAGTCACAAACAGGAAACATCAGTGCCTTAGTACTGGGGTTAGTGATAAAAGACCTGGGAATCCAGAACTGAGACGCACGATATCTAGGAACAGCAGTAGGAGTGGCAGTAAAATGATTAGGAACAAAATCATAAGAATGCACACGAGAACCACCTAGACCTCTCCGAAATGATCTACCAAAAGATCGATACTCCCCCTGTCTAGATGCTACCCGTGGTTTCTCCTCACGATATCCTAAACCAGAATGCTGTCTAGTCCCACCAAAGGAGTCAACGAAGTTCTCTACAAACTTAGGCCTATGTGTAGTGCGAAAAACAGGCTGCCTGGCTCTAGAGACTACAGCAGGTGAAGGGACTCCTCTAATGGTTCTCAAAGCGCTCATTCTCTCTTTTCTCTCAATCTTTGCTCTCCGGAAGTAGAACTCAACAGTATGGCCATCTTTCTTGCAGAAGGTGCAATAATACTTGACCTTTTGAGGGGTCTGTACTGATGAAACAGAAGCACCTTTCTTGCTAGAAATGGTTTGGACAAAACCCGCAGATCGAAAGACAACCTTAGATGGCTTAGGGGGTTCTACCTCAAATAGGTCATTCTCAATAACTCTTGCAACCTTAGGTGGGTGGTTCTTGGAATGTTCTAGGGAACTAAAACCTAGGCCACTATTCTCCTTACTCACTTTAGATTGATCAAGAATCATGTTGAGTTTCTTTTTCCCACTAGTAAACCTCTCAAGAGTCACTTTGAGGTAATCATTTTCTTTGGCTAAATCCTCACATTTAGTGCACCTTTTTGACTTGATTGCCTCATCATGCATACTCTTAAAAAGAGCTACTTCTACTTTCAAGGCCTCACAAGACACATAATAGGAATCTCTAATCCTATTCAACTGCTCCTTAAACTTAACTCTAAAAGACTCTTGTATATTGCCAACAATTGTTTCAACTTCAGCATGCAAGACACAACAAGTAGAGTCAATAACTTTCTTAGAAGCAGTAACGGTCATAGATTTTTCAATTTTACCTTTCTCTTCTAGTGCCTTGTTTAGAGCTTCATTTTCAAATGTGATTTTAGGACAATTTTCACATGAAGCAGATCTAGAGTAAAGAACCATTTCTGTCATCTCTTGCATTTTAATCCTATTATTCTTACAATGAGAGCAAGTGTAACTAGCATCAAATTTCTGCAATTCTTTCATAGCGCTATCCAATTTTAATTCAAGCAGAGCACAGTTTGAGCAAGATAAAGGAATAGCATCTAATGCAGTCACATCAAGAGAAATAGCATCCATGCAAACAGAACTAGACTTGAGAGATTCTAGTTCATCAAGAGCATCTTTTAATTGATTTACAACAGAGGAATGAGCAGATTTTAAGCTTGTCAATTCATTAAGTAAGCTAGAGTAGGAAATACAAATATCATCAGGATTAATGGATTTGATCCTAACAACTTCTAGGTTCAAATTATCAATCATAGTGTCATGTTTCTTAATTATTTTAGCTTGCTTATGCAGTTTTTGTTCAGCAAAAACCAAAACACGTTCATATCAGCAAGCGAAGGGCATACCTCATCGGGATCGCTGAAAGGATCATCGTCATTGGAGGAGTCAGTGTAGTGGCTGCCCTTAGCCATGAAACACATTGTCGGGACCCGAAAATACATCCCAGGAACCCTCTGTGCATTCTGAACTAGTCCCAGATCCGTAGCTAGCTCACACAGGAAACAGTGATGAAATACCATCCATTTATTTGATTTAACTAGAAAGACCTCAAAATAATCAATAATAATAGTAACTGGACCTTATGGTCAACGTTTACTTAACTTGTCACGCAGGGCTAAAGAACAAATAAACTCTTGTAGCGGAACGGGAAACTTGGAAAGGCCAATCAACATGTCCACAGGCAATCGAGTGAGAACGCATCCTAATTCGCAAAACCTTCATAGTCTTCCTTCTGAAAGAACTCTTGCGCAGCTTGATATTCTTTAACTGATCAAAAAACGCATGAGCCGTGAGTACATAAAGCACTCAGTAGGCCGTAGAGAAATGTATGCAAATAGAATTCATGCAAGGCTTACCAAAGGTTAGCTGTATGGTTCTTTTGCAGAAAACAGCATTTACGTCAAATACAATAAACAGATTGAAATGCGTAATTAAAGAGAATAATAAATAATTAAATAATTTCTTTGAAATCAACAGTGAACTAACCATTCACTTCCAAACCAAACCAATGATAAGTGAACTCCCCATTCACCCATCGACACAAACCACCAAGTGAATTACCCATTCACCAAACAAACATTATATTCAGCAAGTGAACTTCTCATTCACACTCCGACTCATTTTAGAAGAAACTCTATCTCCCGTGTGAAATCCCCAAGCACGTCCATGACCGCGAACACGGCTATTCGAATAGTTTTACACACTCTGCAGAGGTTGTACAGCTTGACCCACAAGACACGACCTCTCTAGTTGGTTTGGCATCCGTCGATACCACTGCTCACTACCTTAGGTAAGCAGGTTAGAGCACGTGACAAAGCCTTTACAAAGCTCCTTCTTAACCCGATTACGCGACTAAGGTTTCAACATGAATGTCTCCATCCAGACCAAGCAGGGCCCCCCTCTTGCGCCATAGTGAGTACGTACCCCGTAACTCACTCTTCCAAGACAGAACCAGAATTAAGACATTGCTAATTAATCAGCCAGGTCCCGCCCATACAGGACATGTGGTTGTACGGTTAAGGCTCAGTTCAATGGCGCATAAGATTAAGTCCTTGACAGGTTACTCAAGCGATCTTTCCACAAACCCACAACGTGTTAAATCCACACCCTCAATCCACCATCCACTCGCCTGAGTGAAAACCATTTTGTTTAAATGAAACCAATGACATCCCCTGTCATGGTACACAAGTTTTACCAACAGTGGCTAACCACCACAATTCCATATATCATTAAGTCAAGATTAATCATTAAGACACACGTGATGATGAACCCATCGTAACTAGGCTTGACTAAGCACTGATACGATACCCATGTTGTGATACCAATATGTCCAACTAAAATTATCCATGCTAGGGTGACAAAGGATTCATGGTATTCAAATATTCAATGGATGCATAATGACAACAGGTAATAACTAAACCCAAAACAGTTGATATAAAGATAGCATGCAATTGTATAAAACAATATACTTTTCAAATCGTAGGTTCAATATGATCAAAGGACTACGGCTTGCCTTGGAATAAATCATGGGATTGATCTTGATCTTGGTGTACTTCTCCTTGTTCAAAACTTCCCGAAGTAGCAACGTCTACTCGCAAAATAAGCAAATAGAACAAATAAATACCAAACAGAGATAAAATCAACTCCAAAGATTAAATAAAAATTATAAATAAATAGATCTCGAATTTAGATGAATTTACAAATTTGAATGGGCTCAAACGGAGTTCGGATGCAAAAGATATGGGCTTTGGAAGATTGAAAATAAATTAAAACCCTAATTTCAATTTTAATTTGATTTCCTGAATTATTTTTCAATGGAAAAATTGACTTATGACGTCGGCTGACGTCAGCGAGGAATTACCGCCGGAAAATAAAATAAAAAGAAAATATCATGACAGTGGGACCCATGTCAATGGCCCGTACTGCCGTGGTGAGTTCAAGAATGTTTGACTTGGTGGTAATTGGTCCGCCACATGGCGGCGACACGCAGCGCCACACCAGCGCTTTCGTCGGCGTAGCCACCTAGGTGGCGGTACCGAGGCGGTGACTCGGACAGCTCTCCCGGCGAGAAGGCTCCGGCCGGCGATTGGGCCGGCGAGGCGGCAGCGACAGCGGCAAGGTACAAAAACGAGACCACGAGAGAAGGGCGAAGGCTCTTTGGTAGTTGGACTCGGGCGACGATGGCTCACCGTGGCGGCGGTGTTGTTTGACGAAACCAAAGCAGCGATTCCAGTCCTCGGGCAAGGCGATCGAGCACCACGTGGCCCTTGCTAATGCGGACACGAGGCGGTGGAATCACGGCCGGGGATGGAGTGTCGACAATGATGCGGTGAAGAGGCTTTCCCGTCGGCGGTCTTTCGGCGATCGCAGCAAGAACGAAGACGAAGCTAGGGGCGAGGTTTAGGGCTTGGCGGAGGAAGGAGGCGAGCAAATCGACGCAGGGCCGGCTTTAAATAGCCGGGAGGAGAGATTGGGAAGGAGACGGTGGCGCGTTAGTAAGCTTCGGACTCGAGTCGGGTTGAAAACGAAGACGACGTAGCGTCAGCGGTCCCACAGAGAGAGAGAAAAGGAGCGCGTCTTGTGAGCATGGCGTGAAGAAGAAGCGGCGCGAGAGGTCGGGCCGAGGCACGGAGTTGGGCGGAGGAGGCGGGTGGTCTGGAGCGATGATGGGCTTGACATTCATCGCATTACGAGGAAAATTAATATGTTTTTGTTTTTATAAGTAGCAGAAAATCCAAAAGGTAAATAGAAAATAGCAAATGAATTCAGAAAAATTCTAGGAAATTCTATAAAATATATCTAAGCCCATATAATCAAAATAAAATAGTTTTGATAATAGTTGACGTTGGGATTAATCATGTTAAATTTTTTTTGATCTCTGAAAATTCTAATTAAGCTTTAACTTTAGCAGAAAAATTCAAATTGTTATTTTTCTTTTAACTATAAAACAGACCAAATTTTTGGGATGTTACACACATGCCGGTGAAGTCCTGAGTTTTCTTCTTGCCACGGGAGTCACTCTCGTTGTCCTCCGTCTCCGAGTCCACATCGCTCATGTTAACATTCTCAAGAACGGCAAGGACCCGGCTGACAAACTTGCGATAGTTTATCTTCTTGGGTTTCGCATCCCTCGCTTGAGGATGCCTTCGTGGCTCCTTCTCCTCCTTGCCCTTCAGCTTGGGGCATTTGGAGCGAATGTGGTTTGGCTCACCATATTCAAAGCATGTGACAGGGCCACCTCTGCTCCTGTTCCTCACCTTGTTGTAAGCTCTCGTGAATTTGGTGGATAGGAGGGCTAAATCATCTTCAAGGAGTTTCTCAAGCTGCTCATCGCTCAAAGAATGCAAGGCTGGTAAAGAAAAACCCGATGAGCTAACATCCAAAGAATCAGAAGAACTACCCTTAGATTGGTCGACCACTAACGCCATCGACTCTGTCTTGGGGAGACGCGAGATAAAATCAATCTCATGCGTCTTCAACCTCGAGTGTAGCTTATCCATGGTAAGCTCACTCATGACAATGTTGTCAAGAGCACCCAAAAGCTGGCGTGCATTCTTAGACTCAATGAAGACAAGGTCAACAGCGCGGAGATCATGAAGAATACTAGAAAACCTTCCTCACAGCTCATCTAAAGACTCACCAGGCCTTTGCTCGATCTTAGAGTATATTTTCTTGGTTTGGTTGTCTCACTTCCTTGATCGCGGTGGAGCCCTCGTGATAATCACAGAGAGTCCACCAGATCTCATGAGTAGACCGCAAATGAGCGACACGCTCAAACTCAGATCGACTAAGGCCTTGGATGAAAAAATTCCGAGCCTTGCTGTTGGCCTCCACATCTGGAGTGATCACATCGTCATCGGCTGGCACGACATAAGAGTTTTTGACTTTAAGCCAAATTGCGTGCCCTCGAGCCTCGATGTAGGCCTGCATTCGGGCCTTCCAATAAGCAAAATCAACTCCATCAAAAATATGTGGTTTGGTTGAATACTTGTCAGTCGCCATGGCTCCAAAGACCGGTTAAGATCTATGAGAAGAGCTAACCGGGCTCTGATACCACTTGTAGGACCGGAACGCGACTAGAGGGGGGTGAATAGACGCTTTCTTAATTTTTGCCTTATCAAATTCAACACGGACCTTTCTTCAATAGCTATGAGAGCGAAGAAGATCAGTCGAAGCACAGAGGAAGCCTTGTGCTGAATTCGATCAACCCCTTAAACAACCAACTATAAAACTGGAGATTTAGCTTACTGGGGTGGTCAGACCGGCGTTCAACTGGCGGTCTAACTGCTGGCGGTCTGACCGCGGTATAAAATCGGTCGGACCGATTTAGTCCAGTACCACTGCAGATTGCCCAAATCCAAAACGAAAATTGGTCCAACTTTTGATTCAACCGAGGAAACTTGACCAAACATGGAGCACACCTCCCTAAGGATATCTGAGACCTATTCCTAGCGACGATCGTCCAGATCCACATCAAATAATTGATCTCTTTAGGTTTTACCAAAGCAGTGTCCAAAACCTAGCAAAATAAAAATTTTGATCCGAAACTTGCTTGTGGGGGATTGATGATCTAGATGATTCTAGGAGTATTCCCACACATCATAGCAAGGTAAAATAGGTCAAGAGACCAAGCAAAAACAACCGGATCAAGGAAGCACCACAATCATCAAAAGAGAGAAGAAAACACATGAGACTTCATCTTTGAACACACATCCATAGATTGATTCAAGATGTTGCTTGTTAAACCCACTCCCTCAAGGAGGACAAGAGCTCAATCAAAGAGTACACAAACAAATTTCTCTCTAAACCATAGCCTCTCCTCTCCAAACCCTAGAAAACTTGGAGTTTTTCCAAATGAGTGCTTGGGGGCTATTTCCAACTCCCCCCTTCTATTTATAGGAAGGCCTAGGGTTTCTAATGGGCTCCCATTAATGCCCAACACAAATGGGACACATACACACACAAATCTGTTGAAGCAATCGCCTGCTTCACCACGTGTAGGTTGATCAGCAGCTCTCATTATGTCGGCAAGTCTCTCCCGTCCGAATCTCATCGGAACCTCCAAGGCACTTGCACCAACTCCCGCACCACTTGATCCAACCAGCTGCAACGAACTGTCCGTTCGAACCATCTTGTCCGTTCTGCACCATGCTTGAGTCACACGACCTCACCTGGCATCCATGATCATTCTGGACCTCAGCTCTCCAAGCTTAGTCCCGATCCTCCTCACCGTTGATGTCGTTGACCTGCAAGCCACCTGCACAGCAATAGACAAAGAAATCGTCTCTGGGAACAAGTTCTTCACAACTTGACCCACATTAGCTCAACAATGCAATATGCAACAATAAAGCATTGAAACTCATACATTAAACTTATCCAAAACACAACAATGCCAAAATAGCCGAAGTGCAAGTTGAAGCCGGTCTGACCGCCCAACCCAACCGGTCGGACCGATTTACAACGATCTGACCGATTTCATTACGCTAGTCAGACCACTCCAAATGACTTAGCCAAATTTTCAACTTGAAAATTTGAAACTCTCTGGAATTTTCAAACGAATAAAACTTTTGACCGGGAGCTCCAAAAATTATGTGACCACATCTAGGAGACTCCCTCTCTTGCCTACACAACCTATTTTGGCCTAGCTCAAAATCCATCATGAGCAAGTGGCGGTCGGACCGTGAATACTGCCGGTCGGACTACACACGGCCCGTCCGGCCATTTGTAACTCGACAACACAGGAGTTTCCCAAAAATACGAGATTCGGCAAACCAACAACGCCATTGCCAATTGACTCATCATCCTAAGAGCATGCACATATCCCCATGATATCCATAGTAGGTCCTCTGGGCCACCCCCGGGCAATATCAAAGCACTCCGGAGGTCCTCGAGCCCCGTGAGGCCAGGGACAGCGAGTCCTCGGGCCACCTACGGGCAGAGCGAAGGCGGAGCACTCGGGGCGCGTGGTGAGCAGTGCCTTGATCGGGTGGACCAGGCTCAGGGAAGCCCACTGTGGACCAGGACCAGGGTGAGCCAAGTGACATCGTGGTCATGATACCAAAGCTGGGGTGCTCACCGAAGAAGTGGTATGGCGTGGATGAATGGGGCAGCGCAATCGGCTAAGCGGATGGAGTGTAGGAAGACGAGAGTCGACAGCGGCCCTATGAATAAGAAGTGGAGGGGAAGTGAGCACGAGGTAATGGAGTTCATTGCGGTCCCAAAACGATGACCCGGGGCGGCGGGAACTCACCCTGGCGTTGAACGGGCTCGGTGGCAGCACCATTGCCGAAGCAGAGCTTTTGCTCTACTCTCGTGCCTTGGGCTTGGGTGAGAAGGGAAAAGAGGGGAAAGCCGGGAGGGGGCGAGGCGAGCTCGATGTAGTTCCCCACTGTCCCTTAAATTATATTGCCTGGGAACAAGGAAGATCAAAAGTCGAAGAGGTCATAGACCACCACAGCCTGACTTGTGTAGCTGTTATTGGCTTGTTGTTGTGGGATGGTGATCCTCTCTATTACTATTGTGTGAAAAGTGTTTTACGAGGGTGTAATCAGTATCTGCAGTGATATTGTATCAAAATGAAATATGTACCGTTGCATTTTAATGCAAAAAAAAAATACCAATTCCTAACGCCATTCAATGCAAAGGGTCCGTTTCCGTTGCTGTAAGGTAACGGGGTAACGTACGGCGGACTAGTACTAGCCAATGGTTTTGATAGGAGTTTGGTGGGCCTATGGCGCCACAAGGGCTATATGTCCATCTGCATGTATGTTGTTGTCACGGAGTTCCTGTGGTTCTCGTGGATAAAGATCACAAAGAAGGCCACATGGAAGAGTACTATCTAGGATGCTGGGCTACATGTGATACATGTGCAACACGAATAGGTAATTTCAGTCCCCGTAGTACTCTACGATCGTAGAAAATCAAGTATTTTGAAATACGTATATTTAGATTAGATATATGAAAATCATATAGATACTTTCATAAATTATAATTTTATTATGCTTTACAGATATATAATAATAACAATTAGTAGCTAAAGTTGTATTTTGCAGACTGTGTTAATGTCTAAAAACGCTTGTTTTTGTCAACCACCATAAAATACTTAGATCTATCTATCTATCCATCCATACTAATCGTAGGCTCCTCGCTAATTGATTTTTTTCCTATTTTTGCTTTTTGGACATGTAATGACAAAACTAGCACCATTCTTTGCGTAAAATGCAAAAGTAGTGCCCAATACCGTCAGTGGGTGGGACGGACGGCTCCCGTCTTGCCACGTCGGATAATCCATGCCACCTACGGATGGATTCGCGTGTCCGTCCGCTTCGCGCTCGGACACGCATGCGTTCACTACATTCCGTGTTCATCTATGGGATGGACGGTTCCGCAGCGCCAATGGATGCGTGCGTGCATCCGTCCGAGGGATGGACAGAGCTCCGCACGTATCTGGCATGTTCAATCACACGAAAAAGCGACCACCGCCTCGTATGTGCGGTCAGTGCGGTCTCGGCCGAGATTAAGCACATGAACCGCATAGTGGCTGCTTTTTCGTATGATTGAACAAGACAGATACCTGTGGAACGCGATGCATCCATAGCGAGACACGTGGCTGCCGTCCATCGAGCTACTACGGATGGCGAAACCGTCCGTCAGGGGATCGTAGCTGCGCATGTGTGTCGGCGTGGGGCGAACGGACGCGCGGAATCCGTCCGTAGGTGGCACGGATTATCTGACGTGGCACGAGAGCTGTCCGTCCCACCCACAGACGGTATCGGGTGCTACTTTTCCAATTTACACGACGATGGTGCCATTCCTGTCATTGTATGTTCGAAAAGCGCCAAATTGGCAAAAAAAATCTCGTTAATCCTACTACAAAACCTATAAATTCTCACGTTAGTTGAAAAATTAAAAAACTAGAAATTCTCACGTTAATATAAAAACAAAAGCATCGTGACCATCAAAATTGTTTGTATTGTTTTATATATGCGGCTTGGATTAAATGTAGATCTGGTAATATAAGCCTTTCGATATTCCAACGTACAAAGAAAGAGATCCAGTGGAACTATTATACACACTGCAAGATAACCCGCGCCAATTAGTGCGGTTACCGACGAAAATGTTTTTTTTCTCTATTTTCCTGAGGACGCTAGCCTGGAGTAAGGTTGGTTCTGTACGGTACGAGAACAGAAGTGAGTACGGCTTTTTTCAGCCTAACTGTGCCAAGGCTTGATCTGAGAATTTTTTTTAATTTTTTTTTTGAAAGTAACGGTAAATATAAATTACACATTATAATTAGACGTATGACATAATAAAAAACAGAAATAGAAAGTAATAAGAAAACAATATTAACGGTAGTATATAGGTTAAACATAATAATTCGACGCACGACATCGAACAGCATAACTAAATAGAATGATGTTGTCGTAGCAGGGTACCAAGGGGTGCCTCGCACCCTATGGTCGTCAGGTATACCGGTGTGCCGTCGGGAATACTGTATATGTGCAGACCAAGTCATATGGTGTATTTAGACGATTGTACTTAAATGCCCTCTCTCTATACATGGTGAGGACAAGAAGGTAAATGTTCATTCTTGCCCCCTGTAAATAAAGCGAGGGGACTTTTTCCTCATTCTCTGATATTCACATACATTCCAAATACAAGGTTCATACGACCACTGCTTTGGCTCCTCTCCTATTCGGCTCTCTCCCAAGACAACAGGGTACCCCGTACCCACTGTCTAGTCTTTTTGCTACAACAGTTGGCGCTGTATGTAGGAACCGAACAAAAGGCTATGCGTGAAGGAGCCAAAGCCCAGTATCGGCCGGAGTCCACCCTGCAACTCGGCCAAATCCCCCCAACCCCCTCGCAGCCCATCCCAAGGCCACCTCGGGTGCGCCTCGGCTCCACACGCCGCAGGCCTCCACTCCCCTTCGGCTTCCTGGAGCAACCCACGCGGGCCCCCCATTGGAGCTCCGCCCCCGGCGCGTCCGCTCCCCTTCGCCTGCGCCTCCAAAGCCCCCCACCCACCTCGAGTCCCCTCCGAAGGCCACCTCGCCAGCTTCGCCTACGCCTCCAGAGCCTCCCACCCACCTCGAATCCCCTCCGAAGGCCACCTCGCCGGCTCCGCCTGTGCCTCCGGAGACCCCCAACCACTATTGGAATTTTCCTTGCTCCTCTGTAGAGCAACAGAAAAATTTCCACTCGGAACAGCTATGCTCGGCTCTCTATCCAATAAGTCTGGACAATTTTAGCCCTATAAATCACAAAAATTCAAAATATAGCCCCCCTAACAGAAAAATTCCAAATATAGCCACTGAGCCGACCTGTTGTGCTCGGGGACATGACGAGCCACTTGTTGCCGTTAGGGAAGCAGACTGACAAAGTCTGCTTAGCCCCACACAATGACACTTTAAAAAAATTATTCAATAATATTTTTTGGAGGAATTTTTAAATATAGCAAATGAGCTCAAACAATTATAAAACATTTGTGGAGTTTCCAGGCATAGTGTACTTATTTGTGTAATTTTTTCAAATTTTACCCATTGTGATTTTTTTTTCTCAAAAATTCACTTAAGTATACTGTTTGTATGAATTTTCTAATATAGAAAATGAGGTCCAAACATTATGAATTTTTTTCCCAGGCTCCTTACACAGTTGACTTGATTGTGTAATTTTTACAGAATTTTATATGCTCTGAAATTGTCTCGACAAATTAAGGGTTTAGGTCTCGAAAATTAAGACGTAAGGTTTCCTAAATTAGAGTTTCATGATTTCATGTGATGAAATGTGAAAAATTTAGTACCACATGACTACTCTAGGTAAGAGACACCCCCTCCTCCGCACATCTATCGTCCCGTCGCTGCTGTCCCCCTTTACCCGCATACTGCGGGCAATATGGATCATACTTTGGGTAAAGGGGAACAACAGAGACGGAACGACAGATGTGTGGAGGAGGGAGTGTCTCTTACCTAGAGTAGTCATGTGGTACTAAACTCCCATATTTCATCACATGAAATCATGAAGCCCTAATTTCGAAAACCTTACGTCCTAATTTTCGAGACCTAAACCCTTAATTTGTCGAGATAATTTCAGAGCATATAAAATTCTGTAAAAATTACACAATCAAGTCCACTGTGTAAGGAGCCTGGGAAAAAAAAATCATAATGTTTGAATCTCATTTTCTATATTAGAAAATTCCTACAAACAGTATACTTAAATGACTTTTTGAGAAAAAATCAGAATGGATAAATTTTTTTAAAAAATACACAAATAAGTAAACTGTGCCGGGAGGCTCCACAAAATTTTTTATAATTTATTGAGCTCATTTACTATATTTAAAAATTACTCCAAAAATATTCTTAAATAATTTTTTTAAAAAAAAGTGATCTTTGCTATGTGAAGCGGCGGCTGAGAAAAATCTTGCCATCCCGACGGCGACAAGTGGCCTTCTCGATCACGAGTGCGACAAGTCGGCCTAGGGGGCTAGATTTGGAATTTTCGTGTTAAAGAACCTAGATTTGGAATTTTTACGATCTATAGTGCTAAAATTGTCCACACTTCTCTATCCAAATGCACTCGACTTTTTTTTCACTTCATGGGACCCATCGTCTTCTTGACGTGACTCGCTAGTCCTATCCTTTTTCCTTGCGATGTGACTCTCGTGGAGAGAGAGCAATGCCCCTGCCCCTATGTTGTGCCTCTGATCTTCATGTGAAAGCATTGTCTAGCAAAAAATTACCTCGTCTCTGTCCTGCTGGAGAGAAGCTACGCCGAACGAAAAATAAAACATGCTGATTTTTCTCTCGGGAGCTCCGAAACATGCGCTCCTCTTTTTTTATTTCTTCTATGAACTCCACACCCCAACTCCTCTATAGCTTACATGTTGCTTATATACACACGCACGCACGCCGACTCGGATTTGAACTCAAAACAGAAACAACTTCTAAAAAACGAGATTAACTCTAACAATCACCCCTTTAATCTCGTTTCTTCATCTTATTCATGTCAATCTTCTCTCGCATTTGAACTTCCAAGTCTTCCTCTTTTACCTGTATTCCCATGCGCCGTTCCTTCTGGCCGATCACAGCCTAAAGTGCATGCTTGCTCCATCCCGAGCCATACACAAACCAACGCCACTGCACACCTAAATCGAACTCATCCTTCCTTGCATGCCCACCTAGGCTGGAGCACCTGCTCCCACGACCACCTCGGTTGGAGCACCAGTCTCTTGGCCCAAGTCTGCCCACTTCCTTGCGTACATCTTAGCTGAGGCTACACTACCACTCCATCCTGCGTCAACATGGTGTATGTTGCGCCCTTCATGTGCGTGGGACTGACCGCGCCCCTGCATCGCCATGCGCACCTTGCTGTGCGCCGTCTGGACCTCTCAAGGCTCCGCCTACTGCACTTTCTTGGGCCAACTACATGTCATCCCTGGATTCCACCATGTCCTTGGCCGGTGAGATCAACAACGTCTGAGACCTCCCGTCCTAGCTCTATTCCCCAGTTCCACTCTGGCTCTATATCCTTCACACAAACTGGTTTACAAGTTTTTAGAAAAAATTTGTACAACCGGTTCGGGGATCTTTTCACCTTCATCAACAGATCTTTGTTCTTGTCATACACGCAAGAACTCATCCTGCAGCATCGCTGTGAGGACCCCCGGGTTATTTACGTAAGACCAAGGTTTACCCGATCTTATAGAAATAACTATGGACCTCAAGTAAATGAATTCCACTATAACTTCATCCAAGTGAAGAGTCTCGACCGAAACTAGAGCACCGATGATCATGCGCGCTGCTCCTCTACGAGCACTACATGATGATCGGTTCTCTACACGGTCAAAGCCAATACTTAGACAAGTTAAAGTGGGACTCACAACAGCGAGTATGAGGCCGAGTTGGCTCCCAGGATCAGCGACCAACACGCTCATACTCTCATTCAACGTTGATCACATCCATACAACATCGTACATTAACGAATCCAAAAGACATACAACATAATAGTTAAGTCTACAACTATTACATAGTAGCCAACCGGCCAAATTCAAATAAGAGTGATAAATAACAGCGGAATCAATATAAATAAACCAAAAGGTCCAGCAAGGTATGCCCCATAACCCAAGGCAACCGACTGGGGGTTAGATAATAACACTACTCGTCAATGTCGCCTAAATCGGCACTGACGAGCTCAACGGTCTCGAAGTCGTCCTCACCTGGAAGGCCAACAAACATCTGGCTGAGTACAAGTGTACTCGCAAGTCTTACACAAATAAAAATTAGTTATGCTAAAGGTTGTTCCAAATGATGGCTCATATTGGCTTAGTTTTGCAAAATAGACGCAGCAATTTACAACCTACACATACTAGTTTTTCAAGTGTCATTTCGAAATCAGATTTGAAGTAGAAGTAAAACATGCGAATAAGTAGTAAATTGAATGACAAATGAATCATACAAATAACAAAGTGGCTGTCCACTTTGATACAACGAAATACATGAACATCCAATTCATAACGAATACCAAGTTATAACCATAATTTTTTTAATTCCAAGACTAACAATAGCAACCATGTAACTCAAGTGGTCGTCTATAACCGTGGACACGGCTATTCAAACAGATTTATACCCTGCAGGGGTGTACTACTTTACCCACATGACTTGATTAGCCCGTATGTCTCCAGATGCCTCCGAAAATAGCATACTTCCTAAGGTATGCCGGCCGGGTAAACCAAGACTCAGTATTTTTCAGCAAGTTGATATTATTGAGTTGAATAGCCCATGCGCGACGTGATCCCACTTAGGGTAGGTTACACCACCCACCAACCAAATGGGCACCCAAGTTGTGCCGGGAATACCGACCCAATTAATGAAGCTTAAATAGTATTACCCACACAATAAAAGATTGCAATCGGCACCCTCTGAAACATATATGCGATGGAACACATATCGTCCTCACACCACCGATCATCAACTCAACAACACCAACCCCTTACTTAACCAAGCGGCGTCCATACCTGCGTGTGGTAGCACGAGTTTTACTTAAATCAAAGATGTTACCAAAGTTCGGTCTTTAATTGTGCGAGACAAGTCAACCACTTACCCAATCTAGTGCACAAAGACACCATCACTAACCATCACTTGTCTAGACAAAAGCTCATTTAAAATGATAAAATCTAACTCATAAAACAGATACAAAGATCTGAAACAAAAGCATGTAAAGATAGTTGTGTTTATCCCATAATTATCGTGCTATTCCCGACAATCAACTACTGGTTCTAGACTTGCATGGCTAAGCAAACTCGAACAATATATTTCAACCATCCTAACTCAAGCATGTAGTACTGGAATAATTCAAGGATAACCTCAATAAATTGGAGATAACTAATCTACACATCAAAAAAATAGCGACATTATCAAAGTAGCATGCACGCAATTATCATTGCACTAACTTAGCAAAACTGGGATCAAATATGATGCAAAAGAAAGTTCAAATAATTCTTGCCTTGCTGGGAGTTCACTTGCTCACTCTCGATTAGGTAGTCGTTCATTTGCGACAACTCGGACTCTATAGAAAAAGCGATATCGAATGAACACCGAGAAAAGCCAAAAATTCAAATTTCTCATAAATAAATGAAATTTTTACAGTAGCTATATAATGATTTAATATGAATTTAGGTGAAATAATTATTTCATTTGGATTTCGTATGTGAAAGTTATGGTAGTTTGAAAATCAGTTTTTAAAAAAAATGCTAAAAAATAGGCTTCGATTACTATTCATCCGAAATCCAATTTTTAGCACAAATTTGTAGAATAGTGGTTAAGAAAATGATTACATATCTGAATAGGTAATAAAATTATAAGAGCAAAATAACTTAGTTCAAATCCTTTAGAGTTCATATGAATTAGTTATGAATTTTCGAGGTTAAAAGCATTCTGTAGTGTAAAAATAATTATTCTATGAAATTGCTACCACACAAAATACTTTTTAAACTCAATCTAACCTAGCCTCTGTCATAATCAAAGTATTCCATCCAACCACATAATGCCCAGAATAACGATCTTCCAACTATACATCTTATTCGATAATTGTACAAAATCCACCGACTTGTGGGCATAAGATCATGCCTACATTCATCAATCATTCTCCGATATATATCACTAAAGCTAATACTAACTATCTAGCTCTACTAGTCTCGCCTCGGCAAATCACATTCGTATACACCAAAATTTCCACCGATCGTGAGGTTTAATAGACTAATTGACACCTAATGAGCATTAACAATTTAATAACACACCCATCATCCAATCACTCACTAACCGAACAACTCACATTCATACCACCGAACTTAGTCGTGCTCCACATCTACCAATCCAATCATATATGTGCCACTACAATCAACTAATAATCATTTATTTACTAACCCAAGTGAGGGTACAAACCTATCAACCCGGCACCTAGGACTTATCCACTAAATACATAGCAATCTAAATATATTTATCCGCCATCGAATAATTCATTCTACCATCTCCCAATTCTAGCATACATGACCCACGTAGTTATTACTTTGGATATCCGATCAATTTGCTCATGCTCAATTAAATCATCCGATTCAATTAATCCAACAATGTACATAATCCGACATCCAACGAGCAACAATACACATATACAAAAGACATATCATTAATCATCGACACATACGCCATCCATCAAGTAATAATTTATAAAAATCTTTACGCGTCCTATCTTCAAAAATTACTAATCCAATGCGAGAAGAAACCTCCACTTAATGTATTATCCAAATATCACCACTAACTTCCATACGACCTCGCCATAATATCGACCGATCAAAATAATCCACTCATAAATTTAATCTAGCATCCACCGATCAATAATACTCATATTTTGCCATAATAATCTAATTATTCGCATCCACCAATATATCGATACATAATCACACCTATGCATAAATACGACCTAACCGGAGAATTATACCGGCCCTAAGCTATCAAATCATTTTTATAAATATACATGTAAAAATAGATGTCATGCTCATGACTAATATTCAACATGCACATCTAAATATCGTAAACACGATTTGACACTAAAGATTTTTACCGCGGCACTAGACGTGTGAAATATCACCAGACGCCTTCTCGGCTACGTGTCCACGTCCACTGTAGTCGTCGCTGTTCCCGCATCCGTTCGACCTCTCGTTCGCATCCGCCGTAGTCGTTGCCGGTCTCGGCCACGCCAACGGAGCAACCTTGCCGATACCGCACTCGGGCCCAGCCCCGTCTCGACTCCTTCCTGAACGCCGCGTCCTGGGCCGCTACCGAGCCGGACCATCCGGGGCTGCCGTACCTCAGCGAGCCACCGCTGTGCCGACGCCACCACGTGCTGCGCCGCCATGCCGCCGCACAGCTCCACCGGCCGCTCGCCTGGCCATAGCTGCTCGCTCCCGGCGCCACTGCCCCCGGCCAGCACGCCGAGCTGCATGCTACTGCATGGGCTGCTCGGTGCTGCTGCCGACCAGGGTGCTGCGCATGGAGCTATCGCTGTACTGGCTTCTGCTGCCGAGCCCTGCTGCTGCGCCAACGCCACATGAGCTGCCGCCGACTGGGACCAGCACTGCCGATTGCAGCTACATTGCTGCACCAACCGACAGCTACCGCCGGCCGCCTGCTGCTGCACTGGCTCCAGCCGCTGCCGACAGTGTCACCCAGCACCACGCCATGCGCCAGGCGCCACCATACAACGCCGCTCCGGGTTGCTGCTACAGCTACCGTGAGCACTGGCCGACAGTGCCCAAATTCATTCACTTCCTCCTTTGGAAAATGCTCAAACGACAATGCATGCGAGAACTAATTGCATGAGTTGAAACTCCACTTGATGACGAACGCTATGGCATAACATGCATGAGCAGATTTTGTGTCTTTGATGGTATTCGGAAGGAGAGAAGGTTAGTTAGATGGGCATGTACAAGTGGTGTTGATGACTAGAAGTGAGGAGCTGTGGCCTGTTCGGTTTGGGGGCAAGGAGCTGTTGGGGGGAAGACGTGAATTGGCAGTGGAAGGTGGGAGGGAGAATAAATAAATGGTAGTGGTGGGAGGGGATGTACTAGCTTCATGCTATTAGGTGCCGACTTGTTGTCTTCTTGTCTTGGCGTGAGTTCTTTGTTTGGGGGAGAAGAGAGGGCAGTGGGGTGAATTTCACATACTTGGGTAAAAATTTTAGGAATTTATTCAAAGTGTGTTGCTCTCTAAAAATCTTTCAGCTTCTGTTTGGATGGAAGATGAATAACAGTATAATTTTTCCTCTTTCTTTTAAGTCGTCCAAACAACTCTGCATGTGTAAACCGATTATAGAAACGGAATGTCCTCGAGACAACGATCATGACGACATAACATGCGTTGCATGATTTTTGATTTTTGCTTGTGATTGCGAGGATTGAAGTTGGAAAATATAAAATAGACACGCAGGTGTTTTATCTGCTAGTTCTTTCCTCCTTTTTGTGATTTCGCTCAAACTGTCATGCATGCGAAAACAAATTTTAGAATTGGGTTCCTCGTGCGATGACGATCGCGGTGGTATAACATGCATGACTTGGTTTTCAATTTTTATATGAGATTTAAAGGAGAGAAGGCACAGGAGTTAGCAGGGTCAGAAATTGGAAGAGATGACCGGAAAAGAAGGGACACGCGGTCGTTTTGCTCGCGGTCGGTCGAATTGGAAAATGAGAACGACGATACTAATGTATGCATCATGATTTTTGAAATGCATACGAAACAAGAAACAAAATAATTTAATTTAATTGTAGTCTCCCAAACAATTTGATTTAACTTTAAATGCAACCCTTTTAATTAATTCAATTTCATTTTTGAAGCAATATTTTAATTAAACACTAGAATTTTTTTAAAACATAGTCAAATTTTAATAAATTGACAAATTAAATATTAACATATCGATTCTGAAAATTAGGATGTGACAACCACCCTGCACCACCGCTTTGCCAACTGTCCGAGACTGAGTATGTTATTACACAGACTTGGTATATAATAGATTCCAGTCAGCATCCTCTAATCGCTGTTCTTGCATTGCAATAGTATTGTTCCTTTGTCTCGTATCTACACCGTGGAGCTGTCGCCAAACTTGTTTTTCTCCGAAATCTTCTTGTCAAGCTCATGAAACAAAGAGCGATCTCCCGTCATGTGATTGCTTGCTCCATTATCCAAATACCACTCATCAGTATGATCATGGTTGCCTCCCTCTGTGCGTAGTTTAAGAACTACGTTCTCCTCGTTCAACATCACCACGACCGGCGTCTCGTTGACACATAAAGAGAAAAGCAAGGTCGGCTCGTCGTCTTCACTGGCTCGCATGAGGTTTACCTCCTCGTTCTTCTTGTTTCAGCAATCCGAAGCATATTGCCCATATTTGTCGCAGTTGAAGCATTTTATGTGATTGCGCACTCCGACGCGTAGTGACCATATTTATCACATTTTAAAACACTTGATATGTGACTTGTCACGGGATCTGTCATCATCGTCTTGCCTAGCCCAATCTCCACATTCTCCTCTGCCGCCTCGCTCATGCCCGCGTCCACGCTAGCGACTTCTTGATGAGCCACGGTCGTCCTCCTACGACGATTCCTTGTAAAAATTGTCTACCACCACTTCTTGTATCCCCCTTTAACAGCAATCCTGCTTTTTATGGGACTGATACCTCTACTCGTTACGAGACTGATACCCTCTCAGTAGTTCCACATGCACTTTGAGGGAACCGGTGATCTCCTCGATCTTTTTTGTCTCCAGATCTGAGGAATTTTTTAGTAGCACGCGCAGGTATTTCTTCACTACCACATATTCCTCCATCTTGTCGCCGAGAGAGAGAATCTGATTGTACAGTGAAGTCAGCTTGCCGGCGAACTCATCCACCGACTGGGTTTCTCCCATCTGGAGATTCTCGAACTCAGTGTGCAAATTCTGGAGCCGCACCTCTTCACGCGATCAACTCTCTCGTGCATCTTTTGAAGCGTCACCCACGCCTCACGTGCTGTCTCCTTGCCGATGAGCTACCGCATCATAGAGTCTGGCACCGCCTGATAGATGATGGCCAAAGCCGTCTGGTCCACCTTATCATTCACCTCTTTGTCCTTCACCTTTGGATCAACTGCACCCTTCTCCCTGGGCACGCATATTTGCCTTCATCTTCATTGCCTACACCAGGTAATTATCGGTCGTCAGAACAGGATATAGGAAGGAGAACGACCCATCTCAGGTCTTCGTGTTGTCGCTCATGATATTCGTATGATCAGAACGCTCTGATATCAACTATTGGAACTTTCGCAACAAAATATTTCCGCTCGAAACAGCTACGCTCGGCTCTCTGTCCAGATGCACTCGGCTTTTTTCATGGGACTCGGCTTTTTTTCATGGGACCCACTGCCTTCTTGACGTGACTCGCTAATCCTATCCTTTGTCCTTGCGATGTGACTCTCCTGGAGAGAGAGCAGTGCCCTGTCTTCACGTGAAAGCACTGCCTAGCAAAAAATTGCCTCATCTCTGTCCCGCTAGAGAGAAGCTACGCCAAACGAAAAATAAAACATGTCGATTTTTCTCTTGGAGCTACGAAACCGGCGCTCCTCTTTTTTTTGTGTGTGTTTTTATTTCTTCTCTGAACTCCACACCCCAACTCCTCTATGGCTTACATGTTGGTTATACACACACACGCACGCCGACTCGGATTTCAACTCAAAATAGAAAACAACTTCTAAAAAACGAGATTAACTCACCCAACTCGGGTCCCCAAAGAAGGCCACCTCGCCCGCTTCGCAGACCGAGGCAATTTTGCTGTCAGTTTATAGGAACATAGTGCACATTAAGATCCATACATCAAGAATGATACCGACCAGAAATCCCCCTTCAAGATAATCTCCGGACCAGAAATCCACCGGCTCTTACATCAAGGCCTCAAAATGCATGAGGTTACAAGTCAAAACGAAGATGCCTAAGGAGAAGCCAAACATACTCGACCTTCAGATTGCACGCGTGTGCAATTCTGCAGCAATTTTATTGGAATAAAGTGCATACTAAGCTGCGCCCATGCATGAATCACGACATACAACAGACAGTCTGCTCCCAAAATATGCTCTAGACAACTAACTTGAAAACTAAAACTTTGTAGGTATGTTTTCAGTGAGCTTCTTAATGGAGGGCCTCGATATCAGCTTCTCCCACCACGCCTTCACACGAGGGTACGAGTCGAACAGAGACGCGTAAGGCGTCGCCATGAAGTAGAATGTGTATGAGAAATGGTTGAGATCAGCGAAGCTGACGAAATCTCCAAAAGTGTACTGGTAGCAGTCGTCGTTCTTGAAAGCACGCCTAAATGCAATTCTATCCTGGTACAAAACTACTTGGTGATCGTAGAGAGAAAAAATGAAAACACTGTAACAGAATATACAGAACAAGTAACAATTTTTTTATATATTTTAAACGACAACCAGTTTACCAAAACAAACCTAGAGGTATTGTGTGCTGCACATATATATATTTTTTTAGAGTTGTGCGTAAGCAGATTTTGTAGATCGCAAACATACAACAGATATATTTCTTTTAGGAATTTAGAAGAGTGAGATCCATACAGACCACATAATCTTAGCTAATATGGTTAATTGAACTTGGATACTTCAATCCATAACAAAATGTTAAACATTGACGACCATACGGTTACGGTGATAACTCTTCTAGGTTCTAGCCCAGTAGTCGCCTATGTGCCGGAGGCTAGTATTTTTTTATATATTAAACATTGCACATCTCTTTAGGTTAGTTGGAAGGCTAGTATTTTTTTAGGTATATTGATTTTTCTTCCTAACATACCATGACTCTACGAGTTAATCACCGTAACTGTATAGTCATCTATGCTTAATACGCTGCGATGTATCGAAGTACCCAAGTCCAATTAACCATATCAGCGAAAATTCTGTAGTCTATATGGATATGTATCTTTTAAATTCCTGAAAATTAAATCTGTTGCATGCGTACGAACTACAAAATTTGCATACACACACGTCTAAAAAAAATCTGCATCCACATATCACAATATCTCTAGGTTTGTTTTGATAAATAGTTGCCATTTAAAATAAGAAAAGTTTGTTACTAGTCCCATATATTCAGTTATGTGCCCTATTTTTTTTCCTCTTCGATCACCAACTAGTTTCGTACATATATGCGTGCTCTAGATTCATTTCCTACGCACGAAACTCCACGGAGGGCAGCGTTCTTCAAGAACGACGCCTACTACTAGATCCTCTCTAAACCCTCTTTATCATAAAGGGCTTCAACAAGTGGTTTCATTCGTGACCACTTATCTAAAAACGTACTCAAACTATTTTTTGGATAGGTTTGATACGACGTAGTTTTCAGAAAACACTTCACAAGTGTAACACCCCAGCCCAACACTGGGCCTAGAATGCCACCACACTACTCTTCCAACTAATAAATATTGACACACTATAAAATTACAGCAAGACAACAATGATAATCATATCAATGGATCACAAACGAACATGCATAATTATGGTTCAAACGATAATAAGTAATCAAATGGAACAAAACCAGGTAAACAGTCCAATATAACATCAACCAATGAATCCAGTTTAATAAAGCAAATAGTCTAGTCCAAATGATATCCTAAACATTATTCAATAACTAACATGTCCATGTGTAAACCAATATTGAATGAATGATTATCATGGCGAATGATCAAGTGATGCCCATGTGCTCTATTCGCTCTCAATTACGGCCTCCTCGAAGATCACCTAAAAACAACAGTAGAGCAAGGGTGAGTCCACGACTCAGCAAACACATCATATACAACGAACAATAATATATCAGCAGCATTCAATAACTTCATTATCATCACTTGCACTTCCATTCACATTCTCATTCATTAATCTCAAATATCAATGCAACTCTATTCTATATGTCCACATGCACTTCTTTTCGCGTATACCGGTATAGCGTGAGTGAATGCTCGCGACAACATTCACTCTCAAGCCCGTTCCTCCATAAGGATCGGGGACCTCCTCCACTCCCGTGGAGTTGTGATCATAAAGATCACCTTCTCTTATGCAAAGATGCTTATGAATGCAAACATGCAAACTCCATCATAAACATCATATCCAACTTTCCATCATGCTCATCAACAAAGATATAAACATACCAATTATTTGTTTGCAATTAAACAGAATAAAAGCACAACAATAATGGTAATAGAAGATAAAAAAAACAGTGATCAATCATTGACCGCTGTTTACCATGCACTTGCCTTTACTAGTTGCGACGCACGATTTGATTAGAAGACGGCAACAAGCACGACGCCTCTCCTATATTAAATACACCAACTTCAATACAAATTACAGCAACAAGAATAGCAATCAAAATGCTTCGCTCCTACACGTCCCCAAATATACCACGATACGCCGGTACCGAATCGTTACCCACAGCTGACTCGGTACTAAAACGGACGTAACTTTTGACTCGAAAGTCCGATCACCACAAACCACCTCATTCTGGATTCTTTATAAAATTATCCACATTTCCCTAGATTACGAAGACTTCCAATTAAATCATCTAACCCTCCGTATTTAACCCGGAAAGTCGGTCTGTCCGCTTCGGAACAGCAATCTTACTAAATTCATAACTTTTGTTTTACTCAACCAAAATGCGTGTTCTCAGATTCTACAGAACCATTGGACAATTATCTACAACTTTCATGAAGATCAAAAACACTAATTAATCTGTTTACTATTTTTAATAACCAATCTACCAAAACAGCGCCGAATAACGACGACCGCAAAAACAGCGGTCTTCCGAAAATCATAACTCGAATTATACTTGTCCGATTGACATGATAAAACATGCTATAGAAAGATATCGAAATTATCTACAATTAACTAGTAGATGAGATTTCCAAAAGTTGCCATTAAGATACCCGAATAAATCGCTCAACAGTACAACAGGTTAACCAAATTCATTAATCGGCCTTTCTATTAGACAATTATAAAACTTCATTAATTAATCTAGATTATAAACTCTAATTAGTCTAGAAAAGTAGATAGGAAATAAAATCACATATCTTTACCCACAAAAAAAATTCGGATCTCTGTTTCTATTAGTCTAATCTTTTCCTTCTACTGAAATTTTCTCGTAACCCTACATAATTAACAATTCTTAATTACCTTAATGGTGAGCAGCAAACTCGCATGCAATAGAAGCAACAATCCACGCTTGTGATTCGGACGGCCGATGCACGGCTTCACGGCAATGCAACAATGGGAAATCACTTTCGGCCGACGCAGCGGCGAAGGGCTTGCGATCCGAGTGGCTCGGTGAGCGTGTCTGCGGCATTGGCCGGGTCTTCACACGGCGAAGCAGACAAAGAAAAGCGACCAAGAACACAAATCAACCGCGACCACAAACAATCAAGCGGCGGCCACGACAATCAATGCAAAGAAGAAAAGCGGTAAACAGCGATCCACCACGGCACTTGGTAGTGTCTTGCGGTCTTGGCGCCACGCAGGACAGACAAAAGCAGCGACACGGGAAAAGCGATGGTGGCGGCATCCACGCGGCGGTCTTGGCTTCTGTGGCCCGGCGTCTGGCGGCGATGCACGAGGGCATGCGAGCGGCTCGGCAATGCGACCGAGAAAGAACGGCAAGACAAATGATTTGGAAGAAAAATGGAGGCGGCGGCTTGGAAAAATATAGGATTAGGGTTTCTAAACAAAAGTCCACCACTATTTATACAGCCCACCAAAAATTCCGAAAATAATCTACTTTTCACGAAATCTTTTTTTTTTTTTTAATTATGCAAAAACCCTAAATGCATTAATTACTTAACTTATTATTTTTATTGCTATTAATATAATTTTCAGAATATTACATTCTACCCCCCTTAACGGAATTCGACCCCGAATTCTAATCGCCGTTCTACTCCAAGCAAAACTGCACGACTGAAATTAAACAACAAAACAACACGTACCCGACGTGAACAACTCCGGATATTGCTCGCGCATGCGAGACTCCAACTCCCAAGTCGCTTCTCTCTTGGACTGATGCGTCCACAGCACCTTGACGTATACCAACGTCTTGTGCCTCAGCACTCATCTCGTAAATTTTCGGTACACTCAACTGACAGAAGTCGAAGGTACGGTCTTACTTGGTGGTCAACGGCTCTAAGAAAACCTTGTAATCCTGATCTCTCAAATACTACCTTGGCATCGGGTTATTCAAAACGTTGTGTGCCCTGCGCATGGACACGAGACGGTCCTAACGATACACTTTCTTCCAAAAAAAAAAAAAGTATCTCCACAACTTCCAGAAACGAACTAATGTAACTTGGGCCAAACTTCGTTTTGGTACCAAACCACACAATCTGTACATAACACACTGAACTCCTGTCCTGTCTCCCAATCAACCACTTCACATTTGCAAGGAGTACCTCCTTTAACCAGGAACGCACAACCAAACTAGTTTCAAACAAACTCTTTCATAAATAGAACCCAACTGAAAACAAAGGATTCTCATCGCAATCACGCGTTACCAACTCCCCATCGGAATAGTCAAATCCAAAATCAAAGATTCATCACCAAAAACCTTTCCATTTTCCAAATAGGCTGTTGGCAAATAAACACCACGTAAGCCAAAAGAGAAAACATTCGAATGCCAAAATCAATCACCTTTTTTTTTTCCCCTAAATTAGAAAGAATCACATGCCAACGTAAAGCCAACTCAAATTGTAAATGACCTCTGTCATAAACACACGGCTCAAACAAGAATCAAGAGGGCATTTCACTACCCGAGGAATCATTTTTTTCTCAATTTTTCTTTTAGGAATAAACTCTCTCTCAAATCATAGGATTTCAAATCATCACACTAACTCATTCCTCTTAGCTGGTAATTTCAAAGCGATGCTCAACTTTGAGAGCAACAATGCGCCCATTTAGAGAGACTCTACTAACCCATAAAAAGATACTATAGTCCCCTCCTCTACCAAAGAAACTATTTTGACAAATGATTCCCAACACCTCAAATAAAATCTACACCCACAATCACATCACCTCAATCTTTTAAGGATGATCAACTTGAAATTCTCTACCACACACGCGATTTAAAACCAAAGGATTCTATCAATGATCATCATACTATTTGGAATCCACTTTTGTTCTACTACTTCTACACATGATCATTGGGTAACCAAGGTTCTAGCATAAAACACATGCTCAATTTCAACGACCAGACTCCTAAAGTGACTTCGGTATACTTGATAGAAATCCGCACATTATTGTCTAGAATTCCCACAATCCAAACAATATCCTCAATCATTAATATCAACCATCATCACTAATCAATTGACTGCCCAAAACGATTTACTTCACTAATCTTGGACCCTCAATAAACCACACCATTCAATTTCACCTACATAACCTTGCAAAGTATACCATCACAATATCCCAACTATTCGATAATTCCAATACTCCACCATCAAGAACAAATATTCTTGGATCACTATTCACTATAGGTTCTACTAATTGTAACAATATAATCGGTTTGTCCCAACGACCATAATTCCTTTTAGATCCAATTCTCTATGAGATTTATATCATGAAATGAATTCATCCTCTAATGTTCCTCAATTAACTTGCAACCTGTGGTCTCACAACATCATATACTTGACCACTATTAACGGTTCCCAATATACACTCTTTAAGGTTTTGTAAAACAAATCGACTATTCCTTTCTCAAAAGAAGAGACAAATAAAAGATTTTTTTAAGACCAAATCACATTAATCACTTAAGAACCAATAAAGCTTTCCGACTCGTCACTTGCTCAAACCAATTTCATCTACCAAATAAATCATGAACTCCAAAAGTTCATGAATTCAAAACTCCAAACCTTTCATTTAAACGATATTACGAAAGGCGATCAAATTACATTCTTTCTAAAAGAATCATCACCACACGAAACCACAATCCCTTACAGACAATCTTACTAACATTAAGAATAATACACTCTTAACATGATTCATTATCGTCAACTCTTCCATTAATAAGCCCCGAAAAGTTCACCAAATTGTTCCGTACTACTTTACCATCACATCTTCAAAATGAGATTATTCCAAAACCATACAACCTCACTACAACAACTACTTTATATTAGAAGGAATCCACTACACAAATTAAAAGGTTTTATCAAAACCCTTTCATCACGGGTATGCTATTGTCTGACTATTCCACAATTGTCTAGGTATAAGCCACCTATTAAATCACACCAGCTCAACTCTTAGTGATGCTCGACACCAAACTTTAACACTCAGCAATTGCACTCCAACCATTGTTGTTATCAACTAGCTTTCTTATGATGTCTAGCTGCTACCTATTTTCATTTGCGAATCACTTGAATATTTACCAACACATATTCGGTTGTTCCTCCTCACATTTAGTTTTCAACAAAATCACCCTAAATCTTCAAAAGTCAAAATCTTCTCTCGATCAAAAGTCTCAACAACACTATAGTCAAATTCATCGTGTCATTCTATAAAGAAGAACTATCCAGAACTCCTCCTGTAAATTCTAGATCCACTGGTATTCAATCCATTCAACCTTTTGTACACAATTCCAATAATTAATCATACTAAGGTATATGTAAAGCCATCAACCAAATATGATCACCAAGTGTCTACAGTAAAGATAACACCACAAATAATATCTATTAAAGCAATAACCTAGCATCTCCTCAAGTTTCCCTTTACCCACAATTAGATTAATCCATTGGTACCAAATCCAATAAATTCAACAAACTAATCAATTTTAATGTCCAAGCCAGTTCATCAACGTTCCATACTTCTTAATAACTCTTATGACTCCAATTAGGTATGGACATACTCTTAGTCACTACTCAACTCGTAATTACTCTATGACAATAATTTGGGTTAAGACCAATCATGCATCACGCTCTGAGATCCGACACGATACTCATACCTTATCAATGAACTTCTATGTTTACCACCTCTAGCTTAAACATAACAAGTCAACACAAAAGGATTTTAACTCTTTTCAGACAAAAATAGGCATTAAACTTCAGCACTCGAAATAATCCAAAAGAAATACATAAAGCCAAAGTTTTCACATGTTAAAGAACTTGCAATAGAAAACTTTCGGTATCCGAATACCAAGTGAATAAATAAGTCGTATTTTCCAATAGGAAGGCGGAACTCCCACGAAAAGATCAATCTTCTTTGTTAGCCGATGTTCACACAAAGCAACAATAGATCAACGATCATGAGATCAAGTAATGGCTTTATGGAACCAAAGGAGACCAATGAAATATCACCCGCTGTATTGTAAACACTATCTCAAGGAAAATTCATCAACCGCAACTATAACCAGAATTGCCCAAAATTCAAGCTCAAGGAAGAGAACAACTTTTGTAAAGAAACTCACACACAATACCTATAACTCTCGTAATCAAAGTAGCTACCTCTCTATTCCCATACCACGAATGGTGGTGTAACACAGTAAAACCGGGGCCACAACCACGATCTCAACTGCCTCAGGAGGGGGCCCCACAGAACCACGCCCGCGGCCCCGACCTCCACGACCGTGGCCACCACGACCACGTCATCTACCTCTCGGCATAGCTATCAACCACAATCAACAATACACAATGAGCTCAAAGCTTAAAATAAACTCATCCATCAATGAACAACATAACGGAAGCGTAAAAACTATACTCGTACCTCTCTCTAACCTACTGTGCACTAGTGTGTCAAATTTTAGGTTAGTTAACCATTAGCAAATTTTAGTTGATTTACTAAAACTAAAACAAATTTTAACAATTTTAGTTTGCCTAAGTTGTTAATCTATTCACCACGGACCTAAAGCCCGCTCGATACCAAGCAGTAACACCCATTAACTTGGGCCTAGAATGCCACCACACTACTCTTCCAACTAATAAATATTGACACACTATAAAATTACAGCAAGACAACAATGATAATCATATCAATGGATCACAAACGAACATGCATAATTATGGTTCAAACGATAATAAGTAATCAAATGGAACAAAACCAGGTAAACAGTCCAATATAACATCAACCAATGAATCCAGTTTAATAAAGCAAATAGTCTAGTCCAAATGATATCCTAAACATTATTCAATAACTAACATGTCCATGTGTAAACCAATATTGAATGAATGATTATCATGGCGAATGATCAAGTGATGCCCATGTGCTCTATTCGCTCTCAATTACGGCCTCCTCGAAGATCACCTAAAAACAACGATGAGAGCAAGGGTGAGTCCACGACTCAAGCAAACACATCATATACAACGAACAATAATATATCGTGACATTCAATAACTTCATTATCATCACTTGCACTTCCATTCACATTCTCATTCATTAATCTCAAATATCAATGCAACTCTATTCTATATGTCCACATGCACTTCTTTTCGCGTATACGGTATAGCGTGAGTGAATCTCGCGACAACATTCACTCTCAAGCCCGTTCCTCCATAAGGATCGGGGACCTCCTCCACTCCCGTGGAGTTGTGATCATAAAGATCACCTTCTCTTATGCAAAGATGCTTATGAATGCAAACATGCAAACTCCATCATAAACATCATATCCAACTTTCCATCATGCTCATCAACAAAGATATAAACATACCAATTATTTGTTTGCAATTAAACAGAATAAAAGCACAACAATAATGGTAATAGAAGATAAAAAAGCGATGATCAATCATTGACCATTGTTTACCATGCACTGCCTTTACTAGTTGCGACCTTACGATTTGATTAGAAGACGGCAACAAGCACGACGCCTCTCCTATATTAAATACACCAACTTCAATACAAATTACAGCAACAAGAATAGCAATCAAAATGCTTCGCTCCTACACGTCCCCAAATATACCACGATACGCCGGTACCGAATCGTTACCCACAGCTGACTCGGTACTAAAACGGACGTAACTTTTGACTCGAAAGTCCGATCACCACAAACCACCTCATTCTGGATTCTTTATAAAATTATCCACATTTCCCTAGATTACGAAGACTTCCAATTAAATCATCTAACCCTCCGTATTTAACCCGGAAAGTCGGTCTGTCCGCTTCGGAACAGCAATCTTACTAAATTCATAACTTTTGTTTTACTCAACCAAAATGCGTGTTCTCAGATTCTACAGAACCATTGGACAATTATCTACAACTTTCATGAAGATCAAAAACACTAATTAATCTGTTTACTATTTTTAATAACCAATCTACCAAAACAGCGCCGAATAACGACGACCGCAAAAACAGCGGTCTTCCGAAAATCATAACTCGAATTATACTTGTCCGATTGACATGATAAAACATGCTATAGAAAGATATCGAAATTATCTACAATTAACTAGTAGATGAGATTTCCAAAAGTTGCCATTAAGATACCCGAATAAATCGCTCAACAGTACAACAGGTTAACCAAATTCATTAATCGGCCTTTCTATTAGACAATTATAAAACTTCATTAATTAATCTAGATTATAAACTCTAATTAGTCTAGAAAAGTAGATAGGAAATAAAATCACATATCTTTACCCACAAAAAAAATTCGGATCTCTGTTTCTATTAGTCTAATCTTTTCCTTCTACCACTAATGAAATTTTCTCGTAACCCTACATAATTAACAATTCTTAATTACCTTAATGGTGAGCAGCAAACTCGCATGCAATAGAAGCAACAATCCACGCGCAGTTCGGACGGCCGATGCCTGGCTTCACGCGGCAATGCAACAGCCGGGAAAATCACTCGGCCGCCGGCGCGAAGAAGCGGCTGCGATCCCAGCGGCTCGGTGGAGCGTGCAAAGAATTGGTGGCGGGGTCTTCACACGGCGAAAGCAGACAACAAAAAGCGGCCGGCGGCACAAATCAACCTAAAAGACAAAGCAATCAAGCTTAAAGCCGCGACAATCAATGCAAAGAAGAAAAGCAAAAGAAAGCGATCCACACGGCACTTGGTAGTGTCTCAGGTCTTGGCGGCGCCTGACACGAGAGCGACAAAGCAATGGCAGAAGAAAGGCGATGGTGGCGGCATCCACGCGGCGGTCTTGGCTTCACTTGGCCGTCTCTGGCGGCGATGCCACGTGGCATGCGGCGGCTCGGCAATGCGACCCGGGAAAGAACGGCAGAGCAACAGATTTGGAAGAAAAATGGAGGCGGCGGCTTGGAAAAATATAGGATTAGGGTTTCTAAACAAAAGTCCACCACTATTTATACAGCCCACCAAAAATTCCGAAAATAATCTACTTTTCACGAAATCTTTTTTTTTTTTTAATTATGCAAAAACCCTAAATGCATTAATTACTTAACTTATTATTTTTATTGCTATTAATATAATTTTCAGAATATTACAACAAGTGTAAAGTGCTGTTTTATTTTTGTTGACATTGATCTGACAACAGCAATACTTTCCCTATTTGGCGGCTTCCACACTTCACACCTTATTCCCCCCTCACCAATTCTCCTAGAAAACTTCACACCCCCGCTTAGCCAAATAGACACAGCTTCATTCAGAAAGTTCGAGTAGCTTTTAAATAAATAAAAAATCTTCGTAAGCAATAGACTCGAACCATGGATTTAGCCACTGCAGGTCAGTGAAAATCATTACAAGGTAGGAGGAAGTAAGTAATTAAGTGAAGCTTACCGAAGAGTACGAGATCCCCATCCTGGAAAGCCGGGATTTTTCCGAACGGCTGCGAGAAAGAAAAAAAAAACCCCATTACAAACCAATTAACCAAACCAAGTACGATCTCTGCTTCAATACATGTCTAAGAGCTGACGATGATGACAGGAGAGAAGAAAGACAAGTGACCAGAGAGAATTCAGAAGTTGAGGTTACATTTCGGAGGAGGTGCTCGGGGCTCTTGTGCTCGCCGGCGACGACGACGACCTTGTACTTGGCGCCGACCTCCTCCAGGCACACTAGCAACCGCGACACGTTCGCTAACCCCGGCGACCCGAACAGCTTCACCGGCGACATGCTCGCTGCTACCGAGTGAAGAAGAAGAAGAGAAGAGGAAAATGTCTACAATTAAGTTTCAGTACTACCATCGTGCAGTTCCCCATTGTCCCTTGAATTATATGGCCTGGGAACGAGAAAGATCAAAAGTCGGAGAGGTCATTAGACCACCACACTGCCAGACTTGTGTAGCTGCTAGTGGCTTGTTGCTGTGGGATGGTGATCATCTGTATTACTATTGCATGAAAAGTCACACCGCCAGACTTGTGTTGCTGTTATTGGCTTGTTGCTGTGGGACGGTGATCCTCTGCATTACTATTGCGTGAAAAGTGTTTAAACAGTATCTTCAGTGATATTGTATCAAAATAAAATATGTACCATTACAGTTTATTGCACCAAAAACTACAATAAAATAGAAGACACCGTATGAGATATGGAACGAGAAAAGTGTTGTATTGTCTTTTCTCAGGGTACGAGGCTGTGAGGTATATGTTAAACGTTTGACATTTGATAAACTCACACCTAAGTCCGATAAGTACTTCTTTGTTGGGTATCATAAGGAAATTAAAAAATATTATTTTTATAATCGGATTGATAACAAAATATTTGTTGCTCGTAATGGTATCTTCCTAGAGAAAGTTTCTTCCAAAAGGAGTCAATGGGAGCAAGGTACAACTCAAAGAAATTCAAAATCCAGCTAAAAATGTTTCAAGTCCTACTGAATCTCCACAGGATGAACAAGATGTTGAACCTGTAGATGAGGCATCAGCCCCACGTATATCAAAAAGTCACGTCAATTGCCTATAAGGTATGTGTATAACGTTTTATTATTGAATAATGTTGAGTCTAAGACTTATACGGAAGCGATAATGGGCGTAGACTCTGAGTTACAGCTTGAAGCTATGAGATATGAGATAAAATCCATGTATGACAATCGAGTTTGGAACTTGGTTGATACACCTGATGGAGTCATGACCATAGAGTAAAGATGTACACCTCTGCAGAGTGAAAATCTATTTAAATAGCCGTGCTCGTGGTCATGAGCGTGCTTAGTACGGCTGGTATGGCTGTAACTTTGTTTTTCCAAAACTGTTTTGTCACAAAACTTAGGCAATAACATTAAATTTTATCTTGTTGAGTTAACTGCCATGTCTATGGCTGAACATAAATTGTTGCTCACAGCTGAAGAGGGTTGCGAGTTGTTGTTATACTTTTTTGTGCTCGTAACGAGATACCGTTATTATTTGTTTAGTTCTTTACTTACTGTTCTATACATATTTAAACTACTCTTTCAAATTCTGTTGTAAATTACTGCTTATGAATATTGCAAATATAAATGTCTTTGAGCAAAATAACTTATAGAGTAGAGCCTGATTCTTTTATAGCCTTACATTTAATATAATTTTACGATACACTACAAGTCTTGATGAGTACACTAGTACTCAATCTTGCTAATATTGTTGTTCAAAAATCGAAGATGAGCTGATGCCTCACGACACGTTCTTTGCTCCCATAACCGGAGGGCTCTATGACGGGTCTACTCAGGCCTTATCCCTTGTCGGTTTCCTGAGGGATCGGATGGGCATGCCGCTGGAATTTTACTACTTTACAACATCTTCCGCTGCTATAAATTTACTCCGATGACTTCTTTTATTTGGCCGGTCGTCCGTTTTTGTAATAACTTGTAATAGATTAAGTTAAATACCCTTTTCTTTACTATAGCATGTGAATGTATGAATGTGAATACCAAATGCTGTGAATGTGTGTGCTAACTACTATTTATGGGACTAGCACACAGTATGCACATAGGGTCTTTAGGTATTTCACACCCAGAGGTCTGACAATATGCGACCGATCTTTTCAAGCTCAAGAAAAGTATTTATAGTAAAACATCGATGAATAGTTAGGTTATGCTCTAATTATTTTTTACAAAAATGGAAAAACAAAAAAACAATGAATTCAGCGAGCAGCGCTGACCTCGCTGCAGGCAATCAGAAATAAATAGGTAACAATGCAATGAATGAATGCATTTGACCATCTAATCTCTGATGTAGATAACTATAAAGCAAAAGGACCATTGACTTTCATTTCTGCAAAGAAATAAGACAGCTATTTAGCGCATGAAGGGTTTTTATTTGCTAGTGGCAGAAGCAGAACAAACAGGTCATAGGAGAAACGCATAAGCATAAGCATAAGCATAAGCATAAGCAATTAAATTGACAAGTGAATGCAGCAGACCTGGAAGAACTGTAAATAAATAGCTAGCTTGCCATTGCAGATCAGGCGCATGCATCACTATCTTCTTAGACCACACAATGCAAATTTGGAGGTAATCCGCATATCAAGAAGAGGCTTACTTTAAACAAAAAATGAACAGGAGTGGTTGTAATTACAAAAAATATTCTATTAGGTACCAGAATGTTGAAGGGATACAGGAAAGCTACACTAGCTGGTAATTCAAAAGTTCTACCATAAACCAAAAAATTACGTAAATAAGAGATCATAGATTGTTACCACTAAACGTGTAGTGCAGTAGAAGAAGATTTGGAGCAGCCTGATCCAACGTCAAGCTCATCAATGAAGTAGTCGTAGCCGATCATCCAACGTCCTCGGCACTGATCGTCTCCTCCAACAACCTATGACGTTCCTTGCGTAGGTCGTGGATCATACTCAATCAATGTAGCAGCATCTCTACGGTATCCATACATCGAGGGGTGGAATGTCGTACGCTGGTGTGCTAGCACTAACGCGCACAGTAGGGCCTTCGAGAAGATCGTGACTAGAATTTTGATGGAGTAACTCACGTACGTCCCAATACATACATCCCCTTTTAAAGAGCTTATATTGGATTCTATCAGAACTCGTTTGTTTTAAGCCGTTAAGTGTGCGACCCCATAGATCATGTATAATCAGTTGTGACTTGAAAACTCCTTTCCGACCACGACTCGTTAGCGGTTCCTAGTATGATATAACAATTCCAGAATACACATTAATATTATATTAGACGAACCTTTATGCAATATGATCTGCGACCAGGTCTGATGCGGGGTGCCCGATCTTCTCGACGTAGGACCTCTCCATAACTTGTGTACCCTGACGAACCACCAGCTGATCCCCCGCGCCAATGCACGGACTTGCAACTCTATGGAAAATTCGCCCAAACACACACTTGATTGGATCCTCGCTGACCACAAACGAAGATCGTCGAACCCTCAATTCCCAACGGAAAAGCAAGAACGACCCCTTGTTCTCAACGCCCAATTCCCTCTGTTTTGGCTATAAGCACAACAGGAGAATCAAGCAAAAGCTTTGAAAATATATTAAACGTGGTCTCAGGTTACAATGGGGGTCTACCCCTCTATATATAGTGCCCCTACTCCTCCTCATGGCTGGCCAAGAGGCCCTACTCCTATTCTAATTCGGATTTGGAGTCCTACTCCAATTCCGACACATTCCAAAACAGAAAAGGAAACTCTGATTTTACAACCGTCATATTGTTTCGGTCATATCTTTTGATACGGGATAAATTTCGGAGTGAGGGAGGATCCGTTGGATCGGGCTTGAAGTTAGCTTTCCAACAAGCCCAAAATCACTCAAATCCGACTTCGTATGAGAAAGTTATGACCTTTTTACTCCGGACTGTCCTGCTGATTCCGAATCCGAATTTGAGGCTGATTCCGAATCCGAATTGAATTCTGAGTTGATTCCGAATTTGAATTTGGTTGGGCTTGTGGAAGTTTCGAATTTGACTTGGATTCTTGGGCTTCTCTCCCTTGCTTGTCTCCCACGAGCTTCTACTCCATTGTGTGGCCTTTCTTCAAGAACAGCCCCATTTCCTTCATCTCCGTACATTATTGAATCTTCCAATCGAGCACAAGCAAAACACTAGTTTTAGGTAGTATGAAATTCTCATCTAATTTAAAAAGAAATTCAGTGAACAGATTCACCTATTGGATAAGCTTCTCTTGTTTTTCAACTCTCTTAGTAAGCTCATGTTGTTCTCAGGTATTTAATGAATTGAAAATATTATATGAAACAACATAGCTAAGGATGTCCGCATCATCCTCCCTTTCTTCAAAAAGCCGTCCTCGGCTTTTGATAACTGAAAATGTGCTAGACGAAGAAAACAACGTATATGCATGGTATATGTATTTATCATCCAAACAAGTTCCGTGTAGCGCATGATGATTTGCTGAACATCTATTAAACAAAGAGAACAACGTATATACGTGATATATGTATGAATCAATTGTTGTGCTATTCGCGTTGTTTTGTACAATCGATAGCTCGAAATCACATTTCAAATTGCACAACTGACTCATGTGATAAAATTTAACCTTCCCAATACCAAAGTCAAGTAAAGTGGGTGAAAACAAATTGATACCATTCCCTACTTCAACTGCGCTACTCTGATTAGTTATACATTTAAGAGATAAAAAAGTAGGCATCGTATTGCGTTCTAAATAATAGACACTTGTATTTAAACCCATCTTAAAGAGACTGTGACATTGCTCAATAGATGGTTTGCGCAATACATGTAATTTTAAATGAACAAGATTATCACAGGTAATGCATATTCGATAAACTTGAAACATGTTGTCTACACCAAAATCTCCGATCAAATTGAATTGATATGTATGTATGTAGCTATTTACTAGTGATCTTAAATGTGAAATTTCAAGAACCTTCTTAATAACACTAACTACCTCTTTTGGTTTATCGAATATGATATGACACAAAGAATCATTAAGGGATATTCTAGTAATAACTTCTGTATGAGTAATCAATTCCATATTATACAAATTAAGCATATCAAATTTAGAACTTGGAATCATCAAAGGAATAATGGAGTTCTCAGTTTTACGCACCTTGTCTTGATGATATATCGATTTAGTACCAATAGTATTACCTTTGTCGTCCTCCTCAGTTGATGTAGGTGTCGCGGGTATCGTAATGTCATCATGTAACAACGGGGTATCATGTGTTCTCTCTCCAACCATGGTTATATCTTCATCTTTCTCTTCCAATGGTGAGGGCTCTTGAATGTCCAACTCCTTATTTGCTTGGTCCACCTGCACAATGTGTGATACAACACTAGAAATAGAGGGTAATTTGTTAGGTTCAAAAATTATCTTACTTATCCTATCATCTATCTCTCCCTTTTCTTTTGGTGTATCTCTCACACTCTCAATTGGGATGCTCTCAACCTCGCATATGGTGGACTCACACAGCTCACTCTTTTTATCACTCTCACTCAATTTGGCTATGTGGCTCTCATTCTCACATGGGTTTTGGTACAACTCATCCTTGTAAGACCGTGGGCCAGCAAGGGCACAACTACCACCAACCACGACCTCCTCACGTGTTGCGGGTTGTGACGGGGCAGCACTACTCATCACCTCGGTCGAAGAAAAATTCTCATGCTCGATCTTCTTCTCAAGTGACACACCAGTGGATGAATTAAAACTAAAGAGCCGGCGCAGATTTAATTGATGTGCTTGCATGTGTTTAAGTCTCTTTTCTACCTTCATAGCATATTTCACAAGATCTTGCAGACTACGAAAATATTCATCTTGAAGTGCGACAGCGATCGATAATTCAAGCTTTGCTTTGAAGTATGTCTTTTCTTGATATGGACTAGTGATATTGTACGGCGCATTGCATGATTCAACTCAATATAGTAATCTTGGACAACTTTGCATCCTTGTGTAATGCTCTCCACATGTCGTAGTAGTTCCGCTCATAATAGGATGGAACAAATTCTCTTCTCATGGCGCTTTTAAGCAGTACCAAGATGTAATGAATCGTTTTCCACCTAGTTGTTGCCACCAACTAGAGGCATAGTCTGTAAAAACAAAGTGGCCACTCACTTCCTTGGCTTCGATTCGAACTTATGGGATTCAAGCTCGAACTCCATGTCTTGTACCCACTCAAGATACTCATCCGGATCATTACTACCATAGAAGGAAGATCGTATACTCGCGATCCGCCATTGTTAGCGACAAAGCAAAGAATATGTATGTATGTGTATGCGTATATGTAGAGGTTACTCAACTCACAATCATAACAAGGTGAAGTTTCTTTACCGTTCAAAAGAATTAAGATCAACAATACTTACACTTGAGGTGCAGGAACCACAAGGTGATGTGTGGCGAATTTCAAGAGCAAGTCAAAGCACGACAACGGGTGTTTTGTGGAGCTTGGTATGGATACCTACTTAATTTGAAAATTCTAGGTATTGTAAGGCTAAGTAAATATCCAAACTAGAATCCAATGCCTAGTTGCCGATCACAAAGATATAAGTGAAAATTAAAACAACTCACGCGCAAAGATATTAGAACTTAGTGCAATCAAGGAATGAGCTATGTAAGATATAAGTGAAGAACAAAATAGCTCGTATTGCACAAGTTATAGAAAGACACTAGCTAGTTGCAAATAATGAAACTAGGGCACAAGATTGCACAAAATATTGATATTCAAACAATTGAATCAAGAATGAGTGGGGATTTTCGCTCAAGTTTATGGTTCGGCTATGCGTTTTCTTTTTTCCTTTTCTTTTTTCTCTTTTCCTTTTCTCTTCCTTTTTTTTCTTCTCTTTTTCCTTCCTTCTTTTTTTTGAATTATTGCCAAAATTCTTGTTCTACCAAAAATGAGAAAAAAATTCTTTCCCACCTTTTGATCTTTGAACAATTGCAAGAACACAAATATTAATATACAACCCTAAGCAACGATTTAGCTAGTCTTAAATAGGTTCAAAGTATTCGCAAAAGATTGAAAGGTTCACAAAGGATAAATTGATGTCTCACTTCTTTTTGTTTTTTTAATAGAAACGACTAAAAAAATCAAACTAGGCTCAAATAAAAAGCAACGCAAAAGAATTCAAGATCAGCAAACTAAACTTGATTCTAATGGACAAAAACTTAACAAAACTCACTAGAAAAACAAATTAAATACTACGGTGAATTTTTTTGTATGGCTTTTTCGTGTATGGGAGAAAAAGATAAGCTGGATAAAGATCCTCACCGAGTCAGCAGACTCGATACCACGATGCGGGGTGCCGATCTTCTCGACGTAGGACCTCTCGATAACTTGTGTACCATGACGAACCACCACGGTGATCCCGCGCCAATGCGGACTTGCAACTCTATGGAAAATTCGCCCAAACACACACTTGATTGGATCCTCGTGACCCAAGCGAAGATCGTCGAACCCTCAATTCCCAGCGGAAAAGCAAAACGACCCCTTGTTCTCACGCCCAATTCCCTCTGTTTTGACTATAAGCACAACAGGAGAATCAAGCAAAAGCTTTGAAAATATATTAAGCGTGGTCTCGAGTTACAATGGGGTCTACCCTCTATATATAGTGCCCTACTCCTCCTCATGGCTGGCCAAGAAGCCCTACTCCTATTCTAATTCGGATTTGGAGTCCTACTCCAATTCGACACATTCAAAAAGTAGAAGGAAACTCGATTTTACAACCGTCATATTGTTTCGGTCATATCTTTTGATACGGGATGAATTTCGGAGTGAGGAGGATCCGTTGGATCGGGCTTGAAGTTAGCTTTCCAACAAGCCCAAAATCACTCAAATCCGACCGTATGAGAAAGTTATGACCTTTTCACTCGGACTGTCCTGCTGATTCGAATCCGAATTTGAGGTGATTCGAATCGAATTGAATTCGAGTTGATTCGAATTTGAATTTGGTTGGGCTTGTGGAAGTTTCAATTTAACTAGGATTCTTGGGCTTCTCTCCCTTGCTTGTCTCCCACGAGCTTCTCCTCCATTGTGACGGCCTTTCTTCAAAACGACCTCATTTCCTTCATCTCCGTACATTATTGAATCTTCCAATCGAGCACAAGCAAAACACTAGTTTTAGGTAGTATGAAATTCTCATCTAATTTAAAAAGAAATTCAGTGAACAGATTCACCTATTGGATAAGCTTCTCTTGTTTTTCAACTCTCTTAGTAAGCTCATGTTGTTCTGAGGTATTTAATGAATTGAAAATATTATATGAAACAACATAGCTAAGGATGTCCGCATCAAGGTCTTTATCACTTATGACAACTGGTGTCTCCATACGACCAGTTCATATTTAGTTACGACCAGTTCGTAACTCCTTACGACCAGTTCGTAACTCCTTACGACCAGTTAGTGATCATCAACGACCAGTCCATATCTCCATACGACTAGTTCGTACCTAGTCAAACTAAACAACCTGCTTGCGTATTCTCCCTTTGCCTCACAATATCTGATTGAACTTCAGGTGAGATATTTTATCATTAATGAGCTACTTTCTCGATCAAGTGATGAATAACTTCATGTGGTCGACTCTTTGACCACTAGTAGCACGGCAATGCACTTTCTTTATCCGACAACATCGAGAAACATAGAGATATCTATCACCACTAGTAGCACGACAATGCACTTTCTTTATCCGACAACATCGAGAAACATGGAGATATCTATCATGTTATGTTAGGAGGGGCAAATCTTATATCACGTCCCTCTACATATTTTATAGCATACCTAAAAGTTACCTTTATAACTACCCAATTACGGAGTAGCATTTGACAACCCCTACGTGCACTATTACACATGTAGGAAACTACGATAATCTCATATCTAAATATTATACATCATCATTGCTTGAGACCAACTATTGACATAAAAAATCATAACAATCTCAATACTATATCACGGTAGGTCAATCCAACACTATATTTTCTAACATGTATTTACATTATTAGTTCGATATCCTTATATCCATAACCAGTGGAACATAGTTATCAATCAATGCATATGTTGATCAATAAGTCACCAGTGTTTCGACCAGTGATATTCAACTAGAGACACATTTAGAATGTTCGCTAACAAGTCACATAATTCATCCCAGGAACGTAACCAAAAAAATATATATAACTCATAAACATACTAGCTCCTAGAGATCTTGCCATCTCGTCCCGAAGAACTTCCAACCTAGAAACTCGACATACCCAAATAAAATGTATGAACCGAGATAAGAGGAATGCAATTGATCCTCATAGCAAGGCTCTCTCGGCATCTGAATATGGCTGGTGGAAAATAGCAGACAGGAAAGAACATTATAGCAAATATGATGGGAAAGTAAACAACAATGGGAAGCACACATACAAGAACAAGGGACGCCGAATAAGGAATCACCCAATAAAAAGAAGGAAAGCACACAACATAACAGGGAAAACAAGCATCCAGGCAAAATTATCCCAAGGGATAAAAGGAGGAAATTACAGCGATCGCAACCATATGACCGAATCAAGTGTGAATACGAACATGGCAATCTGACATAACATGAATAACATTAGAGGGGAAAATATTAGGCCTGCAGTCCAACCAAAATTAACCATGCATACCAGCCGAACGAGACGCCAATATGAATAATGGGCGAAAATAACAGAAGTAATGTATGAGACCTGGATCGGAACCCAAATGAAAGGGCTGATGGCCTTCGTACGCCGGCGCCGGCGCCGGGGCCGACAGCCCCCGCAAGCACTACCTGCAAAACCTCAGGAAAATCAGGAGCGACACAACCCAAACTGCTTACCGAAACCCAAATAGAGGAGCCCCCAGGAAAAAACAGTTTCTAAAGAAAAGAAAGGAACTGCGGATAGCGAAAGCGACACGGCAAAGAACGGCGGCAGCCCCGACCGACTCAACAAAAAGATGCACAGGAACATCCACACTACAGAATGAAAGGGCTCCCCTCGCTAGCTCCGCCCGGTCCCCGTACATGAGCGAGGCGATTGACCCGACACTGCACGGTGCATCTGGACCGCCGAAAGCAAGGGAGTGAGGGACAGGCGCACCACCCGGCCCAACCAGATATCACGGACGAACACGACAAGGTCTGAGAGTAGCACTCTCAGCGGGCTTAATACTAGGGAAGATTCTCTTGGTTTCTAACACGTGTTCTTGGCCTGCTTGTTGGTTTCCGTGGCCCAGGAACTAGTTATTCTTGCTGCTGACTTGCTGGGCTTAAGGGCTGGCTCTTGAACATGTGTACAGCAAGGTACTACAGTTTTGATAGGACCGCGGTAGAGTTGTGGCGCCACAAGAGGTCCTCAGCAGCTGCACGTTGGCACGATCGAACTATCTCCGAACTATTATCGTTGAGTTCACCTGCACGAGACGATAATAAGGTTTCTCGTTGCGCTGCATCATCAACGACCTGCTCTACATCGAGTCTGCACTGCTTCTTGTTCTTCGTCGAGCCCTATCGTAAGTTGGTCGTACGACCAAATTATTCTGTTATAATCATATTATTGAGTACATTTATAAGTGCATTAAAATTTGGAATTAAAATATTGTCTGTATTTCCAACATTACTAGCAATCCTGTCACCTCAATGATTTCCTGGAAGATGTTGCCATGTAAGAGATGAGTTTTTTTTTCCTACCGCGCAAAGGTGAGGCGGCTGGCCCGCACACAAGGATATGTGTGGTATGATGTTACTTTTGCTATTTCGTTCGCTACGGGTCTAGATTTACTATTTCGTTACAAACTCGTACACGGTAGGTGGTTAACCACTATGTTTTCGTATGCTAAGAGTGCCAATTTTGCCATTTTATTTATATCGAAGATTAGATTTACTATTCCACTCTAAAAAGAGACCAAAATAAGAAGGAAAAACTCTCTGAAAAGGACCTTTCGTACTTCATTCTCCTACGGAGACGATGCGTTTACCATAAATCAGTGCTGCAAAATTAATTGAGGAAATAGTTTGAAGGTGACGAACTAAAGATTTAGTCACTTACATATGCTCCAGGACAAAGTATCTAGTGATGTAGGACAAATAATAAATCTTGAAGCAAGTCGCCATTTTTCTGCTCTCCTGCAAGCGAGAGATCTGGATGCGCGCGTGTTTGTTTTTGAGTTTTCCTGTGTGCGCGCGCCTCCTACAAGCGAGAGATCCGGATCGTGCAAGCCAGGGATCTGGAGACGTCAGCCGTGAGGTGTGGAGATAGTTACATGTTGCCACTAGAGCTGGGACTTGGGCCGTGCTTTTTGGGTCGGCCGAAGACGCGGTCGGCGGCAGCCTGATCTAAGCAAGACGGCCACGACACATGGTGGGCGGGCGGCCGCAACGAACAACGGGCGGGCAGATCGAAATCTGCGGCGTTAGGCGACGCGGCGCAACCGCGATCGGTTAAGGGTGTGCTTGGTAAATACTGACGCGAAATAGGCCCAACCTTTTGTTTTAGCCCAATCCTCCTCGGCTAGTCAATCACTCTCCCACACCGGTCTAGCCCTCGTTCTAGCCCAATCCTCCCTTAGCCTAGTCAATCACTCCCACGGCCAAGCCCAACCAATCATCCCCTACGCCACCCGGCACGAACCACGGTGTCTTTGTCTTCACGACGGCGGCGGCGGTTATCGTCTTCTCGGCGTCTATAGTTACTTAGGGCGGGCTTGGACCGACACGGCACGATCCGACGCGGTGGGCTTTGGGCGTGCTTGGGCACGACTAGAAGCGTCTGGTAGACGCGGCGCAGCGCGATGGAATGACCGGCCGGGCCGGTGGCACGCGACGCGGCGGCCCGGCTGCGGTGGGCTGTCTTGGTGTCGGCAAGGCACGGCCCAATGCCCACCTCTAGTTGCCACTGCTACTAGGACAACACAGCCAACACAGCGTAGCTTTTCCATCAGTAACAACCCATTCCGATTCCCGTCGGTAACAACACAGCCGTGAGGTGTGGACATAGTTACATGTAGGCGGGTGACCAGCCGGGGCGTGGCGCTGCAGGAGCGGTGATGAGGGCATTGCAGAGCGAGAGTGGGGCACGTACGAGAGTCAAAGGTGTTAAAGATATATATATTAGAGATATATATGTGTTAGAGTAGGACTCTAGATTTGATTTGGTTTCCTTATCTGTAACATGTCTTGTATATATATACTGGCCCATTGATCCCTTGATAATACAAGCGCTATTCATAACATGGTATCAGAGCGTACCTAGGGCTTGTCGAGCCGTCGCCGCCCGACTTCGCTTGACGTCCGGACCCGGACTCGGCGCGCCTTGCTTGGCGTCGCCTCCACCACCGTCGCCGTGGTGTCTGTCGGGACCCAAATATGCAAATCTGGACCCTCTGTGTGTTCTGCACTAGTCCAGGATCACGCTAGTGCACACAGTGTCAACATTGATGAAATATCACATCCATACAACGAACATATGAATAAACGAGTACTTCGAATAACAATTAACTGTTGGGACCTTATGGTCAAGTCTTACATTTATTAAGCCATGCAAGGCTGACAATAAAGAAATAAGCTGCGTGAAGCGAAATAAACTCGGTGGCTCCCATCAATTTACCACGAGCAGTATTGGGATCAAGACCCTAACGTTCAACCTTCGTAGAACTCTTCTTCAAAAGCGGTGACATCGCTCCATTTCTGATGATTTGTTTAGCAAGAGTGAGTACACACGTACTATCATAAGTCATACCTGAGAATGCAATTTATAGATGATGGCTTATTCCAAAGGAATGGCTTACGTGGTTGTTTTGCGAAATGCAACATTTGCAATTGAATACAAATAATAGATTGAAAGCATAATTCAAAACAAATAGACAATAATAAGTTAACAATTGATTTCACAAAGTACACATAGTCCAATCAAGTTCTTTCAAGCAATTTGAGCGAGTTATCTCACACGGTGACCCTTCCCAATTGTTTTATGAAAAACTACCATTCGTGTGAAATTCAGAGCATATCCATAGCAGAGGGCGGCTATTGAATAGATTGATTTAAACACTCTGCGAGTTTGTACACTTTACCCACGATACAATCGGTGTAGCGATCGCGACCATAACAAAACCTTTGAAACTTCATCTCAAACAATTACACTCTGATGTGCTTTTCTGTAGTCAATTTGTACACTTGACCCTTGGAGCGACACACACCATTGGGCGGGGATGCGTGACGAATCCGCGATGTGACATATCACACCTCCGAGCCATCACACGGCTTAAATACAACTTTGAGTTGTCAATGTCAAGACTCCATAACTTACTAAGTCGGGCCCGACCCATACTAGGCATGTGGTAAATGCAGAAGGCCCGATTCAATGGCGCACAAAGTTAAGTCCTTAATTGACTAAGGCAAGACTTCTAATTTTAACCCAAATCACAAAGTTTATAGCACACAGCTCCACCGTTCACACAGATCCACCACTTGCCTCAGTCTAAATCTTTTCCCACCCTGTTGATTAAGTGCAACACATGCCATCACGAGTAATGACACCACAGCACACAGTTTCATCACACAGTTCCATAATCACTTAGTCAAGTTTATAATTGCACTCTCACATGAAATGATGACTCGTGGCATGGCTAAGCAGTCTAATCGTATCTAACCATCCCACATTGGTGCTACGATAATACCAACTAATAATTAACCAACCTAGGGTGACAAGAGATCATGGCATACAATAGACAAGGTGGCATAACAATTTGGATTAATAACTACACCCAAAAGCATTTAAATAAATACTTGAAATAGAATGCAATACATTGAAACAAAGTATTTTGGCTGGGTTCAATATGATCAAAGGTATAACTTGCCTTGGAATAGATCTAGATATTGGTCTTGATCTTGAGGTGCTCCTTCTTCTGCAAAATTCCCCGAAGTATCGACGTCTACTCGCAAACGAGACAAAAGAAACAAAAATAAATAAATAACAGAGGCAAAACAACTCCAAAAATTCAAATAAAATTCACCATTAAATAGATCTTAATTTTATATGAATTTACAAATTTGAATGGGCTCAATTGGACTTCGGATGCAAAAGATATGGGCTTTGGAAGATTTGAAAATCAATTAAACCCTAATTTGGATTTTCTTGAATTTTCTGAATTATTTTTATAAAGGAAAATCGTATTATTGCGCAATGCTTGCGTCGGTAGAATTTCGAGAAAAGAAATATATTTAAAAGAAATCGACATGTGGGACCCTTTGTTAGTGGCACACTCACAGTGGACCAAATCCACCGAGCCTTTGGATCTGGATCGAGTGAGGTGGTGCACCGCGTGCGGGTGGCAGCGACGATGGTGCCAGCGAGGCGACACGCACGCACTTGGGTGAGGTGGACGGCGTGGGCGCCACATCAGTTAACGGCGTGTGGCTCGGGAACCAATAGCAGCGAGCGAGGCGACTTCGCGGCGGTGAGTGGTGCCAGCGTGTAGAGGATTATTGCGCTTTGATAGCGCGGTTTGAGCACACAGGGTTGCGGAGATGGCCGACGGCGAGGAAGAAGCGGCGGCGAAGACGGGTTTGTCGGACGGAAGCTCGGCGATGCTCGCGCGAGGAGGTGCGCGAGGTAGCGAGACTTGCGATCATGATGGTGCGGTCGGCGAGGCAAGAGGCGGCGAAGGCGGCGCAATTCACCGGAGAAAAACTCGGCGAAACCCTAAAACTCGAAATGCGGCGGCGCTAGAGGCGTCGGAGCGGCGAGTGGCGGCTTTGGGTTGCGGAGGCACAGGCGGTGCTAAGGAGGTATTTATAGGCTCGGGGGCCGGTTGGAAATCCCCAAATCGGGTCCGAAGCAGCCGGGTTTTGAATTCCATGATTCTCGGAGATTGAAACCGATTCGGGTTTGATTTGGTTTGGAGCGGGTAAGAAATAACCAAGACACGATTTGGCGGGCGGCGCGAAGAATCGACGCGAATCGGTTTTGTCGGATAAACTTGAAGCTCGGCAATGGCGAACTTCGGCGTGGCGAGGAAGAAGAAGACGGCAGCGAGCAGACGACTTCGGTGGCGGTCCCACTTGGCAGAGAGAAGCGGCGAGCGGCGGCGGCAGGATCGGCCAGAAAGGGACACGGCGAAGATCCGGTGAGGGCAAAGCGAGGCGAACTTCGTGGCGGCGGCCGGGCGATCTTGATCAACGGTACCGGGAGTGGCGAGGTGGAATAGTATTGGGCTTGACCCGACAGATCGTTAGAAGGATTTGAAATAGATTTTCTTTTAAATAAATCCGAGAAAATGCGGATAGCAATTAGAAAATAGCAAATGACTTTGGAAAAATTCCAGAAAATTCTATAAAATATATCCAAGCATATAGAATCTAAATAAAATAGTTTTGACAATTGTTGATGTTGGGATTAAGCACATTAAATCAATTTGTCCTTAAAGTCCATATTAAGCTTTTTAAATTAATATTCAAATAAATCCAAATGGTGAATTTTCTCACTACCACTATTTAAAAGATTTTTAAAGCTCTGAAATTTGGGATGTTACAAAACCCCCTTAAAGCGAATCTAGTCCCGAGATTAGGCTAGCTAGAGAAAAGGCTAGGAACTCGGTTTCAACTCTTCTTCACGTTCCCACGTTGCTTCTCCTTACAGTGGTTACTCCTTTGGACTTTGCGTAAACGAACGGTCTTGCTTACAGTGCGGCGCTCTGCGACATCAAAATCCTAACGAGTTGTTCTTTGTCGTGAGATCCTCCTTGATTCAATTGACTCCAGCGAGTGCGCTCTTACAGCACACGAAGACACTTCTTGGTGAGAGACATGAAAGACATCATGCACTCCTGCTAATGGTGTGGTAGCTCTAAGCTGAGTACGCAACTTCTCCACGGTGTTCCAAAATCTTGAGCGGACCCACATACCTTGGGGCAAGCTTCCCTTTGGTGTGGAATCTCTTAACACCTCCGGCGGAGTAACTCGAAGATACACAAAATCCTCGGTTCAAAGGTGAGGTCACGGCAGCGATTATCGGCATAACTCTTTTGCTTGGTGGGCTATCTTTAACCTCTCTCGATCATAGCAACTTGTTCTTGACTTCTGAATAATATCTGGTCCGAACACTACGTTCGGTATCTCGACCAATTTAATGGAGTTCTGCGAGCACGACCATACAAAGCTTCAAATGGTGATATTTGCAAGCGGCTTGATAGCTGTTGTTGTACGAGAATTTCGCATCGGCAAACTCTTATCCCAACTGGTAGCATTAGCTAAGGCACGGAGCTCTCAACATATCTTCTAATATCGGTTGACTCTTTCGATCATCCATCGATTCGTGGATGATAAGCGATCTTGAAATTGAGATGAGTTCGGGGCTTCATGTAGACTCGCGAAGCGAGAGGTGAATTGAGATCCTCGATCGACACTATCTTCTTAGGCACACCGTGCGGTAGCGATTTTGACATGTACAACTCGCCAAGCGGTCTCACGAATAAGTGGTTTTCCTTGGCAAGAAATGGGCAACCTTAGTCAAGCGATCCACTATTACCCAAATCGAATCATAACTGATTGAGTCTTGGGTAGACCGGTAATAAAATCCATACCGATCTCTTCCCACTTTCATTCTGGTATCTTTAGCGGTTGTAGCAATCCTGCTGGTCTTTGATGTTCGGCCTTTACTTTCTGACACACGTCGCATAAGGCAACGAACTCTGCGATGTCTCGCTTTAAGTTTGGCCACCAAAACTTATTCTTAACATCCTGATACATCTTAGTACTTCCAGGGTGAATCGAATACTTTGAGTCATGGGCTTCCTTCAGAATCAGTTGTCTTAAACCATCAATATCCGGTACACAGATACGTCCATTGATCCACAGTATATCCTGATCATCCACGGTAAAGTCTTTAAATTTTCCTTCTGACATCTTCTTCTTGAGGTCGGCAAACTCAGAATCCTTGGGTTGCGCTTCACGAATCTGTTTCTCCAGAGTAGATTGCACTTCTAGGCTGGCCACAAATCCTTCCGGAACTACTTCTAGCTGTAGCTTCTGGAATTCCTCCTGAAGTTCCGAGCACAACTCTTTTATTTCTAGAGCATTGCAGTAGCTTTTACGATTCAGTGCATCTGCAACTACATTGGCCTTACCAGGATGGTAATGGATTCTCAGATTATAATCCTTTATTAATTCCAACCATCTTCTCTGTCTCATGTTCAAATCAGACTGAGTGAATATGTACTTCAGCCTCTTATGATCTGTGTAGACTTCACAGCGATTACCGATGAGATAATGACGCCAAATCTTCAAAGCATGCACTCTGACTAGTTCCAAATCATGGGTAGGATAGTTCTCTTCATGAGGCCTTAATTGCCTTGGCGCATAAGCTTACGGCTCTTCCTTCTTGCATAAGGACACATCTTAATCCTTGACGCGAAGCATCACAATAGATATCAAAATCCTTACTGATATCCGGCAAAACTAGCACTGGGGCTGAAGTCAGACATTTCTTCAATTCTTGAAAACTCTCTTCACAAGCTGGGGTCCAAATGTACTTCTTCTCTTTCTTCAATAATTGCGTAAGAGGCTTAGCAATCGTTGAGAATCCTTCAATGAAACGACGATAGTATCTGCCATTCCCAAGAAACTACAATTTGAGTAACCGTCTTGGGCTGCTCCCAATTCATTCTGACTTTAACCTTTAGGGGTCAATTGCTACTCCTTGGTTTGTCATCACATGACCGAGGAAGTCAACTTTCTTCTTCCAAAAGTCACACTTCTGAACTTGGCATACAAGCGATGTTCTCGAGCTTCTCTAGGATTAATCTCAAATGTTACGTATGTTCTTCTTACGACTTTGAGTAAACCAAAATATCATCAATAAACACTACTACGAACTTATCCAAATATTCCATGAATACTTTGTTCATCATGTTCATGAAATAAGCGAGGGCATTAGTCAATCCAAAAGACATGACTAAAACTCATAATGTCCATCTTAGGGTTGAAAGCGGTCTTTGGTACATCCTTAGGACAAATCTTCAGCGATGATAACTTTGATCGCGGATCGATCTTGGAGAATACTCGGCTCCTTTCATCCGGTCGAACAAATCATCTATTACGGGCAATGGGTACTTATTCTTGATGGTGACTTTGTTGAGAGAGCGATAATCGATACACATTCTCATACTTCCATCTTTCTTCTTGTGAACAAAGCTGGTGCTCCCCATGGCGACGAACTAGGTCTTACAAAACCTTTCTCGATGGTTCTTCTATACGCTTCTTCATTTCCACAAGTTCATCATTGGCATCCGATAGGGTCTCTTGAAATTGGTCTTTGTTCACGGCACTAGATCGATGACAAACATGTCACGGTCCGGTGGCATTCTGGTAATTCTTACGAAAATACATCGGGTAATATCGACTACTGGTCGTCTTCCAAAAAAGCTGTCTTGGTGTTGACTACCAAATGTCCATCACGTCTTGAGGTGGCTAGAAATTCTACTTTCTTTCTGTGGTATCCTCAATTGTCACGGCTCTTGACCACAATCTATGTGGCGCTTGGGATTATTAAAGCTTATAATGATCGGTCACCACTTGACCCTATCATCATAAGCATAATAACTCGTGTGCCGAGGAATGTATACTTCCAGTGCGATATACACCCTCTCACAAAAGTTCATGCATCAATTCCACTCAATCACATAGAACCGAAAGCAGAACAAAATAAAGACATACATAATAATATTCAAGAGTAATTACAATAAAGAGGCCAACCGCCAGCGGATAAATATTACGAGCAATGAAGCAAAAGTGCCATAAGATGGCGATAAACAAAGAGCCCAACGGTGTGCCTTTTACCCACAAGGCAACCGACTGGCCGCGACTAGCCGTCGAACCATGGCACATCTCACGAAGTGAAGCCCTTGGGGCTCACCTTCTTCCTCTGCAAACAAAAGCGACCCAAAAAAGTTTGGTGAGTACTTTGAATGTACTGCATAAGATATATAAGAATGATAACAGATCTATACGATAACAATATGCAAGCGTATTTAAGTGGAGCAGGCTAGGACTGAAGTTTGCAAGCATAAAGCAAGTTTTATTTGCAATAATGTAATAGATTGAAGGCAATTTTGCAATCTGATTTTATTTGACAAAAACAGTAGTAAACAAGTATCAACAACAGTAAAACCAGTCTGGTAGTGACTAAACCATTAGTCACCACAACAATAGCATGAATTACCCATTCATGCCAACCATGTCAAATTTTAATTTAAAAAGGTTGTAGTCTAGTTCTTGCACGACCTTACCAAGCATGTCCATAACCTAGGGCGAGGCTATTGAATAGTTTTATCCTGCAGGTGTACCAACTTACCCACATGCGGACCGCCTTTTGCCACATGATTAAGCACACTACCTTTGGTATGCCAAGCGCAGCTAAGTCCTCTGAGCGTTTCCAATCTTATGTATTAACTTCGAGTCGCCCATATGGATAGAAACCCATACGTTGTGTCGGGGTCGTGGCCCAGCCTCGGACAACTACCCCTCACGGGTAAAGCCTCGGACAACTGCGACGCCCCTCGAGGTGGAGAGTCCATCCCGGAAACTCCACCACCGCACACCCAAACACAAGAACACAATTCCTTTTCACACAACACACACAACGCTCCTCCTGCGACTCGGAGATAACACACTCCAAAGTACTAGGTCAAGAGGGTCCCATATAACCCTCATGTGGTTAGTACGCTAAAAGCGCTTGGCTTAGTGACACAAGTAACTTCGGTCCTTAGGGACACAGGCACCTTTCCTTGTCACACCCAACAATCACACCAACATGCCATTGTGCCCAAGTCAAACCATTTTGTTTCATTTTCGGTTTTTACAAAACAAAAGCATAAGGTGCTGAACCAAAAATAAACAAAATGATTTGTGTGATCAAGGTCATCGACTAGGTCGATAAGCCCAATTCTCTAGGTAGCTAAGCATTTCTAAGCATGACATCGCAAAAGGCAAGAAAAGAGCATAATTAAATCAGGGCTCTAATTCACCAAATGATGATAATAACTTATGGTTGTGGCGGGGATAACATTTTAATGGCAACAATGCATTAGGAATAGCTACCTCTAAGCAGGCAAAAATAATTGGACACAAAAGCAATGCATACATATAGTTTGTAAACAAGATATTAGACTTTGAAAGTAATGGGACATTTATGGTCAAATATCTTGCCTTGCTGAAGCTCATTGTTTTGCTGCAGAGGATCACTCTCGATATGATCAATATTATCGCAACCTATCGAAAGAACCAACAAGAACCAAAAGGCGAGAAATATCAAAAGATGCAACAGCAAAACTCAGCAAAAGTTCTCAAATTTTTACAGTAGAAAGAACATAATTTTTATGAACTAAAGCAACAAGAACCAATTGATTTGGATTCTCAATGCAAAAGTTATGGCCAAAACAATTTCAGTCGGCGAAAAGGAAAAACATCACTATTCACCTAAGCAATGATTTTAGTGAAATTTTCTAGAATGACACGGCTACTGAAATTTTTATGATAAATCAAGCACCTCATAAGATGAACAGCCCCACTGGATTCATCTCATTTGGAGCTTGCAATAATTAGTTATGAGTTTTCTAAGATCCACTATTTTTACATTGTAAAGATAATCGGTTTAAAGCTTACTTTTAAAATAAATCTTTTACGCTATCTGCGACAAATGAGCAACCTATACTGGAAATAAGTTTACTAAGAATGAAAAATAATGGCCTTGGTTTTATCATTTTTGAATTCTAGAAAATTACTTATGAATTTTGGAAGATAAAACTATTTTTCGCTTGATAAATAACTCTACAGAAATATAACTCGGATAAGCGGCGTGGAAGAACATGGGCGAAGATCATTGATCCAACAGCCCACACGCGAGCACAGAGCTTAACGCGCCAACCTAAGCATCGGACCGTTGGATGAAAGATGAGCGCACGGATGCCAAGGATGTTCGGCGGTCCGAACGTTCACACGTACGTGAACCGTTGATCTTGGATCCAACGGTCCACGCGGATTGAACCGTTCGGACGGTCCGAACGTTCCTCCAGATCTGGATCGTTGATCGAAAATCGGACGGCCACGCGCGATGACCTAAGCGGCGTCCGATCACGGCCACAAGAATCCAAGCGATTGATCTAAAATCCTACGGCTCAAACTCAGCGATAGCAGAAAACTCTCATTTTTCGTCCGACAACGAAGATCGACAAAGGGCAGAGGCAAAGCCCGACGATGCGCCGGCGACTCAAGAAAAAAAAATAGCGAAATCTAAAACTACTACGATGATCGCAATAGCATGGAGTACCTACTGAAGCAAGGAATTGGGCAGAGATGGACTTACCGGAGCTGGAGAAGACAATAACCAATTTTTCGGCCGAAAGAGGGGAAAAACCAAATTGATAAGATTCCTGCGGGAGAAACCCAAATTGATTAAGGGTTACTGATCACCGAGGTGAGAGGAATCAGAGGGAGCAAGAATGAAAGGATGAAGCCCAATGGTACCGCCTTCACCGAAAAGCTTGAAACTCGGCAATGGCGGCAATGGCGACAGACAAAGAACTGAGGCGATAAAGCTCAAATGGACCTCCAGTACAGATGCTAAAGCTCAGTGGTGCTCAAAGGAGGCTAAGGAAGCAATGAAGAAGCTTATATAGGCCGAGAGAACAAAGGAGGAAGCAATGCAACTTTCGGTCAAAAGCTTGCTGTCGAAACTGGCCGAAGGGATGGGGGCAGGTGCACAGAGGTAGAAGACGACTAGAGAATTCGGTAGCACTAGCACTCAATGCTCAAAGGCGTTGGCGAAGCTTGAGATGACCCGACGCTGCCCATGCTCTGCGATTTTCAACCACTCTCGTTGACTTCGCCGAGCGCGAGCGAGAGAAACACGAAAAGAGGACGGCCGTTAGATTGCATAGGATTCCAATCGATGCGGCTATCGCGCTCTGAAACGTTCGGCTATTGAGTTTGGTGGCCCGACCGTTCCATCGCTTGTCGACCTCACGATCAAGATCCAACGTTGGTTATCAGCCGCACCTCTCGGACGGTCCGAACATCCCCTTCCATCGCGGCCGTTGATTTGGATCCTACGGTTCACGTTGCGCGAGGCGTTCGGACGGTCCGAACGTTCACGCGATCGTGAGCCGTTCGATGCCGATCCAACGGCGCTGCAACGCCGCGCCAAACGATCGAGCCGATGCGTTTAGTTGATGAACCAAATCAAGTGGCTCGAGCCCGAGTCCGATCGAACGAGGAGCAAAGGAAAACCGGTTAGGGTTTGAAATTGAATAACTGATCTTTGGAGGAATTATTTGGGGTAGCAAACAAACTCCAAAATTTATGAAATTTTAACTGGAGATTGCTACCAGTGGGAAGAACCTTATATAAAATTTTCAGAGACTTTTATGCACTGCATTTTTCTCTAAAAATTCCAGAAGGCTATTTTAGGAGTTTGACTAATGTTTGACTTGCCTCAAAAATTATCAAATAATTTCGAAAATTATGAAATAATTCGAGGTGTTAAACATCTCTCCTAGGTCCAATGAAAATTATTTTGAGGGTTGGGCACCAGGTTTCCATTGAGGAGATTTATGACTTGAATTTAATTGGGGAAATTTTGAGTTTTAATTTCCACCAATTAAAGGAAAGAGGTTTCAAACACTGTAACAACACATGAGGCAGCAAAAGTTTTAATTTATCCTCATTTTTATTACATTTGAAACATAAACCCAATTTGGGATGTTACAAAACCTCCCCTTACGTAAATCTCGCCAGAGATTTGACTCACTCTAAGAAAGAAAGAGGGGTAGTGCGCACGCTTGAGGCGATCTTCCCTTTCCCAAGTGGCTTCATCTTGAATGGTTCGACCATCGAACTTTGAGGAACTTGATGGCACGATTCCTCGTTCTTCGTTCGGCCTCTTCAAGGATGCGGCGAGGTGCTCCTTGTAGGTCAAATCTTCCTGCACATCAAGAGTTTCCAACGGAGCTTCCTCAGTTGGAACGCGGAGGCACTTCTTGAGCTGGGATACATGGAACACATCATGCACCCCCTCAAGTGCAGCAGGCAACTCCAACTTGTAGGCGACAGCTCCCTTCTTCTCGATGACTCGGTATGGACCGACATATCGAGGAGCCAACTTGCCCTTGGCGCGAATCGATGACCCCTCAAAGGAGAGACTTTGAGATAAACAAAGTCATTCGGCTCAAAGCTCAACTCACGACGACGACGATCTGCATAGCTCTTTTGCCTGGACTGAGCTGTGCGCAACCGATCTCGAATCAACTGAACCTGGCTCTCGGCTTCATTGATTGAGTCTGGGCCAAAGAATGGTCTTTCACCAGTGTCTGCCCAATTCAGCGGTGTTCTGCATTTTCTGCCATACAAAGCCTCGAAAGGTGCCATTCCAAGACTAGCTTGGAAACTGTTATTGTAGGAGAACTCGGCGAATGGCAAACATTTCTCCCAATGCTTTCCATAGGAGAGAACACAAGCACGGAGCATGTCTTCCAATACTTGGTTGACTCTTTCAGTCTGGCCATCAGTTTGGGGATGATATGCGGTGCTGAAGGTGAGATGGGTTCCCATCGCCTCTTGCACACTTTGCCAAAAGCGAGAGGTGAAAAGAGAACCCCGATCCGAGACAATTGTCTTGGGTACACCATGTAAGCTCACGATGCGGGCAATGTAGAGATCCGCCAAAAGACCTAAGAAGTGCGCCACCTTGGTTAGCCGATCAATGACAACCCAGATGGCATCATTGCCCTTGGATGTGCGAGGCAGACCGGTGATAAAATCCATCCCGATCGAATCCCACTTCCATTCAGGAATAGGCAAAGGCTGAAGCAGTCCTGCTGGACGCTGATGCTCGGCTTTGACACGACGACATACGTCGCACTCGGCAACGAACCTTGCGATTTCCCGCTTCATTCGGGTCCACAGAATCTTTGCCGGAGGTCTTGATACATCTTCGTGGCCCCAGGATGAATAGACAACGGAGAGTCATGAGCTTCGCGGAGAATCAAGTTCCGCAATTCCACGATCTTCGGAACAACCAGGCGTGATCCGAACCAAATGACCCCATGGTCGTCCTCAGAAAAGCACTTAGCGGAGCCACTCCTGATATTTTCCTTGATGTGACTCACACCGACATCTGACTGTTGTGCAGCCTTGATTTGGTCCTCCAAGGTTGGTTGCACAACCAAAGCAGCGAGAGAACCTGCTCAACCACTCCCAAGTTGAGCCGCTGAAATTCTTCATGAAGGGCTGGCTGCTTGCTCCAAGACCATTAAGGAATTGCAATGAACCTTGCGACTGAGAGCATCGGCCACAACATTTGCCTTTCCCGGATGATATTGAAGACCCATATCATAATCCTTGATCAATTCCAACCACCTTCTTTGCCTAAGGTTCAGATCTGGTTGGGTGAACAAGTACTTCAGACTCTTGTGATCCGAATATACTTCGCAAGCGATTCTCGATGAGGTAATGCCGCCAAATCTTTAGTGCATGGATCACTCGCAGCTAACTCCAAGTCATGGGTCGGATAATTAAGCTCATGAGGCCGAAGCGCCTCGATGCATAAGCCACCACCGCCCTCTTGCATAAGAACACAACCGAGCCTCGGCGCAGAAGCGTCATAATAGACATCGAAGCTTCGGTGGACATCGGGAAGAACAAGAAGCTGGAGCCGTGGTCAACCTCCTCTTGAGTTCTTGAAAGCTCTTCTCGCAATCGATAGACCACACATACGCCCCGTCATCCGAGTAACTCGGTCATTGGCTTGGCAATTTTGGAGAAGTTCTCAATAAAGCGACGATAGTATCCCGCTAAACCGAGAAAACTCCTCACTTCAGTGACTGACTTCGGGTGGACCCACGATAGCACATCATTGACCTTGCTAGGATCAACAATGGCGACCGGATCTTTGAAAGAACATGACCCAAGAATGCCACTTCCTTCAACCAAAACTCGCACTTCTTGAACTTCGCATAAAGTTGATGCTCGCGAAGTTTCCCCAACACTAGCTTCAGATGCTCAACATGCTCCTCAACATCCCTCGAATAGATGAGGATATCATCGATAAAGACAACCACGAACTTGTCCAAATACTCCATGAATACCATGTTCATAAGATTCATGAAAAGAGCAGGAGCATTGGTCAAACCGAAGGACATAACGGTATACTCGTATAATCCATAACGAGTAGAGAAAGCCGTCTTCGGAATGTCTTCCGATCTGATTCGGACTTGATGATAGCCCAACCTCAGATCAATCTTGGAGAATACCCGAGCACCGGTCAATTGATCGAAGAGGTCATCAATCCGAGGCAGGGGATACTTGTTCTTCACCGTCACGGCATTCAACGGACGGTAATCAACACACATCCGCAGAGTCTTGTCTTTCTTCTTCACAAAGATAACAGACAACCCCACGGTGATGAGCTCGAGGCGAATAAAACCCTTCTCTTGAAGCTCGCTAAGTCGCTTCTTCAGCTCCTCCAATTCATTTGGAGGCATTCGATACGGCCTCTTTGAAATAGGGGCGGTACCGGGAAGCAACTCAATGACGAATTCGATGTCTCTCACGGGAGGCATCCCGGGCAGATCTTCGGGAAACACATCGCTGAACTCACACACCACGGGGACTTCATGAATCTCCATGGTTGGCTTGGCTTCAAGTGCATATAGGTGTGGTTCTTGCAACTTCAGAAAAATTCCCACTTGACCGTCAGACGGGCTCGTGAGGGAAATGAACCTTCTGGCGCAATCGATTTGTCCCCTATGTTGAGACAACCAATCCATGCCAAGTATCACATCCAACTTCTCGATGCGACTAACTTGTATTGAATGAACAAGTAGTCGTTTTGAGAAGAAAGTTTCAGAACACTACCAAAAGCTTATTGCATGGAAAAATCGGGGTAAAGACCAACTTAGAGAGGCATTAGCCACAAGACATAGGATATCACTTCTTACCCTTTTAGCCCCACAAATTTTTGTTGATTAAACTCTCATTTTCTACCCCACTAGAAACCATCGAGCTTGCTGTCCGGAAATTGAGGTTGCTGTAGCGATTTTGCATCCAAGCTTCCAGTCGAAGTCTTCTATTCTAGAAACTTCAAAATCTGGCACACTTCAATTTGCCAAACTCAGTGGTTCCCAAACCCATTTAATCGATAACACTACCTTTGAAGAGGAGATGAGAGGAAAACAACTTTAAAACTCAAATTAGAGCAAGATGAGATGAGAAAGCTAAGATAGGTAAGGAGTAAAATCGAGAACTCCTTAAGCTTTCACAAATCGTTTCATACTTGAAAATAGGGTTTTTCCAAACATCCTAAAGACGACCAAGCTAGCGGCTTCTATGGTCAAGATGGCTCGATACCAACCTCTTGTGGACGCCCGGATTATTGCTTATAATGATCACGGTCACCACTTGACCCTATCATCATAAGCATAATAACTCGACGCCGAGGAATGTATACTTCCAGTGCGATATACACCCTCTCACAAAAGTTCATGCATCAATTCCACTCAATCACATAGAACCAAAGCACGAACAAAATAAAGACATACATAATAATATTCAAGAGTAATTACAATAAAGAGGCCAACCGCCAACAGATAAATATTACGTAGCATGGAAGCAAAAGTGCCATAAGATGGCGATAAACAAAGAGCCCAACGGTGTGCCTTTTACCCACAAGGCAACCGACCGGCCGCAGACTAGCCGTCGAACCAAGAAGACATCTCACGTATGAAGCCCTTGGGGCTCACCTTCTTCCTCTGCAAACAAAAGCGACCCAAACAAAAGTCGGGTGAGTACTTTGAATGTACTCGCAAGATATATAAGAATGATAACAGATCTATACGATAACAATATGCAAGCGTATTTAAGTGGAGCGAGCTAGGACTCAAGTTTGCAAGCATAAAGCAAGTTTTATTTGCAATAATGTAATAGATTGAAGGCAATTTTGCAATCTGATTTTATTTGACAAAAGCAGTAGTAAACAAGTATCAACAACGAAAAAGCAATCACGGTAGTGACTAAACCATTAGTCACCACAACAATAGCATGAATTACCCATTCATGCCAACCATGTCAAATTTTAATTTAAAAGGTTGTAGTCTAGTTCTGCACGACCTTACCAAGCATGTCCATAACCTAGGACGAGGCTATTCGAATAGTTTTATCCTGCAGGTGTACCAACTTACCCACATGCCGGATCGCCTTTTGCCACATGATTAAGCACACTACCTTTGGTATGCCAAGACGGCTAAGTCCTACGAGACGTTTCCAATCTTATGTATTAACTTCGAGTCGCCCATATGGATAGAAACCCATACGCTGTGTCGGGTCGTGGCCCACCTCGGACAACTACCCCTCACGGGTAAAGCCTCGGACAACTGCGACGCCTCGAGGTGGAGAGTCCATCCCGGAAACTCCACCACCGCACACCCAAACACAAGAACACAATTCCTTTTCACACAACACACACAACGCTCCTCCTGCGACTCGGAGATAACACACTCCAAAGTACTAGGTCAAGAGGGTCCCATATAACCCTCATGTGGTTAGTACGCAAAAGCGCTTGGCTTAGTGACACAAGTAACTCGGTCCTTAGGGACACAGGCACCTTTCCTTGTCACACCCAACAATCACACCAACATGCCATTGTGCCCAAGTCAAACCATTTTGTTTCATTTTGGTTTTACAAAACAAAAGCATAAGGTGCTGAACCAAAAATAAACAAAATGATTTGTGTGATCAAGGTCATCGACTAGGTCGATAACCGCCCAATTCTACCTGGTAGCTAAGCATTTCTAAGCATGACATCGCAAAAGCAAGTAAAGAGCATAATTAAATCACGGGCTCTAATTCACGGCGATGATAATAACTTATGGTTGTGGCGAGGATAACATTTTAATGGCAACAATGCATTAGGAATAGCTACCTCTAAACAGGCAAAAATAATTGGACACAAAAGCAATGCATACATATAGTTTGTAAACAAGATATTAGACTTTGAAAGTAATGGGACATTTATGGTCAAATATCTTGCCTTGCTGAAGCTCGCTGTTTTGCTGCAGAGGATCACTCGATATGATCAATATTGTCGCAACCTATCGAAAGAACCAACAAGAACCAAAAAGGCGAGAAATATCAAAAGATGCAACAGCAAAACTCAGCAAAAAGTTCTCAAATTTTTACAGTAGAAAGAACATAATTTTTATGAACTAAAGCAACAAGAACCAATTGATTTGGATTCTCAATGCAAAAGTTATGGCCAAAACAATTTCAGTCGGCGTAAAAGGAAAAACATCACTATTCACCTAAGCAATGATTTTAGTGAAATTTTCTAGAATGACACGGCTACTGAAATTTTTATGATAAATCAAGCACCTCATAAGATGAACAGCCCCACTGGATTCATCTCATTTGGAGCTTGCAATAATTAGTTATGAGTTTTCTAAGATCCACTATTTTTACATTGTAAAGATAATCGGTTTAAAGCTTACTTTTAAAATAAATCTTTTACGCTATGCGACAAATGAGCAACCTATACTGGAAATAAGTTTACTAAGAATGAAAAATAATGGCTTTGGTTTTATCATTTTTGAAGTTCTGAAAATTACTTATGAATTTTGGAAGATAAAACTATTTTTGCTTGATAAATAACTCTACCCGAGAAATATAACTCGGATAAACGGCGTGGAAGAACATGGGCCGAAGATCATTGATCCAACAGCCCACACGCGCAGCAACAGAGCGAACGCGCCAACCCTAAGCATCGACCGTTGGATGAAAGATGAACGCACCAGATGCCAAGGATGTTCGGCGGTCCGAACGTTCACACGTACGTGAACCGTTGATCTTGGATCCAACGGTCCACGCGATTGAACCGCTCGGACGGTCGAACGTTCCTCCGAGATCTGGATCGTTGATCGAAAATCGGACGGCCACGCAGCGCGATGACCTAGCGCGCAGCGTCCGATCACGCCACAAGAATCCGAAGCGATTGATCTAAAATCCTACGGCTCAAACTCAACGATAACCGAAAACTCTCTGTTTTTCGTCCGACAACGAAGATCGACAAAGGAACAGAGGCAAAGCCCGACGATGCGCCGGCGACTCAAGAAAAAAAAATAGCGAAATCTAAAACTACTACGATGATCGCAATAGCATGGAGTACCTACTGAAGCAAGGAATTGGGCAGAGATGGACTTACCGGAGCTGGAGAAGACAATAACCAATTTTTCGGCCGAAAGAGGGAAAACCAAATTGATAAGATTCTGCGGAGAAACCCAAATTGATTAAGGGTTCTTGATCACCGAGGTGAGAGGAATCGAGGGAGCAAGAATGAAAGGATGAAGCCCAATGGTACCGCCTTCACCGAAAAGCTTGAAACTTCGGCAATGGCGGCAATGGCGACATGACAAAGAACCGAGGCGATAAAGCTCAAATGGACCTCCGATCTGGATGCTAAAGCTCAGTGGTGCTCAAAGGAGGCTAAGGAAGCAATGAAGAAGCTTATATAGGCCGAGAGAACAAAGGAGGAAGCAATGCAACTTTCGGTCAAAAGCTTGCTGTCGGCGGCCAAGGGATGGGGCAGTGCAGAGGTAGAAGACGACTAGAGGGTCGTCAGAGCACTAGCACTCAATGCTCAAAGACGTTGGCGAAGCTTGAGATGACCCGACGCTGCCCATGCTCGCGATTTTCAACCACTCATCGTTGACTTCGTCGCGCGGCGGCGAGAGAAACACGAAAAGAGGACGGCCGTTAGATTGCATAGGATTCCAATCGTGCGGCTATCGCGCTCTGAAACGTTCGGCTATTGAGTTTGGTGGCCCGACCGTTCCATCGCTTGTCGACCTCACGATCAAGATCCAACGTTGGTTATCACCGCACCTCTCGGACGGTCGAACATCCCCTTCCATCGCGCCGCTGATTTGGATCCTACGGTTCACGTTGCGCGAGGCGTTCGGACGGTCCGAACGTTCACGCGATCGTGAGCCGTTCGATGCCGATCCAACGACGCACAACGCTCGCGCCCAAACGATCGAGCCGATGCGTTTAGTTGACTGAACCAAATCAAGTGGCTCGAGCCCGAGTCTGATCCGAACCCGAGGAACAAAGTGAAAACCGGTTAGGGTTTGAAATTGAATAAGCGATCTTTGGAGGAATTATTTGGGGTAGCAAACAAACTCCAAAATTTATGAAATTTTAATCGAGATTGCTACCAGTGGGAAGAACCTTATATAAAATTTTCAGAGACTTTTATGCACTGCATTTTCTCTAAAAATTCCAGAAGGCTATTTTAGGAGTTTGACTAATGTTTGACTTGCCTCAAAATTATCAAATAATTTCTGAAAATTATGAAATAATTCTGAGGTGTTAAACATCTCTCCTAGGTCCAATGAAAATTATTTTGAGGGGTAGGGCACCAGGTTTCCATTGAGGAGATTTATGACTTGAATTTAATTGGGGAAATTTTGAGTTTTAATTTCCACCAATTAAAGGAAAGAGGTTTCAAACACTGTAACAACACATGAGGCAGCAAAAGTTTTAATTTATCCTCATTTTTATTACATTTGAAACATAAACCCAATTTGGGATGTTACAATCTAGCACTGCTTTATGTTTGGATAACCAATCCATACCAAGGATGACATCTATGGTCTGAGTGTCTAGAACTATTAGGTTGGCTAGACACTCAACTCCAGCTATGAGTAGCCTAGCTCCTAAACATCCAACTTTAGAACTTAGCTCTGCTCCAGGCGACTGGACTAACAGAGTATGCTTAAGATGCATAACTTCCAATTTGTTCTTAGTTGCAAAATTCCGAAACAAACGAACGCGAAGCTCCTAATCAAGCAGGCGATGCAGTGTATGAATTTACTAGGAACTTACCCAATACAACGTCAGGTGCTTCTTGGGCTCCTTCCAGAGTGACGTGATTGACACGGCCTCTGACCACTGATGGCGGTGCTCCTCCGGATTGACCCGTAGCTTGAGATGTTCCCTGATGGTTGCCTCGCATGCGGTGTCTTGGCCGGGCGTGTTTCCAAGGTTGAAGCGTCATTGGAGTGATAGTCCCGATTCTGCGGACATCGGTTGGCGAAATGCCCCCGGCCGACGGATGTAAAGCAAACTCGTTGTATTCGTGGGTTGCTTCTTGGATTGGGGTTGGAGTGCGCAGGTTGCGGAAGTTTTGAGCAATCGGGCGAGTCTTTGAAGTTAGTGCGGTGGTCCGCGACTGCGTGGTGGAAAACGGCTAAACTGCGGTGGAATCATTCTTGCCCTCAGCTGGGGTTGGTGACTTCCTTGCTGAGCCATTCTGCGCTTACGATGATCTTCCAATTCCTTACGCTTATCCTCAAGAATCAAAACCTTGTTGATCAACTCTTGAAAATCAGGAAAGGTGTGAGCGATCAAGTTGACTTGAAGTCCAGTGTTCAATCCTTTCAGAAAACGACTCTGGCGAGCCTTGTCAGTGGCGACATCTTCTGCAGCATATCGAGCAAGTTGAGAGAATTTGTTGAGGTAATCAGTCACTGACATTACTCCTTGCTTGAGAGCACGGAATTCATCCTTCTTTAGATCCATGATTCCTTCTGGTACATGATACTGGCGAAAAGCAGTTGTGAACTCTTCCCATGTAATGTCTTGCGGCGTTCCATGCGCTGCACAAAAGTTTTCCCACCATTCGGCGGCAATGCCTTCCATCCGATGAGAGGCGTCTGAACTTTTCATGATCGTTGCATTGAGTGATCGCGACTTTCTCTCAATGACACGAAGCCAATCATCGCCTTCTTCGTGAGACATGTCCGTAAAAGGTTGGTGGACGGGTTCTCATAAACTCACCAACTTGGATGATCCATTGTGACCATGAGCAAGCTGGGTTCCATTGTGATGCCTTGATTGTTGTTGCTCGTTATTCATAGCTTGTATCCGATTCATCATGGTGTACATCGGTTTGGGTTTGGAGCCATGAATGCTCCAAAATTCTCGCAGATCGATGAAGGTGCTTGTGGTGGAACCGCTTCTCGGAAGTCTGTTCTGTCGCCCTTCCGATACCGAGTATCGGAACCACTTGCAAGAGCCTTGACGAGTTTGAACCATCTGGTGAATCTCGTGGGTTAGATAAGGTAGCAAGCACAAGATGAGTTGTAGAGCTAATCGGGTAGGTAAAACCCAACAACATATTTTAAGAAAGCTTAATCAAATCTTATATTGATTAAGATAATAGTATGGCTTGCAACAAATGCCTAAGGGCCTTTGCAGCTCATACTTGCACACAAAAATAAGGACGAACTTAAGCACACCAAACTACCGCCTAAAGGGCGACTCAAGACTTAATACTGGCTAAGCCTGAAACAACTCGAACATACTACTCGATTAAATAGCCTCCAGTAGCCTTGACGGTGCTCCTTTCTTTGTAGACTCGAAGTGAGGCATCCTTGCGAACTGATCTTGATGTCCCGGTGGTGCAACAGAGCAGTATCCCTGGTGCAAAGTCGCTTGGTGCTCAGCTCTGCTCTGCCTCTGCGGCTCTTCCGTTCACCGGTCCATCAGCTTCTTCTAGGTCTTCCTCTTCAGTGTCTTTTTCGTGATCGTGTCGTCCATAAAGAGTTTCTTCTAATATGGCGATCCTTTCTTCAGCTCTCTGAAGAGTCTCATAGGTACACTCCAGCTTTGTGGCGGCTAACTCCAACGATTCTTCCCGAGCAAAGAAATAATCGGGCGAGATGCACGACGGTGGCGTTGTCTTCTCCTCCGTGAGACGAAAAACGTGCAAAGAAGATCCACGTCGGAAGTGCGGGGATGATAACGGAAAACTGTTTCACGAAGCTCTCGAGAGTAGATGTTGCAGATCCTCAGGATGGCAAGGCGCGAAGACTCCTGGATTGCTTCAATCCAAATACTCCTTCGAGCTGAGATGTTCAATGGTTTGCTTGCCTTAGTGTTCTTCTGGCGTGAGCGGTCAAATGGCGATCACTCCACGATCTCTACTGCTCACAATCCAAGCATCGCCACGGTACAATGGACGATCGAACCCTCCAAGTATTTGTAGCAACTTCCAAAGCTCGGCGGCAAGTCCTCCCTTGCGCTCTCCATAACTCAAGATGAGGCATCTCTCAAGATGGACAAGGATATGAAAACAACTTCAAAACAGCGGGGAAAGAAAGAATTTCAGCAATAGTTGAGTCAAGAGAGACATGAGATGAGTTAAGTAGTTCAATTAATCATGCAAGTTAATTTTGCTTTTAGAAAATAGTTTGGACTCACTAAGAATGGCCAATCTAACTAAGGTCAAGACCTACAGTCAACCTGGCTCTGATACCACCTCTGTCGGGACCCAAATATGCAAATCTGAACACTCTGTGTGTTCTGCACTAGTCCAGGATCACGCTAGTGCACACAGTGTCAACATTGATGAAATATCACATCCATACAACGAACATATGAATAAACGAGTACTTCGAATAACAATTAACTGTTGGGACCTTATGGTCAAGTCTTACATTTATTAAGCCATGCAAGGCTGACAATAAAGAAATAAACTGCGGCGGAAACGAAATAAACTCCGGTGGCTCCCATCAATTTACCACAGGCAACCGATGGGATCAAGACCCTAACGCTCAACCTTCAGAGAACTCTTCTTCAAAAGCGGTGACGACTCCTCCACTTCATTGATTTGTTTAGCAAGAGTGAGTACACACCGTACTCGCAAGTCATACCACAGAATGCAATTTATAGATGATGGCTTATTCCAAAGGAATGGCTTCTGTGGTTGTTTTGCAGAAATGCAACATTTGCAATTGAATACAAATAATAGATTGAAAGCATAATTCAAAACAAATAGACAATAATAAGTTAACAATTGATTTCACAAAGTACACATAGTCCAATCAAGTTCTTTCACACAGCTGAACGAGTTATCTCACACAGCTGACCCTTCCCAATTGTTTTTATGAAAAACTACCCTTCGTGTGAAATTCCCGAGCATGTCCATAACCGAGGACGCGGCTATTCGAATAGATTGATTTAAACACTCTGCAGAGTTTGTACACTTTACCCACACGATACAATCAAGTAGCGATCATCGACCATAATAAAACCTTTCGTAAACTTCATCTCAAACAATGACACTCTGGTGTGCTTTATCGCCCGTCAATTTGTACACACAGCCCTTGGAACAACACAAACCATTGGACAGGGATGCAGCGAACCGTCCCGCGATGTGACATATCACACCTCCAGCCCATCACACAGCTTAAATACAACCTGAGTTATCAATGTCAAGACTCCATAACTTACTAAGTCAGGCCTAGCCCATACTTGGCATGTGGTCGTACAGTAAGGCCCAGTTCAATGGCGCACAAAGTTAAGTCCTTAATTGACTAAGGCAAGACTTCCAATTTTAACCCAAATCACAAAGTTTATAGCACACAGCTCCACCGTTCACACAGATCCACCACTTGCCTCAGTCTAAATCTTTTCCCACCCTGTTGATTAAGTGCAACACATGCCATCACGAGTAACAGCACACAACACACACAGTTTCATCACACAGTTCCATAATCACTTTGTCAAGTTTATAATTGCACTCTCACATGAAATGATGACTCGTGGCATGGCTAAGCAGTCTAATCGTATCTAACCATCCCACATTAGTGCTACGATAATACCAACTAATAATTAACCAACCTAGGGTGACAAGAGATCATGGCATACAATAGACAAGGTGGCATAACAATTTGGATTAATAACTACACCCAAAAGCATTTAAATAAATACTTGAAATAGAATGCAATACATTGAAACAAAGTATTTTGAAAACTGGGTTCAATATGATCAAAGGTATAACTTGCCTTGGAATAGATCTAGATATTGGTCTTGGTCTTGAGGTGCTCCTTCTTCTGCAAAATTCCCCGAAGTATCGACGTCTACTCGCAAACGAGACAAAAGAAACAAAAATAAATAAATAACAGAGGCAAAACAACTCCAAAAATTCAAATAAAATTCATCATGAAATAGATCTTAATTTTATATGAATTTACAAATTTGAATGGGCTCAATTGGACTTCGGATGCAAAAGATATGGGCTTTGGAAGATTTGAAAATCAATTAAACCCTAATTTGGATTTTCTTGAATTTCCCGAATTATTTTTATAAAGGAAAATCGGATTATTGCGCAATGCTTGCGTCAGCCGAGAATTTCTGAAAAAAGAAATATATTTAAAAAGAAATCTCACATGTGGGACCCACTGTCAGTGGCACGGCTCACGGTGGACCAAATCCACCGAGCCTTTGGATCTGGGTCGGGGCTGAGGTGGTGCACCCGCGTGCGGGTGGCACTGACGCGGCGCCAACGAGGCTGACACGCATGCACTTGAGCTGAGGTGGACGCTGATGCGGGCCGCCACATCGATCGGGCGCGGTGGCTCGGGAACCAATGGCACCAATGACGGCGGTGACTTCGCCGGCGGTGAGTGGTGCCAATGTGTAGAGGGGATTATTGCGCACCTGATGGCACTGGTTTGAGCACCTGGGGTTAACGGAGATGGCCGGCGGCGAGGAAGAAGCGGCGGCGAAGACTCGGGTTTGTCGGACGGAAGCTCCGGCGATGCTCCGGCGACGAGGAGGTGCGCACGAGGTAGCCCGAGACTTGCTGATCACGATGGTGCAATGACGAGGCAAGGGCGACGAAGACGGCGGCGCAATTCACCGGAGAAGAAACTCGGCCGAAACCCTAAAACTCGAAATGCGGCGGCGCTAGGGCGATCGAAGCGACGAGAGTGGCGGCTTTGGGTTGCGGAGGCCCGGGCGGTGCTAAGGGAGGTATTTATAGGCCCGGGGGACGCCGGATTTGGAAATCCCCAAATCGGTGCAAACGACCGGTTTTTGAATTCCATGATTCTCGAGATTGAAACCGATTCGGGTTTGATTTGGTTTGGAACAGGTAAGAAATAACCCAAGACACGATTTGGCTGGCTCTGCCAAGAATCAAAGAACGAATACGGTTTTGTCGGATAAACTTGAAGCTCCAAAGAATGGCGAACTTCGGGCGGCGCGAGGAAGAAGAAGACGCATGAGAGACGACTCGGTGGCGGTCCCACCGGAGAGAGCGAGGCGCGGCGGCGGCGGCGGATCGACCGAAAGGGACACGCGGCGAAGATCCAGCGGGGCAAGGCGGGCGAACTCGCGGGCGAAGCGGCAAAGCGCGAGGCCGATCCAACTACCGAGTGAGTTGGTCGAATAGTGTTGGGCTTTGGCCCAAGATCGTTCAAGGATTTGAAATAGATTTTTCTTTTAAATAAATACGAAAATGCAAATAGCAATTAGAAAATAGCAAATGACTTTGGAAAAATTTGTAAAATTCTATAAAATATATCCAAGCATATAGAATCTAAATAAAATAGTTTTGACAATTGTTGATGTTGGGATTAAGCATATTAAATCAATTTGTCCTTAAAGTCCATATTAAGCTTTTAAAATTAATATTCAAATAAATCCAAATGGTGAATTTTCTCACTACCACTATTTAAAAGATTTTTAAAGCTCAAATTTGGGATGTTACTGTTGTCCTCGTCCCCGGGCCACAGGTTCGGCCGACCGAAGCTCGCCACGCCAGAGTGTCGATCGAGCCCGACGCGCGCCATCGGACCCGACGACGCTGGTAATCTTCGTCACACGCCGGTCACAACCGAGCCCGACTCCCACTCGGCGCTCCGTCCCGGGCTCCACCGATACGCAACCGCTACTCGCCGCCGCTTCCTCAGGCGGCCGGAGTTGCCGCCGCCCGGCCGCTTACCCGCACAACCGCAACTCGCCATTACTAAGGTCTCTCGCCGCGACTCAACGCCGCTTCGATCTTCCCGCGAGGCCGCAGCCTCGCTTAAGATCTCTCGGATCTGCCGCGCTTCCTGCCGCCGACGCTCTCGCTAATTGGGCACCGACGCCACACTCAACGCCGCCCGGCCTCGGTCTCCTCGGCCGCGACTAACGCCGCCTCAACCTCCCGCAAGGGCCGCAGCCCCGACGCCTCCGGTTGCCACCAATCCTCCGGTTGCATTGCCGCTATCACCGCCGCTCTCAACGCCGCCCGGCCTCGGCCTCCTCGGCCGCGACTCAATGCCGCCTCAACCTCCCGCAAGGGCCGCAGCCTCGACGCCCGGTTGCCACCAATCCTCCTGGCCGCCGCCATCGCCGCCGCGAGGGTCGCTACTCACAGACTACTGGGTCGCCATGTACCGCAAGAAAAGGCGTGGCACGGGCCGCGGAGGAGAAACCCTAAAGGTGCTGGGCCATTTCGGCTGGTTAAAGGAGCCGGCCGGTTCGGCTGGATTAAAAGAAAAGGAGTGGTGGTAAAAAAAAACGTTGGTCTAATCGCCGCGCTGTCTAGCGCCGCCTATTAGACTACGTTACCTTTGTTGCCGCGCCATCCAGCGCCACCTACCAATGGGCACCGTTTCCCTCCCTCGCTGCTCGGTGATCTTTGACGGTGTTAACTACACAGACTTCATATCTCACATGCGCATCCACATGCGTGGTCTTTGTCTCGGGCGCCCTTCTGGCGATGTCACCCGCCGCCATGCCCTACCTCCGACGGCTTCACGTCGCTGCGCTCTCCGACAAATGACAAGGTTGCTATTGAGGCTGTTGGCCTTGCTGATGAGAAGGCTGCCTCTGCCTACCAAGAGGCTCTGGATTTTTACATGGATCGCTTGACTACCTACACTCAGTGGTGCGACGACGACGGCCGGCCGCCGTCTTCATCGCTGTCCGATCTCGCTTTCTTACGAGATTGTGGGATTTTCTTCGGCTGTCCAGATGTGGACTCATCTTCGACAGCGCTACGAACCCTCTGGAGATGCCCTCTACCTGTCAGTAGTTCGCTAGGAGCACTCTCTTCAGCAGGGTGATGCTACTGTTGACACCTTCTACGCTTAGAGTTCGCACCAAGCGCCAATCGGACTCTCTTCGTGACCGGCCGCTGTTCTGCTCGCTTTGCCGCCGGGTCGCACGGCCGACTGGAGTTTCAGCGTGTCTACGAAGTTCCTTACCGCCGCCCCGAAGTTCGGCAGGTGTGCCCAGCCTACTTGCACGCCACCTCGTGTCACTCTTCCGAGGCCCTTACCGAGATACGCATGCTGAGGAGACTCGCCCGAGTGGTGCTGGTCCGATGCCACTCCTCCGTGCTCGCCGCCGCGTACACCGCTACACCGACTACTTCACGCTTCAAGACATCGCTTCCTCCAATGGCCGCCACAGTGGTGGTGGCCGCTCCATCCGGCGGTGGCCGCTCGCCGCTTCCCATCGCGACAAGGTCGGCCACATTGAGTCCCAATGCTACAAGAAGGCGGCATATTTCACGCCGTTCTTCTCCTACCACCGCACCTGTATTCTACATCGACATTTGCATCGACTACTTCGCGTTTTCTCTCGAGCGGAGATAGCCGATTCGACGCCGCTTGTCGCTTCGTGTTCTTCCTCGGTGTTCTCGCAGAGTTCTCGCGACCGACTCTTCTGCACCGAGAAACCACCTCCTACACAGCCAGTACCTCCCCGGATCCTTGATTCCGAGCATCTTTCCACATGACTTCGATTCTTTCACTGCCTTTTGTTACACCTCTTGATTCTCCTGCCGCTGTACTTACTGCCGATGGTACCTCTCTTCTCGCTCTCGGTCGAGGACCTCTTAGCATCTCATCTTTTCATGTTCCTTACATTGCTTATGTTCCTCGCCTAACCATGCGACTTCTTTCACTGGATGACATCGACCTTGGTTATCGGGTCATTCTCGACTCGACTCTTGTTGTGTTCAGACCGCCACACAGAGCTCGTTGGTTCGACCCTCGGCGCTTTGACTCACACCGCCTCGGGAGCTTGATCGCTTCACCTTCCTTCCGCTGCCCCGCCGCCGCCAGCTCTCCGCTCGCTACTTTGTCTACCGCTTCTTTCAAAGGTGGCATCACCGCCTTGCCCATCCGTGTGGATCTCGCCTCGTCATCCTTAGTTCGCCGTGGTCTTCGGGTCTGCATCTCGTGAGACGATCTTTAGATTGTCAGGGTTGTCGTTTAGGTAAACAAATCCAACTTCCTTATCCTCATAGTGAGTCCGTGTCTCAACGTCCGTTTGATCTTGTTCATTCAGATGTATGGGGTCCGGCTCCCTTCGTTTCGAAAGGGGGTCATCGCTATTATATCATATTTATATATGATTTCTCTCGCCACACTTGGATATATTTCATGTCTTCTTGTAGTGAGGCCTTGTCTATCTATAAATAATTTACCACTATGGTTCACACACAGTTCTCCACTCCTATTCGTGTCTTTCGTGCTGACTCTGCTGGCGAGTATCTCTCTCATCACCTACGCAGCTTCCTTGCTGAGCAGGGCACTCTCGCTCAGTTCTCTTGTCCTGGTGCTCATGCTCAGAATGGTGTTGCTGAGCGCAAGCATCATCACCTTCTTGAGTCGGCTCGTACCCTAATGATTGCCGCCTCTATTCCACCTCACTTTTGGGCCGAGGCTATTTCCACTGCCACCTATCTCGTCAACATCCAGCCTTCTTCCGCTCTTCAGGGTGCAATCCTCGTTGAGCGCCTCGTGGTCTCCTTCCGACTACTCGCTCTTCGCTCTGCTTGGTTGCGCTTGCTACGCTCTCCTCGCCTTCGAGAACGCACTAAACCGACCGCTCACCGTTGAGTGTGTCTTTCGGGATCTGATCGTCGAGCACAAGGGCTATCGGTCTTTGGGATCCTCGCTGGTCGACGGATGCGGATTTCTCAGATGTGACTTTCGACCAGTCTCGCCCCTTCTACCCACGCCCCGCTCTCCTTCGTTTTCTCTGTGGAGTCTCTGTTTTTTGACTTTTCCAGATACACCTATCTCTATCTTGCCCTCGTCCACCCGTCCTACTGAGTCTCCACATATTTCTCCTGTGGCCTCTCCGCCATTATCACCGCCTGCTTCGTCTCCTGCGGCTCCTCAGACTCCCCCCACTACACTCGTCCACACTTGTCGACCTCGTATTGAGGATCTTCCAGATGAGCTCTCTTCTACTGATGCTTCATCTTCCCCTGATGGACCGTCTTCTCCTCGCTACGCTCTCCGCGATCGCCAGTCGATTCGGCCCCCTGCCCATTTTGCTTTTCTTTGGTGCAACTACTCGTGAGCTCGCCTCCCACCGGATCTTTGTTACTCATCCCGAGTGGCAAGATACCATGGCCGAGGAGATTGCTGCGCCTCGAGCGCATCTTGGTACTTGGGATCTTGTTCCTTTTCCAACTCACTCGCCCCATCACATGTAAGTGAGTCTATAAGATTAAGACTCGCCTCGATGGCTCTCTTGAGTGCTATAAGGCGCGCCTTGTTGCTCGTGCTTTCAGCAGAGCATGGTCGTGACTACGACGAGACTTTGCCCTGTGGCCCACATGACCACCGTCCGCACTCTTCTTTTGAGTGGCGCCTGCTCGCCATCGGTCCGCTCTCGCCTTGATGTCAAGAATGCCTTTCTTAATGTCAAGTTGCGTGAGGAGGTCTACATGCATCCGCCACCTGGGTATTATGTTCCTGAGGGCATGGTCTGTCGCCTTCGTCGCTCTCTCTATGGCCTTAAGCAAGCCCTCGTGCTTGGTTTGAGCGCTTCTCCTCGTGGTCATCGCTGGTTTTTCAGCGAGTGATCATGATCCTGCGCTCTTTGTCCACACTTCGTCTCATGGTCGGACTCTTCTTCTTCTGTATGTTGATGATATGATCATTACCGGAGATGACTCGAGTACATTGCCTTTGTCAAGGCTCGGCTTAGTGGGGAGGTTCCTTATGTCGGATCTTGGTCCTCTTCGTTACTTCCTTGGGATTGAGGTTACTTCCACTCCAGACGGTTTCTTTATGTCCTAAGAGAAGTATATTCAGGATCTTCTTGATCGCGCCTCCCTCACTGATCGGCGTACTATTGAGACTCCCATGGAGCTCAATGTTCACCTCCGACACTTTGATGGCGAGCCTCTTTCTGATCCGACTCGCTATCGTCATCTTGTTGAGAGTCTTGTCTACCTTGCTGTTACTCGTCCGGATATCACCTATCCAGTTCACATTCTGAGTCAGTTCGTTTCTGCTCCCACTCAGGTCCACTACAGCCACCTTCTTCGAGTTCTGCGATACCTTCGTGGGACTATCTCTCGCCGTCTCTTCTTTCCACGCTCCAGCTCGTTAAAACTTCAGGCTTATTCGGATGCTACTTGGGCCAGCGATCCTCCGACGCGGTCTATCTCTCGCCATCGTGTTTTTCTTGGTGGTTCGCTTATTGCCTGGAAGACGAAGAAACAAACTGCAGTGTCCCGTTCAAGTGCAGAGGCTGAGTTGCGAGCTGTGGCTCTCTTGACAGCAGAGATTACTTGGCTACGGTGGTTACTTGAGGATTTTGGTGTTCCTGTTACTACACCGACTCCTCTCTTGTCAGACAGTACATGTGCTATTAGTATTGCTCGTGACCCTGTGAAGCGTTAGCTCACCAAGCATATTGGTGTTGATGCTTCCTTCATGAGGTCTTGTGTGCATGATCAGGTGATTGCTCTTCAGTATGTGCATTCAGAGCTTCAGATAGCGGATTTCTTCACGAAGGCCCAGACTCGAGCACAACACGGCTTCTACCTCTCCAAACTCAGTGTTGTTGATCCACCATGAGTTTGAGGGGGTGTTAGAGATATATATGAGATATATATGTGTTAGAGTAGGACTCTAGATTTGATTTGGTTTCCTTATCTGTAACATGTCTTGTGTATATATACTGGCCCATTGGCCCCTTGATAATACAAGCGCTATTCATAACAAAAGGGAGCAGGTGGGGGAGTTGACGAGGGTGACAGAGAACCAGAGGTGGTGTTGGTGGCTTGAGGGCTGAGCCTGGAGGGAAGAAGGGGCAAGGGGAGGAGCTGGGCTAGGCCGGGCTGAAAAGGGGAGGAAGGTGGGATGGGGAAGAAGGCCAGGAGGGGGGCGGGCTACGCTCAGGAGGAAGGACGGGCCGGCCCAAGGGGGAGGGAAAGTGGGTAAGCCCAAGGAGAGAGTTTGAATTTGAGGTAGAAACTTGAGATTTTGAAATTACAAATTAAGTTCAAATAAAATTTTGAAACCAACCGACAAAAGTAATTACTATTCACAAACCGAAAAATATGATTTTACAAACAGGTATTATATACTGCTACAACTCACTTTAGACAAGCAATGTTGGACTAATCCCACTACATAATTCCTCGTGTACCGCACTACAAGCAGACCGGGGTATTACAAAGAGTACCAATTTTGCTATTTTATTCGTAGTGGCGTTAGATTTGCTATTCCGCTCAAAAAAGACGCCAAATGAAAAAAAAAACTCTAAAATATGGTTCCAGTAAAGAGTTCACAACCAAGAGATCAAAAATTTCCAACGCATGTAACATATACCGAACTTTATTTTTACCTGATACAAAGTTTTGATTACAACAGCCAGATTGCACACTCGTGCAATTCTAGCAATAGTAGTTTATTAGAGCAAAAGCACACTAAGTTTCAAGCAAAAGGTACAATACAGATTAGGGATGAGATCCCAGAATTTATAAGCTGCCCTGCAACTAGGCCTTCAGAACCATGCCTGCGCTGAGCTTCTTAACTGACGGTCTCGACATCAGCCTCTCCCACCACGCCTTGACATGAGGGTACGAGTCAAAGAGCGACGCATATGGCGTCGCCATGAAGTAGAACGTGTATGTGAAATGGTTGAGATCCGCAAAGCTAATGAAATCTCCGGCCAAAAACTCATGCTTGGATAGATGCGCTTCATAGATTTCAAGCACCTTCTTCAGCTTCTCCAAGCTCTCATCCACAACCTGTTGGTTGGTGGGTACGCCGCGCAGGACGGGGAATACGACGCACTCATACACAATGGGTGAGATGGCTGGGTGATACTGGTGCGTCTCAACCTCTGTCCATACGTCCACCATCGCGGCTTCTTTCAGATTACCTTCCCTCAATAAGTCAACTTGATCTGTTCTGTGCTTACGAAGCACGTACTTCGCAATTGCTCGCGATTCTGAAAACACAATAAAATTAGTAGTAGTAGAGAGGATGTCAGGAATGCAGGACAGCAGACAAACATGTCACACGGAATACGAGTTGGCAGTTGGTTACGTCATAATTCTATATTTCATTTAGTCAAATTTAATCATTTATAAACATGTGATATGAATCTCATCGTACAACTAAAGTATGGCTAAGCATATTACGCACCCATGTTGGTAATTAAATATGTCCAACTATGATTAACTCAACCTATGGTGTCTAAGGATATATGTCAATCAAAATTACCAAGGAGGCATAATGACAAATAGGTATTTAACTATTTTCGAAAAATATTGATAAAAACTTAGCAATGCATCTTGATATAAAACAATATAATTTTATAAAAAATAGGTATAACATGATCAAACGTCTACGACTTGCCTTCATTGAAGGTTTGAGTTGCTTCGACAGACGGGTTCAGGAATGCTAAAATCTATACGCGCAAAAAGAACCAAATAAATATAATAAATTCAAATAAAATACTAAAATACTAAAATTAGTACTAGTAGAGAGATTAATAATTTAGATGAATTTAGGAACAAGAATTGATAGAATTGCAATTCATATGAAGGAGAACGAACGTCCGAAAATTTGAAGTCACATGAAATGATAGAAAATCAGAAAAGGGAATATTATGGAATATACTTGTTCTGATTTTTCTCAAAAACCAAAGCATCTGACAAATGGGCCCCATACGCTAGTGAGAGAGAGATGGAAGAGCAGAGAGTATTACATGAGGGCCCTGGTGTTAGTGACTCAAAGATGGAGACTCAGAGCACAACAGAAAAGGGGGAAACAGAGGAGGGAGGTAGCGCTCCGGGCAAGGGGCGGCGCCGGTGAGGTAGTTGGCAGGGGGATCGGCCGAGGGGAAAAATGGGACCTTGGTGAGGTGGTGGTCCCACAGGAGGTGGCAGCGCGGCCGGAGGGTCGCAAGGCCGGCGGTAGCAGCGGTGGCGGCGGCATCGGTAGAGTGGCAGTGCGGTGGCGAAGGTGGTGCACGCATGGGCACGGTTAGGTAGGATTCGCGGTGCGCGACAAAGCAGCTAGAGTAGGGGTGATAGTGGGATTCATGCAAGACGTGTTGGTGCTACTGTATGGTGCTATGTTTGAGAGGGCGCCAGAGCCTGGCAAGCTGGTGTGCATGCGTGCACAACATGGGAAAGTGGCCAGGACAGAGGCTAGGGAAGGAAAGAAATGAGAAAGGAAAAAGGTAAGGAAAAGAGAGGAAAGGAAAAAAGAAAAGGGAAAGGAAGAGAAAGAAGAATTTTCACAAAAAATTCAATTTGAAAACATTGAATTTGGAACTTGGCAAGGAATTTGAATTGAGGCTAAGGAATCAGAATTTGAACTTCGGATCAGGAATTTAAATAATAGCAGAAATTACAAAAAGAAATCCAACAATTTTAAAATAATTAATTAAAAATAAATTTTCAACAAAGAAATGAAATTTTGGGGAAAAACAAAAAAGGAAATAATTTTAATTTAACTCCAAGAAAATAGCAAAAGAATTTGGAGAAAATCCAAGAAAACTTAGAAAATCGAATAGACTGAATTTTGAATTACTGACATTAAATTATTTTTTATTTTTGAAGTTTAAAATTAAGCTTTAATAATTCAAGAAAATTCAAATGGTTATTTTTATTTTGGAATTTTTTTAAAATACCTGAAAATTGAGATGTTACAGTTAGGTATCAGCTGCGCCAAATCCAAACTATAGAGGCGCAAGACTCCTGCCATGAGATCGATAGGCAGGATCTGGAGGGCCGTGTCAAAGAATGCGACGAAGACCATGGCCTCGCCAGCTCGAAGCTCGGGTGTTATCTCCATCCTGGGGGCCCGCACAACGGTGAGGCTGGATACCTTCTTCTCCTCCACGAGGGTGCAAAGAGTGTGCTCCGTCACTAACGAGCAGCCAAGCTCACTGGTGTACTCCACCTCGCTGCCTATCTCCATTGTGGTTTTGTTCTGCTTTGGCATCTCGACAAAGCGATGCAAAGACTAGCGAAGAAATGGAACTAAAAAGTAGCCAGGGAGAAGGCTAGCGAAGGCAGAGGCAAGGAACACTACTACAAAACATGCTATACTAGACACCCCATCACAGATGGTTCCTTTGGAATCGTCTGTGATAAAATTATCACAGACGGTTCTTCGTTAACCGCTCAGGATATATAGTATCACGCATTTTCTTTACATGAACCGCTTCGATACTTCATGCATTTTGTTCGTAATGAACCGCTCGGATCTGAAGTTATCACGCACGGTTATTTAAAAGAACCGTCTCGTGATATATTAGCATTATAAGTAGGCCCTGCCGATAGTCCCCATTTCTATTAAATCCATTTGAACCGCCGCCACCCTCCTCGCTGCTGCGTCCACGCCGACAGCCCCATTTCTATTAATCCCATTTGAACCGCCGCCACCCTCTCGTCACAAGGCCCTCCCCATTTTGAGTCGTTACCCCTACCTCCTCCTCTCCCATTTTGAGTCTGTTACCCGCCTCCTCCTCCCCGGCCCATTGCGGCACTGACCTGCCGCCTCCTCCCACATTGCGCCACTTTGGACAGAAGGGTAACGATCGACCAGAACCCTTTATATTTGCTATAGAGTACTCACTAATGTGTTTGGTCATTATAAAGGGTACTTGCGGTTTATTAATATATAATTTAACACTAATTAATTTGTTACGTATGATACGTGTAGATGGACCAAACCGGATGTACATTGAGAACCGTGTGAGTGAAGAGTATATTAATGGCGTGTTTGCTTTTAGAAGAGCCCGAAAGGTGATATGTTGAAGAAGGGGATAAAATATATGTACTTGTCCATGCATTGATTATGTAATATGAAAATGTTTAACAACCCGCGCAGATCAAGCTCACTTAATACTTAAGAGGTTTCAAAAAGGATATACATGTTGGAGCAATACGGTGAAGAGCAGATTATACCGAAGTCAAGAATGATGACATCGCCGAGGAAGTCAACGATATGCGTGGTATGGAATGTGCTTTTGATGAGGATAGATCGCATGATGACAACTGGATCGATGCTACGCGATGCGTAAGGAAACTACGTGAGAGAGAGTTTTGTAAATTCGAGGGCTTAATGGAGGACTCTGGGAAACTTTGTTCCTCGGCCGCAAGCCGTAATACACAAGGTTGTCAACCGTGCTTGAACCGCTGAAATTGAAGGCAAGCAATGGTTGGTCCGACAAGAGTTTTACTGGCGTTGTTAGGTCTCTTAGGCGACATCCTTCCGGAGGGAAACGTGTTGCCCAAAGACGACCTACCAAGCTAAGAAGGTTCTTTGTCCATTGGGAATGGAAGTAGAAAGAATACATGCATGTCCGAACGATTGTATCCTCTATCGTAAAGAGTATGCAGACATGCATGCATGTCCCGTGCAGAGCATCCCGATACAAGCGGAAGAATATCGCTAAGGCGAAGCAAGAACCTCCGCTAAGATGTTGTGGTATCCGCCTGTGATCCTCGCTTGAAGCGCTTATTTGCGAACCGAAAGGAGGCAAGATTGATGCGCTGGCACTCGAAGGAGCGTAAGAAAGATGGGAAGCTCGGACACCCGCCGATTCTCGCCAGGTGGAGAAACTTCGATCGAGCTTCAAGAGTTCAAAAGCGGAACCGAGGAACATAAGGTTAGGGTTGAGTACGGACGGAATGAATCCTTTCGTAACATGAGCAAACCGACATAGCACTTGGCCCATGAATCTATGTATGTACAACCTTCCTCCTTGGTCGTATGAAGCGGAAATACATTTTGATGACACTACTTATCCAAGGGCCGAAGCAACCTGGGAATGTGTGGATTTCATGGGGATATGCTCCAGATCTTAGGATGATGTGACAATTGGCAATGGCGTTTACGGTTTGTCGTTTCACGCTGTTTCGACAAAGTTACTGAGCTTATCGTCAGGGCGGTCCGACCGGTCCTTGCACGGCGGTCCGACCGGTCCCATATCGGCCGGACCGCCATCTGGGCGGTCGGATCGGCGATGACCAAAAGTGTTCAAATCGAGCTGGGCCAAAAATAGGTGTTGTAGACAAGTAAGGGGATCCCAATGCACTTGGTCTCATGATTTTTGGAGCCTCCAGTGAAAAGTTCTATTGGTTTAAAGTTTCCGTAAGGTTTGGATTTTGGGAGCTTGAATTTGGCTAAGTCCTAGGCGGTCCGACCGCTCATTGTGGAGCGGTCCGACCGCCATGGCGGTCCGACCGGCTCACCGAGCCGTCGACCAGAATTACTTGAACGTCGCCAACTTCGTGGCGATGTTGTTTTGTTAGATCAAAGTCATTGGGTTCATGGCATATGATTTGCATGATGCATGTTTTGACTAACATGGGTCAAGTTGTGAAGAACTTGTTCCCGAATACGTGTTTTCTTGTCCGTGGTTGTGCGGGTAGCTTGGTGGTCAACGACGGTCAACGGCGAGGAGAATCGGGACTAGACTTGAAGAGTTGAGGTCCGTAACGATCGACGATGCGGGTGAGGTCAACGACTCAAGCGTGACACAAGATGGACAAGGGTGACCTATTGGCGAATCCATGATGCATGGTGAAGCGGTTTAGGTCAAAAGGTTAAAGACGGCGCTTATGGCGTGCGTGTGTGACCCGCTTGTTAGTGGGCCTTAACGGAGCCCAATTAAGTCAAACCCTAAGAGTTTTAGGCCTCCACTATAAATAGGAGGAGATGGTGGCTGCACCTCTCCTCTCTCGCCTTTGATGTTTCAAAACCCTAATTGTCTTTAGGGAGTTGAGGTGGAGGCTAGGGCTCTTGATGGTTTGTGGTGAATTTCGTGATCCTTGATTGTTTATCGATCCATGATGGTGTGGATGTAATCCACTTCAATCACGAAATCAATCTATGCAAGGTTTGCTTGAGATAAGTCTCTTTTCGCTCTTGCTTTCAATTTGGTGATTTTAGGGCTTTCTTTGATCCACGAGTTTGTGATTGATTCTTTCACGTGAATTAGCTTGTCGTGATATGTGTGAATCTATCTAGCATCATCTTGATCATCAATCTCTCACGAACAAGCTTTAGGATCAAGTTTTCGTTCTTGCCCTGTTTTAGACCTTCGTTAATCAATTGACAATTGCTCAAGATCGCTCCAAGAATTATCATAATATTCGATTGAATAGGTCCTCAATAGCATATAGAAGGTGTGTGCAAAGTTTCATAAAGATTGGAGTTGAGAATCAAAAGTTTCACCTAATTGCAACTTCGTCATCGGCTGATTTTATCGTTGTAGATCGGTTCGAGTCGCCGGCCGATCGCTCGTCATCACCGGCCGACCGATTTTGAGCGGTCCGACCGCCAAAGACAACGCCGGCCGATCGCCGCAATCGGTCCGACCGGCTGAGTATAACGGTCGATCACTGCGGCCGTGAGTCTTGGTAATCTTAGTTGATTTTGTTATATTGCTTAGGGTTTAATTGATTCAATACTAGTCTTCCACAGATCGTATATTGATCTTCATAGCTTCCTAATAGCTACCGGAGTTAATTTGTATTGAGTTCATAATTTGTGAAAAAGTGAGCGTGTTCTATTCACCCCCTCTAGTCGCCTTTACGGTCCATGTAATGATATTGATGTGTACCTAGCACCATTCGAAGATCTTGTGACATGTGGAACGAAGGGTGCATGTGTATGGGATGCGATAAACGAGAGAACTTCACTTTACGCGCCATGTTGTTCTCGCACTATCAATGATTTTCCCGCCTTGGTAACCTATCTAAGCTTCAAGACAAAAGGAGCAAAGCATTCGCGATTAGATGTTACGGAGAGTGTATGGTCGAACAACTCGCGTAGAATGCGTATATAAGGCCACCGTAGGTTCCTTCCGAGGAGTCACCCATACCGCAAGATGAAGAAATAATTGACGGAAATAAGGAAGACGGTTCACTTCAAGGGTTTTAGTGGAAAGAGGTCTATGATATGGTTAAGGATATCGATGTTATGCTTGGAATCTTTAAATTAAGAATCACAAGATGAAATTTGGAACACTCTCAAACATATCATGAGGGTTCGTCCCAAATCAAAAAGGTGCGCCAAACTCATTTACAAGCGTGAGTACAATAAATTCGAGATGCGCCCCGAGAGAGCATCGATGACATTTTCACGCTTTAATAAAGTAATTAATCAAATGAAAGTCGTTGATATTGAATATTCTCAATGAAAATGCCACCCATCTCTTGGCCGCAATCAACACCAAGGAGTGGGAGATGAAAGCTACCGCTATAGAAGAAAATGTTGATCTTTCAAGTCTTACTTTAGAATTGCTTTATAGTAAACTCAAGACTCATGAAATTAAAAGAGTTGATCATCCTAAGAAAGATAATTTAGCTTTGGTAGCGCATCCTCTCAAAAGGCTTTTGATGACTCTTGTGAATCTTCTTACGATTTTCATTTGCTTGTTTATCCGCTATTCATGAAGAGGAGCTTGAAAGTATTCTCAAACAGAGTTAGCTCTTCTAGCAAAGAAATTCACACGGCCTACAATAATGTGAGAAACAAAAGAGAGGTGGTCCGTAACATGCTATGAATGTGGTGAGCTCAATCATATCCGCAAATTGCCCCAAGTCGAAAGGTAAGAGCAATCATAAGGAAGGAAAGCTACTTGGAAGAAGCCTCCTTTCAACAAATCAAGGTATGAGGCAAATAAGCTTGTGAAGGCGCCACCGGTCCTTGCCGCTTTGAGGATCAATCCTTGAGCGATGTGGATACCGGGAGTGAGGAGGACAAGGAGGAGGAGATCCTCAAGGTAAAAAGAAAGGAAGGCCAAAGATTTCACGGCATGTGCTTCATGGTCGACACTGACGACATTGATGATAATGAGGTATCTTTTTCTTATGATGAGCTTTCGCTAAATATGATTCTATAGTTGAGCAATTGCTTAGTCAAGATGAAGCGCTTGAATTTGTTATGACAAAAATAAGAAATTAGAGTCAAAAATTAGCAAACCGAAAGTAGAGCTTAAAACTGCTAAGACTCTTGAACTCGATGAATGTTTATCTTGTCATGCTATGCATTCTAAATTACCAAGTTACAATCTGCTCATAATATTTGTGTACAACAACTTGAGAATGCTAAATCTGAATTAAATGAAATTAAAAGTGCTCCTTGTGAAAAATGTTTAGAATCTAGTAAATTGATTGCTTTTGATGTTTTTGATTCTAGCCCTTGCACTTCATGCTTAGAAAAGAACGTGAAATCAAAGATATCTTAGAAGTCGCTAGAGTCAAATATGCTAAGCTTAAGGACAATATTGAAAATACTACTTGTGCTTCATGTTCCACTCTTAAGCTTGAAATTGCTTTGTATAAGGAAAAATCTATGGATAAAACTTGTGATTCTTGTGTCAACTTGAGAAAAGAAAATGCTTACCTTCATGATACATTAGAGAAATTTTCTAAAGGTAAGAAACAATTAAACATGATTCTTGACAAGTCTAAAACTCCTTATAAGAAGCAAGGTTTAGGATTCAATTCTTTTCAAGACAATTCGAACCCAAAAGTCATTCAAGTCTTGGAAAAAGGTTTAATTGAATTCAAAACCCAACCTGCAAAAACATCTTTTAAATCTGCAGGTTTTGCCCAACCTTGTATTAATTCAAATGGTGCTTCTTCTAGTGGTACCAAGTACCATTGCACTTATTGCAAAAAAGGTGGACATTTGATTGAATACTGTTGGCGTAGGTTGAAAAATGATAGGAAAAATTTTGATAGAATTTCATTCATGCAACCTAGATTAGGATTTTGATAGAATTTTGATAGAATTTCATTCATGAATTTCATTCATTCTATGAGACATGGTAACACTGAAAAGAATAAACCTGGATTAGGATTTTTATCTCATGCAAATCATTATGTTTCTAGACATCCTAATTCTAATGTGTATCAGATCGTGGCGGTCCGATCACGGTGCTCACAGTCGACTGTTTGGTCACCGGCCCGACCGCCAAAGACAAAGTTTGGCCGCCCATGGACAGCTTCAAGTCTCATTTTAATTTGAACATTGCTCATAACCAAATGTTAAATGAAATCAAGGATAGTACTTCGGTTTGTATACTCCTTAGACGTGTGTCTCAAGATCGATTCCTAAATCTTGTTTATCTAATCCCGAAGATTGAGACACATCGCTCTTTTGCTCCTTGATTTTAGGATTACCGTGGAAAGGGGAAGAACACGTGGTTCGTTGACTCGGATGTTCACGCCACATGACCGGAACTCAAAATGGTTCACCTCTTTCACGCGAGCAACATGTGATGACTTCATCACCTTTGGAGATGATACACAAGGGCTAATTGAAGGAACAAGATCAATTAGGTAAACAACAAATTCATTCTAAAGGATGTCGCTCTTGTGGACAAGCTTAGGTATAATCTCCTTCTCGCTTCTCACTTCTTGATGATGGGTATGAGACTGCTTTTAAGAAAATGCTTGTCGGTGCTTGATTCTACCGTGAGCTTGTGTTTGGAATCTCTAGAGTTGGTAGAATTTTTGAGCCGACTTTTCGTAATCTCTTGCCGGATCTCTTAAATGTTTGCTTACATCTTCTTCTCGATTTTTGGCTTTGGCATCGACGCTTGGGGCACATTGGTTTTGATCATTTGACGCGAGTTAGCAACCTTGATCTCATGAGAGGTTTGCCTAAGCTCAAAGTCACAAAGATGTCAGATGTGCGCTTTGTAGGCATGGCAAACAAGTTGTCGCCTCACACCCTTCTCGGACTATGGTTATGACCGACTTGACCAGAGCTTGCTTCATATGGATACCGTTGGTCCCGCTAGAGTCCTGGCCATTGGTGGAAAATGGTATATTCTAGTCATAGTCGATGATCTTTCAAGATATACTTGGGTGTTCTTTCTTACTTCAAAGGATGAAGCTTTTGGTTATTTTCATGATCTTGTTCTTCGCTTGGCTTCGAGCTTCCCGGTGCTTTGAGAGCGATTCGCAGTGATAATGGCACGGAGTTCAAAAATGCTTCTTTTGCTTCTTTTTGTGCCGAGCGTGGTATTGAGCATCGCTTCTCCTCTCCACACGCCCTCAACAAAATGGCGTGGTGGAAAGGAAGAATAGGACCTTGGTCGAAATGGCTAGGACGATGCTAGATGAGTATAGCACACCTAGGAGATTTTGGGCGAAGCTATTGCTATCGCTGCCATATTGCCAATCGTGTCTTTTTGAGACCTTCTTTAGGCAAGACTCCTTATGAGCTTCGCTTTGGTAGAAAACCCTCTGCTTTGCATTTTCGAGTTTTTGGATCAAAATGTTTTATTCTTAAGACAGCAATTTAGATAAATTTGAATCAAGAACTTTTGATGGGGTATTTTTGGGTTATCCCGCCATTCGAGGGGTTTTCGAGTTTTTAATATCGAGACTAACATTATTCAGAGACTTGTAATGTCACTTTTGATGAGACTAGCCTCGAGCTAGATCAATTGCTACTGATGATTTCTGTGTGAGAGAGTATTTTTGTGGAGGAAGATGAGGACGGTTAATGTCATTCCTCATCTGCCGCCAGAAGCGCCCATATTGATACAAGAACTCGCTACGCCTACTTCACCTTCGCTGAGGCTCTGCCGCATCATCATCATCGCAGACTCGCGGAGGTCGAAGAAACGACATCTCACCCGGCGCCCACTTCGATTCAGAGACAAAGATCCTCGGAATGATAATAGGTAATCTACATGAGCGAGTCACTCGCCTGTATAATGATCCAAATCTCTACTCTCATTCGGCTTTTGTTGCTTCTTTTGAACCCCGCGATATATCACATGCTTTATCCGATTCTAGCCGGGTAAATGCCATGCATGAGGAGTTAGAGAATTTTGAAAGAAACAAAGTTTGGAACCTAGTAGAACCTCCTAGTGGTCATAATGTTATAGGAACCGCTGGGTGTTTAAGAATAAACAAGGTGAGGATGGTTCTGTGGTTAGAAATAAGGCCGATTGGTAGCTCTGTGGTTTCAAACCAAGTTGAGGGGTTAGATTTTGATGAGACATTTGCCCTGCTGCTAGACTAGAAGCCATTCGATTCTCGCTTGCATTTGCTGCATCAAAAGGTTTTAAATTATATCGATGGATGTTAAAAGTGCCTTTTAAATGGTTTCATAGATGAGGAAGTGTATGTTAAGCAACCCCGGTTTTGAGGATCCTAAATATCCAAATCGTGTTTTCAAGCTATCTAAAGCATTGTATGGTCTTAAACAAGCCCCTAGAGCCCGGTATGATAGACTTAAGACCTTCTTGCTTAAAAATAATTTTGAGATGGGTAAAGTGGATAAAACCCTATTCATTCTTAGACGTGACAATGACTTCCTGCTTGCTCAAATTTATGTGGATGATATTATCTTTGGTGGTTCCTCTAATGCTCTTGTTTCAAACTTTTCCGACACTATGTCCAGGGAATTTGAGATGAGTATGATGGGAGAGCTTAATTACTTTTTGGGACTTCAAATCAAGCAATGCAAGGAAGGAACTTTCATCCATCAGACGAAGTACACTAAAGATCTACTTAAACGCTTCAACATGGGTGACTGCAAGCCAATTTCCACTCCCATGGCAACTTCGACTGTTTTGGATCCAGATGAGGAAGGAGAAGTCGTGGATCAACGCGAGTACCGCAGCATGATCGGCTCTCTTCTGTATTTGACGGCCTCGAGACCGGACATTCACTTCACGGTATGTCTTTGTGCAAGATTTCAGGCGTCTCCGAGAACTTCCCATCGCCAAGCCGTTAAGCGCATATTCAGGTATTTACACTCTACCCTCTTATATGGCATTTGGTATTCCTGCTCTTCAGCATTGTCCATTAGAGGTTTTTCAGATTCGATTTTAGGTCGTTTGTTAGATAGGAAGAGTACCTCGTGCACTGCCACTTTCTAGGCACGCTCTTGTATCTTGGTCTTCTAGAAAGCTTCTGCTGCACAATCCATCGCCGAGGCGGAGTATGTTGTCAGCCGCTAGTTGTCAGAGCTGATTTTGTGGATGACGCCCACTTTGAAAGATTATGGGTTAAACTTTGCTAGTGTTCCTCTTTTTCGTGATAACACTTCGCTATTAATATTGCTAAAACCCAAAGGCAACATTCTAGGACTAAGCACATAGACATTCGCTTTCACTTCCTTAAAGATCATGTTGAAAAAGGTGATATTGTGATGCACTTTGTAGAGTCCAAGCTCAATTGGCGATATTCTTACCAAGCCTTTAGATCAAACCGATTTTCCTCCTTAAGAAGTGAGTTAGGGTAATTTATCCTTATGGGTTGGTTTGAGGGGAGTTTGATCTTTTCTTATCTTTCCTTGTTCTTTTGATCTTTTATTGTTCTTTTTCCAACTTAGTGATTTTTTCGAACTTTTTAGATTTTTAGGCCTTTTAATTGCATCTCATTGTGTCATATTGCATTCATATGAAAATACAACAAGTGGTATGATAAATTCAAAAAAAAAATGCATTGTAATATAAGATTTTCTCGCTTATCTTTTAAAATTGATGAAGCTTTGCCTATTACCCTTTAGAGCTTTTGTATTTCAATTCTTGCTCAATGTCATGTCTAGTTCTTTGACTTGCTAGAATTATCATGCTTTTACATGTGTAGCTAAGTCTTTGCTATATGAGCTAGAACCTTTAAACAACTCAAACTAAGAAATTGCAATTTGTGGATGTTTTAGCGAAGTTGCGTAATTAGTGCTCCTCTTGTGACATTGGCCCCGCTGTAATTGCTTTGTTAGCTCTTTGATCTAAAATTGACCATTACTTGAGCTTTTGTGTTCTTGAGATTCTAAAATCGCTCTTGTGAAAAATGAAAATCAAGATTGTCTTATGCTTAAATTGTGCCAAACTATTCTTACGAGACCGCTTGTCAAATGACATGAACTTGGAGATAGTTTGATGAACCGCACGATCTCATGGGGACCGCTTGTCGAAATGACATGAACCTCAAGATTTGTCGCCTTGTGAGAAGCTTAGAAAGAGTTTGTGGATGGCTCCTAGTCCAGATCTTCTTTACTAAGATATACCTTTAATCAACTTTTGGTCAAGCTTAGGATGAGTTTGTGGATGGCTCCTAGTCCAGATCTTGTCACTAAGTTAGATCATTAGTCAACTTCAATATTCAATGCAAATGAGAAAAATGTTGACAAATGGGCGCTATAAAATATTGAGCAAAATGATTCAATACGGGACTTGATTGACTCTTAATGTGGTCTTTGTTAGATTTTTGATCTCACTTTGACATTTTGACATGGCCAATTTCACTTTAGGATCCTCGTTGATGAACTTGTTCAATTTGAAGCGTTGCTTAAATTGATAAAATCTAATGCTTTACTTTTGAGCCTTTGTGCTTAGCTTTGATATATATGTCTTACCATGATCTTGCTAGCGTTGTCGCTTGATATGTCGCTTGTGCAATATTAGAGAAACTACATTGTTCTTTTGGGTAATCTCCAAAGCTTCTTATCAAAAATTGAAAATACAAAAATTGAAGCCACCCATTGCACTTCATGCATATTCCTCTTTATGCTTCTTTTGTTTCGCTTCTTTCTTTATTCTCTATTTGTTATTCCCGGATGAGAGGAAGGCGTGATTCCTTGATGAATCCATTGTCAAAGGGGAGAAGATGTGTTAAATGAAAAGATATTTCTTTGGGAGAAGATGTGTAATATTTCTTTGCTACTCTTATTTGGAGAAGATGTGTTAATGAGAAGATTGGGGAGAAGTTTATACAAAGGGGAGAAACCGAAAATTTGAAATTTGATGATCATAGTGAGGGGAGTTCTTGAGTTGCATTCTTATTGTCTTATTGAATATTCGAACTTGAATTGCATTCTTTTATACTCACAATGATCATAGGTCAATTGAACAATTGTTCTTTCATATGGACCTCATGTGAGAATTTTGACCCTTTTATGGAAATCAAAGTTTTATGCTTTCTTTTGCCTTGTCTCACATGCCTATACTATTCGATGCCACTTGGTCATGTTCATTGCTTTTTCTTGCTTATGGACCAAGTTGTGCCTTTGTGAAAAACCGCGAGTAAACTCGCTTTCAAACCTCTTACTTACATTTTCGGATAATTGCCAATGTGTTCATCAAGGGGAGATTGTGGATTTCATGGGGATATGCTCCAGATCTTAGGATGATGTGACAATTGGCAATGGCGTTTACGGTTTGTCGCTTCACGCTTTCGACAAAGTTACTGAGCTTATCGTCAGGGCGGTCCGACCGGTCCTTGCACGGCGGTCCGACCGGTCCCATATCGGTCGGACCGCCATCCGGGCGGTCGGACCGGCGATGACCAAAAGTGTTCAAATCGAGCCGGGCCAAAATAGGTGTTGTAGACAAGTAAGGGGATCCCAATGCACTTGGTCTCATGATTTTTGGAGCCTCCAGTGAAAAGTTCTATTGGTTTAAAGTTTCCAGAAGGTTTCGGATTTTGGGAGCTTGAATTTCGCTAAGTCTATATGGCGGACCGCTCATTGTGGAGCGGTCCGACCGCCATGGCGGTCCGACCGCCACCGGAGCGGTCGACCAGAATTACTTGAACGCCGCCAACTTCGTGGCGATGTTGTTTTGTTAGATCAAAGTCATTGGGTTCATGGCATATGATTTGCATGATGCATGTTTTGACTAACATGGGTCAAGTTGTGAAGAACTTGTTCCCGAATACGTGTTTTCTTGTCTGTGGTTGTGCAGGTAGCTTGGTGGTCAACGACGGTCAACGGCGAGGAGAATCGGACTAGACGTGAAGAGTTGAGGTCCAGAACGATCGACGATGCCGGGTGAGGTCAACGACTCAAGCGTGACACAAGATGGACAAGGGTGACCTATTGGCGAATCCATGATGCATGGTGAAGCGGTTTAGGTCAAAAGGTTAAAGACGGCGCTTATGGCGTGCGTGTGTGACCCGCTTGTTAGTGGGCCTTAACGGAGCCCAATTAAGTCAAACCCTAAGAGTTTTAGGCCTCCACTATAAATAGGAGGAGATGGTGGTGCACCTCTCCCTCTCTCGCCTTTTGATGTTTCAAAACCCTAATTGTCTTTAGGGAGTTGAGGTGGAGGCTAGGGCTCTTGATGGTTTGTGGTGAATTTCGTGATCCTTGATTGTTTATCGATCCATGATGGTGTGGATGTAATCCACTTCAATCACGAAATCAATCTATGCAAGGTTTGCTTGAGATAAGTCTCTTTTCGCTCTTGCTTTCAATTTGGTGATTTTAGGGCTTTCTTTGATCCACGAGTTTGTGATTGATTCTTTCACGTGAATTAGCTTGCTGTGATATGTGTGAATCTATCTAGCATCATCTTGATCATCAATCTCTCACGAACAAGCTTTAGGATCAAGTTTTCGTTCTTGCCCTGTTTTAGACCTTCGTTAATCAATTGACAATTGCTCAAGATCGCTCCAAGAATTATCATAATATTCGATTGGAATAGGTCCTCAATAGCATATAGAAGGTGTGTGCAAAGTTTCATAAAGATTGGAGTTGAGAATCAAAAGTTTCACCTAATTGCAACTTCGTCATCTGGGCCGATTTTATCGTTGTAGATCGGTTCGAGTCGGCCGGTCGATCGCCGTCATCACCGGTCGACCGATTTTGAGCGGTCCGACCGCCAAAGACAACGCCGATCGATCGCCGCAATCGGTCCGACCGGTTGAGTATAACGGTCGACCGCTCGCGGCTGTGAGTCTTGGTAATCTTAGTTGATTTTGTTATATTGCTTAGGGTTTAATTGATTCAATACTAGTCTTCCAACAGATCGTATATTGATCTTCATAGCTTCCTAATAGCTACCGGAGTTAATTTGTATTGAGTTCATAATTTGTGAAAAGTGAGCGTGTTCTATTCACCCCCTCTAGTCGCTTTTTACGGTCCAATGTAATGATATTGATGTGTACCTAGCACCATTGCCGGAAGATCTTGTGACACCGTGGAACTAAGGGGTATGGTGTATGGGATGCGATAAACGAGAGAACTTCACTTTACGCGCCATGTTGTTCTCGCACCATCAATGATTTTCCGCCTTGGTAACCTATCAAGCCAAAGACAAAAGGAGCCAAAGCTCGTCCAAGACCGCTTAGATGCTACGGAGAGTGTATGGTCAACAACTCGCAAGAAATCTGTATATAAGGCCACCGTAGGTTCCTTCCGAGGAGTCACCCATACCGCAAGATGAAGAAATAATTCGACGGAAATAAGGAAGACGGTTCACTTCAAGGGTTTTAGTGGGAAAGAGGTCTATGATATGGTTAAGGATATCGATGTTATGCTTGGGAAGGACGAAATTAAGAACCCGTGAGAAGAACATCCGGAAGAAGCGGCCAATTTTTGGGACTTGCCTTATTGGGAGTACTTAGAAGTTCGCCATCGCATCGACGTTATGCATGTAGAGAAGAATGTATGTGATAGCTTGATTGGTCTCTTGTTGAACATTAGTGGCAAAACAAAGGATGGTGTTAACGACGGTGTGACTTGGTTGATATGAACATAAGGACCGAAAGTTAGCACCGAAAGAGACCGACACAGACAAACGTACCTTCCCCAAATTTGCTACGCCTCGCCCAAGGCCGAGAAATGAATCGCGCTGAGCTTGCACGGTGTGAAAGTCCCATCCGTTACTCCGCTAACATTAAGAAACTTGTTTCTATGCAAGATTTGAAATTAATTGGTATGAAGTCGCATGATTGTCGTGGTGCCGATGACACAAATGCTTCTGTTGTAATTAGGAGTATCTTGCCGAACAAGGTCCGAGTGGCAATCTTGAGGTCGTGTTATTTCTTCAACTCAATTGCTCGAAGGTCATCGATCCCCAAGGACTAGATGCTCTGCAGCCGAGGTAGTGACGACTCGTGTCATCTTGAGATGTATTTCCTCCGTCATTTTTCGATATCATGGTCCATCTCATTGTTCACCTTGTGAAAGAGATAAAGATATGCGCCCCGTGTTTCTACGCCATATGTACCCGCTCGAGAGGTACATGGAATTCTCAAGTCCTACGACGGAATCGATCTCGACCGGAGGGCAAGATCATCAAGGTTATGCAACGGAAGAGGTCATTGAGTTCGCGGTCGACTACATGGCTCGTGGATCCGATTGGTGTGCCTCTATCTCGCCATGAGGGGAGACCGGATGGTATCGGACCATCGAAGGAAATCAATCACCCCGATCCGGATACGCACGCCAAGCCCATTTCACGGTTTTGCAACACATGACCCAAGTGTCCCCGTGATATCGACGAGCACAAAGACATGGTACGCCAACGTAATCCGCACTGGCCGGAGGTTTGGATCACTAGAGAGCACAACCGCTTGCTCAACGAATGGTTAAAGGTGCGAATCACTCGGAGGTCATCAAGTGATGATACGCTATGGTTGGCAAGATGGCCACATTTTACAATTGTCACATGGCAAGGATACGACATAAATGGGTACACATTTTATACGGCACCAGATAGGAAGAGCACAGCAGGTATCAGCGGTGCCCGTGATAGATGCATTCAAGATCGATGGGCCGAGGAGCTCGATTATGGGCAAATAGAGGAGATATGGGAGATCGACTACGTGCTTTTCAAGATCCCCTATTTCGTGCCGTTGGGTCCATCTCTCACAGTGAAGGTCGACAAGCACGGCGTCACTACCGTGGACCTCGAACGTGTCGGATACAAAGACGAACCATTCAGATCAAGCAACCAAGTTGTTCAAGTCTTCTATGTAACCGACCCGCAAATAAGAAGCGCCACGTAGTTCTTCATGGAAAAGAAGGATTGTTGGAGTTGAGAATGTAGTGGACGAGGAAGAATACAATCAATTTGACGAGTTGCCACCTTTCGGAGAGACGGCATCGTGCTCGAGAAAGAACCCAAAGTGAGGAAGCTAGCTATATGCGCCAATCATCATGAAGGGCTATATTTTAATTAAGAATTTACTCCATTGTAATTAACTAATTTATTCCATTGTCATGTGTTAATGTGTTATGGACTTATGATCTTTAAATTGATGACAATTGTCAAGTAATTAATTCCACTTGTACGAACTCGATACCACTTATGAGAAAAACACTTGATACCAAGAATAATTGATTCCATTGCAAATACTTGGTACCACTTGTAAGCAATAATTGAATTTTGCAAGGTGCTCGAACTTCTTCTATTGATCTTCCATGAAAGTATTCCAAAGAGAAGAGAGAATTTTGATTGACATGAGAGAATTGTGGATACCATTTTAACGAATAAGATATAGAGGATCAACTTGATCACTGGAAGTGGCCACAAAAGATTTAGAATTGAATGAAGAGAGATGGCTGACTTGTCAGAGCAATCGGAAGTTCCGCAGATTCAATGGCGGAAGTTCCGAATCGGACGCTCCGACCTTGAGTGCCGGTTGTTTGAACATCACAGACGGCTCTTCAAAAACCGCTCAGGATGTTTCCACATCACGCACGGTTCTTGAGGGAACCGCTTAGATTACATATCACTGCACGGTTCCCTCAAGAACCGCTCTGTGATGTTGATTATATATGTTCAGAGAACCGATAGGGTTTTGATCTAACCCTATCGGTCCCCGACCTCGCGCCGCCTCCTCTCCGAACACCTCCCCGACCCCGCGCCTCCTTCCCGACCCCGCGCCTCGACCCCGCCACCTCCGCCACCGCCACCGCCGTAAGTTCCCTAGCTTTCTCATGCCCATGCGCGCTCCATTTTCCTCCCATCCCACTCCGGAGCCGCCGACCGCCGGGCGCCCACTAACTCTCTCCTCCCCGCCTCCTCCTCCTCCCCAAGATCCGCACCGGTGCCCTACATCCTCCCTCCTCCCCGAGCGGTGCTGCCCTGGCCCCCTTCCGCCCGCCGCCACTGAGCTCCTCCCCCACCACCGCCGACGGTGATGATTCCAGTCTTTAAGGCGAGCATCATGTATGGGGAAGATAAGTTGAGACCTATAACAGATGGTGGATTCTGCACCCTTCTTGAGGTAACCGGTCTAGAATGTGGGGAAAATGATGTCAATTAGTACTCCATGTTTTATCAATGTTTACGTGTATCTTGATGGAATTTTTATTGATTTTATCCGTGTTGTGCTCACCACTTGGATCGAGCCTCAAAATTCGATCAAGAACTACCAAAGGAATAATTCTCACACATAATCTTAGATCACAAATAATCGCCACGGATTATATTCATTCTTGCACATGTTTTAGTTGATCCGTGATGCTTTGTCCTAAGAATGGTGCATATATATGTGCACCGATTCGTATTTGGGGAGGTTTATCAATTAAATTGGGGATGAAAGAATAGTAGCAATTCCTTTTAATGTGTCAAATTTTGATAAATTTATAGAACAAACTTGGGCAGCTTGGATCAAGTAATATTTTGAGCTTGTATTCTATGCATCACAATCTTCGAACCTACCTATTGTTCAGCTTTCTACTTGTCTCAGTATCTTTAAACAACCTGAACATAATGTCGCAGTAATATGTAGTGTCGTAATATGTTGTGATCATTTTGGAGAGCTTTTCCTTACCTCATTGTGCATCATGCAATCAGCAAAACACTTGGGCACAGGTAGAATTGTTGCGATCGTTGTATGTGATCATAAATCATCTGTATGACATTGATTAGAGTATTATGTCAATTCAAATCTTGAATGTTTAAACTTGCCATTGATATCGTGGTATGCACTCTGCCATTTGAAAGTTTGTATTAATCTAGCAATTGTGAATTGGTTTGTTAAAGTCAATAGTTATTTGGTCTAGCCATTGAAAGCTTATATGATTGATGTGGCAGTAGATTGAGAGTTGGCATTTGGACTTCTAGATTGAGTGTTGACACTTGGTCTGTACTCAAGCATGGCATTATATTGACTTACAATCCATCCTGCTTGTACTCAAGTTTATAACTGTTGTATTTCATTTCATTCACTTTTCTGCATTTATTAAGAAAAATCTCTCTTGTAGTTGTCAGTTCTTGATCAACATTTTCGCATCTGAAACTTGAGGTATAGTGCCGAATGATGAAAACCTATGGAAGTAAGATCGGCCGATTTACTAGGTTGGCCTAGGTATCATGGGTATCCCTGTGTCGACTAACTGGTTAGCCTAGGTGACTTGAAAACCAAGATGCCGGTTAACCTAGGTTGGTGTGGGTAGTCTCGATACTTAGGTGCCGACTAACTGGTAAACCTGGGAACCGTGATGATTCTTATGGTACACTGACGGCAATTTATTTTATTTTACTCTGAGATGGCAAACGTTGATTATATTTGTTTATATTTTATGTGCAATTTCCCATATATTATATACTATGTAATAATTGCGCACGTAACTTATATAGATAGCAAGTAAGTTTAGATGGCAGAGGCACTGCCTTCGCTGCCGCCATCGACGCCGCTAAATGCGCCTCGATCTCCGATCAAGGTGGTACGCAGCGAGAAGGCGAGGAATATCCAAATTTCCTCGGCCGCATGACGATCACGGAGGTCGTTGACGCCGAGATCCCGCCGAGTCCCAAGAAAGTACCGCGAGATTCCAACCGTCATGGGTACTTGCAAGGGAACGGATCCTCATCACCACCCCAACTCGGAAGTCTCGACGGATGTACAGAGAGACCAGCCAGGATGAACTTTTGCCTCGCTCACTTTCCCTCAAGGCACTGCACATCGCAGCGATGGCACGCGCCGCCGGGCGATGTCCCACGCGTGGAGGACCTTCAAGAGCCGTGTCACGCACATTCGAGGGGAGCTCTGTGGCTTCATCAAGGTAGACATAGTTAACATCGACGAGAGTTTCACGTCACAACACCGATGAACGACCTCAAACAATTGATTCAATATTGTAATTCACTTTGACCGTTGTAATTCAATTTGTAACTCTAGCGACAATATATACTTGAAACATTCTTTGTAATTGATTTTGAGTTAAATGATCACTTTGAGTTGTCAAGAATTATCCGTGACATGTTTCTACTTGCTAGTTTTCAGAGGGCATGGCTAGCAATTCCCGAGGCTAATAAAATACGAAAAAATTTAATTAGGTTAAAGGATTTATCACGCACGGTTCTAACAACGAACCGCTCGATATCGAATAACCACGCATGCTTGTAGTTGAAACCGCTCGTGATATCTCTTTTCACGAGACGGTAAGCCCAACGACGAATCGTCGGATATTCTGTAATCACGCACGGTTCCAAACCACAAACCGCTCGTGATTTCAGAGTATCACGCACGCTCGTGGTCGGAACCGCTCGTGATTCTCGTTAGTATCATAGACGGTTCCAACAACGAACCGCTCAGGATTTCTAGTATCACGACGGTTCGTGGTTGGAACCGCTCAGGATAAGAGTTATCACGCACGGTTTTTCAACCGTTTGTGATAACCGCCTGTTATCTCAGACATAAAATTTCAGACGGTTCAAAAACCGTCTGTGATGACTGTTACGAACCGTCTGTGATGACCTTTTCTGTAGTAGTGGAATTAGGGTTTTGAGAAGCATGAAAGAATAAATGGAGGGCACTTGGGCCATTTTATAGGCCACAAGGCACTACCAACAAGTTGGCGCAGCCCACAATGGGCCGCGAGCCAAGGAGGTGCTGCCACGTGCCGCATTCACAGTGCGCACAGGAGCCGTTGTCACTTCCATCAATGCCAGGACACGTGATAATCAAGGAGGCACATTAAACCAAACATGGCACGCGATAATCAAGAAAGGGCAATAACTTCCCTGCACTCTGTGTGCAATCGACCGAGCGCAATAACCCCAACCACCCCACGTTTCGGCCACAGAGTGGCCCACCACCATAATGCTTCTCTAGGCCAAAGTTGTTGGACCCGAATTTCCTTAATCCAGAGTCCTCTGTGAAAATACTGCGCTACTCCCTGGATCAGTAGGTAGCGCTCACAATATACATTGCTGAATCATTTTATACACATCGTAGCTTGAATCAAACATAATAATTCAGCCATCAGAGTTAAATAGAACACATCGGGACGAGTTTACAAAAGGGCCGAACAGTCCAAATGAGTTTAATACATCAACACAGAAACGGTAGCAGAAGAAAAAGGCAAAACACGACTCCCCACAGCCAAGCGACTGTGGTGACTTGTGTACAACCGATATTAACCAATGATTTGGAAAATATTGGCTATACGCTGGAACCGGCGGTGCCATCTAAATTGTGGTGAGCCCTAGACTAAGTGACTAAACTACTCTTCGCCTTGGTCTTGACCATCGACTCCTTGATCTTCATAGTAGGCATAGTCGTCCTGATCAGCGGGTTCTGAGGGTTTGGGGGAAAGAGCGAGGATGAGCACAACTTCCGTGCTCGCAAGCCAACACAACAAATGCAATAATAAATATGCAAGGCTAAACAAGGCTGACTCGGGTTCTTTTATTTGCGCAAAGCAACATTTATGATTTCATATATTAGAAAATCATATCACTTAGCATTTTAACTAAATCACATTTTATGAAAGATATTAAGTGAGCAATAATTAATAACAGCAGAGGTTACCTCCACCTTATACTTATTTTTGGTTGGAGCTACCTCCATACATTAACAACACCGGATACGACGATCTAGGAAAAAAAATCAAACCTCAGGCTAGATGAGCCGACCTGATTTTCATACCACCCACAAAGGTTTTTGAAATAGAACTAACTCAGGTTAAGTTCCCATGTCCGCCTTTAAACGTAAGCGCGACTGTTTAAACAGTTTAGACTCTGCAGAAGTTATACACTATACACACAAGAGACGATCATACTCGTTACCCCACATGATTTTGTAGTCATATAGTTGAGCGATCGTCACAGTAACCTTTCGAACTACCTTGCCCCTTCCGTCATCTCACCCATATGGGGTTACGCCCATAAGTTATGCGGGATGTTCACCTCAGCGACTGGAGTAGTCGAACTACCCCTAGCGACTGGCAACTTCACCTTTCATCGGTGTCCCTTTCAAGCCGGTCGCAACACGCGCTTGCACATGCCCTTTCTCCATCCAGCGATATGACATTCAGGGATTAGTAATTTTACTAAGCCAAGTTGCACTTTGCAGACTTGTGGTGTACTTATTTTACACGGGAGGTCATGACAAGATTCAGTCCTTAATTCACTCGGGCGGTTCATACCACGTACCAACCATTCTCGTGCACGACGGCACCCACCACTCTTTCCATCCGCTCGATGTGGTAATAGCAAGTTTTTAGGGTTTTGAGAAGAGTAAAATAAATTATCTCAACCATTTCAATCATTTACCGACAATGACTGCTCAAAACCACTTTCATGTTTAAAAGATGTCCCGGTACTTAAGCAAAACTAGCATGGCGCTTAAGTACAACTATAACTAGTAAGTTATCAAATAATTACTAGATTGAAAAGGATTAGGGAATTCAATTGTCAAGGGATTGGTATAATAGTTATTTAATCATCAAGTTGGCATTTAATTACCTTAGGACCATTTGACATACATTTGCATACGAAATTAAAGCATGCAATTTGATATTTTAAAAGAATAGAATTTGCATAAAATATGGGTTCAACATGATTAAAGTATTAACTCACCTGGATGAAAGGTTAGAGAATCTTGGTATTCTTGGCCTTGGTCGAAGTGGATGTCTCCCACGTATTTGAATCCTAATCAGAGGAATGTACCGGAAAAAGGCACAATAGCAAAAAGAGTAAAAAATATAAAACCCATAACAAATGAACTCCAAATTAAACAAGACCAGTGCCACTAGTAAGATCTTGAATTTAGAAAATTTTAGGAACAAGTTTCATAATTTTTGGAGTTATAACGAAGGAGATAAATTTTTTTGAAGCTTTTCAAATGAATTTTTAATTGAAAAAATCAGAAAAACAAGAAAAACTCCCGTGCTGACACGTGGCATGTGCACAGTGCTTGGTCCACAGCACAATGCGTGAACCGAGTCCATGCGCACCAACAAGACGGGTCCACAAAGACAAGATGCGGTGGGGCTCACTGTCACCGCACGACCATTAGAAGGGCCCACCTGCCGACAACAGGTGGGGTTAAAAGGCGGCGACGTGTTCGATCGCGTCGCCTCGCCTACTTCCTCGTGCGGAGAAAGAGAGTGGGAGGGAGGGAGAGGCGGGGAGGGGGCACACGGCGGCGGTGGTGCGAGAAGGAGGGAGGGGAGGGGACGGGCGGCGCGGGAGTGAGGAAGGAGCCAGGGGCGGAGACGAGGCCGGTGGAGGTGACGATAACTCGATGAGGCAGTGACTGCGACGACGACAAGGGAGACGGGAGGAGGAGGCGAGGTAGGGAAGGAAGAAGAGGGGAGCGGGCGGGTTTAAATAGACGAGAGGGGGGAGAAAAGCGGGGCGCGGTGGGGGAGGAGGCGACCGGGAGCGGCGGGAAAGGGGGCAGGGGAAGGTGGCTGGCGGCGCTAAAGCTGGAGCAAGCAAGGGCTGAGGGAAAGGAGAAGGGGGCCCGGGTGGCGTGCGGCACGGCGGCCAAGGCTCGACCGAGACGAGGCAAGCAAAGCGGTGGGCGATCTTTCTTGCCGGGCGGGCGCTGGTCACCGGATGGCGGATGCGCCGGGAGGACGGGAAGGGGATAGTAGGCCACTGGCCGGGCAGAGCAGCCGACACGGGCGGGCCGGGCCAGGGGGAGTGGGCCGACTGGAGCCTAAAACCAGGTGAGATAAAATTCAAACTTTTGATTTGAAATTTGGAAAACCAAAAATCCAAATGTTGATTAAATTTTTTGAAAATGTTACAAATCTACCCTCCTTAAACGGAATCTCGACCCCGCGATTCAAGCTACTCAGAAAACTGGTTAGGGTAGTCTAACTTCAACTGGTCTTCACGCTCCCAAGTGGCTTCTTTGGCAGAGTGGTTGCTCCATTGAACTTTGCAGAGATAGATGATCTGGCGCTGATGAGGATCTAATAATCCTCATTTTATCTTTATATATAAATCTTATTATGGGTAAATATGACGTCATGTAGTCTCCAGGAGTACCCCTTATGTTTACAAAGGAGAGGCCTACCAAGTGATTATAAGTTCTCCTACAGTCACCCCCATAGTCGTAAGTCTTACTACGACTATGTCCTGGTCGTAAGTCCTGCTACGACCACTACCTAGTCGTAAGTCCTTCTATGACTATCACCCAGTCGTAGGTTCTACTACGACCACTACTTAGTCGTAAGTTCTTCTACGACTATCACCCAGTCGTAAGTTCTACTACGACCACTATCCAGTCGTAGGTCCTGCTACGACTACCTTATAATAAATAAAACCTGCAAGTGAGCGGGTCCGATTGATTAAGGAATCCGAACGGTCCACATGCACTGTTATTTCATACAATAATAGTGCTTAATACCCCATTACCTCTGAATGGTAACAGCCAGACGACGTGGAGGAGCTGTTACGCCGGTAATTACTGCCATCATGCGCTCATCACGGGATTGATTAGGCGTCTCTTCGGCAGGGGAAAACGGCTACTCCTTCACGACTATATAAAGACATCAATCAGAGGAAAAGGGGCAAGCGAACAGAGATTGAGACAGAGATAGCGAATAGGAGTCTCGTACCCTTCCTTGTAATAGTCTAAGTTTCTGGTTCGATTACGAAGCATACAGTCAATACCACACACACACAGGAGTAGGGTTGTTATTCTCCCCGGAGAAGGCCCGAACCTGTATAAAAATCCCGTGTCGATCTCTCTGCGTGATTTCATTTCCTAGGAGACCCCCCGAATCAAACAATCTTTACGTAAGATCGGTTCTAAAACACCGATAGGCGCATTGTTTGCTTCTCGATGTCGCCGAGGATCTTGATTGGATGTTCTGGATATGAAAAGTCCTTTTGGAGGGTGATGGCTTCGATTGGAGCTTGCTCCTCAGACACTCTGAGATACTTCTTCAGCTGAAAGGCGTGGAACATGTTGTGGACGTCTGACAAATTTTCTGGTAACTCCAGCTGGTAGGCTACTTATCCACGCCTGGCGATGATTGGGAATGGACCTATGTATCTTGGTGCAAGCTTGCCTTTCACCTTGAATCTTCGCATTCCTCGAAGTGGTGATACTTTAAGATACACATATTCTCCAACTTCGAAGGTTAGATGTCTACGGCGATTGTCGACATAACTTTTCTGTCTAGACTGGGCAGCTTGAAAACAATCTCTGATTAGTTGAACTTTCTATTCTGCTTGTTTGAGAGTATGTGGTCCGAAGATATATGCTTCACCTGATTTTGACAAATGCAGAGGAGTCTTGCATTTTCTTCCATAGAGTGCTTCAAACGGGGATATTTTCAGACTTGACTGAAAACTGTTGTTGTATGCAAACTCGGCATACGGTAGACATTTCTCGCAGTCTACCGTGAACTCCAAAACACAAGCTCAAAGCATGTCTTCTAAAATCTTATTTGTTCTTTCTGTCTGACCATCAGTCTGGGGATGATATGTTGTGCTGAAGTTTAGGTGGGTTCCAAGTGCATCGTGCAGACTGGCCCAGAAGTGCGAGGTGAACTGAGAACCTCGATCCGAGACTATCCTCTTGGGTACTCCATGTAGGCAGACAATACGAGCCATATACAACTCTGCTAACTTGTCTCCCTTCTAAGTTGTCTTCACTGGGGTGAAGTGGGCGACTTTTATCAATCTATCGACTATGACCCATATGGAATCATATCCAGACGTGGTTCGAGGAAGGCCTGCAATGAAATCCATTCCAATTTATTCCCACTTCCACTAAGGGATTTGTAGTGGCTGAAGCAATCCTGCAGGTCTCTGGCGCTCGGCTTTGATCCATTGGCACACATCACAAAAAGCTATAAATTCAGTGATATCTCTCTTCATCCGCTGTCACCAGTACAGAATCTTCATGTCTTGATACATCTTGGTGCTGCCGGGGTGCAGGGTATATGCTGAGCTATAAGTTTCTTTCAGAATCAAATCCTTGAGTTCCTTTTGGTGGAGAGCAAAGAGACATTTCCCATACCATAGGATTCCTTGTTGGTCTTCTTTCATCTTAGGGGCTTTTCCTTTGTCCATGAGGTTTTTAAATTTTTGGGCTCCAGGGTGTCCTTCTTGGGCGACCTTGATCAACTCTTCTAAGGTTGGTTGAACTTCCATAGCTGCTAAGGTGCCTTGCCCTACTATCTTGAGGTTAAGTGCCACTAATTCTTTGTAGAGCTCAGGTTGCGGTTCTTGAATCAAGACATTGCTACATTAGGACTTACGGCTCAACGCGTCAGCAACCACATTAGCCTTTCCAGGATGGTAATGGACATCCAGGTTGTAATCTTTAATCAATTCCAACCACCTTCTTTGTCGAAGGTTGAGATCCGGTTGAGTGAAAATATACTTGAGACTCTTGTGGTCTGTGAAGATGTTACAATGATTTACCATTAGGTAATATCGCCAAATCTTTAGGGCATGCACTACTGCGGCTAACTCCAAGTCATGGGTTGGATAGTTGTCTTCATGTGGACGGAGTTGTCTGGATGTATATGCCACGACTTTTCCTCCTTGCATGAGCACACAGCCAAGACCTTGGCGTGAAGCATCACAATAGACTTCAAAGTCCTTGTATATGTCTGGCAAGACTAACACTGGTGCGGTGGTTAACCTCTTCTTTAACTATTGAAAACTCATTTCACAGGATTCTGTTCATTCGTACTTCTTTTCTTTCCTGAGCAGGTGGGTCATTGGTTTGGACAGCTTGGAGAATCCTTCTATGAAGTGTCGGTAGTATCCGGCCAATCTGAGAAAACTACGCACTTCGGTCACGGATGTTGGTTGTTTCCATTCCAAAATAGCTTCTACTTTTGATGGGTCTACTGCTACTCCTCTAGCGGATACAATATATCCCAGGAAACTGATCTCTTGAAGCCAAAACTCACACTTGCTGTATTTGGCATAAAGCTGGTGTTCCTTAAGTTTCTCTAACACCAATTGCAAATGCTCAGCATACTCTTCATTGGTCTTGGAGTAGATTAGGATGTCGTCTGTGAACATGACAACAAAGTTGTCCAAGTACTCCATGAATACTTTGTTCATAAGGTTCATGAAGTAGGCTGACGCATTGGTCAAGCCAAACGATATGACTGTGTACTCAAACAGGCCATACCGGGTGGTAAAAGCCGTTTTAGGGATATCCTCAACCCTAATCTTAAGCTGATGGTATCCTAACCTTAGATCGATCTTGGAGAACACAGCTGTCCCTATCAGCTGATCCCTATCAGCTGATCTAACAGATCATCAATGCGGGGCAAATGGTACTTGTTCTTGATGGTCACATCATTGAGGGCTCTGTAATCCACACACAGTCTGGCAGTGTCGTCCTTTTTCTTTACGAAAAGTACAGGCGAACCCCCAGGTGTCGACGATCAAATCGCCAATCTTATGAATATATAAAAAATAGAGGAAAGTGGTGCGTATTTCCTGGAATGGAATGGGGTCACTCTTTATTGCTATGAACTGGCTATTACAAGGAATGCATGTCTTCAAACAAAAGGCTAATCCTAGTTACAATGGAATGCAATGCTTGCTATGGTGTCGTAACCAAATCGACTGCTAATCTTCTCAATTGCCTTCGATCTCTTCCTCTCCATCTTCTGCGGTTCTCCTCAAGTAGTTAATGAAGCGGTGGTAGTTATCCTTTAGAGAGACGCCTGTTAGGAAGTGATACCTCTCTCCGACCAGACGCGTCACTTCCTAACATGAGTTGATAGGGTATCGACTACTGTGCGGTTATATGTCGGTGAGACATTCAACTGTAGTCCAGTGTCTTAGAATTATATAACGTCGCGTGGTATAGAATATACAGCACGTGTTCCATTGTAACATCCCAATTTTCAGAGCTTTAAAAATCTTTTAAATAATGGTAGTAAGAAAATTCACCATTTGGATTTATTTGAATATTAATTTAAAAAGCTTAATATGGACTTTAAGGACAAATTGATTTAATGTTCTTAATCCCAACATCAACAATTGCCAAAATTATTTTATTTAGATTCTATATGCTTGGATATATTTTATAGAATTTTTCCAAGATCATTTGCTATTTTCTATTTGCTATTTGCATTTTCTAGAGTTATTAAAAAATAAAAATCTATTTAAATCCCTCGGAACAGTGTTTAATACCAACTCTGTCGGACCCAGATTTCCTTAATCCATAGTCCTCTGTGAAAATACTGCGCTACTCCCTGGATCAGTAGGTAGCGCTAACAGTGTACATTGCTGAATCATTTCATACACATCGTAGACCAAATCAAACATAATAATTCAGCCATTAGAGTTAAATAGACTGCATCGGGTCGAGTTTACAAAAGGCCCAAATATGCCAAATGAGTTCAATATATCAAACACAGAAACGGTAGCGGAAGCAAAAGGCAAAACACGACTCCCCACAAGCAAGCGACTATGGTGACTTGTGTACAACCGATATTAACCAAGGATTTGGAAAATATTGGCTGTATGCAGGCACCGACGGAGCCAGCTAAACTGTGGTGAGCCCTAGAATAAGTGACTAAACTACTCTTCGCCTTGGTCTTGACCATCGACTCCTTGATCTTCGTAGTAGGCATAGTCGTCCTAATCCGCGGGTTCTGATGGTTTGGGGAAAGAGCGAGGATAAGCACAACTTCCGTGCTCACGAACCAACACAACAGATGCAATAATAAATATGCAAGGCTAAACAAGGGTGGCTCGGGTTCTTTTATTTGCACAAAAAACATTTATGATTTCATATATTAGAAAATCCTGTCACTTAGCATTTTAACTAAATCACATTTTATTATAGAGATGTGTGCAATAATTAATAACAACAGAGGTTACCTCCACCTTATGCTTACTTTTGGTTGGTGCTACCTCCTTACATTAACAACACTAGATACGTCGATCCAGTGAAAAACCAAACCTCATGCTAGATGAGCCGACCTGGTTTTTATACCTCCCACAAAGATTTTTGAAATAGAACTAACTAAGATTAAGTTCCCATGTCCGCCTTTGACTGTAGGTGCAACTGTTTAAACAGTTTAGACTCTGCAGAAGTTGTACGCTGTACCCACAAGAGATAATCATACTCGTTACCCCACATGATTCCGTAGTCATGTAGCTGAGCGATCATCACAGTAACTGTAAGATTGAGGTGGCCGACTAGAGGGGGTGAATAGGCGGTTTTAAAATTTCTTTCGGGCTAAACCAAATATATAATGCGGAAGCTGATAACAAATTTGTTTTGCACAATTAAAACCTAAATCAACTAGGCTTTCCTAAGTGCACCAACAATATGACTACAAAACAATGAGAGCAATAATACAATGATATATAAGCAATTAAAGCATGTAATGTAAATTGCTCAAAGTAAAACAGAAGATAAAACAAGATGATACGATTATATCTCACCGTGCTGTTCGGAGACTTGCCAGTCTCCCCTAATCCACGTTGAGAAAAGCCCAAACAAATTGGACCGGCTGCACTAATTAACCCAACACCTCCGAGTTAAGTCCAACCACTTAGACCGGTTCCAACACGAACCAACACCTCGCTCCACTAAGGTTTCTCTTCCTCCACTCCGGAGATGGCGAGTACCAAACCACTCACAACCACGCCGGGCCTTCTCACAAGCTTCTTGAGAAGTCCACCGGGCATGATGCCTCCACGCCGTCTAGGTATCGGCAAACACCAAGAGAAACAAATCTCAACCTTCACTTGAACTAGTCAAGTGTTCACGCTCAAGTGGATACATAATCCACTACCTAAGGCAACACATGCACTTAGGGTTTGCTCTCAAATCTCACTAAGTTCAACACATGCACACAAGAGAGGAGAGGCTTTCTCTCAGCTCAGGAATGAGTATGGAACTCAACAACAACATCAGCAACCATTCCCAACCGGTCAAGGTGGCAATATATAGCCCACACACAAAAACTAGACGTTGGGAGAATCTGCTGAAAAATTAGCATATGCGAAACTTCCGCAGTTATACAGCCGAAACTTCCGCACCTCAGCGATAAGTACAGCAACGGCTATACCAGACGAGAAACTAGCAGTTGGACAACTCAGCGCGGAACTACCGCCAACTAATTTGTGGTACTTCCGATTATCGGAAGTTCCGTTTCTGATGGGCGGTACTTCCGCTTCCACTCAGGTCCAACACATGGCACCCTCTAGAAAAAATGTACCACGTCAAAATCAGAACTTCCGCGGTGCGGTAGTTCCACTCCCAACATGGCGGTACTACCACACTTCCAGAAAATCGGCTAAGTCTCAAAAAGGTGCCTCTCTGGAAAAAACACACCGCCGGATTTCGGACCTTCTGGCCTGCGGTAGTTCCGTAGTTATAACACCGGAACTACCGATCTTCCTGACAGAAAAAACAATGGCTTTCACAACAACTCCAATTGCAAAACAAATTTGCAATTGATAAGCCATGCCAACATGGATCACAAGGAAGATTCCTAACAAGTTGGAAAACACATTTGCCAAGTTTAGAATCATACCACAAGGAATAAGGTACATGGACTTACACCATTTGCAAACTTAAGTCACATGCTACAAGAAATCAAACATGAGCTTCAACTATTTGCAAAACTCATTCACAAATAACAACATCATGCCACAAGGCTAAGGTGCATGGACTTCAACAATTTGCAAAATTCATTTGCAAACTATAGTCTCATGCTACAAAGATTAAATGCATGAGCATCAACTATTTGTAAAATACATTTGCAAATAATAGCTCCATGCATAGATGAGCTAGAGCAAACATAATGAGCTATCAACACATGACTAAATCATGCTACTAGTCAAGACCCCTCTACGCACATCAACACTTCAAGTCCGGGTCCTTGACTTGACAATTATCAACACATGATGATTTCTTCACTTCGGGATTTTTCCTTGAACATCATCAACACATGATGGTTTCTTCATCCCGAGTCTTGACATGCATCAACACATGATGCATTCTTCATTAGATCTCCATCAACACATGATGGGCCTTCTCTTGTCTTGATGTGCATCAACGCATGATGCAACCTTTTACTCCAAGTCTTCATATGCATCAACACATGATGCATTCTTTACTTGAATCTTGACTTGATGATCAACTCATGATCATCCCAAGTTTTCATCACCCTGGAACATAACCTATACATCCAACTCATGGAAAAAGTTAGTTCCACAAAATGATTATCATTAATTACCACATCATACCATTAACACATAATGGTGGGACAAGATACCTCAATCTTTCCCTCTTTGATAATTGATGATAATCATTTCAATCACATATAAAATGAATTTAGAAAAAGTAATACGATATGAGTATATATAAACTACGCAAGTCATATATATACTCACACCATGATTATGCGAGAACTACACAAGTTCTACATACTCAAAACATGAGTATACGAGAACTACATAAGTTCTATATACTCACACCATGAATATATAAAAACTAGTTTTATATATTCGAAACATGAGTATACACGAACTACACGAGTTCTATATACTCAAAACATAAGTACACAAAGACTACACAAGTTTTGTATACACAACCAGATATGTTTCAAAGTAAAGATCCCAAATATATGTGGTAAATGGAATATGGATCGGTACTAATGAAACCACAAAATATAGACTGAGCTCCCCCTAAATGTGTGCATACACATATGTGTAAAGAAAACATATGCACATATTCAATATATACTTATGGTGGAGTTCAACCTATATTTTGGATCCGAGGAATGCAACATTATATAAAAGTGTCAGATGAATGCATACCACGTTGAATTTCACCTTTATATCCAAATGAGACTACACATTAGATATAGCAATAGAAATATTAATCTCACAATTAGACTTGTCATAATCACCAAAACACTCCATTAACTCATAATGGCGGGTCTAGATCCTTTAGTAACCTTTCGAACTACCTTGCCCCTTCCGTCATCTCACCCATATGAGGTTACACCCATAAGTTGTGCGTGATATTCACCTCAGCGACTGGAGTAGTTGAACGAGTAGTTGATCTACCCCTCAGCGACTGGCGACTTCACCTTTCATCGGTGTTCATTTCAAGCCGGTCGCAACAAGTGCTTGCACATGCTCTCTCTCCATCTAGCGAGATGAAATTCAGGGTTTAGTAATTTTACTAATCCAAGTTGCACTTTGCAGACTTGTGGTTGTACTTGTTTTACACGGGAGATCATGACAAGATTCAGTCCTTAATCCATTCGGGCGGTTCATACCACATACCAACCATTCTCGTGCACGACGGCACCCACCACTCTTTCCATCTGTCTGATGTAGTAATAGTAAGTTTTTAGGGTTTTGAGAAGAGTAAAACAAATTATCTCAACGATTTCAGTCATTTACCCACAATGACTGCGCAAAACCACTTTCATGTTTAAAAGATGATGATAAGGACATTTAATGTCCCGGTACTCAAGCAAGACTAGCATGACGCTTAAGTACAACTATAACTAGCAGGTTACTAAATAATTACTAAGACGATATGGATTAGAGAATTCAATTGTAAAAGGATTGTTATAATAGTTATTTAATCATCAAGTTAGCATTTAACTACCTTATGACTGTTTGACATACATTTGCATACGAAATTAAAGCATGCAATTTGATATTTTAAAAGAATATAATTTACATAAAATGTAGGTTCAACAGGATCAAAGTATTGACTCGCCTTGGTCAAAGGTTAGAGAATCTTGGTATTCTTGGGCTTGGTCAAAGTGGAGGTCTCCCGCGTCTTCAAATACTAATCGGACGAATGTACTATAAAAGGGCATAATAGCAAAAAGAGCAAATAACTACAAAACACATAACAAATGAGCTCCAAATAAAACAAGACCAATGCCATTAGCAAGATCTTAAATTTAGAAAATTTTAGGAACAAGTTTCATAATTTTTGAAGTTATAACGAAGGAGATATGAAATTTTGAAGCTTTTCAAATGAATTTTTAATTGAAAAGAAAACTAGAAAACCAGAAAAACTCCCGTGCTAACACGTGGTATGTGCACAGTGCTCGGTCCATAGCACAGTGCATGGACCGGGTCCATGCGCACCGGCGCACGGGTCCACAGCATAGTGCCCGGTGGGGCCCACCTGTCAGCTGCACGTGCACTATAGCAGGGCCCACCTATCAGCGATAGCGCGGGCGTGGGTTAAAAGGCGGCGATGCGTTCGACCGCGTCGCCTCGCCTTCTCTGTCGCACGGAGAAAGAGGGGGAGGGAGAGAGAGAGGCAAGGAGGGAAGGGACGGGCGCATGTTGGCGGCGGTGCGGGAAGGATGGAGGGTAGGGGACGGGCGGCGCTGGGAGCGAGGAAGGAGCCAGAGGCAGAGACGAGGCCGGTGGAGGCGACGACTGCTCGGCAAGGCGGGGGCATCGGCGGCTAGAGGCGGACAAGAAAGGGGTGGAGGCGATGGAAACGACGACGAGGGAGACGGGAGGCGGAGGCGACGGCGACGACGATGAGGGAGACGGGAGGAGGAGGCGAGGTGGGGAGGGAAGAAGAGGGGATCAGGAGGGCTTAAATAGCCGAGAGGGGGGAGAAAAGCCCTGGCGTATGGGGAGGAGGCGACCGGACCGCGGGAATGAGGCGAGGGGAAGGGGCCCAGCGGCGCCAAATCGGGAGCGCGAGCGTGGCTGGGGAAGGAGAAGGGGGCTGAGTGGCATGCGACATGGCGGGGTGGCGGCCGAGGCACGACCGACATGGTGCAGATAGGCGGCGGGCGGTGCCATTGCTGGTCGGGCGCACTGGGATGGCTCGGCCGGGACCGTCATGTGCGGGTTGGCCGGGCGCGGCGGATGCGCGGGGAGGACGGGGAAGGGTGAAAGCAAGACAACTGGGACGGCGCAGAGCAGGCAGAAACGAGGTAGGCCGGGCCAGGGGGAGTGGGCCGACTGGAGCGCAAAACCAGGTGAGCTAAAATTCAAACTTTTGATTTGAAATTTGGAAAACAAAAAATCCAAATGTTGATTGAAAATTTTGAGAATGTTACAGAAGTGGACGGTGTGCCTAGACCCTTTGGTGTAATGAGGCGTCGTTTCAACTATGACGAAGCAAGACGACTGTGAGGGACTCCTATCGTAGCGGTTGCCCATCCGCCCCAATGACCTGGCAATGATACCAAGCCAGGGGTACACCTAGACCTAGTTGAAGGGTACCATGTACCCCTTCACACGTAACGAAGGGTACAGAAATACCGCCAAAGGCCGCATCAACAAAAGAGTACAACACACCTTGGAGTGAAGGGGTCCCGAGGGCCCTCGCCTCAGACCACCTCGCACGGAGCGTAGCTGGTCTAGGGAGCCTTTGCTCTAGGACTACCTGATGAGGACATCCCTACCATGGATATAACCGTGCCTACACACACAACTCAACCACAACCAGTACAAGGACCTCTTACCCGAGCTCGTGCTCGCCAACTTAATTATCGTGAATTCGCTCCTAGGATTATATACTATCGAGAATAGACCGCTACCTAATGCAAGTGATTTAATTGTGCTTAGGAATATGGGAAAGGACCATGGAGAGGCATGCGGAGTCGTGGAGATGTATGGAAGGCATAATGGAGATCATCACGTCACTTTGGGTCCAAGACAAGCAAGAGTTCGAGTTGGGCCTGCTCGAGTCGATTCGACTACGGCGTCAGACTAACTTTAAACCGGCGTAACTTCTTCATACGGACTCCGTTTCGGCGCTTCGACTTCGTGGAAAGCTTATCAAGTCTACTTTCTAACGGATCCAACCTCATCATCAAATTCTGTCCGAACCGCCGAAATTATCAAAGGAGTCCGTATCCATATCGTAGTCCGAGTCAAGGGTGTCGCGCCACCTCTACTTTGGCCCACGGGCCTTGTAACCCTAGGGTGTGCGTCCACCTCGCTGGCCGCCACCCCTGGTCGCTTCCCCTATATAGGAGCCGCCGTCTCCCTCGCTTGAACTCGGATTTCGTTGAGTTTAGGTTTAGCCATTGTGCAAACTCTGTTCTTCAGTTGTGTCGAACGACCACCGCCAAGACAACCGGGATCCCATCTTTGCTATTCGCAATACAATTTATGCTTCCTTCATATTCGCAATATCGATTGCCTATGTCTTATTCTTGCTAGTTCTTCGATTGCTTGCGAGGATTGAACCGTGTTCAGTTGATCACGCCCAATGAGGTCAATAACACTTCGGAGTTGGTTCAGCGATTGCTAAGGCGCAAGCGTCGTCGTATGGTTGTAGTCGGATCGTGAGAGTCACCGCCACCAAAATCGATAGTTATCAATCTCATCGAAAGATCGGACACCTCGTTTCCATCACTACCTCGCATGGAGCGAACGGAGTCAAGGCTACTTGTGGACCGGTAGTACAGGCGTGGTGGACTAAGCATATCAAGATCTACCGTGCTCCGGAGGTTATGCCTAGAGAAGCATAAAGACCCTGAAGCCAAGATGTAACACTATAATAGACTATTTCCCCATGTGGTAAACAGGAGACTTTTGAAGCAATAAAAATACACATTTAATACATCTTAAACAAGGTTTCCCCATATTTGAGGACCTTTGGGGTTTTCCCCTTCGCATTGTGGAGAGCTTGGGGACCCTATTCTTTACTGTGCTACGACAACATAAGCCTAATAGTTATTTAGCTAGTCTCCATCTATCATCCTAATATCATCGTTGTTTGATCCATTGGGTTGGGTAGGATGGTTTTTTAATAAAAAATGGGTAGGGTAGGATGCCATGATATCACTGGACACTTATTTTAGTTTTAATTACCTGCGAATAGTTCATCGGAGACCACGAAAAATCTAGAACACCACTAGTAATTAAGAACATACATAGTACTATCTAGTTATTTTTCTACCATTTCTATGGGAATACAAATTTATTCAATTAATATTTTGTGAATTGAAAACATGGAGTTAATTTGAGACATCTCTTTTCACCTGTTCGTCCAAAATGAACTCTTTCAGTATCCATATCAACATTTCTTTGAAAAATGGTAACTGTTCAACTACTCTCAGTGGCATGAGTTCAAAACTTCAAATAACTGCTTCCTTGATCAGATTATAAACACTCAGTGGTGGAGCTAGAAATTAGATGATGGGGGTGCACACTTCACACTCATAATTTTATAGTTTATACAATGATTTCAAAATATCATAAATCCAACGCATAGATTATAAATTTGTCAAGAGCACAATACAAATAGTTCAAATAAAGTCTTACATAAATAAAAAATTACAATACCACTTTACGTGTTTTCATGCCTTGAAAACGTTTCATTACATCATCTTCATTAAGCTTCAAGAAAATTTCCCTCTCAATAAATGTGACTAAACAATCATTCAAGAATTGATCACCCATACTATTTCTCAACCTGTTCTTCACAAGGCTCATAGCAGAAAATACACTTTCAACGCTCGCCGTCGCCACTGGTAGGAGCAATACCAATTTGAGAAGCAATTATACCAACTTGTAAACTTCATGCTTTTTTGTTTCAACAAGCTTAATAGAAAGATCACCAAGATTGTTGAGGTCCTTAAACCTATCATCACTTCGCATATCATCAATGAAGTTATCAAGTTGGAAAGAGAGTCTCATCAAATCTGTACTTGAAAACTCATTGGGATAAAAATTTGCAAGGTTAAGAACTTTCTCCTTATCAAAGGCTTCAAATGAGTTGCGAGGATTCAAGGCAAACATGCACACAAGCAACTCCATATTAACTTTATCAAACCAATTATCAAGCTCTTGAAGAACACTATCAATGATGCCAAGATATACTTCTCTTCTGAAATGATCATCGTTTGTTTGTTTGGGGAAAAACGCTTTGATCTTCCAAAAGGCACATATTTCTTATTTGGCTCAGGAACTTTAATGCGATGTTTCATACAAAATGATGTAACTTTTTCCTGAAGAAAATCTTCCCAGCCATGACTTCTCATATGTTGCAATCTGTCCTTAGCCAAATTAACAAGTGCCATAGCATTAATAATATCTTGGTCCCACTTTTGCAAAGACTGACATAAATCATCAGTGTACCAAAGTATGGCTAGCATCAAGTTTGCCATGAAAACAAAATCAAATGACTCAAAGGCTGCCACCATAGCATGGACTTTTCCCCATTTATTCTTTAGGGAGGGATCTTTTCCAATCTTTATGAGTACTTTGCGGATTGTAGAATACAAACCGATAATGTGCAAAACAGTTTTGTAATGAGAACTCCAACGTGTGTCACCGGGCCTAGCCAACCCCGTCCCTTGATTCAACCCTCGTCCACTTTCAATTTCACCAGAATCTAGCCCTTCCAAAACTTCCTGAGCTCTAGTGTTTCAAAGTATTTCATAGCGCTTACAAGAAACTCCAATAACATTTAGCAAATTTGATAGTTGGTCAAAAAACCAAACACAATCTGCATTGCCCTTAGCAACAGCCACAAGAACTAATTGGAGTTGATGTGCAAAACAATGGATGTAATAAGCAGAAGGAGACTCGTTCATAATCAAAGTTTTTAGCCCATTAATCTCGCCTTTTATGTTACTAGCCCCATCATATCTTTGCCCACGGATTTGAGTAAGACTCAAAGAGTGATCAATAAGTAAAGACTCAATTGCATCCTTAAGTGATAAAGAAGTGATATCAGCTACATGAACTACTCCAAGGAACCACTCACATACCCTTCCTAGTTTATCAACATAACGCAAGCAAAGGGCTAGTTGTTCTTTTTGGGAAACATGTCGGGACCCGAAAATACATCTCAGGAACCCTCTGTGTATTCTGAACTAGTCCTAGATCAGTAGCTAGCTCACACAGGAAACAGTGATGAAATACCATCCATTTATTCGATTTAACTAGAAAAATATCAAAATAACAAATAATAATAATAACTGGACCTTATGGTCAACGTTTACTTAACTTGCCACGCAAGACTAAAGAAACAAATAAACTCTTGCAGCGGAACGGGAAACTTAGAAAGGCCAATCAACGTGCCCAAAGGCAATCGAGTGGAGAATGCATCCTAATCCGCAAAACCTTCATAGTCTTCCTTCTGAAAGAACTCCTGTGCAGCTTGGTATTCTTCAACTGATCAACAAAGGCATGAGCTGTGAGTACATAAAGCACTCAGCAGGCCGTAGGGAAATGTATGCAAATAGTATTCATGCAAGGCTTACCAAAGGTTAGCTGTATGGTTCTTTTGTAGAAAATAGCATTTACGACAAATAACATAAATAGATTGAAATGCGAAATTGAAAAGGATAATAAATAATTAAACAATTTCTTTGAAACCAACAGTGAACTAACCATTCACTTCCCAACCAAACCAATGATAAGTGAACTCCCCATTCACCAATTGACACAAACCACCAATTGAATTACCCATTCACCGAACAAACATTATATTCATCAAGTGAACTTCCCATTCACACTCCGACTCATTTTAGAAGAAACTCTATCTCCCGTGTGAAATCCCCGAGCACGTCCATAACCGCTGACACAGCTATTTGAATAGTTTTACACACTCTGCAGAGGTTGTACAGCTTGATCCATAAGACATGTCTTCTCTAGTTGGTTTGGCATCCGTCGATACCACTGCTCACTACCTTAGGTAAGCAGGCTAGAGCTCGTGACAAAGCCTTTACAAAGCTCCTTCTAACCCGCTTCGCTCACGAGGTTTCAACACCAATGTCTCCATCGACTGCATAGGCCCCCTCTGCGCCATAGTGAGTACGTACCCCGTAACTCACTCTTTCAAGATAGAACCAGAATAAAGATATTGCTAATTAATCAGCCAGGTCCCGCCCATAAAGGACATGTGGTTGTACGGTTAAGGCTCAGTTCAATGGCGCACAAGATTAAGTCCTTGACAAGTTACTCAAGCGATCTTTCCACAAACCCACAACGTGTTAAATCCACACCCTCAATCCACCATCCACTCGCCTGAGCGAAAACCATTTTGTTTAAAAGGAACCAATGGCATCCCCTATCATGGAACACAAATTTTACAAAAGTGGCTAACCACCATAATTCCATATATCATTAAGGCAAGATTAATCATTAATACACATGTGATGATGAACCCATCGTAACTAGGCTTGACTAAGCACTAATACGATACCCATGCTGGTGATAAAAATATGTCCAACTAAAATTATCCCATCTAGGGTGACAAAGGATTCATGACATTCAAATATTCAATGGAGGTATAATGACAACAGGTAATAACTAAACCCAAAACAATTGATATAAAGATAGCATGCAATTGTATAAAACAATATACTTTTGAAATCATAGGTTTGATATGATCAAAGGACTATAGCTTACCTTGGAATAAATCCTGGTATTGATCTTGATCTTGGTGTACTTCTCCTTGTTCAAAACTTCCCGAAGTAGCAACGTCTACTCGCAAAACAAGCAAATAGAATAAATAAATACCAAACAAAGATAAAATCAACTTCAAAAATTAAATTAAATTCATAAATAAATAGAGCTCAAATTTAGATGAATTTAGAAACTTGAATGGGCTCAATCGGAGTTCGGGTGCAAAAGATATGGACTTTGGAAGTTTGAAATCACATGTAATAATGGAAAATCAGAATTTCTGGATTTACCGAATTATTTTTTCAAATGAAAAAGGGATTTATGACGCCAGCTGACGTCAGCGGAGGATTTCAGCCAAAAAGAAAATAAAAGAAATTGGATTCGACACGTGGGTCCCACTTGGAAGTGACTGGGTGCATGGTAGACTCGGTTCACCTAGGTTTGGCTCGGGTGGAAATCTGGACGTGCCACCCGGGCGCTGACAAGGCTGCCACATGGGTTGACACCGAGACAAAGCTGCAGAGGTGGCTGCTAACCGGGCTGCCACGTCGGCACAGAGACCACGCAGAGGAGGCAGCGGCCGGCGGCAAAACTGGCGGTGGCGGCGAGGTGGCGACGGGGCAGTGGCAAAATGGCACCCTTGGGAGACGGTGGAGCTTTGGGAGGTGGTGGCTTGGCTCAGGCGGCGGTGACTCACCGGCGGCGGCGACAAAGGGCTGCGACGGTTGTCGGACAATACCAAAAATGGCGAAACGAAGCTCCTTGGCCACGGGAGACCGGCGCACAATGTAGCCCTTGCTAATGCGGACCTCTCGGTGGCAGAGAATCAGCCGGAGGTGGAGCGTCGACGGCGAATTGACGCGGTGGAGCAACTTCAGCAGACGGCGACTTTCGGTGATGGCGGCGCAACGAGGATGAAGCAGGGGGCGGCACCTTAGGGTTTTGGTGGGGATGAGAGGGGCGAAGAGTTTGGTGTGGGGCTCGGGCCTTAAATAGTGCCGGAGAAGGAGTCCCGTACGGAGACGGTGACGATGTCGTGCGAGATCCGGACGCAGGAGACCGAGACAAAGACGAAGCTGAGCTGGTGCGGTTGCGGGACCACCAGCAGCGGAAGGAGGCGAGGCGCATGCGCGGGCTAGAGACTGCGGCGCGGGGCCCATCGACCAGAGGGAGAAAGCGGCGCGGCACGCGCTAGAGTTGGGCCGGGGCGCAGAAAGCTGGGCCGAGCTGGAACAATGATGGGCTTCGGCCTGTTACTGTTCCGGGGAAAATAGAATAGGTTTTTCTTTTTAGAAAATAGCAGAAAATCCAATTGGCAAATAGAAAATAGCAAATGGACTCCAAAAAAATCTAGAAAATTATAGGAAATCTATATAAGCCCACAGAATCCAAATAAAATAATTTTGATAATAGTTGTTGTTGGGATTAATCATATTAAATTATTTTTGAACTATGAAAATTCCAATTAAGCTTTAACTTTAGTAGAAAAATTCAGATGGTTATTTTCTTTTTAAAACTTTAAAACAGACCAAATTTTTGGGATGTTACAATACATCACTTGACTCATCAGCTAGAATTGCAAAGTGACTCATCAGCTAGAATTGCAAAGTGGTCATCACCAATATCTTCAATTATTTGTTTAGTAGTTTCCTTGCCACAACAATTAATAATTTCCTTTTGTATGGGATGGGAAGTCAAGATGAAATTTCCAGGAGCATTTTTCAAAACAACCTTATTAACTTCTTCATTACTTTCTGCAAGCCATTTCAAAAGCACAAGGAAGTTTCCCTGGTTACTAGATTGTTCACTTTCATCATGTCCACGGAATGCCAATCCTTGACGCAAAATAAACCTTAAGCATCTAAGTGAATAACTGAACCTTGCCTTGTAAAGACGCTTGTCTTCTTTAGTTCGCTTCACAATAACATGAGCAACTGAAGTTTTTGGTTTCACAAAGAAGTTAAATTTCTCTTGAGCTTGATTGTGGACACTTCTTATACCACCCACATGTTTGTCAAGTGCATCATATTTATTCCAATTTCTCCAACCACCTTTAACAAAGCTATCACCCGCTATAGTTTTCTTCTTGAACAAATAACAGACAAAACAAAATGCAGCATACTTTTTGACACTATATTCAATCCAATGGTACTTATCAAACCAATTAAGACTGAAGTGACGTCTTTTACCTGATATTTCTCTAACATCATAGCTCGTGACAGGTGTCCTTTTTCCTGGATCATGTGGAAGAAGCCCAACATCATAAATGCTTTCCACACTGCCAATAAGTGTATTTGAAGCTCCTGCGCTTCTCGGCTGTGGTTGGGGTTGGTCATTGAAAGCAACCACAACATCAACCACAGCATCAATATTCTCCGTCTGAGAAGAAGTCAATTGATTCCCACTTGCTTGAGTTCCTCCTCTACCTTCTTGAGTCTCCTTGTAACATCCCAAATATGGATTTGTGTTTCAGATGTAAGAAAATAAAAAGAAATTAAAATATTTCTTGCATCTTGAAGCCCTTGGTCATTTCTGTAATTCTTGTAAAGGAATTATGGAAATCGAAATCAAAATCCTCAATTGACTACCATCAAAAACCTCTTTGGCATAGATCTTATGCCAAACCCTTGGAAATATTTTTTCTGAAGTTCTAGGGAGGCTGGGAAACACCTCTGAATTATCTCATGATTTTTAGAAATTATTTGATAATTTTTGGAGGCAAGTCAAATTTGGGCAAACCCTACTTCCCCTCTTCTGGAATTTCTGGAGAAAAATTCAGTGCATGAAAATCTCTGAAAATTTTATGAGAGGTTCCTCCTGCTGTCAGCAATCTCCAGTTAAAATCTCATAATTTTTGGAGCTTTTTTGCTACCTCAATTAATTCCTCAAAAATCAGATATTTAAAATTCAAAACCTATCTGGTTTGCACTGTTCATCGGGTTCGGATCGGACTCGGGCTCGAGCCACTTGACTCGGTCCAGTCCAGTAACTGTACCGACCAGGTCACTCGGGCGCGAGGGTTGCGAGCCATTGGATCGGCATCGAACGGGCCTCGATCAACCGAACGATGGAATCATTTTAATCCACCCGATCGAACTCAGCCATTCGATTTCAATCCGACGGTCGACACGTCGTCTCCTTCCTCCGGTCAGCTCGCGCGTCTGCGCCTGCCATGGCGTGAGCAGAGGAGAAAAGCGTGGCGTGCAGTCCACTCTTCGGTCGCCTTTAAACGGCTAACTCTGCGCGCATTAAATGCCTGTCGTGCTCCTCCCTCAGAAGTCCATGATTCGACTGCTCCCATCGCTCTCAAGTGTTCTCATGGCGTTGTTGACCGACCGAAAACCCACCGCTGTTTCTCGCCATTGCTCTATTTAAACTCCATTGCTTCACCCTTGGCTTCCTCTAGCACCTCCGCAACTCCAGCTAGCACTCACCAGTTTGCTTGAGCTGCAGATCCTCGCAGTCCCCTCGGCCGCCATTGTTGGGTTGGGAGTTTCGGTGGAGGCGGTGCAGCAGGGGTTTTCTTCTTCAAGTCTTTGCCCCCTCTGCTTCCCCTTTACTCTCTGAAGCTTAACCCTCACTCGGTTTGGTTCTCTTTTTGCTCAGGTCGCTGTGCCCTAGTCAGAACCTTATCGCCGCTGTTCGGTCACTCGTCGCCGGGGCTCCTCCGTGGGTCTCTGGTCGTTTCTTCAGCTCAGGTAGTTTCACTTTACCCTATAGGAGCTTAGGTGTGTTTTCGTTGTTCTTTTGGGTATCGTCCGTTCGGGAGTTCTCCCGAGCCATACCTACTCACCGCACTGTGGTCGCACCACTGCGTTCGCCATACCGACCAAGATCGTCACGGCCGGACCGTTAAACTTTTAGACACTCATCCCTGCCCTTGGCTGGCGCCACTGTGGTCGGAGACGCCGCCGAGCCACTGGCAAAGCATGCGGGAGGCGCTGCCTCGTGGTCATATTTCCGACCAGTCACTGTAGCTTGGTCATTCCGACCAGATGCAGTAACTTGTAAAATACATAACTAATTCTTTTTAAATCCTTTTCGGTTGATTCAAATTTTGTTAGTTATATTTTTAACTAAGCTTTAAACTAAAAATGGTTTTAACCTCAGTATGTCTGCAGAAAATTTTGCTAATAAATAGTAGCATTTTTGATTTATAAAAGCTGAGCAAATTTGATTTGGTCGTATCTTTGGCATTAAGAATCCAAATCAATTGGTTCTTGTTGTTAAATTCTTTATAAATCATGCTCTTGCTACTGTTAAATTTTCAGAATTTTTGGAGAAAGTTTACTGTTGGGTCCTTGCGTTTTCTTCGTTCTTATCGGTTGTTTTTCGCTTTCTCGTTAGGATTCGAAGAGCACATTGACAATATAATTGATCCACAGTAACATCTTGACCCATAGCAAACAGACAAGCAGTTTGATCATGTTAATCCTATTATTTTTCAAGTCTACTATATTGATTTCATCTTGTATGTATGCATTGCTATTTTGTTGTTAAATTATGGTTAGTATCCTATAGTCTCATAATCTGCAGGACTTGTTTATCCTCTACTACCATGAGCTTAGGTTATTTACTGTGGTCGGAGTTCGATGGATGGACTCTTGTCACTTAGTAGCTTTCGATTTGAAATTGCTTAGAAATGCTTAGTTTCGGTAGTACTGGGCGATCATCGATTTTAGTCGATGATCTTGATTACGCATCTAAATATTATTCCATTATGTCTAGCACTTGTGCTTTGTTATTTTGTAAAGTCAAAATATGAAAATGGAAAATTGATTTGGACTTGAGCAAGTGGTCGGATGGTGGGTTATTGGGTTTGTGGATGTCTTTCCTAAGTCAACAAGGACCGAACATCTTGTTACACTAAACCAAGCATTTTTGCGTGCTAACCGCGCGAGAGGGATATGGGACCTCTCTTGACTATGTACTTTGGCGTGTGTTATCTCCGAGTCGCAGGAGGGGTTGTGTTTGTTGTGTGAAAAAGGATATGTGTTCTTGTGTTGGGTGTGCGGTGGTGGAGATTCCGGGTAGGCTCTCCACCTCGAGGAGCATTGTAGTTGTCCAAGGCTTTACCTGAGACGGGTAGTTGACCGAGGCTTTACAATGACTCCGACACAATGTATGGGTTTCTATCCATACGGGCGGCTCGCAGTTAATGCACAATATTGGAAATGTCTCGTAGGACATAGTCGTGCCGGCATACCTAAGGAAGTGTGCTTAATAGCTTGGCAAAAAGGCGGTCTGACGTGTGGGTACATTGGTACACCCCTGCAGTGATAAAACTATTCGAATAGCCTCGTCCTAGGTTATGGACACGCTTGGGGAGGTCTTCCAAGAGTTGACTACAACCTTTTAAACTAAAATTTGACATGGTTGGCATGAATGGGTAATTCATGCTATTGTTGTGGTGACTAATGGTTTAGTCACTTCCAGGACTGTTGTTGTCTTCTATCTACTGTTATATTGTTGTCTTTTTCGGTTATTTGAACATTAAAAACAGATTTGTCAACTTGCTTTTAAATGTATTACATTATTGCAAATAAAGATTGCTTTATGCTGAAAATGAAACATACAGCCTCCACTTAAATAAGCTTGCATGTAGCATATGTATAGGTCTGTTACTCTACACGTAAGTCTTGCGGAGTACAATTTTTGTACTCATTTGCTTTGCTTAACTATTTGTTGCAGAGGAGGAAGGTGAGCCCCAAGGGCCTCACTTTTGTGAAATGTGCTGTGGATTCGAGGACTAGCTTGGCGGTCCGGTCGGTTGCCTTGTGGGTTAAAGGCACACTGATTGGCTCTTTTGTTTATGGCCATCTTATGGCACTTTTGCTTCCGCTGTCTATTTCTTTTGTCTATGTATGTATTTGGCCAGTCGGCCTCTCTTTTGTAATATCTATCCTTTATTCATGTTAACTTCTGGTTTGTCGTTTATGCTTCGGTTCTATGTGAATGAATGGAATTGATGAATGAATTCTGTAAAGAGGTGTGTATACTGCATTCTGGGAAGTATACATGTCTCGAGTCTCGGATTATCTGATTTGTGATGCTAGGACCGAGTGGATGGTTAAGCATTACAAGCCCGATAAAACGGGGTCTCACACTCCTCTACCCCCTGGACCCCTTCAGCCGGTGATGAAGAAGATGGAATATTTTTTGCCTTCACTTCGTGATCCCCAAAAAAAAGAAAGGATGTCTCTATTCCTCTTCATGTCTTTTCAATCTACATTGACATAACAAAACAAGATTTTCAAATTAGTACATTACTAGTTTACTACATTAGCATACGGCATACCATATGGTCCAATGGTCTATCAAGTATCAACTAATGTTACTAATCAGCTATCAAGACAACTAGACAAACATACCAATAAAAGATCAAAAGAGGCTCCAACAGTGAATAGTCCAACTATGTTACATTGTTTACTCTAAGTCTGAAGCATCCAATGACCATTGACCAATCAAGTACAAAAGTGAAAAGTACTCCATCAATACTTTAATAGCCTGCAGGCTGCAGCCCTGCACTACCACTATGCTCTGCTGTCAACCGAAGCAATCAATGAATCAACTCATCAAGCAAGCAACTGTCTATCTAAAGCTCCACGCCTCCACTCCAATCTCCAGGGCTCGCCAGTCGGCTCCACTGCTCAGCTGCTCCAACATCTAGGCGAGTAGCAGAGTAGGCGAAGCGGCGGCGGCAGCCACAGGCACCAAAGTGGCAGCGGCAGCTATAGGTGACGGCGGATCACCTGTGCTCAAATGAGTAGCCGACTGCTCAGATCCAAAGAAAGAATGAGAGACTCCAGCCGAGGGAAGGCGGTGACCAGGCGACCTCAGTCAAGCGCGACCACGCCTGCTCTGGCCTCCGACCGTCCGGCGGTGCTCCCGGTGACCCGGCCCCTCCTGGCTATCGGCTCTTACGCAGCAGCGCAGGGGCAGCAACGGGCGGCCTCCCAGCTCACGGCTCTTGCCGTCTTGCGCAGGAGCGGCAGCGGGCAGCCTCCCGACTCTCGGCTCTTCGCCTCTTCCCTTCCGGTTCCCAAATTGGGGTGAGTCACCGAAATATTGAAGTTGGGGAGTGCTAGTGGGGAGGAGAGATTTGAAATTAGGGTTGGGGATTGGGGATTGGGAGATCAGGAGACTAGAGAGCTAGAGATTATTTGGATCGGCTGGCCTGTGATTTAACTATTGGGCTGGGCTGAAACAAATCACTGAAGATATGATGTTTACAGTTTTTTTAAAAAATTGGGGGTGCCGGTGCATACCCGACACTCCTACCGGCTCCGCCCCTTAAAACACTCTACCTTCTAGCACTGCTTCTGAATTTCCGACTGTTGGCTTCAAGTCCCCAATGTTCCACCAATTTACAAACTCGAGTTTCAGCTTTCAACTGTTGTTCGAATAAACTAGGACAGGATATCATAATTTATGCAGACCCCCACGAGTTAGTTGACCACACTATGGCTTAACTCACTACTAAGCTACCCACGCCTTCTCCTAGCACACGACCACGACACCATCCACATATTGGCCTCAAACCTTCGTACTGTACTTCGCAAAGAGTGAACCAGCTACAAAAGGAAAAATGCTGCCGGTGAAGGTGTACTGGCCAGCGATGTTAACGAGCATGGCGCACATCCTTCTGTGCCTGGAGGAGGTTAGCGCGGGTGGCACGGCCCGGCCTCGGCCCACCGTGCTTCGGGCCTTGTCGTGCCGTGCCTGCTCGGCCCGGTCACCCCGCCGTGCCGTGCCGTTCCGGCCCACATCGAATCCGGTCAGGCCCAGGCACAGCCCAAAGCTCGTCGTGCTGGGGTCGTGCCGTGCCAGCCCAAGCCCAGCCCGAAATAACTATAGACGGCGGAAGTGGCGATGGCGGCGGTGACCGCTATCTTCATTCCTCTTGTACTCGTCTCATTAAAAACTAGTTAAAATTCAATTAATTGGTAAAAACATGGGCACGTAAATATTTCAGGGAAAATTAATTTTTTTCTTAATATTTTACAGATACAATGTTACTGCCTCGTTAAAAACCTTACGCCCAGAATGGGGTTCCCCGAGTAAGGAAAAGAGTACAGTAACAACATGTGTACATACTAGCTACTCATTAATGTCAAGATCGTTCATGCGTTCGAGGTTAGCGTACGCCTGCACGATCTCAAGATCCTCCTGTTGATGTTGTTGCCGCTCTTTAGCCAATTCCCAGTCCTTGGCGCATGTGATTGCCTCCACCATCCTAGGCATGAGTGATGATCTTCTTTCTTCAATTATTCTCCTTGCCATGCTGAATGTTGCTTCTGAAGAGACAGTGGAGACCAGCACCAGCAAAACATCCCGTGCGAAATGTGACAACACAGGAAATATCCGCTTGTTGTTCTTCCACAACTCGAGCAAGTCTATCTTTCCACTGAAAAGATCAGGATCGATGTTTGCAAAATCATGCTCCATGTAGTGGTTTAGCTCAGAGACAAAATTCCACAAGGGGCTTGCCTGAGACTGAGAGGACGAAGAACTGGACTTGCCCTTTAGTTTCTTCCACAAGTGGGATGTCAAGCTTTTCTTTCCTTGTTGTGTCTGCTGTGAGGCCTCCGATCTCACGCTGCTGCCGAATTTGTCATGATACATGCGAAAAACCTGAAAAAGCTCCTCTTTGACACGTGCAAAAGCTTCCAAGTAATCAAGACTGAAGCATTCACCAATTCCCTCCATACCGATCTGCAAACCTGGCAACTTTTTTGTAGGATCGAATACACATGTGAAATAGAACCAAAATATTTAATAAATTTTTCCTCCATTAGTGCGACAACATGACCTAAAAGGGGGTCATTCCTAGATTTGGCAATCTTATCTGCAATTAACCAAATAAATTCTACAACTAAGGGAGAGGTAGGGTAATAAACACTAGATAACATCTTTGTTGCTTTATAAAAAGGTTTTAAAAACTCCCAAAAATGACTAGCAATCTGCTAATCCGAATTAGTAACTACTAATTCATTGTCTTGAAAGTTAGCATTGACAAATACGGATATAACATGTTCATACCCTTGTAACTTCTTTAACATGATATAGCTCGAGTTCCACCTCACCTTCATGTCAAGGCCAAATTTTCTTGGCTCCTTCCCATTGGCCGCGCAGTACTCCGCGAACCTAGCTGCCACTTGTGGGAAATTTGTGAGGTAGCGAATGGCATCGCGGACACTATTCAAAAATCCGCCAATCGCTTGCATACCATCTTAAACAACAAGGATCAAGATATGGCATACACATCTCTGGTGGAGAACATAACCACCAATATACGTCTGCAATCTTGGGGTGAGGATGTTCATAGTAGTAGTGTTCGCTGATGCGTTATCAAGAGTTATAGAAGCAATCTTATTGTCTATCTTAAAATCATCAAGTACACGTAGTATACGCTTGGCAATGGCCTGTCCCGTGTGTGATTCGTTAATTACCTTAAACCCTATGACTCACTTGTTTAGCTTGTAATTGTCGTCTAAATAATGGGCTACAACACTAAGGTATACACTTCTCTGGTGTCATGATGTCCAGATGTCTGAAGTTTTAGCAAAAGAGAACTGAACTTGTAGGAATAGTTCTTTTAGCTCTACTAGTTCCTTATGATATATCCGTAAAATATCAGATGTAGGGGTTCTTCTACTAACATGTTGGTACTGTGGGTAAAAGCCACGTTGGATCATTTTTTCGAACGCGCGACTTTCACCCATCCTAATCGGTTGATCTTCTACAACAATATATCTAGCAATTTTCTCACGGGCAGAAAGCGGGTTGTATACCCAAGTACTTACATAGCCATCGGCCTCGAAGTTTAGCCGCGTTTGTACTCCTCCCCCTCAACTCTGGGCCCTGATATTGCGTAAGCATGCTCTGTAGTGCCGGTTCAAGTGCCCTGTCCCTGCAGCTGTACGAGCAGATAATTTAGCTTGGCAATAATTACAAGTTGCGATATCAACCATTTAACCATCTTGGATTTCCTGGCTCCAGGTCATGTGCTTCCAACAATTCGCCCTTCGTCTAGACCCAACAATGTTGCCGTCTGTGGATGCGGGAGAGAACTCTGGAGCCACCAATGGAGCAATCCGAACGTTGCCTGTCCTGTCTTCCTTTCTAATCCTCATTTTCTCTCACAATTGAAACTATGCTTGCCCGTTTACAATCAAAACTGATTTGAAAGAAAGGGAGATACCGTGCCCGTTGATTCCCTCTGCCCCCGGCCCTCTCTCTCTCCCCCTCATCCGGTTTCTCTATCTCCCCCCGCCCCCGGTTTCTCTCTCTCCCTCACCCTCTCTTTTTCCCCGCCCCCTCCCTCTTTTCCCCCGCCCCTAGCCCCCACGCCCACGCACGCCCCTCTTCCTACCCTCTCTCCCCCTGCTCTCGCTCTCCTCTCTTTTTCTCGCCCCACGCCTCGCCTTCGCCTCCCACGCCAAGACGCCACCTCGCCTCCTCACTCACCTCGCGCCTCACCTCCGCTCCCTCGCCCCTCGCCTCGCCGCTCGCCGTCGCCCACATGTCTTCCTTCGCCTCCGCCTCGCTCGCTTCCTCCCGGCGGCTGCTCGCGGCCTCGCCTCCTTACCTCGCTCGCTGCCCCGGCCGCCCCTTGCCTTGCCCCCTCGCCGGCCGCCCTCCTCGCTCCCTCGCCTCTGCGTGCCCGACACCGCCGGGCGTCTTTCTTCTCCGCAGACGCCGCTACCGTCTTGGTCCATATGAGGCGCGGCGGACGCGAATATGCGCGGCGAGTGGCGAGGCGGCCGAGGCGCGAGGCGCGGAGGCACGATCGCTGCGAGGCGTGCCGACCGCCCCCATTGTGCTAAACCGCGGCTGCGGCGCCGGCCGAGCACGCACGATTGGTCGTGGCTGCGCCGCGCCACCCAACGGGCCGGCTTGCTAGGCCCAATGCGCCCACCGTCGGTGTGCGCCACCGGCCGCCACGTGTCGGGCCGGGCCATGCTTCGGCCGTGCCGGGCCGGCTGGGTTTCGGGCTGGTCCGGAAATGCACGGCCCGACTCCCAGCTCTAGGCAAGCACAAGAGCACGGCGCATGTCGCCCGCAACGTATGTCACCTCTCTTCTCGCTCTGGTTGGTGGTGCGTGTGACGTTCCTGTCCCTGTGGCCCGGGCACAAGAAGGGAAAAGCAAGTGCAAACAATGGCACCGGCTGCTCGCTCCACGACGCGTGTAGGTGTATAGCTGCCTCTAGGAATCACGAGACCAGAAGGTGAGGTGCATGCCCGCTGACGTCAGTTGTGACGTGTGGAGATAGTCACATAAAATGATAGAAAATCATAAAAGGGAATATTATGGGATATACTTGTTCTGATTTTTCTCAAAAACCAAAGCATCTGACAGATGGGCCCCATACGCTAATGAGGGAGAGATGGAAGAGCAAAGAGTATTACATGAGGGCCCCTGATGTCGGTGACTCAAAGAGGAAGACTCAGAGCACAACGAAAAATGGGGAAATAGAGGAGGGAGGCAGCGCTCAGGGCAAGGGCCAGCGAGGTAGGTGGCAGTGCAATCGACTGAGGGGAAAAATGGGACCACGACGAGGTGGCGGTCCGATAGGAGGTGGCAGTGCAGCCGGAGGGCCACGAGGCCGGCGGTACCGGCAGAGCGGTCGTGCGATGGCGAAGAAGGCGCACGCACGGGCGCGGTTAGGCGGGATTCACGGTGCGCGGCAGAGCGGCTAGAGCAGGGGCGATAGCTGGATCCGCGATGCACGTGCTGGTGCTACCAGGGCGGTGTTGTGCTGGGGGCGGGGGGCGCCAAAGCCTGGCATGTGGTGTGCATGCGCGCATGACATGGGCAAGCGGCCAGGACAGAGGCGAGGAAGGAAAGAGAAGAGAAAGAAAAAAGAAAAAGGAAAAAGGGAGGAAAGAAAAAAGGGAAAGGGAAAGGAAGAAAAAAAGAAAGAAGAATTTTCATAGAAAAATCAATTTGAAAAAATTGAATTTACAACTTGGCAACGAATTTGAATTGAGGCTACGAAATCATAATTTGAACTTCGTATCAGGAATTTAAATAATAGCAGAAATTCCAAAAAGAAATCCAACAATTGTAAAATAATTAATTAAAATTAAAATTTTCAACAAAGAAATGAAAAGAAATGAAATTTTGGGGTAAATAGAAAAGGGAATAATTTAAATTAAACTCCAATAAAATAGAAAAATAATTTGGAGAAAATCCAAGAAAACATAGAACATCGAATAAACTGAATTTTGAATTAATTGAAGTTTGATTTACTCACATTAAATAATTTTTATTTCTGAAGTTTCAAATTAAGCTTTAATAATTCAAGAAAATTCAAATAGTTATTTTTATTTTAGAATTTTTTAAAAGACCTAAAAATTGGGATGTTACAGTTAGGCATTAGCTGCGCCAACTCCACACTATAGAGGGGCAAGACTCCCGCCATGAGCTCAACAGGCAGGATCCGGAGTGCCACGTCAAAGAATGCGACAAAGACCACGGCCTCGCCCGCTCGCGGCTCGGGTGTCGTCTCCGTCCTGGGGGCCTGCACGACGCTAAGGCCGGATATCTTCTTCTCCTCCACGAGGGTACAAAGAGTGTGCTCCGTCACTAACGAGCAACCAAGCTCGCTGGTGTACTCCAGCTCGCCGCCTGTCTCCCCAGTGGTTTTCTTCTACTTCAGCATCTCGACAAAGCGGTGCAAAGACTAGCAGAGAAATGGAACTAAAAAGTAGGGAGAAGACTAACGAAGGAAGAGGCAAGGAATTAGGGTACGACACTTGGGCCATTTTATAGGCCACGAGGCACCACCAACGAGGTGGCGCAACCCACAATGGGCCACAGGCCAAGGAGGTGCTACCACGTGCAACATTCACTGTGCGCACAGGACCCGTTGTCACTTCCATCAATGCCAGGACACGTGATAATCAAGGAGGCACAATAAACCCCAACATGGCACACGATAATCAAGAAAGGGCAATAACTTCCCTGCACTCCATGTGCAAATCGATCGAGCGCAATAACCCAGCAGCCCACGTTTTGGCCACGGAGCGGCCCACCACCATAATGCTTCACCAGGGCGAAGTGGACGGTGTGCCTAGACCCTTTGGTGTAGTGAGGTGTCGTTTCATCCATGACGAAGCGAGACGAGGGGCGGCCCATCGACCCCAACGACCTGGCGAAGATACCAAGCTAGGGGTACACCTAGACCTAGTTGAAGGGTACCATGTACCCCTTCACACATAACAAAGGCTACAAAATACTGCTAAAGGCCGCATCAACAGAAGAGTACAACACACCCTAGAGCAAAAGGGTCCCAAGGGCCCTCGCCCCATGTAACATCCCAAATATGGGTTTGTGTTTCAAATGTAAGAAAATCAAAAGAAATTAAAACTTTTCTTGCATCTTGAAGACTTGGCTATTTTTGGTAATTCTTTTCAAAAGAATTATGGAAAATCCAATTTAAATTATCTGTTGACTCTAATCAAAAACCCTCCTTGGCAAAGGTCTTTTGTCAAACCCTTGGAAACCTTTTACCTGAGTTCTAGGGAGGCTTGGCAACACCTCTGAATTATCTCATAATTTTTAGAAATTATTTAATAATTTTGGAGGCAAGTCAAACTGGTCAAACCCTATTTTCCCCTCTTCTGGAATTTCTGGAGAATAATTCAGTGCATGAAAATCTCTGAAAAATTTATGGGAGGTTCCTCCTGCTGTCAGCAAGCTCCAGTTAAAATTTCATAAATTTTGGAGTTTGTTTGCTACCTCAAATAATTCCTCAAAAATCGGATATTTAAAATTCGATTTCTAACTGGTTTGCACTGTTCCTCGGGTTCGAACCAGACTCGGGCTCGAGCCACTTGACTCGGTCCAGTCAACTAATCTCACCCGGAGGGGTCGATCGGGTGTGCGGGTCGTGAGCCGTTGGATCAGCATCGAACGGTCCTCGACCAGCCGAACGATAGGATCGTTTTAATCCACCCGATCTAACGCAGCCGTTGGATCGGCATCGAACGGTCCTCGACCAGCCGAGCGAAGGAATCGTTTTAATTCACCCGATCTAACTCAGCCTTTCGATTTCCATCCGACGATCAGCGCGTCGTCTCCTTCCTCCGTCCGGCTTGCGCGTCAGCGTTGGCCCTGGCGTGCGCAGAGGGAAAAGTCGCGGCGTGCCGTCCCTTCCCCGGTCGCTTTTCAACGGCTCTCAAGGCGCATTTATTGCTCGTCGTGCTCCTCCTCAGCGCCCCTCTCCAACCGCTCCTCGCTTCTCGCTCAAACGGCCGGTTTGACCCGAGCGGGTTATCGCTGGTTGCTCTCGCCATCCCCGGCTATTTAAGCTCCTTGGTTTCTCCCTTAGCTTCCTTTAGCAACACCGCAGCTCTAGCTAGCACTCACAGCTTCGCTGAGCCACAGATTCTCGGGAGGCTCTCACGCCATTGACGGTTTTGGAGCTTGGTGAAGTCGGTGCGTGGGGTTTTCCACAAGTCTCGCTCCCTCCGCTCTCCCTCTACTCATCAAGCTTAACCTCACTCAATTCGGTTCAATTTGTCCAGGACGAGCTGAATCGGATTTCCAATTTCACCAAACGGCGTTCTTCTTCGCCCGGCAACTTCGACTCTCCTCGTGCGCCCATTGCGCTCGTAGCTCCTCTTTAGTCCCTAGTGGCCCGGCACTGCTACCTTGAACCGCAATGAGCACGCTTGCATTTTTCGCTTGGGTCATTTCGGTCACTTGGTCCCCTCCGGCTTGCCGACGCTCGTCCACCGCAATTAATTCGCTGGTACCTTTGGTGCGCAATGATGTTTGGGACCCATTTTGGGCACTTTGCTCGCACCGCCGCGGCCGAGCCGCCGGCGGCGAAGCCGTTCCCCCGTCGCTTTTGCCGGACGAAAAACAGACGATGGTTTGAACGTGAGTCGGCGCGAACCGCCGATCCTTAGATCTACGCCCACGTTCGCGGGAAAATTTTGAATCGCCGCGCTCTGGCCGTGGACCGTTGGATCTAAGATCAATGGTCCCGATGCGAGTCCGCGCGAGCGTTGGATCCCAGATCCACGGCTCGCGGGGGCGTGAACGTTCGGACCGCCGAACGCTCCCATCCACGTGGACCGTTGGATCCAGATCCAACGGCGGACGACCAGTGTCCCGGATCGCCCGCGCGCTCCGACCAAAGTGGTCGTGGACCGTTGGATCCTGATCCAACGGTTAACGACCAGGGTTTCGTGGACGTAGCGGCGTGCTAAGTTAGCACTGGGACGCGGACCGTCGGATCCGAGATCGATGCTCCTCGCTCGCCACGCCATTTCTAAATTCTGATTTTCCCAAAGAGATTTATTTATCAACTGAAAAATGTGATAACTTGTAAAATGCATAACTAATTCATTTCAAATCCTTTTCGGTTGATTCAAATTTTGTTGGTTATGTTTTTAACTAGACTTTAATTTAAAAATGTTTCCAACCCCAGTATAGCTCCAGAAATTTTTGCTAATGAATAGTAGCATTTTTGATTTATAAAAGCTGAGCAAAATTGTTTTGGTCATATCTTTGGCATTAAGAATCCAAATCAATTGGTTCTTGTTGCTAAATTCATTATAAATCAAGACCTTGCTACTGTAAAAATTTTAGAATTTTGTGGAGAAGGTTTACTGTTGGGTCTTTGCGTTTTATTCGTTCTTATCGGTTGCTTTTTGCTTTCTCGTTAGGATCCAAGAGCACGTTGATAATATTATTGATCCTCAGCAACACCTTGACCCACAGCAAGGTGCAAGATATTTGATCATAAATGTCCCATTACTTTGAGTCTAATATCTTGTTTACAAACTATATGTATGCATTGCTTTTGTGTCCAATTAATTTTGCCCTGTTTAGAGGTAGCTATTCCTAATGCATTGTTGCCATTAAAATGTTATCCCCTGCCACAACCATAAGTTATTAATATCGCTGGTGAATTAGAGCCCGGTGATTTAATTATGCTCTTTACCGCTTTGCGATGTCATGCTTAGAAATGCTTAGCTACGGTAGAATTGGGCGGTTATCGACTTAGTCGATGACCTTGATCACACAAATCTTTTGTTTATTTTGGTTCAGCACCTTATGCTTTTGTTTTGTAAAACCGAAAATGAAACAAAATGATTTGACTTGGGCACAATGGTATGTTGGTGTGATTGTTGGGTGTAACAAGGAAAGGTGCCCATGTCCCTAAGGACCGAAGTGTTACTTGTGTCACTAAGCCAAGCGCTTATGCGTGCTAACCACGCGAGAGGGATATGGGACCTCTCTTGACTTAGTACTTTGGCGTGGGTTATCTCCGAGTCGCAGGAGGGGGTTGTGTGTGTTGTGTGAAACATGATATGTGTTCTCGGTGTTCTTGTGTTGGGTGTGCGGTGGTGGAGATTCCGGGTAGGCTCTCCACCTCGAGGAGCATTGTAGTTGTCCAAGGCTTTACCTGCGACGGGTAGTTGACCGAGGCTTTACAATGACTCCGACACAACGTATGGGTTTCTATCCATACGGGCGGCTCGTGAATAATTCACAATATTGGAAATGTCTCGGAGGACTTAGCCGTGCCGGCATACCTAAGGAAGTGTGCTTAATCTAGTGGCAAAAGGCGGTCTGGCGTGTGGGTACATTGGTACACCCTGCAGGATAAAACTATTCGAATAGCCTCGCCCTAGGTTATGGACATGCTTGGTAAGGTCGCAAGAACTAGACTACAACCTTTTTAAATTAAAATTTGACATGGTTGGCATGAATGGGTAATTCATGCTATTGTTGTGGTGACTAATGGTTTAGCCACTTCCAGGACTGTTTTACTGTTGTTGATACTTGATTACTACTGTTTTTATCAGATAAAATCAGATTGCAAAATTGCCTTCAATCTATTACATTATTGCAAAAAAAACTTGCTTTATGCTTACCAATTTGAGTCATATCCTGCTCCACTTAAATAAGCTTGCATATAGTTATTGTATAGATCTGTTATCATTCTTATATATCTTGCGAGTACATTCAAAGTACTCACCCAGTTTTTGCTGGGCTGCTTTTGTTTGCAGAGGAAGAAGGTGAGCCCCAAGGGCCTCACTTTTGCGAGTTGTGCTGTGGATTCGACGACTAGCTTGGCGGTCCGGTCGGTTGCCTTGTGGGTTAAAGGCACACTGATTGGCTCTTTTTGGTTTGTGGCCATCTTATGGCACTTTTGCTTCCGCTGTTAAATTTCTTTATGTATTTGTCATTTGGCCGGTCGGCCTCTCTTTTGTAATGACTATCCTTTATTTATGTTATCTTCTGGATTGTTGTTTATGTTTCGGTTCTATGTGAATGAATGGAATTGATGCATGAACTTTGTAAAGGGTGTGTATCTTGCATTTCGAAGTATACATGTCTCGAGTCTCGATTATCGCTTTGTGATGCTAGGACCAAGTGGATGGTTAAGCATTACAAGCCGGATAAACCGGGGTCTCACAAGGTTTGGTATCAGAGCCATACTGACCGTAGTAACCCAAGCTTGGTCGTCTTTTAGGATATTTTGGAAAACCTTATTTTCAAAGTGTCAAATGATTTGTGAAAGCTTAAGGAATTCTCAGATTTTATTCCTTACCTATCTTAGCTTTCTTCTCTCATCTCACTCTAATTTGAGTTTTGAAAATTGTTTACCTCTTCTTCCTTCAAAGATAGTGTTATCGATTAAATGGGTTTTGGGAACCACTGAGTTTGGCAAATTGAAGTGCTTAGGGTTTTGAAGTTTCGGATCAAGAATTTGGCTAGAGGCTTGGATGCGAATCTGGACAAGACACCTCAATTTCGTGACAATGAGCTCAATGGTTTCGATAGGGCCATCGAGCTTGGCAAATTGAGTGTGCCGATTTTGAAGTTTCTAGAATGGAAGACTTCGATCGAAGCTTGATGCAAAATCGCTACAGCAACCTCAATTTCCGGACAGCAAGCTCGATGGTTTCTAATGGGGTAGAAAATGAGATAATAATCAACTAAAATTTGTGGGGTTAAAAGGGTAAGATGTGATACTAGTTAGCTACGTATCTAACACTATTTTCGCTGATTGAACCTTGCTCTTTAATAGTATTAGATCTTACCTTAATCTTCTGGTTTTTATCTTCTCAATCAATTACTCGTTCATTCAATACGGGTTAGTTGCATTGGGGAGTCGAGCTTTGGTTTTATGATTCCTTGCCGTTTTTGGAGTCTTTTTATAAACCTGTTTAAGTTTATACACATACTGTTTTTGGCTTTCGGTTAGGGTGATATTCCATTCCCCTAGTCGCTAGCATTTTGCTTTCTTCCAGCTTTGTCCTTGAATCTAAACTTCTCCAAGATCGCGAAGCCGATGACGGAGTTGCTCAAGAAGGACAAGAAGTTCTTGTGGTCCGACGCTTGTGAGGAAAGCTTCCAAGTGCTCAAGAGACGTTTGACCACCGCTCCCGTCCTCGTTCTTCCCGATGTTCATCAAAGCTTCGATATCTTTTGCGATGCTTCTCGTAGAGGCCTCGGTTGCGTCCTTATGCAAGAAGGCAAGGTAGTGGCCTATGCATCAAGGCAATTGAGACCCCATGAGCTCAACTATCCTACCCATGATTTGGAATTAGCTGCGGTGATTCATGCACTTAAGATTTGGCGACATTACCTAATCGGTAATCGTTGCGAAGTTTATTCGGATCACAAAAGCCTAAAGTATCTGTTCACCCAACCGGACTGAACCTCGTGAAAAGAGATGGTTGGAGTTGATCAAGGACTATGACATGGGTATTCACTATCATCCGGCAAGGCTAATGTCGCTGCCGCGCTTTAGTCGGAAAGCGCATTGCAATGCCTTATTGCTCCAGGAATTTCAACCCACCCTTCTGAAGGAATTTCAGCGTCTCAACTTAGGTTTGGTTGAGCACGGTTCCCTCGCTACCCTGGTTGTGCAACCAACCTTGGTGGGTCAGATTAAGGTCGCTCAACAATCAGATGTTGGAGTGAGCCGCATCAAGGAAAATATCAAGAACGGTACAGCCAAGTGCTTCTCTGAGGATGAGCATGGTGTTGTAAGATTCGGGCAACGCCTTGTGGTTCCAAAGGACATGGAATTACGGAATTTGATCCTCCGCGAAGCCCATGATTCGCCTTTGTCTATTCATCCCGGTGCCACAAAGATGTATCAAGATCTCCGTCTGGGATTTTGGTGGACCCGAATGAAGAGGGAAATTGCAAAGTTCGTTGCCGAGTGCGACGTATGTCGTCGTGTCAAGGCCGAGCATCAGCGTCCAGCAGGACTGCTTCAGCCTTTGCCTATTCCTGAATGGAAGTGGGATTCGATCGGTATGGATTTTATCACCGGTCTACCCCGAACCTCCAAGAGCAATGATGCCATCTGGGTTGTCATTGATCGGCTAACTAAGGTGGCTCACTTCCTTCCAGTCAAGACGGATCTCCGTGTAGGTCTTTTGGCTGATCTCTACATTGCCCGCATAGTAAGCCTACATGGGGTACCTAAGACAATTGTCTCAGATCGTGGTTCTCTTTTCACCTCTCGCTTTTGGCAAAGTTTGCAAGAGGCTATGGGAACCCGTCTTACCTTTAGCACAAAGATATCACCCCAAACCGATGGTCAGACCGAAAGGGTCAACCAAGTGTTGGAAGACATGCTTCGTGCTTGTGTCCTCTCGTATGGAAAGAATTGGGAGAAATGCTTGTCTTTTGACGAGTTTTCCTACAACAACAGTTTTCAGGCCAGTCTTGGCATGTCACCTTTCGAGGCCTTATACGGGAGAAAGTGCAGAACCCCGTTGAACTGGTCTGAGACAGGCGAAAGACCCTTCTTTGGTCCGGACTCGATCAATGAGGCTGAGAACCAAGTCCACTCATTCGTGATCGTTACGCACACTCAATCCAGCAAAAGAGCTACGCGAATCGCCGCCGTCGTGAATTGAGTTTTGAGCCCGTGACTTTGTTTATCTCAAAGTCTCTCCTTTGAAGGGCCATCGCGTTTGGCGTCAAGGGCAAGTTAGCTCCTCGATATGTCGGTCCTTACCGTGTTATCGAGAAGAAAGGAGCTGTTGCCTATAAGTTGGAATTGCCAGCTGCACTTGAAGGGGTACATGATGTTTTCCATGTGTCCCAACTAAAGAAGTGTCTCCGTGTTCCAACTGAGAAAGCTCCGTTGGAAACTCTTGATGTTCAGGAAGATTTGACCTACAAGGAGCACCCTGTTCGCATCCTTGAAGAGGCTGAACGAAGGACGAGGAATCGTGCCATCAAGTTCCTTAAAGTTCAGTGGTCGAATCATTCCGAGGATGAGGCTACTTGGGAAAGGGAAGATCGTCTCCGTGCAGACTATCCATCTTTCTTTGCCGAGTGAGCCAAATCTCGGGACGAGATTTTTGTAAGGGGGGGAGGTTTTGTAACATCCCAAATATGGGTTTGTGTTTCAAATGTAAGAAAATCAAAAGAAATTAAAACTTTTCTTGCATCTTGAAGACTTGGCTATTTTTGGTAATTCTTTTCAAAAGAATTATGGAAAATCCAATTTAAATTATCTCTTGACTCTAATCAAAAACCCTCCTTGGCAAAGGTCTTTTGTCAAACCCTTGGAAACCTTTTACCTGAGTTCTAGGGAGGCTTGGCAACACCTCTGAATTATCTCATGATTTTTAGAAATTATTTGATAATTTTGGAGGCTAGTCAAACTGGTCAAACCCTATTTTCCCCTCTTCTGGAATTTCTGGAGAATAATTCAGTGCATGAAAATCTCTGAAAATTTTATGGGAGGTTCCTCCTGCTGTCAGCAAGCTCCAGTTAAAATTTCATAAATTTTGGAGTTTGTTTGCTACCTCAAATAATTCCTCAAAAATCGGATATTTAAAATTCGATTTCTAACTGGTTTGCACTGTTCCTCGGGTTCGAACCAGACTCGGGCCCGAGCCACTTGACTCGGTCCAGTCAACTAATCTCACCCGGAGGGGTCGATCGGGTGTGCGGGTCGTGAGCCGTTGGATCAGCATCGAACGGTCCTCGACCAGCCGAACGATAGGATCGTTTTAATCCACCCGATCTAACGCAGCCGTTGGATCGGCATCGAACGGTCCTCGACCAGCCGAGCGAAGGAATCGTTTTAATTCACCCGATCTAACTCAGCCTTTCGATTTCCATCCGACGATCAGCGCGTCGCCTCCTTCCTCCGTCCGGCCATGCCGGGCCATGGTCTCCGGGCGGCGCAGAGGGAAAAGTCGCGTCGCGGCGGCCGCCCCTTCCCGTCGCCGCTAACGGCTCTCTCAAGGCATTTATTGCTCGTCGTGCTCCTCCTCAGCGCCCCTCCAACCGCTCCCGCCGCTCTCTCGCTCAAACGGCCGGTTTGACCCGAGCGGGTTATCGCTGCTGCCCTCCGCCATCCCCGCTATTTAAGCTCCTTGGTTTCTCCCTTAGCTTCCTTTAGCAACACCGCAGCTCTAGCTAGCACTCACAAGCCAGCTGGAGCCACAGATTCTCGGAGGCTCTCTACCGCCATTGACGGTTTTGGAGCTTGGTGAAGTCGGTGCAGCGGGGTTTTCTTCCACAAGTCTCGCTCCTCCGCTCTCCTCTACTCATCAAGCTTAACCTCACTCAATTCGGTTCAATTTGTCCAGTGGACGAGCTGAATTCGATTTCCCAATTTCATTAAACCGGCGTTCTTCTTCGCCCGGCTTCGACTTCCTACAAGCGCCCATTGCGCTCGTGTAGCTCCTCTTAGTCCCTAGTGGCTCGCACTGCTACCTTGAACCGCAATGAGCACGCTTGCATTTTTCGCTTGGGTCATTTCGGTCACTTCGTCCCCTCCGCTTGCCGACGCTCGTCCACCGCAATTGGTCGTTGGTACCTTTTAGTGCGCAATGATGTTTGGGACCCATTTTGGGCACTTGCTCGCACCGCCGCGGCCAGAGCCGCCGCCGCGGCGAAGCCGTTTCCTCCCGCCGCTTTTGCCGGACGAAAAATGGGACGATGGTTTGAACGTGAGTCGACGCGAACCGCCGATCCTTAGATCTACGGCCCACGCTCGCGGAAAATTTTGAATTCGCCGCGCGTCTCGGATGCGTGGACCGCTGGATCTAAGATCAATGGTCCCGGCGCGAGTCCGCGCGGAGCGTTGATCCCAGATCCACGGCTCGCGGCGCGCGTGAACGCTCGACCGCCGAACGCTCCCATCCACGCGGGACCGTTGGATCCAGATCCAACTACGGACGACTGATGTCCCGGATCGCTCGCGCTTCCGACCAAAGTGGAGTCGTGGACCGTTGGATCTCGATCCAACGGTTAACTACCAGGGTTTCGCGGCCGCGCGCGCGCGCGTTAGCGCTGGGACGCGGACCGTCGGATCCGAGATCGACGCTCCTCGTTCGGCCACGTCATTTCTAAATTCTGATTTTCCCAAAGAGATTTATTTATCAACTGAAAAATATGATAACTTGTAAAATGCATAACTAATTCATTTCAAATCCTTTTCGGTTGATTCAAATTTTGTTGGTTATGTTTTTAACTAGACTTTAAGTTAAAAATGTTTCCAACCCCAGTATAGCTCTAGAAATTTTTGCTAATGAATAGTAGCATTTTTGATTTATAAAAGCTGAGCAAAATTGTTTTGGTCATATCTTTGGCATTAAGAATCCAAATCAATTGGTTCTTGTTGCTAAATTCATTATAAATCAAGACCTTGCTACTGTAAAAATTTTAGAATTTTTGGAGAAGGTTTACTGTTGGGTCTTTGCGTTTTATTCGTTCTTATCGGTTGCTTTTTGCTTTCTCGTTAGGATCCGAAGAGCACGTTGATAATATTATTGATCCTCAGCACTGATTGGCTCTTTTTGGTTTGTGGCCATCTTATGGCACTTTTGCTTCCGCTGTTAAATTTCTTTATGTATTTGTCATTTGGCCGGTCGGCCTCTCTTTTGTAATGACTATCCTTTATTTATGTTATCTTCTGGATTGTTGTTTATGTTTCGGTTCTATGTGAATGAATGGAATTGATGCATGAACTTTGTAAAGGGGTGTGTATACTGCATTTCTGGGAAGTATACATGTCTCGAGTCTCGGATTATCTGCTTTGTGATGCTAGGACCAAGTGGACTTATTTTAGTTTTAATTACCTGCGAATAGTTCGTCGGAGACCATGAAAAATCTAGAACACTAGTAATTAAGAACATACATAGTACTGTCTAGTTATTTTTCTACCATTTCTGTGGGAATACAAATTTATTTAATTAATATTTTGTGAATTTAAAACGTGGAGTTAATTTGAGACATCTCCTTTCACCTGTTCGTCCAAAATGAACTCTTTCAGTATCCATATCAACATTTCTTTGAAAATTAGTAACTGTTCAACTACTCTCAGTGGCATGAGTTCAAAACTTCAAATAACTGCTTCCTTGATCGATTATAAACACTCTATCTTCTAGCACTGCCCAATTTCCATCGTTGGTTTCAAGTCCCCAATTTTCCACCAATTTACACACTCGAGCCGCAGCTAGCTTTCAATCGTTGTTCAATAAACACTACTACACAAAACCTCATCACGCAGACGGTTCTACATCATCATCACGCACGGTTTTGAACCGCTCAGATTTATGTGTCTGTGATAACAGACGATCATAACGAGCGGTTTTAAAACCGCTCGTGATAGTTATTATCGCGCACGGCTCAACAAAACCGCTCGTGAAAATAGACTATCACAGGCGGTTGCTCAACAAAACCGTCGTGATAGTCTATTTTCACGCATCGCTCAACAAAAACCGCTCAGGATAATAACTATCACTGCACGGTTTTGTTCGTAACCGTGCGTGATAGTTTTTCTATCGCAAAAAAATCAGATTTTGAATGTTCGCAATGCTGATAGTCTTGATATGCAACATTGCTCGCAGTAAAAATGAAATGGCGGGACAGAGAGGATGATACATACATACCTTCTTCCCAAAGATGGCGTGGAGGGTGACGATGAGCTCCTCCTCTGCGTGAAGTTCACGTGCTTGAGGTTCAACCTCGTAGTTGGTGTACCTCACCGCAGCTCTTGCCGCACCTCTTCAACCTCGCGAGCAAGCGATCCATGCACGCAAAAACACCATCGGTTCCTCCGATCTCATCACCAAAAGCCCATGCAGATGATACAAAGATGTAATGTACATGAAAACGCATGACCCGCTCTTTGAGGAACGGAGGTCCAGCTTGCGGTGCGTGCGTGGAGGTCCATTGAGGCATGTGGCGGTGAACTTGGACCAAGCACGCCGACGAAGACGAAGTCCAAGAAGACCTCGGTGTCCCATGTGTTCGACACCCTCCCGGCACATTCAAACCTCGATTCGCTATTATTTATAAGGACAATGTAACTTATTTTGCTTCCGCGCACGCTGCTCAAAATTTTCAAACTCCCGCTGCGAATCACGACGGTTTTATACAAAACCGTCAGTGATGACATATCACGCACGGTTCTTAAGAAGAACCGATCGTGATAGGATGTCATCACGACGGTTCAGATCACGAACCGCCTGCGTGATTAGTATCACATCACGACGGTTCGCTTAAGAACCGTCGTGATTTGATTTACCATGGCTTGAATTTTTCCTTACTCTTGAATTTACCATGGCTTGATTTTTACCATGGCTTGAAATTTTTCTTATTCTCTCGATTTTACCATGGCAACCAATGCTCGCATTTGTAGGGTTTGGCGGGCAATGCTCGCCGTGGTAGGGTTTGGTAGCCAATCATCCGCCGCGGCACATAATCATCTGCTGCAGTAGCGTTTGGGCGAACCAATCCACTCGCCATGGTGAGCATTGGCCGCTTGCCCAAACCCTACCACGGCAATTCAATCCATCGCCGCGGCAGAGCATTGCTCGCTAAACCCTACCACGGCAGAGCATTGCTCGCCAAACCCTACCACGGCAGCCCAATCTACTACCGTGGCGAGCATTGCCTGCCAAACCCTACCACGGCAGCCCAATCTACTACCGCGGCAGAGCATTGCATGCCCAAACCCTACCACGGCAGAGCATCGCCAAACCCTACCACTGCAGAGCATTGCATGCCCAAACCATACCACGGCAGAGCATTGCTCGCCTAACCCTACCATGGCGAGCATTGCTCGCCTAAACCCTACCACGGCAGCCTCAATCCATCGCCGCGCAGAGCATTGCTCATTAAACCCTACCACGGCAGCCCAATCCATCGCATGGCAGAGCATTGCCCGCCAAACCCTACCGCGGCAGAGCATTGGTTGCCATGGTAAAATCAGAGAATAAGAAAAATTTCAAGCCATGGTAAATTCGAAGAGTAAGGAAAAATCCAAGCCATGGTAAAACCCTAAAATCACAGACGGTTCTAATTAAGAACAATCCAAGCCATGATAATTCACAGACGGTTCTAATTAAGAACCCTAAAATTCGAAGAGTAAGGAAAAATCCAAGCCATGATAATTCACAGACGGTTCTATTAGTAAACCGTCTGTGATAGATTCATATCACAGACGGTTCTAAATAAGAACCGTCTGTGATAGGCTCCCATCGGCTATTCCAGGTCGGAACAGACCCAACACAGACGGTTCCAAAAGAACCGTCTGTGATGGGCCGTCTGCTATAGCCTCTTTTGTAGTAGTGAAACTAGGACAGGATATCATAATTTATGCAGACCCCCATGAGTTAGTTGACCACACTACAGCTTAACTCGCTACTAAGCTACCCACGCCTTCTTCTAGCGCACGAGCACGACACCATCCACACATTGGCCTCAAACCTTCGTACTGCACTTCGCAAAGAGTGAACGAGCTACAAAAGGAAAAAATGGCGCCGGTGAAGGTGTACGGGCCGGCGATGTCGACGAACGTGGCGCGCATCCTTCTGTGCCTGGAGGAGGTCGGCGCGGGGTACGAGGTCTTGCCGGTCGACATGCCCAACGGCGAGCACAAGAGCCCGGCGCATCTCGCCCGCAACGTATGTCACCTCTCTTCTCATGCCCAACCCCTGGCACCACCGTTCACCGCAGGTCCATAGTGCGCAGTATTAACATCTTCTCTTGGACATTAACCGGGGAAACGAAGGGTTATTAGCTAGCTTACATACACGTTCAAAGCGAAGTGATGAGTTTTAAGTATACAATGGATGTTTTGGTTAAATCACCTACAAGAGTCTAATTAAGCATAGATCTGTGCTGTGCTGATAGCAAGTTCCTTTCACATTTCGCTCATCATTAGCTTGCTTGTGCACCTCGCTGTGTGAGATTTCTCATGTCAGTTATTCTCTCTGCTTGCAGCCCTTTGGACAAGTCCCAGCTTTCGAGGATGGTGATCTGACTCTTTTCGGTGAGATAGTAGTTAATGTTGCTACTTACTTTGCTTGGTGTGATATAAGATTAAAAGATATTGTACCTGTAATTAATATGATATATTACTTGCATCGTGTCGTGGTAGGCGTGTGAGGATAAGTTAGAGAATGGTAGGATGACAAACGAGGCTGCTGATCAACAAAGTCAAACTCATTGCCCCTTCCAACTAGCTAATTAATTAGTATTCGTTCAGCACCTATTCAGAGTCATTAGGCTATACTTAAGCTTTAACAACTTCTACGTTTTAAACACTGACGCACACAATCTTTAAAACACAACTTTAACAACCATTTCTATTTTGACGTATCTTTAGAACTTAATAAAACTCTGATACTATAAAAGTATTTTTTTTCGAGACAACTCTAAAACACGCATAAATCAAAAAATAATATCAAAAAGTGGGACATAAGAGAACATGTTGTTACCATATCGATGTTATTTTATAGCTCACGTGATCTTTGTAGTTTGTAGTTTTACATAGCAATATGCCCTAACTCCTCTAGTACATTCGTGCTAATACAAACTGAAAGAGAAAACTTATAGGCGTAATATAGAATATTATTTAGGGGCAAATTGTGCATGATTCATGCAAATGCATAAGTTCAAACCATGCTTACCAAATGCTCCAACTAAACCAGGCCTGGTTGGGACTCATACGGCCTTGAAGTCAGCAATCTTACGGCAATTTGACTTGTCATGTTCTTTTTAATCTTAATTGCTGTACTCATATGACAGATTGTATTATTTGAACAGAGTCGCGTGCAATTTCGAAGTACATACTTCGCAAAGGTGGATCAGACTTACTAAGGGAAAGTAACCTCTCCGAGTCTGCAGTGGTGGATGTTTGGCTTGAAGTCGAGACCCAGCATTTCGACAGCGCTATGTCGCCGATCATTTTCCAGTGCCTCGTTGTCCCTGCCGTCTTGGGTGGAACAACTGACATGAAAGTCGTCGAGGAGAACATAGAGAAACTGAAGAAATCCTTTGAAGTTTACGAGGCACGCCTGTCCAAGTTCAGGTACTTAGCTGGAGATTTCGTTAGCCTGGCAGATCTAAGCCATTTTCCAGCAGTTTACTACTTGTTGGGTACTCCCCATGCATCAGTGCTTGATGCATATCCACATGTGAAGGCCTGGATGGCTGACATAATGGACAGGCCGACTGTTAAGAAGGTCACGGAGCTTATGAAGATGCCATCAGCCTAAATTAAAGATATGCGGTGGGTGTGTCCGAACTCACCGTTCTCAAACGTCGATGTGTACCCGTAGTTTGCGTCAATTTTATTCTTATCGGGCATATGTTGTTAGCTGAATCAGCGACATAAAATATGTATTATTTATCTCCTTACTCCGATCGATGTTATGAGATACATTTTGTCTGTAATAGTTTCTGGATGGTTTTGATTAAGAGTCCTTTTAATACAAGCGCTATCGTAAATTTTATTTGCAATGAGTGAAATCCTTTACAAAAAAAATAGCACAAATGCACGGCACTATGGCAGGAATGCATGTTTGCATTTACTATTATAAAAGAAGCACTTGACGGCAGTGGTAAGTTTACTATCTACCTTCTCATCTCTTTGAGTTGGTGAGAACTTTTGTAGATAGATATGTGCATACATGTATATGTTACTATAAAGATCTTCTGTGAGTAATTAAATCATCTACGCATATAGTTTGTGATAAGACTATTTGTGAGGCTTATTGATATGATGCAAATTATGTATGTAACTTTTAGATGTAGAGATAATTAACTTATGTATAACGGTTTTTCTAGTTTAGAACTTATATATGTTTATTTAAGATTCGTTGCGACGCACGAGCACTCGGCTAGTAATTAGAAATAGATTGGCGCAGAGAGATGGTTTATAATGCTACCTGCCACTGATTCAGTGTGATGAGGGGGCTCTAAAGAGCACTTTTTTGGGGTTTGATTTTTCTTGAGTTTTATGAGGTTTAAATGTTTCAAACTGTACTTTAGTTTCTTGAATAATCATTAATATGCATATATATTCTGGGCAAAGTAGCTTCACCTAGACACTATTTCGTGTGTAAAGAAAAAACTGCTGGTTCCTACAAAAGATCTTAATGCTGCTCGAGAACAGAGAACATCTCCAATCAAAAGTTAGTAATACCACTTCTTTTGATCATACAAATTAATTATCATAAAACGTTGTAGTAATTAAATAATTAATTATGGTAATTAATTCTCATGTTATAAAAAATCCGGCTCGGACCACATATCATCCCGTGGATGCATTGAAAATTTATGTGTTTTGTCTAGGCCTTTTGACACTACAGATGGCACAAAGTCCATTACACTTCCAAACTACTCCAAATTGTACTGGTTTTAAATTGCAGATTGTCCTATTATTGTTTTTGAAGACAAGATGCTGATAGTATGACGTTGATCACTTTCATTTAATCAACTCGGTTTATTTTTCAAATTAAATATTAGAGGGTACTGTATATTTGGCAATACGTATGTTACATGTACACGTTTATTAGTAGGAGCGAAATGTAACATTCTCATTTTTTCAAGCAACATTAGTATTTGGTTTTCAATTTTCAAATTCTAATTCAAATGGATTTCATTCGTACCTTTTATTTTGGGCCTTTCCAATTCAGCCCAATTCTTCCTCGCCTCGCCCGCTCTTCTATGGCCCTGCTCCCGGCCTGCTCCTCCCCCTCCCTACTCCCTCCCGGTGCCACCGCCACCTATGCCTGCGCCTGCGCGCACATCGTCGCGTCCCTAGCGAGTCTGCCGCTCCCGAACGACCCCTCTCCGCCGCTTCTGGCCGACCCCTTCCCGCCGCGCCCGGCCGACAGCTCCCCCTCTCCGCGCGCCCATCGATCGCGCCGCTTCGCCACGTGACGGCCGTTGCCACGCCGTGTCGCGTGTTGCCCGCACCGCACGCTCCTCCTTCCCCGCCGCCCGGTCATGTCGCCCTACCGTGCCTCCGTTGGTCCCCACGCGCCCTTCGGCTATAAAAGCCAGGCCGCCTCCCTTCTTCTCCCTCCCCACCTCGCCTCCTTCTCTCCCGAGTCGAGGTCGAGCCCCACCCCCGCCCGCCTCGGCCGTGCCGCCGCCCCGTCTCAAGGTGGCCAGGAGCCCAGGGACCTCCTCCCCCTCCCCCCTCTGCTTCCCCGCCGCCGAGAGGCGCTACCGCCGTCGCCTCCGCCGCCTTCTTCCCCCGCCTTAGTGATGAGGATATCCCGACTACTTATGAACAACAGGTGCAATTGTTTCTTAACAAATTTCTTTGTGTTTTCCGTCAGAATTGGATACTACGTAAAAGCAATACTTTGTGTATTCTCAGGTTTGACAAGTTTAAAGTCTTTGGAACCGAGAGGGAGGCCGGAGCCAAAGCAATAGAGGAGTACAAGGAGGAGGGTAACCGTATTTTTTGCCTAGTGATGAAGAACAAGAAGGTTAAAGCGGTTGGGAAGGAGAAAGTCAAGCAGCCCATGCGGCTGATCAAGGAGGAAGGAAGCCGTGTGATGGGAGAGCAAAAGGGGAGGAAGCCCAAGAACTTAAAACTCAAGTTTTGGATAAGATTTTTAAGCCCAATTCAGATCTCCCACAACCCCAACCGAAATCAAATTCGGAATCAACTCAGAATCAAATTCGGATTCGGAATCAGCATCAAATTCGGATTCGGAATCAGCAGGACAGTTCAGAGTAAAACGGTCATAATTTTCACAAACGGAGTCCGATTCGAGTTTTCTTGAGCTTGTTGGAAATATAACTTCAAGCCCGATCTAACGGATCCTCCCTCACTCTGAAATTCCTCCTGTGTCAAAAGATATGATCGAAACAATATGACGGTTGTAAAATCAGAGTTTCCTTTTTTGTTTTGGAATGTGTCGGAATTGGAGTAGGACTCCTAATCCGAATTAAACTAGGTGTAGGGCCTCTCGGCCAGCCATGAGGTGAGTACTCTACACCAGATATTCAGTTAGACTATTTAATTTTTTGAGTAATTCCGTGCCCTTATTTTCATTACAATTGGCTAGCGTCTCTCCTAGTACTTGATGCAAACGAGCTATTGTTCCTGCTTGTTTCTATTTAGCTAATTCCTTTGTTGCATTGAGTCACATTGATCATTGCGTGTGCGTTCAGACACTTCACTTACATCTATTGGATCAGCACATAGGAAATATTTATCTAGCTTGGATTATTATTTAATTTTACAACATCATGAAATTCAGATTGTGCAGGATAAATACCTCCTAACCAAGCTCCACTAAATATCCTTTGCCATACAATGGTGAGTCACTTTTAATTCCGCTTGATCATCACTCGTTATTGTAGCCACCACAAAGTGTAAGTTTCTTTTGGCCTCAATTCACTTCAGAAGGGTAAGAATGTAATTTGGTAAGACAAGTGAGTTTGAGAGATACACATACAGCTACATACATATTATTTGCTTTGCTACTAACAATGGCAGATCGCGAGTATACGTATCTTCCCTTCTATGGTAGTAATGATCCAGAGGAGTATCTTGAGTGGGTACAAAACATGGAGTTCAAGCTTGAATATCAGAAGTTCGAATCAGAAGCTAAGGAAGTGAGAGTGATCACTATGTTTTTTATGGACTATGCCTCTAGTTGGTGGCAACAACTAAGTGGAAAATAATTCATTACATCTTGGGTCTATTTAAAAAGGGTCATGAGAAGAGAATTTGTTCCATCTTATTATGAGCGGGAACTACTACGGCACGTGGAGAGCATTACACAAGGATGCAAACTTGTCCAATATCACTATATTGAGTTGAACCATGCAATGCGCCGTGCCAATATCACTAGTGCATATCAAGAAAAGGCATACTTCAAAGCAGGCTTGAATTATCAGATCATTGCTGCACTTCAAGATGAATATTTTCGCAGTCTGCAAGATCTTGTGAAATATGCTACGAAGGTGGAAAAGAGACTTAAATACATGCAAGCACATCAATTAAATCTGCACCGGCTCTTTAGTTCTTATTCATCCACTAGTGTGTCACTTGAGAAGAAGATCGAGCATGTGAATTTTTCTTCGACCGAGGTGATAAGTGGTGCTGCCCCGTCACGACCCGCAACACGTGAGGATGTCGTGGTTGGTGGTAGTTGTGCCATTGCTGACCCACGGTCTTACAAGGATGAGATGTATCAAAACCCATGTGAGAATGAGAGCCTCATAGCCAAATTGAGTGAGAGTGATAAAAAGAGTGAGTTGTGTGATTCCACCATATGCGAGGTTGAGAGCATCCCAATTGAGAGTGAGAGATACACCAAAAGAAAGGAGAGATACAGATGACAGGACAAGTAAGATTATTTTTGAACCTAACAACTTACCCTCTATTTCTAGTATTGTATCTCACATTGTGCAGGTGGACCAACCAAATAAGGAGTTAGAGATTCAAGAGCCCTCACCATTAGAAGAGAAAGATAAAGAGCTAACCATGGATGGAGAGGGAATACCTGAAGATCAAGGTAACACTATTGATACTGAATTGATCGTTTATGAAAACAAGGTGCGTAAAACTGAGAACTCCATTATTCATTTGATGATTCCACGTTCTAAATTTGATATGCTTAATTTGCATAATGTGAAATTGATTACTCAAAAAGAAGTTCTTAGTAGAATACACATTAATGATTCTTTGTGTTATATCATATTCGATAGCCCTAAACAGCTATCTAGTGTGATTAAGAAGGTTCTTGAAATTTCATACTTAAGATCACTAGTAAATAGCTACATAGACACATATAAATTCAATTTGATTGGAGATGTTGGTTTAGATAATATGTTTCAAGTTTATCGAATATGAATTACTTGTGATAATCTTGCTGATTTAACATTGCATATTTTGCGCAAACCATCTATTGGGCAATGTCATGGTCTCTTTAAGATGTGTTTAAATACATGTGTCTATTGTTTAGAACGCAATATGATACCTACTTATTTATCTCTTAAATGTATAACTAATCAGAGTAGTGCAGTTGAAGCATAGAATGGTATCAATTTGTTTTCACCCACTTTAGATGACTTTGATGTTGGGAAGGTGTAATTTTATCACATGAGTCAGTTGTGCAATTTGAAATGTGATTTCGAGCTATCGATTGTGCAAAACAACGCGAATAACACAACAATTGATTCATACATATATCACGTATATTCGTTGTTCTCTTTGTTGAGTACATATTCGGCAAATCATCATGCGCTACACAGAACTTGTTTGGATGATAAATACATATACCATGCATATACGTTGTTTTCTTTGTGTAGCACATTTTCAGGCTATCAAAAGCCGAGGACGGCTTTTTTTGGAGAAAGGGAGGATGATGAGGATATCGCGACTACTTATGAACAACAGGTGCAATTATTTCTTAACAAATTTCTTTGTGTTTTCGGTGAGAATTGGATACTACGTAAAAACAATACTTTGTGCATTCTCAGGTTTGACAAGCTTAAAGTCTTTGGAACCGAGAGGGAGGCCGAAGCCAAAGCAATAGAGGAGCACAGGAGGAGGGTAACCGTATTTGTTGCCTAGTGATGAAGAACAAGAAGGTCAAAGCGGTTGGGAAGGAGAAAGTCAAGCAGCCCATGCGGCTGATCAAGGAGGAAGGAAGCCGTGTGATGGGAGAGCAAAAGGGGAGGAAGTCCAAGAACTTAAAGCTCAAGTTTTAGCATTGCTACCGAAATTCCATAGGGAATTTGGAGTGTCTTCTTCCATCAAAATCGTTCAGCCTTTCCGTTGGAAATTGGGTGCACGATAGATCTTCGTTTGGTGGTCGGCGAAATCAACACGAGTGTGTTTTGGCGGATTAAAGAGTGTTCGCCCATTGCACAAGCATTGGAGAATCATTATAATTCATCAAGACTCCCGTGAGTATCCATCCTACGTCGAGAAGATCGGGCGACCCCGTATCACTTAGTTACCGCCGCCCTGCCGATTCGACCGCTCCCGAGCCGCCCCAGCTCTGCCTCTGGCTTCCCCCACCTCCCGGCGCCACCCGAGCCCTCTCGCTTCTTCCCCGCACCGCCGCCTCCCTCGCCCCTGCACACTCTCTCTTTTTCTCCCCCCTCTCTTTCTACGTAGAGAACGCGGTGTCTCTTTTAAACCCCCGCGAGCACAGTGGTTGACAGTGGGCCGACTCTGAGACTTCGTGGACCGGTGCGCGTGGACTTAGTCCACATACTATTCACATGGACCGAGCACTGTGTAGTGGGCCCCACGTGTCAGTCGCTATTTGTGGATATTGTGGGGGATATGTACATGATCTTAGGATGACGAGTCAATTGGCAATGATGTTGTTGGTTTGCCAAATCTCGTGTTTTCGAAAAAGATTCCAAGCTGTCAGGTCTCAGCCGGTCAGACCGGCCAAACCGGTGGTCCGACCGGCTGTGTGGTAGTCCGACCGGCAAGCATTGCCGGTCCGACCGGCCAGAGCTTTATGGTAAGTTTGGATCTAGGCCAAAAATAGAGGGTGTAGGCAAGAGAGGGGAGTCTCCTACACTTGGTTTCATATTTTTTTGGAGCTCCCAGTTAAAAGTTCTATTCAGTTGAAAATTCCAGAGAGTTTCGGATTTCCACGATGGAATTTTCGCTAAGTCATTTTGGGCGGTCTGACCGGTGTTATAAAATCGGTCAGACCGGTTTGATATCGGTCAGACCGGCAGGGTATGGAGGTCAGACCAGTTTACACTTGTTCGTCGGCCATCTTGGCGGCGTTGTGTTTTGGTTTTGTCTAGTGCATAAGTTTCAATGCTTTAATGTTGCATATTGCATGGTTGAGATAACGTGGGTCAAGTTGTGAAGAACTTATTCCCGGAGACGATTTCTTTGTCTATTGCTGTGCAGGTGGCTTGTAGGTCAACGACGGTCAACGGCGAGGTGGATCGGGACTAAGCTTGGAGAGCTGAGGTCCAAAACGATCATGGATGTCGAGTGAAGTCGTGTTACTCAAGTATGGTGCAGAATGGACAAGATGGTTCGAACGGGCAGTTTGTTGCAGCTGGTTGGATCAGGCGGCGCGGGGGTCGGTGCAAGTGCCTTGGAGGTTTCGATGAGATTCGGACGGGAGAGACTTGCCGACATGATGAGAGCCGCTGACCAACCTACACGTGGTGAAGCAGGCGATTGCTTCAACTGTAATGTGTGTGTTTGTGTCCCGTGTGTTTTGGGCCTTAACGGGAGCCCATTAAGTGAACCCTTCTAAAACCCTAGGCCTCACTATAAATAGAAAGGGGGGTTGGAAAACAGCCCCAAGCACTCCTTTTGCAAAAACCCTAGTTTGGGTTAGAGTTTAGAGATGAGAGGAGAGGCTAGGTCTTAGTGAAGTGATTTGAGTGTGTGCTCTTGGATTGAGCTCTTGTCCTCCTTGAGGGAGTGGCTGTAACAAGCAACATCTAGAATCAATCTTTGGATGTTTGTTCCAAGATGAGGCCTCTTGTGTTTTCCTCTCTCTTTTGATGGTTTTGGTGCTTCCTTGATCCGGTTGTTTTTGGTTGGTCTCTTGACCTCTTTTTCCTTGCTATGATGTGTGAAAATACTCCTAGGATCATCTAGATCATCAATCCCCCACAAGCAAGATTTGGATCAAGTTTTTCATTTTGCTAGGTTTTGAGCCCTCCTTTGGTAAAACCTAAAAAGGTCAAGACTCTGACGTGGATCTGGACGATCGTTGCTAGTAATAGGTTCCAGATATCCTTAGGGAGGTGTGTTCCAAATTTGGTCAAGTTTCATTGGGTAAATCAAAAGTTACACCGAATTTTATTTTGATTTCGGGCTGTCTGCACTGGTTCTGGTCAGGGCCGGTCCGACCGATTTCACAATGGCGGTCAGACCACCAGCTATTCAGACCGCCAGTTGGCCATCGGTCAGACCACCCCAGTGAGATCAAACCTCCATTTTTGAGTCGTGTGTTTAAGGGGGTAATCGGATTCAGCACAAGGCTTCCTTTGTGCATTTACTAATCTTCTTAGCTTTCATAGCTATTGGAGAAAAGTTCGTGTTGAATTTGATTAAAGCGAAAATTAAGAAAGCGTATATTCACCCCCTCTAGTCGCCTTTCCGGTCCTACACTATTGTTTATTCTCTCTCCTCTTTTTATTTTTTTGATATATTTCCAATTCAAACTTCGTATGCTCCGTTCTCCTCCGTTATAACTCCAAAAATTATGAAACTTGTTCCTAAAATTTTCTAAATTCAAGATCTTGCTAATGGTATTGGTCTTGTTTAATTTGGAGTTCATTTGTTATGGGTTTTATATTTATTTGCTATCTTTGCTGTTGTGCCTTTTTCAGGTACATTTGTCCGATTAGGATTCGAAGACGTAGGAGACATCCACTTCGATCAAACTCAAGAATACCAAGACCCTGCCTTTAACCAAGGTGAGTCGTCACTTTGATCATTTTTTAGCCCACATTTTATGCAAATTATATTCATTTAAAGTACAAAAAATTGCATGCTTTAATTCCTTAATCAAATGTATGTTAAAGCTTAAGAGAGTTTAATACCCATTTGTTGATGAATTAATCATTATCCATCCTTTGATAACTGAATCCATTATTCCATGTCACCCTAGTAACTATGTGGTAAATACTAGTATAAGTTGTACTTAAGCGACATGCTAGTCTTGCTCATGTACCGAGACAATAAATGTCCTAATCGTCATCTTTTAATCATGGAAGTGGTTTTGGGGCAGTCATTGGGGGTAAATGACTGACGTGTTATGATAATTGGTTTTTCCTCCCCAAAACCCTAAACAACTTGCTATTACCACATCTGGACTGATGGAAAGAGTGATGGGTGCCGTCGTGCACGAGAGTGGTTGGTAGGTGGTATGAACCGCCCAGATAGATTAAGGACTTAATCTTGTCATGGCCTCGCATGTAAAACAAGTACAACCACAAGTATGTAAAGTATAACTTGGATTAGTAAATTTATTAAACTCCAAATGTTATCTCGCTGGATGGATGGCGGGATCGTGCAAGCCCTGAACATGGTCCGGCTTGAATGGGACACCAGTGCGTGGTGAAGTTACCAGTCGCGCTAGGCATTGTGGGTAATCTAGCTGCGCTAGTTGCTGAGGTGAACATCCTGCACAACTTATGGGCGAGGCCTATACGGGTGAGATGACGGAAGGGACGAAATAATTTGAAAAGTTACTATGATGGTCGCTCAACCACATGACTAAGGAATCATGTGGGGCAACGAGTATGATTATCTCTTGTGGGTATAGTGTACAACTTCTGCAGAGTCTAAACTGTTTAAACAGTCGTGCCTACGGTCAAAGGCGGATATGAGAACTTACTAGAGTTAGTTCTTTTTCAAAAACCTTTGTGGGTGGTATGAAAATCAGGTCGGGATCACCTAGCCCTGAGATTGGATTTTTCTTGAGCCGTCGAGCACAGTGGTGCTGAGGAGTGGAGGTAGCTCCAATCAAATGAAGCATTTGTAGAGTTTTCGATGAAGGGAACATCTACTGTTTATTTAATATTGCAGTTACTCTATTTAAAAAATACAATTAGTTTAAAATGCTAGGTCACAGGAATTTGTAATTGTGATAATTGAAAATGTTACTTTAGCAAATAAAACAACCCAAACCACCCTTGTTAAGCTATGCATGTATATTATTGCATCTTGTGTGTTGGCTCGCGAGCACGGAAGTTGTGCTCATTCTCGCTGTCCCTAAACCCTCTAGATAATGTGGATCAAAGGGATTATGCGTACTATGAAGACCCCGAAGTCGATGGATAAAGAAACGATGAAGAATAGTCTAGTCTGTAGTCTAGGTCTCGCATCAGTCTAGTGGACTTATTCGGTACTTGCATACAACAGATATTATCCCACCCCTTGGTTAATATCCATCATACGTAGGTTACCCCAATCACTTTCTTGTAGATAGATGAGCTCTACCCCTTTTACTTCCACTGTAGTTACGTTGTTTTTTATGTAATGTAATCAATTTGGCATGTTTGGCCCTTTTGTAAAACCTGGCCCGACGTGGTGTATGTTACTCTGAAGTTGTAATATATTGAATAGTTCAGCTTACGCCTTGTATGAAATGATTCAGAAGTGTGTCTGTGAGTGCTATCTACTAATCTAGGGAATAACACAGTGATTTCACAGAGAATTTGGATTTGCAAAATCCGGATCCGACACATAAGTAGGAAAATATTAGTTAAATGACCACTAACTTTGTAGAGGCGTTATAATTTGAAACAAGACTTCCTATATAATTAATAGAGCTGAACATTTTGCCCCAGCTAAATATTTTTTGTGCTGTGTTCCTTCTAGATTTTTCAAGTAGTTAGAATGACCGCCGTGTCTATTGCCCTTCTTGGAAGGTGTCCTACGCTGTTGACTTTCGATCACCGGTCCCCAATGTTGTGGCTGGGGGCAAGTGTGATGTCTTCAGCGGTTCACGGCCCAAATCAGTCTGTTGTCCTGTTCCAAACTCGGCGAGAGCACTGCACTCGGAGAAGAGGTGCAAGAGTTGGATAAAATATGTAGTAGATCCCTCTTTTCTCCAAAATTATGCAAATTCCTTTTATCTTCCTGATCGTTTTCATTAATAGTATTTTATTCATACCTCTATCTAACTAAAATTTATTTGCAATGATAAAATCAACACAAAAAGCACAACTGCATCGCACTACAGTCAGTAAGCATGCAAGAATGGATTTTACACTCGTTAAGAGATGTAGATATTATATTGCTCAAAAAAAAAAAGAAAAGAAGAAGAGATGTACATATTACAGAGCTAGCTGCCCTTGACCCTTTGAGATGTGGGGATATGGAGAACAGAGATAAGGGGAAGAGGGAGGATATGCAGGCCTCACATATGGATGTTAGTACTGTTTGGGCTTGTTGAATGCAGGTAGTGCAAAATGCCGAGGAACAGAATGTTATATCTTGTAGAAATTGAAGATGTTCTTGGGTGCTTTACAGGAATAAACATAGATCATTTAGAATGAATTGGCTTGCTCTGGAGACATTGAAAAATCACAAGGAGGTTAGGCCTCTTTTCTTTTTCTTTTTCTTTTTTTGAATGAGCAAATCCATCTGAATTTGATAGAAATGCTAACGGCCAATTGGGACGCAGAACTGAAAAATATAGGTACATGAAACGTATATAATGCATGTGAAAACCCCGCTTTTCTCTCTGTAAGGAAGTGTTGGATGAGGCAAGACAAAGAAAAGAGGCCCAACCTCCTTGTGATTTTTCAATATCTCTAGAGCAAGCCAATTCTCTCTGTAAGGAAGTGTTGGATGAGGTAAGAAATATAAAGGAATTTGGAAAAAGAGTTGTCTTGCACAATACTCAAAAGGAAAATATCCATCAGGTTAGTCTTCGTATTCATTTTTCCCCCAAGTTCCATCAGATTTTGTAGGAATCATCTGTGTTGGCAATCGTTTGATCACAAATACCCACATATATAGGAAAATTTGTATAGGATCAGAGCCGTCCAAAATTTCTCTAAATTTCCTCCGTCCCGAGTGGGCTATATGTTACCAATCCTTTGATCCAAATACCCACATAGGAAAATTATATATAGAATTGGAATTTTCGAAAAAACCTCTATTTTATCCTCCATTGCGGATTGGCCCTCAATTGTTTGTCATAGTAGATTACTATTTGGGGAAAATTTATGCTTGTTTGTTTCATTTAGCTTGACTTTACTAATGATCACCGGATTACATGATCAGCTAACAAATAGGAACCCTTGTTAAAGATTACCCTTGAGTATTTGTGGGCGTTGACGCGGTGGAGAGACAGGCGACAAGACGGGATGGAAGCGGGCTCGGGCATGGGCATGGTGTTGGTGACGCAGGCGGCAGAGCAGGAGCGGGGGAGAGAAGAGAGGGCGCTGCCGTTATGGCGTGACTTGGAGGGCCAGGCAGGTGAGCGCTGACGGGACGAGGAGCTGGCGAGGGTAAGCACGTGTGTGCGGGCGCAGCGTGGCGTGGGTAGAGCGCGCACGGCACGCAGGGGTGTGCTCCAAGGCGTGCTATGGGCCAGGAGGTGGCAGGGGCGGCTTGGGCCGGGGAGAAAGGGCCAAGGCCAAGGAGCTTTGAGGGGATTTGAAATTATTTTAGGGATTTTGAATTAGAGCTTTCAAACCGAGATTTTGAAATGAGGTTTTGATTTTTGACCGAATTTGCAAATAGAAACTAAATTTGAAATAAGTTTTGAAACTCTAACAAAAAATTTAAACCATTCCAAAAATGGGACGTTACATGTGACCTTTCAGACAGTTGGTGCTCTGTTTTATAAAATTGGTGGAAGTTTGGTGATGATGACCCAAATAGCACAGCGCTCTCTAGAACAAGGTCCACAATAAATTTAAAAATTGAATGCATGTAAGCATCGAGATGGTGCGGGGTGGCCGGGTGGGCATGCATACTTTGACCAAAGTTTTTATTTTTATTTCTTAAACAAATGGCATGTCTTCGATTTTAATTAATAAAACCTATACATTGACGAAAGTGCTGATTTCTGAGAATACGTACTAGATAATACTATAATAGCAGTTAGGCAGTCAGGCACGCATCTGCCTGTTTGGAGCAAGAAGCTAGTGAAGAGCAAAGATGGCGACGGCCGTGAAAGGTGTACGGGCCGGCCATGTCGTGGAACATAGCGAGGGTCCTCGTGAGCCTGGAGGAAGCCGGGGTCGAGTACGAGGTCGTCGCTGTCGCAGTCGACTTCGCCGCCAGCGAGCACAAGAGCCGAGCCCACCTCGCTAGTGGCCCTTCACAGACGGTTTTAACTAAAAACCGTCTGTGTTGAGTCTTATCATAGACGGTTCAAAAACCGTATGTGATAACCAACTGTTATCACAGATATAAAAATTCAGACAATTCAAAACCCGTCTGTGATGATGCTTCCGAACCGTCTGTGATGTACTTTTGTGTAGTAGTGAAGTTTAACCCAAGGAACAAACTCAAATAGCCAGAAAGCTATTAAAAAGCATAAAACTCAAAGACAAATTACACATAGGGGAAAGAAACGAAAATCTAATCGTATAGTCGATTTAACTCTAACTTAATTGGGCGGCTTGGCTCAAGACACGAGAGGAACCAACACTGATTTATCCTATATGGTGGTGCAAGAAAACTCGAATCGTTGTCGCCTTCACAACTGTTGACTACTTGCGATCCTTGCAGTCGAATCTTGGAGAAAGACAAGGGCGAGTATAACTTCTTCTTTCTCCTCAATTCTTGCGACGAACTTGTCTTGAACACATGAGGAGACGTTGATATGTTGTTGCTGGTTGCACTGTCTTTAAAGAATTGCTCAAAACAGCTCTTGGGCATCCATCGAGACATTTGGCACAGATATCGAGAAACTATAGTCATTATGAGGGAAGAGAGTCCAATTTAATACTCAAAATGGTGGGGAAGAATAGAGATGAGAAAGAAATAGAATGGAAGTGTATAGAATTTAGACAAGATGAGAATAACACATCATTAAAATTTTCCATTTGTAAAATAAGTTTTGAAGTTTCCTTAAACCCAACTGTTCTAACTAAGGTCAAGACCTACAATCGATATAGCTTTTATACCCCCTCTGTCGGCAACAAAAAATATATTTCTGGACCCTCTGTATATACTGCACTAGTCCAAGATCACGCTAGCACACATATTGGCAACATCAATGAAATATCATTTCCATATGCAAAGATTGATTAACAAATAGACAAATAACAAGAACAATCAGAGTAACAACCTTAAGGTCAAAGCTTACAATTAATACCTTAGAAGATGAATAGCTCAATAAAACTGTAGCGGAAAGTAACGAAATAACTTCAGTGAGGTCCACACATACGCCCATAGGCAATCGGCAAGGGTAGCGCGACCTAGTTCTCCATGATCCTCGAAATAGACCTTATTGACTGACGATTCCTCCACTTTTGTCGATTGATTATAGTAAGTATGAGTACACAATCGTACTCGCAAGTCATACCAGAGAACACAATTTATAGATGATGGCTTATTCCCAAGGAATGGCTTATGTGGTTCTTTTTGCAGAAATGCAATATTTGCTATTGAATACAAATAATAGATTGAAAGTATAATTTAAAACAAATAAATAGTAATAGTTTAGCATTTTTTCACAAAGGATACAAAGCCTAATCATATTCTTTCACACAGCCACACAAATTATCTCACACAGCTCATCCTTCCCAAATGTTTTTATGAAAATCTACCCCTCGTGTGAAATCCCCGAGCATGTCCATCACTGTGGACGCGGCTATCCGAATAGATTGTTTAACACTCTACATATGTTGTATACTTTACCCACAAGATGCAATCAACTGATCAGAGCTGATTACAATAAAACCTTTCGGAAACTTCATCTAAAGCATTGACACTCCCGATGGGCTTTACCGTCGTCCAATTTGTGCACACAGCTCTTTGTACGACACACACCATTGGACAAGGAAGTGGCGAACCGTCCCGCGATGTGAGTAGTCACTGAGATAGAAACACACCTCCACCCTAGCACACAACCTAACCTATCAGATTGAGTAATCAATGTCAAGATTCCATAACCTACTAAGTTAGGTCCGTCCCATTAGGCACGTGGTTGTACGGAAGAGCCGGTTCAATGGCGCATAAAGTTAAGTCCTTAATTGACCAAGGCAATACTTCCAATTTCTAACTATGTCACACAGACCAATATTCTCATACACACAGCTCCACCATATCATACAGTATCCACTACTTGCCTCAATCTAAATCTTTTCCCACCCTATTGATTAATTGCTACTCACATCAACGAGTAATAGCACACAACACACATAGTCTTACAAAAAGTTCTATAATCACTTAGTCAATTTTATATTTCCAACACACATGAAATGATGACTCATAGTATGGCTAAGAAATCTACTCGTATCTAACCAATCCACGTTGGTGCTATAATAATACCAACTAGTAATGAACCAACCTAGGGTGACAAAAGATCATGACATAATATTAGACAAGGTGAATGTAACAATTTGGATTAATAACTAAACCCAAAAGCATTTAAATAAATACTTAAAGTAAAATGAAATAATTTGAATCAAAGTATTTTAAAAACTAGGTGCAATATGATCAAAGGTATAACTTACCTTGCTATAGCAATGATGGTCTGATTTAACTTCAGACTTCTCCTTCCTTGATCTTCAGTTCCTTCGGACGATTTTGGGAGTTCAACGTCTAATGAGAAAGAAAGCACAAAACAAATAAAATTCAAAAATACAAATGAAATAAATTCCAAATTGAAATTGATTGGTACTGGAAGATAGATATTGAATTTAGATGAATTTACAAACTTGAATGGGTTCAATCGGAGTTCCGACGGAGGAGAACGACCTCTCAGAAGTTTGAAATTCACATGAAATGATGAAAAAGAAAAAAGGAGAGAGAAACTGACAAGTGGGGTCTATGGAATATTCTTAGAATATTCTATTTCAAAAATATTAGAAAATGACTGAGTGTATGGCATGTGGGCCACTAGTCTATAGACCAGGTCCATGGAGCAATGCTAGTCCTCGGTGGACCAAGCACATGAGCTAGGGTTGATCAAGGTTTGACTGACATGTGGGGACCACATGTAAGTGAGAGAAATAATCAAGTTTTTTTGTTGGGTGGATGATATATGGGGTCTACTTGCAAGGGAGAGAAGGGATAAAACAGAATCAACAGAGAAGTCTGTTGGAAATGGTTGCATGCCCAAAGTCCCGAGGAGAAGTCCAACCATCTGCTTATGGTGCAAGGTGACTAAGATGTTGGTACTGGAATGATAAAGCAATTGGCAGATAGATAACTTGAGAAAGAGATATTGGGACCCACATGGAAGTGAGGGGAAAGGAGACAACCAATGCATGAAAGACAACAAGGCTGAACGAAACAACAGAGGAAATACTAGGAATAGTGAGCATGGCTGATTTTGGCGCATGGGGTGGATGGCAAACATCGCCGAACCAATTTTGGCAAACGGTCAAAACAGAACGGAAACGACGAGGCGGAGAAGATGACGCGAACAAAACAGTGAGAAACGACACCACGCGACAGCAACGAGGCGAAGAGCGACAGCGGCGGTAACCTCACAGGTGTGTTACACCTCCGACGATGCTGTGCAAAAAGGGAGGTGAGCACGGCATAGAACGCGCGACGCGAACCCTTGATGGTGGAGTTGATGGCAGAGGATCAACGGTTGCAAAATATTTGGCTGGAGAAGGGAGATAGGCATAGAGGAGAGATAACACTCGATTCTCAGTGCACGGTGGATGAAACATGCAACTAAAAGATGGGAAAGAAAGGTCTCGACAAGAGCTACAAGATGACACGATCAGATTTTCGAAAAACTCACCGAGGAGGCGAAGAACGCGATGAACACATTTCAGCTTTTTGCCTTGACATGGCCGACGGTGCTCCAGCGATCTTCCGGTGAAGGAGACGGGATGTTGACATAGAATACGATGATTCGAACTCAACGCCACAAATGGTTTGGCCGATGGATGCCGGATGAAGGTGCTACTCGCTAGAGAAGACCTTCGGTTGGAGCTCAGTATTTTGCCAATTGCGACGAAAATAGATCGATTCAGAGGAGACCAGTTTGGGGGATTGGGAGAGGAGAGCAAGACAGATGTTTGCACACGAATGAATTGCTTTTATATGCACCGCAGAGAGAGATATGATTTTTCGAAGGGTTGGTTGCCTTACCTACAGGATAGGGGCTCTCTATAGTTGGTTGGGATTGAAGATGAACAGTAACCGCGTGCGGTACTGTAGCAGCCTTAAGGAGAGAGAAAAGGAAAGGATTTTTAGAATTAAAGACAAGGCCGAAAATCAAGGACCCCAAATAAATATCAAACAAATCCGGAAAAGGAAGCTTAACACTAGTTTTTATTTAATTGATGTTTAGATAAGTCAAATTAAATGTTTTGAATTTAGGAAATCCCAATTAAGCTTTATTAATTCAAATAAAATTAGTGAAATTTTTCAGTGATCTAAACTAGTTAAAAGATTTTCGAAAAGCCAAATTTTGGGACATTACAGTAATGAAATCACATTTCAGTGCACACCACTGTTTTGCTTGCTGTTATGCCGTAACTGAAGGATCGTGGGAAGGCTATGATAAAAAATTTACCGAGCAACCAAGGAACCTCCGCTAGTAATAGATCACGAGATTACCACTAGACGCGCTGACTCGTAGCGGAAGTAGAGTCGATGTAGCGAGTTGATGCGGTCATAGTCGTGCTCGCCGCGCATCTTCTCCTCCGAGTAGTCGTACACGCCGCGCGTCTTCTCCTACGAGTAGTCGTACTCGCGCGCGTCTACTCCTTCAATTAGTTGTACTCATCGTGCGTCTGCTCCTCGGAGTAGTAGTACTCATCGCGCGTTTGTCCCTCCGAGTAGTCGTACTGAGTTGTGGATCATCCTAGTGCTAATGCTTCGCAACAACACCTTCAAGGTATCCACACGTACGTGGCAGGGGCAGCACGTGCTAGAGTGCTAGCACTGGCGGCGTGGTTGAGGAAGGCGTGGCTATTAGGGTTTCGGGAGTTCTTCTAAAGATCATCACACCCCTTGCCACTGCCCCCTCTATTTATAGGCATCCATATGGGTCTCATACTTGAGGCCTATTATGAACTCGTGGCCTAGAAGAATTTGGATCACCATCCAAATCAAATACTAGCGCTTTAAGTGTGCGACCCTATAGGTTCATGTGTAATCGGTTATGACTCGAAAACTCTTTTCCGACCTATAGTCGTTATCGGACGAACCTGAATGCAATATGATCTATGACCGGGTTTATATCAGTAACGACTAGCTCGTATCTCTATAAGACCAGTTCATATTCGGTCTCAACCAATTCGTAACTCCTTACGACCAGGTTTTGACCACTTAGTGACCATGTTCGACCAGCCTACGATCAGCTCGTATCTCCATACGACTAGTCCGTATCTGATCGAACTGAAATATCATCTCATGTAGTCTCCCTTTGCCTCACGATGTCTGGTTGAACTCCAGGTAAGATGTTGTATCATCCATAGATTGTTCAATACTTTTTCGATCAAGTGCTGAATAACTTCATATGGTCGACACTTCGACCACTAGTGGCATGGCCATGCACTTTCTTTATCCGACCACAACGAGGGGTCCAGAGACATCTCTCATGTTATGTTAAAAGGTGCAAATCCCATATCCGACCAGTCACATCCCTCCGCATATTTCATAGCATACCCGAAAGCTACCTTTATAACTACCCAGTTATGAGTAGCGTTTGGCAACCCCTAAGAGTGCTACTACACATGTAGGAAACGATGCTGATCTCAGGTCTAAGGATTATACATCATCATTGCTTGTGACCAACTAATGATACATAGAATCATAACAATCTCAATAGTGTCTCAAGGTTGGTCTTTTCCAATACCATGTTCTCTAACATGTGTCCATATTATTGGTTTGATATCTCCATATCCATGACTTGTGAAACATAGTCATCAAGCAATACATATGCTAGTCTATTCATATGTGTTCTCATATGTTTCCGACCAGGGAATGTTTAAGAATAATCATCACAGAAATATAGAGTTTCACAATCAAGTTGCATACTTGATAATAAATATTATTGATATTATTCTAGGAACAAGATAACATATTATCCAATGTTATGAACATAATGAAATATAATCATCTTTATGATTGCCTCTAGGGCATATTTCCAACAGTAACCACGTCCCTCCTCCCACCGGAGTCTCCGTCGTGCCTATGCGACTTCAGCCAGTGGATCAAGGACAAGATCCACCCCTACGGCATGTGGATATTGTTGTCACAGGAGAGGTGGGCTAGGGAGGACTACGATGGCCATGAAAGGCAGTCGAAGAGTTGCAGGCTGAGATGGAGGAGAAGAAGAGGCGAGAGAGGCTGCACAAGGAGTAGGAGCGCGAGCATGCCAGGCAACGCGAGGCCGAGACGACACGGAAGAGGGCCATCGCGGCGAAAGCTAAGGCTCAAGGTGAGGAGTATAACACTGAGCTGGGCTACAAGGGCAAATGGGCACGTTCCATGCAGTAGTTCTACCCTCTTCATCCATATGTCCCATGTGTTTCTAATTCCCTAAAAGTATGTGTGTACCATCCTTGGTTCGTTAGCCCATGTGTCATGCAACCATCTTGTTGGATTAATTGTTGTGTTGTTATCGTTGCACTATTTCTCCAAAGTTCTCCACCGTGCATGAATTCCCTAGAGCTTCACAATATCATTTACCTTCCTGATTACGAATCATTGCTACCTCAATCGTGCTCACAAAATTATTCAAAAAATTACATAACTACAACAACAATATACAACGATCACAAAATATTATTGTGAGTCTAACGGATTTCATACCCTTGAGAATCTACAAAATCACAAATGGACCAACCAACCTTGTCACCACCCTTTATTCCCAAGATTTGCTAAATGTATTACCTACAAAAATTATCATTTATTCTCTACAATTATTTTCATCGGATTAATAGAATAATAATATTATTTTAAATCGCCCAACCGGTGCATGACTTGTCAATGTCTCACTCAACCATCGAGCGACTAGTACAAGTCGCTCACTCATCGCTTAACCGTTGGGTGACTTCTACAGTCGCCCAATGGTGGAGTGACAGATGATTATTGCTGTAAATAAGAAAATAGAGGCATATTACTGTATTTTGAAATAAAAAATAGATTATTTTTTAAAAAAAAAATCGAGATGCAAGCATGTCTCCTGTTGTATTTCAGATGACCATTTGGTAATTTCTCAATTAGAGAAAAGAAGAAATGGAAAATAAAATAAAAGGTTGTGGGGCCCACCTGTCGGTGAGAGAAGAGGTGAGATAAGGTTGGAGACTAAGTATCCAACCCTATCCTCGTGTGCACGTGCAGCCTGGGCAGTGCGAGCGGCCCAGGCACCTGCCGTTGGCAACAACCACCCCCTTCTTCCTCCTCTTCTTAAGGCAGCTCCTCTTTTTTTTTTCTTCACCCAAAAATAGTGAGCTTTCTCCCCAATTTTGGTTCTTCTTCTTCCTCCTCGATTTAGCTTTAGACTTTGGGCCTTTGAGAGCTACTACGCTGTTGTGGTTGGACCCGACGCCGTCGGCGGTGAGGACTGGATTGCCCCTCATTGCGCATCTCGGTTTTCCTCTTGCCTCTTGTTCTCTATTGAGGTACGGTGAGGGCTTAGACATGCGCTGATTGGAGGTGGGAACCGCTCGGCTTTTGGCTTGATCTTGTGTGGAAGAAGAGCTTCTGTTCTTTGTGTTCGGTGCTCTGTGGTTGCATTCGGCCGATGCAGCCTAGTTGGCTCTCGTGCAGTATTCTCTATACATCGACTGCACACACTAGTGTGTCCTGGTTTGTGAATTGTCATTGTATCTCTGAAGACCTTGTTCGTTCTTCGTGGCACAGCGAGGCGATTTGTTTTCTAAGACAGTGCAATTCGCGTGGCTTGCCTGGTTCTACTCGGTGGCTTTCATCCGCACTATGAGTTTGATCTTTTCTGTTTTTCGCATTACTTTGCAATATGTGTTGTGCTAGTTGAATTACATTCTGTAATTTTTGCCTAGTACCGGGAGACTTTGCTAAGTGATTATTGTGGGATCGATTTATTGCTCGATGTGGATAACTATCATATAATGAAATTGAATTGATAACTAAATCAGACTTGAGCTAATTGTGTTGCTCACTATTGTTAGTTTATACCTAGCAATTCGGTTATGATACTCTCAGTTCGGTTGTGACTAATTGAACTTGATAATTTTGTTATGTGATCTTGTGATCTTTTGTTAGCTGACAGGCTTAAGTGTTTAAATCTGTCATCTCTTTGCACTATGTGATAATTAATATCCTATTTGCTGAAAGGCTAATGTGCTAAAATTGTGATACCTTTTGCACTGTTAAACAAATGATCCTTTGTTAGCCGAAAGTATAAATTGTTATTTTTTAGATAATTTTTGATATATTAGTAAAACACTAATTTGAGTCTAAGTCTGATTTATTGTTGTCATATTTAATTGGTGAAAAATATTGACAAAAGTGGTGAGGATGCCAAGATTTCATCTTGCGCAGTCCGACATCTGAGGGTAAATAAACAAATATTTAAATATGAGCATTATGTTGATTTTGTATGTTTTCGAGTTCTATCATTTGAAAATATTACCTTGTTTAATTGATATGAAGAAATTACATATTTATATGTTATTTTTGTCATTTATAAGCTGCTGAAAATAAATTGTAATTATGATAATTACTGCTCAAATTATCTTTAGATATTTACTAAAACTGCTAATTTTACAACATCTCGAAATGATGGCCAACCAGTGCCGACGACGAAAGGGTGGTCAGAAATTTCTTTCCACGAACGCTCGAGGAACGTTCGTGCGGTGGCATCTCGCAGCATCGAAGAAGGAGAAGCCATGGCGCTCAGAGAGAGAGAGAGAGAGAGAGAGAGAGAGAGAGAGAGAGAAATCGGGAAGAAAAATTGGAAAAAGGGATGTTTGGAAATAGATTCTATTTATAAAACGGGAATTGTGGAGACGAAAAGGTTCATCGGGAACTAAAACTTCTCGAGTACATTCAACGAAGCAATTGTACGATGCTTTGAATGTCAAAGGAGGTTTAAACAAAGAGGCACTATCAAGCTAAACTGTTAAAGCTGATATTAGTCTTCAGCTTTGTGAAATCTGAAAGTACTGAATAATTGACCGACGTGTTCTAATAGTTGTCTTTTTGCAAAGGTGTATACCTTCACAGAAATTGGGGGGCATGTTTTTCTGCCAAATTTTGTTAGGCAAAATAGATGGCACGTCAGTATAGAAATTAAGGAAAGGTCAAGAAGACAAAGCAAGCGGCATAGAAATTAAGAAAAAGTCAAGAAGACAAAGTTAGCGCTGAAGAGTCTGGAAGCGCTATAATAGCTATGGAGTAACCGGCAAGAAAGAAAAAGGTGATTTTTGAAATATTAAAGAAGGGAGGTTTTCTGGATGCGAAAAGGTCCCCATGATTGAAGGAAAGTCCGATGCAGAGACAAAAGACGGAGATGAGGAGATCAAGACGCAGATGGAAATGAACTTGTTGGAAGACAGAGTTGGGCCGACAGGAAGAGGAGCTTGAAGTAGAATTCTTGATTTAGTCAGTCACATTTAGGAGTCGTAGAATATGCTATATAAACCCTGTACCTGTTGATGGGAAGAATCAACCCAATCAACCAAACACTTTAACCTTTACCATTACTTTTACCATGTACCTTACGAGTAGTTTGTAGCAGTACAATGCTTCCTTTGTAATTTGATCGATGTTCATCGACTGAATCAATTTTAAGTTACTAATGTTGGCGTTGTCGTGTTTGTCGCATACTTATCGATTCCATTCCGGTATTGGCCGGAATAGCCGGAACACGCCATACCGGCACCCAAAGCGGCACACAGTAGCCTCAATCCTGTACCGATCTCAATACCGGTCAATTATGGTCCATTCCAGCCCACTCCGGTCATTCCAGCAATTCCGGTATCGGAAAAAATTGAAGTGACCACTCATTTAATTCATTTCGGAAGGCTCAGTTCAATACTGCTTATTCGATAAGTGAAATTATGGTAGACTATGGTAAAATGTATGAAGTTATGAACTCGTATTGTATTATTTAACTATGTATGACCTTTATATTTATGAAGTCATCGAACTATGTGTCATTTTTGTTAAATATTTGAAGTGAGATTCCAAGTGAAATTATGTGATGAGGACATCCATCACATAGATACAACCTTGTCTACACACACAACTCATTAACAGCAAGTGTTACAAGGAGCACTTACTCGAGCTCGTGCTCGCCAACTTAATTACTAGGTGAATTAGTTCCTATGTGTGGATATCGTGAGGATATGTGCACGATCTTAGAATGATGAGTCAATTGGCAATGGCTTTGTTGGTTTGAAAAATCACGCGTTTTCGGTTTTGCTTCAATCTGTCAGACCACAGGCGGTCTGACCGGTGGTGTGGGGCGGTTAGACCGCCCGTGGAGAGGTTCGACCGGCCATGGTGGCCGGTCCGACCGATTTGTTGAAAAGTTGTTTTTGGAGCTAAGCCAAAAATAGGTTGTGTAGGCAAGTGAGGGGAGTCTCCTGGATGTGGTCACATCATTTTTGGAGCTCCCAGTCAAAAGTTCTATTCAGTTGAAATTTCCAAAAGGTTTGAATTTGAGTGAAAATTTGGCTAAGTCTTTTCGGGCGGTCCGACCGCCATTGTGGGATCGGTCCGACCGGCCTGAAATCGGTCGGACCGGCCGTATGGGGCGGTCAGACCGTCGATCACTTGAAGCTTGGACTTCTTGGCATTGAGTTGATTTGATTGTGTTTATTGTATGAACTTCAATGCTTTATTGTTGCATATTGCATTACGGAGCTAACGTGGGTCAAGTTGTGAAGAACTTGTTCCCGGAAACGGTTTGTTTGTCTATTGCTGTACAGGTGGCTTGCAGGTCAACAACGTCAACGGTGAGGTGGATCGGGACTACGCTTGGAGAGCTGAGGTCCAGAACGATCATGGATGCCGGGTGAGGTCGTGTGACTCAAGCATGGTGCAGGATGAGCAAGATGGATCGAACGGGTGGTTCGGTGCAGCTGGTTGGATCAGGTGGTGCGAATGTCGGTGCGAGTCTCTGGGAGGTTCCGATGGGATTGGACGAAGAGACTTGACGACGTGGTGAGAGCCACGATCAACCTACGTGGTGAAGCGGCGATTGCTTCAATAGTTATGTGTGTGTGGGTCCCATGTGTGAGTGGGTCCTAAAAGTGAAACCCTAGGCTTCTCCTATAAATAGAAAGGGGGAGATGTAAAACCCCTTGAAGCATTCACTTGGAATTTCCTTAGCCATTTCTAGGGTTAGGGTTTGGAGAGGAGAGGAGAGGGAGAGATTGTGGTTGCTCCTTGGTGAGCTCTTGTCCTCCTTGTTGGAGTGGCTTTGTAAGCATCTTGTGAGATTAATCAATCTTGTGATGCTTGCTTGAGAGGTCTTTTGTCTCCTTTGTGTTCTTCTCTCTTTTGGATGAATTTGGTGCTTCCTTGATTCAAGTGGTTAAGCTTGGTCTCTTGACCTATTTTATCTTGCTTTGTTGTGTGGGAATACTCCTAGAATCATCTAGACCATCAACCCCCACAAGCAAGTCTTGAATCAAAGATTTTAGTATTTCTAGGGTTTGTGCACTTCTTTGGTAAAACCTTAAGAGATCGATTCTACGCAGTGGATCTGAAGGATCGTCGCTAGAAATAGGTCTCTAATATCCTTAGGGAAGTGTGCTCGAAATTTGGTCAAGTTTCATTGGTTGAATCAAAAGTTGGATCAAATTTCGTTTTGGATTTGGGCTTTGTTTTTCAGTACTGGACAAAATCGGTCTGACCGATTTCTATCTGTTGGTCCGACCGTCAAGATTCGCACCGCTTGATTGAAGGCGGTCGAACCGATTCGAACCGGTCAGACCGCCCTTGGTAGCCGGTCGGACCGCTGTGTGCCTCGTCGACCCTTTGAGATTAAGTCTCCACTTTTGTGTCGTGTGGTTGTCGGGGTATCGAATTCAGCACAAGGCTTCCACTGTGCGCTTACTGATCTTCTTAGCTTTCATAGCTAAAGGAGTAAAGTTCGTGTTGAATTTGATTTAGGCGAGAAAGTTGAGAAAGCGCCTATTCACCCCCTAGTCGCCTTTGTGGTCCTACAAGTGGTATCAGAGCCGGTTAGCTCTTCTCATAGATCTTAACCGGTCTTTGGAGCCATGGCGACTAACAGGTATACATTTAGGCCACATGTTTTTGATGGAGTTGATTTTGCTTATTAGAAGGCCCGAATGCAGGCCTACATCGAGGCTCAAGGGCACGCAATTTGGCTTAAGGTGAAACACCCTTATGTCGTGCCAGTCGATGATAATTTGATCACTCCAGATGTGGAGAACAATAGCAGGGCTCGAAATTTTTTGATCCAAGGCCTTAGTCGATCGGAGTTTGAGCGTGTCGCTCATTTGCGGTCTGCTCATGAGATCGGAGTTTGTGATTATCACGAGGGGTCCACTGCAATCAAGGAAGTGAGACAGAACCAGTTGAAGAAAAATTACTTCAAGATCGAGCAAAGACCTGGTGAGTCTTTAGATGAGCTGTGGGGGAGATTTTCTAAAATTCTTCATGATCTCCGCGCTGTTGATCTTGTCTTCACTGAGTCTGAAAATGCACGCCAACTATTGGGTGCTCTGGATGTGAAGGTATGGGGGATGAAGATCACTGCCATAAATGACAACACTGTCATGAGTGAGCTTACCATGGATAAGCTTTACTCTAGGTTGAAGACGCATGAGATTGATTTTATCTCGCGTCTCCCCATGACAGATTCGATGGCTTTAGTGGTCGACCAATCTAAGGGTAAATATTCTGATTCTTTTGATGTTAGCTCATCTGGCTTTTCTTTGTCTGCTTTGCATTCTTTGAGCGATGAGCAACTTGAGAGACTACCTGAAGATGATTTAGCCCTCCTATCCACCAAATTCACGAGAGCTTACAACAATGTGAAAATAGGAGGAGAGGTGGACCTATCACATGCTTTGAATGTGGTGAGCCGAACCACATTCGCTCTAGATGCCCCAAGCTGAAGGGCAAGGAGGAGAAGGAGTCACATAGGCATTCTCAAGCGAGAGATGCTAAGCACGAGAAGACAAACTATCGCAAGTTTGTCAGCCGAGTCCTTGAAGCTCTAGAGGATGTGAGCATGGATGATGTGGACTCGGAGGCGGAGGACGACAAGAGTGACTCCCGTGGCAAGAAGAAGGCACGTGATTTCACAGGCATGTGCTTCATGGCTAAGAACAGCCACGATAGCGACTCCTCCAACAGCGATGATCCTTTTAGTGATCCCGATGAGGTATGCCCTTCACTTCCTGACATGAAAAGGGCTTTGGTGCTTGCTGAACAAAAACTGCATAAGCAAACTAAGTTGATTAAGAAACATGATACTATGATTGATAATTTGAACCTAGAAGTTGTTAGGCTCAAATCCATTAATCCTGATGATTTCTGTGATTCATGCTTTAGCTTGCTTAATGAATTGTCAAGCTTAAATAATGTTCATTCCTCTGTTGAAAAACAATTGAAGAATGCTCTTTCTGAACTAGAATCTCTCAAGTCTAGTTCTGTTTGCATGGATGCCATTCCGCTTGATGTGACTGCTTTAGACGCTATTCCGTTAACTTGCTCAAATTGTGCTTTGCTAGAATTAAAACTGGATAGCTCTTTAAAAGAATTGCAAAAATTTGATGCTAGTCACACTTGCTCTCATTGTAAGAACAATAGGATTAAAATGCAAGAGATGACCGAAATGGTCGTTTACTCTAGAGCTGCATCGTGTGAAAATTGTCCTAAGCTTACAATTGAGATTGAAGCTTTAAATAAGACTCTTGAAGAGAAAGCTAAAATTGAAAAATCCATGTCTCTTACTGCTTCCAAGAAAGTCATTGATTCTTCCTCTTGTATGTTGCATGCTGAAGTTGAAACTATTGTTGGTAAGATACAAGAGGCTTTTAGAGTCAAATTTAAGGAGCAGTTGAATAGGATTGGAGAGTCCTATTGTGTGTCTTGTGAGGCTCTAAAAGTGGAAGTGGATCTTCTTAAGAGCAAACATGTTGAGGCAATCAATTCTAAAAAGTGCTCTAATTGTGGAGTTTTTGCAAAAGAGAATGATTACCTCAAAATGACTCTTGAGAAGTTTTCTAGTGGGAAAAAGAAACTCAATTTGATTCTAGACCAATCCAAGGTGAGTGTGAAAAACAGTGGCCTAGGTTTTAAGTCCCTGGAGCTTTCCAAGAATCTCCCACCAAAGATTGCTAGAGTTGTGAAAGGTGGTCTGGTTGAGCAAGAACCTCCTAAGACCTCAAAGGTTGCTTTTAAATCTGCAGGTTCTGCTCAAACTCTTTCTAGCAAGAAAGGTGCTTCTGTCTCACCAGTACGGACCCCTCAAAAGGTCAAGTACCATTGCACCTTCTACAAGAAAGAGGCCCTAGGGGCTCACCTTCCTCCTCTGCAACAAATAGTTAAGCAAAGCAAATGAGTACAAAAATTGTACTCCGCAAGACTTACGTGTAGAGTAACAGACCTATACATATGCTACATGCAAGCTTATTTAAGTGGAGGCTGTATGTTTCGTTTTCAGCACAAAGCAATTTTTATTTGCAATAATGTAGTACATTTAAAAGCAAGTTCACAAATCTGTTTTTAAAGTTCAAATAATCGTAAATGACAACAATATAACAGTAGATAGACAACAACAACCTGGAAGTGACTAAACCATTAGTCACCACACAATAGCATGAATTACCCATTCATACCACCCATGTCAAATTTTAATTTAAAAGGTTGCAGTCTAACTCTTGCAAAACCTAACCAAGCGTGTCCATAACCTAGGACGAGGCTATTCGAATAGTTTTATACCCTGCAGGGGTGTACCAATGTACCCACACGTCAGACCGCCTTTTTGCCAAGCTATTAAGCACACTTCCTTAGGTATGCCGGCACGGCTAAGTCCTACGAGATATTTCCAATATTGTGTATTAACCACGAGCCGCCCGTATGGATAGAAACCCATACATTGTGTCGGAGTCATTGTAAAGCCTCGGTCAACTACCCGTCTCAGTTAAAGCCTTGGACAACTACAAAGCCCCTCGAGGTGGAGAGCCTACCCGGAATCTCCACCACCGCACACCCAACACAATAACACATATCATGTTTCACACAACACACACAACCCCCTTCTGCGACTCGGAGATAACACACGCCAAAGTACTTAGTCAAGAGAGGTCCCATATCCCTCTCGCGTGGTTAGCATGCAAAAATACTTGGAGAGTGTGACACAAGATGTTCGGTCCTTGTTGACTTAGGCAAGACAACCACAAACCCAATAACCCACCATCCAACCACTTGCCCAAGTCTAAAACAATGTTTTATTTTCAGATTTTGACTTTACAAAATAACAAAGCACAAGTGCTAGACATAATAGAATGATAATTAGATATGTGATCAAGATCATCGACTAAAATCGATGATCGCCCATTGCTACCGAAACTAAGCATTCTAAGCAATTTCAATTCGTACTCTACTAAATGACAAGAGCTCATCCATCGAACTCAAATCATAGCAAATAACCTAGGCTCATGGTAGTAGAGGATAAATAATTCCTACAGATTATGCAACTATGGGATACTAACCATAATTTAACAACAAAATAGCAATGGGTACATACAAGTTGAAATCAATATATTAGACTAAAAAAATAATAGGATTAACATGATCAAACCGCTTTCTTTGTGGGTCAAGATGTTCTTTGAGGATCAATTATATTGTCAACGTGCTCTTCGGATCCTAACGAGAAAGCGAGAAACAACCGATAAGAACGAAGAAAATGCAAAGACCCAACAGTAAAATTTCTCCAAAAATTACGACATTTTACAAAGAGCAAGAATCTTGATTTATAAAGAATTTAGCAATAAGAACTAATTGATTTGAATTCTTAATGCCAAAGATATGACCAAATCAATTTTGCTCAGCTTTTATAAATAAAAAATGCTACTAGTCATTAGCAAAATTTTGTGGAGCTATACTGAGGTTGGAAACATTTTTAGATTAAAGTTCAGTTGAAAACATAACCCACAAATTTGAATCTCCCGAAAAGGAATTAAAATGAATTAGTTATGTATTTTACAAGTTATCACATTTTTCAGTTGATAAATAAATCCTTTCAGGAAAATAGCAGGACTTTCGACTGGGTACAAGTCGTAGCAGAACATACGACTGGACAATAGTCGTAGAAGGACTTACGACTGGGTAGTGGTCGTAGAAGGACTTACGACCAGGTAGTGGTCGTAGAATAATGGTCGAAGGAAAAACTCTTCGACAGGATCCAACGGTCCACGTGGATCCGAGCGCGCAGGCGGCCGAGAGACTCTACTCGTCAACCGTTGGATCTAGATCTAACGGGTCACGACCGAGACGCGCGACGAATTCAAATTTCAGCGCGATCCCGAGCCGTAGATCTTAGGATCGACGGTCCGCATCGACTCAAGTTCAAACCGTCTCCCTGTTTTCATCCGGCAAACACGACGGGGAAGAACGGCTCGCCGCCGGCAGCTCCAGCCGCGGCGGTGCGAGCAAGTGCAAAAGATGGGTCCCAAACATCATTGCGCACCTAAAGGTACCAATGGATTTGGCTGCGGTGGTCCAAAACGCCGGCAAGCCGGAGAGAACCGAAGAGACCGCAAAGTGATGAAAATGAAAATGGCGAGGAGCTCAGCTGCGGTTCAAGGGAGCAGGTGCCAGGCCACTAGGGACTAAAGAGGAGTTACCTGAGCGCAAAGAATGCACCGAGGAGAGCCGAAACTGCCCGGGCGAAGGAGAATACCGATTTGGTGAAATTGGGGAATCGAACCACCAAGCCACGAGCAAATTGAACCGAATTGAGTGAGGGTTAAGCTTCAGAGGGTAAAGGGGAAGCAGAGGGAGCAAAGACCGAAGAAGAAAACCCCTGCTGCACCGGCTCCACCGGAGCTTCAAAACCGACAATGGCGGCCGAAGGAGTCTCGAGGATCTGCGGCTCCAACGGGCTTGTGAGTGCTAGCTAGAGTTGCGGAGGTGCTAAAGGAAGCTAAGGGAGAAACAATGGAGCTTAAATAGCCGAGGATGGCCGAGAGCAACGGCAATATCCCGCTCGGGTCAACCTGGCTATTTGAGTGCGAGAGAGCGACGGGAGCAGTTGGAGAGTGGACGTCTGAGGGAGGAGCACGACAGGCATTTAATGCGCGCAGAGATAGCCGTTTAAAGCGGATCGTGGAGTGGGATCGGCGCCATGGCTTTTCTCTCTACATGCGCCATGGCTGCTTGCACGCCTACCGACGGAGGAAGGAGATGACTCGTCGGTCGTCGGATTGAAATCGAACGGCTGAGTTAGATCGAGTGGATTAAAACGATCCCATCGTTCGGCTGGTCGAGGACCGTTCGATGCCGATCCTGTGGATATCATGGGGATATGTTCCAGATCTTAGGATGATGTGACAATTGGCAATGGTGTTTACGGTTTGTCGTTTCACGAGTTTTCGACAAAGCTTGGGCATTACGGATAGGCGGTCCGACCGCCATAGCATGGCGATCGGACGGTCCCAAATCGGTCGGACCGGCCATGTGCGTGATCGGACCGGTGTGACCTAAAAGTGGTCAAAACGAATTTGGGCCAAAAATAGGTGTTGTAGGCAAGTGAGGATCCCAATGCACTTGGTCTCAAAATTTTGGAGTCTCTGAAGAAGTTCTATTCATTTTAAGTTTCGAAGGTTTGAATTTCAGGCATGAATTTCGGCTAAGACCTAGGCGGTCGACCGCTCACGAGGAGCGGTCCGGCCGCCGGAAGAAGCGTCCGACCGCTCACATGGAGCGGTCGGCCGGTTTCCACTTGAACGTTCGCCATCTTCGTGGCGATGTTGTTTTGTTAGGTCAAAGTCATTGGTTCCATGGCATATGATTTGCATGATGCATGTTTTGACGAACATGGGTCAAGTTGTGAAGAACTTGTTCCCGAATTCGTGTTTGCTTATCTATGGTTGTGCAGGTTGCTTGGTGGTCAACGACGGTCAACGGCGAGGAGGATCGGGACTAGACTTGGAGAGTTGAGGTCGAGCGATTGGCGACGCTGGGTGAGTCAACGACTCAAGCGTGACACAAGATGGACAAGGGTGACCTATTGGCAAATCCATGACGCATGGTGAAGCGGTTTAGGTCAAAAGGTTAAAGACGGCGCTTTGCGAAGCGTGCGTGTGTGACCCGTTTGTTAGTGGGCCTTAACGGGATCAGATAATAGTTTTTCTGAGACTATGTCCAGGGAATTTGAGATGAGTATGATGGGAGAGCTCAATTACTTTTTGGGACTTCAAATTAAGCAATGCAAGGAAGGAACCTTTATCCATCGGACAAAGTACACTAAAGATCTACTCAAGCGCTTTGACATGGGTGATTGCAAGCCAATCTCAACTCCCATGGCAACTTCAAGCTGCTTTGGATCCGGATGAGGAAGGAGAAGTCGTGGATCAACGCGAGTACCGCATGACATGATCGGCTCCTTCTATATCGACGGCCTCGAGACCAGGACATTCACTTCACGGTATGTCCTTGTGCAAGATTTCAGCGTCTCGAGAACTTCCCATCGCCAAGCCGTTAAGCGCATATTCGGTATTTACACTCTACCCTCTTATATGGCATTTGGTATTCATGCTCTTGACTTTGTCCATTAGGGTTTTTGATTCGATTTTCTGGGTCAGTCGGTTAGATAGGAAGAGTACCTCAGGCACCTGTCACTTCCTAGGCACTTCTCTTGTATCTTGGTCTTCTAGGAAGCAGTCTTACATTGCACAATCCTTCTTGAAGCTTTAGTATGTAGGCTAGCTAGTTGTCAGAGCTTGATTTTGTGGATGACGTCCACTCACGAAAGATTATGGGTTAAATTTTGCTAGTGTTCCTCTTTTACGTGATAACACTTCGCTATTAATATTGCTAAAACCCGATGCAACATTCTAGGACTAAGCACATAGACATTCGCTTTCACTTCCTTAAAGATCATGTCGAAAAAGGGGATATTGTGATGCACTTCGTGGAGTCCGATGCTCAATTGGCGGATATTCTCACCAAACCTTTAGATCAAACCAGGTTTGCCACCTTGAGAAGTGAGTTAGGGGTAATTTATCCCTATGGGTTGGTTTGAGGGGGAGTTTGATCTTTTCTGATCTTTCCTTGTTCTTTTGATCTTTTATTGTTCTTTTTTTGACCTTACTGATCTTTTTGAACTTTTTAGGTTTTTAGGCTTTTTATTACATCTCATTGTATCATATTGCATTCATATGAAAAATACAATAAGTGGTATGAAAAATCCAAAAAGATGCATTGTAATATAAGACTTTCTGCTTATCTTTTAAAATTGATGAAGCTTTGCCTATTACCCTTTTGAGCTTTAGTATTTCAATTCGTGCTCAATGTCATGTCCAGTTCTTTGACTTGCTAGAATTATCATGCTTTTACATGTGTAGCTAAGTCTTTGCTATATGAGCTAGAACTTTAAAACAACTTGAACTAAGAAATTGCAATTTGTGGATGTTTTAGCGAGTTGCGCAATTAGTGCTCCTCTTGTGACATTAGCCCTGTCAGAATTGCTTTGTTAGCTCTTTGATCTAAAATTGACCATTACTTGAGCTTTTGTGTTCTTGAGATTCTAAAACTGCTAATGTGAAAAATGAAAATCAAGATTGTCTTATGCTTAAATTGTGCCAAACTATTCTTACGAGGCGCTTGTCAAATGACATGAACTTGGAGATAGTTTGATGAACGAACGATCTCATAGTATTGCTTGTCGAAATGACATGAACCTCAAGATTTGTCATACTGGTAGAAGCTTAGAAAGAGTTTGTGGATGGCTCCTAGTCCAGGATCTTCTTTACTAAGATATACCTTTAATCAACTTCTGGTTGAAGCTTAGGATGAGTTTGTGGATGGCTCCTAGTCCAGGATCTTGTCACTAAGTAAGATCATTAGTCAACTTCAATATTCAATGCATATGAGAAAAATGTTGACAAATGGGCGTTTACAAAATATTGAGCAAAATGATTCAATACGGGACTGATTGACTCTTAATGTGGTCTTTGTTAGATTTTTGATCTCACTTTGACATTTTGACATGGCCAATTTCACTTTAGGATCCTGTTGATGAACTTCTTTGAATTTAAGCGTTGCTTAAATTGATCAAATCTCTTGCTTTACTTTTGAGCCTTTGTGCTTAGCTTTGATATACATGTCTTACCATGATCTTGCTAGCTATTGTCGGGCTTGATATCTTTGTTTGTGCAATATTAGAAATCTTGGCTAGCTCTTTTGGGTAATCTAAAGCTTCTTGTAATCAAAAATTGAAAAAATACAAAAATGAAGCCACTCCATTGCACTTCATGCATACTCCTCTTTATGTTTCTGTTGTTTCTGCTTCCTTCTTTATTCTACATTTGTTATCTCTGGATGAGAGGAAGGCATGATTCCTTGATGAATCCATTGTCAAAGGGGAGAAGATGTGTTAATGAGAAGATATTTCATTGTTGGGGAGAAGATTATACAAAGGGGCGAGAAATCGAAAAAAAATTACGAAATTTGAGGATCATAGTGAGGGGAGTTCTTGAGTTGCATTCTTATTGTCTTATTGAATATTCTGAACTTGAATTGCATTCTTTTATCCTCACAATGATCATAGGTCAATTGAACAATTGTCCTTTCATATGGACCTTATGTGAGAATTTTGACCCTTTTCTCGAAATCAAAGTTTTATGCTTTCTTTTGCCTTATCTCACATGCCTATACTATTACGATGCCGCTTGGTCATTTACATTGCTTTTTCTTGCTTATGGACCAAGTTGTGCCTTTGTCTGCGAAAATCGCGAGTAAACTCGTTTTCAAACCTCTTACTTACATTTTACGGATAATTGCCAATGTGTTCATCAAGGGGAGATTGTGGATATTATGGGGATATGTTCGAACTTAGGATGATGTGACAATTGGCAATGGTGTTTACGGTTTGTCGTTTCACGAGTTTTCGACAAAGCTTGAGCATTACAGACGGGCGGTCCGACCGGCCATAGCATGGCGGTCCGGCCGGTCCCAAATCGGTCGGACCGGCCATGTGCGTGATCGGACCGGTGTGACCTAAAAGTGGTCAAAGCAATTTGGACCAAAAATAGGTGTTGTAGGCAAGTGAGGGATCCCAATGCACTTGGTCTCATGATTTTTGGAGTCTCGATGAAGTTCTATTCATTTTAAGTTTCGAGAAGGTTTGAATTTGGGGCATGAATTTGGCTAAGTCCCTAGGGGCGGTCGGGCCGGCTCACGAGGAGCGGTCCGGCCGGCGAGAAGGCGGTCCGGCCGCTCACATGGAGCGGTCGGACCGGTTTCTACTTGAGCGTTCGCCAACCGTGGCGATGTTGTTTTGTTAGGTCAAAGTCATTGGTTTCATGGCATATGATTTGCATGATGCATGTTTTGACTAACATGGGTCAAGTTGTGAAGAACTTGTTCCCGAATTCGTGTTTGCTTGTCTATGGTTGTGCGGGTTGCTTGGTGGTCAACGACGGTCAGCGGCGGCGAGGATCGGGACTAGACTTGGAGAGTTGAGGTCTAGAGCGATTGGCGATGCGGGTGAGGTCAACGACTCAAGCGTGACACAAGATAGACAAGGGTGACCTATTGGCAAATCCATGACGCATGGTGAAGCGGTTTAGGTCAAAAGGTTAAAGACGGCGCTTTGCGGCGTCCGTGTGTGACCCGTTTGTTAGTGGGCCTTAAGGGAGCCCAATTGAGTCAAACCTAGAGAGTTCTAGGCCTCCACTATAAATAGGAGGAGGTGGGGCTGCACCCTCCCTCTCATTTTTTCACTGTTTTGTTGTTTCAAACCCTAATTGGCTTAGGGGGAGTTGAGGTGGAGGCTAGGGCTTTTCATGGTTTGAGGTGAATTTCGTGATCTTGGATTGACCACTGATCCATGATGGTGTGGGTGTAATCCAGCGACGATCACGTTATTAATCTATGCAAGGTTTGCTTGAGATAAGTCTCTTTTCGTTCTTGCTTTCAATTTCGTGATTTTAGGGCTTTCTTTGATCCGCGAGTTTGTGATTGATTCTTTCACGTAAATTAGCTTGCTGTGATATGTGTGAATCTATCTAGAATCATCTTGATCATCAATCACTCACGAACAAGCATTAGGATCAAGTTTTCGTTCTTGCCCGGTTTTATACCCTCTGTTATTCAATTGGCAATTGCTCAGGATCTATCCAAGAATTATCATAATATTCATTTGGAATAGGTCCTCAATAGCATAGAGAAGGTGTGTGCAAAGTTTCGTAAAGATTGGAGTTGAGAATCAAAAGTTTGACCTAATTGCAACCGTCGCATCGGGCTTATTTTCTTTATTTGGATCGGTTCGAGCTGCGGTCGGACCGCCATCGACCGGTCGGACCGATTTTGGAGCGGTCCGACCGCCAAAGACAACAATGGTCGAACGCCCCGACAATCAGTCCAACGGTTGGGTCCAGAGGTCGGACTTTGTGCGGTGTGATTTGATAATCTTAGTTGATTTTGTTATTTTGCTTAGGGAATTTAATTGGATTCAATACTAGTCTTCCGCTGTACTGGTATATTGATCTTCATAGCTTCCTAATAGCTATTGGAGTGAAATTGTGTTGAATTCATTATTTGGGAAAAAGTGGCGTGCTCCTATTCACCCCCTCTAGTCGCCTTTTGGTCCAACAGATCCAACGGCTCACGACCAACACACCCGATCGATCGCCGCGGTGCGATTAGTTAGTGGACCGAGTCCGATGGCTCGAGCCAGTGCAGTTCGAACCGAGAACAGTGCAAACCGGTTAGAATTTGAATCCTAAATATCTGATTTTTAAGGAATTATTTGAGGTAGCAAACAAACTCCAAAATTTACTGAAATTTTAAGCTGGAGCTTCTTGTGATGAGGAGGAACCTCCCATAAAACTTTCAGAGATTTTCAGCCTTTGAATTTTCTTCAGAAATTCCAGAAGAGGGGAAATAGGGTTTGACCAAATTTGACTTGCCTCCAAAAATTATCAAATAATCTCTAAAAATCATGAGATAATTCAGAGGTGTTGCCAAGTCTCCCTAGAACTCAGGGAAAAAGGTTTCCCAGGGTTTGGCACAAGATCTATGACAATGAGATTTTTGATTGGAGTCAAATGAGGATTTGAATTTGATTTTCCACAATTCTTTTTAAAAGAATTACAAAAATGACCAAGGGCTTCAAGATGTAAGAAAAGTTTTAATTTCTTTGTATTTTCTTACATTTGAAACACAAATCCATATTTGGGATGTTACAAAACCTCCCCCCCTTACAAAAATCTCGTCCCGAGATTTGGCTCACTCGGTAAAGAAAGATGGATAGTGCGCTGACGAGGCGATCTTCCCTTTCCCAAGTAGCCTCATCCTCAGAATGGTTCGACCACTGAACTTTAAGGAATCTGATGGTTTTATTCCTCGTTCTTCGTTCAGCCTCATCGAGTACGCGAATAGGATGCTCGCGGTAGGTCAAATCCTCTTGGACGTCGAGAGTTTCCAACGGAGCTTCCTCTGTTGGAACACGGAGGCACTTCTTTAGTTGGGACACATGGAAAACATCATGTACCCCCTCGAGTCACGGTGGCAATTCTAACTTATAGGCAACGGCTCCTTTCTTCTCGATAACACGGTAAGGACCGACATATCGAGGAGCTAACTTGTCATTGGCCTTAAAGCGTTGATGGCCCTTCAAAGGAGAGACTTTGAGATAAACAAAGTCATCGGGCTCAAAGCTCAATTCACGGCGCGGTGATTCGCATAGCTCTTTTGCACGGATTGGTGTGCATAAGCGATCACGAATGAGTGGACTTGGCTCTCGGCCTCATTGATCGAGTCGGACCAAAGAAAGGTCTTTCGCTGTCTCGGACCAATTCAACGGGTTCTGCACTTTCTCCGTATAAGGCCTCGAAGGTGACATGCCGAGCACATACGAAAACTATTGTTGTAGGAAAACTCGGCAAATGACAAGCATTTCTCCCAATTCTTTCCATAGGAGAGGACACAAGCACGGAGCATGTCCTCCAGCGCTTGGTTGACCCTCTCGGTCTGACCATCAGTTTGGGGGTGGTATGCTGTGCTAAAGGTGAGACGGCTTCCCATAGCCTCTTGCAAACTTTGCCAAAAGCGAGAGGTGAAAAGAGAACCACGATCCGAGACAATTGTCTTGGGTACCCCATGTAAGCTCACGATGCGGGCAATGTAGAGATCCGCCAAAAGACCTACACGGAGATCCGTCTTGACTGGAAGGAAGTGCGCCACCTTAGTTAGCCGATCAATGACAACCCAGATGGCATCCTTGCCCTTGGAGGTACGAGGCAGACCGGTGATAATATCCATCCCGATCGAATCCCACTTCCATTCAGGAATAGGCAAACGCTGAAGCAGTCCTGCTGGACGCTGATGCTTGGCCTTGACACGAGAACACATGTCGCACTCGACCACGAACTTCGCAATCTCCCTCTTCATTCGGGTCCACCAAAATCCCTGACGGAGATCTTGATACATCTTTGTGGCCCCGGAATGAATAGACAAGGGCGAATCATGGGCTTCGCGGAGAATCAACTTCCGCAATTCCATATCCTTTGGAACCACAAGGCGTTGCCCGAACCTTACAACACCATGCTCATCCTCAGAGAAGCACTTGGCTGTTCCGTTCTTGATATTTTTCCTTGATGTGGCTCACTCCAGCATCTACTTGCTGAGCGATCTTAATCCGATCCACCAAGGTTGGTTGCACAACCAAGGCAGCGAGGGAACCATGCTAAGCCAAACCTAAGTTGAGACGCTGAAATTCCTCCAGAAGGGTGGGTTGACATTCCTGGAGCAACAAGATATTGCAATGCGCTTTGCGACTGAGCGCATCGGCAACGACATTAGCCTTGCCCGGATGATAGTGAATACCCATGTCATAGTCCTTGATCAACTCCAACCATCTCTTACGCACGAGGTTCGGATCGGTTGGGTGAACAAATACTTTAGGCTTTGGTGATCAGAATACACTTCACAACGATTACCGATTAGGTAATGTCGCCAAATCTTAAGTGCATGAATCACGGCCACCAATTCCAGTCATGGGTAGGATAGATGAGTTCATGAGGTCTCAATTGCCTTGATGCCTAGGCCACTACCTTGCCTTCTTGCATAAGGACACAACCGAGTCCTCGACGAGAAGCATCGCAAAAGATATCGAAGCTTCGGTGAATATCGGGAAGAACGAGGACGGGAGCGGTGGTCAAACGCTTCTTAAGTACTTGGAAGCTTTCCTCACAAGCATCGGACCACAAGAACTTCTTGTTCTTCTTGAGAAATTATATCATCGGCTTCGCGATCTTGGAGAAGTTCTCGATAAAGCGACGATAATATCCCACTAAACCAAGAAAACTCCGCACTTCGGTTACCGAAGTAGGCTGACACCAAGAAAGAACGTCGCTGACCTTGCTAGGATCAACGGCTATGCCTCCTACTGAAGGAATATGACCCAAGAATGCCACTTCCTTCCACCAGAATGCGCACTTGCTGAACTTCGCATACAGCTGGTGCTCATGAAGCTTGCCTAACACAAGCCTCAGATGCACATCATGTTCCTTATCGTTCTTGGAATAGATAAGAATATCATCGATGAAGACCACGACAAACTTATCTAAATACTCCATGAATACCGAATTCATGAGGTTCATGAACAAGGCAGGCGCATTGGTCAAGCCAAATGACATGACGGTGTACTCATACAAGTCGTAGCGAGTAGAGAAAGCCGTCTTTGGAATATCCTCAGGTCGTATCTGAACTTGATGATATCCCACTCTCAAATCAATCTTGGAGAATACTCGAGCTCCAGTTAATTGATCCAAGAGATCCTCAATGCGGGGCAATGGATACTTGTTCTTTACCGTTACCTCATTAAGCGGACGGTAATCCACGCACATGCGCAAAGTATTGTCCTTCTTCTTCACGAAGATCGCAGGACAACCCCATGGAGATGAGCTAGGACGGATGAAAACTTTTTCTTGCAGCTCACTCAGTTGTTTCTTCAACTCCACCAACTCGTTCGATGGCATCCGATAATGCCTCTTTGAAATCGGGGCAGTACCGGGAACCAACTCAATGACAAACTCGAGGTCTCGAACTGGTGGCATCCCGGAAAGATCTTCAGGAAAGACATCAATGAAGTCACGAACTGTGGGGACTTCACTAATATCTAGAGCGGGCCTCGCTTCAAGCGCGAAGAGATGCGGACCTAGCAGCTTCGGCGAAAAGCGAACCTGCTCGCCGGAAGTACTAGATAGAGAGACACTTCTTGGCGCAATCGATTTGTCCCTTATGCGGAGACAACCAATCCATGCTAAGAATTACATCTAGACTCGAAAAACCAAGCCGAAAGAAAACAAAAAGCTAACGACTAGGGGAATGGAATATCACCCTAATCGAAGGCCAAAAACAACCAGTGTATAAACTTAAACAGGCTTATAAAAAGACTCGAAAACAACAATGAATCACTCCAAAACCAAAGCTCAACTTCCCAATGTAACTAACCCGTATTGAATGAACGAGTAATTAATTGAGAAGATAAAAATCAGAATATAACGTAAGATCTAATACCACTAAAGAGCAAGGTTAAATCAGCGAAATTAGTGTTAGATACATAGCTAACTAGTATCACATCTTACCCTTCTATTCCCACAAGTTTTTGTTGCTTATCCTCTCATTTTCTACCCCATTTAGAACCTTTGAGCTTGCTGTCCGGAAATTGAAAGATCGCTGTCCAGGTTTTGCATCCAAGCTTCTGGTCGAAATTTAGCCATTCCAGAAACTTCAAAACCTTGTAGAGGGCAACCACCACTTCAATTTGCCAAGCTCATTAGTTCCCAAAACCCAATTTAAACGATAACACTATTTTTGAAGAAAGGAGAGGAAAACAATTTCTAAAACTCAAATTAGAGTAAGGTGAGAGGAGAAAGCTAAGATAGGTAAGGAGTAAAATCTGAGAATCCCTTAAGCTTTCATAAATCATTTGATACTTTGAAAATAATATTTTCCAAAATATCCTAAAGACGACCAAGCTTGGGTTACTACGGTCAGTATGGCTCTGATACCAAACTCTGTGAGACCCAGGCTTATCGGGCTTGTAATGCTTAACCATCCATTGGTCCTAGCATCACAAATCAGATAACCCGAGACTCGAGACATGTATACTTCCCAGAAATGCAGTATACACACCTCTTTACAAAATTCATGCATCAATTCCATTCATTCACATAGAACCGAAGCAAAGCAACAAACCAGAAGATAACATAAATAAAGGATAGTTATTACAAAGAGAGGCCGAAGTGCCAAATGACATATACATATAGAAATTGAACAGCGGAAGCAAAAGTGCCATAAGATGGCCATAAACCAAAAGACCCAATCAGTGTGCCTTTAACCCACAAGGCAACCGACCGGACTGCCAAGCTAGTCGTCGAATCCACAGCATATTTCACAAAAGTGAGGCCCTAGGGGCTCACCTTCCTCCTCTGAAACAAATAGTTAAGCAAAGCAAATGAGTACAAAAATTATACTCCGCAAGACTTACGTGTAGAGTAACAGACCTATACATATGCTACATGCAAGCTTATTTAAGTGGAGGCTGTATGTTTCATTTTCAGCACAAAGCAATTTTTATTTGCAATAATGTGGTACATTTAAAAGCAAGTTAACAAATCTTTTTTTAAAGTTCAAATAATCGTAAATGACAACAATATAACAGTAGATAGACAACAACAACCTGGAAGTGACTAAACCATTAGTCACCACACAATAGCATGAATTACCCATTCATACCACCCATGTCAAATTTTAATTTAAAAGGTTGCAGTCTAACTCTTGCAAAACCTAACCAAGCGTGTCCATAACCTAGGACGAGGCTATTCCAATAGTTTTATACCCTGCAGGGGTGTACCAATGTACCCACACGCCAGATCGCCTTTTTGCCAAGCTATTAAGAACACTTCCTTAGGTATGCCGGCACGGCTAAGTCCTACGAGACATTTCTAATATTGTGTATTAACCACGAGCCGCCCGTATGGATAGAAACCCATACGTTGTGTCGGAGTCATTGTAAAGCCTCGGTCAACTACCCGTCTCAGGTAAAGCCTTGGACAACTACAATGCCCCTCGAGGTGGAGAGCCTACCCGGAATCTCCACCACCGCACACCCAACACAATAACACATATCATGTTTCACACAACACACACAACCCCCTCCTGCGACTCGGAGATAACACACACCAAAGTACTTAGTCAAGAGAGGTCCCATATCCCTCTCGCGTGGTTAGCACGCAAAAATGCTTGGAGAGTGTGACACAAGATGTTCGGTCCTTGTTGACTTAGGCAAGACAACCACAAACCCAATAACCCACCATCCAACCACTTGCCCAAGTCTAAAACAATATTTTATTTTCAGATTTTGACTTTACAAAATAACAAAGCACAAGTTCTAGACATAATGGAATGATAATTAGATATGTGATCAAGATCATCGACTAAAATCGATGATCGCCCATTGCTACCGAAACTAAGCATTCTAAGCAATTTCAATTCATACTCTACTAAATGACAAGAGCTCATCCATCGAACTCAAATCATAGCAAATAACCTAGGCTCATGGTAGTAGAGGATAAATAATTCCTACAGATTATGCAACTATGGGATACTAACCATAATTTAACAACAAAATAGCAATGCGTACATACAAGTTGAAATCAATATATTAGACTTGAAAAATAATGGGATTAACATGATCAAACTGCTTGCCTGTTTGTTGTGGGTCAAGATGTTGCTGAGGATCAATTATATTGTCAACGTGCTCTTCGGATCCTAACGAGAATGCGAGAAACAACCGATAAGAACGAAGAAAATGCAAAGACCCAACAGTAAACTTTCTCCAAAAATTCTGAAATTTTTACAGTAGCAAGGTACTGATTTATAAAAAATTTACCAATAAGAACCAATTGATTTGGATTCTTAATACCAAAGATATGACCAAATCAATTTTGCTCAGCTTTTATAAATCAAAAATGCTACTAGTCATTAGCAAAATTTTCTGGAGCTATATTGAGGTTGGAAACATTTTTAGATTAAAGTTCAGTTGAAAACATAACCCACAAAATTTGAATCTCCCGAAAAGGAATTAAAATGAATTAGTTATGCATTTTACAAGTTATCATATTTTTCAGTTGATAAATAAATCCTTTCGGGAAAATAGCAGGACTTACGACTGGGTACAAGTCGTAGCAGAACTTACGACTGGACAATAGTCGTAGAAGGACTTACGACCAGGTAGTGGTCGTAGAATAATGGTCGAAGGAAAAACTCTTCGACAGGATCCAACGGTCCACGTGGATCCGAGCGCGTGGGCAGCCGAGAGACTCTACTCGTCAACCGTTGGATCTAGATCCAACGGGTCACAACCGAGACGCGCGACGAATTCAAATTTCAGCACGATCCCGAGCCGTAGATCTTAGGATCGACGGTCCACATCGACTCAAGTTCAAACCGTCTCCCTGTTTTCGTCCGGCAAACACGACGGGGAAGAACGGCTCGCCGCCGGCGGCTCCGGCTGCGGCGGTGCGAGCAAGTGCCCAAGATGGGTTCCAAACATCATTGCGCACCTAAAGGTACCAATGGATTTGGCTGCGGTGGTCCAAAACGCCGGTAAGCCGGAGAGAACCGAAGAGACCGCAAAGTGACGAAAATGAAAACGGCGAGGAGCTCAATTGCGGTTCAAGGGAGCAGTGCCGAGCCACTAGGGACTAAGAGGAGTTATCGAGCGCAAAGAATGCAGGAGAGCCAAAGCGCCGGCGAAGGAGAATGCGATTTGGTGAAATTGGGAATCAATTCAGTGAAGCCCGAGCAAATTGAACCGAATTGAGTGAGGTTAAGATTGAGAGGTAAAGGGAAGCGAGAGGAGCAAAGACAGAAGAAGAAAACCCTGCTTGCACGGCTCCCGAGACTTCAAAACCGACAATGGCGGTAGAAGGAGTCTCGAGGATCTGCGGCTCGGCTGGCTTGTGAGTGCTAGCTAGAGTTGCGGAGGTGCTAAAGGAAGCTAAGGGAGAAACAATGGAGCTTAAATAGCCGACGATGGCGAAACAGCGGCAATATCCCTTCGGGTCAACTGGCGATTTGAGTTGGAGAGCGGCGGGGCGGTTGGAGAGTGGGCGTCGAGGAGGAGCACGACGGGCATTTAATGCGCGCAGAGATAGCCGTTTAAAGGCGACCGTGGAGTGGACTGGACGCCGCGGCTTTTTTCCTCTGCGCACGCCATAGCTGCTGCTCACGCGTGCGCTGACGGAGGAAGGAGTCGACTCGTCGGTCGTCGGATTGAAATCGAACGGCTGAGTTAGATCGAGTGGATTAAAACGATCCCATCGTTCGGCTGGTCGAGGACCGTTCGATGCCGATCCAACGGCTCACGACCCGCACACCCGATCGACGACGCCGGTGCGATTAGTTGACTGGACCGAGTCCAGTGGCTCGAGCCCGAGTCCGGTTCGAACCCGAGGAACAGTGCAAACCAATTAGAATTTGAATCCTAAACATCCGATTTTTGAGGAATTATTTGAGGTAGCAAACAAACTCCAAAATTTACAAAATTTTAACTGGAGCTTGCTCACAGCAGGAGGAACCTCCCATAAAACTTTCAGAGATTTTCAGGCATTGAATTTTTCTTCAGAAATTCTAGAAGAGGGGAAATAGGGTTTGACCAAATTTGACTTGCCTCCAAAGATTATCAAATAATCTCTAAAAATCATGAGATAATTCAGAGGTGTTGCCAAGCCTCCCTAGAACTCAAGGAAAAAGGTTTCTCAGGGTTTGGCACAAGATCTATGACAAGGAGGTTTTTGATTGGAGTCAAATGAGGATTTGAATTTGATTTTCCACAATTCTTTTTAAAAGAATTACAAAAATGACCAAGGGCTTCAAGATGCAAGAAAAGTTTTAATTTCTTTGTATTTTCTTACATTTGAAACACAAATCCATATTTGGGATATTACACATGTCTTGTTGGATCTTGTGACTAGCTTTGCTCTAGTGATCCTCTTATGATTCTTGCCATGTCATATAGGTTGAATTGAGTCTTGAACTTATTTTGAGATGAAAATGAGATTTTTATCTTCTTAAGTCAAGCAAATGAACAATGAGATTTTCTGTGCAAAAAAACTGATCTCACAAATCCTTTCTCATGAGACGGCTTGCCATTGCACTAGGCATGAACTCAGGGGGAGTTTTGGATGGCCTAGACCACTCTTTTAAGCTTATCGCTTGAGATGATCGCGGCAAGGCTTGAGATCTAGCACAGCGAAAAAAAAATCCTTTTTAGGAAAATGCTCAAAATGCTAAGTGCTTGAGTTTTGCTTCAAAAGTGTACTCTTAATGCATAAAATGCCTCAGTTCTTGTTTTGAGTCTCTTTTTACTTATAGACATGGCTTGACTCATTGTTGGTTGCTTTTAGTGAAACTATGATATTGAGCAACCTTTCATGGTTTTAATTCTTTTAATCTCAGATTACTGCTATTTTGGTTTTAGCTTTGCAGTACATATTTTGCCATGATTGAATATAGTTTCTACACCTTATTTGGCTTGGTATAATTCTTGTACTGTCTACTTCGATAATGGTCATGACTCCTTTTGCTAAATTTCAAATAAAGTCATTTCATCTTCTTTAACTTTTCCCATGCATCTTGATGAATTCATTGTCAAAGGGAGAGAAGGATTGTGAAGAAAAATGTTGTTTTCTTGAGTTGGAGCTTTTGGTCTTATATAGAAGGTTTCATATAAAAGAACACATATAAAAAAAATGAATCTTTTGAAAATTTGTGATCATAGTGAGTTGAGTCTCTGGGTTTTATTGCCTTTTTCTGATTTTAATTGCAATTGAAGAAGACTCACAATGATCAAAGGTCAAATAGAACATTTTGTCTTTCATATGGACCTAAGTGAGATTTTTGGCTACTTTCTGGTATTTGAATCCTTTTGTGCTTTCATTGCCTTATCTCACTTGCTTATACTATCCTGAAGCCAGCTTGGTCGTTTTCTAGGCTTTTTCTTGCTTATGGACCAAGTTGTGCCTTTATGCGAAAACGGCGTTTTGTTTTACTTTTCAATTCAAAAAACCACATTTTCTTGAAAATTGCCAATGTGTTCATCAAGGGGGAGATTGTGGATATCGTGAGGATATGTGCACGATCTTAGAATGATGAGTCAATTGGCAATGGCTTTGTTGGTTTGCAAAATCACGCGTTTTCGGTTTTGCTTGATCTGTCGGACCACAGTGATGCGGCCGGTGGTGTGGGGCGGTCGACCGCGTGGAGAGGTTCGACCGGCCATGGTGGCCGGTCCGACCGATTTGTTGAAAAGTTGTTTTTGGAGTTAAGCCAAAAATAGGTTGTGTAGGCAAGTGAGGGGAGTCTCCTGGATGTGGTCACATCATTTTTGGAGCTCCCAGTCAAAAGTTCTATTACATTGAAATTTCGGAAGGTTTGAATTTCGAGTGAAAATTTGGCTAAGTCTTTTCGGGCGGTCCGACCGCCGTTGTGGGATCGGTCGGACCGGCCGTATGGGGCGGTCAGACCGCCGATCACTTGAAGCTTGGACTTCTTGGCATTGAGTTGATTTGATTGTGTTTATTGTATGAACTTCAATGCTTTATTGTTGCATATTGCATTGCGGAGCTAACGTGGGTCAAGTTGTGAAGAACTTGTTCCCGGAAACGGTTTGTTTGTCTATTCTTTGTGCGGTGGCTTGCGAGTCAACGGCGTCAGCGGTGAGGTGGATCGGGACTACGCTTGGAGGCCGAGGTCGAGCGATCATGGATGCCGGGTAAGGTCGTGTGACTCAAGCATGGTGCAGGATGAGCAAGATGGATCGAACGGGTGGTTCGGTGCAGCTGGTTGGATCAGGTGGTGCGGATGTCGGTGCGAGTCTCTGGGAGGTTCCGATGGGATTCGGACAGAAGAGACTTGACGACAGGATGAGAGCCGCTGATCAACCTACACGTGGTGAAGCAGGCGATTGCTTCAATAGTTATGTGTGTGTGGGTCCCATGTGTGAGTGGGTCCCAAAAGTGAAACCCTAGGCTTCTCCTATAAATAGAAAGGGGGAGATGTAAAACCCCTTGAAGCATTCACTTGGAATTTCCTTAGCCATTTCTAGGGTTAGGGTTTGGAGAGGAGAGGAGAGGGAGAGATTGTGGTTGCTCCTTGGTGAGCTCTTGTCCTCCTTGTTGGAGTGGCTTTGTAAGCATCTTGTGAGATCAATCAATCTTGTGATGCTTGCTTGAGAGATCTTTTGTCTTCTTTGTGTTCTTCTCTCTTTTGGATGAATTTGGTGCTTCCTTGATTCAAGTGGTTAAGCTTGGTCTCCTGACCTATTTTATCTTGCTTTGTTATATGGGAATACTCCTAGAATCATCTAGACCATCAACCCCCACATGCAAGTCTTGAATCAAAGATTTTAGTATTTCTAGGGTTTGTGCACTTTTTTGGTAAAACCTTAAGAGATCGATTCTACGCATTGGATCTGAAGGATCGTCGCTAGAAATAGGTTTCTAATATCCTTAGGGAAGTGTGCTCGAAATTTGGTCAAGTTTCATTGGTTGAATCAAAAGTTGGATCAAATTTAGTTTTAGATTTGGGCTTTGTTTTTCAGTACTGGACAAAATCGGTCTGACCGATTTCTATACGATGGTCCGACCCTTGACATTCGATCACCTTGATTGAAGGCGGTCGAACCGATTTCAAACCGGTCAGACCGCCCTTGGTAGCCGGTCAGACCGCCCTTGGTAGCCGGTCAGACCGCCTGTGCCCAGATCAGCCCATTGAGATTAAGTCTTCACTTTTCTGTCGTGTGGTTGTCGGGGTATCGAATTCAGCACAAGGCTTCCACTGTGCGCTTACTGATCGTCTTAGCTTTCATAGCTAAAGGAGTAAAGTTCGTGTTGAATTTGATTTAGGCGAGAAAGTTGAGAAAGCGCCTATTCACCCCCCCTAGTCGCCTTTGCGGTCCTACACTATGTTTATATATTACTAAGAATAGATCGCTACCTAATGCAAGTGATTTAATTATGCCTAGGAACATGGGAAAGGACGAAGGAGAGGCATGTGGAGTTATGGATCTGCATGAAAGGCATAATGGAGGTCACCATGTCACTTTGGATCTGAGTCAAGCAAAAGTTCGAGTTTAGATCGTTCTGGATTCGGATTCAGACTGCCTCGATAGTACTAAGTTTAAATGGGCGTAACTTCTTTACACGGACTCCGTTTGGGACGTTCTCAAACTTCATGGAAAGCTTATCAAGTCTACTTCTAACGGATCCAACTGCATCTTCAAATTGCATCCGAGCCGGTCACAAGCATTAAAATAGTCCTTATATATTTCTGAGCCCGAGTCAAAAGGGTATTTCTTGGACCCATGGGCCTTGTAAACCTAGGGGCGTGCGTCCACTTCCCTAGCCGCCACCCCTGGTCGTCTCCCCATATAGAAGCCGCCGCCTCCCTTTGCGAAAACTTGAATTTCGTTGAGTTTAGGTTTAGCTATTGTGCAAACTTCTGTTCTTCAGTTGTGTCGGATGACCACATGTCAAGACAGTCTTCGAGATCCCGCCTTTCTTTTTCAATACTGTCTACACTATAATCGTATTCGTAATATCTGATTGCCTATATCTTATTTTTGCTAGTTCTTCGATTGCTTATAGGTATTGAACTTCGTGTTCAGATTGATCGCAGTTTTAGCAAGATCAGTAACATCTCGTAGTTGGTTCAATGATTACTAAGACGTAAGCGTCATCATACGGTTGTAATCGAATCACGAGAGTCACTTCCACCAAAATCGATAGTTATCAATCTCATCGAAAGATCGGACACCTCGCCTGCATTATCGTGCGTACATATAATTACATATATATTTATGAATAAATATATATTATTATATTAAAGTCCGAATATGGGATGCTGAAATAGATATATACCGGCGTACTCCGAAACGAAATTACCAACTATGGATTGCCGCGCCTGGAACTCTTTTTCGATAGCATTATCCGTCATCGACCATTTGCCCATTTGCTAGAAAATCATCTGACACATCGCATATCTTATACGTTATTAAGAGGCACCTTCCACGATATGACGCGTTGCTCGCCGCACCTGTAACACTTTTGTGGCGGCAACAAGATGGTGGCGCTGCGGTGGGTGGAACGGCGGGGCCGGGCAGAAGCAAGGCCGGTGAGAAATATGTCCTAAAGATTATATCAAAATTTACATTAAGAATTGCTATAGTTGACTTTGAGTCAGCCAATTTTTTTTTGTCTCGGGCCAAAGAGAAATACGTCCTGCACGCCGCTGTCTACCGAGAGGAACATGTTCTTCACACGTCCCCTTCTCTGATAGTTGTCATTGAGATGGTTTCCGTAAGAACAAAAGCACACAAAACTAGAAGAACCAAACAGGGTTGATTTATTCGAAACCAAAGAATTTTGCTATAAGAACCGCCACTCCAGTATCCGACACCGCGCGCTTCAGTCATGGCGCTTCGATCTAGCCTCGGCGTGGTTCGATACTAACGATAATTCAAAATTCTACAACGTAAACCTAGAAGCCATGCAAGCAATAGATCATAAATTATCACCATAAGACATGCAGTGCAGTGTAAGAAGAGTTGGAGTAGCCTGATCTAACGAAGTGTGCATCGATAAAGTGGTCGTAGTCGATCGTCCCCTCGCCAAGGTTGTGGATCATCCTCAAGCGTATGACAACAGCAACCGCAGTAGCGCCTCTATAGTATCCACACGTCTGAGGAAGGAACACCGTACGCTAGTATGCTAGCACCAAGTCACACGGAAAGGCTCTCTCAAAAAGATGGCGGCTATGGTTTGGTGCAACTCACGTAAACTCGTATCGTATCTCTATCTCTACAGCCTCATGCATCTCTTTATATAGAGCTGGTGATAGATTCTATCCAAACACGTTTGTTCCAGCTCGTTAAATGTGTGTAGATGCATGTGTAATCGGATGTGACTCAGAAACTCCTTTCTGATCACGAGTCGTTAGCGGCTCCTAACAGGACACAATGATTTCCGAATAGACACGAATTATATCGGACGAAACTTGATGCAATATGATCCACGACCAGATCCCTATCACTAATGACCAGCTCGTATCTCTATACGACTAGCACATATTTGATCTCGACCAATTCGTAACTCCTTACAACAGGTTTCAACCACTTAGTGATCATGTTCGACCAATCTACGATCAGCTTGTATCTCTATCGACTAGTGCATATCATTCGAATGAAAGATCTGCTCATGTATTCTCCCTTTGCCTTACGATATCTGGTTGAACTTCAGGTAAGATATTATTGTTGGAAATATGCCCTAGAGGCAATCATAAAGATGGTTGTATTTCCTTATGTTCATGATATTGGATAATATGTTATAATGTTCCTTGAATGAATCTTCAGTTATATATCAACGAGTGTGACTTGTTGGTGAAACTCATTAACTTATATGATATCATTCTAAATGTATCCACAGTCGAATGTCATTGGTGGAACAACCATGACTCTCGACCAAACACATGTATTAATTGATGACCATGTTTCACCGGTCATAGATATAGGGATATCGAATCAATAATGTGAGCACATGTTAGAGAACATAGAGCTGGATAGACCCATCATTGAGATAGTATTGAGATTGTTATGAATCTATGTGTCATTAGTCGGTCTCAAGTAATGATGATGTATAATCCTTAGACCTGAGATCAGCATGGTTCCCTACATGTATAATAGCACTCTTAGGGGTTGTCAAACGCTACTCCGTAACTAGGTAGTTATAAAGGTAGCTTTCGGGTATGCTATGAAACATGCGGAGGGATGTGACTAGTCGGATATGGGATTTGTCCCTCCTAACTTAACTGGAGAGATATCTCTGGGCCACTCGTTGTGATCGGATAAAGAAAGTGCATGGCCATGCCACTAGTAGTCGAAGTGTCGACCACATGGAGTTATCCGACACCAGATCGAGAAAGTATTGAACAGTCCATGGATGACACAACATCTCACCTGGAGTTCAACCAGATATCATGAGGCAAAGGGAGAATACACGAGAAGGTCGCTTAGTTCGATCAGTCACGGACTAGTCGTGTGGAGATACGAACTGGTCGTAGACTGGTCGAACGTAATCACGGACTGGTCGTATAGAGATACGAACTAATCGTAAGTGATGAGGACCTGATCATAGATCATGTTACGTTAAGTTTCGTACAATATATTCTATGTGTACTTGGGAATCGTTATGTGCTGCTAGGTACCGCTGACGACTAGTGATCAGACAAGAGTTTAAGTCAACCAGATCCACAAGAACTGTAGGGTCGCACACTTAAAGGGGTGGGGATTTGATTTGGATGGTGATCCGAATTTGTATAGGATATGAGTTCCTAACGGGCCTCGAGTAAGAGACCCATCATGGATGCCTATATAAAGAGAGGCGGTGGCATAGGGTGAAAGACGGTTTTTTGGAAGAACTCACGAAACCCTAATAGCAACGCCATCCTCAACCACGTTGCTGGTGCTAGCACACCAACGTGCGGTGTGTGCCTGCATGCGTGTGGATACACGGGAGGTCTTCATTACGAAGCATCAACACTAGGGCGATCGCAACTCATGGCGATCACCGGGCGGGAGGAAAAGTTCGAGGCGAGTTCAACTACTCGGAGGAAGCGACGCGAGGTGAGCACGACTACTCGGAGGAGCGATCGCGGCGTGGACTACGACCGCATCTATTAGCTACATCGACTCTACTTCGCTACTGAGTCAGTAGCGTCTAGCTGATAAACTTCGTGATCTAGTACTTGCGGAGGTTCCTTGGTTGCGCGGTAAAATTTTTGTTTTGTGCTATCGTAGCCTACCTGTAACCCAACAATTATTTCATCCACGAACTGTTCATTACTTTTTCGATCAAGTATCAAATAACTTTATGTGGTCGAACACTTCGACCACTAGTGGCATGGTCGTGCACTTTCTATATCCGACCACATCGAGGGCCCTAGAGATATCTCTCCTATTTTGTTAGGAGGGATAAATCACATATCCTTCTAGTCACATTATTTCGCATGTTTCATAGCATACCTGAAAGCTACATTTATAACTACCCAGTAATGGAGCAGCGTTTGGCAACCCCGAAGTGTACTTTTATACATGTAGAAAACCATGTTGATCTCAGGTCGAAGGATTATACATCATCATTGCTTGAGACCAACTGATGACACATGAAATCATAACAATCTCAGTAGTGTCTCAAGGTGGGTCAATCCAACACCATGTTCTCAAACATATGTTCACATTATTGATTCGATATCTCTATATCTATGACCGGTGAAACATGTGATCAATCAATATATGTGTTGGTCTATAGGATCGCTGGTGTTCCGACCAGTGACATTCGACTAGGGATACATTTAGAACGACATCACCATAAGTTAAAAGAGCTTCACCAAGAAGTCGCATACTTGTTAAACTTTATAACTAATGATTCAGTTATAATTTATTCAAGGCACAGAATAACACTTATTCAATAACACATGTCGTAGGGGCGGCCCCACCAGCCCCAACGGCCAGGCAAAGGCATCGTCAAGTTCGCGGAGCCAGACCCCGAGGGGACACAAGGCCCAAAGCAGCAGGCCCTCCGGACCTCCTCTGACCAAGACCCGAAGTACCTCTGGAGGGTCCTCGGCGCCTCACGAAGCCCGGAGCAGCAGGCCCCCCGGGCCACCACCAGAGGAGACCCGAAACACACCCGGAGGGTCCTCAGCGCCTCGCAAAGCCTGGAGCAGCAGGTTCCCCTGGCCACCTCCGGAGGATAGCCGAAGCACCCCCAGCAACGGAGCACTCCGGGCACTGGTGGACCAGGTGCACCAGCCAGGTGGACCAAGCGTAGGAAGACCTACTGTGGACCAATACCTACATGTAGGGGGATGAAAAGCCTCTGCATCCCCTACGCGTACAGCATTCCCGTAGGGGTAGGATAGCAATGTAAACATATGGTTATAAATAGGGAGGCACCCCCCTCCATGTATGAAAAGGAGTTTTTTGGTTTTTTAGAAGCAATCAATCAATACATATCCACTAACTGATGATCCCCTTTCTAAGGATCCTTCGGCTCCCCCGAGAGTAGCGGAGGTCCCCTTTTCTCTTACTGTTTAGTCTTTGTTTGCTACGACAGTTGGCACTGTTCGTGGGGTTCAGCAAAAGTCAGGTGCAACTCCGAAGCAGCGTAATGGCACCACCTCGAAGAGTACCATTAAAGGTGTCCGCAACCAAAGCCGCGGAAGCAACAGCACCGCCTGGCATCCAGAGGGCCAAGCGCACTAGAACTTCGGTGGTAGCGGTGGCTGCCGCCATCGCCGCGAAGGAAGCGACAGACAACTCCGTGCGCAGAAATATCATCTGGGGCGAAGGGATACCCGGTATGCTCACGATGAACCAGCCAACAAGGGCAACAGGCGTAGCATGGGAGGCGCATGAGGCACTCCAGCAGGAATTAGCCAACCTCCGCCGGGAGATGCTTGATCTCTAGCAGTAGGGGGCAACCCCGGTAGGCCCGCGCAGCCCGAAGCCACTGGACCTGTCGAAAGGGGATCATCCATGCAGCTTCGGCACCGGTATTTTGGGGGATCCCAACTCCCCCTTGGCTGGGTCGAAGGCACACCGGCCTCAAGGCTTCAAGATGCTGAAGGTCACGCCCTTCGAGGGATACTCCTACCCCTCGGAGTTTTTACGCGTTCTGAAGCGCCCATCGAAGTTATTGGGGAGGTGACATCACAAAGGCGAAAAGCATCACCCTGGCCCTAAAAGGAGTGGCGTTAACCTGGTTCTTCACCATTCCACCTCGCTCCGTGTATGCATGGGAGCAATTACGGGACCTGGTGCGGAACAACTTCCAAGGGAACTACGCCGAGCAAAAAGATACCGGGCACCTCTTCGAAACCAAATAGGCCTGGTGAGTCCCTTGCAGTTTCTTGAGAGATTTCTTTGAGGTGAAGTGCCAAGTAAAGGGGTCAATGAAACAATCATCATAAATGCCGCGACTTGTGGACTCGGAAAGGCTCCTGCGAAAGATTGGCTCGCAAGCCCATACGCTCTGAGCGGATCTCTTCGACAAAATGGAGAATGCATACAGCGGAGGAAGATAGCACTCGGCGAGCGGGACTCCTAGACCACAGCACCCCTGAGGCGAAGCCAGGTGTGCCGCCCGCAAAAGAGACCGCGTCAACTGCAGCAGGAGCGACGGCAAAACCACTCACCAATGAGTACCACCATAGAGGCGAAGCATCTACCACGTGAAGAGCGCAACAAAACCCCCGAGTGGCGCGCATGGCTGCATGAGCCGAGGATCACGGGATAACCGAAGCAGAACCGGAGGCATCCCGCTCTTCTGCAACTTGCATGGCGAGGGATCCCACACTACCCAGGAGTGTCGTACCACTCGGACCAGCACTAGGGGAACCTCATTATTCTACGATCTGCATGGAGAAGGGTCCCACACAACCCATCGATGCCGCACAATATCCACCATGCAGGATTATATGAACGAAGCCCGACAGCCGTGAGGCGAAGACAAGAGGGCCGAACAGCGGTTTCCGCCCTCCACTAAGGCCCACCTCGTGGGGCGAACAATCGTCGTCGGGCATGTCATCGAAGGCAACGATGCGCATATGCTGCGGATCCGCCATGTCGCATCATACCCGACATCTAGCCCACCTCGCTTCTGGCGAGATTTCCATTACCATTGGCCCGGAGGGCGCTTTGTGGTGTGTACTTCCCTCACCAAGATCCCTCGTCGTCTCGGCCAACATCGCGAACCGATGTTTGGCGTGTCCTCGTGAGCGGAGGAAGCTCGCATACTTGTTGTTTGCGAGGCCTTCGAGAAGGCGATGATCCCTAAGGCGCCTATCACCCCGGGATACCCTTGATAGGCTTGGGGCAAGCCGGTGGCGGCCCTTGGCCAAATCAACCTACCGTCACCTTCGGTGGCGACTTCGCCTCCCGCACTGAGATCGTCACCTTCGATGTCGTCCAGATGCCTCATCAGTATAACGCCATCCTTGGACGAGCCACGCTGAACTCCTTTAGCGCAGTGGCGCATCACAACTACCTCAGCATGAAGCTTCCCACCCCTGAAGGAATAGTTACGGTGTGGGGTGACCAAGATCTAGCAAGACAAAGGGAGACGGAAGCGCTATCACCGGCTCGGCGAGTCCACGTGGTCAGAGCGGCGGTAGCTCCAATCGGCGGCGCCACAACAAGGTGGGTGCGAAAAGCAAAACCCGAGGGCCAACTCCTAAAAATCCCCTCCTCGGCAATTACCGGAGAAACGGTGGCCTTGAACCGACCTCTTAACTGCCACACGCGACATAATTTTCCAAGTACTCCGTAGTAATGCCGACGTCTTCACGTGGAGCCCTGAGGGTATTCCTAGGGTCCCACGGGACACCATCGAGCATCGCCTGGCATTACGGAGCGACGCCACACCCAAGAAGCAAAAGTTGCGACGAATGTCGGTGGAATGTCTCGAAGCGGCAAATAAAGAGATCACAAAGCTCCTGAAAGCTGGAGTCATCCGAGAGATTAAACACTCCGAATGGCTGGCCAACCCTGTCCTTATTCAGAAAAGCAATGGCAGCTGGCGGATGTGCGTCGACTTCACTGATCTCAACAAAGCATCACCGAATGACAATTTCCCCTTGCCCTGCATTGACCAGCTTGTGGATGCCTCGTCGGGTTGTGAACTAATGAGCTTCCTTGACGCCTACTCCAGTTATCATCAAATATTCATAGCAAAGGAAGATGAGCTCAAAACAGCGTTTATCACACCCATCGGTACCTACTGTTACAACCGCATGCCCTTCTGACTGAAAAATGCGGGTGCGACATTCACCCGCCTCATCACAAAAATTTTGGCCAACCACTCGACGTAGTAATGTTGAAGCCTCGTTGATGGCATAGTGGTCAGCAGCTCCATGCCGCACACTCTGAGACTTGCAAGAAACATTCAAAGCAACCTTTAGGCGCAAGGCATCAAGCTCAACCCAAACAAGTGCGCCTTCGGCGTTAAGGGAGGAAAGCTTCTTGTTTTTCTCATCTCTGAAAGGGGCATCGAGGTGAACCCAGAGAAGATAAAGGCCATACAGAGATGACACCACCCGAACCGCTCACGAGTGCGAAGTTAACGAGCCATCTAGCGGCTATCGTGAGGTTTCATCTCCGCTTAGCGAGCGGGCATTGCCTTTCTTGAGCGATTTGGGGAGCGGAGCCGTTCAAATGGACGAAGAGTGTTAAGCAACATTTATCCAACTCAAGCGATTACATGACCCAATTACCAAGCTTAGCAAGCCCGGACCGAGGCGCGAGCCTCCTGCTATACCTCACGGCCTCTTCCTCCACCGTCAGAGCAGTCCTTGTCCAAGAAGACAAAGTGCAACGCCCGGTGTACTACGTCTCAGAGGCCCTCCAGGGCGAGTGCAGTACACGAGTTTGAAAATTTGGCATCGCCCTACACATGGCCTCGCAAGCTCGGACACTATTTCTTGGTGCATGCTATCATAATCCCGGCGTCGTACCACCGGCTCTCATGTTCACGAAGCGAGGCGCCTCGGACCACATAGGCAAGTGGGCGTGAGTCACAAGCCTTGGGCGACTTCATCGAGTGGGCGCCCTAGGCCGAGATCATCCACACGTCAAAATTGAAGCACGATGGGTGATATACACCGATGGATCATGGTGCACGACCGGGGTAGGCGCTGTAGCCATCCTGGCAACACCTGATGGTCGCCGGATCTCTTACGCAACACGACTAGAGTTCCCAACAGCCAACAATGCCTACGAGTACGAGGCATTGCTTCTCGGCTTGCGAAGGGCAAGGGAGTTAGGCACAAAACGCATACTGATTAAGAGCGACTCCCGCCTTGTCACAGGACACTTTGATAAGACATTTACAACCAGGGATCCGGAGTTGGCACGGTACTTGGTAGCGGTTCGGGCCGAAGCAAAGCACTTTCACGGCATCACTATGCAGAACATCCCACGAGCCGACAACGGCGCGGCGGATAAACCGGCTAAGATGGCGGCTTAAGCGAACACAGATCCACCGGACGTCATGTACCAAGTAATACCCAAGCCGTCCGTCACCCAGGAAGCATTAGGGGCTGCCAGGCAGCCCAGAGTACTGGCTCGCAAGGTTCTCTAGATAAATAGCGCGGATTGGTGAGACGTCATCCGCAAATACTTACACGGACACGAGCTAGACAATGCAGTCGAAGCCAACCGCTCAAAGCATCGAGCGCGCAACTACCACATCATCTACGGCCAGTTGGACAAAGGAGGCGTTTGCGCCCCTTTGTTGCGATGCATCTCCGAGTAGAAGGCCAATCTTTGCTAAAAGAAATACATGAAGGCCTCTGCGGGGCACACCAGGTTCTCCGAGGCCTCGTCTCAAAAACCTTCAGGCAAGGCTTCTATTGGCCTACAACGCTGCGTGACGCACATGACCTAGTGCAGCATTGCCAAGGCTGCCAATGGGCAAGTCACAACAGCAAAGCGCCCGCAGTACCACTGCAGCCATTTGCACCGGTGTGGCCCTTCGTCTGATGGGGACTTGACATTATTGGGCCATTCCCAACGGCCAAGAGCATCCTTTGCCCGCCATTCGCCGCCATCGAGTACATCTCTAGATGGGTGGAGCCTGAGCCGGTGGCAAAAATAACGACGGTAGCGACGCAGTGCTTCGTATGGAAAAACATTGTATGTCGGTATGGCGTACCCCGTGATACCGTCACCGACAATGGCACCTAATTCGACTCCAGGGTGTTTCGAACGTTTTTTCAAAACATCAGCATCACATTATGTTTTGCATCGGTTGGTTACCCAAAATCGAATGGAGCAGTCAAGAGGGTAAATGGTAATTTACTATCGGGGCTAACCAAACACCTTGTAGGTCTACCGAAGGGACTGTGGCTAGCGGAGCTTGAAAAAGCTCTGTGGGCAATTCGCACCTCGCCCACGAGAGCCACGGGCTTCTCCCCATTCAAACTATTATTCGGAGATGAAGCAATGATTCCAGCCGAATTCCAAGCGAAGTCCCTTCGGACAATGCATAGTGCAAGTCCAGAAGATCGAAGCACATCATTGGACCTCCTGGAAGAATATCGAGTCCAGACCATCTCCACGATGACGAAATATGTCGAAGGGGTAGCCAAAGTATACAACAGGAAACTACGCGGCCGCAACCTTGCTCCTGGTGATATGGTGCTCAAATGTGCGGCCAACACCAAGGCTATAGGAAAACTATAATCCAAGTGGGAAAGCCCCTACATCATCATCAGAAGCACAAGAGCAGGATCTTATTACATCGCAACACCAGAAGGGCAATTGCTGGATCATACGTGGAACGCAAAGAGCCTCATAAATACTATCCATAGGAGACACCCTGCAGCGACTGGAAAATGACTACGCACTCAATTGGTGGGAGTGTATTAACCTTGTAATGTTTAGCATGTACAATAAGTGAATAAACAAGTCACCACACGTGGCCATGAGTCCCGGTGCACACTAACTCACCCTCATAGGTGTGAAGTGTATAAATAAGCCACCGCGCATGGCCATGAGCCCCGGTGCACACTTACTAACCCTCGTAGGTGTGAAGTGTATAAACAAGCCACCGCGCATAGCCATGAGCCCCGGTGCACACTAACTCACCTCGCGGTGTGAAGTGTATAAACAAGCAACGATGCATGGCCATGAGCCCAGTGCATACTAACTCATCCTCGCAGGTGTGAAGTATATAAACAAGCTACCGCGCATGGCCATGAGCACCGGTGCACACTAACTCACCCTCGCAGGTGTGAAGTGTATAAAAAAAGCCATCATGCATGGCCATGAGCCCCGATGCATACTAACCCTCGTAGGTGTGAAGTGTATAAACAAGCCACCGTGCAGGACCATGAGCCCAGGTGCACACTAACCTGCGCAGTCTTGGCCGCCTACGCTCGTTCGCGAGCTTCACATGCGCCAGCGAATTAGACAGCGAGGCTCCTCGGAGCCCTATTTATAAATGTGCGGGGGCAGCGCGAGCCGCCTACCCTCGTAGTGCAGAGCCGCATGCGCCGCGAATACACAGCGAAGGCTCCCTCGGAGCCCTATTTAAAATGATATAGGGGACGGCGCAGGTTTCGCCTACCCCTCGTAGCGCAGGCTTCGCATGCGCTTCGCAAATTACACAAGCAAGGGCTCCCTCGAGGCCCTATTTAAAAAGATACAGGGGACGGCGTAGGCTTCGCCTACCCTTCGTAGCACAGGCTTCGCATGCGCTTCGCGAATTACACAAGCGAGGGCTCCCTCAGAGCCCTATTTAAAAAGATACAAGGAATGACGCAGACTTGGCCTACCCCTCGTAGCGTAAGCTTCGCATGCGCTTCGTGAATTACACAAGCGAGGGCTCCCTTGGAGCCCTATTTAAAAAGATACAAGGGACGGTCCAAGCTTTACCTACCCCTCGTAGCGCAGTCTTTGTATAACCCTCGCGAGCTATAAAAGCTGCAAATATGAGCACAGAGCGTCACACATGACCGACCCAAAAAATAGGTACAACAGCAAATCACAGTACGTAATGCGAGAAAACTTCACCAAGCAATATTACATATTACACGCTATACGCAAGGCTCGAACGCTACAATAAAAATACAAGGCAATACATCGTTGCCCCACGAAATTAGGGCACAAAGACATACTCCCTACTGGCAGCCCATGCGAGCAGTTCCTCATTGGAAGCCCCGGACGCGATGAAGCATTTGTGCAAGTCCTCCGCCCACGTGAACAGTTCCTCGTTGGAGGCGCCAGAGCGGACGAGGTGCTCGTACTCTACCTCTGCCTCGCACCGAGATCCGGAAGACTCCCTGCATCACTCACGACCAGCTCTTCTGGGGCTAAAATGACCCCTTGCTTCTCCTAGAAGGCGCGAATCTCCTTGCGCGCTTGCGCGCGCTTGCGTTTTGATGAAACTCCTCCATAGACCCCTGCGGGTTCGCGAACTTCCAACGCTGCCATTTCGCGCCATGGTGCACACCCCCGCGGTAGCACACCTCCAGAGGCCACTTACACAAAAGAGTTTGATCATACTTTGTACAGTGGGAGGGGACAGTCATTTTTATATTTCCACCTTCTAAGGGTCGGAGACCTCGGCGAGCTGCACAACCAAATCGCACTAGTCGAGCCTGGCCAAATCAACAACTTAGAACTATAAAAATAGTGCGAGATGATGCCATAAATGATTTTTTCTTTTCATTAAAATTTGACAGCGTTACAGAAAAGACCAGATCCTCCGCATGCCACCGTTCGGCCCCAAGCCGAGTTGGGGCAAAAAATCACAATAAAATCCAAGGCTATGCCTCAAATTGCTGGAGAAGGGCGGAGGGTCACACCTTGTTATCGGTCGTGGCCCCGCCCCAAAGACCTTCGATGGCATCCTTGCTTCCCTTCGTCTTGTGCTCCAAAACCCTCGCAAGGAAGTCATTGCCGTGTCACGACCATGTGGCATCGAACACTGGCGGCGTTGCTTGCCTTCCGCAGCGGGACTATCCGGCGATCAACGGCGACGACGCAGCGAGCAAGTTATGCATCTTGAGGTCTCCACGTGCTTGTAGTGGCCTTTTGCGGCGACACGAAGGCGCCGTCTAAGCGCGCCTTCGCGATGGTGGCCGTGGTTCGTCACGGCGAGCAAGTAGATCTCACTGTGAAGGACCGAAATGGCAACAGAGGGGGGGTGAATGGTGCCTAAAAATTAATACTCCCCTTTCTTGTATTTAAACAAGCCTACAAAGATCTCGGAGATCTCTGAAAGTAAATGAAGCAAGATCAAATAACAAAAACAAGCCTTGAGAACATTCTTACCGAATCGGAAGCTCGGCAAGAAGGTGCGGAAGTTAAAACGCGTAGTTCATTGTGTATGGCGCGGAAGTTCCGCTATGATACTTCGTTGTGTAAAATCGGAAGCTCCGATTATCGACTCGATCAAGAACGAGCGCTCGGTTTTTGCCCAAAAATCCAAACTACTTTTGATCTGTTGTTCTTCTCTGGTCAAGTTTCACAGGACATAATCCTAAACAACATCTTGACCATATTGAGAAGAAGTTGCTAGCAAAGATTCAATAATCAAAGCAAAATCGGGTTTCTTGAAGAAGGGGCAAGAAAGACCAAAACCCACAATAGACACGATTCTCAAATTCTTAGCTTATGAAACTTTGATGATAGATTAGCAATATCAAAACGACTCTAGATATCAAGTTTCACGCTATTTCATAAGACGAATTAAAAGATACATCAAAACCCTAGCTATTCAAGAGAGAGAGAGAAGGAAGAGGACATAAACAAGTAATCAAAACTCAGAGTTTCATTGATAGAAATCAAACGTTTACAGATGGAAACACAGAGGAATGATTACAAGAGATTTCAGTTCATACTCTCCAACTCAACAAACTCTCAAAAAGCAAAACAAAGCCTTTTGGTGGAGCTAACCCTAATTTCCTCTCTTAAGGTCTAACCCTAGCACCAGGGGTTCATGTCTATTTATAGCCCTTGGCTAATGGGCCTCAACCCATTAAGCCCGCTACACTGAACGGAACCGCCTCCACTTGTCTTTGCTGCGAAAAGACCGTTTAGCCCCTTGCGCACCTTTGGAAGCCTCCGTCTTCCTTCTTGTGCACGACTCGCAACCGCTTCAAGATTCACGCCGTCTTGACACATCCAGACCGTTCGACCTCAACGCCTCCTGCATCTAGTCCGGTCACGTGTCGCCACGATTCCATCTCGATGCCTGCGATCAACACAAACAAAAACACATCACATAGCATTGCACAATATCATAGCATCAACATTTGTATAAGACTCAAACTCATACAAAAACAAAATCACAATTTATCCTTCTCTGCACAGTTCTGGACACAATCGGAAGTTCCGCACTTACCACAGCGGAAGTTCCGATTTCCGGAACGACCGCACTTGTCAGGAATATCGGAAGTTCCGCGCTTAACATTGCGGAACTTCCGATCTTCGGAACATCCGATTTTCCAGATATTCAATTCCGATTAACATTTCAGAGAACACTCAACGTCAGTATTTTCGGACACTCCGCTACCCTAGGTGCGGAAGTTCCGATTACCACAACCGAACTCAATTCCCAGGTTTTTCGGAAGTTCCTATTTCCAACACCGGTAGTTCCGATTATCGGAACTTTCGCGCCATACAAGGCGGTAGTTCCGATTATCCTGTTTCAGCACAGAAACAGTCCAAACCGAAAAACTCGACTCTCAACCTATTCAACACGATGTCAAATACTCATCACTCAGAATGGAGGACCTCTCACATGGTCTCTCACACTAGCACGCCAAAGCCAGTCAAGCGTCTGGTCAAGCTGCGTGACGGTGTGCCTCTGAAGCGGAGGCACGACTCCCAGCTCAGTCACTGTGTTATCCAACAGTTCCATCGCATCCCAAGTGACATGACAAACTGTATCAAAAAGCTGCCACTACGCCTCGATCTCTAATTCGAGATCCCGTTGGACGGCTCTGAGTGTTTGCACCTCTTCCCGAAGTTTGTGCCGCTCAGCCTCAAGCTCCGCAACACGCCTCTGTAGCTCTACCGCTTTTTCAAAGAGGCCATCGTGCTTGGAGCGTAGCGACACGTTTCGTGCAAGCTCCTAGTTGATCCGCTCTTGGATCTCCGCGTAATCGCGGTCGATATCCCCCTCGAGGGCGCGTGACAGCATTAGCGTCTACACAGCAAGCTCACCTCGATTAAAAAATAAAGAATATATATATATAAAAACAAAAATCACCTTCGCAGCATTCGCCTCCATCAAGCGAAGCATCCGCTGTATAGACCATTTCTCAAAGAGTCTCTCTAGTACCAGCGTCACCGTTGCCGGAGCCAATCTTCGACCCTGCAACGCCAGCATCACCGTTACTAGTGCCTTCGTCACCCGCGGTTGAAAGGCATAGGTTAGCGCTACGCCGGTAACTGAAGGAAGGTAGTACAAACTCACCAATAGTAGCCGCGGTAGCAGGGGCTTGCCCTATAAGAGTATCAGTTGAGCACCGGCCATACACATCTGAAGGTGTCCCAACTTATGACTCCTCAAGGGCCAAGCTCGCAACCTTAAAGGAGCTTGCAGCCCTCGCAGAGGATCCTGCGGTGACCCGAGACCAGGAAGACCCACCGAGCACCCTTGCTCCACCCGCCCCCGGGACCGCGGGTTGTCTTCGCCTCGGGCAGCGATTCCAACTGGCGCATTCCGACTTGTCGGGAACCGAGGGGCCGCCCCACTGAAGGGCCACCGCATCAATAGGCCCTGCAACATTCAGCTCCTCCAGCACACGACCCTTCTTCCATTTCCCCTCATTGGGTTCGGGCCGCTCCGCCAAACGAGCTCGGTCCACATACGCCTGGTTCGGGCGAGGCTCGCGAACCACAAGTCCTCGTTTCGTGTGCTCCACCCCCGGTGTAGGGCCCCAAAAGTTGCTCTACAACTCGCGCGCATTGTCGATTGGCATGCGCTCGCCGCCCTAAGCATAGTTTGTTAGTGACTCGAGGGCATATTGAGGTTTTAGGTTACAAAATAAACACATACCATCCTCCCTGCTAGGCAGATCAAAGGACGGAACGCCATCCCTCGCGGCACCGAGTTTAACGTCCCACCCACACGCAAGCGGCCACAGCCGAAGCGTGCAAAACTCCCCCACAAGATCCCGATTGGAGAGCCTTCGCATCACGCTTAGCAGCAGTGCCTCCTCCCGAGATGTCAACTCGATCTTGGTGACGGGGCGTCTTGAATCGGAACCCTAGCGGATTGCAGACCTTCGACCGATGGAGAAGTGTGGTAGAACCACCTTCGCGTCCAGTCCATCTCCCATTTGTTGCGAGACGCGGGCGCAGGTAGGTACCGAAGGCAACGAGCATTCAGCTGAAAGTTAACACTCCCGAAGTTAGGTGTCTCTCTAGTATCCATCTTTTCTTGACTATAGCGCCCATCATGAACATATGCGAATAAGCGCCTTTCTCCGCTCACCCCCGGATCGCATAACCAACGAAGACACCCAGTTCACGATGGAATTTGGCGTCAAGCGCACCAACTCCACTGTAAAGCGAAGCACGCATGCCACGGCTCCACGCACGGGAACTAGAGGCCAGCGTCAAATAATGCGACGAAAACCACCGCCTCATCCTCTCGGGGCTCCGGCACCTTCTCCGAACCAGACGCGCGCACCAGAGACAGGTTGGCAATTTTGCCATCTCCCCAAAGCAATCGCAGGACTAACGGGGTAACCAAAGAACGACCAAGCTCGTTTAAGAGAACCGACGACGCCCCACGATCTCGTGAACGCTTCGTCATCGTGCTGAACACGAGGAGATCAACGAAGAAAGGTGAGAAGGCAAAGGAGTGAAATTTCACAAAGTTGGTGAATAAAAAGAAGATGGCTGGAGCGTCCCCCATATATATAGCCACTCGGGCACCAAAAACGAAAGGGCATGAAAAATGAAGATACAAGAGCCATTCACAGAACGACACGTGTACCGCACTCACCTGAATGTTTCCGGCTCATTTAATGGAACCGTATCCCAACAAAGTCCGGCGGCACACAGGAGCCGAACTGACGCCACCACAAACGTTACACCTATTACTTTTTCCACAAGGCGTCCACGAGAAACAAAGCTTCGTCGGGCCGAAGGGGACGGTGTGCCTAGACCCTTCGGGAAGGACAACGCGGTTTCAACCTGAGCGAAGCAGGACCTCGACAGCGAGGAGCTTGTCGCAAGGGCAGCACCACTAGCCCCAACGGCCAGGCAAAGCCATCGTCTAGCTCGCAGGGCCAGACCCCGGGGTGACACAAGGCCCGAAGCAGTAGGCCCTCCGGGCCTCCTCTAACCAAGACCCGAAGTACCGGAGGTCCTCGGTCTCCTCAGCCCGGATCGTGAGCCCCGGGCGGCTCGGAGAGACTCGAAACACCCCCGGAGTGTCCTCGGCTCCTTGCGAAGTCCGGAGCAGCAGGCTCTCCGGGCCACCTCCGGTGGAGACCCGAAACACCCCAGAGGGTCCTCGGCTCTTCGCGAAGCCCGGAGCAGCAGGCCCCCCAGGCCACCTCCGGAGGAGACCCGAAGCACCCCCGGAGGGTCCTCGGCGCCTCGCGAAGCCCGGAGTAGTAGGCCCTCTGGGCCACCTCCAGAGGAGACCCGAAGCACCCCCTGCAACGGAGCACTCCGGGCGCTCGTGGACCAGGTGCACCAGCCAGGTGGACCAAGCGCAAGAAGACCTACCGTGGACCAAGACCACGTGTAGGGGGAGGAAAAGCCTCTACAGCCCCTACGCATACAACATTCCTGTAGGGATAGGATAGTAATGTAAACATAGGACTACAAATAGGAAGGCACCCCCTTGTAAAAAAGGAGATTTTTCGGTTTTTCAGAAACAATCAATCAATACATATCCACTAAGCTGATCCCCTTTCGAGGATCATTGGCTCCCCCGAGAGTAGCGGAGGTTTCCTTTTCCTTTACTGTTTAGTCTTTATTTGCTAAGACAATACGTAAATATAAATGTGACACAACTATCTTTATCACTGTATCTAGAGTATATCACCAACAGTACGAGACTGTCCACACCGAGTTTGAGGCCAACAAGAACAAGAGCCCCGATCGAGCACCTGGCCACCAATGAACAAAGTTTTTCTCTCTCTACTTGGCAGCCTTAATTCTCTGAGCGGGTAGGTGTTTCCATTCCTATTGATCATGCGCTGTTACGAAAGCAGGGACTTCCATGCTGAAATTGCGCAGGAGGCGGTTCAAAGCCTCCGAAACATGGTCTACAAGTCCTACGTTCAAACAAGATTTGTGGATAAATTTCTCCCCGGGTACTCGTCTTCTAGACAATTTCTCCGCAGGTCAGGAGGTTGGGAACTGGTCTACATGCCTTCCACAAGTGCCAACTGCCAAACGGTCCAATCGTATCATCCTGTCTTGGTCTTCGGTAGCCATTATTAGCTCATATATACAAAGGTACAAACAAAACAACTGTTATTTATAATATCTTTCTATATCACTTATAGAAAGCTTGTACAGTGAGTTATTATTTCACTTATCTTTATATATGATACAATCTTTTAACGTTTTCATGGTTTTAGGATTTTTCCTTCTTGGTTGATACATTTAACTTCAGGATCGTAGATAACACACATTTATCTCTCTTTATTCTGTTTTATCTTGGATAGTTTAAATTCTTTATAAACCCGTTATACAGACCTTAACTTTTACAATTCTGGGTTCCTCGTGGTCTCTCTGCAGATGCAGATCGCCCTGTGGCGCCAGTAATCTATCAGTTATATCAAAAGACTACTAGTCAACTATAGACGCCTTATCTCACTGCAACGAGTCAAACCGGTACAATTCCAGGCTACTACGCCACGCCTTGGACCTCTTTTTTTTTTTTCCCCCCCCTTATCCGTGGGCCACATCAAACCAATAGCCACCGGGCCAAGTCGCTCTCAAACATGCCATACAAATCAGGGGACATTGCATAACGCACACTGTGCACCTTGTAGACATCTTCCCTCTGTTTTATTCACTCAGTAACAGTCACGGCGGACACAAGCAAAGCTGCAGGACATGTCGCCGGTGAAGGTGTTCGGCTCGGCGGCGTTCACGAACGTGGCGCGGGTGCTGTTGTGCCTGGAGGAGGTCGGCGCCGAGTACGAGGTCGTCGACGTCGACTTCCATGTCAGGGAGCACAAGGGACCCGAGCACCTCGCCAGAAACGTAAGTAATGGGAACTCTACATGGTTGCTTAGTGGAATTAATGGGGTGCAATGTAACTTTGATTTGCTTTTCTCCAATCAGCCATTTGGACAGGTTCCGGCGTTCCAGGACGGAGATTTGATACTCTTCCGTGAGTTCATACTCGTGTTTCACAGATCTGATCGAGTTTCCCAAGAAACTCTTCTTATTTAAAAGTCAATTAAATAAACCTATAATTCTTCTATCTCATCAGAGTCCCGTGCGATATCGCGGTACGTGCTCCGCAAGCACAAGACGGCCGATGAAACCAACCTACTGAGGGAAGGCAACCTTGAAGAATCTGCGCTGGTCGACGTCTGGCTAGACGTGGAGGCGCTCCAGTACGACCCCGCCATGCACGCGGTGTTCGTCCAGCACCGTGTTGTCCCGACACTGGGAGGGACATCCGATCAGAAGATCATCGACGAGATCATCGAGAAGCTGAAGGAGGTGCTCGACGTGTACGAGGTCCAACTGTCCAGGCACAAGTACCTGGCGGGGGATTTCTTCAGCCTCGCGGATCTGAGCCATTTCCCTTACACGCACTACTTCATGGGGATGCCGTACGCGACGGTGTTCGATTCGTACCCTCGCGTGAAGGCATGGTGGGAGGGCCTGGTGTCCAGGCCAGCAGTCCGGAAGGTTGCTTCAATGATGGCCAAGGGATAGCTCCGATGGACGAAGCGTGAGTCTTCAAGGATTACGACTGTTGCTTACTACAGTAAATGAGTGCTTGTTTGTATGCATGGATTTCACCAGAGAACCAAACTAGTGTGATGTGCACTTTAGGCTGGATTGATATCGAATATAATACGATGAATGGTATCGAATATTTGAGAGGGTGTTGTCGGTCAAAGGTACGATAGAATTTCATGTGGAATTGGTTAATTCTACACGGCTATCATATCGTGGGCCAATGGTATTTAATTATACAATGGTCCACTTGAATACTTTTTGAAAGCAATAAGTGTGGTTAAGAAGAAATAGGTATTCAAATTTGAGTCGAAGAGGACTCGTGTAACATCCATTTCCTGTATTATTATTATTTTTCAATAAAATTTAGAAAAATTTTCTAAGATATTTTCCCTATCTCCTCCCGGCCTGGGTCCGCTCCCTTTATTTTTCTCCCGTACGGAACGACCCATCGTGCCCCTCCACTTTTCTTCCCGGCCCAGCCTGCCCGCTCTCCCTTCTTTCTCCGCGTCGTCCCCCTCTCTCTCTCTCTCTCTCTCTCTCTCTCTCTCTCTCTCTCGCGTGCGCGTCATCCTCTGCCGAGCGCCGCCTGCCACCTGGTTTTCCCGGCGCGGCCCTGCACCCGCACCTCCTGCGTGCTGCCTGCGACGCCCCCCTCCCCCGGTTCTTCGCTGCGTAGTGCATGCTTCCGCCCGGTCTCCCACTTCCGTGCCGTCCGAGCGTCTCATCACCCGCGCCGCCCGGTCCTCCCTCCTTCCCGAGGCCGCTCCCTCCTCACTCGCTCTCTCCCTCATTCACCCCCCGGCTATAAAGTCAAGCCGAGTGCCCTCTGCCTCGCCTCCCTCCTCCCCTCGCTATTTCCTCCCTCTTCCACTGTAAAATCCGAGCTCCGGTACTACCGCTCTCTTCACGTCGGTACTACCGCCCATTTTCCACTCCGGTACTTCCGCCGTCTGTATCCCCAGAACTACCGCGCCTTACACGCCGATACTACCGCTCCCATTTTTACCTGGTGCTTCCGCCCTCTTTCTCCCCGGAACTACCGATCTCTGGTATTACCGCGTTTTACACACTGGTACTACCGCTCGGTACACGCCGGAACTACCGGCCACATTCTTCGGTACTACCGCTCGTCCCCGAGACCGAGCGCAGCTCTGTGCCAAGGGCCACGTGTCAACATGAGATTAATTCTCTTTTATGATTTTTTGTTTAATTGAAAATTCTCTTGAAAGTTTCAAAAATCCATATCTTTTTCATTATAACTCCAGAAATTATGAAACTTATGCCCAAAAATTTGTAATTTCAAGGCCTGCATCTTGGTGCTAGTTTAGTTAATTTTGGAGTTCAATTATTATGGATTTTGTGTTTATTTGTTTTGTTTGCTTTCTTTTTATTTCCGGTGCGATCGTTCGAATAGAGTTCGAAGAAGCTAGAGGTTCCCACTTCGACCAAGCTTAAGACTTCCAAAACCCCCTAGGCTTTGACCTAAGCGAGTCAACACTTTGACCATGTTGAACCTACATTTTATGCAAATTATGTTCTTTTAAAATAGCAAACTGCATACTTTAATATTTATGCCAATGTATGTTAAATGGTCCTAAGGTAGTTAAATGCCAACTTGATTATTAAGTAATTATTATACCTTCTCCTTGATAGTTGAATTCCCTGATCCTTGTCACCCTAGTAATTATATGGTGACCTACTAGTTATAGTCTGTACTCAAGCGCTATGCTAGCCTTGCTCGAGTTCTGGGGTATTAACCACCCCAATCATCATCCTTTAAACTTAAAGATTATTTTGGGCAGTCATTGGGGTAAATGACTGAAATAGTTGAGTTAGTTTTTTTACTCTTCTCAAAAATCCTAAAAACTTGTTAATACCCCATCTGGGCGGATGGTATGTTGGAGGGTATGTGGTTGGGTACTAATGTAGCCCAGGATATGTTGGTATATGTTTGGTATGTGGTATGAACCGCCCAGATAACTTTAAGGACTTAATCCTGTGATGACATCCTATTGTAAAACAGTACAACCGCAAGTCTATAATGGTGTCGACCTGGCCAAATATTTTGTATCTGTCAATACGAGTTACACCAGGTAGATGACTCGCGACGCTGTAAGCCTTCGTGGCGAAGGGTCGGAGTGCACGACGAAGGTCGTCAAGAGGGCGCAAGGGGAGGGGGGTCTGGGGAAAGGGTTGATGCGGGTGTGAGAGCGTAACCCACCTCAGGTGAAACCTCGATGGGTGTAACAAATCTTGAGGATGCATTGTAAAGACCTTCTGGTAATCCCCCCTTGGTTCGTATGTCCAAGGAAACGTGTGATTATATTAAGTCGATTATCTCTTGTGGGTAAAGTGTACAATCTCTGCAGAGAAATAAACTGTTCGAATAGCCGTAACCAAGGTCACGGGCGGACATGAGAACTTACAAGAGTTAGTTCTTTTTATAAAACTTTGTGGGTGGGTTGAAAAATATGACGGGCTCATCTAGCCCGTGTGTCGGATTTTTCCTACGTAGACTTACCCAGTGCTGATAATAGGTGGATGTAACCATCAATAAAAATAAGCATGAGGTGGAAGTAACCTCCCCTAATATTAATATTGCACAGTTATTCTCTTTTAAGAAATCATGATTTAGTCAAAATGCTAAGTGATAGGACTTTCTATTATGTGTATTTATAAAGGTTGCTTTGCACAAACAAAAGAACCCGGGCCATCCTTGTTTAGCCTTGCATACTTATTATTGCATCTGTTGTGTTGGATCACGAGCACGGTAGTTGTGCTCACTCTCGCTCTTTCCCCAAACCCCAGATTCTGCTGATCAGTACGACTACGACTACTAGGAGGACCAAGGATTCAACGGTCAAGACCAAGGTGAGGAGTAGTTAGTTTCGTAGGCTAGGGCTCACCATAGTTTAGCTGGCTCTGCTCGTACTTGCGTACAACCAATATTCTCCAAGCCTTTGGTTAATATCGGTTGTACACAAAGCGCCAATTTCCAGCGTACACAGTTACAAAATGGTATCACAAACATATCACGCATTTCATTAATAGAGTATTTCAAAGTTGGATACAAACGGGCCCAAAGGCCAAATAATAAGTAAGTAAATAGCACAGCGGAAGTAAAGCAATAGTGGTAGGCCAGAACGATTCGCCACAGGCAATCGTCTGGGGGCGCAGCCTAAACGTCGGTGTCCTCACCGTCCTGGTAGAAGTCTTCTCTGAATAAAGATATTGAGAAGAGTGAGCACTCTGACGTAGCTGCATAAGTCACACCCAATATTGAATGGTAATGCATGCATAAAGTACTCAAGGGATAATGGCAGGGTTATTTGCATAAAATGGCATTTTGATTTTAAATAATCATATTAATTTCCAAGGCCATTTTTATATTTTACCTAAAATCGAATTTAGAAATGACAAAATTTCAATGTGGATAACCTCCATATTTGACTGGTGAAGGATACCCTCCTATGGCTAACCGCCCAATTTTTCCACAAGGATAAATCTTCTGAAACAAGCTATTTAAAACATTTTAAAACCAAAAACAAGTCTAACTCGGAGTGGCTTTGCTAGCATGTCCATAACCGCGGACGCGGCTATTCGAATAGATTTTTACTCTGCGGAGTTGGTACAACTTTACCCACAAGAGACAGTTTGCTTAACATGTCGGCCATTACACGCTTCAGAAGGCGTGCGACTAAGCAACTATCACAAGGTACATTACAATGTTCTACCCCAAAGTACTCATGCCGCTAAGGTTTCGCCTCCTTTGGACTAACCATCCTCAGGAGCCCCTCTTGCGCCAGTGGGATCATTGTCTAATCGACACCCACTCATACACATGGCACGAATATCTATGGAATATCCCAAATTATTAAGCCAGGTTCTGCCCACACAGACCAAGTGGTAGTACGATAAGGCGTAGCAAAATGCGCTCAAAGGCCGGTCCTCAATTGACTTGGGCGACTTTCAAATCAAACCATGGGCTTTAATCTAACAGATTAAACCGTGCATAAACTCGCACCCACCATTCCTCCGTTTCGCCCAAGTCCAAATCATTTTCATTTTGATTAAAACCATCTTTAATAAACCTCCATGGTAAGACAATACCATGGATTAAACTTTTAAATCAAATTGAACCGATTTGGCTAAATTCCCCTAAAACTCAAATCATGACCTAAGCATTTGCTAAGCATATATACTTTGTATAAATTTTATCTAAGGGTGACAAGGGAGTGACATCCAACATTCAAATTGGCCATACGAAAAGAATTGGTATAACTAAGCATTTAAAACGGGAAGTGAAATAATTGATTAAAACTATGCATGCAATAATTATTTAGAAACTGAAATGAATAACTTTAAAATATTAGGGTCAACATGGTCAAAGTGTAACTTGCCTTCGTTGAAGTCTTGAAATTCTAAATCTTCAGTAGGGTCCAAATCCCCGGAATCGTCGAAGTCTAAACGTGAAAATACAACAAATCAAAAGAAATTCAACTCTATTCAAAAAGATAAATAAAACCAAATCAAATCAAAATGAAATTATTTTATTTTATTTACCTAGATAATAATTTCCTAGAATTTTAGCAATTTGAATCACTCAATTTGGAGTTAAAATGCAAAAGATATGAATTTTACAAGTTTAATCCAAATTCTGAAATTTTCTGATTTAAATTTTTAAAGAAAAACATTTATTGCGCAATGCCGACGTCAGCCTTCCGATTTTCCGAAATTAAAATTAATTCCGACCGGTGGGCCCCACGTGTCATAGACTTGGTTTACTTGGACCCGGTTCACGAAATTTTGTTTGAAGTCTTGATTTGGTGGAGTTTGGTGCCACGTCGGATCCACGTTGGATCCGATGCTAAGGGTGGCGCCACGAGATCGCTGCGTGGCGAACCACGGTGGCGAGCCAGCCGGCGTGAGGATCGAAGGTCGCCCGGCGCTTCTGGCGCGGCTTGCGGCGCGGAGTGTCTGTCGAGAGAGGAGACGGCGAACGTGGTGCTCACCCGATCGACGCGGCGAGACGGAGGCGACCGGCGGTGAGGAAGAAGCGGCGCGTTGCCGTGTGGCGAGGTGGCGGCTCGGCGACTCTCTGGCGGCGAGTGCGCACCGGTTGCGCGATGATCCGCGATCACGAGTGGTGGTGGCGGCGAGGGCGCAGCCGCCACGGCGGCACAATCGAAGCTCAAGCCGGTCGTCGGCGGAAAATCTCCGATTCTGGCGAGCACACGGCGAGAGAGGGAGAAGTCGTGGCGGTGGGATGAGTGAGAAGAGGCGCCGGGGCTTCCTTTTATAGGGCCGAGGGTCCGGCGATCTTGGCGCGACATCGGGGCGTGGCGGCGGATTCTGGAGATCGTGGCGTCGACGCGAGAAGGGGGCAAGAGGTGGGGTTTCGTGCGGAGGTGGGCGCGGGTCGTCGCGACGCGCGGAGGAGCGGAGGCGGTTGGAGGCGGCGGTTGGCGAGCTCGGCGCCGCGTAATGGCGATCGTGGCGGTGGCCAGCGAGACGATGGCGGGGAAAAGCGGCGCGGTTGAAGCGCCGTCCGATTTTAATCGGACGGTTGAGTGATGGAGAAGGCGCGAGAGAGCGGGAGCCGGTAGATGACGATCGGACGGCCAGCACGCGCGGGAAAAGGGCCGGGCCGGCGAGAGGAATAGGAGCGGGCCGGCGGGGATTCGGCCCAAACACTGTTTTAGATTTTAAATTGATTTCTTAATTTATTTAATCCGGTTAATTCAAAAAGGGCTTAGAAAATAGCAAATAAATCCCAAAAATTCTAGAAAAATTGACAGAAGTCTCTAGAATTATTCTGGACTTAAATAAAATAGTTCCAACTTAAAGTTGTTAATATATTTTGGAAATAACTTTATTTTAGCTTTAAACCAACTAAAGAAAAGTTTTTAAAATTTTAGAACAACCACAAAATCAAATAAGTTTTAAATTTTAACCAAATTGAAAATTTTGGGCTGTTACAAACCTACCCCCCTTAAAGGGAATCTCGTCCCAGAGATTCAGACTTGGTCAGCAAAAAGGTGGGGATAATCGGCTTTCAGATCTTCTTCTCGCTCCCAGGTGGCTTCTTCTTCGGAGTGATTGCTCCACTGGACTTTGCATGAACGGATGATCTTGCTTCGGGTAATACGTTCTACCACATCGAAAATCTTGATCGGCTGTTCCACATAGGTGAGATCTTCCTGAAGATCGATGCTTTCAATCGGTGTTTCTTCAGTTGGCACTCTGAGACACTTCTTCAGTTGGGAAACATGAAAGACATTGTGAACGGCGGACAAGGATGCTGGTAGCTCGAGCTGATATGCCACTTCACCTCTTCTTGCCAAAATCTTGTAAGGTCCTACAAACCTGGGTGTGAGTTTTCCTTTTGTCTGGAATCTTCTTACTCCTCTAAGTGGGGTAACTCGGAGATAGACAAAATTTCCTACTTCAAATATCAACTCCCTCCGACGATTATCAACATAACTCTTCTGTCGGGTCTGTGCCACCTTTAGGCGTTCTTTTATTGTTTTAACTTTGCTTTCTGCTTCTTTGATCAACTCTGGTCCAAAGAATTGATGCTCTCCTACTTGATCCCAAAGGAGTGGAGTTCTGCTGTAACATCCTGATTTTCAAAATCGGGATGTTAATATTTAACTAGGCGATCTAATAAATATTTGGCAGTGTTTTAAAATTTTCCCGTGTTTAAGTAAAAGGATTGCTTCTAAAATCAAATTGAGATAATTAAAAGGTTGCATTTCCAAGTCAAATCAAATTTGTTTAAAAGCTGCATTAAAAAAATAATAACAATCATAACCAATATTTAATCAAATTGTTTGAGCGACTGCAATTAAATTAAATATTTTGTTTCTCGTTTCCTCATGCATTTCAAAAATCATGATGCATACATTAGTATCGCCGTTCTTGTTTTTCAATTCAACCGACCGCGGGCGAAACGACCGCGTGTCCCTTCTTCTGGTCATCTCTTCCAAATTCGACCGCTAACTCTGTCGTTTTCCCCTTCAAATCTCGGTATTAAACTTCAAAACCAAGCTATGCATGTCATACCACGCGATCGTCATCGCATACGAGCAATCCGTTTCTATAATTTGTTTTCGCATGCATAGCAGTTTGAGTGATTTCGCAAAATGGAGAATAGAATTAGCAGATGAAATACCTGCGTGTCCATTCTTTATTTTTTCAACTTCTCTCCTCGCAATCACAACCAAAAACTAAAAATCATGCAACGCATGTTATGTCATCGTGATCGTTGTCTCGAGGACATTCCATTTCTATAATCGGTTTACGCATGCAAGGTTGTTTGAGCGACGCAAAAGAAAAAGAGATGAAAAACTATACTGCTAATTATTTTCCACGCAAACAGTAAATTGAAAGATTTTTAGAGAGCAGCACACTATGGATAAATTTCTGAAATTTTTACCTGAGCATCTTCATTATGTCAGGAACCACCCGTAAAAATTTCGTAATTTTTGGAGTTATGAAACTATGTCTAAAAATTATCTAAACACCCACAGCTATTTCTGAAAAACACTGTTCATCCGATTTTCGTTTTTGTTTGAGCCGAATCACACAACCACTCTGCCATCTCTTCTGCCCAGCCGAAGCATCATGTCACCCTCCCTGCCATCTTACTTTCTTTTATCTCCCTGCCATCTTCTATTTCCAACCAAAGCAACTCATTGCTTTCCCATTTTGTTTCTTCCAGCCGAAAGCACCTACTGGATTTTCCCTTTCCTTGCTATTTCTTCTGTCTTCCGAAGACCATTTCTTCCCCACTCCACCAGAACACCACCAAGCACACAAGCCTTGCACAAGTTCATCACTTCTCTCCTTCCAATCACCCCCAAAAACCGAAAATCAGCCAATGCATGTTATACCATCGCTTTCCCCATCACCTAAGCTTTCCATCCATGCACTCGGATTTCACATGCGAGTTGGTTTGAAGGCTTTGCAAGAAGAGAGAAGGAGATGATGCACTGTAGCAGTGCTAATTGCTGGCAACATTTGCTTGATTTGGTAGTGCTAGCAGTAGCATTTGAGGCAGCCGGCGCTGGGAGCTTGGCCGGCAGTAGCAGTGCACCGGCCTGGCTTGCGGCAGCAGCTCCATGGCAGTGCAGCAAGCAAACTGCTAGCAGCAGCTTGTAGCAGCTCATGCAGTGGCCCGGCACAGCAGACTGCTCAGCATGGCTGGTGCTAGCTGCATGCAGTCGGCAGTGCAGCAGCAGTTGGCCAATGCCATGCGGTCGGCTTGTCGGTAGTGCAGCAATTAAGCTTGGCCGGAACTAGTAGCAGCGGCAGTGGAGTGGGCAGTTCGGCCGCTGGGGCAGCATGCAGCTCGGCTCAGTGCAGCGATGCATTGTTGGCAGCCAGCAGCAGCATCGGTAGCTCCATGCAGCAGACATGGTCGGCTAGCACATGGTGCGCAGCGGCTCCATGGCGAGCTAGCTGGAGCAGGAGGCCCAAGCGATGGTGTGGCCGAGCCCAGGCAAGCCGGCGACCGCGAGACGAGTTGCGGGCGCACGGCTGCTGCCTACCCTTGGCGGCGTGGAGGAGCCGTGCCTAGGCGGCGTGGCGGCCCGAGCAAGAAGAGGACGCGAAGACGACAGTGTGGAGTAGCCGACCGAGAGCGCGGCGTATGCATACGACGGCCATGCATGTGGCGGGGCGACGGCCTTAGCAAGGCGAGTCGGTGTCGGCGCGACGGTGTGGCGCATGCGGTGGCCCTAGGATGACGGACATGGACGAGGAGCGAGCGTGGACGCGGAATCGGCGGCGACTACGGTGGATATGGACGCAGAGTCGAGAAGACGTCGGCGATGTTTCGCGTCTCTACGGTCGCGTAAAATTCTTTAGTATCGAATCGTGTTTACGATATTAGTTGTGCATGTTGCATATTAGTCATGAGCATGGCATCTATTTTTACATATATATTTATAAAAATGATTTGATAGCTTAGGACCGGTATAATTCTCCGGTTGGGTTGTATTTGTGCGTAGGTGTAGTTATGTATCGATACATTGGTGGATGCGAATAATTAGATTATTGTGGCAAAATATGATTATTATTGATCGGTGGATGCTACATTAAATTTATGAGTTGATTATTTTGATCGGTCGATATTATGGTGAAGTCGTATGGAAGTTAGTGGTGACCGTTGGAGGATAAATTAATTGAAGGTTTCTTCTCACATTGAATTAGTAATTTTTGAAGATAGGGCGCATAAGGATTTTTATAATCTATTACTTGGTGGACGACGTATGTGTTGATGATTAACGATATGTCTTTTGTATATGTGTATTGTTGCTCGTTGGATATCGAATTATGCATATTGTTGGATTAATTGAATCGGATGATTTAATTGAGCATGAGCAAATTGATCGGATGTTCGAAGTAATAGCTACGAGAGTCATGTATGCTAGAATTAGGAGATGGTAGAATGGATTATTTGATTGGGGATAAATAATTGGATTGCCGTGTATGTAATAGTTAAGTCCTATGTGCCGAGTTGGTAGATTTATACCCTCAATTGGATTAGTAGATAAATGATTATTAGTTGATCGTAGTGGCACATATATGATTGGATTGGTGGAGGTCATTCAAGACTAAGTTCGATGGTATGAATATGAGAGATCGATTTGTGAGCTATTAAGTATTGGATGTGTATTTAAATTGTAAAGCTCATTAGGTGTCGGTTAGTTTATTAAACCTCGGTTGGTGGAAATTTTGAGTGTATACGAATATGAATTTCCTAGGTGAGACTAGTAGAGCTAGATAGCTAGTATTAGCTTAAATAATATATCGGAGAAGGATTGATGGATTTAGACATGATATTATGCCCACAAGTCGGTGGATTTCGTTCAATTATCGGATAGATGGTATGGTTGGAAGATTGTTAATCCGAACGTTGTGTGGTTAGATGGACGACTTTGGTTATGATAGAGGCGAGGTTACTTCGAGTTTACAAAGTATTTTTATGTGGTACAAATTTCAGAAAAGAATTACTTTTACAATACAAAATTCTTTTAACTTTGAAAATTCATAACTAATTCATTTGAACTCTAAATGAGTTGAACCAATTTATTTTGGTCATATAATTTTAACATATATTTATATATGTAATCATTTTCTTCACCACTGATCTACAAATTTTTGCTAAAAATTGGATTTCGGATGAACAGTAACCGAAGCCCATTTTTCAGCATTTTCCCAAAACCGATTTTCAAACTGTCATAACTTTCACATACGAAATCCAAATGAAATATTTCTTTCACCTAAATTCATCTAAAATCATAATCTAGCTACTGTGAAAATTTCATTCATTTTGAGAACTTTGAATTTTTGGCTTTTCTCGGTGTTCATTCGATATCACTATTTCTATAGAGTCCGAGTTGTCGAAATGAACAACTACGTAACCGAGAGTGAGCAAGTGAACTCCCAGAAAGGCAAGCATCCTTTGAAATTTCTTTTGCATCATATTGATCCCAGTTTTCTTACATTAGTATTTGAAATGCAATGATATTGCTCGCATGCTATTTTGGTATACCTTTATGTTTGAGTAGATTAGTTATATCCTATGCTTGATGGTTATCCCTGATATTTCACATACATATATGCTTAAGATAGGTTTGTGATGATATGATTGTTGTGTGTCTATTGCTTAGCCATTGCGGGTCTAGATGGTGATAGATCAATTGGCGGGACTAGCTCGTCAATTGTGGGAGACACATAACAACTCTTATTCCGTTATTAATTTTTGTCCAGATTGTTATATCTGGTTATTTTAGTTCAAAACTTGTTGTTGTTAAATGGTTTTGGGTCGGACAAGTGGTTGTAGTGTGGGTCTTTGTTATGCACGAGATTCGGGTTTGTGGTTGTCTTATGCGGACCATTAAGGACCGAGCCATGGACGTTATACTCCAAGTACCGAGCGTACTATCACATGCGGGATATGGGTACCGTCACGGTTAAGTAAGGGAATGTTTTATTGGGTAAGACCGCAGGCGGTGTGGGGACATAGAGGCCGTGAAATCCTATGTTCCTTTGGAACCCTGGTGTGATATATCTTGTGCTTAATGAGCACGATTACCTATGTTGTGGGATGCAATATACTAACTACCTCACACTCGCCACTCCAGTACAACATGTGTACCCGCTTAGCATTTGCTATATGCTTATGTCTAAGTTGGGATTCCCACATATGGGTGGTACATCCCAATAAGATTTTCTTGCTAAAAATTTGTATCTCGATTCTCCCGGCCAAGCATACCTAAGGAAGTGTGCTATTTTCGGAGGCATCCGGAGGCTTACGGCTAGTCGGGTCATGTGGGTAAAGTAGTACACCTCTGCGAGAGATAATCTATTCGAATAGCCGTGTCCACGGTTATGGACAACACGTGGTTTAAGTATGCTTCATCGTTAGACTTCAAAAATTAAAAGTTGACATGGTTACAATTGGTTTGGCATGAATGGGATGTTCATGTACTTTAGTTTATCAAAGTGGACAGCCACCTTGATATTGATTGATCCATATTATTACATATGTCTTGTGAAACCCTCTCTTGAATAAATGATTTATAACTTGACTTTCGAAAACTAGATGGTCTAGGAATGTAAGATGTTGCGTTTATGCAAAACTAGAACCACTAATGCTATCCCTTGATTGCCCAATATGCATAACTACTTTTCTTTGTGTAAGACTTGCGAGTGCACTTGTACTCAGCCAGATGTTGGCTGGCCTTTTTGTTTTTCTTTTGGTGAGGGCGATATCGAGCCCGATGAGCTCGTCGATTGCGATTTAGGCGACCACGACGAGTAGTGCTATCTTTTAACCCGATCGGTTGCCTTGGGTTATGGGCATACCTTGCTGGACTTTTGGTTTATTTATTTTGCTTCCGCTGTTATTTATCACTCTTATTTGAATTTGGCCGGTCGGCCGTTATGTAATAGTGTAGACTTAACTATTATGTTGTCGTCTTTTGGATTGTTAATGTCGTTGTTGTATGGATGTGATCAATGTTGAATGAGAGTATGGCGTGTTGGCGCTGATCACGGAGCCAACACGGCCTCATACTCATTGTGATGAATCCACTTTAACTTGTCTAAGTGTTGGCTTTGACCGTTTGGAGAACCGATAATCATGTGGTGCTTGCGGAAGAGCAACACGCATGATCACCGGGGCTCTAGTTTGGTCGGGCTCCTCACTTGGATGGAGTTAAGGTGGAATTCATTACTTGAGGCAGAGTTATTTCCTTAAGACCGGGTAAACCTCGGTCTTACGGAAATAACCCGGGTCCTCACATCCGCATTTCCTACCGTACAAAGCTTGAAGGAGACATCTGCAAAGCGGCTTGGTAGCTATTATTGTATGAGAATTACGCATGGGTAGATTTTTGTCCCAACTTTTCCATAATCTATAGCACAGGCTCAAGCATATCTTCAAGAATTTGGTTGACACGTTCCGTCCGCCATCATGCAGGGATGATAGGTGTACTAAAGTTGAGTCTGGTTCCCAAAGCTTCGTGCGAGCTCTTCCAAAACCGAGAGGTGAGCGGGAACCTCATCGGACACAATCTTCTTAGGTACACCGTGTAGACAAACTATCTTGGCCATGTCTGATTACGCTAACTTGTTACTTTGGTATGTTGTCTTGGCGGGATGAAGTGAGCCACTTTAGTCAATCGGTCAATTATCACCCGGATGGAATCACACCACGATTGGGTCCTAGGAGTCCGGTGATGAAATCCATACCAACTTCCTCCACTTCCACTCGGGAATTGGTAGCAGTTGTAGCAAACCAGCGGGTCTTTGATGCTCTGCCTTGACTCGTGACAAACATCTGTGCAGGCTGCGAACTCGGCAATTCCTCGCTTCATCTTGACCCACCAATATTTTTCCTTCAAATCTTGGTACATTTTGGTATTCCCGGGATGAATGGAGTACGGCGATTCATGAGCTTCCTTTAGAATCGACTCCTTTAACTCCCGCTGATCGGGTACACAAATGCGGTTTCCATACCACCTTTGTTCCTTGCTCATCTTGTAAAAGCTGGCGCTTTGCCTCTTCTCATATTCTTCTTAATTTCTTTGATGTCCTCATCTTCTAAGCGCTTCCCTCGATCCGCTCTGAAGAGTTGGTTGAACTTCCAAAGCGTTCACGCACCCTTGATCAACAATCTCCAAGTTGGATGTTTCAATTCTTCGTATAACTCGGTGATTCTCACGAACTAAGATGGTGTTGCAATCGCCTTTACGCTTAGGGCATCTGCAACCACATTTGCTTTGCCGGATGGTAATGAATCCCAAGGTCGTAATCCTTTATCAATTCGACCATCTTCTCTCACGGAGATTAAGGTCGATTGGGTGAAAATGTACTTGAGACTCTTATGATCGTGAACACCTCACACGGTTGCCAATGAGATAATGCCGCCAGATCTTCAAAGCATGCACAATTGCGGCTAACTCAAGATCATGAGTCGGGTAATTCCTTCATGAGGCCTCAAGCGACGAGATGCATAAGCTACAACCTTGCCCTCTTGCATCAAAACACAACCGAGTCCACTGGCGAGATGCGTCATGAGAAAATCACAAAATCCATATGGATATCCGGTGAGGACTAATACGAGGCGGAGACTAGTCTCGTCTTGACTCTTGAAACTTTTCTCACAGTGTCATCCATTCAAATTTCTTCTCCTTCTTGAAGTTGTGTCATTGGTTTTGCCGTTTTGGAGAATCCTTCAATGAATCGACGGTAATACCCAGCTAATCCAAGGAAACTTCTCATACGTGATGATTTGGTTGTTTCCAATCCATTACTGCTTCAACTTTGGCTGGATCTACTGCAACTCCTCCTGCTGACACAATGTGTCCAAGGAATGCCACCTGGCTTAGCCAAAATTCGCACTTGCTGAATTTGGCATAAAGCTGGTTCTCTCTGAGTTTTACCAAAATTATCCTGAGATGGTCCTCATGCTCTTCTGCGGTCTTTGAATAAATAAGGATGTCATCGATGAAGACAACCACAAACTTATCCAAGAATTCTATGAACACTATGTTCATCATATTCATGAAATAAGTAGGGGCGTTCGTCAAGCTGAAAGACATTACTGTAAACTCGTACAGTCCATATCTAGTGGTGAAGGCAGTCTTCGGAACATCTTCTGGTCTGATCTTCAGTTGGTGATAGCCATATCTCAAATCAATCTTCGAGAAGACACTTGCTCCTTTCAACTGGTCGAACAGGTCATCAATCCTGGGTAACGGGTACTTATTCTTGATCGTCACCTCATTGAGTGATCTGTAATCCACACACATCCTCATACTATTGTCCTTCTTCTTGACAAATAGCACTGGTGCTCCCAAGGTGATGTACTTGGTTGAATATACCCTTTGCTCTGTAACTCTTCAATTTGTTTCTTCATCTCTGCCAATTCATTAGCCGGCATTCTGTAAGGTCGCTTCGAGATTGGAGCGGTTCCCGGCACTAAGTCAATTAAGAACATTATATCCCTATCCGGTGGCATGCCGATAAATCGTCGGGAAAAACATCCGAAATTCTTGCACTCTTGGTATATCTTCAAGCTTGACTCTTTCAAAGCCGGTGGAAAAGATCTTCCTCAGATGCAGTTCTTGGGCACAATTCAACTGTGACTCCTTACTCATTGGTGAGGATGATAGACCTATTAGCACAGTCTATTCGTCCTTGATTTTTGGCCAGCCAGTCCATACCAAGTATTACATCCAGACCTTAAGATTGCAAGACTATCAAGTCTGCGAGAAGGGACTCGGATATTTCCAAGGTAAGGTTGAGCGAGAAAGAAGCTGGTTCTCATTTACGAACCGGGAATGGATTATCATAGGGTTGTCTAGAGGCGGTAAGTAACCCGCTTTTTTCCACAAAAGAATTGGATACAAAGGAATGCGAAGCTCGGAATCAAACAAAAGCGATCTTGTGCGAATTAATAAGGGCGTACCAAGGGCGACATCGGGTCCGCTGAGCTTCCTCTGCTGTGACGTGGTTCACACGTCCCTTAGTGAACTGGTTCGCTGGCTTTGAGGTGGCGTTGGTGGCTGGAACTCCTGATGTTGGTCTAGGCGGTGTTGCTGATCGCTATCTCTTGGGCATTTGTTGGCATAATGCCGATCTCGTTACAATGGAAACATGTCACTCCTCTTTGTTGAAGGCGTTGGGTTCTTCTCTTTGGCCGCTGCAGTGCATTGTTGCGGAAACCAAAAGAGTTGGGACGTTGTCTTGGTCTTTGAGGTTATATGGGTAGAAGCTGGAATCTTCCACTGTTGGGGTGGCGGAGGTTGAACAAGGCGAGGCTTGGGTTGTCCTCGGAGTTGAATTTTTGGCGGCCATCCTCGCTTGCAGTTCTCCATCTCGATGTTTGGCCTCCTAGCGAAAAGCTTTGTTCACCAGTTCTTTGGAAGTCAGTGTAGTCCTGGGAGATCAGCTGGACGGAGATTTCATCATTCAGGCCTTCCATGAACCTTTCCTGCCTTTCTTCATCTCTAGCCACATCTGCTGGGGCGTAGCGAGCAAGCTGGTTGAACCTATGCATGTACTCTCCCCTTTGTGCGGTTGCCTTGTGAAGTCGTGAAACTCTCTTTTCTTTAAGGTCATTATTCAGCGGGAATATGTGCATGCGAAAGCCCGCACAAACTCCTCCCAAGTGATAGCTGCGCATCGGCATGGCGATGTTGAAGTTATCCCACCATTCGATCACGGGGCCATTGAGTGATGAGAAGCGAACATGACTCTCTCACGGTCAGTACATTGAGCTATATCTAGTTTCTTTCCGATAGCACGGATCCAATCATCGGCATCCATCGGCTCTGTGCTGCTGGAGAAAGTCGGTGGGCGCATACGCATGAACTCTGCCATGGTAAATCTCTGCGGAGGGGGAGGGGTGGTGCAGTCAGAGTTGTTGCACGCACATTTCGCATCTTTGTTGAGGGCTGGGCTAGGAGGCTAATCAGGTGGTTTTGGTTCTCCATCATCTGACGCCAATCCGGTCCTCCAGCTGGTGGCGGTGGTGGTTGCTGCACGGGATTCTCCTGATAATCCACGTTCTCGTTGCTCTGTCCTCGGGCACTACCGCTGCCGGTACGAGTTGTCACCATCTGCTAGAACTCCAAGATTTAGACGAGCTAGAAGGAAGAGGAAGATCTAAAGGGGTAAATTCTAATAGCCCAAGAACACGCAAAGCACTCAAAACGAAGAACAATTTTCCAAGAACTTCTTTATTAAATACTTTTGTTCGACAGAAATTATGGCTACCACAAAGGAATTGATAGCTCATAATTCTCGTCTAATGATCGCACTACAGGAATAACAACTATGGGGTACTAGGGGTATAATCTAACTCACTAGAGCTAGCCTCGCTTGCCTTGTAGCGAGCCAGCTCTTCCTCTGCTGCTTTTAACCTCTCCTCTGCTTCCTGTAGTCGATCTTGGGCAGTTCTCAAGTCTTCCAGGGTGTTTCCGTATGCATAGTCCATGGCCTTTGCTAGGTCCACTTGGTGCGTCAGCTCGGGAAGATCCTCCCCCAGGGCCGAGCGGAAAGTGCTGTCAACTCTGGTCGGAATATGCAGCGGGTGATAATGGAACCCGGTGCCTTGAAAGTAGGGGTCATAGATATAGCGGAGATGGCGGACTGCTTCTCTCGCTGCATCCTGGATGCCATCAGCGAAGGTATCACGTCTGATCGGGGCATGGAAAACGTGGAAATGGGTGCGTCCTGCAAGGTCGGCGTAGAGCAGTACTTCGACTCTCCAATGGGGTCGTCCTTCCATTTCGTCCCTGTAGCCTTGGTAGTCTGGCCTTTTATGGTACTCCAGGTGTTGCATCATCTCCCAAAGAATCTCGGCCCAATATCCAACAGAAACTCCATGGGAAGTAGCAGTGGGTCTTTCCGCCATCTATACTTTTGAGAAAGAGATAAGTCAGTAAGCTTTTTAGAAAGAAGGGTTGAGAAGGACTCTGGACAGACTCAAAATAGTTTTAATTTTTGGAAATAAATCCTTAAGACAGTTCTAAGGCTACGACCTACAGTCGATATGGCTCTGATACCACTTTTGTCGAACCCGGGAACGAAGGATCCCGAATCCTCTGTGCTCGTACACTAGTCCAGGATTTCCAGCGTACACAGTTACAAAATGGTATCACAAACATATCACGCATTTCATTAATAGAGTATTTCAAAGTTGGATACAAACGGGCCCAAAGGCCAAATAATAAGTAAGTAAATAGCACAGCGGAAGTAAAGCAATAGTGGTAGGCCAGAACGATTCGCCACAGGCAATCATCTGGGGGCGCAGCCTAAACGTCGGTGTCCTCACCGTCCTGGTAGAAGTCTTCTCCTGAATAAAGATATTCAGCAAGAGTGAGCACTACGACAATGCTCGCAAGTCACACCCAATATTGAATGGTAATGCATGCATAAAGTAGTCAAGGGATAATGGCAGGGTTATTTGCATAAAATGGCATTTTGATTTTAAATAATCATATTAATTTCCAAGGCCATTCTTATATTTTACCTAAAATCGAATTTAGAAATGACAAAGTTTCAATGTGGATAACCTCCATATTTGACTTGTGAAGGATACCCTCCTATGGCTAACCGCCCAATTTTTCCACAAGGATAAATCTTCCTGAAACAACTGTTTAAAATATTTTTAAAACCAAAAACAAGTCTAACTCGGAGTGGCTTTGCTAGCATGTCCATAACATGGGCGCTGGCTATTGAATAGATTTTTACTCTGCAGAGTTGGTACAACATTACCCACAAGAGACAGTTTGCTTAACATGTCGGCCATTACACGCTTCCGAAGGCATGCGACAAAGCATGTTACAATGTTCTACCCCAAAGTACTCATGCCCGCTAAGGTTTCGCTTCCTTTGGACTAACCATCCTCCGGGAGCCCCCTCTTGCGCCAGGTGGGACTGCTGTCTAATCAACACCCACTCATACACATGGCACGAATATCTATGGAATATCCCAAATTATTAAGCCAGGTTCTGCCCACACAGACCAAGTGGTAGTACGATAAGGCGTAGCAAAATGCGCTCAAAGGCGGTCCTCAATTGACTTGGCGACTTTCAAATCAAACCATGGGCTTTAATCCTAACAGATTAAACCGGTGCATAAACTCGCACCCACCATTCCTCGTTAGCCCAAGTCCAAATCATTTTCATTTTGATTAAAACCATCTTTAATAAACCTCCATGGTAAGACAATACCATGGATTAAACTTTTAAATCAAATTGAACCGATTTGGCTAAATTCCCCCAAAACTCAAATCATGACCTAAGCATTTGCTAAGCATATATACTTTGTATAAATTTTATCTAAGGGTGACAAGGAGTGACATCCAACATTCAAATTGGCCATCTGAAAAGAATTGGTATAACTAAGCATTTAAAGCGGAAGTGAAATAATTGATTAAAACTATGCATGCAATAATTATTTAGAAACTGAAATGAATAACTTTAAAATATTAGGGTCAACATGGTCAAAGTGTAACTTGCCTTCGTTGAAGTCTTGAAATTCTAAATCTTCAGTAGGGTCCAAATCCCCGGAATCGTCGAAGTCTAAACGTGAAAATACCACAAATCAAAAGAAATTCAACTCTATTCAAAAAGATAAATAAAACCAAATCAAATCAAAATGAAATTATTTTATTTTATTTAGCTAGATAATAATTTCCTAGAATTTTAGCAATTTGAATCACTCAATTTGGAGTTAAAATGCAAAAGATATGAATTTTACAAGTTTAATCCAAATTCTGAAATTTTCTGATTTAAATTTTTAAAGAAAAACATTTATTGCGCAATGCCGACGTCAGCCTTCCGATTTTCCGAAATTAAAATTAATTCCGACCGGTGGGCCCCACGTGTCATAGACTTGGTTTACGTGGACTCGGTTCACGAAATTTTGTTTGGGGGGTGCTGATTTGGTGGAGTTTGGTGCCACGTCGGATCCACGTTGGATCCGATGCTGAGGTGGCGCCCACGAGATCTGTGGCGTGGCGCCACGCAGTGGCGAGCCGGCCGGCCGCGAGGGCCGAAGGTCGCCGGCGCTCTGAAGCCTTGGTGGCGGCGAGTGTGTGTCGAGAGAGGAGGAGGCGGCGAGCGTGGTGCTCTCACCCGATCGGCGGCGAGGACGGAGGCGACCGACGGTGAGGAAGAAGCGGCGCCGCCGGGTGTGGCGAGTGGCGGCTCGGCGACTCTCTGGCGAAGGCGAGGTGCGCCGGTTGCGCGATGATCCGGCGATGCGAGTGGTGGTGGCGGCGAGCGCGCGCGCCACGGCGGCGGCTGTCAAGCTCAAGCGCGGTCGTCGGCGGAAAATCTCCGAGTCTGGCGAGCACACGCGAGAGGGGAGAGAGTCGTGGCGGCGGGATGAGTGAAGAGGCGCCGGGGCTTCCTTTTATAGGGGAGGGGTCCGAGGTCTTGGCGACATCGGGGCGTGGCGGCGATTCTGAGATCGTGGCGTCGCGACGCGGAGAAGGGGCAAGAGGTGGGGTTTCGTGCGGAGGTGGCGCGGGTCGTGCGCGACGACGCGGAGGAGCGAGGCGGTTGGAGGCGGCGGTTGGCGAGCTCGGCATGGCGCGTAATGGCGATCGTGGCGGCGGCCATGAGACGAAGCGGCGGGAAGAAGCGGCTTGTTGAAGCGCCGTCCGATTTTATCAGACGGTTGAGTGATGGAGAAAGCGCGAGAGGCGGGGCCGGTAGATGACGATCGGACGGCCGGCCAGCAGTGAGGAAAAGGGCGGGCGCGAGAGGAATAGGAGCGGGCGTGCGGGATTCGGCCCAAACACATTTTAGATTTTAAATTGATTTCTTAATTTATTTAATCCGGTTAATTCAAAAGGGCTTAGAAAATAGCAAATAAATCCCAAAAATTCTAGAAAAATTGTGAAGTCTCTAGAATTATGCGGACTTAAATAAAATAGTTCCAACTTAAAGTTGTTAATATATTTTGGAAATAACTTTATTTTAGCTTTAAACCAACTAAAGAAAAGTTTTTAAAATTTTAGAACAACCACAAAATCAAATAAGTTTTAAATTTTAACCAAATTGAAAATTTTGGGAACATTACAAACCTACCCCCTTAAAGGAATCTCGTCCTCGAGATTGAGACTTGGTCGACAAAAGGTGGGGATAATCGGCTTTCGAGATCTTCTTCTCGCTCCCGGTGGCTTCTTCTTGGAGTGATTGCTCCTTGGACTTTGCATGAGCGGATGACCTTGCTTGGTAATCGTTACGCCACATCGAGAATCTTGATCATTGTTCCACATAGGTGAGATCTTCCTGAAGATCGATGCTTTCAATCGGTGTTTCTTCAGTTGGCACTCTGAGACACTTCTTCGGTTGGGAAACATGAAAGACAATGTGAGCAGCGGACAAGGATCTTTGGTAGCTCGGTGATATGCCACTTCACCTCTTCTTGCCAAAATCTTGTAAGGTCCTACAAACCTAGGTGCGAGTTTTCCTTTTGTCTGGAATCTTCTTACTCCTCTAAGTGGGGTAACTCGGAGATAGACAAAATTTCCTACTTCAAATATCAACTCCCTCAAGCGATTATCGGCATAACTCTTACAGTAGAGTGCATGCCACCTTTAGGCGTTCTTTTATTGTTTTAACTTTGCTTTACCTTCTTTGATCAACTCTGGTCCAAAGAATTGATGCTCTCCTACTTGATCCCAAAGGAGTGGAGTTCTGCATTTCCTACCGTACAAAGCTTCAAAGGGAGACATCTGCAAACTCGCTTGGTAGCTATTATTGTATGAGAATTCTGCACAGGGTAGATTTTTGTCCCAACTTTTTCCATAATCTATGGCACAGGCTCGAAGCATATCTTCAAGAATTTGGTTGACACGTTAAGTCGGCCATCATGCAGGGATGATAGGCTGTACTAAAGTTGAGTCTGGTTCCCAAAGGTTCGTGCAGGCTCTTCCAAAACCGAGAGGTGAACTGGGAACCTATGTCGGACACAATCTTCTTAGGTACACCGTGTATACAAACTATCTTGGCCATGTCTGATTCGCTAACTTGTTACTTTGGTATGTTGTCTTGGTCGGGATGAAGTGAGCCACTTTAGTCAATCGGTCAATTATCACCCGGATGGAATCACACCCGATTGGGTCCTAGGAGTCGGTGATGAAATCCATACCAACTTCCTCCCACTTCCACTCGGGAATTGGTAGCAGTTGTAGCAAACCGTGGGTCTTTGATGCTCTTCCTTGACTCGTGACAAACTTCACAGCAGGACGAACTCGGCAATTCCTCGCTTCATCTTGACCCACCAATATTTTTCCTTCAAATCTTGGTACATTTTGGTATTCCCGGGATGAATGGAGTACGGCGATTCATGAGCTTCCTTTAGAATCGACTCCTTTAACTCTCGCTGATCGGGTACACAAATGCGGTTTCCATACCACACTGTTCCTTGCTCATCTTCAGAAAAGCCTGGCGCTTTGCCTCTTCTCATATTCTTCTTAATTTCTTTGATGTCCTCATCTTCTAACTGCTTCCCTCTGATCTGGCTCTGAAGAGTTGGTTGAACTTCCAAAGCGTTCACGCACCCTTGATCAACAATCTCCAAGTTCAGATGTTTCAATTCTTCGTATAACTCGGGCTGATTCTCCTGAACTAAGATGGTGTTGCAATACGCCTTTCTGCTTAGGGCATCTGCAACCACATTTGCTTTGCGGATGGTAATGAATCCCAAGGTCGTAATCCTTTATCAATTCCGACCATCTTCTCTGCGGAGATTAAGGTCGATTGGGTGAAAATGTACTTGAGACTCTTATGATCGTGAACACCTCACGCGGTTGCCAATGAGATAATGCGCGAGATCTTCAAAGCATGCACAATTGCGGCTAACTCAAGATCATGAGTCGGGTAATTCCCTTCATGAGGCCTCAAATGACGAGATGCATAAGCTACAACCTTGCCCTCTTGCATCAAAACACAACCGAGTCCCTGGCGAGATCGTCATGAAAATCACAAAATCCATATGGATATCCCAGAGGACTAATACTGAGGCGGAGACTAGTCTCGTCTTGACTCTTGGAAACTTTTCTCACGGTATCTGTCCATTCAAATTTCTTCTCCTTCTTGAAGTTGTGTCATTGGTTTTGCCGTTTTGGAGAATCCTTCAATGAATCGCGGTAATACCCACTAATCCAAGGAAACTTCTCATACGTGATGATTTGGTTGTTTCAATCCATTCTTGCTTCAACTTTGGTTGGATCTATGCAACTCCTCCTGTGACACAATGTGTCCAAGGAATGCCACAGCTTAGCCAAAATTAGCTTCTTGAATTTGGCATAAAATTGGTTCTCTCGAGTTTTACCAAAATTATCTGAGATGGTCTGATGCTCTTCTGCGGTCTTTGAATAAATAAGGATGTCATCGATGAAGACAACCACAAACTTATCCAAGAATTCCATGAACACTTTGTTCATCATATTCATGAAATAAGCGAGGCGTTCGTCAAGCCGAAAGACATTCTTGTAAACTCGTCTGATCCATATCTAGTGGTGAAGGCGGTCTTGAACATCTTACGAGTGCGATCTTGATTGGTGATAGCCATATCTCAAATCAATCTTGAGAAGACACTTGCTCCTTTCAAGCTGGTCGAACAGGTCATCAATCACAGGTAATGGGTACTTATTCTTGATCGTCACCTCATTGGTGATCGTAATCCACACACATCCTCATACTATTGTCCTTCTTCTTGACAAATAGCACTTGGTGCTCGCCAAGGTGATGTACTTGGTTGAATATACCCTTTGCTCTGTAACTCTTCAATTTGTTTCTTCATCTCGCCAATTCATTAGCCTGGCATTACAGTAAGGTCGCCGAGATTGGGCGGTTCCGAGCACTAAGTCAATTAAGAACATTATATCCCTATCCGGTGGCATCTTAAGATAAATCGTCGAGGAAAAACATCGGAAATTCTTGCACTCTTGGTATATCTTCAAGCTTGACTCTTTCAAATTTGGTCGAAAAGATCTTCCTCGATGCAGTTCTTGGGCACGAATTCAAGCTGTGACTCCTTACTCATTGGTGAGGATGATAGACCTATTAGCACGATCTATTCGTCCTTGATTTTTGGCGGCCAGTCCATACCAAGTATTACATCGGACCTTAAGATTGCAAGACTATCAAGTCTGCGAGAAGGGACTCGGATATTTCAAGGTAAGGTTGAGCGAGAAAGAAGCGGTTCTCATTTACGAACCGGGAATGGATTATCATAGGGTTGTCTAGAGGCGGTAAGTAACCCGTTTTTTCCACAAAAGAATTGGATACAAAGGAATGCGAAGCTCGGAACCAAACAAAGCGATCTTTGTAGCGAATTAATAAGGAGCGTACCAAGGGCGACATCGGTCTTTGCTGAGCTTCTCTGGCTGTGGCGTGGTTCACACGTCCCTTAGTGAACTGGTTGTTGGCTTTGAGTGGCGTTGGTGGTTGGAACTCGATGTTGGTCTAGCGGTGTTGCATCGCTATCTCTTGGGCATTTGTTGGCATAATGTCGATCTCGTTGCAATGGAAACATGTCCTCCTGCTTTGTTGAAGGCGTTGGGTTCTTCTCTTTGGCCTTTCTGCAGTGCATTGTTGCGGAAACCAAAAGAGTTGGGACGTTGTGCCGGTGCTAGGGTTATATGGGTAGAAGACTGGAATCTTCCACGCTGGGGTGGCAGAGGTTGAACAAGGCGAGGCTTGGGTTGTCCTCCGGAGTTGAATTTTTGGGCGGCCATCCTCCGCTTGCGGTTCTCCATCTCCTGATGTTTGGCCTCCTGGCGAAAAGCTTTGTTCACCAGCTGCTGGAAGTCAGTGTAGTCCTGGGAGATCAGCTGGACGGAGATTTCATCATTCAGGCCTTCCATGAACCTTTCCTGCCTATCTTCATCTCTAGCCACATCTGCTGGGGCGTAGCGAGCAAGCTGGTTGAACCTATGCATGTACTCTCCCACTGTGCGGTTGCCTTGACGAAGTGCATGAAACTCTCTTTTCTTTAAGGTCATTATTCCCGCAGGAATATGTGCATGGCGGAAAGCCCGCACAAACTCCTCCCAAGTGATAGCCTGCGCATCAGCATGGGCGATGTTGAAGTTATCCCACCATTCCGATGCGGGGCCATTGAGTGATGAGAAGCGAGCAGGACTCTCTCACGGTCGATTACATTGAGCTATATCTAGTTTCTTTCCGATATACGGATCCAATCATCGGCATCCATCGGCTCTGTCTTCTTTGGAGAAAGTCGGTGGGCGCATCGCATGAACTCGCCATGGTAAATCTCTGCGGAGGTGGAGGGGTGGTGCGATCAGAGTTGTTGCTGCACATTACGCATCTTTGTTGAGGGGTGGGCTAGGAGGCTAATCGGTGGTTTTGGTTCTCCATCATCGGCGTAATCCGGTCCTCCGGTGGTGGCGGTGGTGGTTCTTTGCAGGATTCTCGATAATCCACGTTCTCGTTGCTCGTCCTCGGGCACTACTGCTGCAGTGCGAGTTGTCACCATCTGCTAGAACTCCAAGATTTAGGCGAGCTAGAAGGAAGAGGAAGATCTAAAGGGTAAATTCTAATAGCCCAAGAACACATAAAGCACTCAAAGCGAAGAACAATTTTCCAAGAACTTCTTTATTAAATACTTTTGTTCGATGAAATTATGGCTACCACAAAGGAATTGATAGCTCATAATTCTCGTCTAATGATCGCACTACAGGAATAACAACTATGGGGTACTAGGGGTATAATCTAACTCACTAGAGCTAGCCTCGCTTGCCTTGTAGCGAGCCAGCTCTTCCTCTGCTGCTTTTAACCTCTCCTCTGCTTCCTGTAGTCGATCTTGGGCGGTTCTCAAGTCTTCGAGGTGTTTCGTATGCATAGTCCATGGCCTTTGCTAGGTCCACTTGGTGCGTCGGCTCGGGAAGATCCTCCCCGGGCGGCGGAAAGTCCTGTCAACTCTGGTCGGAATATGCAGCGGGTGATAATGGAACCCGGTGCCTTGAAAGTAGGGGTCATAGATATAGCGGAGATGGCGGACTGCTTCTCTCGCTGCATCCTGGATGCCATCAGCGAAGGTATCACGTCGATCGGGGCATGGAAAGCGTGGAAATGGGTGCGTCTGCAAGGTCGGCGTGAAGCGATGCCGACTCTCAATGGGGTCGTCCTTCCATTTCGTCCTGTAGCCTTGGTAGTCCGGCCTTTTATGGTACTCGGTGTTGCATCATCTCCCAAAGAATCTCGGCCCAATATCCAACAGAAACTCCATGGGAAGTAGCAGTGGGTCTTTCGCCATCTATACTTTTGAGAAAGAGATAAGTCGATAAGCTTTTTAGAAAGAAGGGTTGAGAAGGACTGCGGACGGACTCAAAATAGTTTTAATTTTTGGAAATAAATCCTTAAGAGCGGTTCTAAGGCTACGACCTACGATCGATATGGCTCGATACCACTTTTGTCGAACCCGGGAGCGAAGGATCCGAATCCTCGTGTTCATACACTAGTCCGGGATTTCAGTACCACGATTACAAAATGGTATCACAAACATATCACGCATTTCATTAATAGAGTATTTCAAAGTTGGATACAAACGGGCCCAAAGGCCAAATAATAAGTAAGTAAATAGCACAGCGGAAGTAAAGCAATAGTGGTAGGCGAGCGATTAGCCACGAGAGCAATCATGCAGAAGCGCGACCTAAGCGTCGGTGTCCTCACCGTCTGGTAGAAGTCTTCTCTGAATAAAGATATTCACAAGAGTGAGCACTACGACAATGCTTCGCAAGTCACACCCAATATTGAATGGTAATGCATGCATAAAGTAGTCAAGGGATAATGGCAGGGTTATTTGCATAAAATGGCATTTTGATTTTAAATAATCATATTAATTACCAAGGCCATTCTTATATTTTACCTAAAATCGAATTTAGAAATGACAAAGTTTCAATGTGGATAACCTCCATATTTGACTTGTGAAGGATACCCTCCTATGGCTAACCGCCCAATTTTTCCACAAGGATAAATCTTCTGAAACAAGCTGTTTAAAACATTTTTAAAACCAAAAACAAGTCTAACTTCGGAGTGGCTTTGCTAGCATGTCCATAACATGACGCGCTATTGAATAGATTTTTACTCTGCGAGTTGGTACAACTTTACCCACAAGAGGCAGTTTGCTTAACATGTCGGCCATTACACGCTTCCGAAGGCATGCGACTAAGCATGTTACAATGTTCTACCACAAAGTACTCATGCCCGCTAAGGTTTCGCTTCCTTTGGACTAACCATCCTCCGGGAGCCCCCTCTTGCGCCAGGTGGGACTGCTGTCTAATCAACACCCACTCATACACATGGCACGAATATCTATGGAATATCCCAAATTATTAAGCGAGTTACGCCCACAGACCAAGTGGTAGTACGATAAGGCGTAGCAAAATGCGCTCAAAGGCGGTCCTCAATTGACTTGGCGACTTTCAAATCAAACCATGGGCTTTAATCCTAACAGTTAAACCGTGCATAAACTGCACCCACCATTCCTCCGTTTCGCCCAAGTCCAAATCACTTTCATTTTGATTAAAACCATATTTAATAAACCTCCATGGTAAGACAATACCATGGATTAAACTTTTAAATCAAATTGAACCGATTTGGCTAAATTCCCCCAAAACTCAAATCATGACCTAAGCATTTGCTAAGCATATATACTTTGTATAAATTTTATCTAAGGGTGACAAGGAGTGACATCCAACATTCAAATTGGCCATACGAAAAGAATTGGTATAACTAAGCATTTAAAACGGGAAGTGAAATAATTGATTAAAACTATGCATGCAATAATTATTTAGAAACTGAAATGAATAACTTTAAAATATTAGGGTCAACATGGTCAAAGTGTAATTTGCCTTCGTTGAAGTCTTGAAATTCTAAATCTTCAGTAGGGTCCAAATCCCCGGAATCGTCGAAGTCTAAACGTGAAAATACTACAAATGAAAAGAAATTCAACTCTATTCAAAAAGATAAATAAAACCAAATCAAAATGAAATTATTTTATTTTATTTAGCTAGATAATAATTTCTCAGAATTTTAGCAATTTGAATCACTCAATTTGGAGTTAAAATGCAAAAGATATGAATTTTACAAGTTTAATCCAAATTCTGAAATTTTCTGATTTAAATTTTTAAAGAAAAACATTTATTGCGCAATGCCGACGTCAGCCTTCCGATTTTCTGAAATTAAAATTAATTCCGACCGGTGGGCCCCACGTGTCATAGACTTGGTTTACGTGGACCCGGTTCACGAAATTTTGTTTGGGGGGTGCTGATTTGGTGGAGTTTGGTGCCACGTCGGATCCACGTTGGATCCGATCTTTGGTGGCGCCACGAGATGCTGGCGTGGCGAGCCACGGTGGCGAGCCGGCGCCGCGCGGGATCAAGGTCGCCGGCGCTTCTGGCCTGGGCGGGCGGCAGGTGTGCTGTCGAGAGGAGGAGGCGGCGACGTGGTGCTCTCACCCGATCGGCGCGGCGAGGGCGCGGGAGGCGGCCGTGGTGAGGAAGAAGCGGCGGCGCCGGTGTGGCGAGTGGCGGCTCGACTACTCGGCGGCGAGGTGCGCCGCGGGTTGCGTGATGATCCGCGATCACAGTGGTGGTGGCGGTGAGGCGCAGCGCCACGGCGGGCGGCACTGTCAAGCTCAAGCCGCGGTCGTCGGCGGAAAATCTCCGATTCGGCGAGCACACGGGAGAGAGAGGGAGAGAGTCGTGGCGGCGGGATGAGTGAGAAGAGGGCGCCGGGGCTTCCTTTATAGGGGCCGAGGGGTCCGAGGCGGTCTTGGTGACATCGGGGGCGTGGCGGCGATTCTGGAGATAAATGGCGCCACGCACGCGGAGAAAGAGGCAAGAGGTGAAGTCGTGCGGAGGTCGGCGCGGGTCGTGCTTGACGACAGCGGGGAGCGGAGGCGGTTGGAGGCGGCGGTTGGCGAGCTCGGCGCGCAATAATGGCGATCGTGGCGGCGGCCAGCGGAGACGAAGGTGGCGGGAAAAAGCGGCGCGGTTGAGCCGTCCGATTTTAATCGGACGGTTGAGTGATGGAGGAGGCGCGAGAGAGCGGGAGCCGGTAGATGACGATCGGACGGCCAGCACGCGTGGGAAAAGGGCCGGGCCGGCGAGAGGAATAGGAGCGGGCCGGCGGGGATTCGGCCCAAACACTGTTGTAGATTTTAAATTGATTTCTTAATTTATTTAATCCGGTTAATTAAAAAAGGGCTTAGAAAATAGCAAATAAATCCCAAAAATTCTAGAAAAATTGACAGAAGTCTCTAGAATTATTCTGGACTTAAATAAAATAGTTCCAACTTAAAGTTGTTAATATATTTTGGAAATAACTTTATTTTAGCTTTAAACCAACTAAAGAAAAGTTTTTAAAATTTTAGAACAACCACAAAATCAAATAAGTTTTAAATTTTAACCAAATTGAAAATTTTGGGCTGTTACAGGAGTCGTGTTGCCCCTTTTGCTTCCGCGTCTATTTCTGTAATAAACTTATTTGGCTTGACTGGCCCCTTATGTAAACTCGATCCAACGCGGTCTATTTAACTTTAATGGTTGTAATATTATGTTTGGTTCGGTCTTCGGCATGTATGAAATGATTCAGTGATGTACACTGTGGGCGCTACCTACTTATCAAGTGAGTAGCGCAGGATTTTCACAAAGGATTCTGGATTAAGGAAATGCAGGTCCAACAGAGTACATTATGGGAGCATACATTTGTAGGAGCCTTAGCTAGAATGGTCGTGCCTAAGGATTTGAGTCTTATTTTCAAAACCTAAGCAAAGCTTTTGCAAAATATAACATATTTATTGCTCTTACTCATCCCTCTTAGTTCCCCACTTTCCTCGACTTCACTTGAGTTTTTACTCAGTCCTAACTCCCTCGTTCATTTCAAAAATTGTAGATGGCAACGCCGTCGTCCGATGACCCGTGGGACTTTTTCTCTCACATAAAAGACGAAGGCAAGTTCGTGGACATTCTCCACCAGTTCATCAAGACTTTGTATTACATTGCAAGCCTATCTTGAGGTCGAAAGACTCGGACCACTGGACCAAGAGTCATGGGCCATAGAGGTTTTCCTCTATCTGAGAGAGGTGAGTCCGTCGCTCACACCTTGAGCCCGAGCATCCCGAGCGGTGATGCAAGCGGTCAAGGCAGCACACTTCACTGTATGTCGCTGAGCGGATGAATGACGATCTTCTGCGAGAGGCAACATTTTCGGTTGCAAGCAGTTTGTCCTTCTTTTGTAGATGTTGTGTGTGTATCTTGTGTCGTGACTTCACATAGCCTATATGTTGTGTTCCAGGAGTCATGTAACACCTAAATCCCCTTAATATAATGCATCCGTTCTAGGCTTTTTATTGTATTTGATTGATTTTCCTCACTTGGTTTGAATTTCTTCGGTGTGCCTTGGAGGGCTAGTAAACCCTCATATAAATCCTCCTAGCCTAACCCAGGTTGTCCTCTCAAATGGCACCCAGGAGAGCTGCCGCCCTAGTCCGTGGTGCCTTTGCTGCAGGCCGAGGAAGAGGCCTTGGCCGTGGCCAAGGCCAAGCACCATATTGCCTCCCCGCCGACCAACTGACCATGGTGCAGGTTATGTTCCAACAGACGCAGATCCTCTAGGCATTGCTCGCTAGTCAGCAGGCCGGGGCAGCCGGTCGCCATTCTAAGTTTGAAGACTTTCTCAGAACCAGACCTCTTACTTTTGCTTCAGCCACCGAACCCTTGGAGGCAGAAGATTAGCTCTGGGACACAGAAAAGAAGCTCTGTCTTGCTAGATGCTTAGAAGAGGACAAGGTGGACTTCGCCACGCACCAATTGAAAGGAGCCACCGCTGCCTGGTGGGAAAATTATCTCACTGCCCGCTGTGGCAAAAGTTCAGTGGCCGATGAAGAGTCTACAGTGAAGGGCAACGCGGCAATGCTACGATAGCACAAACAAAAATTACCGCGCAACCAAGAAACCAACGCAAGTAATAGATCGCGAGATTACCGCTAGACGCGCTGACTCGTAGCGGAAGTAGAGTTGATGCAGCCGCAGTCGTACTCACGACACGTCTGCTCCTTCGAGTGGTTGTACTCGCGCGCGTCTGCTCCTCCGAGTGGTCGTACTCGACGCGTGACTGCTCCTCCGACTCCGGTGAGCGTCACGAGTTACGGATCGTCCTAGTGCTGATGCTTCGCAACAACACCTCCGAGGTATCCACGCGTACGGGTCAGGATCACCACGCGCTGGAGTGCTAGCACCGGCAGCGTGGTGGAGAAGGCATGGCTATTAGGGTTTCGGGAGTTCTTCCAAAGATCATCCTCTCACTCACCCCATGCCACCGCCCCTCTTTATATAGGCATCCATGATGGGTCTCAACCTGGAGGCCCATTAGGAACTCGTGGCCTATACGAATTCGGATCACCATCCAAAACAAATCCTTGCCCTTTAAGTGTGCGACCCCATAGGTTCATGTGTAATCGGTTATGACTCAGAAACTCTTTTTCGACCACTAGTCGTCAGCGGTACCTAGCAGCACATAACGATTCCCAAAGACACATAGAATATATCGGATGAATCTTGATGTAATATGATCTATGATTAGGTCCTCATCACTTACGACCAGTTCGTATCTCTATACGACCAGGTTGTATTTGATCACGACCAGTTCATAACTCCTTACGACTAGGTTTTTACCATTCTGTGATTACATTCTACTAATCTATGACCAGCTCGTATCTCCATACGACTAGTCCGTAACTAATCGAACTAAGCAATCTACTCATGCATTCTCCCTTTGCCTCACGATGCCTGGTTGAACTCCAGGTGAGATGTTGTGTCATCCATGGACTGTTCTATACTTTCTCGATCGAGTGTCGGATAACATCATGTGGTCGACACTTCGACCACTAGTGGCATGGCCATGCACTTTCTTTATCCGATCACCACGAGGGGCCCAGAGACATCCCTCCTGTTATGTTAGGAGGGGCAAATCACATCTCGACCAGTCACATCCCTCCACATGTTTCATCGCATACCCGAAAGCTACCTTTATAACTACCCAGTTACGAGTAGCGTTTGGCAACCCCGAGTTCAACCATTTAGCTCGTTATGCTCCGGAAGAGGTGGCCACTGATGAGGCCAAGCAAGAGAAGTTCAAGGATGGTTTGTTTGAGGAGCTTCAGGACAAGCTATCTATCGTCGACTTCCCTGATTTCCAGACCTTGGTGGACAAGACCATCGTCGCGGAGCACTCAGGGAGAGCGCTTGTGGATTCCCACAAGCGTAAGTGGGAGGCCCACAAGTCCTCTAGGGCCAGCTATCCCGCTTGATCGGTCTCGGGGTCGCGTCGGCGGTTTGACACCAGAGGCCGTCGGACTGCCCTCGTCCTTCGCAGGCCGTGCCCCAATCACGTGCACCTGCGAGTCGTGAGGTGGCCCCGCAACCCAGTGCTGGAGTCACTGCCGCCTACAACGAAGGGGCATTATGCGAACCAATGCCCTAAGAAGGCAGAGGCGCCCCATGTCCTAATGTAGGGCGGGCCGAGGTGGTTCTTCTCGGGACACGAAGATAGTCCACGCTACCCAAGGCGTGGGTAGTGGTCGCGTCAACCTCATCTCGGCGGAGGAGGCACGGGGAGGCACCGGGCGTCGTCTTTGGGTACACTTCTGTTAGCTCTCATTACGCTCTTTGTTTTGTTTGATTCAGGAGCATCTCATTCTTTTATTTCTGAGTCTTTTGCTGCTATTAGTGAGCTCCTTTTTACTCCATTGTTGGTCCCATTGCTCATTCGCTCTCGGGTTGGAGTTGAGGCGAATCGAGTGTAGGGATGTTCCAATTGAAATTGAGGGAGTAGGATTCTTAGCGAATCTTATCCTCCTACATTCAGCAAGTCTAGATGTAATTCTTGGTATGGATTGGTTGTCTCAGCATAAGGGACAAATCGATTGTGCCAAGAAGTGTGTCTCTCTATCTAGTCTTCCGTGGCGGGTTAAGCTTTTGCATGAAAATTGCTAGGTCGCATCTTTTCGCGCTTGAAGCGAAGCCCGCTCTAGATATTAGTAAAGTCCCAACAGTTTGTGACTTCGTTGATGTCTTTCCTGAAGATCTTCCAGGGATGCCACCAGTTCGAGACCTCGAGTTTGTCATTGAGTTGGTTCCCGGCATCGCCCGATTTCAAAAAGACCTTATCGGATGCCACGAGCGAGTTGGTGGAGTTGAAGAAGCAACTTGGTGAGCTGCAAGAGAAAGGTTTCATCCGCCCTAGCTCATCTCCATGGGGTTGTCCTGTCATCTTCGTAAAGAAGAAGGACAATACCTTGCGAATGTGCGTGGATTACCGTCCGCTTAATGAGGTAACGGTAAAGAACAAGTATCCATTGCCCGCATTGATGATCTCTTTGATCAATTAAGCTGGAGCTCGAGTATTCTTCAAGATTGATTTGAGAGTGGGATATCATCAAGTTCGGATCGACTGAAGATATTCAAAGGCGACTTTCTCTACTGCGCACGGCTTGTATGAGTACACCGTCATGTCATTTGGCTTAACCAATGCTCCTGCCTTGTTCATGAACCTCATGAATTCGGTATTCATGGAGTATTTGGATAAGTTTGTCGTGGTATTCATCGATGATATTCTTATCTATTCTAAGAACGATGAGGAACATGATGAGCATCTGAGGCTTGTGTTAGGCAAGCCGTGAGCACCGTTGTATCACGAGTTCGAAAATCGCGATACGGTTGAAGGAAGTGGCCTTCTTGGGTCATGTTCTTTCAGCAGGAGGCGTAGCCGTTGATCCTAGCAAGGTCAGCGATGTTCTTTTTTGGTGTCAGCCTACTTCAGTAACCGAGGTGCGGAGTTTTCTTGGTTTAGCGGGATATTATCGTCGCTTTATCGAGAACTTCTCCAAGATCGCGAAGCCGATGACGGAGTTGCTCAAGAAGGATAAGAAGTTCTTGTGGTCCGATGCTTGTGAGGAAAGCTTCCAAGTACTTAAGAAGCGTTTGACCACCGCTCCCGTCCTCGTTCTTCCCGATATTCATTGAAGCTTCAACATCTTTTGCGATGCTTCTCGTCGAGGACTCGGTTGTGTCCTTATGCAAGAAGGCAAGGTAGTGGCCTATGCATCAAGGCAATTGATACCTCATGAACTCAACTATCCTACCCATGACTTGGAATTGGCAGCTGTGATCCATGCACTTAAGATTTGGCGACATTACCTAATCGGTAATCGTTCCGAAGTGTATTCGGATCACAAAAGCCTAAAGTATTTGTTCACCCAACCAGATATGAACCTCAGGCAAAAGAGATTATTGGAGTTGATCAAGGACTATGACATGGGTATTCACTACCACCCGGGCAAGGCTAATGTCGTTGCCGATGCGCTCAGTCGCAAAGCGCATTGCAATGTCTTGTTGCTCCAGGAACGTCAACCCACCCTTCTGGAGGAATTTCAGCGTCTCAACTTGGGATTGGTTGAGCATGATTCCCTCGCTGCCTTAGTTGTGCAACCAATCTTGGTGGATCGGATTAAGATCGCTCAACAATCAGATGTTGGAGTGAACAGCATCAAGGAAAATGTCAAGAACGGAACAACCAAGTGCTTCTCTGAGGATGAGCATGGTCTTGTAAGGTTCGGGCAACGCCTTGTGATTCCAAAGGACATGGAATTACGGAATTTGATCCTCCGCGAAGCCCATGATTCGCCTTTGTCTATTCATCCCGGGGCCACAAAGATGTATCAAGATCTCCGTCAGGGATTTTGGTGGACCCGAATGAAGAGGGAGATTGCGAAGTTCGTTGCCGAGTGCGACGTGTGTCGTCGTGTCAAGGCCGAGCATCAGCGTCCAGCAGGACTGCTTTAGCCTTTGCCTATTCCTAAATGGAAGTGGAATTTTATCACCGGTCTGCCTCGTACCTCGAAGCGCAATGATGCCATCTGGGTTGTCATTGATCGGCTAACTAAGGTGGCGCAGTTCCTTCCAGTCAAGACGAATCTCCATGTAGGTCTTTTGGCGGATCTCTACATTGCCCGCATCATGAGCTTACATGGGGTACCCAAGACGATTGTCTCGGATCGTGGTTCTATTTTCACCTCTCGCTTTTGGCAAAGTTTGCAAGAGGTTATGGGAACCCGTCTTACCTTTAGCACAGCATATCACCCCCAAACTGATGGTCAAACTGAGCGGGTCAACCAAGTGTTGGAAGACATGCTTCGTGCTTGTGTCCTCTCATATGGAAAGAATTGGGAGAAATACTTGCCATTTGCCGAGTTTTCCTACAACAACAGTTTTCAGGCCAGTCTCGGCATGGCACCTTTTGAGGCCTTATACGGGAGAAAATGCAGAACCCCGTTAAATTGGTCTGAGGCCGACGAAAGACCTTTCTTTGGTCTGGATTCGATCAACGAGGCCGAGAGCCAAGTCCAGCTTATTCGTGATCGCTTACGCACAGCTCAATCCAGGCAAAAGAGCTATGCGGATCGCCGTCATCGTGAATTGAGCTTTGAGCCTAATGACTTTGTTTATCTCAAAGTCTCTCCATTGAAGGGTCATCAACGTTTCGGCGTCAAGGGCAAGTTAGCTCCTTGATATATCGGTCCCTACCGTATTATCGAGAAGAAAGGAGCCGTTGCCTATAAGTTAGAATTGCCAGCTGCACTCGAGGGGGTACATGATGTTTTCTATGTGTCCCAACTAAAGAAGTGCCTCCGTGTCCCAACTGAGGAAGCTCCGTTGGAAACTCTCGATGTCCAAGAGGATTTGACCTATCGCGAGCACCCTGTTCGCATACTCGATGAGGCTGAACGAAGAACGAGGAATAAAATCATCAGATTCCTTAAAGTTCAGTGGTCGAACCATTCTGAGGATGAGGCTACTTGGGAAAGGGAAGATCGTCTCCGTGCAGACTATCCATCTTTCTTTACTGAGTGAGCCAAATATCGGGACGAGATTTTTGTAAGGGGGGAGGTTTTGTAACATCCCAAATATAGATTTGTGTTTCAAATGTAAGAAAATGAGAAGAAATTAAAACTTTTCTTGCATCTCGAAGTCTAGGAGTATTTCTGTAATTTTTGTTAAAGAATTATGGAAAATACTAAATCAAATCCTCAATTGACTCTAATCAAAAACCTCCTTGGCAAAGATCTTGTACCAAATCCTTGGAAATATTTTTCCGAGTTCTAGGGAGGCTTGGCAACACCTCTGAATTATCTCATGACTTTTAGAAATTATTTGATAATTTTTGGAGGCAAGTCAAAGCTTGGTCAAACCATAGCTTTCACCTTCTGGAATTTTTGGAGAAAAATTCAGTGCATGAAAATCTCTAAAAATTTTATGAGAGGTTCCACCTGCTGTCAGCAAGCTCCAGTTAAAATTTCATAATTTTTTGAGCTTGTTTTCTACCTCAAATAATTCCTCAATAATCAGTTATACAAATTCAAATCCTAACTGGTTTTCACTGTTCATCGGGTTCGAATCAGACTCGGGCTCGAGCCACTTGACTTGATTCGATCAACTAACTGCACCGACTCGGTCACTTGGCCTTGGTTGTGAGTCGTTGGATCGGCATCGCACGCATTGCCTTCGCGTGAGCGTTCGGACCATCCGAGCGCGCCGATCCAATTGAACCGTTGGATTCCAAATCGAGGGTCCACAATCGCGTGAACGTTCGGACTATCCGAATGCCTCGCGCGATGTGAACCGTAGGATCCAAATCAACAGCCCAAGATCAATCGAGCGATCGAATCGTTATAATCCAACCGTTCTAACTCAACCGTTCGATTTCAATCCGACGGTCAACACGTCGTCTCCTTCCTCCGGTCAGCGCGCGCGTGAGCTCAGCCATGGCATGCGTAGAGGAGAAAAACGCAGCGTGCAGTCCCTTCTTCGGTCGCCTTTAAATGGCTACTTATGTGCGCATTTAATGCCCGTCGTGCTCCTCCCTCAGACGTCCATTGTTCAACTGCTCCGGTCGCCCTCGCGCGCTCTAATGGCCGTGTTGACCGAAGGGAGAGATCGCCGTTGCCCTCTGCCATCCTCAGCTATTTAAACTCCATTGCTTCACCCTTGGCTTCCTTTAGCATTTTCGCAACTCCAGCTAGCACCCACAAGCTTGCTTGAGCCGCAATCGTTTGAAATTAACTCGGCCGCCATTGTTGAGTTGGAAGCTTCGGTGAAGGCGGTGCAGCAGGGGTTTTCTTCTTCAAGTCTTTGCTCCCTCTGATCCTCCTTTACTCTCTGAAGCTTAACCCTCACTCAATTTGGTTAAATTTTCACAGGGCTTGACTAAATTTGGATTTCCCCCCTTTTCGGCCGAAATCCGCATTTCTCCTCACCCGAGCCGTCTCGACTCTCCTCGGTGCATTCTTTGGCTTCAGGTAACTCCTTATTAGTCCCTAGTTGCTTGGCACCTGCTCCCTTGAACCGCAGCTGAGCTCATTGCCGTTTTTCGTTTTGGACATTTTCGGCCACTTTGGTTGTCTCCGGCTTGCCGGCGTTCTGGACCGCCGCAGCCAAATAGGCTGGTACCATTGGGTGCGCAATGTTGTTTGGAACTCATTTTGGGCACTTGCTCGCACCGCCGTGCGAATACGCCGGTGAAGCCGTTCTTCCCCGTCGTTTTTGCCGGACGAAAACAGGGAGACGGTTTGAAGGTGCTTCGGTTTGGACCGTCGATCCTTAGATCTACGGCCCACAATCTGGCGGAAGTTTGAATTTATCGCACGCTTCGGTCTGTGGCCCGTTGGATCCAAGATCAACGGTCCCGATTCGAGTCTGCATGGGTCGTTGGATCCAAGATCAACGGCTCGTGTGCGTGTGGACGTTCGGACCGCCCGCGCTCGATCCACATGGACCGTTGGATCCAGATCCAACGGTTGACGTTTAGGGTTTCGGGGTCGCGCGCGCGTGCGTCATCCTAGGGACTTGGACCGTTGGATCCAAGATCAACGATCCAAGTTCGGCCACGTCGATTCTATTTCTGATTTTTCCCGAAAGGATTTATTTATCAACTGAAAAAATGTAGTAACTTGTAAAATGCATAACTAATTCATTTTAAATCCTTTTCGGTTGATTCAAATTTTGTTGGTTATATTTTTAACTAAACTTTAATATAAAAATGATTTTAACCTCAGTTTAGCTCCAGAAAATTTTGCTAATGAATAGTAGAATTTATGATTTATAAAAGCTGAGCAAAATTGATTTGGTCATATCTTTGGCATTAAGAATCCAAATCAATTGGTTCTTGTTGATAAATTCTTTATAAATCATGCTCTTACTACTGTAAAAATTTCGGAATATTTGGAGAAAGTTTTCTATTGAGTCTTTGTGTTTTCTTCGTTCTTATCGGTTGTTTTTCGCTTTCTCGTTAGGATCCGAAGGGCACGTTGACAATATAATTAATCCTCAGCAACATCTTGACCCACAGCAAAGAAGAAAGCAGTTTGATCTTGTCAATCCCATTATTTTTCAAGTCTAATATGTTTATTTCAACTTGTATGTATGCATTGCTATTTTGTTGTTAAATTATGGTTAGTATCCTATAGTTGCATAATCTGTAAGAATTGTTTATCCTCTACTACCATGAGCCTAGGTTATTTGCTGTGATTTGAGTTCGATGGATGAGCTCTTGTCACTTAGTAGATTGCGAATGCAATTGCTTATAAATGCTTAGTTTCGGTAGTAATGGGCGATCATCGATTTTAGTCGATGATCTCGATCACACATCTAAATATTATTCCATTATGTCTAGCACTTGTGCTTTGTTATCTTGTAAAGTCAAAATCTGAAAATGGAAAATTGATTTGGACTTGGGCAAGTGGTTGGATGGTGGGTTATTGGGTTTGTGGATGTCTTGCCTAAGTCAACAAGGACCGAACATCTTGTTACACTAAACCAAGCATTTTTGCGTGCTAACCACGCGAGAGGGATATGGGACCTCTCTTGACTAAGTACTTTGGCGTGTGTTATCTCTGAGTCGCAGGAGGGGCTTGTGTGTGTTGTGTGAAAAAGGATATGTGTTCTTGTGTTGGGTGTGCGGTGGTGGAGATTCCGGGTAGGCTCTCCACCTCGAGGAGCGTCGTAGTTGTCCGAGGCTTTACGATGACTCTGACACAACGTATGGGTTTCTATCCATACGGGCGGCTCGTAGTTAATGCACAATATTGGAAATATCTCGTAGGACTTAGCTGTGCCAGCATACCTAAGGAAGTGTGCTAATCATGTGGCAAAAAGGTGGTCTGGCGTGTGGGTACATTGGTACAACCCTGCAGGGTATAAAACTATTCGAATAGCCTCATCCTAGGTTATGGACACGCTTGGGGAGGTCTTCCAAGAGTTAGACTACAACCTTTTAAATTAAAATTTTGACATGGTTGGTATGAATGGGTAATTCATGCTATTGCTGTGGTGGCTAGTGGTTTAGTCACTTCCAGGATTGTTGTTGTCATCTACCTACTGTTATTATTTTTGTCATTTACGGTTATTTGAACATTAAAAACGGATTGTAAACTTGCTTTTAAATGTACTACATTATTGCAAATAAACATTGCTTTGTGCTGAAAATGAAACATACAGCCTCCACTTAAATAAGCTTGCATGTAGCATATGTATAGTTCTGTTACTCTACACGTAAGTCTTGCGGAGTACAATTTTTATACTCATTTGCTTTGCTTAACTATTTGTTGCAGAGGAGGAAGGTGAGCCCCAAGGGCCTCACTTTTGTGAAATGTGCTGTGGATTCAACAACTAGCTTGGCGGTCCGATCGGTTGCCTTGTGGGTTAAAGGCACACTGATTGGCTCTTTTGTTTATGGTCATCTTATGGCACTTTTGCTTCCGCTATTAAATTCTTGTATTTATGTTTATTTGGCCGGTTGGCCTCTCTTTTGTAATAACTATCCTTTATGTATTTTAATTTCTGCTTTGTCGCTGTGCTTCGGTTCTATGTGAATGAATGGAATTGATGCATGAATTTTGTAAAGAAGTGTGTATACTGCATTTCTGGGAAGTATACATGTCTCGAGTCTCGGTTTATTCGATTTGTGATGCTAAGACCAATGGAGGGTTAAGTATTACAAGCCCGATAAACCGGGTCTCTAATGATGGGAAGCTCTGGGTGGCTTGGAGAATCTTGAAGATGTCCTAAGGTTGCTCTAATGAGAGAATCGCCTCGGAATTCTAAAGGAAAAATGGCGGCGAATGCGACAATGTCGGCTAGAGATGAGGAAGAAACAACAATGCAGCAGTTCCTATGGACCAAAGGGGAAATTGAGTGAGGGGAATAGTTCCTTCATATCTGGAACATGATATGACACAGATAGAACGAAGAAGAACACTTCGATTGGCATGAATGGTGGTGGCGGCGCGGCGGCTGAAGTGGAGCTCAAGCTCTCTCGTGTGCTTGAGCTCAACCGATGGGGAGAAAAGGTATGGGAATGATGGTAATGTCAAGGAAGGGATGAGAGGAAGCTTGTAACTGAAGGATTACGGGTAGGCTACGAAAGCACAAAATAAAAAATTTTACCGCGCAACCAAGGAACCTCTACTAGTAATAGATCACGAGATTACCACTAGACGCGTCGACTCGTAGCGGAAGTAGAGTCGATGTAGCTAGTTGATGCAGTCGTAGTCGTACTCACCTCAGGTCTTCTTGTCTTGCTCCTGAGATTGTCACGAGTTGCAGATCGTCCTAGTGTTGATACTTCACAACAACACCTCCAAGGTATCCATACATACGGGGCAGGGACAACACGCGCTGGAGTGCTAGCGGCGACGGTTTGGTATTGGATGAGGAAGGCGTGGCTGTTAGTGTTTTGGGAATTCTTCAAAAGAGTATATCCAAATCCCATGCCACCGGCGCTCTATATATAGGCATCCATAATGGGTCTTGAACTTGAGGCCCATTAGGAACTCATGGCTTACAAGAATTTGGATCACGAACCAAATCAAATCACAACCCTTTAAGTGTGTGACCCTATAGGTTCATGTGTAATCGGTTGTGACTCGGAAACCTTTTCCAACCACGAGTCGTTAGCGGTACCTAGCCGCACATAACGATTCCCGAACACACATAGAATATATTGGACGAACCTTAATGCAATATGATCTACGACCAGATCTTTGTCACTTACGACCAGCTCATATCTAATCACGACTAGTCCATATTTAGTTATGACCAGTTCGTAACTCCTTATGACCAATTAATGATTATGTTTGACCAGTCTACGACCAGCTTTGACTATTATATGACCAGTTAGTATCTCCATACGATCAGTCTATTACCAGTTTTGACCAGTCTACGACAAGCTTGTATCTCCAAACGACCAGTTTACGACCAGCATCGACCAGTCTATGACCAGTTTATGACCAGCTATGACCAGTCTACGACCACCTCATATCTGGTTAAACTGAATGAACTGCTTGTGTATTCTCCCTTTGCCTCACGATATTTGGTTGAACTACAGGTGAGATAATTTGTCATCCATGGAATGTTCAATATTTTCTCGATCAAGTATTGAATAACTTTATGTGGTCGGCACTTCGACCACTAGTGGTATGGCCATGCACTTTCTTTATTCGACCATAATGAGGGGCCCAAAGACATCTCTCCAGTTATGTTAGGAGGGGCAAATCCCAGATCCGACCAGTCATATTCCTCCGCATGTTTCATAGCATACTCGAAAGGTACCTTTATAACTACCCAGTTATGAGTATCATTTGCAACCCCTAAGAGTGCTAGTACACATGTAGGAAACTATCTTGATCTCAAGTCTAAGGATTATACATCATCATTGCTTGAGAACAATCTCAAGAGTGTCTCAAGGTGGGTCAAACCAACACTATTTTCTCTATCATGTATCCATATTATTGGTTTGATATCTCTATATATATGACCTGTGAAACATAGTCATTAACTAATACATATGCTAGTCTATTCATACGTTTTCTCATATGTTTCCAACTAGGGAACGTTTAAGAATAATCACCGTATAAATACAGAGTTTCACAATCAAGTCACATATTTAATAATAAATATTAACAATATTATTCCAGGAACAAGATAACATATTATCCAATATTATGAACATAACGAAATATAATCATCCATATGATTACCACTAGGGCATATTTCCAATAGTCTGCCACTTGCACTATAGTCAATCATTTAATTATCTAATAACGATAGCTCTTGTGTATGCCTCATCTTAGGCTGTGTGAGAGGCTTTGTCAACAGATCAGTAATATTTAAATCCATGTGAACTTTGCATATCTTAACATCTCCTCTATATCCACCAATTTAAAAACAATATGATAATGCCTGAGTATATGCTTGGACTTCTTGTAACACCCTGACTATAAGGAAGTCAAGATGTCACCTACAATCACTACTCTTCAAATGAATAACCTCAAATCGCATGAAAAAGTGAAGCGAGAATTATGAATATATGGAAACAAGCATTCATCCTCAAGACTTAAGCAGCGAAATGGAAGTAAACAGTTCAGCAAGATATGGTAAGCACGGCCATGCTGACTTATTACAATGCAACTCAAATCATAATCAAAGATATTAAAAGTCCTCAAATTGTTTGATAAAATATAGTGAGTGCATCGTGATGAACTACCCTCCACAAGATCATTCTTCCTTGTCATTTACCTAAATAAGACAATAAAGCAAGAATGAGCCAAAGACTCAGCAAGCAACTGTATGAAACAATCAAACATACAATGATCGTTATATCACAAACATAATTTGAACAACTACGGAAGCGAATTTATGAATGGATGAAGTGGAATGGTGCATTGAAGGAAATGGACATAATGCAAACATATCTGGGTATAGCGAGTGAAGCACCGTCGGTGTTCACTTAAAGTATTCGTATGAAGAGCGTTTCATACGATCGTCCAACGTGGCCCACATTGGAATGGTGGACTCACGTAACGTGGCCCACATTGGAATGGTGGACTCACGTACCCATCTTGGAATTGATGGGATTTCAAATGCCCATACTGGAATTGATGGGTCTTACCAAAATAATGAATGCATGTCATGATCATCACATGTCAATATTGAATAGTAATCATAACTGAAAAGAACACATGGCATTCATCTACAATTACGAACAAATGTAAACATTCATTCACACATCATACATGACATCAAACATTGAATACAAATTACTTGCCTGCCGCGCTGCAACGGGTTGGGAGGTAATTGAGATACCCCTCCACTCACCGCTTCACCGCCTACAATATAAATAATCGAAATGAGGACAAGCGAGTATGAAAAGGCTACACGTGTCCTCCCTCCATCTCTAACCAAACTAACCCAATAAAAGTTCAATTTGATCAATTTACCCAAACATTTTAATTATCACTAATCTGGCAGTTTTACTAGAAAATTCACCAATAAAAAACCGTAAGTCCAAAAGACCTGAAACCAGTGCTCAAATTTTCTTAACTTAACTGGCTACAAAACTCTAGTTGATGGTAAACTCTAATTCGGCCATTACAGAGGTCTAACCATCCATTGAAAAACTACAACTGCAGTCTGCCCAGAAATCTGAACAGCCCTAAAGAAAATGCTCTAACTTTTAAACCACTGATCCAAATAAAGTGATTTTTATCAGCCTGGAAACATGGTGAAATTATCTTCAAAAACCTAGTTGGGTGGCCGACCTGATGCTGACTCTAACTAGATCAAAACCTAGGTGCAACCGACTATACCCATCAGTTCTGACAGACAGACCAGCGTGTAGTAAAACAGCCATAACTTTTAATCTACTGGGTGAAAATTCGTGATCCAGGTGCCAAAAGAAAGCTAATGAAATAAGGAACAAAACTCTAGAAGGCGAGAACATCCAATTCTGCCTCTAAGGCACCCAAAACCGAGTTGCAACATTCTGTACAGAACCGATCTACTAACAGAGATTACGCGATACTACCAAAAACATTGAATCGACAACTCTAATGCAATCAAACAGCGATGGGGTCTCTCGTTACCCTTGTAGACCCGAAGAACGACGATGAACAACTTCCCGAAGCCTTCCCCTCTCCTTCTTTGGCCAGCCCCAAATCAGCGACCCCGCGGAAGCCCGGCGAAGGAAGAACCGAAGGTGAAGACGTGGAGGATCGGGAGTGCAGCTCCAGGGGAACACCAATGGCGGCCACCACCGGAGGAGGAGGCGCCTAGGAGGAGGTGCTGCGCCGTGAGGAAGGGGAGGGGGAGAGGAAGTGGCGGCTTGGGGGAGGGAGGAGAATGATTTAGGGTTTTGGGGGGGGGAGTGGTGCCCCCCCCTTTTGGCCTTTTGGCGCCCCTACATGGGCGGCCGGCCCCTCATGGGCCACAGGTCGCTGCTTGCGGCCCAGGTTGTCTGGCAATAACAAATAACCCCCCCAAAGATTGGAATTTTCCGACGAAATCAATCTCTGTTACTCTCTCCGACCTCTTTCTTTCTACCGAACATTTCTGGAGTATTACACTTCTCATGTGATGTAAGCTCCTTAGCCTGCACAATGGCTCTATTGCTATCACAATAGAGATCCATTGGGCTCGACGCACTCGGAATCATACCCAACTCAGCAATAAAATTCCTTATCCAAACACCTTCCTTCGTAGCTTCAGAAGCCGCAATGTACTCGGCCACTGTCGTAGAATTGGCAACCGTCTCTTGCTTGGAACTTTTCCAGCTCACTACTCCTCCATTCAAAATGAATACAAAACTATATTGCGAATGATAATCATCTTTGTCAGTTTGGAAACTTGCATCTATGTAACTATTTACAACGAGCCCTTCATCCCCGCCATAAACTAGGAACGCATCCTTAGTCCTTCTCATGTACTTAAGAATATTTTTCACAACTGTCCAGTGACCTTCACCAGGATCAGCTTGGTATCTGCTTGTAACACTTAGAGCATATGATGCATCTGGTCCAGTACATATTATGGCATATATGATAGATCCAATAGCTGAAGCATATGGAATACCATTCATACAGTCTCGCTCATCAATGGTCGTATGACACTGAGTCTTGCTAAGATTAATGCCATGTGATATAGGTAAGAACCCTTTCTTGGCATCCTGCATACTAAACCGAATCAACACCTGGTCAATATAAGTACTTTGACTGAATCCAATTAGCCTTCTCGATTTATCTCTATCGATCTATATCCCCAAGATATATACTACCTCCCCTAGGTCCTTCATAGAAAAACTATTTTTAATAATTCCTTAACGGATTCCAGCATAGGAATGTCATTTCCAATCAATAATATATCATCCACATATAAGATTAGAATAACAAGCGCGCTCCCACTAGCCTTCATGTAAACACAAGGTTCTTCTTTGTTCATGTGAAACCAAACCTTTTGATCTCCTCATCAAAATGTATATTCCAACTCCGAGATGCTTTAACCCATAAATGGAATTATGAAGTTTGCACACTTTACTAGCATTCTTTGGATTGACAAAACTTTCAGGCTTTGTTATGTACACATCCTCACTTAGGTTTCCATTAAGGAAAGCCATTTTTACATCCATTTGCTATATCTCATAGTCAAAATATGCAACAATAGCTAGAATGATCCGTACAGATTTGTGGATATCATGGGGATATGCTCCAGATCTTAGGATGATGTGACAATTGGCAATGGCGTTAACGGTTTGTCATTTCACGAGTTTTCGACAAAGTTTGGGCTTTACGGGCGGGCGATCGGCCCGCCATAGCATGGCGGTCCGATAGGTCCCAAATCGATCGGGCCGGCCATGTGCGCGTGATCGGACCGGTCGTGACAAAAATGGTCGAACAGTGGGCCAAAAATAGAGGTGTAGGCAAGTGAGGGGATCCCAATGCACTTGGTCTCATAATTTTTGGAGTTCCCAAGCAAAAGTTCTATTGGTTTAAAGTTTCCAGTAGGTTTCGGATTGTCAGGGGATGAAAATCGCTAAGTCCTTTTGGGAGGTCGGACCGGCCTATGGCTGGCGGTCCGATCGGCAAGGCCGGCGGTCAGACCGGCCCTGAGGGACGGTCTGACCGGTTGTCACTTGAACGTCGCCCGTCGTGGCGGCGTTGTTCGTTGGTTAGGTCAAAGTCATGAGTTTCAGTGCATATGTGTTGCATGATGCATGTTTTGACTAACGTGGATCAAGTTGTGAAGAACTTGTTCCCGGATTCGATTTGCTTGTCTATTGTTGTGCAGGTTACTTCGTGGTCAACGACGGTCAACGGCAAGGATGATCGGGACTAGTCTTGGAGAGCTGAGGTCCAGAACGATCGACGATGCCGGGTGAGGTCAATGAAGTCAAGTGTGGTGCTGAATAGACAAGGATGACCGAACGGATAGTTCAGTGCGACTGGTTTGATCAAGCGGCACGGGAGTCGGTGCAAGTGCCATGATGGTTTCGGTGGGAGCCGGATGGGAGAGACTTGCCGACATGGAGAGAGCCGTTGATCAACCTACACGTGGCGGAGCAGGCGAAGTACTACGCGCAGATGGACTCGGTCTTCGGAGAAGGACCGAGAAGGGGTATTTTGGTAATCTTACCAAATACCACCTTGGTGACCTTTTGCCAACCCGCGGCGCAAGACGACGCAAGGAGAAGCGGTTTAGGTCAAGAGGTGTTGAAGACGGCGCTTTAAAATGCGTGCGTATGTGACCCGTTTGTGTTGGGCCTTAACGGGAGCCCATTTAAGTTAAACTTCTAGAAGGTCTAAGTCTCCACTATAAATAGAGGAGGGAGGTGGCTGCACCTCCTCCAACCCTTTCATTATTGTTGAAACCCTAGTTTGGCTTAGGGAGAGGATTAGTGGAGGTTAGGGTTCTAGAGAGTTTTGATTTGATTTTATGCTCTTGGATTGAGCTTTGTCCTCCATTGATGGAGTGGCTGTAAACCCAAACCCTATCAAATCAATCCAAAGAAAGGTTGATCAAAGATGTGTCTCTTTGCCCTTCTTCTCTCTATTTGGTGATTTTGAGTCTTAATTTGATTCACATGTTTTTGATTGATTTCTTCATGTGATTTAGCTTGCTGTGACATGTGGGAACACATCTAGAATCATCTTGATCATCAATCACCCACGAGCAAGTTTTTGGATCTAGTTTTCGTTTTGACTCGGTTTTGAACCATCCTCCTCTCAAACTGAAAAAGGTCGTAACTTTTCCATGGATCTTCACGATCTTCGATTGGAATAGGTTCCTGACATCCTAGAGAAGGTGTGTTCCAAGTTTTATCAAGTTTGGAGTTGTAGATCAAAAGTTACATCTATTTGCAACTTTATTTTTCGGGTTGTTTTTACTGTTCATCGGACTGGAGGTCAGACCGCCCCTGGTGACTGGTCCGACCGCCCAAGGCACCGGTCTGACCGCCATTAACACAGAGGTCAGACCGTCCAACACTTAGATTTTTAGCCTATGTTGATTTCGGTTGTTTTGCTTCGGGGTTTAGATTGGATTCAATACTAGTCTTTCGCTGTACTGGTATATTGATCTTCATAGCTTCCATAGCTATTGGAGTGAGATTTGGATTGAATCTGATCTTGGTAGAAAAAGTGAGCGTGCTCCTATTCACCCCCCCTCTAGTCGTCTTTTCGGTCCAACAAGTGGTATCAGAGCCCGGTTAGTTCAATCTTGATCTTAACAGGTCCTTTGAACTGGCGATTGATAAGTACTCCACCAAGCCGCATATCTTGATGGGCACGACTATGCCTATTGGAAGAATCGCATGCGAGTCTTCCTTGAGAGCGAAGGACAAGCTATATGGGAGGTTGTTCGAGCCCGCTCGTTCTTTCGAAGTTGTTACGCCGGCTCAGCGACCCTCTTGGCTAACAACAATAAGGCAAAGAACCTCTTGTATGGTGGGCTTGGTAGGCGGGAGTATGATCGAATTTATAATCTTGAGATGCAGACGAGATTTGGAACACCCTCGAAACCTACCATGAGGTTCGTCCCAAATCAAGAAAATGCGCGAGACGATCTATAAGCGTTAATATAACAAATTCGAGATCGTCTGGAGAGAGCATCGATGACATTTTCGATCGCTTTAACAAAGTGATTAATCGGATGAAAGTGTTGGAATTGAATATTCTCAGTCTGAAAATGCCACCCACCTCTTGGCTGCAATCAACACCAAGGAGTGGGAGATAAAGGCTACCGCCATTGAGGAGACTGTCAACCTCTCTGATTTGACTTTGGAGCTGCTCTATAGCAAGCTCAAGACTCATGAGATCAAGAGGATTGATCATCCCAAGAAGGAAAACATGGCCTTGGTAGCAGACCCGCTCAAGAGAGCTTCTGATGGGTCTTGTGAGTCTTCTTCTGGATTTTCACTTGCTGGTTTATCTGCAATCCATGAAGAGGAGTTTGAGAGTCTTCCTGAGGCCGAGTTAGACCTCATTGTCAGAAAAGCCACACGGGCCTATAACAATATGACAAACAAAAAGAGAGGAGGTCCCGTGACTTGCTATGAGTGTGGTGAGCTTAATCATATCCGAGCAAACTGCCCCAAATTGAAAGGAAAGAGCAACCACAAGGAAGGAAAGCCAGTTTGGAAGAAGCCTCAATGGAACAAATCAAGATTTGATGCTGCCAAGCTAACAAAGGCAGCTCACCGGGTTCTTACCGCTTTTGGGGAACAATCCTTAAGCGATGTGGACTCCGGGAGCGAGGATGACAAGGAGGAGGAAATCCCTCAAGATAAGAAGAAGGGGAAGGCCAAGGACTTCACCAGCGTTTGCTTCATGGTCGACTCAGATGGCGTCGGCGGCGATGAGGTACCTCTCTCCTATGATGTCCTTTCGGATAGATGCGAAACTATCTTTGAGCAACTCATGAGTCAGGATAAGGCTTCAGAGTATATCATGGCTAGGAACAAGGACTTAGAGTCTCAAGTAGATAATTTAACTTTAGAACTTGCAAATACTAAGACTCTTGAATCTGATGAATGTTCTTCCTGCCATGCTCTACATTCAGAATTTGCTAAACTGCAATCTGCTCATGATATTGCTTTGCAACAACTTGAAAATGCTAGGACTGAGCTAGTTAAGGTTAAATCTGCTCCTTGTGAAAAATGCTTAGATTCTAGCAAGTTGGTTGCTTCTGGTATGGTTGATTCTAGCCTTTGATCCTTTTGCATTGAACGAGAACATAAAGTACAAGACGTAGTAAATGGAGTTGAGCTAAATTTGCTAAGCTTAAGGATAGAATTGATTCTGCTTCTTGTATCTCTTGCGAAACTCTTAAACTTGAAGCTACCTTATATAAGGAGAGATATGCTAGAGCCATTAAGGGCAAAACTTGTGAATCATGTGTTAATCTTGAAAAAGAAAATGCTTATCTTAAGGATACCTTAGAAAATTTTTCTAAAGGTAATAAACAATTAAACATGATTCTGGACAAGTCTAAAACTCCTTATAAGAAGCAAGGATTAGGATACAACTCTGTCCAAGATAATTCTAAGCTGAAAGTTACTCAAGTCTAGAAAAATGGGTTAATTGAATTTAAAACCCAACCTGCAAAAACTATTTTTAAATCTGCGGGTTTTTCCCAACCATCTGTTAAGTCAAAGGGTGCTTCTCCCAGTGGTATCAAGTACCATTGCACCTATTGCAAGAAGGATGGGCATTTGGTTGAGTTCTGTTGGCGTAGGTTGAAAAATGATAAGAAAACTTTTGCTAGAATTTCATCCAATCAACCTAGAGCTTTTACGAGACATGATAACGTAGAAAAGAACTTCATCATGCTCCTAGACAGGATAACTCTCATATTAGAGTAACCATTGCTCATAACAGAACTTCAAACTTAATCAAGGATAGCACTTCTGCTTTGCATACTACTCGCAGACGTGTGCCTCGGTACTGGGTTCCCAAGTCTTGTTTAACTAACCCCAGTATTGAGACACATCGTTCTTTTGTGTCTTGATTTTCAGGATTACCGCGGAAAGAGGAAGGACACGTGGTTCGTCGACTCCGACTGTTCACACCACATGACCGAAGACTCAAGATGGTTCACCTCCTTCACGCGGTCGACGGGTGATGAATTCATTACCTTTGGAGATGATAGGCAAGGGCGGATTGAAGGAACTGAATCGATCAGGGTGAACGACAAGTTCATCCTCAAGGACGTCGCCCTTGTGGATAAGCTAAGGTTTAATTTGCTTTCTGTCTCTCAACTTCTTGACGATGGCTATGAGACTAGATTTAAGAAAAATACTTGTCGGGTGCTTGATTCAACTGGTGAGCTTGTTTTTGGGATTACTAGAGTTGTTAGGATCTTTGGAGCTGATTTTTCTGAATCTCTTGCTGGTTCTCTCAAGTGCTTGATTTCATCTTCTTCTTCTGAGTTATGGCTTTGGCATCGTCATTTGGGGCACATTGGTTTTGATCATCTGACGCGAGTTAGCAACCTTGAGCTCATGAGAGGTTTGCCCAAACTCAAAGCCGTCAAGGATGCTATATGTGCGCCCTGTAGGCATCGCAAGCAAGTTGCCGCCTCACACCCATCAGTGACTATGGTCATGACTGACGGACCGAGACAGTTGCTTCATATGGATACTGTTGGTCCCGCTAGGGTTCGGTCAGTTGGTGGAAAATGGTACATTCTAGTCATAGTCGATGATTTTTCTAGATACACTTGGGTGTTCTTTCTTGCTTCGAAGGATGAAGCTTTTGATCATTATCATGATCTTGTTCTTTGTTTGACTTCTGAACTTCCGAGTGCCTTGAGAGCGATCCGCAGTGACAGTGGCACGGAGTTCAAGAATGCATCTTTTGCTTCCTTTTGTGCTGAGTGTGGAATTGAGCATCAGTTCTCCTCTCCACACGTCCCTCAACAAAATGGCGTTGTGGAAAGGAAGAACAGGACCCTAATCGAGATGGCTAGGACGATGCTAGATGAGTATAGCACTCCGAGGAGGTTTTGGGCTGAAGCTATTTCTACTGCTTGCCATATTGCAAATCGTGTCTTTTTGAGACCGTCTTTGGGCAAGACTCCTTATGAGCTTCGGTTTTGTAGAAAATCCTGTGTCTCGCACTTTCAATTCTTTGGATCCAAGTGTTTTATTCTCAAGAAGGAAACCTAGATAAATTTGAGTCAAGAACTTTTGATGGTTTATTTCTGGGTTATCCTGCGCATTCAAGGGATTTTCGAGTTTTTAATGTTGAAACTAACCTGGTTCAGGAGACATGTAATGTCACTTTTGATGAGACTAGCCCTGGAACTAGATCAGATATTTCAGGTGATACACAGGTGACAGAGAGTATATATGTAGAGGAAGATGATGATGGACTCGATGTTGCTCTTCCACCTGCTGCTGTTGACGCTCCTCTTCCAAAGACAAGAACTCTTTGTGACTACTTCGCCTTCAGTTGAGGCATCTGCTGCATCTTCATCATCAGCAGTACCTGCGGAGGTCGAAGAGGTATGTTCCTCTCCGGGTGCGCCACTTCACATTCAAAAGCAGCATCCTCCGGAGCAGATGATAGGTAATCTCAATGAGCGAGTCACTCGCTCCAGGTATCATGATCTAAACCTTTATTCTCATTCTGCTTTTGTAGCTTCTTTTGAACCCCGCGATATATCACATGCTTTATCTGATTCTAGTTGGGTCAATGCCATGCATGAGGAGTTAGAGAATTTTGAGAGGAATAAGGTCTGGAACCTAGTAGAACCTCCTAGTGGTCATAATGTTATAGGAACCCGCTGGGTTTTCAAAAACAAACAAAATGAGGATGGTTCTGTGATTAGAAACAAGGCTAGGTTGGTAGCTCAAGGGTTTAGCCAAGTTGAGGGGTTAGATTTTGATGAGACCTTTGCTCCTGTTGCTAAACTAGAAGCCATTCGCATTCTTCTTGCATTTGCTGCCTCTAAGGGCTTTAGATTATATCAGATGGATGTTAAGAGTGCCTTTTTGAATGGTTTCATAGAGGAGGAGATTTATGTTAGGCAACCCCCAGGCTTTGAGAATCCCAAGAACCCACATCATGTCTTCAAACTGTCCAAAGCCTTGTATGGTCTTAAACAAGCCCCTAGAGCCTAGTATGATATGCTTAAGACCATCTTGCTTAAGAATGATTTTGAGATGGGTAAGGTAGACAAGACCTTGTTCATTCTTAGGCGTGGCAATGACTTCTTACATGCTCAGATTTACGTTGATGATATTATCTTTGGTGGTTCTTCTCATGCTCTTGTTTCCAGCTTTTCTGAGACTATGTCCAGGGAATTTGAGATGAGCATGATGGGAGATCTCAATTACTTTTTGGGGCTTCAAATCAAGCAATGTAAGGAAGGGATCTTCATCCATCAGACGAAGTATACTAAGGATCTACTCAAACGCTTCGACATGGGTGACTGCAAGCAGATCGCCACTCCCATGGCGACTTCGACTGCTTTGGATCCAGATGAGGAAGGAGAAGTCGTGGATCAACGCGAGTACCGCAGCATGATCGGCTCCCTCCACACTCTGGCTGACCTCAAGGCCGGACATCCACGTCACAGTCTACCTCTGCGAGGTTTGAGCGTCTCGAGAGCTTCCCATCGCCGGTATAAGCACATATTTAGGTATTTACACTCTACCCTCAAGATGGCATTTGGTACTCTGCTCTTCTTCTTTGTCCATTCGGGGGTTTTCGATTCGATTTTGCGGTTGTCGACTTGATAGGAAGAGTACCTCGGGCACTTGTCACTTCCTAGGCACTTCTCTTGTTTCTTGGTCTTCTAGAAAGCAGTCCTCTGTTGCACAATCTACTGCTAAAGCTGAATATGTAGCTGCTGCTAGTTGCTGTAGTCAGATTTTGTGGATGGTATCCACTCTTAAGGACTATGGGTTAAATTTTGCTAGTGTTCCTCTTTTCTGTGATAACACTTCTGCTATTAACATTGCTAAGAACCCTGTGCAACACTCTAGGACCAAGTACATAGACATTCGCTATCACTTTCTTAGAGACCATGTCGAGAAGGGTGATATTGTGCTGCACTTCGTGGAGTCCGAGGCTCAACTGGCTGATATCCTCACCAAGCCTTTAGACCCAACTAGGTTTGCCACCTTGAGAAGCGAGTTAGGGGTAATTTATCCCTATGGGTTGGTTTGAGGGGGAGTTCGAACTTTTCTGATCTTACCTTGTTCTTTTGATCTTTTATTGTTCTTTTTCTGAACTTATTAATATTTTTGAACTTTTTAGGTTTTTAGGTTTTTTATTGCATCTCATTGTATCATATTGTATTCATATGAAAAATACATCAAGTGGTATGAAAAATCCAAAAAGATGCATTGTAATATAAGATTTTCTGCTTATCTTTTAAAATTGATGAAGCTTTGCCTATTACCCTTTGGAGCTTTAGTATTTCAATTCTTGCTCAATGCCATGTCTAGTTCTTTGACTTGCTAGAATTATCATGCTTTTACATGTGTAGCTAAGTCTTTGCTATATGAGCTAGAACTTTAAAACAACTCGAACTAAAAAATTGCAATTTGTGGATGTTTTAGCGAGTTGCACAATTAGTGACCCTTTTGTGACATTGGCCCTGTCAGAATTGCTTTGTTAGCTCTTGAATCTAAAATTGACCATTACTTGAGCTTTTTGTGTTCTTGAGTTTCTAAAACTGCTCCTGTGAAAAATAAAAAATCAAGATTGTCTTATGCTTAAAATGTGCCAAACTACTCTTAAGAGACTGCTTGTCAAAGACATGAACTTGGAGATAGTTTGATGATCCAGACGATCTCGTGGGGATTGCTTGTCAGAAATGACATGAACCTCAAGAATTGTCGCCCTGGTAGAAGCTTAGAAAGAGTTTGTGGATGGCTCCTAGTCCAGGATCTTCTTTACTAAGATATACCTTTAATCAACTTGTGGTCGAAGCTTAGGATGAGTTTATGGATGGCTCCTAGTCCAGGATCTTGTCACTAAGTTAGATCATTAGTCAACTTCAATTTTCAATGCATATGAGAAAACTGTTGACAAATGGGCTTTTGAGAAATACTGAGCAAAATGATTTAATATAGGACCTGATTGACTCTTAATGTGGTCTTTGTTAGTTTTTTTATCTCACTTTGACATTTTGACATGGCCAATTTCATTTTAGAATCCCTGTTGATGAACTTGCTGAATTTGAAGCTTTGCTTAAATTGATCAAATCTATTGCTTTACTTTTGAGCCTTATTGCTTAGCTTTGATATATATATATATCTTACCATGATCTTGCTAGCGCTGTCAAGCTTGATATGTTGTGTGTGCAATATTAGAAATGTTGGCTAGTTCTTTTGGGTAATCTTCAAAGCTTCTTGTACTCAAAAATTGAAAAATACAAAAATGATGCCACTCCATTGCACTTCATGCATACTTCTTCTTTTTGCTTCTTTCTTCATTCTGCAAGTGTTATCTCTGGATGAGAGGAAGGCGTGATTCCTTGATGACTCCATTGTCAAAGGGGGAGAAGATATTTTAATATTGGGGAGAAGTTTATACAAAAGGGGAGAAAGTTGGAGAATTTGAAATTTTCTGAAATCCGAGGATCATAGTGAGGGGGAGTTTTTGAATTGCATTCTTATTGTCTTATTGACTCTTCTGAAGTTGAATTGCATTTATTACTCCTCACAATGATCAAAGGTCAATTGAACAATTGTTCTTTCATATGGACCTTAAGTGAGATTTTTGACATTTTTCTGGAAATCATAGTTTTTATGCTTTCTTTTGCCTTATCTCACATGCCTATGCTATTCTGATGCCAACTTGGTCATTTTCATTGCTTTCTCTTGCTTATGGACCAAGTTGTGCTTTTGTGCGAAAACGAAAGTATTTTACTTTTCAAACCTCCAAATTACATTTTCTAGATTATTGCCAATGTGTTCATCAAGGGGGAGATTGTGGATATCATGGGTATATGCTCCAGATCTTAGGATGATGTGACAATTGGCAATGGCGTTAACGGTTTGTCGTTTCACGAGTTTTCGACAAAGTTTCAGGCTTTCTGGACAGGGGTGGTCCGACCGGCCATAGCATGGCGGTCCGACCGGTCCAAAATCGGTCGGACCGGCCATGTGCGGCGGTCGGACCAGTCGTGATCAAAAATAGTCAGAACAGGCTGGGCCAAAAATAGAGGGTGTAGGCAAGTGAGGGGATCCCAATGCACTGGGCCAAAAATGGTCAGAACTGGCGGTCGGACCGGCCCTGAGGGGCGGTCTGACCGGTTGTCACTTGAACGTCTCCCGTCGTGGCGGCGTTGTTCGTTGGTTAGGTCAAAGTCAGGAGTTTCAGTGCATATGTGTTGCATGATGCATGTTTTGACTAACGTGGATCAAGTTGTGAAGAACTTGTTCCCGGATTCGATTTGCTTGTCTATTGTTGTGCAGGTTACTTGGTGGTCAACGACGGTCAACGGCGAGGATGATCGGGACTAGGCTTGAGAGCCGAGGTCCGAACGATCGGCGATGCGGGTGAGGTCAATGAACTCAAGTGTGGTGCGAATAGACAAGGATGACCGAACAGACGATTGGTGCGATCGGTTTGATCAAGCGGCGCGGGAGTCGGTGCAAGTGCCATGGTGGTTTCGGTGGGAGCCTGATGGGAGAGACTTGCCGACATGGAGAGAGCCGTTGATCAACCTACACGTGGCGGAGCGGCGAAGTGCCAGCAGATGGACTCGGTCTTCTGGAGAAGGACCGAGAAGGGTATTTAGTAATCTTACCAAATACCACCTTGGTGACCTTTTGCCAACCCACGGCGCAAGACGACGCAAAGAGAAGCGGTTTAGGTCAAGAGGTGTTGAAGACGGCGCTTTAAAATACGTGCGTATGTGACCCGTTTGTGTTGGGCCTTAACGGGAGCCCATTTAAGTTAAACTTCTAGAAGGTCTAAGTCTCCACTATAAATAGAGGAGGGAGGTGGCTGCACCTCCTCCAACCCTTTCATTATTGTTGAAACCCTAGTTTGGCTTAGGGAGAGGATTAGTGGAGGTTAGGGTTCTAGAGAGTTTTGATTTGATTTCATGCTCTTGGATTGAGCTTTGTCCTCCATTGATGGAGTGGCTGTAAACCCAAACCCTATCAAATCAATCCAAAGAAAGGCTGATCAAAGATGTGTCTCTTTGCCCTTCTTCTCTCTATTTGGTGATTTTGAGTCTTTCTTTGATTCACATGTTTTTGATTGATTTCTTCATGTGATTTAGCTTGCTGTGACATGTGGGAACACATCTAGGATCATCTTGATCATCAATCACCCACGAGCAAGTTTTTGGATCTAGTTTTCGTTTTGACTCGGTTTTGAACCATCCTCCTCTCAAATTGAAAAAGGTCTTAACTTTTTCATGGATCTTCACGATCTTCAATTGGAATAGGTTCCGGACATCCTAGAGAAGGTGTGTTCCAAGTTTCATCAAGTTTGGAGTTGTAGATCAAAAGTTACATCTATTTGCAACTTTATTTTTTGGGCTGTCTTTACTGTTCATCAGACAGGAGGTCAGACCGCCCCTGGTGACCGGTCCGACCGCCCAAGGCACCGGTCTGACCGCCATTAACACAGAGGTCATGTCGAACCCGGGAACGAAGGATCCCGAATTCTCTGTGTTCATACACTAGTCCAGGATTTCCAGTGTACACAGTCACAAAAATGTTATCACAAACATATCCATGTGTATTAATAAGCATAGAGTTTATTTCAAGCCGGGCCGAGGCCAAATAAAACATTAGCGGAAGCAAAATATAATGGTAGCCACACGACACGCCACAGTAATAAATGCGAGATCGCGACCTAATCGCCCTGCTCCTCACCTACGGATAGCAGTCTTCTCTGAATAATAATATTGAGAAGAGTGAGCACTACAATCGTGCTCGCAAATTACACCCAATCTGTAATTTAGAATGCATGCATAAGTTATTCAAAGGAAAGTTGTAAGGTTTATTTGCATAAATCAGCCTTTTGGTTTAAATAGTTATACTAAGTTTCAAGGCACATTTTATTACATAATTAAAATCGATTTAAAGATTGATCATTTTATAGTGGATAACCTCCATATGAAACATGGTGAAGGATACCCTCCTATCACAAGGCTACCCGCCAAATTTACCACAAGGATTAACCATCCTCAAATCATGTCCAAAGTTATTTTAAAACCAAAAACAAATCTAACTTAGAGTGGCTTTGCTCAGCATGTCCATGACCGTGGACACGGCTATTCGAATAGATTTACACTCTGCAGAGGTTGTACAACTTTACCCACACGAGATAATTTGCCCGTTATGTCGGCCAATACACACTTCCTTAGGTGTGTGACTAGGCAATTATCACAAGGCGTTTCCAATGTACTACCTCAATACTAATATGCCCGCTAAGGTTTCACTTCCATTAGGCTAACCACCTGCTGGAAACCCCCTCTTGCGCCAAGTGGGAACAAAGTCTAACCGACACCCACACAACAAAATGGCATAAACAATACTGAGGTAATACAAATTATTAAGCCTGGTTCTGCCCATACAGAACATGTGGTAGTACGGTGGAGCTTTTGCAAGATGCGGCTCAAAGGCCGGTCCTTAATCTACTTGGGCAACTTTCAATAAAAACCCTGGGTCTCAGTCCTAACCAGACAGGCCCGTGCATAAACTTGCACCCACCAACGGTCCATGTTTGCCCAAGTACAAACCATTTTCTTTTATTTTAAATTTTCAAAGACATTTGCAAAAGTCCACCATGACAAGGCAATGTCATAGTCTTTTTATCAATTTAAGAAATTTTGGCTAGATTCTCCCAAAGTCAAATCTTTCATGGTCTAAGCATTTGCTATGCATATATATTTATTTTTAAATTCATTTGACTAAGGTTACAAGGAATTGGTAATACAACAATCAAATTTGGCTATACAAAGGAATTGGAATAATTAAATATTTAAAACAGGAATTTAAAATAATTAAATACAATTATGCATGCAATAATAATTTAAAACATGAATTAAATAATTTTAAATATTGGGGGCAAAATGGTCAATGGTGTAACTTGCCTTGCTCAAATTCCTGGTATTCTACTTCTTCAATAGGGTCAAGCTCTCCGGAGTCGTCAAAATCTATACGAGAAAATATTCCAAATTCAAACAGAATTCAAATGAACACAAATAAATTCAAATGAAAATTCAAATTAACTCCAAATTAAATAATTTTGGTTTAGTTAGCTAGATCTTGATTTTATACAAATTTAGAAATTTGAATCACCTAAATCGGAGTTTGTATGAAGAAATACGAGCTCTGGAAGTTTAAATCTAATTTTAATTCAAAATCGAAATTTGAATTTCCAATTAATTTTCTAAAGGAAATTCTATTTATTGCGCCACCGACGCCGCAATCTTGTTCACAGAGATCGACATGTGGGCCAAACAGTCATGGATCGAGTCCACGGCGTTTTCAAGTCCACGATGGACTCGGCTCAAGACAAGACTGAAGCGGTATTTGTCTTGGGTGCGCTAGGCCGCGCGGGCACCACGCTGGCGCTGATTTGGCCGCCACGCATGCGTAAAGCGATGAGGTGGCGCCGAGGTGGCGCATCCACGCCGGCGCCGGAGAGGAGGCGCTTCGAACCGATGGCGCAGCGAACGGCGGCAATGGCGAGCTCGGTGGTGCGCAAGCGAGTTCGTGGAACGATCCGAGTCGAGGCGCTACGGTGGCGGAGAGGACGGAAGGTCGTCGGCGACGAGAGAGCGGCGGTCGCGGTTCGGTTGTTGGCGCGAAGGTGCTCGGGGTCTTGGTGAAAGCTAAGATGCGCACCAGATCGCGGAGAATGCCGATGCCGAAGTGTGGTCGAGGTAGCCGGAAGCTCGTGGCGCCGAATCGGAGAAGAACGAGCCCGCCGGCGGGATTTGCGAAATGCGCGATTGAGGCGATCGAGGGGACAGGAGGTGGGGAATAGAATGAGAGAGAGAGGCGGCTCGGGGTGCTTTATAGGGCGAGGGAGGCGGGTGCGGGAGATCGTGTGCGGCGTTAATGGCGGCGAGCCGAGCGGCGCACGGGGTTAGAGAGGGGGTAATGGCGGGAATGAACGCGCGGAGTGAGGGGAGTTAACGCGCGTGATGGCGAGTGAAGAGAGGAGGAATCGCGGGAGTGACGAGCTCGAGGCGAGCGGCAATGGCGGGAGAGATGCGCGCGCTGGGAAGAAAGGGAGGAGGAGACGACATCATTGCAGTGGGCCCCACCCGACGAGAGAGAGAGGGAGAGAGGGCGCGGCGGATTAAATGTCGGCCGTCCGATTTGATCGGACGGCCCGCGTTATTCGCGCTGGGAAAGAGTCGGGCGAGATGCGCGCAAAGGTCTTGGGCTTCGCCCGATCAGAATGTGTAAGATTTTAAACCTTTTCAATTGATTTAATTCGTAAATTCAAATAGGCTTTAGAAAATAGTAAATGAAGTCCAAAAATTTTGAGAAAATTCACATAAATTCTATGAGGCATTCGGATTTAAATAAAATAATTCCAACTTTTAGTTGGTAATAGTTTTGCACATAAATTCTTTTAGCCTCAATATACTTTATTGAAAAGCTTTTAAAATTCCGTAAAATCCACAAAAATTAATAAATCTTATTTTTAAGTGAAATTGAAATTTTGGGTGTTACAAACCTACCCCCTTAAAGGGAATCTCGACCAGAGATTGATTTGGTCGACAAAAGGTAGGGATACTCGGCTCTCAAAACTTCTTCTCGCTCCCAGGTAGCTTCTTCTTCTGAATGATTGCTCCACTGAACCTTACAAGAACGAATGACTTTGCTTCTGGTGACGCGTTCTGCCACATCGAGAATCTTGATTGGTTGTTCCACATAGGTGAGATCTTCCTGAAGATCGATGCTCTCGAGCGGTGTTTCTTCTGTTGGTACTCTGAGACATTTCTTTAACTGGGATACATGGAAGACATTGTGAACAGCTGACAAAGATACTGGTAGTTCCAACTGATAAGCAACTTCACCTCTTTTTGCCAAAATCTTATAGGGTCCAACAAATCTGGGTGCGAGTTTTCCTTTAGTCTGAAATCTCTTCACTCCTCTGAGTGGAGTTACCCTGAGATAGACAAAATCTCCCATCTCAAAGGATAGTTCTCTCCGACGATTATCGGCATAACTCTTTTGTCGGGTTTGAGCTACTTTCAGACGTTCTCTTATTGCTTTTACCTTACTTTCAGCTTCTTTTATCAATTCTGGTCCGAAGAATTGGTGTTCTCCTACTTGATCCCAAAGGAGAGGGGTTCTACACTTTCTACCATACAATGCTTCGAATGGCGACATCTGCAGGCTGGCTTGAAAGCTGTTGTTGTAGGAAAATTCTGCATAGGGCAAATTCTTATCCCAGCTTCTTCCATAATCTATAGCACAAGCTCAAGCATGTCTTCTAGGACTGATTTACGTTCGCTCACCGCCATCTGCTTGGGGATGATATGTCTTTGAAGTTGAGTCTGGTTCCCAAAGCTTCATGTAGACTCTGCCAAAATTTTGAAGTGAAGCTCGAACCTCTATCGGACACAATTTTCTTGGGTATACCATGTAAGTGCACGATCCTAGCCATGTACAATTCTGCTAACTTATTGCTTCTGTAAGTTGTCTTGACTGGAATAAAATGAGCCACTTTTGTTAATCGGTCAATTATTACCCAAATGGAATCACAACCTGATTGGGTCCTAGGTAGTCCGGTGATAAAATCCATACCAATCTCCTCCCATTTCCACTCGGGAATTGGTAATGGTTGTAACAATCCGCAGTCTCGATGCTCTGCCTTAACACGACATACATCACGTGCTCGATACCACTTTTGTCGAACGGAACGAAGGATCCCGAATTCTCGTGTTCATACACTAGTCCGATTTCAGTGTACATCACAAAATGTTATCACAAACATATCCGTGATATGTAACAAACTCAGCGATCTCTCGCTTCATACTAACCCACCAATACTTTTCCTTGAGATCCTGGTACATCTTGGTACTCCCGGGATGGATAGAGTAAGGTGATTCATGAGCTTCTTTCAGAATCAGCTGTCTGGTTTCATGATGTTTAGGTACACAGATGCGGTTGCCAAACCATACTGTGCCCTGCTCGTCTTCAGAAAATCCTGGGGCTTTGCCTCTTCTCATGTTCTTCATGATTTCTTTGATATCTTCGTCTTCTATTTGTTTTCTCGATCCGATTTTGTATGGTTGGTTGACTTCCACCGTGTTGATCTGACCTTGATCGACAATTTCGATTCGGATGCTTTAGCTCTTCATACAACTCGTTGATTTTCTTGAACTAACACCGTGTTGCAAGATGCTTTCCTACTCGAGCATCCGCTACCACGTTGGCTTTGCCCGGTGATAATGAATTCCAAGGTCATAATCCTTTATCGGCTCTAACCATCTTCTTTGCACGAGATTAAGATCCGATCGGGTGAATATATACTTCAAACTCTTATGATCCGTGAAAATCTCACAATGTTACCAATGAGGTAATGCCTTGATTTTCAAAGCATGCACAATTGTCGCTAACTCTAAATCATGAGTTGGATAATTTCCTTCATGTGGCCTTAATCGACGAGATGCATAAGCCACGACCTTTCCTTCTGCATCGAACACATCCTAGCCTGGCGGATGCGCCCGTAAAACTTCAAAATCCTTACGTATATCCGTAAAACTAGCATCGTGCGAGACTAATCTTTTCTTGACTCTTGGAAACTTTGCTCACATGCACTTGTCCATTCAAATTTCTTTTCCTTCTTGAAGTTGAGTCATGGGTTTGGCGATCTTGGAGAAATTTTCAATGAATGCGGTAGTACCCACTAATCCGAGAAAACTTCTCACTTCGTGATGACTTGGGTTGCTTCCAATCCATTCTGACTTCAACCTTTGAGGGTCTCTGCAACTCCTCCTGCGACACAATGTGTCCAAGAAATGCCACTTAGTGAGCCAAAATTCACTTTTCTTTGAGTTTGGCATAAAGTTGGTGTTCTCGAAGTTTGCCCAAAATAATTCTGAGATGTTTTTCATGCTCTTCCAAATCTCTTGAATAGATGAGAATATCATCTATGAATACCACCACAAACTTATCCAAGAATTCCATGAACACTTTGTTCATCATATTCATGAAATAAGCAGGGCATTTGTTAGTCCAAATGACATCACCGTGAACTCGCATACCCATATCCGTGGTGAAGGTCGTCTTGAATATCTTTAGGTCGATTTTTAAGCGATGGTAGCCGATCTCAAATCAATCTTGGAGAAAACATCGGCTCCTTTAAGTTGATCAAGCAGATCATCTATCCTAGGTAACGGGTACTTGTTTTTGATTGTTACCTCATTGAGTGATCTATAGTCCACACACATTCTCATACTATTGTCTTTCTTTTTGACAAATAGTACTGGAGCTCCCCAAGGCGATGAGCTCGGTTGAATGTAACCTTTACTCAGTAGTTCTTCGACCGCTTCTTCAACTCGCTAGATCGCTTGCCAAGATTCCGTAGGGTCGCTCAAATTGGAGCGATCCACGACTAAGTCAATTAAGAACATTATGTCCCGGTCGGTGGCATACTGTAAGTCCTCGGAAAAACATCTGGATATTCTTGTACCACGGTATATCTTCCGATTTCACTTCCTTTAAATCTGGTCAAGATAGGACTTCTTTCCGTAGAAGTCTTGGGTTGAAACTCTATCAAATCCCTTGCTCATTGGTGAGGTTGATAGATCTACTAGCACAATCTATCACGCTACGATTTTTGGCAAGCCGGTCCATTCCAAGAATTACGCCCAATCCTTGCTAACGCAGGACTATTAAGTTGGCCGAGAAAGTTACTCCGAGATTTCAAAGGTAAGATTTGGACAGAATAAACTAGCCCTCATTTCGAGCCCGGGAATGGATCAACATGGGCTTAACTAAGGGGAGGTAGATAACCCATATTTTTCCACAAACTTATTTGACACAAAAGAATGCGAAGCTCGGAATCAAATAAAGCGATCGGTAATGAGTTGACAAGGAACGTACCAAGAACAACATCCGTGCCGCATAGGCTTCCTCTGCGGTGACGTGATTCACACGCCCTTCATGAATTGACCTTTGGTCTTGAGGGACCGCCGAGACCGAAACTCCGGAGTTGGCTTGACGGGGTGGCACTCACGCTTCTTGGGACACTTATTGGCATAATGACCCAACTCGTTGCGGTGAAAGCAAGTGATTCTGGTGTGGAAATAATCGCCTCACTAAATCGTCCTCCAGATGAACTACTACGGAACCCAGAAGTATTTGGGCGCGGAACTGGAGCTGGAACTCTTGGTGTAGTAGTCTGGAATCTCCCACGCTGAGGTGGCTGAGACTGAGAGAAACGAGGCTTGGGCGATCCTCCCGAGTTAAACTTCGAGCCGCCATCCTCCGCTTGCGATTCTCCATTTCGGATGTTTGCCTTCCGGCGATGGCCTTATTTACCAAGCCGCTGAAAGTCGGTAAAATCTCGAGAAATCAAACGAACAGAGAGTTCGTCGCTTAACCCTTCCGTAAATCGCTCTTGCTCGTCTTCGTCTCTGGCTACATCCTCAGGGGCATAGCGAGCAAGTTGGTTAAACTTATGCGGATATCGCCAACTGATCGGTTCCCTTGGCGGAGCGGCGAAACTCCTTCTTTTTCAAAGTAATCATGCGGATGGAATGTGAGATCGCGGAAAGCTTGCATGAACTCATCCCAAGTGATTTCTTGGGCATTAGCATGGGACATCTGAAATTATCCCACCATTCGATGCGGGACCAATCAATTGATGAGAGGCAAACAAAACTCTCTCACGCTCGTAATCGAGCAATATCCGATTTCTTTCCAATGGCCCCGAGCCAATCATCTGGCCCATGGGTTACGTGCTACTAGAAAATGTTGGCGGACGCATCCTCATGAACTCTGACAAAGTTACTCTTGCGGGAGGTGGAGGAGCATGATAGGTTGCTGACGCTTGGGTATTCTGATTGCTGTGAAGGGACTGGGCTAGCAACTCAATCAGATGAGTCTGATTGGCCATCATTTGGCGCCGATCAGAGCTTTGTTGGAGGAGGTGGTGGTCGTTGAACTGGATTTTCTTGATATTCGCATTCTCATTTCCTTGCCCTCTAGCACTGACATTTCCGGTGCGGGTGGTCACCATCTGATGAACTTTTCACAGATTAGATAAGAGAGATAGGAATTATAAGAGTATAGATCTAAAATAGCCCAAATTCAACAAACACAAGACAAGAACATTTCAGCAAAATAATTTATTTTTATTTTATTAATTCATTATGGCTACTACAAAGGTTTGGTAGCTCATATTTCGCAACTAAAGGAAAAATTTAAGGTCAAATCTATGGTGTTATTGGGGTATAATCTGGCTCACTAGAACTAGCCTCGCCTTCCTTGTAAGAGACCGCTTTTTTTCGCACTCTTCAACTTTTCTTCTGCATCTTGTAACTTCACTTGCAGAAGAGACAGCTCATCTAGTGTATTCCCATAGGCATAATCCATGGCTCTGGCCAGATCCACCTGATGAGTGAGATCGGGACAGTCTTCATCTCTAGTTGAGCGGAAAGCACTGTCATGCCGGGTTGGAATGTGCATTGGGTAATAGTGGAACCCAGTGCCGTTGAGGCGATGATCGTAGATGTAGCGAAGTCTGCGGGTTGCTTCCTGGTCGCATCTCGATGCCTTCGCGAAGGTGTCTCGTCGCATTGGGGCATCAAGACGTGGAAGTCGTGTTCGGCGATAGATTGGAGTAAAGGATCACCTCTACTCTCCACCGTTCCTGATTCCCCACCTTGTACTTGTATCCTTGATATGTCGGTCTTTCTTCAAAGTCCAAATGCTGCATCATCTTCCAGAGAATGGCGGCCCAATGACCAAAGAAGACTCCATGGGAAATGGCAATGAACTTGAGAATCTACAATTTTTGAGCAGAGATGAGTTAGTAAATAATTTTTCAAGAGAAAAGTTGAGGAATGACTCGGAAGACCAAGGTATTTTTAATTTTCAAAATAAGTCCTTAAGGGTTTGATTTCCTTCTAGGTCACGACCTACATCGATATGGCTCGATACCACTTTTGTCGAACCCGGGAACGAAGGATCCCGAATTCTCTGTGTTCATACACTAGTCCAGATTTCCAGTGTACCGATCACAAAATGTTATCACAAACATATCCAGCGTGTATTAATAAGCATAGAGTTTATTTCAACCGGGCGGAGGCCAAATAAAACATTAGCGGAAGCAAAATATAATGGTAGCTACACGATCACGCCACAGTAATCGCCTAGAGATCGCGCCTAATCGCCCCGCTCCTCACCTTACGGATAGCGTCTTCTCTGAATAATAATATTCAAGAAGAGTGAGCACTACAAGCGTGCTCGCAAATTACACCCAATACTGTAATTTAGAATGCATGCATAAGTTATTCAAAGGAAAGTTGTAAGGTTTATTTGCATAAATCACCTTTTGGTTTAAATAGTTATACTAAGTTTCAAGGCACATTTTTATTACATAATTAAAATCAGATTTAAAGATTGATCATTTTATAGTGGATAACCTCCATATGAAATATGGTGAAGGATACCCTCCTATCACAAGGCTACCCGCCAAATTTACCACAAGGATTAACCATCCTCAAATCATGTCCAAAGTTATTTTAAAACCAAAAACAAATCTAACTTAGAGTGGCTTTGCTCAAGATGTCCATGACCGTGGACACGGCTATTCGAATAGATTTACACTGCAGAGGTTGTACAACTTTACCCACACGAGATAATTTGCAGTTATGTCGGCCAATACACACTTCCTTAGGTGTGTGACTAGGCAATTATCACAAGGCGCTTCCAATGTACTACCTCAATACTAATATGCCCGCTAAGGTTTCACTTCCATTAGGCTAACCACTGCTGAAACCCCTCTTGCGCCAAGTGGGAACAAAGTCTAACCGACACCCACACAACAAAATGGCATAAACAATACTGAGGTAATACAAATTATTAAGCCTGGTTCTGCCCATACAGAACATGTGGTAGTACGGTGGAGCTTTTGCAAGATGCGGCTCAAAGGCCGGTCCTTAATCTACTTGGGCAACTTTCAATAAAAACCACAGGTCTCACCCCTAACAGACAGGCAGGTGCATAAACTTGCACCCACTAACGGTCCATGTTTGCCCAAGTACAAACCATTTTCTTTTATTTTAAATTTTCAAAGACATTTGCAAAAGTCCACCATGACAAGGCAATGTCATAGTCTTTTTATCAATTTAAGAAATTTTGGCTAGATTCTCCCAAAGTCAAATCTTTCATGGTCTAAGCATTTGCTATGCATATATATTTATTTTAAATTCATTTGACTAAGGTTACAAGGAATTGGTAATACAACAATCAAATTTGGCTATACAAAGGAATTGGAATAATTAAATATTTAAAACAGAATTTAAAATAATTAAATACAATTATGCATGCAATAATAATTTAAAACAGAATTAAATAATTTTAAATATTGGGGCAAAATGGTCAATGGTGTAACTTGCCTTGCTCAAATTCCTGGTATTCTACTTCTTCAATAGGGTCAAGCTCTCCTGAGTCGTCAAAATCTATGTGAAAATATTCCAAATTCAAGCAGAATTCAAATGAACACAAATAAATTCAAATGAAAATTCAAATTAACTCCAAATTAAATAATTTTGGTTTAGTTAGCTAGATCTTGATTTTATACAAATTTAGAAATTTGAATCACCTAAATCGGAGTTTGTATGAAGAAATACGAGCTCTGGAAGTTTAAATCTAATTTTAATTCAAAATCGAATTTGAATTTCCCAATTAATTTTCTAAAGGAAATTCTATTTATTGCGCCGGTGACGTCAACAATATCATTCACGAGATCGACATGTGGGCCCAAACAGTCATGGACTGAGTCCACGGCGTTTTCCAAGTCCACGATGGACTCGGCTCACAAAGACAAAGCGGTAGGTTGTCTTTGGCCTGTATTATTACTGTTGCGCCGGGCAGCACCACGCTGGCGCTGATTTGGTCGCCACGCATGCAAAGCGATGAGGTGGCGCCGAGGTGGCTGCCCACGTCGGCGCCGGAGAGGGAGCTTCCGGAACCGATGGCGCAGCGAACGAGCGGCGCGGCGAGCTCCGGTGAGGTGCGCGAGTTCGTGGAACGATCCGAGTCGAGTCGCGCTACCGTGGCGGAGAGGACGGAAGGTCGTCGGCGACGAGAGAGGCGGCGGTGCGGTTCGGTTGTTGGCGGCGAAGGTGCTCGGGGTCTTCAGCGGCCAAGATGCGCACTCAGATCGCCGGAGAATGCCGATCTGAAGGTGCAATCGAGGTAGCCGGAAGCTTTGGTGGCGCCGAATCGGAGAAGAACGAGCTTCGCCGCCGGCGGGATTTGCGAAATCTGAGGCGATTGAGGGCGATCGAGGGACAGGAGGTGGGGAATAGAATGAGAGAGGAGAGGCGCTCGGGGTGCTTTATAGGCGAGGGAGGGTGCGGGAGATCGTGTGCGGCGTTAATGGCGGCGGAGCGGGCGCGGCGCGCACGGGGTTAAGAGGGGGGGTAATGGCGGGAATGAACGCGGCGGAGTGAGGGGGAGTTAATGCGCGTGATGGCGAGTGAAGAGAGGGAGGAATCGCGGGAGTGACGAGCCCGAGGCGAGCGGCAATGGCGGCGCGAGCGCGCGCGCGCTGGGAAGAAAGGGAGGAGGAGACGACATCATTGCAGTGGGCCCCACCGACACGAGACAGAGAGGGAGAGAGGCGCGGCGGATTAAATGTCGGCCGTCCGATTTGATCGGACGGCCCGCGTTATTCGCTGGGAAAGAGTCGGGCCGAGATGCGCACAAAGGTCGGGCTTCGCCCGATCAGAAAGTGAAGATTTTAAACCTTTTTCAATTGATTTAATTCCGTAAATTCAAATAGGCTTTAGAAAATAGTAAATGAAGTCCAAAAATTTTGAGAAAATTCACATAAATTCTATGAGGCATTCTGGATTTAAATAAAATAATTCCAACTTTTAGTTGGTAATAGTTTTTGCACATAAATTCTTTTAGCCTCAATATACTTTATTGAAAAGCTTTTAAAAATTCCAGAAAATCCACAAAAATTAATAAATCTTATTTTTAAATGAAATTGAAATTTTGGGCTGTTACAGGTCAGACCGCCCAACACTTAGATTTTTAGCCCGTGTTGATTTCAGTTGTTTTACTTCGGGGTTTAGATTGGATTCAATACTAGTCTTCCGCTGTTCTGGTATATTGATCTTCATAGATTTCATAGCTATTGGAGTGAGATTTGGATTGAATCTGATCTTGGTTGAAAAAGTGAGTGTGCTCCTATTCAACCCCCCCCCTCTAGTCGCCTTTACGGTCCAACAAGATTTAAGCATTGCTACTAGTGAGAAAGTCTCATCCTAGTCAACCCCTTGAACTTATCGAAACATTTTTGTGACTAGTATATCTTTATGAATGTGAACATTTCCATCCATGTCAATCTTTTTCTTATAGATCCATTTGCACTCAATGGTTTTAACACCATCAGGTGGATCGACTAGGTAATAAATCTGATTGTCTCCCATGGAGTCTATCTTGGATTTCATGGCTCCAAGCCATTTCTCAGAGTCTGGGTCTATCATCACTTCCTCATAAGTCTTAGGCTAATCATTATTCAATAATAATTCATCATGCCCACACCATATAGGCAATTGATGTGGTCTTTTAGATCTACGCGGGGCTGATGCCTCATCTGCAGGTTCAACAATATTTTGTTCATCCTGTAGAGGTTCAGTAGGAGTTGAAACACTTTCAGACATTTCCCTAATTTCTCCGAGTTGCACCTTTGTCCCACTGACTCTTTTTGAAAGAAACTTTTTATCTAAAAGACACCATTTTAGGCAATAAAAACCTTTCCCTCTTCTCGGTTGTAGAAATAATATCCTCTGGCTTCCCTAGGATATCCCATAAAGAAGCATTTATCTGAGTTGGTTGTGAGTTTATCAGACGTCAAACGTTTAACATAGAAGAGGTACCACATCCCGAAATCTTTAGAAAAGACAAACTAGAACTCTTGCCAGTCAACATCTCATATGGTGTCTTATATACTGATTTAGATGGTACCCTATTTAAAGTAAAAGATGAGTTTCTAGGGTTTAACCCCAAAACGACAACGACAGATCCGATTAGCTCATCATCGACCGAACTATGTCCAAAAAGGTCCGATTACACTGCTCGGACAACCCATTCCATTGTGGAGTGCCCGGTAGTGTAAGCCATGGAATAATTCCACACTGCTTCAAATGATCATCAAATTCATGGCTCAAAAATTCACCTCCACGATCAGATCATAAAGGTTTTATTATTTTGCCAAATTGATTTTGTACCTCACTTTGGAATTCCTTGAACTTTCCAAAGGATTCCGACTTGTGCCTTATTAAATAGATATATATGTATCTACTAAAGTCATCAGTGAAAGTAATAAAGTACTAAAAATCACCTCTACCTGTCGTGCTCATTGGTCCACACACATCAGTATGTATGAGTGCCAGCAAGTCAGACACCCTCTTAGTTCGACCAGTGAAAGGTGACTTGGTCATCTTTCCAAGCAGACAATATTCACATGTTTTAAATGATTCCAAATTAAATGAGTTTAGAATTCCATAATCACGGAGTTTCTTCATACATTTCTCACTTATATGACCCAAACGACAATGCCAAATAAAAGTAGAATTCATATCATTAGACCAAAGCCTCTTCACATTAATATTATAGATGGGTGCATCATCAATATTTAAAATAAACAACCCATTCAAGACAGGAGTATAGCCATAAAACATTTCATTCAAAAAATATAGAACAACCATTGTCCTCAATAATAAACTTATAACCCTTTGCCATCAAACCTGAGGTTGAGATAATGTTTGCACTCATGGCTGGAACGTAATAACAATTATTTAATTACATAATAAATCCTGAGGGAAAAAAGTAATGGCAAAGTCCCGACGACCAATGCAGCAACCCTTGCTTTATTCCTGATGCGAAGATCCATCTTGTCTCTTGTAACTCTCCTACTCCTTATTAGACCCTACATCGAATTGCAAATATGAGCAACTGATCCGGTATCAAATACCCAAGAGTTAACGGAAGAATCGGCAAGAAAAATATCTATAATATTAATACATGAAGTAGAAGGTTTAGTCCCACCATTCTTTTTCATATCAGCCAGATATTTTTTGTGGTTCCTCTTCCAATGGCCTAGCTATTTGCAGTAAAAGCATACATTCTCTTGAGTCGGGCTGGGCTTAGTCTTGGGCTTGGGCTTGTTAGTATGGATCCCATCCGAAGCTTTAGCCTTGCCCTTTCCTTTGACCCAAGTATTAGCGTTCTTCTTGAAGCTTCCATTCTTTTGCACCATCATCACATGATTGTTGCTTTTCTTAACGCATTCCTCTGCAGTCTTGAGCATCATATGTAGCTCGGTGAAATTCTTGTGTAAGCCATTAATATGGAAGTTCAAAATGAACTACCCATAGCTTGCAGTAAGCAAAGTAAGAATCAAATCAGTAGCCAACTCTTGACTAAGTGGAAAAAGGTTTTTCAAGCTCTGTGTGTAACCAACCATCTTGATCACATGTGGGCTCACCAGAATACCCTCAGCTAGCTTACTCCCAAATAATTTCTTTGAGATCTCATATCTCTCAGTTCTTGCTTGTGTATCAAACATGCCTTTGAGAGCCACGATCGTATCGTAGGCCTCTAAGTTCTCAAACTGCTTCTGAAGGTCTGAGCTCATGGCAGCAAGCATAAGATAGCTAACATTACGGGACTCATCACATGCCTTTTATAGGTGTTTTTAAGAGTAGAAGCAAGACATTTTGGTAGGCACATCCGAATTGGTTCCTCCGAACATGTTCCTTTTTATCTTGCCTAAGAACAATCCTTAGGTTGCAGGACCAATCCATAAAATTTGTTCCATTCAATTTTTCCTTATCAAGTATCGAACGTAAAGAAAAACTAGAGATAGGTACAACAATTGGTGCCATGATCTACAACATAAAATATGCAAAACTAAGACATATGTTCAAGAAAAGTAACTTCTATTAAACAATTTAATAAAGATACTCCAACTAAATAGCATATCCCTCTTATGACATTTAGTGATTAAAGACCCACAATCAGTTGATCTAGTTGTGAGCTTTAGCATCACTGCTAGAATATTAGTGAATTTAGTAAGCAACCCTTTGTTAATCTTATCTCTATATGACTTTTGTTGTTGGGCAGCATCTCTATGCTCCGGTACCCAACCCTGTGCCCCAAGGTCCATAACCGTTATGATGACATTGTCAAGTTAAACTAATGCTTTATGTGTATGTGTCCGACACAAACCCATCTAGTCAAGGAAAGTTAATGTCACTCTGCTTTAGCAAGACCTACCATTAAAATACATGACTTTGGATGGTGCAGCTAATTGGGAGGGTATCAATTTAACTTCATATTATGTGAGGGAATCTTACTTCTACCATGTTAAAAGCATTCGAAGGAACTAAATAACATGCATAGAAATAAACAGGAATATAAAGGCATTCACAGACAATCACATTGCATCGTGAATAACATGCATAGAAATAAACAGGAATATAAAGGCATTCACAGACAATCACATTGCGTCGTGATATAGTATGACCCTTCCACATGGTGATCTCCATCGCCGTGCTTGCTGTTCGCCATGTCTCCAAGTGGCCAATTCCTCCAAGTACTCCCACTAAACCATTACTCCTAATAGCACTAGTAAAAAATTACAAGGAGTGAAAAAGCATCACAAGTCAACACGTAGTCCGTTATACAAATATAGACAGTCTTAGGCCGCAATAAGCATGACACGCATGTCATGAGCATTATACACACATACATGCATCTCATACATCATGGGTAATACTATTCACAAAATCCTGCAAAAACAAGTTAGGCATAGAATCGCATTCTATCAAACAGATGGCAGGAACTAGCAATACCAAAAACCAAGGTCCTTTTTGCCGGTGAGCGGAGCGGGGTCACAGGGGTGGCAGCCCTTGTCTCAAATTTTTTTGGACTACGTAGATCCAATTTATTGTTTTGTCCTTATAAATCGCATTGGATTTATCACATTAACCCTTTCCGATCGTAACTCCGATTCGATCAACCAGATTGATCTTCGCGTGTTCTATGGATTTACGATCACGGTCTGCCCCGATGGCGAAAACCGGCCGGTAGAGGCAAGTTGTGATTCGACCATGAAAACGATCACAAAATAACGATCATGAAAACAACTTTAAACCATCACGTATGGACGATCATATGGACCATCGCCAAAAACAATCTATCACATCTATGACTCCCATATATCACAATATGCATATAATCCGAATCTAAAACTAGACGGGATGGCTCTAATACCACCGAAGGATTACGGGTAGGCTACGAAAGCACAAAACAAAATTTTTTACCGCGCAACCAAGGAACCTCCGCTAGTAATAGATCACGAGATTACCACTAGACGCGCTGACTCATAGCGGAAATAGAGTCGATGAACCGAGTTGATGCAGTCGTAGTCATACTCGTCACACGTCTTCTCGTCCTGGTCCTGAGATCGTCACGAGTTGAGGATTGTCTTAGTGCTGATGCTTCGCAACAATACCTCCTATGTATCCACACATACGGGGCAGGGACACCACGCGCTGTAGCGCTAGCGTCGGCGGTGTGGTATTGGATGAGGAAGGCGTGGCTGTTAGGGTGTAATATTCCAAATTTGGTTTAGGGAGTATTTTATTCGGGAGAGAGAACTATTTGAAAAATTCAAAATTTCGAGGGATTTTTGGACCCTGGGCCTTCGGCCCAGGCTGGTGAAACCCTGGCCGGCCTATGACCAGCCAAGAGGGGGGCCAAAGAGGGGGAGGCGCACTAGGCCCAAGACCCATGCGCCCCCACTTCCCCCTACCCCCAACCGGCCACCCCCTTCCCCCTCTCCCTCTCTTTTCCCCTCCTAGCCGGCCCTAGCTCTCTCCCATGCGCCACCCCTCCTCCTTGTGCCTTCCTCCCTGCATCCTAGCACCCTTAGCAGCGCCCCCATCCCCCCGGTGATGATTCTTGCTGCTGCCATTTGGGAGGAAGAAGGAGAGGAAGCCATTGGTGGCATCGGCCAAGAGAAGAAGTAAGGAGAAGAGGAGAATGGAGGTCGTCTTCCCCAAGTGTCGTTCAACGCCTTTTTACTGATCTACAAGGGTAACGAGGAGTCTCATTCGTTGTTTGCTGCTGTTTAGAGGAAGGATTGACAGTTAAGATTAAACCGACATGCTGTCTGCTGGATTCCAGAACAGATCTAGTAGGTCGTGCGCCCAGTTTCGGCGTCTTAGAAGCAGAATCTGATATTTTTGTCTTCTAGAGTTTTGTATCCCTGGTTTTTATCTTTCCATATCCACCAATATCACGAGATTCCGCCTTACGGTTTAGGATATATGAGTTATTCTTTGCGCGCTGTTCTGGCTGTCTGACGAGAAGGAACTGTCTATTTTATCATTAGTTTTGACCTTGTTAATGTAAGATTCAGGACCTCCACCCAACTAGGTTATTGTATAATGTTTAATAATATTTCTATATTGATAAATATCACCTCCATTGGATCTGTAGAATGAAAGTTATGCCTTTTTATTTACTGTTGTTATGTGGTCTGGACAGATGCCTTTCAGACATTTTCAACTACTGGTTAGCCAATTGTCTTGACCGAATCGATAAACCCCGTCAACTAGAGTTTCATATCCTGGTTCGTTAAGATTCATTGAGCACTGGTTTCACGTCATTCCGAGTTACAGATCTTTAATTATGATTTTTCTCGTACTGCTGTCCAGTAGGGTTGTTAGGTGGCTGAATAGGTTAAATGTCAGTTTGAAACCGTTGATTGTGTTGCAAAGTTAGGGGATTATGGTAGGACACCGTATCTATGTCATACCTTGCTATCCTTATTGCGAATACGTATTTGTGTAGGCGGTGAGGCGATGAGTGGAGGAGCACCTTCGTTGCCTCCTAGCACGTCACAGCGCGGAAGGCAAGTACAATGAGTTAAGACATGTTGATTTCTGTTGAATGTTGTTAATGCGATGTTTCTTCTACGATCAATGTTCATACTTCATGTTATACAGTTGAAAGTTGTTGATGCGGTGCTATTTCAATGATCCATGATTCATACTTCATGATATATATTTGTTCTTCGTTGATAATCCATGTGATTGAAAGAGGTGACACCCATTGCATATATTTATTCCATTCTTGCATTGTTCGTGTTCCGTCCACGAGAGTGGAATTGTTAAGACCCATCAATTCCAGTATGGGCACGTAAGACCCACCATTCCAATGTGGGTAATTTCGGACACCCGTATAAAACGTTCTTCATACGGTGATTGGATCCCCGGACTTTGTTAAGTACGGGCTTAAGTGAGCACCGACGGGTGTGTCACTCGCTATACCGGTATGAGCATGTGTGAGTCATTTCCTTTCAATGCACCCATTCATTCCATTCATACTCATAAGTGTTCAGAGATAAGTTCGTCCTTTGTATTGAGATTGAATAGTTCATAACCTTGAATGTTCAATTGTTTACTATACTTGCTGAGTTTCGACTCATTCTTGCTTTGTTGTTTATTTTAGGTGATCATTGATGATGACGATGGGCGGGAGTAGTCACACCCATACTATTCACTCTTTTCACCTTCCTTCAGTTTTAATAATAAGATTTGATTATATCTTTCATTCGTAGATTGTTGAACTATAATAAATAATGTTGATGTAGTTGATGATTCCCCCGATGTCATGGTTGCTTAGTACTGTTTGTGGTCCTTGATCACTCTCTTGTTTTAATCGTTTGGATTCAACCTTTATTACTGCTATTACTTTATGAAAGTTTGACTTCTTTATGTCCTCCTATGAGTTATGTTTTGAATTCTTCCGCTTGATGATTACATGTCAGATCCTTTAGGTAGCATCTTGGCTTCCGAATAGCCAGGGTGTTACATACGGTTTTGAAAATTCTTCAAAAGAGTATATCCAAACCCATGCCACTGCCCCTTTATATATAGGCATCTATGATGGGTCTTGAACTTGAGGCCATTAGGAACTCGTGGCCAATAAGAATTCGGATCACCATCCAAATCTAATCACAGCCCTTTAAGTGTGTGACCCTATAGGTTCATGTGTAATCGGTTGTGACTTAAAACTCTTTTCCGACCACGAGTGGTTAGCGGTAACTAGCAGCACATAACGATTCCCTAACACACAAAGAATAATTGAACGAACCATAATACAATATGATCTCAGACTAGGTCCTTGTCACTTACGACTAGCTCGTATCTAGTCACGACTAGTCCATATTTAGTTACGACCAGTTCGTAACTCCTTATGACCAGTTAGTACTTAATTACGACCAGTTTGTAACTCCTTACGACCAATTAGTTATTATGTTCGACTAGTCTATAACCATCTCGTATCTCCATACGACTAGTCTATCATCAACTCATATCTCCATACGACCAGACCAGCTTCGACCAACTCATATCACCATACGACCAGTTTACGACCAGCTTTGATCAGTCTACGACCAGCTCATATATGGTCGAACTGAACGGCCTGCTTGTGTATTCCCCCTTTGCCTCGCGACATCCAATTGAACTCCGGGTGAGATAATTTGTCATCCATGGAATGTTCAATACTTTCCCGATCAAGTGTCGAATAACTTCATGTGATCGGTACTTCAACCACTAGTGGTATGGCCATACACTTTCTTTATCCGACCATAGTGAGAGGCCCAAAGACATCTCTCCTGTTATGTTAGGAGGGGCAAATCCCAGATCCGACCAGTCATATTCCTCCGCATATTTCATAGCATACCCGAAAGGTACCTTTATAACTACCCAGTTACTAGTAGCGTTTGGCAACCCCTAAGAGTGCTATTACACATGTAGAAAACCATGATGATCCCAGGTCTAAGGATTATATATCATCATTGCTTGAGACCAACTGATGACACATGAAATTATAACAATCTCAACAGTGTCTCAAGGTGGGTCAAAGCAACACCATGTTCTCTAACATATGTTCATATATTGGTTTGATATCTCCATATCTATAACTTGTGAAATATAGTCATGAACCAATACATATGATAGTCTATTCATATGTGTTCTCATATGTTTCCGACCAGAGAACATTTAAGAATAATTATCGCAGAAATACACAGTTTCATAATCAGGTCACATACTTGATAATAAATATTAACGATATTATTCGAGAAACAATATAACATTTTATCCAATATTATGAACATAACGAAATATAATCATATCTATGATTAACTTTAGGGCATATTTCCAATGGTAACATCCCAAAAATGCCTAAATGCAAAAATATGATATTTTTTAAAACTTTTTATGTGATAACTATTCCTGTCCCTTTTGCTTGCATTTTTTTAGATTTATTTGAATCTAATTCATGCTTTTGCTAGCACAAGTGATAAGAAATGAAAACTTAAAATACAGAAACCCTAAATAAAGTAACTCTAGAAACAAGAAAAATGCAAAAGTGAAATAAACTAAGGGTTTTGCCTTTCAAAATATTATATGTAGTGTAAACCCTAAAAGATCAAAGAACAAAATTTGAAACGTAAATACCCCAAAGATCCAAGAACCCAATTCAAATTCCTTAGGGATTATCTAATTTTATCTCTATGACATGATAATTTTTCTTAATTAAAATCCCCACGTTTTCCCATGCTTTTCACCACCTTTTTTATTTCCTTCATACTGTTCCTCGGGCTGAACCCGTTTAACTAGCCGGTGCAGCCGAACGTCAGCGCCCAGTTCATCTCTCTCTTCGTTCTTTGCTCTCGTCGCCTCTCCTCTGCCTGCCGCTGCCCGCCGCTCGCACCCCACTGCGACGTCTATGTTCTGCTAGCACCTCGCCCGCATATGGCGCTGCTACCCTTGCGCCACGATAACTGCCCAGCCTCCCCTGTCAAGTCCGCAGCCGCCTCACTGCGTTGCCGAGCTCCATGCCGTTGCTTCACCGAGAGCCAATCCTCCTCCTGAATTCATTCGCCCAATCAGGTATTATAAGTAGCCTCCCAGTGCCTCTCTGTGTGCTCTCTTCGCCACCCCAACCGACCATTCACCTGACAGAAATTCAGAGTTTCTGAATTTTCCTTTCAGAAGTTCTGAACTTTCTGAGTATCAGTACTTTAGCAGATATAGACCAAGATCAACACACTCAATGTTTGGAGAAGATATGATCAGAATTGAAACATGTATGTTGCGCTGCAAATCTTGCAGTCTTTTTGTATTTTGTGTTGTCCTATATAGACTCAGAAGATTACAAATTTGATTCTTTTTCGGACTCACTATAGAACTCAAACGAACTCTACCAGAGAACCAAACTTTGTTTCGGAAACCAAATACTACTACTGGACAAACAAGCGTCCGACTCTGTTTCCAACAAGAAACAAACTCTGAATCTATAATCTATACTAGCTAACTCACGTCAAACCAGATTACTGACACAACTAGCTTATATCAACAATCACCTCCATAAGCTAGTTGTGGTTAATTTTCTTCACAGCCTGCAACCCAATTCTTTCTCTCATCTCCAAGAATTTGAGTCTACCCAAAGGCTTGGTTAAAATATCTACAAGCTGATCATCTGTACTAACATACTCAACCACAATTTTCTTGTCTTCCACACACTCCCTGATGTAATGAAATCTAGTATTGATATTCTTGCTTCTATGGTGATGTACAGGATTCTTACATAAAGAAATAGCGGACTTATTGTCAACGTTGAGTGTTACTTCTCCTGAGCTTCTGTTTGAGAGATCACCAAGGAGGTTCTCCAACCAGACGCCCTGACATGCTGCGGCAAGCTGCTGCAATATACTCAGCTTCACATGAAGACAAAGCAACAACCTTTTGTTTTTGAGATAGCCAACTGATCAGACTAGACCCCAAATAGAATGCAATTCCAGTTGTGCTCTTTCGATCATCAATATCTCCAGCCATATCACTATCACTATAACCCACCAAGCGCAACTTCTCTCCTTCTTTTTCTTATAATAGCAACCTAAATCAAATGTACCTTTGACATACCTTAATATGTGCTTTACTGCAGCCATATGCTTAGTTGTTGGGGCCTCCATGTACCGACTCACAATCCCAACCGAATAGGCTAGGTCAGGTCTTGTATTTACAAGATACCTCAAGCTCCCAACAATGCTTCTATACATGGTTTGATCCACCAATGGTGATAAGCTTCTCTTACTTAACTTGAATCTTGCCTCCATCGGAGTTTGTACTGAATTGCAATCACTCATGCCACAATTTTCAAGAATCTTCTTTGCATATGCTTCCTGACAAAGTGAGATACCACTTGACATTTGTTGGACTTCAATGCCAAGATAATAACTCAATAGGCCAAGATCACTCATCTTAAATAGCTTCTTCATTTGTTGCTTGAATTTCACAATCTCTTATTGACAAACTCCTGTCATCACCAAGTCATCCACATAAACACCAATTAGGAGACAATTATCATCTGTAGCAGTTTTGTACACTGCATGCTCCAATGGACTCTTCTCAAATCCAAGAGACCTCAAAGTGGTATCCAATTTGGAGTTCCATGCTCTGGGTGCTTGTCGTAGTCCATACAACGCTTTATGTAACTTGAGTACATTTTGCTCACTTCCTTTCTCAATAAAACCAGGAGGTTGACTCACATATACTTCCTCTTCTAAGTCCCCGTTGAGGAAGGCCGATTTCACATCCATGTGATGCAATCGCCATCCTTCTTGAGCTGCTAAGGCGATAAGTAACCTCACAGTTTCCATCCTGGCCACTGGAGCAAATACTTCTTCAAAATCAATACCTTGTTTTTGCACATATCCTTTTGCACTATCCGTGCTTTATACTTTACCACTTCACCAATTGAGTTCTTCTTTACTTTGAAAACCCATTTGAGCCCAATAGCACGCTGTCCAGCAGGAAGGTCAACCAAACTCCACGCGTGGTTATCTTGTATGGCAGACATTTCTTCTTTCATTGCTCTCTGCTAGTTTCCTTCTTTTTCAGCAGCCTCAAAATTTGCAGGTTCCTCTGCCCCAAGTAAGCATAGACTTGAATACTCAATTTGTACCTCCTCAATTGCATCATATAAGTCATTCAGATACCGCATCTTGACAAGAGGTCCCCATGATGCTTCTGTATCAGAACCGACAACAGAATTTGTTATTGGTGTTAATGGAGTCTCTCCTTCTGCCGAGGACTCTTCTATAGTATTATCTGTTGGAACTGCAGCTTCTGCAACTTCTTCAATTTCTGGAGACTCCTCAAGTATTGGCTGTTGTCCAGAATCATTAAGTATCTCCAGTTCAATCTGATCATAACCTACATCGAATACTTCAAAGTATGACGATGTATCTATTTCAGATGAAGCTTTCCAGTCCCATGCTCTATCCTCTTCAAACACAATGTCACGAGTCACACATACTTTCTTGGTGATTAGATCATAAGCACGGTAAGCCTTTGAACCACCCTCATATCTGATAAACACCATAGGGGAGCTTCGATCATCCAACTTGCTGATGTGGCCGCCTATCTTCTTTACATGAGCAACACATCCAACAGTGCGAAGGTCATGAACTACCGGTTTTCTCTTGTACCAAGCTTCATAAGGTGTCATACCAACGACACTCTTGGTTGGTGCACGATTCAACAAATATACCGCAGTTGTCATAGCTTCGCCACAAAAGAAACTTGGCATGTTCATACTTTTTAACATGCTTCGTGCCATGGCAACCACAGTTTGATTTCTTCGCTCCACCACCCCGTTCTGTTGAGGGGAGTAGGGAGCAGTCATAAATCTCCTGATGCCCATTTCTTCACAGAATGTTGTGAATTCATTTGATGTGAATTCACCTCCCCTATCTGTACGTAGAGCTTTTAGCTTCATATTCATTTCAACTTCAGCAGCTATTTTCATCTTCTTAAAAGTTTGGAGTGCCTCAGCTTTAGATTTTAGCCACTACTACAAAAGAGTCTATAGCAGACGGTCCATCACAGACGGTTCCTAAGGAACCGTCTGTGTTGGGTCTGTCTGGGCCTTGTTTTGGCGTTAGTTGGCCTATCACTGAGCGGTTCTATTTGAACCGTGCTGTGATGGTTAATATCACTGACGGTTCGATATAGAACCGTCTGCGCGATTTCTGCGCTTCATATAAATTGAGCCGAGACATCCTCACCGCATTGCGCTGTGTCTTCCGCTCAAGCGCCACTTCCGCCCTAGCTCCTCATCTGCGTTGTGTCTACCGCTCCAGCGCCACTTCCTCGCCCCTAGCTCCTCCAACTGCGCCACTTCCCTGCCCTAGCTCCTCACTGCGCTGTGTCTACCGCTCCAGGCGCCACTTCCCTGCCCTAGCTCCTCCAACCTGCGGCTCCTCCTCTAATACTGGTATGAGCACATGATCGATCTTGCACCGTCAATGTTGGAATAAATAATATTAGCCCTGCAAATCTTAGTTTTGAATAATGGTTTCCCTTATAACTAATGAACTAAAATTTGACTTAGGAGTGGTAACTTAATAAAATTGAATTAGGTCTAATAATCACTAAAATTTGAGTTAGGATAATTAATTGGCTTAAAAAAATAAAATTTACACACCGGTTCACGATGCGGTGGGGTTTGGGTCAACAATATTGCATTTGCGGTTCGGTATTTCAGTTAATAAGTGTTGTATGAGATGATGCCTATATTTGGGTTGCATGATTGTTCAATTGAGATAGATATCGGTGTCGAGAGGTAGGGATCATGGTTGTGGCCGTAGGCATGGCTACGCTATGCCACCGCGTGTGGTACTTAACTAGTGAAGACTTTTCTTTCAATAACCTTAGATGCAAATGTTGGAGAATGAGTTTATATTGCACATTTTCGTTTGCTATAAATTAATCGCTAATCAATTTGACACTAATTTGTTACATGCGTAGTGTAGATGGATCGAAACTGGATGTACGGTGTGAACCGTGTGAGTCAAGATTACATTAATGGCGTGGTTGCTTTTAGAAGAGCCGCTGAGCAGGATATGTTGAAGAAGGGGATAAATTTTATGTACTGTCCGTGCATTGATTGCAGTAATCTGAAGATGTTTAACAACGCGCGCAGATCGAGCGCACTTGATTCGAAGGGGTTTCAAAAAAGGGTATACATGTTGGACCGAGTCACGGTGAAGAGCAGATTATACCAGAAGTTAATAATGACGACATCGCCGAGGAAGTCAACGATTTGCCGGATGTGGACTGTGCTTTTGATGAGGATAGGGGGCACGATGACAATCTGGATCAGATGCTACGCGATGCAGAAGAGAACTACAGTGAGAGAGAGTTTTGTAAATTCGAGGGCTTGAGAGAGATGTATTTCCCTCCGTCATTTTTCGATATCATGGTCCATCTCATTGTTCACCTTGTGAAAGAGATAAAGATATGCGGCCCTGTGTTTCTCGTCATATGTACCCGTTCGAGAGGTACATGGGAATTCTCAAGTCCTACGACGGAATCGATCTCGACCGGAGGCGGCATCATCGAAGGTTATGCAACTAAGAGGTCATTGAGTTCTGCGTCGACTACATGGCTCGTGGATCCGATTGGTGTGCCTCTATCTCGTCATGAGGGGAGGCTGGATGGTATCGGGACCATCGGAAGGAAATCAATCACTCCCGATCCGATCGTGCGCTCGAGCCCATTTCACGGTCTTGCAACACATGACCCAAGTGTCCCCGTACATCGACGAGCACAAAGACATGGTACGCCAATGAATCCGCACCGGTCGAAGGTTTGGATCACGAGAGAGCACAACCGCTCGGTTCAACGAATGGTTAAAGCGCGAATCACTCGAGAGGTCATCAAGTGATGATCTGCCGCTATGGTTGGCAAGAGGGCCCAGATTTATAATTGTCACATGGCAAGGATCGACATAAATGGGTACACATTTTATACGGCACTCGGGATAGGAAGAGCATAAAGGCGAGCAATGGTGTCCGCATAGATGCATTCAAGACTGGATGGGCCGAGGAGCTCGTACTATGGGCAAATAGAGGAGATATGGGAGATCGACTACGTGCTTTTCAAGATCCCCTATTTCGGTGCCGTTGGGTCCATCTCCCACGGTGAAGGTTGACAAGCACGGCGTCACTACCGTGGACCTCGAGCGTGTCGGATACAAAGACGAACCATTCGTCTTGGCTAACCAAGTTGTTCAAGTCTTCTATGTAACCGACCGGGCAAATAAGAAGCGCCACGTAGTTCTTCATGGAAAAAGGAGGATTGTCGGAGTTGAGAATGTAGTGGGCGAGGAAGAATACAATCAATTTGACGAGTTGCCACCTTTCGGAGGCGGCATCGAGGCTCGAGGAAGAACCCGTGAGGAAGCTAGCTATATCGCGTCGATCATCATGAAGGGTCAGTATTTTAATTAAGAATTTAATTACTCCATTGTAATTAATTTATTTATTCCATTGTCATGTGTTAATGTGTTATGGACTTGTGATCTTTAATATTGATATCAATGTGGATATTCATGGTAATGTTGAGTTGAATTAGATATGAACTTTTGAACTCAAACTTGTCATCATACTGCTTATCCAACAGATCATACATGCTGTAGTGGGATATCACAGACGGTTCTAATATAGAACCGTCTGTGATATGCACACATCACAGACGGTTCTAATATAGAAGGATTTTGCTTCAAACCATCACACATTTACACCTCTACAAATATTAGTTAGCAAGATGCAAAACAACCTAATTAAAATGGCGTGAAAGATGATCTTAAGATTTTTGTTCAATCTATGATGTGTTGTCTCTGCTTTTGGAAGATGACACTTTTGCTTGAGTATACCTTCCTGAACAGTGCTTATGGTTAGTTTGCTTTTTCGTGCAACAGTTTTTTTTTAAAAGATTAGCTCAATTATATGTCTTTCTAAAACATATATAGAATTTTTTTGGTAATAGGTTCACAGTTTTCAATGGCACTCAAACTTGTCACTGCTTATCCAAAAGATCATATGCACACATCACAGACGTGTACTTACAGATTTGGCCTTGCTAATATCAAATCACTCCAAGACTTTATCAACATACTCCCACTGAGACAACCACAGTCTCCTCAAGCTTCTATCCCTGTGTGTCTCCATGCCCAAAATTTTTTTTGGTAATAGGTTCACGATTTTCAATGGCACTCAAACTTGTCCTTCGCTTATCCAAAGATCATATGCACACATCACGCAGGCGGTTCTATATTAGAACCGTGCGCGTGATGTGTGATATCCTGACGATTCTAATATAGAACCGTGCGTGATGGTTTCAGCATCACGAGCGGTTCTAATATAGAAAATGCGTGATGTGTGCATATCACGAGCGGTTCTAATATAGAACCGTGCGTGATCTTGCACACATCACGAGCAGTTCTAATATAGAACCGCTCGTGATGCGCACCATCATGAGCGGTTACGTCGTAGAACCGCTCGTGATATAATATCGCTGAGCGGTTCTGAAAGAACCGCTGCGTGATGTTATCTTTATAAGGCCGGACCGCTAGGGTTTTGCTTATTCTTCACCTCTCACGCGCCCCTTCCTCCTCCCGTTCCTCGGTGCTGCTCCCTGCGCCTCCAGCCCCGCCTCCAGTTCTGCGCCGCCTCTCCCTGAGATCTCCGCCTCCTCCTTCGCCGGCGCGGCCAAGCCCGGCGCGCTGCGTCGCCTCATTGCCTCGGCCAGCCTCGGTGATCGCTCGCTCCCTGCCCGGCTCCGGCGCCTCTGCTGCGCCGACCTCGCTCCGCTCGGCCCGGCACCGCGGCGTCGCCTCTACTCCACCGGCTCGCCCTCGGCTGCTCCTGGCCCGATCCCCTACCCGTGGTACTCCTAGTTGCATATTAGGTTAAAGTTTTTTCTTCACGAAATTTGTTGCAGTAGTCCTTGAAGATATCAGAATCCATGGAATCTGAACCCTGAGGACTATCCGGAACTTGATCTTTAAAATGCTATGTCACTTACATTCTTTATGCTTCACGAAAGTAAGTTGATGCATGTTAGACACACTCAGTCACCAGTAATATTGTTAGGGATTTCATCAATTATATTGGTTCTCCTTTTATGAGCATCATGGTTGTGAAAATAGATAAAATTGTCTTGACTTAATATTTATAGTTAGGTGTTAGGATAATATTTCAGCATTGAAGGCCACCAACTAGGTTGCTAAGTCATAATGTTCTTTCTGTACATAATTTCTTTTAGTTTCTGTTCTTAGTTTAATGATCTTGATTCTTGGTATATATATATATATATATATTTCTTGCACGCGTCTTAGTAAAAGAAATATCAATATTAAATGCAAATTCGGTATTGCATTGATTCATTGGAGCTGGCTTGCTCTTCTCTGAACATCAAATTCTTTTGTCACCATAATTCAGAACAATTGGCAACCATTTGGTTCCTAAAATTATCTTGAACCACAATGTCTCAAAGACTCGAACTCTAGGTTAAAGTAACCTGTTTCTTACGCTAAAAAATAACCTTGATTTAATCAAATCATATCTCCTTCCGGCTTCCTCGCTATCGCCTATGCTCTCTAAAACTTATCCATGTGGAACTCTTTCTTAATAGGCTCGAATAAAGCTGGGCCTTGGACTTTGTTCTAAAAAGCTATCCAAGAGGCGGTTGCTTAAGCGGCCGATACTTCAAAAAAAAGTAGCTTCATTATTTGAGTTCGATTAAGCTAGTTTATCCATTCCAAGAATATTTATTCACAAAGTTATGGAATAGTAACATGTCAAGAAAACATGTAATGCCATTGCATCAATTCCCATGTAGCATTGAAAATGATAAGCAGTGTAGGAAGAGAAATGGTTACGTTTCATGGCAACTAAGCAGAGTGAAGCTCAACGATCAAACAATTTACTTTGAAATGATTGATACATTGGGTAGTGTACCCATAACCGAGCAAATCAACAAGGTACCGGTATTGTCGTTTACTTTGAAATGATTGATACATTGGGTCTTTCTGCAATAACAAAAACAATTATGGAAATTAATGGAATCAAGATAGAGAATTGGCCTCCTAGTCTGCTATAATGTTTATTAACGTCATCGTTTGTAGTATATCTACACACAGAAAAGGACAGACACTGAATGTGCGGTGAAAAAGCCTATGTTATGAATTTCCAAAGATATTTTCTAGAGGAAAATATTGATGCTAGAGAGCGCAATTTCATGTAATTTCACTGCCTTGTCTTCTTCCTTTTTCTTCCTCCAAGCAAAATCAACTATGGACTATAAGGTGTAGCTTCGCTTGGTCCAAGATCTCGATGGTGACCCATGGAGCAGCGGAGGAGGCGAGGAGGCGGTTAGAGGAGGGGTCCCGTCTTGGACCGGGTGAGCGGAGGAGGTGAGGAGGTGTATGAGGCGACGGGAAGGGGTTCCATGCAGGCTTAATTTATGTATGTTGGTCTGCCAGTCAAAGCTTGGTATTATGGTTAGAAAGCCCGGATCTCATTTGCCTCTACCTTACGTATCCTTGCTTCTAGTCTTCTACAAACACTACCTCTCTGGGTACATTGGGATGATTACCTGTTCGATGGTGAGCAAGATATATGGACATGCATGCTCCTCTGTATTGGGTTGGGGGATATAGAAAGGGCCATTACTGGCTCCAGAGTTTTGTAGTTAAGGCTCTATAGATATCTGTGTGGGTAGTCTCGATACTTAGGGTGCCGACTAATCTGGGTAAACCTGGGAACCGTGATGATTCTTATGGTACACTGACGGCAATTTATTTTATTTTACTCTGAGATGGCAAACGTTGATTATATTTGTTTATATTTTTTGTGCAATTTCCCATATATTATATACTATGTAATAATTGCGTACGTAACTTATATAGATAGCAAGTAAGCGAGATGGCAGAGGCACCGTCTTCGCCGCCGTCATCGACGTCGCCAAATACGTCTGGATCTCCGATCAAGGTGGTACGCAGCGAAGCGCGAGGAATATCAAATTGCCCTCGGCCGCATGACGATCACGGAGGTCAGTGACGTCGGGATCCCGCTGAGTCCCAAGAAAGCAGCTGCGAGATTCCGGACCGTCTGCGGGGTACTTGTAAGGGAACGGGTCCCCATAACCACCCCAACCTGGAAGTGTCTGACGGATGTACAGAGAGACCAGTTGTGGACTGAGCTTTCTGCCTCGTTCACTTTCCCTGAAGCAGACCAGACACGTGTGCGATGGCACGCGCTGCTCGCGATGTGCCACGCGTGGAGGACCTTCAAGAGCCTGCTTGTCACGCAGCTTTGAGAACACGGTGGACGCCCTTCACGAAGTATCCTTTCTTGTCGCGGGATACATGGGATGCCTTCGTGCAGATGAAGACGACGGCCGAATTTCAGGAGCAAAGTGCGGCGCACAGAGCTCTCCAGGCCCAAAACACTCACCCCCACAAACTCGGCACCGCTGGGTACGCGGGTAAAGCCACGAAGTGGGCGGCGGAGGACGAGACCGATGCCCGACCGTTTGCTGGGATCTCGACGAAGCGCTCGAGCACAGTTAGAGCGAGGGCATCACCACGTCTTGGGCAACATCTCTTTCGCAAACCCGGCGAGAGGCGGTGTCCCAACGCTGGTAAATATGTCGAACCACTTAGTTGTTAATAAGTCCATAACTTCATGGTGTCTATAATAACATGATGTCCTCTTGCAGGAAGCATTGACTTCCGCATCTTCCCAAGGTTCCCTCGAAGTGGACAGGGAGAAGGATGTACTATCTACGGCCCTGGGAAACAAGGAGCACCCGGGTCGAACGCGAGGCGTTGGGGTTTACGTACCTTGGAGGGATGGATTCCCACGACTCCGCCACATATAGGAGTAGGAAGAGATCCAAGGACCAAGACGACGCTCGGTTTGGAACATGTCATTATTGAAAAATTTCAAGGACAAATAACAAGTTTACGTAACCAAGTAAATGAACTCATGAGAGCGCAAGCCGCCCCTGTTAATTTGGGAGCAAGTCCTCCTCAACATCGGAGTAGCGTCGCGTCCACACATAATTCTGGACATGACAACGTGCAATTACCGATCGGCGACATCGAGGTAATGTACATCTGGAATGCTCCAAATATAGACATATAGGGCGCCTTAGCTAATTGTGTACCGTTTTGTAGGAGCCGACACACCGCAAGCTCAAGTGAGAATGGTTGGGTCGATTGCTATTGAGGTCGGGCGGGGTATGGTGTATCCATACCGGGAAGAAGCGAGGCAAAGACGGTGCCGGTGGCGCAGGTTACGCCAGGTGCAGTGGACATGGTACATGACAATTTCATAGCCATCCTTTGAAATTCCCGAACAAAGAAATCACAACACTAGGGGATGCCGTGCACACTTTTATCCGATGGCCCAAGAAGGACATCATACTCGACCTGCGATGACGCGATATCGTCACGACCACTGCCCTCTCCAATAGGACCCTCGATGAGTCCGCTGACCTTCGCTTCGAAGCCCGCCTCATCGGTTCCGTCGAGAAGACGCAGAAGGACAAGACAAGCGTGTCACCATATCAGTCCCTGAGTCATCTCCAGAGAAGACGTACCGCAGGCGTGTCATTACGGGCAAATCGATATCGAAGAAGATTCAAGCGCCTGCCAAGCCCGGGCAATACTCCCTTGGATATCCGTTGGTCTCTGACAAAGAACTAACCGGCTCGGGACTAGCTTGTCAATCTTTGCATGAGTGGTACATGCGCAAGACCCAAGAGGAGGAGCCATCTTTGGAATCGGCGTCAAATACGGGAGCGAGCATTTTCATCATGAGGCGGGCCACTTCGTCGTGGGCTTCGAGGACTTATTCGACCTATACAACCTAACTTCCCTCGATGCCTCACTTCTACGATGTTGGACACTGTAAGTGTGTACAATCAATTTCTACACTCACGTGATAGCGATAAATATCACAACTCATTCCTTACGTACAGATACATGATGAAATGTGCCCGTCGAACCAACGAACCGGTGGGTTTCCTCGACCCGCACGTGATCTCAGAGCAAACAATAAACCAAGACGCATCCTACGTCGCGAATTACATAAAAATGGGATTGCTTGCTCAGGACGGCAAGGAGTACATAATGGTGCCGTACAACCAGAAGTAAGTGCTTCACTACTTGCTACACAAAATTCGTTTGAACATATATAGGTTTATGACTATAGCGACATACATGAGTAGGTTCCACTTTGGATTCTTGTGATTATTGTGCCAAAGAGGAACATGGTATTGTACCTTGATTCTCTACTCAACAAAAACCATGACTTCACCCTTCTTAAAGAAATACCGAAAGGTAACGATCATTTCCTCCGCACATAATTGTATTGTAGTCTTCCTTCATTTGAAATGGACGAGGATAACTTTTGGAATCATGTAGGGCGTTCATCGGCTATGTTGTTTGAGGAGGTTTATACAAGGGAACGGATGCCACACTAACCCACAAGATGCGATTTCCGGTACGCGATACAACACAATAATAATATATCATACTCCGTAAATATTGCGTCTCGAACTGACTGTACCTATATATGTATACCCATTTTTGCGGTCTGCCAAACAAAAACAAGATCACCTATGCACATTCTACGTATGCCATCATATGCGGCTATTGATTAATTCCACAATACACGATCCCCAGGTAGGTCAATCTCGCTATAGTTATTTTCTAATTATAAATTTAAATATATATTCTTACTACTTTACTCTTGCTAGCGACGGGACTTCAACGCTGATTAAAAGCACTCGGAAGAACGAGGTCACACATGTTCGAGGGTTGCTCTGCTGGCTTCATCAAGTCGAAATCGTTAACCCCGACGGAGAGTTTCACGTCGTCGACTAGTTGTAATTGATTCAATATTGTAACTCACTTTGACTAGTTGTAATTCAATTTGTAACTCTAGCGACAATACTTCAAACATTCTTTTTAATTGATTTTGAGTTAAATGAACACTTTCGATTGTCAACAATAACTGTGATGTATGTTTTCGCTTGTTTGTTTTGAGAGGGCATGGCTAGCAATTCCACGAGGCTAGCTGAAAATACGACAAAAAGCGGTTAGTGGAAGGACATATCACGACGGTTTAAACCAAGAACCGCTCGTGATATGCAAGCCTCCTGAGCGGTTACGAGCTCAAACCGCTGCGTGATACGAAATATCTGAGCGGTTCTATTAAAAACCGTCGTGATACTTATGTATCACGAGCGGTTACGAGATCAAACCGTCGTGATACGTAGTATCACGACGGTTATATTAAAAACCGTCGTGATACTTACGTATCACGCACGAGTTCGAATCAAACCGTCGTGATACGAAGTATCACGAGGCGGTTATATTAAAAACCGTCGTGATACTTACGTATCACGCACGGTTTAAACCAAGAACCGCTCGTGATACGAAGTATCACGAGCGGTTCTATTAAAAACCGTCGTGATACCTCGTATCACGACGGTTGAAAACCGTCTGTGATAACACTGTTATCACAGACATAAAAATGCAGACGGTTCAAAAACCGTCTGTGATGACGGTTCCGAACCGTCTGTGATGACCCTTTGTGTAGTAGTGAGCAGCACAATCCACATAAATCTACTATAATCATCAACCATTAAAAGGAAGAACTTATTACCGGACGGAGTTGGGGGTGTAATGGGTCCACATAAGTCAGCATGTATAAGTTCCAACACCCTGCTTGCCCTGAAGCTCGCCTCCTGTGGAAAAGATGTGCGACGTTGTTTTCCAGCCAAGCAACCATCACAAACTTGTTCCACATGACGCACTGGTGGGAGACGAAAAACTAAGCCGTCCTGGCGTAATTTCCGTAGAGCTTGGAAGTTTAGATGTCCAAACCGCGCATGCCACCTCCAAGCATCATCATTGAGTCGAGTCAACAAGCATACTGGCTGCCCATGGTCAATATTCAGAACGTATAGTCTGTTCTTTGATCTCTGGACTCTTACAAGTAATTGTCCCTCTCGATCAAATATGCGCAAGAGACCATCCTCCATAATGACCTTGCAGCCCCCTTCTTCAAGTTGTCCTAGACTGATGATATTGCTCGTTAGCTTCGGGATATACAGTACATCCGACAATATCTTGTGTTCTCCCGTGCGACCTTCAATCAGCACTGACCCACGACCGCCAATGGTAACTATCGAGTCATCTCCGAATTTGACAGATCCCTTGATTGAAGTATCCAGTTGGGTGAAGAGCTCACTACAACCTGACATATGGTTGCTTGCTACAGTATCAAGGTATGTATTCCCCTTGGCTTTCTTGTTTACTCCTGATTGGAGTTGAATATTTTCTTCTACAATCGTTACTGTATCAGGAAGTTCCTTTTGAGTCTTCATCAATTCACAGGTTTCCAGCATCAATAGAGCTAGTTCATCATCACCCTTTTCTATCTTATATAGCTTCTCTTTCTTCGGTCTCCGACACTTTGAGGCAAAGTGACCGAAGATGCCACAATTATTACATTTGATCTTTTTATCAAACGTTGGTTTAGATTGAGAGTTGTATCTTTCCTTATCTTGTCCAGCCGTTCTCCACCCTTCTTGGTCCTGTCCATGATTGTTGTTTTGCCAGTTTCCCTTCTTGGCCGTGTTCCTGAAATCACCATTTTCCTTGCTCTCAGCCGACAATGCTTCCCATTGGGATCGAGTTAGCATCAAGTGTTCATCCTTGCTCTCAGCCGACAGTGCTTCCGATTGGGATCGAGTTAGCATCAGGTGTTCGCGGTCCTTTGGATCACCGAAACTACTTCTTACTTGTTCATCGTAAGCTTTGTACCGGCCAACCAATCGACGGCGTTGAGCCTTGGCCGAGCGCGCCCGAGCCACCCCCTGTTGCTCCTATGTTTCCCTTCCGTGCTCCTCCCTCTGTGTTCTTTGTGTATGTGTATGATGTGATAGGAATAGCTGAATGACAGTAGGTCCATTAGTTAGATTAGTGTATACATTTTAATTAGGATGGTTAGTGATTAATTTTGTGATTAATTAAGAGTAAGTTAGTAGGTTAATTAGGAATAGCTAGCTAATTAGTAAGTAAATTAATTAAGAAAATAGCATTCTACTTAAGATGAGTGGTTGAATCCGATCTGTACGACAGACTGCTAACATACACATGTAGTTTTGTTAAGTTAATTAGTAGTTAACTTTAGGTACTTAGTTCAGATAATTAAGTGGTACTTAGTTCAGATAATTAAGTAATAGTTAGTTGTTCTTGGTAGGAAGATTGGTAGAACAAAGCCTAGCTATAAGTCGCATAGTTAGGTCCTGTTTGGTACGGCTTCCACTCTCAGTTTCTCAATCGATTCTCGTGGAGCCGTACCAAACACTCTGATTCTTAAAACCATTAGATTCTGCTTCTCGCGATAAACTGTCTCGAAAATGAACTAGCAATGAGAAACAGCCTCCCAGCAGATTCTCGTGAGAATCCAACCTTCAGAAAAGAAAATACCCTTTGAAGTTGAAGGTTTGTACCCGCAAATGCCACTGAGTTACACAGATACAATTGAAGTATTACACCTAGGGGTGACATGGTCTATTTGCCTCTAATCCCCCCTCGTATGGTTTTTGGAGCCAACCTACCAGCCAAACGGCTTCAACAGACAGCTCCAGATTCTCAAAAAAGTGGATTATCAGAGGATCAGGAGCAGAATCTGAAAAATGAGAATCTGGAGCTGTACCAAATAGAGCCTTAGTACAGTGGTCTCATTGGCACGAGATGTAGTACTGTTAATAATGGATTGCTTAAAAGGTCATATAGGGTATAGTTATCTCAATAACATAATAATAATGGCAATGATTATAACTTAATCAAATGGAGTCGATTGGTGTAACCTTATATGAAGATGTTAATTTCTGAAGCGAGTCCATGGTTCCAAAACTTCATCCCTGTTATCACTTAGCTATCTACATAGTGGAAGTGGTCAGTATGCGATAGGCTATTAAGCATCAAGTAGTACTTCATTAGTGTATGTCTAGCACAGGAGCATTATTGAAATAGTTAGCTATTTAGAAATTGTTAGTATACTACTTAGCAAATAGATGTTCATCTAGCAAATAATACACTAGTTTCATAGTGGTTACATCTGTAACTAGAAGATTATAACAACTTAATAAATTAGGTTAATTAGTATGTCATTGTATGAGGATATTAGTAGGTTAATTAATTAGCTATCCTCAGCAAATGATTGTGTCACTAACAAATTGCAACCGTAGTAATAGTAACTAGTGATTAGAGCTTAACATGAAATCATCAGTGAGCTAGTGTAGTTAAAGTAATCAAATAGTTAATTAGTAAATAGCAGTTCACTAGTAAATAGTAGATGGGCCCTATAGCCAGACCTAAATGATAAAGACCCAAATAAGCAATGGATCATACCAAGTGTTTAGGCCAACAACTATAGTTAAAAGATAAACCTACGATGATTACTAGGCTGTAGCACATAGGGTGTAGACGATGGTTAAATTCTAATAGTATCACGTTAATTTGTATCACATACACAACTAGGTTTTATCAGGAATGAAAATCTAAAATATAATCATCATAATATATAAGATTACTAGGCAGTCATGTAAATTAGCAGTAGCTATGTTGCGACCCCGTGCTAGTCAATCAGAACCGAAGCCGATAGTGCAATTCATGATCCGAAGGTGGAATAGAGGATCCTATCAAACTAGGTGATCTCTTCCATCTAGGTAACCGATGTGGAATATTCAGATGAATATTCTCTTCGTCGTGTTGGGATCTTAACATCTTGCACCAACGGACTTTCCGATCGAGAGCTCGATCCCTCTTGCCCTAACGCTGGATCAATCGTTTACCATAACCCTAAGTCTAACTATGTCTGACTATCAACCCAAAACCACAACACTAGACCAAACAAATATAGTTTGGATTTATCTACTTTCGTTTGCAGTATTTCTTTTCATCAACTTCTTTGGTTATATTTTATCTGAAGTATTTCCTTCATCAACTTCCTTTGATTATAATTTTTTTGTAGTATTTCTTTCGTCAACTCCTTTGGATATATTTCATCTGAAGTATTTCCTTCATCAACTCCTTTAGGTATGATTAGTTTCTTTGGGAGTACATTGTCCTTTCAAATTGTCGTTAGATATGTTTACTTTCATTCGAAGTGTTTCCTTTTATTTGAATGCATTTGGACTTATTGGATTTCATTTGCACTACTACAGAAAAGCTCATCATAGACGGTTCTAAACCATCATCACAGACGGTTTTTGAACCGTCTGAATTTTTGTGTCTGTGATGACACGAGGTCATCACAGACGGTTTTTTAACCGTCTGTGAAAATGATATCGCTGAGCGGTTCTATTCACGAACCGCAGCGTGATAGCACATCCTGAGCGGTTCATGAATAGAACCGTCGTGATATTCTATTTTCGCGAGCGGTTCTAAAAAGAACCGCTGTGATAGTAACTATCACTGAGCGGTTCTTGTTTAGAACCGCAGCGATAGTTTTTTCTAGGGCAAAAAAACGAAAGCGGATTTTCGCCGTATGGAGCCTCACGAATGAATCTGATATTGATTTTCGGATTTCGCTAGCTTTCCCACAATAGCCAGAGCATCACAATAGCATCAACTCAATCCATTCACAGAGCACTAAAAACAACACGACATGCATCACCCACATCACAGTAGCATCAACTCAAACAATTCACAGTACTAACACATCACAAGAGTAATCTACATCACAGAGCAAAAGGGGGGAGTAGAGAGAGTTAGGTCGTGGGAGGCTGGGGTGACGAGGTCATGGGAGGCCGGCGACGATGAGGCCGGGGCAAGGTGGAGGAGGCGCGGCGATGAACTCGAGGGAGGACGGGTGAAGCCAGCAGAGGAGGCCGGGCGATGAAGTAGAGGAGGCCGGGGCGGCGAGGTCGTGGGAGGCCGGGCGAAGAGGTCGTGGGAGGCCGGGCGGCGACGCAGGTGGGCGAGTAGAGGAGGTGGAGGAGGCCGGGGGGGAGGCGGAGGAGAAATGACAGAGGGGAGAAATGGCAAAGGAAGAGATAGAGATGGCAAAGGGGGAGATGAATGACTCTGTTAATATAGAGATATTTTCGGGAGCCCGCCATTATGTGCAAATTTTCGTTTTCCCGCCTAACGAAACCAAAGTATCACATACGGTTTTATACAAAAACCGCTCAGTGATGACATATCCTGAGCGGTTCGTATCACGAACCGCTCGTGATAAGTGTCTCATCACGAGCGGTTCTAACCATGAACCGTCGTGATCTGAGAAATATCGCGAGCGGTTCTAACCACGAACCGTCTGTGATGAGGTTTTCTGGCAACCAATACTGCGCGGTAGGGTTTGGGTAGCCGATCCTCTGCTTGGTAGGGTTTGGCGGCCGATACTCTGCCGCGGTAGGGTTTGGGTAGCCGATCCTCTGCCGCGGTAGGGTTTGGCAGCCGATACTCTGCCGCGGTAGGGTTTGGCAGCCGATACTCTGCCGCGGTAGGGTTTGGGAGCCAATCCACTGCCGCGGTAGGGTTTGGGTAGCCAATCCACTGCCGCGGTAGGGTTTGGGTAGCCGATTCTGCGCGGTAGGGTTTGGCAGCCAATCCAAACCCTACGGCGCAGAGAATCGCTACCCAAACCCTACAAGCAGAGAATCGACTACCCAAACCCTACCGCGGCAGAGAATCGGCTACCCAAACCCTACCGCGGCAGTGGATTGGCTACCCAAACCCTACCGCGGCGGTGGATTGGCTCCCCAAACCCTACCGCGGCAGAGTATCGGCTGCCAAACCCTACCGCGGCAGAGTATCGGCTGCCAAACCCTATCATGCGGAGGATCGGCTACCCAAACCCTACGCGAGTATTGGTTGCCATGGTAAAATCGAGAGTAAGGAAAACCCTAAACCATGGTAAAAATCCAAGCCATGGTAAAATCAGAGAGTAAGGAAAAAATTCAAACCATGGTAAAACCTCATCACAGACGGTTCGTGGTTAGAACCGTCTGTGATATTCTCGGTATCACAGACGGTTCATGGTTAGAAGCGTCTGTGATGCTTCGGTTCTAACCACGAACCGTCTGTGATATTCTTGGTATCACGCAGAGCGGTTCGTGGTTAGAACCGCTCAGTGATAGTTCCTGACGGTTCTAAACACGCAACCGCCGTGATATGTAGATATCACAGGCGGTTCTCTAGAACCGTCTGTGATAGTGACATACCACGCACGGTTCGTCTTGGAACCGCTGTGATTACTATCACGAGCGGTTTCCAAGAACAAATCTCGTGATAAGCGTCTTCTATAGCCTGTTTTGTAGTAGTGTTGGTTGCTTTCAACCACTCTTGGATTTAATCATATTCTACGTAGTTAGAATATGAAGATATAATGGAACCGCAACCCCAACAAGGACGAGGTCCAGATCAAGATTGTGAGAAGATTGAACAGGATGATTATCAAGACATTGACCAAGATTATTACCAAAATATCGATTAAAGCAAATATCATAATATTGAGAAAGACGAGTCAACAGTTTGATCATGTTACACCTACTTTTTGCAATTATATTGTTTTAAATTATGAAATTGCATTGCTATGATTTGGACAACTATATTGGTCTAGCTCATAGTTAATGCATTAATAATAATTGTGTATGAACTTTCAATCCTTAAACTTGGATACTATCATTTGTCACCCTAGAATTAATGGTTTACATACTAGTTAATAAGTCTGTATCTAAGTGTCATGCTTAGCCTTGATTAGATACATTGTCATTCGGGCAGTAATTTGCCCAACATCATTAAACACCTTTTATATTCGGCAGTCGAGGTTGGAGCCTGGCTGGTATGTTGGACTAAAGGTAATTTTGAAACAATAGAGAAAACCTGAAAAATCGATTTCGACTTGGACGGCTGGAAAGAGTGGTTGGCTCGTGCCGGGTGCATGAGAGAGATTTGGTAGTGGATGTACCGCCCAAGTCAATTAAGGACCGAATCTTGTAATGACCTCTCATGTAAAAATAGTACAATCACAAGTTTGTAACACCTAAGACCTAGCTAACTAATTTATTCGCCTCAGCGTGGCTTCTCTATTAGGGGATGCGGTGTGGGTAAAGAGAGAAGAAGCCATGGGAACTGCATGGCGCAAAAGTGAGACCTCCTGTGGGTAAGCAGGAGAGCCCGAAGGAGGTGATATCTAGCAGTGTGAAGTTACGTTGAGGTGGGACATTATAAAGGCCTTGTGATAATCAACATTAGCCACACATCTACGAAAGTGTGTCGGGCAGTATAAGTTGATTTATCTCTTGTGGGTACAGTGTACAAACTCTGTAGAGTAAGAAAACTATCTAGATAGCCATGCCCACGGTCAAGAGCGGTGCTGAGAACTTTCTTGATCTAGCTTTTTATTTTTATAAAACTATTTGTGTGTGGATTAAAAGGGGTGGGTTGGAGCCCAGCAGTTGGAATTGCTGGGTTGGAGCCTAGAGAAATGAGATGGCCTTGTCGGGGACCAGTGGTAAATATGGGATAGCTTGAGTAGTGGGTGGACGGACTCACTCAATGATACAGGAGACAGAATCTCCACTAGTAATTTACAACAAAAACTTAGTTTATAAAATTTGTGTTTGTAAAATGCTAAGTCTCAGGTTTTGCTACGACTTAATCTATTTCAATAAATGGCTTTGTGCAAAATAAAAGAACCATGAGCCTCCCCTTTGATTAACCTTGCATGTATAATAATTGCATTGTGTGTTGGCTCATGAAATGCAGTTGTGTACTCATACTCGCTATTTACATTCTTTTAGCCAGTAAGCATAAAAGAAGGCTACAGGGACAATTATGAGTATTGATCAAGACTAAAGATCAAGAAGGCCAAGAACTAAGTTGCGAACCCACAGTCGATTGCCAGTGGGCATATCGTGAGGGTTCCACATGTTATAATCTGATTCTACTTCCGCTGCTCATCTCTAAAAGTATTTGGTCTATCTGGCTATTCTGCAAGTCAAAAGCTATAAGGTATATTTACGTTTTGTTTAATATTATGCAATAGCTTTATATTTTTGTGATATGTATTTGAACCAACGATGCAACTGTGCGTGCTATCTAATGATCTCGGGAATGACACAAATATACATAGTAGGTCCCAAGCTACAAAAATTGGGGTCTCACAAAGCTCTGGCAGGCTTTTATAGAGGGATGGGCGGAGAAATGCAAGGGGGAGGCGCATGACCGAGGGAAAGGCGGCAAAGCTCTCAGAGTCGTCGAGATGACTACAGACAAGAATGGGCGAGGAAAAGGGCAGGCATGGGTGCGGGGAGTTGATAGAGGCAGTTGGACGGCGAAAACCAGGGGCAGCGCGGTCCAAAACGATGGCGCCTGGCGGCGCCGCTTGACGTCGTTAGCAAGGCGGCGAGGTGTGTATGAAGGTCCCCACTGTGGGGCCCTTGTCACGAGAGGAGAGAGGAATTGGGTTTAGGTTTTGGATTTTCAGGTTGATTTGTTTGCTGAATTTTTATACCAAGCAAACGACCTCAAAAATTTATGAAAATTTCTGTGAGGGCATCTAACCTAATGTAGTTCCTTTAGTAAATTTTTTAGAGGTTTAAATATTATGTGATTTTCTCCAAATTTTTTTATAATTTTATGTTCTTATGCATTTGCATTTATCATTCTTAACAAAGTTTCACATAAGTTGTTTAGTAATTTTTTCCTAGGAGATTATGCCCAAAATAATTCTGTTACCTATTATTTTTATTTTGTATTATGTAATTCCTTTTGAGTGCATATTTGTTTGTATTTCATGATTTGCTTTTAAACCAAAGTTCAAAATTCAAACATGAGCAGATTTTCATATGCAAGATGAAAGTGTTTTTTTTTCCAATGCATTTCTATTAATCATTCCCAAAATAGGGATTTTGGGATGTTAAAAGTTCGAAGCAAGGAAGCATATCTTGTTTGCCGACTCTTAACATATTCATGTAAGCAAATTAAGAGATTACGCAATTTCCACGCTAACAAACTGCATTAATTGTCTGCGGTTTTATGTTGTCTTAAAACAATCTCGACAGCAAACATGCAGGACATATAGTTATACAGTTTTAATTATGAAGTCCCCTCTTCTGACAGTAAGCATCGTTTTTAGAAGTAATGTAAATTCTCTCCCGCTAGTTCTTTAATCAATATGCAAGAAGATTTTACAAGTCTAGGCCGCCCTCTTTCCTTCAGCAGATTGATTGGTACCTGCAGATGTTTTTGCAGTATTGATTAAGTAATAATTCTCTAAAAAATATAATTGAGAGCAATGAGGAGTTCAAAACAAGTTAACATATATGTTTTAAATCATTCTCATGTCCTTGCCTCCTCCTTTTCACGGGAAAAAACACATAAGATCCCTAATGTTTATATTAAAAATAGTTTTCATTCCCTTGACCCTCTATATAATTGGATTATAATCATGTCTAGGTGTACTAGTTGCGTCTTGATCTCCACCCATCTTCAGTCACTGATGAGTGATGGCATAATCTGCTAGCTTACTTTCATTGGAGGAAGAAGTTTCTCAGTTGCATTATAGAAAGGGGATAAGAACACAAAACACATTTATATTGGAAATCGAAATCTCAAAATAGTATTGTAGCTGAAAATCGTACCATAGCCTTCAGCACCGGGATCAGCTGACTTCTGCGGAGGACAACAAATATGAAAGCATTAGTATCGATTTAACAGGAAAAATACCGGCTGAAAGATAAACTATTTGGCAACTTTCTATTTTAGAACTTTACCTTTGCATCTTTTTGCAACTGTAAACTATCCAGATGCTCAATAACCTTTATTTTGGAGCGAAATGTGCCATGGTATTCATTGATGTAAGCCTGGATAAAAGGAAAGACAAGATATATCTTTAGTTCACAAAGTGGAAATGTATTTCAACAATGTGCAACTAGTAAAGTCCGATGACTAGGACATCGGGCACTATCGGAGACAAAATAGTAGTTTACATCTCCACATATATTATTTATCTTGTCATGTGGGTTTACTTCTTGAATTGTGATAATGGCAAAGATAATTTAAGTTTGACCACTGGAATTTTCCTTTGGAATAACAAGTTCAATAATATATAAATCATATTACTAAATATTTATTTTTCAAGGGTATGACAACACAATAGATGAACAAACAATCAGACTGAATGTGGAACAACAGATTCTAACCTAGGCATTCTTTTGTGGCCTGCATGTGAATACCATTAGTAGTAATGAAGCTTCAAAAAGATTGTTACTATGTAAATTTTACACAAAATTCCTGGAGTATAAATCATCTACAAATTAATCATGCCACCAATATGGACTAACAATACGACAATTATCCATACATGGTAATTATTTGTAAAACCTACCAAGCCGACAATATCTGCTAGAAAAAGTGCAAAAAAAAAAACAACTCAACATGCACTGAGCTAGAGTAGTTGTTACGTGTCCGTAATTAGATTTGTTTTCTTCCTATCTGCATATGCTGCATGTAAATTTATATTTATGTCATTATTCATTACTATGCTTAATTTGGCATTCACGTTATTTGTTATATATTAAAATGTTGATAAAAGCATATAACATGATCAACTTGCAATATCGTTCTCTTTCTATTTATTTCTGGTCAAATTTTATTTAAATATCCCATACAAAAATTGTTAGTACGTGATTTTGATTAAAGGTAACTATGGAAATCAAATAGTGGAAATGCATAAATCAAATTAAGCCATAATAAGTTCACACTAAATAGAAAATTATGAAGTGTTTCAATCGAAATTTAGGTATAGGCGAGATGATAACAAGATAATGTCCATAGAAAGTTGAAAAGGGAGTCAAAATGGTCAAAGGTTGGATAAGAGCATTTCTTCCCTCCATGGTCCCAACTCATCAACAACTCTAGTTAACAACAGTGGTGTCGTATTGCTGAGGGGTCATACTCCTGTTGACAAGATCATAGACTCGAAGGAGACCGCATGGTGGCAAGCTTGCAAAATGAATTGCAAGGGAAGTGGACGTTAACACATGCCATAGTAGAATGCCAAAATTGGCTACAACACACTGCAATTATATTGCTTTGGTGCATCTACATCTAGTAATGGGCCAAGTCCTAACCCAAGAAGGCATGTCTAAAACACACCCTTTGGGTTACATCCTAAGCTTGCAAAGTCTTATGCAGACAACCCACTTTTGTCCTCTTACAATATAGCTATCCCACTTTTAGCATTTTAATTTATCTCTTCTTCTTTTTTTACTTTTAGTGAGACTGACGAACATGTTCACTTGGCAAGATTCTTGCTGGCACCATATCAGGAATCGTTGCATCTAACAAGGGGCCTCCATTGCTAGAAACTAGGTTCTGTTGCTAGTGCTCCTTGTCTCTCCTATTCTTCCCCGCTAATTAGCACCTCCACCACTCCTGATATCGCCACCTTTGACCTCCACTCCCCTCCCCATGACATAGGTGTTCTGCTTCGGACCCCAGATGCTTCTCGACACTGCTCCTTTCGCTGACGGTGCTCAAGCCACCGTCTTCTCCAACTGGCTGTCCTTGACACTGTGTTATCACCGGGGTAGCTTGCAGCTTGAAAAAGAGTGTCGAAACCTAATTTCCAACTAGATCTAACTTGGCAACATCGCATCTTATATCTGCTTCTTATATGGTTTGATGATGCTAGATCTAACCGCTATACCGCCAACCTCGACATTGAGGCACATCTGTTACTGACTCTAAATATAATTTCTTATTGTTTTAACGCTCAATTCTTGGTGTGCAAATATACATATAATCTTACACTTCATCGTTATCTCTTTCCTAAAGTGCTCTTATTAAGTGACAGCTATAAGTGCATTACATTACAATCGTGCCTACTATTTCCAATGGTCCAATCACAAGACAGCTATCTTTACTAGACTCGGTTGGTGGATTCTCTCGTCCATTCCCTCCCACCCCGCGCAAAAAAAAAAAATGTGCGGACTTGTTTATTCTGTAAAATCTATGGGAAATACCGACCACATAAAAAAATACTGAAATATTCAGACAACTCTTGCACATATTTGCCCAACACACTCTCCCCTTATTAGGGAGGCTCAGTTGGTCTCAACCAATGTCGCAAGTACCAAATCCGGACAGAGAGGAGACACACCCTGGCCACACGCGACTACGGACTGGATAGTACTATCATTTTGTGATATTTGTCACTTGGAGTCAGCATATATTGCTTGTAAAGATGCTTGCTGCAATGCCACTATCCATATTCCATATCGACAGTGATGAGGGCACGTCTAGGGAGGGAAACTTGCAGTGAACCGGTGAGGGTCACATGTTCGACATGGATGAATGCCCTCTGTGTGGCCAATGACTTCGATTTTGGGGAGACAAGATCGGAGCATCATTTGCTCCATGACAGGTGAGTATATGTCACAACCTAATGGAGGCCTGCTCGATTTAGATCGGGAAAATCGTACAGATTTTATGAAACCATGTGCTTTGGCTCGAATCCATAGTCAATGCAACTTTTGATAGGGACAGTTGACAATTGAATCCAATTTTTCCATTATTTGACTATCCATAATAGTGCGAAGAGAAAGCCCCGAGGAAGAGTGTCCTTGAGTTTCTCGCTACTTTGCCTTAGGATTCGTTAATTCTCTTTTTCGATGGGACATGGAAGGGAACTCAGTGGTAGAGTGTCACCATGTTTTTAGGAAACCATAGTTCATAAGAAGAATGACATCAATACATGTTTGGTTTTTTTATGACATGTGTGCATGTGTTGTGAGTTACAACTATATCATGCATCACTGATTTTTCTTCATCCTTCTTCTATAACAAATTTATATGAGCTCTTTATGTTGTATTCTAAATATGTGTAGTTGTATTAGTTAAGACTTGATAACTTGAAGTTGTTTTCAATGATTAGTCGTGTAACTTGATGTTGAATCGTGTCATACCCCTATATTTACATTAAAAGTTTGCCCCCGGGACATCGAAAATCCCGGTTCTACCACTGGTAGTAGCCTAGGGTGGCAGAACAAAGGTCATATAACCTTTTAAAAGATACCCCATTTGGAAATTGTTCTAGTCTCCGAACAAATATCCGTGGTAGCTACCACATTTCATGCAACATATTATGTTTTCCCTAGTTCTTCTAAAAACCTAGGCCCACCACTAGTTGTAGCCTAGGGTGGACAAAAGAGTTATTACAACCTTTTTCTATAGGAAAAAGTCCATTTGACACCCCGAAACTCTTCCAAAACTTCAGAAATCAACCATGAACTGCAAAAAACGGATATTAAACACCCTTCAACTGTCAATACTGTTCACTTTACCCCTAGGACCAGAACCACCCTAGTTTTGTTGATGTGGCATCTATGTAGACAAGTTTCATTGCCATGATGTCCCCATCATGCGCACGTGTACAGCTGAGTCAACAAATAATTTTTCCATTTTATTCCTTTCCATTTCTTATCCTCTTTCTTCTCCTTCATCTTTTATTTTCTTATTCCTCCTCCCAAGTTGCAGTCTTCCCCAAGTGACACCGCTTGCCACCGCCCTCGTCCCCAAGTTCCGCAGCTGCCCAATCTGCTATCACAACCAACGATTTACCATGGTGCAGCCCCGGTGGGGTGGCGCACGCCGTTGACGACCTCGAGGATGGCAGGATCGAGGTAAAGAGACCAACAAGCGGTGGCCAGAGCTGGGGCAAGAGGTGATCGGATTTTGCGACGGCCACAGGGACCTCGCGTCTATGATGAGGTGAGGACGATGAGGCCTCCTCGGTGTGGCTACTTGTGAATAAGGAAGGGGGACTGGGTAGAGGCCCTCACCCGCGAGTTTCAAAGATCGACAATGGTGACAGCGGTAGAGGCTTAAATGATGTGGCATATTCCTCTTCTTCCTCTCTCTCTTAATGTCTGCGACCCCTGGGATCTTTGCTGATGAGGCCCTAGGTGCATCTACTATGGTGGTAAATAGCCCTAAGTTGTAAGTTTGTGGTAAACCTCAAGTTTAGCCTATTTTGAATAAAATGGGAAAGAGACAAGAATTAGGTTGGCCCAAGAGGGAGGAGAGAGAGGTAGTCCGAAGGGGGAGTTTGAGCATGCATGGGAAGCTTGTGGTGCATGAGCTGAGAACTAGTCATGGTGAAAGGCATGCGATGCATGAGGGAAGCTCTAGTCCAAGAGAAGCTAGTCGAGGAGGAGAAAACCCTAGGCAAACACATGGACGTGAAACATATGCGACACATGGGAAGACACATAAAAGATTCGGCCACATTACACATCAACCACACATTAATCCGTATCATCCGCCTCCTCGCCAAATCTGACCATGGATCCCAGTGACCATCCTCATCTTCCTCTCTCTATAGCTCACTCCCCATTTCCTCCTCTTCTCCAAGTCCAAATCCATCGCCTCCTACCATTCCACCTCCTGCTACCGCTATCCAACATTTTCCTCCAAGCCATACCATTGCCTTCACTATCCCTCCATGCTATCGAGCGCCCCAATCTCTCTCTCTGGTTCAGTAAGGAGGGAGGAGGAGGATGCGTCCGTGGCAAAAGGGTGACAACGAGTAGTAGCAGTTGCAGCCATTGGTCGGGGATGGCTTCATCGCCTCCTACGTGTAGTCCCTACTGGCGAGCTTCGAGGACCGGCAATGGTGGCCGTGGCCGTGGCTTGAACATTGGATCTCGCTGTCGACCTTGGCAAAGAGAGAGGGGAGGAAGAGGAAGATGAGGAGGAAGAAGGTGATTTTTGAGGATACACTTGTCCACGTAGATGCCAAGTAGGTGTGACATTAGCGAATTATTGCCTACATGTCAAAACCACCGCCACGTCAGCTTAAAATTGGAGTGGAATGGACTCAAGGGGGTAAAGTGAACGGTATTGATAGTTGAAAGGGACAAATGTCTTGTTTAGCAGTTCAGAGTTGATTTTTGAACATTTGGAAGAAGTTAGGGCTATCAAATAGACTTTTTCCTTTGGTATATTACCTAGATGGGAACTTCCACCTTAACTTCTTTAGCAAATAATGTGTCATGAATAGTTGGTATGTTATTGGCCCTCTAACTATTAAATTATTCAATATCATGAATGTGAGACTTGGATGATCCATTACTACTAAAAAAATCTTTGCACATACTAAACATAAATTTTAAGAAATTACTAGTAATAAATATGCTGGATTTTCTAGTTCATGTTAATAAATTATTGCACGAAGTAACTTGATTTAGCATAGTGTAATAACAAGTTTGACTTGAAAAAAGAGTGTAAATCAAAAGTATGTAACCGAATTTTTTCTACATATTACGACAATTAAGATGTAAGACAGAATTTGCGATGACGATTTACCTAGAACAAACTCCAGAGAAACAAATTTCTATAAATATTGTATGTATAAATCAAAAGAACTTCTTTCACCTTGAGAAAAAAATTACTAAAAACTAGAAATAAATTCATAATTCATATTTTTTTTGTTATAAGAAGTTATTTTAATTAGTATATTTATGAAGTCAAATCCCTTTTGTTTAATTATAAATTGTGTTCCGCTGAGCTAAAAAATGTATAAAACAGAAACCAACAAGAAAGACAAAAAAATATAAGTAGAATTTATGTTCAAATAAAATATAGTGCACATGCATCTCATGAACAAATTAAGACAAAAAAAGAATATAAATCATTAATTACCCAATCAACTCTTCCATTTTCCCTGATCTTGCGGAGCACTTTCCATCCACCTCTGTATGATGGATGCCTTAAGAGCCATGTTGGAGTGTGAACCACCGGCTCACCCGGCATAGCTGTAGTAAGAGGAGTAACATCGAGCGGCTTACCAGATACAGTTGCATTTGGTGGAGACATATGGGTTGTGTTACGATGGATTGCTACAAGTGGTGGAGCATGATTGGGTGGCTCCCCACCTAGCACTCTAAAGCCTTGCTCACCAAGTCTACAACTAGATGCTGATGCTATTGAAGCATCATTCATCACTGAGAAGCTTGATGGGGCATCCATGTATCTCTGTTCCTCAAAATCACAGAATAAATTATAATGATGAAACAAAACTAGGACGAACAAAAATGAAGAGCACGTGCTATTGGATGCTACACCACATATATCTACATTATCTATACTAACTACGGAGAAGAGAAAAAGGAAAATAACCAAAATAGTCATATAATGAGACCAAATTACAATGACCAATATTAGATTGAGAAGACTGAATATAGTTGAAGTAGACTACGATAAGTAAAAAAAAAATCAACAATTATTTTTGTTAAAAGAAGGGAGTAAATGTAGAATACAAAATTAAATCTCCAAATTTATCATTTTTTAATTGCAATACTATAAAATAAAAATCTTTGTTTTAAATAAAATAAATTTTGCAGGCAAAAATTGATAATAAGAAGTACATAAACTCAATCCATTTTCATCTGTAACTACTTTTTGAAAGAAAGAGTCCAGGTAGATTATACAATTAATATTCCTTTTAATATTGAATTATATATGTTTTTTATTTTGAAAAGCTACATGTAATATCTTTTTTAAAGAAAGTGTTTAAATAAATTACACAGTAAATATTCCTTTTCCCTGATTATTTTTTTGTAGTTATAGTTTCAAAATTTTAAAAATAGGAATTATATATGTTTAATATTGAAAATTTATTCAAAAATTTCATTAGAACGAAACTAGAGTCCAAATATAAATAGAGTTAACTATTTCCATCTATAAGAAGATTACAAATTTTGATTTCGGATTTTATAAAAAAAAATATTCACAAACAAAAAATTTATGTTTTGAGGATAATAGAAATTTGTAATTAAATTTGTGGTTTGGTGCCGTCAGTATTGCACAATGGGAAGGTCAATTGTCAAGATAAAGTTTCAGAAAGGTTTTGTTATGATTGGTGCTAGCTATACTAATTATATCTTGTGGGTAAAGTGTACAAGCTTCTGCATGGTGTTAATAAATCTATTTGAATATCCGCATCCGCGGTTATGGACATGCTCAGGGATTTCACACGAGAGGTAGATTTTTATAAAAACTATTAGGAAGGGACAACTGTGTGGTTAAACTCATACAGTTGTATGAAAGATTGATTAGGCTTTGTGTTCTTTGTGAAAATAAATGCTAAACTATTATTATTTATTCATTTTAAACTATGCTTTCAATCTATAATTTGTATTCAACTGCAAATGTCATTTTTTTTTTTGCAAAATAACCATATAATATATTTCCTTCGGAATAAGTCATCATCTACAATTGCATTCTGTGGTACAACTTATTGAGTACTCGGAGTACTCATTCTTACTGCAATCATTCAGCTGAAGTGGAGGACTCTTCGTCTACTTTCGAGGAGGAATTTTACAAGAAGGGTGATTGCTAGGTCTTGATCCCAGTCAGTTGCTTGTGGCAAGTCGATGGGTTCCCACTGGAGTTGTTTCCGTTCTTCTATCGTCTCTTTATTTAGTGTCAGCTCTGCGTGACTTAATAAGTGCAAACTCGACCATAAGGTCACAACTATCATTTATTAATCAAATTAGTCATTTATTCTTATATTCGTCTTGTGTGGAATGATATTAATCTATGTTGATACTGTGTGCACTAGCGTGATACTGGACTAGCGCATTACACAGAGAATCCAAATTTGTACATCTGGGTCCCGACAATTATGAACTAGTGTACAAAATTGAATAGATAATTGTGCCAAATTCATAGTTTATATTTTAGGAATTGTGACATTTTAAAATTAATTCTATTTAGGGTTTTTTGAATTTTGGTTAGGATCATATTTTACATGATTTCAGCATAACCCAAGTAGAGTAGGACATCAAAATTTGTAATTTACATTTTACCGTTAACATATTTTTAATTAATTAATTCGCTAATTTTATATTGTAATAAACATAAATGAACTAAAGAGTCCATGTATGTTTATTACAATGTCAAAACTCCTAATTTGTAATTTTGTAATTATTATATTCAAAAGGACGCGAGGACAAAGTGGTCTTTTTGGAATTGCGAGGGACCAAATTGGTCATTAACCCTTATATATTATAGTTCGTCGACAAATATGATTGCTGAAATTATTACGCATGCATGTGTTGTTGCCACATAATCTTCTTAACAAATAGGGAAACCAAATCAAATAAGGTCACCAAATTACTAGATTCTGTTTGTACGTTTTGTGGTCTCCAAAAATATCACCAATGATGATATGATAATTTCTTGAAGCCCCGAAGGCGGTTTGAAGGCATGCTAAGTCACTGAGGTAAAAAAAAGATGGAACTCAATTTTCATTCTATTATTTGAATTTTTCCAGGACTATAAATCCTAATTTGTTTTTACGTCTTCTCATATTACTCTAGCAAGAAATGGACATTTTATATGATTTTTTTTCAGATACACGTTTCATGCGTTGCGTGAAGAACAGAGTGCATTGTAACCATGTAACGACAAACATACATAACTATTTATGTTGATAAGTGTCCCATTAGATTGGTCATGAGAAACGCTTTTAAATTCCGTTACGTACAATAAAAATTGGTGGTCAACGACATGTCTATTTCAGTAGAGGGAGTTGGGTTCTAAACTTAAGCCCATATATAAAAGCGTCTGATTTCTAATATGAAATTTTAAACTTAAGAATAAATTAATTATTTCGAGAATATAACAGGAAGATTTCTCGTTTACAAATTCTTACATTATAAAAGCTTGATTTTCCCATATTAATAGTTGGAAAAAGAAAAATCTTGGTCTTCTACTTCTTATGCCAATATAATCCACGTATTGGATTGATTTTTTATTGCAGTCAAAATAAGAGTTTTTATGGCAGTAAAAGGGTAAATATTCCAACAGTAATTAAAAATATATACAAATTCGTATCTTTTTAGATGATAAAACTATGGTATTATACCTTTCGACTGAATCAACTTCGTATAGGTAAGAAATATCAAACCTCTAATGAAAAACTAACCTATCAAGATATATTTAACACTGAACTCAAGATTATAAAAAATGTTCTGCAAAAATAAATACAAATAAAAACATAAATAATAGTTGCATACAATTATATAGACAGTTAGAATTAAATTAATAGCCTAAACTTGGTTTAAAACTATAATTCCAAACAAATATGGTATCTTGTCCAATAAAAAACAGTTGTAATAAAAAAAATTAACAAATTTGTTAACAGTGAAACATATTATTCAACATGTGTAGCCTGTGGTGATGCAAAGTTTAAAGACCAATAAACAGAGCGCTTGCAACACATTTCACAGTCAATAGCAAAACATCGGGGAAAAGAAAAAAAATTTACAAAACATTCGGGGGTAAAAGCTCAAAACCATGTGCTGATTGGTGGTATAATTTCAAGTAAGTTCACTTTGTTGATTTTTTTTCTCTAATTAAAATTAAACATGGTTTCTCAATTTAAAGGTACCGTGTTTGGTCTTATGTTTTCCAAATTCAAAGTATCTCTTGCATTCTTCTCATCAATTATGAAAATATGGGTAATAATCACTTCGAATAAATATTTAGCAATAATCACTTCGAATAAATATTTAGCAAGTTCTATACAAATTTTAATGGGAATTTTTAATGGATTTTCTTTTGTATGTAGTGTGGCCCAAGTGGGTAGAGCCTACTTTACTTGTAAACCTGAAAGACACATGTGTCTCATGTTGCTACCTCCTACTCCACATTCAAGCTCAACACTTCTAGGCCACCAATCAAACCCACGACATTGTATCACAAAAGTTGTGTGTAGTAGCTATAATGAACATAAAAGGAAACAATAAATGTTTAAAAAAAGATAAAATATATCTAGTAGAAAAATTAATTTATTCTAGTGTGAACACACACTTTTCTTGTGAATAATATTTGTACCTTGTCCAAACACAAAACCACAAGGAACTGAAATTTTTGTAGATCTATGCGCTCCCTTGGACCCTATCGAATGCCTCCTCAATCAAAGTATTCTCCAAATAAAATAGTATACAAGAAGGGACACCTCTTGGTTATCAAATCAGAAGTGTTTCCTCTATTTCTACCACTTTTTGGCCAAAGATTGCAAAGGAAAAGAATCAACAATCCAATGAATGTATTGGACTATTCATGGGCTAAATGGATTTCCTTTGTGTGTGGGGTTCTGTTGGATTTGGATATATTGAATAAGGATATGTAATGGGCCAGGTCAAATATTCTTACCTCTTGATGACGGAAACAAATCCCACGTCTTCCGGCTTTAGCGAAAGGAGTCTTCCAAACTTTGTCGTTGATGCCAAGGGCAACAAGTTTTTGGAAGTGGGCAAGTAAGGCGACGGCACAGGAAGAGACACGGGATGAGATTATGGAGGAGGTGGTGGCTAGGGTTACCAAAGTGTAAGGGAAGGAGGAACTATATAGTAGGGGTAGGATGGGAGTAGTCCACATGATCTAGATCTAATGGCCTTACACTTCAATAGCTTATTGCATAAGCAAGCCCTAGTTTCTATATGGGTTGGTAGACAATTGTGTTGGGCCGAATTCTATTCTTGGGCTTCAGCTTGAGTTGATTGGACAAGCTTAAATGGGCTCAATTCTATATACATTAATACATACATCTTGTGAGTCAGGCACCCAATGTCAAAACCATTTGAGACTGGCTGTGAAGTATGAACCAACATTAGGCTCAAAGTTAGGGTTACATGCATGTAGATTGATTCCTTTTAAACTCGATTAAGCCTTGTGTGAGGACGACAAAATTAGTCTTGTAATCAAATGTGACGCAACCAAGCATATAAAATTGCATTTCACTCACTACCTTAATAGTTTCACCGCTTGGTTCTTCCGAGAGAGCAGCTTGTTCTTGATAAACATGAATAAATAGACATGAATGAATGCCAGGCTGTGAAAGGCTGTACATGAATACATATATGAATGACAAAAGGCTGTGAAAGGCTGTACATGCATACATAGACATGAATGCCTTCCTAGAGTGACTCAAGAAAAGGCTGTACATTCATATATATACATGCATGCATGCATGCCGTCGCGTGTGAACTTGTCGCTTCTAGCTGTAAGGGAAGGTATATCGCCAACCACAGCAAGCATCGCATCTCTTTCTACATGGTTAGATCTAGCAAAAAACCTTACGTCACAAGTCGACATCGGGCCCTAATTTACCTTGGCATAGTGCACATACATGGCCCTATAACTAGCGACATGGCTTGAGCTAAAACTTAACCAGAGTGGGTTAATCTAATGGATGAATTTAAATTTAATTTTGCAGACTAGCAACAATCTAATGGTTCCCACTCGTACGTGTTCCTGTATGTATCAAACTCGACGGCCATGGAGCAAAATTTGGAAAACTAGACCCCGGCCGGCTTACGCGGCGATGACGGGGAAGACTTAATTAGCTTCACTCACTTGTACACGCCCTAAGGGAATAGTGTATATGATTCCTGATGGGAGTCGTCAACAAATAAATCACGTTCCAAACCGCGGGGCTGTTTAGTCCTCATGAACTGCTCTTTCACTTTGCACCCAAAGGGAAGAATTCTGTCGTTTAATTACTTGACTTGCATCCAACTGCATGCAACTTAGCCCCCGATAACATGCACGTTGTTGGAAAAAAAAACACCCACGCGAAAACTGACGTAACGCAAGGAGGCTCAGAAAGATATTTTGTGCTGCACAGCAGCTTTTGCTATTGATTTTCTTCTCTTGATTTTCTTCTCTTGACACACCTCGCTTCCTCCGGTCACAAGCCTTAATTTACTTATAAAGGCTCAGTTAACATGCTAGTACTCGGACTCAACGTCCGAACCGAACAGCTACTAAACCTACCAAACCAGGAAACGTAAACGAAAACGGAAAACTAACCAAAACAAAACTCTATAGTGCTGCTGTCATGATATGATACTATTATCTTTCCTTCTTCGACTCACTCCGGAATGAAGTGATAGCGAGTATCTATATGCTTGCTTCTGTCATGATAGACTGAATTCTTGCTCAAAGATATCACCGACTTATTATCAACCTTGAGCACAAACCTACTCACCACCTTCTGTCACTACTACAGAACAGACCTTTGGTCGAATTGCCAAATGGGCAATAGTCTCGGAGAAAATTGCGTCCGGGACAAAAGATCTTTCGTCCGGTTGGTGACACCAACCGACTAAAAGTCCCCGCCTAACGGCTCGTGGCGAGCTTTTGCAGAGGGCGTTTAGTCGGTTGGTGTTACCAACCGACTAAATGCCAACCTTTAGTCCGGTTGGTACTACAATCCGGGACTAAATCTTTAGTCCCATTGTAGTACCAACTCGACTAAGGTTGGCATTTAGTCTCGGTTGGTAACACCAACCGACTAAATGTCCCTTCTATTTAAACCCTGTTTGGCGCTAAGTCACAGAGCCGGAACGCGTCGCCGCCGCTCGACACGCTGCCGCCATTGCCATTACCACCGCCGAGCCGTTCATTCACTCAACCGTATTCACCGGCGTGTTCGCGGTAAGCTCCTCGATGCTAACCCTGCCGTCCATTATGAAAAATATGAAATGTAAATTTGAATAATTTTTATATGTTATAAAATTGCCAATTAATTCATAAATGGAACTTTCATGATTTTTGTAGGCCACAATAAATTTCAAAAATCATGAAATTTGTTATTCCACTAAGTTACACTGTGAACAGTCCATATAAAAATTTTAAGACTATTTGGACAAAGTTGAATTTATACCTATTTTATGCTTATTTATTTAATTATTATTCCATGAATTTTGTAGGCTAAATTAATGATCCAAAATTCTGAAAATTGTTTTGCCATCTAATTAGGCTATGAACTATCTGTACAAAAATGTTGGGATCAATCGAAGACTTTTATTTTCACCTTATTTAATAATTATTTAAATAAATGAAAAATGACTTTTACATGTGTTAGTTAGGTTAAGCTTTGAGGGGTGTTTGATGAGATAAGTCTTATCTTATCAGATCCAATCTCTTGGGTAAAAATAATAAATATTAATTTTGTTTTAATAAATAAGTTTAATATTTAATTATTAAGTAATTAGTTAATCTCTTAATTAGCTTAATCACTTAGTTATTGTTTGCCTTTTGGATTGATTGTTGACCTAGGGTCATTCACCCTTAATGACTTTGGGCAATTTAGTTAATTATTAATTATCATTTAACTTGATGTCCCTTCTCCTTAAGCTTGCCTGTTTCGGCGTTCGTCACAGGAGCCGGGAAGTCATTAAGGGCAAGGCGAAGCTCCTAGTGCAAACGCTGTCAAATAGTGCTGATTCTTTGAAAATTCAAAATAAATTCATCTTAATTTCAAAAATTCTAAAAAAAAATTTAGTAGCCTCTCTATCATGTGTACTATCTGGGAAAAATTTGAAACTTGAAATTTAATTATGTGATATGTCATATAATGCAGACGATGACACGCCATTGGATGTACAATGCCGATCGTCGCTCCAAAGAGTTCATTGATGGCGTGCATTATTTCTTAAGAGTGGCCGAGGCAAACAAGCGGGATGGTTTCATGTGCTATCCATGTGCCCTGTGTAAGAATTTGAAGGAATATTCTAGCTCAAGGAGTCTTCACTCACACTTGTTGAAGTCGGGTTTCATGCCAAACTATATTTGTTGGACCAAGCACGGAGAAACCAGGGTTATAATGGAAGAAGGTGAAGAAGAACAATTGGACCCTAACGACATTATTGCTCAATACGGTGACTTCGATGATACCGCAATGGGCTAAGTCAAGAAGAGGCAGAGGCGTAAGACACACTCGCCAAGATGATGCTCTTGGTGATGTCATTCGTGATGCACAAAGAGATTGCGAAAGTGAAAAGGAGAAGGCTAAGTTTGACCGCATGCTAGAGGATCACAAGAAATTACTATACCCGTCCGCCAAGATGGGCAAAAAGTTGGGTACAACATCGAGTTGCTACAATGGAAGGCTGCAGAATGGTGTATCCGACAAGGCATTTGGGCAATTATCAAGATCCAAAAAGATGCTTCCAAGCCTCACGAATTGCTCGCCACTACGCACGAAGCAAAACAGTCGTCGCCTTTGGGATTAGAAATCCGTAAGATACATGCATGTCCTAATGACTGCATCCTGTATCGTGGCAAGGACTACGAGAATTTGGATGAATGCCCCGTATGCAAAGCGTCGCGGTATAAGATCAGGCGAGATGACCCTAGCGATGTTGAGGGCGAAGAACGTCCCAGGAAGAAAATCCCTGCCAAGGTTATGTGGTATGCTCCTATAATACCACGCCTGAAACGTCTGTTCATAAACAAGGACCATGCAAAGTTGTCGCGATGGCACAAAGAAGACCGTAAGGTAGACAACATGTTGAGACACCCTGCTGATGGGTCCCAGTGGAGAGCAATAGACAGAGAATTCTCGGAGTTTGCAGATGACGCAAGAAACCTAAGGTTCGCTTTAAGTACGGATGGTATGAATCCTTTTGGGGACCAAAGCACTAGTCATAGCACTTGGCCTGTTACTCTATGTATCTACAACCTTCCTCCATGGTTATGCATGAAGCAGAAGTTCATTATGATGCCGGTGCTCATCCAAGGCCCGAGGCAACCTGGCAACGACATCGATGTCTACCTGAGGCCATTAGTTGAGGAACTCCTGCTTTTATGGAGCAAACCAGGTGTACGTGTGTGGGATGAGTACAAACAGGAACACTTCTGATGAGTCACGGCGGCCCGATCTTCCGATAGGTTCGATTTGGTTCGTCGTGAGGACGTTGACGCTTTGAGGCTTCCACCAATGATCGTCACCTCGCATTCGCTACACCCCGACGCTGTCGTTATCGACCACGCTTGCACGCGATCGACCTTACCACGAAGGTTATAGTTCCTGCAAGCAATCGAAGCAACTCACAAGAACAAGGTAGATGCAATCTGAATTGTATTGCAGATATGGATGAAGTTTACAAGTGGGGTTCCTCAAACCGATAATCGCGAAACCGCAATTGGCGAATAATCTAAGAAAAATCCGCCTCTAAACTACGGCTGACTCGATATATATAGGGGACGTGAGGAGGTCGACCTAGGGTTGTGCGGCCGTGGGATGAGGCGTACACAACCTCGGACTCCGATCTCGCCACGTTTACAAAGTCTTATTAGTTTCAAAACGGTGACGCAAAGACCTTGTGTCGCGATTTCGGTCGAAGATCTAGTCGAGGATCTGGTCCTAGGGTGGTCTTGAGGAGTCCATGCTATCTTTGGTCATAGATTGTGTCCAACGAGTCTTGTGCTCGCCTCTCTGGTCGTGAGTGCTCCCAACGAGTCATCCGGTCGTAGGCCTTCTTGAAGTGGTCGAGGCCTTGCGGGCCCGGTCGTGGACCTTCTTGAACCGGTCGTAGGCCTTCCGGAAGTGGTCGAGACCTTCTTGAACTGGTCGTAGGCCTTCCGAAGTGGTCGTAATCCTAGATTTCGAGTACAAGTAAATCATCTCCATTAGGCAAAGATCATAGAGTTCTCAAATAATACACTCACCCTAGAAACGATTTTACCTGATAGATTAAGTCACGTGCTCTAGCTCTTGTCATAGGACCTTGTAGTCCAACACCCAAATCTGGAAGGTTTTGTGTAGTACGTGTATCCAAAGGAGGGATGTCCTCATCATACTCCCTTTCTTGAATTGGAGTCGTCCTCGACTCAAGCTCATCTTCTTCTCCCACGTATGGTTTCAAATCTGAAATGTTAAATGTGGGGCTATTGTAAGCAAACTCAATATGCGGTAAACACTCTTCCCACATCTTCAAGTTCTTCTTTAAAACAGCCCGCAACATGGTGGATAATGTGCGGTTGACAACCTCCGCTTGTCCATCGGTTTGGGGATGACACGTAGTAGAAAACAAGCAGCTTTGTCCCCAATTTATTCCAAAGCGATCTCCAAAAGTGGCTCAAAACTTCGCATCGCGATCCGAGACAATAGTATTTGGCACTCCATGTGTTTAACGATTTCCACGAAAAACAAATCAGCTATGTTTGTAGCATCATCGCTCTTGTGACAAGATATAAAATATGCCATTTTAGAAAATCGATCCACTACAACAAATATACTATCTCTCCTCCTCTTTGTCCTAGGCAATCCTAAAACAAAATCCATAGAAATATCCTCCCAAGGGGCACTAGGAATAGGAAGAGGCATATAAAGTCCATGTGGATTGAGACGGGACTTAGCTTTGTTGCATGTAGTGCAGCGGGCCACGTAGCGCTCGACATCACGCCTCATCTTTGGCCAAAAGAAGTGGGTGGTCAGCACATCTTCTGTCTTTTTTGCTCCAAAATGCGCCATCAAACCTCCTCCATGTGCCTCCAGAACAACAAAAGACGAATGAGCTATTTGGAATGCATAGCTTGTTAGCACGATAGATCAAACCATCATTCAAAGACATAGTTATTCCATATCTTCCCTTCTTTACAATGTTCAAGCACTTCCTTAAAGTCCAAATCGGTGACATATAAACTCTTAATGGCCTCCAAACCAAAAATCTTATGGTCAAGTTGAGATAACATGGTATAACGTCTAGAGAGCGCATTAGCAATCACATTGTCCTTACCTTTCTTATGCTTTATGACATATGGAAACGACTCAATAAATTCTACCCAATTAGCATGTCGTTTATTCAGTTTAGCTTGACTTCTAATATGTTTTAGCGATTCATGATCAGAATGTATAACAAATTCTTTGGGCCATAAATAATGTTGCCAAGTTTGAAGCACACGAACTAAAGCATACAATTCTTTGTCATAGGTGGAATAATTCAAACTAGGCCCATTTAGTTTCTCGCTAAAATATGCGACGGTTTACCTTCTTGAATCAATACACCACCTATTCCAATCTCGCTTAGCGCCACATTCAATCTCAAAAGTCTTACCAAAATCGTGGAGTTGGAGTAGGGGTGCTTGGGTGAGCTTCTCTTTCAACAAGTTGAATGCCTTCTCTTGCTTGAGTCCCCATTGGAAAGGCACTCCTTTCTTTGTCAATTCATTCAATGGTGCGGCAATGGTGCTGAAATCCGCATAAAACGCCGATAGAATCCAGCAAGGCCGTGGAAGCTCCGCACCTGTGACACAGTGGTCGGTGTCGGCCAGCTTTGGATGGCTACAATCTTTGTCTCATCCACCTCAATTCCCTGTGGTGTCACAACATATCCAAGAAACGCAACTCGATCGGTGCAAAAGGTGCACTTTTCGAGGTTACCAAACAAACGCGTCTCTCAAAGCATTAAAAACAGCACGATATGATTCAAATGTAGCTCATGTGACTTGCTATAAATCAAGATATCATCAAAGTAAACCACCACAAATTTTCCAATGAAAGGACGTAAAACCTCGTTCATCAAACGCATAAAAGTACTAGGTGCATTAGTTAGACCGAAAGTCATCACTAACCACTCATATAATCCGAACTTAGTTTTAAAAGCAGTTTTCCATTCATCTCCTAATTTCATTCTAATCTGTGGTAACCACTCCGCAAGTCAATCTTTGTGAAAATAATAGAACCACTCAATTCATCTAGCATGTCGTCTAGCCTTGGGATAGGATGACGATACCTTATAGTAATGTTATTAATGGCTCTGCAATCAACACACATACGCCAACTACCGCCTTTCTTAGGAACCAAAAGAATCGAACAAGACAAGGACTAAGGCTTTCTCTTACGTACCACGGTCCGTAAGATCTTGGACTTGTCGCTGAATTTCCTTAGTCTCCTCTCGGATTGGTCCTATATGCAAGACGGTTTGGCAAAGTCGCCTGGGATCAAATCAATTTGATGCTCTATCCCTCGAATAGGTGGTAATCCCGGGTACCTCACCGAATACATCCACATACTCCCGCAAAAGGTTAGCAGTGAGAGGAGGCAAAGAGCTAGCTATATCCTCAAGCGAGTATAAGGCATTTTTGCATATCAAAGCATAGCATGGCAACTTATTATCACAAATTTCAGCAAGTTCAGATTTAGTGGCAATCATAACACATCCCTTCAATTTAATCCCCTCAGACTTAGGACTAGACGCCACTTTCTCCCTTTTAGGTGGGAAAACACGTTTTGCTACTTGCTGATTTTCGTAATCATGCTTAACGGTTTTTCTTTCATTTTAGCGCTCTTCTTCATCTTTGAAAATCTCACTGGTGTCAAAGGCAATAACTTAATCTTCTTGCCCTTGTGTAAGAACAGTAGGTATTAGCTCTACCATGGTGCAAAACATCATTGTCATATATCCAAGGCCTACTGAGCAATAAAGAGCATGCTTGCATTGGTACTATATCAAAATCGAACTATCTTTGTAATTACCAATTGAAAATTGCACGCTCACAACTTTGTTTACCTTTAACTTACCACATGAATTGAACCATTGGATGTAGTAGGGACGTGGGTGTGGTTGTGTGGTCAAGCCAAGCTTCTCGACCATCTCGGAGCTGGCAAGGTTGTTGCAGCTCCCTCCATCAATGATGATTCTGCAGGCTCTGTCCTTCACAAGAAATCTAGTTTGAAACAAGTTATGCCGTTGATTTTGCTCCGCCTCTCCACTTGTGCGCCAAGACTCGTATGCAACAAGGCTCATATGATACTCGGTGTCAACAAAGACTACTTGTTCCTCTACACCAGCATCACCATTCATCTCGCCTCCTCCACCGCAATGTTAGCCGCAAGTACATATTCATTCTCAATATCACTAGTACTTACATATCCACCGTCTGTAGTGGCAAGGTATGCTCGCTGACTTGGGCAGTCCCTCATGACGTGTCCCATTCCCTTGCAACGGTGGCAAATAATCCCAGTGGTACGACCGGTGGAAGCAACCAGGAAGAACTCTTGGTCGGAGCTCAGTACACTAGTAGATTTGCTTACGCCGGGTGCATGTGATGTGGTCGGAGTCTTCGCTGAACGCACCCTACTCGTGGAGGGGGCAGCAGACCGTAGTGAAAGTGGGGTGTTTTGGCTTGCCCCAAGACCGGTCGTGGTGTAGACATGCTCCCAAAATTGTTTCTTGGCCTCTGTTGTCGCCCCCGCAATTCTTTTTCGCCAAACATGCAAGTTGGAACAATCTAGGGACACTATCGTATTCTTTGTAATCCACTATGTCCACGAATCTCACGCCTTAATCCTCCATAAAAGCGTGCTATTGCAGCTTCTTCATCCTCAATAATATCACAACGCAACATGCTAATTTGTAGCTCGATAATATTCTTCTACGGATCTATTACCTTGATTTAAGCGCTGCAATTTATTACGCAAATCACGCTTAAAAGAAGGTGGGACAAATCATTACGCATAGCAACCTTTAAACCATCCCACGTAGTAGGCGCTAATCCTTCGGTGCAAACCCTATTCCACCAAATGATGGCAAAGTTTTTAAATTCACTTGTGGCTTGCCTAACTCTATGCACTTCAGGAACTAAGTGAGCATTCAATTTTTGTTCTACCGTCATCTCCCAATCTAGATATATTTCTGCATCATAAGCACCCGCAAAAGATGGTATAATGAACTTGACTTTAGCATATGGATCATTATGAACTTTATGTTGCTGAAAATTGTTACCTCTCATACCTTGACGGTTGAAGTTCAGCCGGTTCCGTTGTCGTGCATCAAAGGCGTCGTGGTCGTGCATCTCATTATCATTTTCAAACTCATGGTCATGGGTCGCACCATGAGGTTCCACACGACCAACGTTTGGTGGTCGATTCACCATTCTTTCGAGGCGTGTAGTGAGCGCCGCAATACTATCGTTGATTGAACGTTGTAATGTGATCGTGGTTGCTTGAAGCTTCCTGTCGATGTCCTCATTAACGGTAGTACGTTGTTCATCCAATAGCGTCATGAGCTCTTCCCTCAAAATACACTCTTGCGCATCCAATCCTTCACCGACATGGTTAGTAGGAGACAAAAGACAACACAAAGGTATTATCTCTATCACTATTAGGTGGTCGGAGGGTGGAATCACACACTCTCAAGCGTCTTACCAAACTCTTATGAGTTTCTTACCAAATTGCAGCAGGTGGTCTGATCGGCGAAGGTGGGATGTACGATCACGGCGGAGGCGAATGCGAGGATCCAATCTGAGGGCCGAAAGTATGTGGAGCTTGGATAGGCAATGTTTAGTAGCAAGGAATAGCAATAATGAAATCAGATTAGCAAAGCTGAATAAAAGTCCACAGTACTCGTCACAGTTGCTGGCCCAAACGCGTTCCTAGAACTAGCTCAAGCAAACGGAAGGATAGGGTAGATACAAACACAATCAGATCCAAAATCACAAAGCAACTCCTTCTTTTCTACTTCTTTTTTTTTTGCACTCTTTGCTTTCTTTCTTTTCTTTTCTTTTCTTCTTTTTTTTTGGACTGCAAAAACCCAACCTAGGGTTTTCCTTTTTTTTTTTTTTTTTGCGAATGTGACCTTGACTCAAAACTCTTCAAAACCTTTTTCTGGGTCTATGGATATATATGGGTCACAAACTTTTTCCGGAGAGCAGGGGTACAAAGGTAATTAAAAATTTAGCTATGGGAAAAAAAAATTCGACCAGTCGATTGTTTTCGACCAGGTGGTGGGGTGTCCGAGAGCAATAAAATAATAAATAGGGTTGTCGGACACGAGTGGTTGGTCGAATCCGACCAGGCGTTCGTTTCCGACCAGGTGGAGAAGCCGAATCCGAATAGGTGGTCGTATGGGGGTGGTGTTGTGGTCGTATTGGGGGTGGTGTTGTGGTCGTATTGGGGGGTGTCTAGATGATCGACACAGCAAAGACTCGACGCTAGAAACTAGATTACGACGACTAGACCAGCAACAAAGACACCGACGATGGACTCGAATTCAACAACGCGAAACTGAAAACACAATTGCGAAGGCACAAAGTGGTTTGGACAGCGGAATAATTACGATCTAAAATATTTTGTAGGGCAATTTTCTGGACTCTAGGTGATGGAACAAAACTCACAAAAAGGGGATAAACGAAATTACCTAACGGGCAATCTTAGCTCTGGTACCACTTGATGAGTCACGGCGGCCCGATCTTCCGATAGGTTCGATTTGGTTAAATCGTGAGGCGTTGGCGCTTTGAGGCTTCCGACCAAGCGGATCGTCACCGCATTCGCTACACCCACGACGCTTTGTCGTTATCGACCACGCTTGCACGCGATCGACCTTACCACGAAGGTTATGGTTCCCGCAAGCAATCGAAGCAACTCACAAGAACAAGGTAGATGCAATCAATTGTATTGCGGATATGGATGAAGTTTACAAGTGGGGTTCCTCAAACCGATAATCGCGAACCGCAATTGGCGAATAATCTAAGAAAACCCGCCTCTAAACTACGGCGGCTATTGTATATATATAGGGGGACGTGAGGAGGTCGACCTAGGGTTGTGCGGCCGTGGGATGAGGTGTACACAACCTGGACTCCGATCTCGTCACGTTTACAAAGTCTTATTAGTTTCCAAAACGGTGACGCAAAGGCACCTTGTGTCGCGTATTTCGGTCGAAGATCTAGTCGTGGGACCGGTCCTAGGGTGGTCTTGAGGAGTCCATGCTATCTTTGGTCATAGATTGTGTCCAACGAGTACTGTGCTCGCCTCTCTGGTCGTAGAGTGCTCCCAACGAGTCATCTGGTCGTAGGCCTTCTTGAAGTGGTCGTAGGCCTTGCGGAGCTGGTCGTGGACCTTCTTGAACCTGGTCGTAGGCCTTTCGGAAGTGGTCGAGACCTTCTTGAACTGGTCGTGAGGCCTTCGGAAGTGGTCGTAATCCTAGATTTCGAGTACAAGTAAATCATCTCCATTAGGCAAAGATCATAGAGTTCTCAAATAATACACTCGACCCTAGAAACGATTTTACCTGATAGATTAAGTCACGTGCTCTAGCTCTTGTCATAGGACCTTGTAGTCCAACACCCAAATCTGGAAGGTTTTGTGTAGTACGTGTATCCAAAGGAGGGATGTCCTCATCAACTTCGACCTGCGAGCATTGTTGTTCGTAACAATCAATGATTGGCCTGCTCTAAGTAATCTTTCAGATGACAAACAAGGGATACAATGCATGCACACAATGTTTTGATGACATTGACAGTATATATTTGAAAAAATGTCGAAAGGTCGTGTACCTTGGCCATCGTCGTTTTCTTCCTATGAATCACCAACTAAGAAAGAAAGGCAAGCATTTTAACGGTAAGGCAGAACACCGAACCAAGCCTCGCAACCGAACTGGGGAGGATGTACTTGATATGGTCAAGGATGTGCAAGTAGTCTTTGGAAAGGGACAAGGCAGCGAACCTGTTCCGAAAGATGCTAAGGGACACGCACCCATGTGGAAGAAGAAGTCTATATTTTGGGAGCTACCCTATTGGCAAGTCCTAGAGGTCCGCAACGCGATCGACGTGATGCACCTGACAAAGAATCTTTGTGTGAACCTGCTAGGATTCATGGATGTGTATGGAAAGTCTAAGGATTCACTCGAAGCACGAGCGGGACTTGCGGCGCATGAAAGAACGAGACAACTCCGCATCCAGAGAAGGCAGACGATGGACGCCATTACTTAAGACACGCTAGCTTCACTCTTAGCAAAGAAGAGAAGGAAAGCATGTTTGAATGCCTAAACAAAGATCAAGGTCCCATCTGGATTCTCCTCCAATATAAAGCGATAATAAATGTGCCGAGAAGAAATTCCTACACTTAAAGTCCCATGATCGCCACGTGCTTATGACGCAATTGCTTAGGTTGCTTCAAGAGGAATTCTACCTCCACATGTACGTCTGCCACCGTGAAGCTATGTGCATTCCTCAATGCCATTTCTCGTAAGGCAATCAATCCAATGGAACTAGCTACTCTACTGAATGATGTGGTTCAATGTCTTGTCGACTTTGAGTTGGTGTTCCTCCATCCTTCTTTAATATCATGACACACCTCCTAGTTCACTGGTCAAGGAGATTAATATTCTCGGTCCTGTGTTCCTACACAACATGTTCCCCTTTGAGAGGTTCATGGGAGTCCTGAAGAAATATGTTCACCAGCGTGCTCGGCCAGAAGGAAGCATCGCCAAGGGCTACGGGACAGAGGAGGTCATTGAGTTCTGTGTTGACTTCATTCCCGACCTTGACCCGATTGGTGTTCCTGAATCGCGACACGAGGAGACTTAGTGGAAAGGGAACACTAGGGAAGAAAACATATATCGAGACGGGGATGATTATTTCAATAAAGCGCACTACAGCTTCTTCAAAACTCCTCTGTGGTGGAGCCGTATGTCGAGGTACACAAGGAGTTCCTACGATCCCATTTCGAGGAAGAATGAAGCTTGGATTAGGCGTCATCACATGGAAACTTTCAGCGGTTGGTTGCGAAAAGAATGTCAGGGTGATGACAATATTGATGAGCAACTGTATTTGTTGGCTAGGCAACCATCGTGGCACATCCTCACGTACAAAGGGTACGAGATAAATAGAAATACATTTTACAATCGTGAGCCCAAGATAAAAGGAGCACGAACCAAAAGCAGGTGGTCCGCGTAGATGCCATGCACCCAAATGGAAAGAGGCAAACATATTATGGCCGCATAGAGGAGATTTGGGAACTAGACTACGCACCTAATTTTAAAGTCCCTTTGTTCCAGTGCCAATGGGTGAAGATGACCGGAGGCGGGGTAACAGTCGACAAGGAGTATGGAATGACAAACAGTGGACCTCAACAATATTGGGTACAAAGACGAACCATTCGTCCTTCTTTGCGATGTGAATCAGGTGTTCTATGTGAAAGACATGTCTACAAAACCCAAGAGAGGGAAAAACGACGACAAATCAACCAATGAGCCAAAACGCCACATAGTTCTTTCAGGGAAAAGAAACATCGTGGGAATTGAGGACAAGTCAGACAAGTCAGAAGATTATGAAAGGGATGACCGAATCCCGCCCTTCAGTGTGACCAAAGACCCAAGCATCCTGCTAAATGCCGAGGACACTCCATGGTTACGGCATGATCATAACCAAGGGTCATACGTCAAGAAGAAGTTCACCACTGTGCCCGCTTGATATATAGTGATGTTTAATAAATAGTGTGTATTAGAGATTTTATGTAATAATTGTAACTTCAGATGTTTCTATCATATTTTTCTTGTTTTTTATCGTTTCAAATGAAATTCCTATTCGATAAAAGGACACATTTAGCAAGTATTTATGCCTTCAAATGAAATTCCCAGCTTGTGGTTTGAGCCCTTCATTTTGTTTATAGTTGGCTCTTCACTTCCCAGCTTGTGGTCACTATAAAAGTCGTTTGAAATGTCAATAAGATAAAAGGAAATGCAACTATTATTTTTAAAAAAATTTATGCCTAGTATTTAATTTACTATGCATTTAACAAGAATTAGCATATTTATACAAATAAACTTAATACAAAACCCAAAGCTGTGAAAATCGCGGGGAATCGGGACCTTTAGTCCCGGTCCGTAATCTGCTTGGGACTAAAGGTCACACACGGGACTAAAGGTTCTCTCGAAAATATGTCCAAGACAAGACCTTTAGTCCCGGTCAGTAACACCACCGGGACTAAAGGTCCACCTTTAGTCCCGGTCCAGATACCATCCGGGACTAAGGTCTTTAGTCCCGTTGGTAATACCACCCGACTAAAGGTCCCCTCGATTTAAGCAACAGGTGGCTTCTTCCCTTCTTCCACCCTTCCGTCTCCCTCGCCGTCTCCTCGCGGGCTTAAATCGTCGGCCTCGCCTCGTCGCGCCGGCCTCCTCCTTCCTCCCGTGGCGCCCACTCCCGCCACCACCTCCACTCGGCTCCTCCTCGCGCTCCGGCCGCCCGGCTCCTCCTCCTTCACCGGATCCGCCGCGCCTCTTCTCCTCTCGGTAAGTCAAGCGCCGCCGCAGGCTTCGCCCTTCACCCCGTGCTGCCCCATTTGCGGCCGCGGCTCGCCGCCTCGGTCAGTCGCCGCTAAGCTCCTCCCGCGCCGCCCGTGGCTCCATCGCCGGCCTCCTCGGCACCCCTCCACCGCTCGGTGAGCCTCCCCTTCTCCCGTGCCCTAGCTTTCTCCCTCTCTTTTCCTCCCCGCCACGCCGCCCACCCGCCCAGTGCACCCGAGAGCCCCCGCCGATGCCGGTCGGCCGGACCGGTTGCCCCGGTCGGCCGAACCGCCCACTCAACCCCAAGCCCTCAGCCTCTGCCTTCCCTCTCTAATCGATGATTGTGATTAGTAGGGATTGTGACATTTGCAGAGATCTTGTATATATTGAATCATATGTGTTTGTTCTTCGATTGATTATTGAACAATAGTTGTTGTCACTGATTAAGATGAATTTGTTGTGATTGTTGTATGTGATTACTGAGCATCAATTTGGCAGCGAATGTAGTATGTTGCAAGTAGCATTTTGCTTAATCTGTGTGTGATCTGGAAATTGAATATTCGTGTAGTAAGAGGTGTTCTATCATTTTGAAATGTGTGGGTTATGTCATCTTGGAATTCCCGTCAATTAAGTTGTTGTGTCGTAGAAGTTGTGATCAATTATCATTTGTCCATTTCGTTTGTCAACATTTGATTCGTAGTTACCTTCCCGGATCATAGTGGTAGCATTGAGGTTGCAATCGATCCAACGATTAGGAATTTTTGCAATAAGATCAATCGCTTTCTTTGGTAGTAAGATTGATTCTTTTGTCGATGCATGTCACGAACCGCACGCCACTTGATGCGTAAATCATAACCCGATCACGAACCGTTCTAACGTCCTACACATATATTTGCGTAAATGGCCGACCCGAATGACAACATGGACGATGCCATGATGGATATTATCAACAATGACGCCTTACAAGGTGCCCAATTCGAAGGTGATGACAACAATCAAGAAGTAGATGACGGAGTCATGATTTTGCCGATTATGAAGATGAGCAAGACAATGTCAAGAGGTCTATCTACAATCTCTTATGTATACATGAAATTGAGAATAATTTCATTTGTCGATAAATATATTTATTTAAATCTTTGTGTTTCTACATTCGTAGCCCTCGGATCGACGACAACAACGGGAAGAGTAGAAATGTACGAGGCAGAAGAAGCCGTTGGAGGGTCGGTTCATTCTCTCGAATTCGAGGAGGATACAGCAAAGTACTTGGACCACATGCACGTAAATTTGTCACCATCGTGGGTACCTTGTAAGGGACAGGATCCCGATCAATGCTCGTGAATGGAAGCAAAGAAAGTTGCTCCTCATATTAGTTTTGTCTCGATCGTGACAAGGCACTAGTTTGGCAAGATGTCCTTCAACATTTCGCCGACATGTGAAGATGAAGCTTTGAAGGAGAGAGTTAGGAACTGGCTATGAAGAAGATGGCCACACAATTCCGGTGTTGGAAGAAGAAATTGTACAACACATTTATCGGGAAGAACCCGACGCTTGATTTCAACACTAAGGCCTACGTCAAGTTGAGGCCGTTTGGGATGAGTTTGTACAGTTCAAGACATCGGAAGAGGGTGAGGCACGTGTGAGAAGGAACCAAATGAATGCCCGACAAAAGAATACCACCATCACTTGGGATCAGGTGGCTACAGGAGTGCCATTCCTAAGTGGGAAAGAATGGAACGTGAGATTCTTGCCAAGGGGATCGAACCAGAATCAATCAACTGGCCTGAGCGCGCCAAGTATTGGTTTTTCGGTCATGGGGGAAGCCTGGACCTAGAGACCGGAAAGATAGTGTATGGCGCAAAACTCCAAAGAGCAGCAGAAAGATTTGCTTATGCTCGAGGCTTACCGAGAGTGGCGGGTGGCAATTAAGAGATAAGGATGAGCCGACATACGCCCTGGAGAGTACTGAACACGGTGGGCGAACAAGAGGCTATGGGGAGGTGTTGTGGGAGCATGCCTTCCCTAAAGACAAAGCCAGCTATAGAAGGCGCCAGAGAAAGAAGTACGAGGAGGCAGAGCGGATGCGCAGGATGGAGGAAATGGTTCTTGAGTCACGGGAAGTGGCTCGTGAAGCAGTAGAGCGAGAAAAAGCACTTGAAGCCAAAATGAATGAGGAAATCAAAAGGCAAGTGCAGATAGCAGTAAGTTCCATCCAAATGCAACCGCATCGAGCCGGAGTCAAGATCACCCCTAATCGGTTGAAAGCGATTGCGCTTCCACTGAGGTGCCGTGATTCAAGATGACGCAGGTCGCGCTTCCCGTGGATGACATCACCGATCCTCTCACGACATGTGAGCCGCACATTCGAGAGGGGAATGCCACACCATGGTGGCTATCGGTGTTGTATCTCGTGTCGACCCTACGAAGACACCAAGATGCCATGGGGCATTAATACCTCCCTGGATATGCTAGCGTCCCGGTGGATAGAGTAGTGAAAGGTAATAGCAATGTGCCTCTTGACATTGAAGGAGGTGATGGGAGAAGACTTTAGGAGAAGCGGAGAAGACATTCATATGTTGGCGCAAGCGCTATATCATTATTCCGGCGCCACCTCCTCCTCCTCAACAACCTAACCCTAGGTGCGGATGAAAGTGAACGAAACATTTTTCACTAATTATGTATTGGCTTAAATAACGGTTTACTCATACCACGTTGTTTTCACGTGAGAACCTCCCCAACCTAAGTCCAATTATCCATTCACCACCGTCACAAAGTGTTGCGGCGATGACAATGAAGTGGAAGACGGCCGCATCCCCACCGCCCCATCGCCTCCGCGGCGGGCTCCAACGCCGACACCGGCCGCCCCATCGCCTCCACGGCGGGCTCCAACGCCGACACCGGCCGCTCCATCGCCTCCACGGCGGGCTCCAACGCCTCCACCGCCCCATCGCCTCCACGGCGGGCTCCAACGCCGCCATCGCCCCATCGCCTCCACGGCGGGCTCCAACGACGACACCGCCGCCTCGCCAAAGAAGAGGCGCACCCACAAGAAGGCGCCGGCCCCACCTCCGCCAAGAAGAAAGCCTCAGGAGAACACCGCCTATTTCTAAGACAACGAAACTTTCCTATGAGAAGACCGCCGAGGAAATAGATGCTTGATGAAAAAGATGTGGGCAGTTTCTTGCGAAAGTCAAGGCTAAAAGTGAAGCGGCGAAACCAGAAGCCGTGATTTCTTGCACGCCTAGAAGTTCTAAGGCAAAGGGTGGACGCTCACCGTAAAAGTTACGTCATGCTCGTAAGGATTCGCCACTATCGGACTATGACCGCACTCTCACCAAGTCAATTGAGGAGGCGAAGAAGAAAGAGAAGAGAGCACGGAAGGGTGTTGCACAGCTCGGGGAACAATCACAACAATCAGTGCCCCCGCTAGTTATTGGGAATGAATATGGTTCAAACACGAACGTGCTAGAACAGATATCCGGAAATGTGCATTTGGATCAACTTGATGAATTTTTCGCGGAAACTGGTCTAAGCATTTCCCAAATGCTCGGCGGAGCACACATCAAAAGTGCTCCGGAAGTTGATCATTGGAAGAAGGAATATGTATATGGCAAGAGTCTATACAACCTTGAGAAGCTCATGGAACTTCAGTGCATAAATGTACTTGTTAAACAAGTGGTACATGGCGGCGTGTCGCAGAAAAGCGGATGACTATATTTGCGTCAAAATTAGAAACCATCATTACTTCCGTGGCGATGACATTATAATGGTTCAGTTTAATGAGTTACACCAGCTATGCCATATGAACGCTCTAGACAAATCTCTCATCATCTGTACGTGATTCTTTCTTTTAATAATCTCACTCTAGCATATGTATATGTATATGTATAAGTAATTATCCTCACACTAGCTAGCATGTCTATACATATGCAGAGACATGATGAGAGACCTCACACGTAGAAACGACAAGAACATTGGTTTCGTTGATCCATATATCGTATTCAAGGACCCAAACACTCCCTACGATCAATGGAGACCTCAAACGGAGAGGAATTTCCGGAGGTTCTTGATCAACCAAAAGAACAAAAGATTTATACTCTTCCCCTACAACTTTGTGTGAGTGTTGTTATCGTGTGCACATTTTACTTTACTTACTCAATCCAACATAAAGATATATATGTTGACTCTATAAACAAATGCAGCTTTCACTGGATACTGATTGTCTTCGATCTCTCCGACGGTCATTTGCTAATCTATGACTCGTTGAGAAAACCGCGGGAAGATTACCAAGATATGATAGACATTATCCAGGTAACCGATCTTTAAATATTTATTCTGCTCTTTAACTCGCAATAGTTAATTAACGATCCAATTATTAGGCGTGGTTTGGGCTTGGTTCGATTCGGCTACACCGTCCGGATCCGAAAGCGCCACTTCCCGATCCACACCGATCGAATGTAAGTTGTACTAGCTCCCGCATCTTTACCTTATCATGCTTCACCACGCGGGATGACGAGAGTAATCTTTTATATCGCATGCAGTGGGTTCTACTGGCAGACCACCAGCAACAATTTGTGTGGATACTACGTTTGCGAGTTCCTCACGGTGTATGCAAAAGAACCCATCTACAGATCACGAAAGAAATACGTAATAAGTATATATAATAAATCCATTTTATTTATTTGTTGCTATTAAATAAATCTTATGTATATTAATACTTCTTTCGCTTAATGCAAATTGAAGGAGATATGGTTGAAGGAACAGTGTTGGATATGGACCGCCTCAAAGGAATTCAAGAGACAATCGCAGATTTCTTAATGAGCATGTCCTCAAGCCCTAAGACCGAAGTTCTACTTTAACCTGATGAACAATTGAAGCCAAACCGGGGCGAACATTTGTATGACATTTAAGTGGAGGACAACATTTGTGTTGTAAATACCAAGGATGCATGAATAATGTTGTAAATTTTATGTGCATATATATATATATATTATACATATATATAGCTCCATAATATATATAGTTTCATACTTTATTTGTGTGTAATAATGTTCCAAACTAAATTATATGTGGGCGATACATATATTAGCAAATAAGAATACGCATTTGAAAACCTAATGTAATTGTAAAACCAAAATCAATAATGAATTGAAATGGAAACAAAAAGAAAAAAAAACACCTTTAGTCGGTTGGTAATACCAACCGGGATTAAAAGGGCCAGCCCCGTGGCCCAGCCCAGCGGACCTTTTAGTCCCGGTTGGTATTACCAACCGGGACTAAAGGTCGGCCTTTAGTCCCGGGCCTGAGACCTGGAACTAAAGGTGAGACATTTAGTCCCGATTTCCTAGTCCCGGCTCTATAACCGGGACTAGAGGCCCTTTAGGCCCGGGACCAAAGGTCTGTTCTGTAGTAGTGTGTGTAAGATCACCAAGTAACCGTCCCAATCATATCCCTTGACATGCTGCAGTGGTAGCAGCAATATATTCCACTTCACATGAAAAAAGTGTCACTATTTTATGCTTTTGTGACTGCCAAGTCACCATGCTTTTCCCAAGCAAGAATAGTACACCTGTTGTACTCTTTCTACTATCAACATCTCCAGCTATGTCATTGTCACTATAGCCGACCAACTGGATTTCTTCTCCTTCACCACTTTCATAATAACAACCAAACTCTAGAGTGCCACGCACATACCTCAATATGTGCTTAACTGCTACCATGTGCTCGTTTGTAGGAGACTCCACAAAGCGACTCACATACCCAACAGCATAAGCGATATCAGGTCTAGTATGCACTAAATATCTCAGACTTCCAATGATGCTTCTGTAGTATATGGCATCAACTGGTGGACTGTTACTAACTTTACTTAGCCTCAGACGAGCTTTCATTAGATATTGGCAAGGATTGCAATTCTCCATACCACACTTCTCAAGAATCTTCTCTACATATGTCGATTGGGTCAGTGTGATCCCTCTTTCAGTTTGTTTCACCTCTATCCCGAGGTAGTAGCTCAAAAGGCCCAAATCTGCCATCTTGAACAAACTCATCATCTCCTCCTTAAATCTTGCAATCTCATGTGTGTGTGTATCTGTGACAATTAGATCATCCACATATACACCCACAATTAATATTGACGATCCTGTCCCTCTATTGTGCACGGCATGCTCAGATTGGCTTTTTTCAAAACCAAGTGACGAAAGTCTGCAATCCAGCTTTATATTCCAAGCCTGAGGTGCCTGTTGTAGCCCGTACAATGCTTTATGCGGGTTTGCGCCATAAACAAAACCAGCTGGTTGTGCAACATAGACTTCCTCCTCTAATTCACCATTAAGAAATGTCGATTTAACATCCATATGATACACTTGCCATCCTTCATGAGCCGCTAAAGCAATGAGAAGTATTACTGTCTCCAATCGAGCAACTGGAGAGAACATCTCCTAGAAATCCACCCCCTGTTTCTGGACATACCCTTTCGCCACAAGCCGTGCTATGTACTTCACAATAGCACCACTAGGATCTCTTTTCACGTTATAGACCCACTTCAGCCCGATAGACTAAAAACCGCTTGGCAAATCTGCGAGTTTCCAGGTATCATTTTCCACAATAGAGTTGATCTCCTCTTGCATGGCTTGCTGCCACTGCAAGTGCTGATTTGCCTCAAAATTTCAAGGTTCCTCTGCGGAGCCAAAATACAGTTCTTATGTTTCAATGGGATTAGTCTGATCATAAATCTCGGACAAACTTCTGAATTTTGGAGTCTTCTCTGTACTAGCTCGTGCTGGAGTTTCTTATTCTTGAAATATAGCATGTGTTGTAGGTAGGCTACCTGTGCCGCTAGCTCCAGCAGTATATGCAACCGAGCAGCCGCCTGGACCACATGTTGGTCCTCCCAACACTACTACACAAAACATCATCACAGACGGTTCTAAACAATCATCACATACAATTTTTTAACCGTCTGAATTTTTATGTCTGTGATGACACGAGGTCATTACAGACGGTTTTTGAACCGTCTGTGAAAATAGACTATCATAGACGGTTCTATTCACGTCTGTGAAAAAGGCTGTCATAGACGGTTCGTGAATAGAACCGTCTGTGATAGTCTATTTTCACAGACGGTTCTGAACAAGAACCGTCTGTGATAGTAACTATCACACACGTTTCTTGTTTAGAACCGTCTATGATAGCTTTTTCTATTGAAAAAAATAAAAACGGGTTTTCACTTCGTTTGGAGCCTCCCGAGCCTCGTGAATGAATTTGATATGGATTTTCAGATTGAATATTTCGTTAGCTTTCCCACAATAGCCACAGCATCACAGTAGCATCAACTCAATGCATTCATGGAGCACTAAAAACAACACGGTATCACCCACATCACAGTAGTATCAACTCAATCCATTCACAGAGCACTAACACATCACAGTAGTAATCTACATTACAGAGCAAAAGGGGGGAGTAGAGAGAGTGAGGTCGTGGGAGGCTGGGGCGACGATGAGGCCGCGGAGAGGTGGAGGAGGCCGCGGGCGATGAGCTCAGGGGAGGACGGGGCGACGAAGTAGAGAAGACCGCGGGCGACGAGGTCGTGGGAGGCCGGCGACGACGAGGCTTGGGCGAGGTGGAGGAGGCCGCGGGTGACGAGCTCGGGGGAGGATGGAGCGCAAGGTCAGGGTGAGAGGAGAAATGGCAGAGGAGGAGATGGAGATGGCCGCAGAGGAGAAATGGCAGAGGAGGAGATGGAGGACTCTGTTAATATAAAGAGATTTTCGGCAGCCCGCCCATTAAGTGCAAATTTTCGTTTTCCCACCCAACAAAACAAAAGTATCACAGACGGTTTTATACAAAAACCGTCTGTGATGAGATATCACAGACGGTTCATATCATGAACCGTCTATGATAAGCATCTCATCACATACGGTTCTTAATACGAACCATCTGTGATGAGATACTCATCACAGACGGTTTTTGTATAAAACCGTCTGTGATTTTAGATTTTACCATGTTGTACAATTTTCCTTACTCTTCGAATTTACCATGGCTTGGATTTTTACCATGGTTTAGGGTTTTCGTTTAGGGTTTTCCTTGCTCTCTGATTTTACCATAGCAACCAATACTCTGTCGTGGTAGGGTTTGGGCAGCCAATCCTCTGCCTCGGCAGCTAATCCACTGCCGCGGCACACAATCCTCTACCGTGGTAGCCAATCCTTGGCAATGGGATTGTGTGCTGCGGTAGTGGATTGGCTGCCGCGGCAGTGGATTGGCTGCCGTGGCAGTGAATTAGCTGCCGCGATAGAGGATTTGCTGACGTGGCAGAGGATTGGCTGCCGTGGTAGTGGATTGGCTGCCGCGGCAGAGGATTGTGTGACACGGCAGTGGATTAGCTGTTGCGGCAGAGGATTGGCTGACCAAACCCTACCACAGCAGAGTATTGGTTGCCATGGTAAAATCAGAGAGGAAGGATAATTCTAAAACCATTGTAAAAATCCAAGCCATGGTAAATTCTACCACGAACCATCTGTGATATTCTCGGTATCACAAACGGTTCGTGGTTAGAACCGTCTATGATACTTCACAGACGGTTCTAACCACGAACCGTCTGTAATAGTTACATATCACAGACGGTTCGTCTTGGAACCGTCTGTGATTATTTTATCACAGACGGTTTCAAAGAACCGTCTGTGATGAGGCATCTTCTATAGCCTGTTTTGTAGTAGTGCAAGCTGCCATCTGCCACGCCTGCATGCGCGCCTCCTACGCTTGCATGCCCGTGGGGTTTGCCGCCCCCTGCATCCGAACTGTTTCCTTCACCTGCTGCATGCGTTTGGGATCTGCCATCTCCTTAGCCTGGGAATCATAGACATCTTCGGGCACAAAGATACCTGCTTCTTCGTCTAACACTGAAAAAGAATTGTATTGTTCCATACCTAGCTCGTTTCTCTAGTTCCACTCTCTATCCTCTTCAAAGACAACATCCATGCTGACCTAAATTTTTGGGTTTCAGGATCAAATAGACGATGAGCCTTGCTGCCCTGTTCCACTCCCAAATATATGATCCGCCTACTCCGGTCATCAAGCTTCTTGGTGTAGGTGTTCACCTCCACATGTGCAATGCAACCAAATACCTGTAAGTGTGCCAGACTTGGCTTCTTTCCTGGCCATGCTTCATATGGGGTGACATCATGTAGCACCTTCGTTGCAGCTCTATTGAGGATATATACTGCATGTTGTACCGCTTCACCCTAAAATCTTATTGGGAGGGACTTAGTCTTCAAAAGACTGCGTGCCATTGCCATCACTGTGCTATTCCGCCGCTCTACAATTCCGTTGTGCTACGGTGAGTATGGAGCTGTGAAATAGCGCTTGATCCCCTTTGGTTCACTTATCACCTCAAATTCCTTGGATAGAAACTCCCCTCCATGGTCTGATTTGATAGCCTTTACATTGTGATCAGATTCATTCTCTACTTGGGCCACAAATTTATGGAATGCATTTTTTTTGCATCTCCCTTGTTCTTCAGCATATACACCCACATTGCCTTGGAATAATCATCCACCAAAAGAAAGAAATATTGATTACCCGCGTTGGTGTGAGGTGTGATCGGGCCACATAGATCTATGTGAACCAGTTCCAGCGGATGTGATGCCCTGTACCTCGCCTGCACCGGAAATAGACTCCTTGCTTGCTTCACCACCAGGCACCCCTCACAAATTTGTCAGGGATGGTTGATATTAGGTATCCAGTCACCATCTCTTTATCAGCCATCCATTTCAAATACTGAAAATTCATATGCTTGGTCTTGCATGACATAACCACTTTGGCTCGTCTAGGCTGCTCTTCAGACAAACCGGCTTACAAGTTTTCAAAGAAACTTTGTACAAATGGTTCGGGGATCTTTTCACCTTCATCAACAGATTTTTGTTTTTATCATAGACACGCAAGAACTCATCCTGCAGCTCCACCCTCACTACTACACAAAAGCTCACCACAGACGGTTCGGAACTGTCATCACAAACGGTTTTTGAACCATCTAAATTTTTATGTCTGTAATAACAGGCCGTTATCACAAACGGTTTTGAGCCGTCTGTGATAAGGCTCAACACGGACAATTCTTGGTTAAAACCGTCTGTGATAGTAGTCTATCACAGACGGTTATTGGTTAAAACCGTCTGTGATACGTAGTATATCGCAAATGGTTGTAGTTACAAACTGTCTGTGATATAACCGTATCACAGACGATTTAAGTAAAGAACCGTCTGTGATAGTCAACCTTCACAGACGGTTTTTGTTGAAACCGTTTGTGCTAGTATGGTCCACAGACGGTTCTGTATAAAAAACGTCTGTGATAGTTCTTTATGCCTAATTACTTTTTGTCAGATTTTCGTCTAGCCTCAGGAATTGCTAGCCATGCCCTCTGAAAACTTACAAGCAGAAAACAACTACATCACAGATGAATCAATTAATTGTTGACAATTGAAAGTAATCATTTAACTCAAAATCAATTGCAAAAGAATATTTCAAGTATTGTCGGTAGAGTTACAAATTGAATTACATCTACTCAAAGTGAATTACAATATTGAATCAATTGTTCGAAGGTCATTCATCGGTGTCGACGGCGTGAAACTCTCCGTCGGGGTTAACGATGTCCGCCTTGATGAAGCTGCAGAGCACCCCTCGAACGTACGTGACCTCGTTCATGTCGAGAGTATTTAACTCTATATTCAAGACTAGTCGACAGCAGGAGTAAATTAGTAAGCATATATATTTAAATTTATAATTAGGAAATAATTATTATGAGATTGACAAACGTGGGAATCGTGCCTCCTAGAACCAATAAATAGCCGCATATGATGGCATACATAGAATGCACATAGGTGATCTTGTTTTTGCTGACGGCATTGCAAAAATAGAATTACATATATAGGTACAGTCAGTTCTAGATGCAATATTACGAAATATGATATATGATTATTGTGTTGTAGCGCGTACCGAAAATCACATCATGTGAGTCAGTGTGGCGCTTGATCCACTGTATGCCCCTCCCTCGGCAACATAACCGATGAACGACCTACATGATTCCAAAAAGTTATCCGCGTCCATTTCAAATGAAGGAGAACTACAATAGAGTTATAATGTGCGGAGGAAATGAACATACCTATCGAGTATTCCTTTAAGAAGGGTGAAGTCGTGGTTTTTGTTGAGTAGGAAATCAAGGTACAATATCGTGTTCCTCTTTGGTACAATGATTAGAAGAATCCAGTGGAACCTACTCATGTATGTCGCTATAGTCATAAACCTATGTTCAAACGAAATTTATATAACATGTAGTGAAGCACTTACTTCTGGTTGTAGGGCACCATTATGTACTCCCTGTCGTCCAGAGCAAGCAATCTCATTTTTATGTAATTCTCGACGTAGGATGCGTCTTGGTTGATTGTTTGCTCAGAGATCACGTGTGGGTCGAGGAAACCCACCGGTTCTTTGATTTGACGGCACATTTCATAATGTATCTGTACATAAGCAATGAGTTGTGATATTTGTCGGTATCATGTGAGTGTAGAACTTGATTGTACACACTTACAGTGTCCAACATCATATAAGTGATGCGTCGAGGGCATTGAGGTTGTATAGGTCGAATAAGTCGTCGAAGCCCACGACGAAGTGGCCCGCCTCGTGGAGAAAATGCTTCCTCTTGTATCTGACGCTGATTCCAGTATGGCCCCCCTCCTCTCGAGTCTTGTGTAGGTACCAGTCATGCAAAGATTGACAAGCTAGTCCTGAGCTGTCTAGTTCCGTGTCGGAGACCAACGGACTTCTGATGGAGTATTTCCCTGGTTTAGCAGGCGCCTGAATGTTCTTTGATATTGATTTCTCCTTAACGAGTTGCCGGCATCCCGTCTTCCCATGAGACGACTCAGGGACCGATATGGTGACATGTTTTTCTTGTCCCTTCGGCGTCTTCTTGACGGGAACCGATGAGGCACCCTTCTGAAGCGAAGGTTGAGGCGGACTCATCGAGTGTCCTATTGCAGAGGCAAGGTCGTGTCAATATCGCGTCAGTGCAGGGTATAGGGGGATGTCCTTCTTGGGCCACTGGATAAAAGTGTACATGGCATCCCCTAGTGTTCTGATTTATTCGTTTGGGTGAATCTCCAATGGGATGGCCATGAAATTTTCATGTGCCATGTCCACCTGGACCATGGCGTAACCCTGTGCCAGCTGGGCACCGTGCTGCACTGCCCCTTCCTGGTATGGATACACCATACCCCACCCAACCACAATAGGAAAGGACACGACTATCCTCACTTGGAGTTTGCAAGGCGTCGGATCCTACAAAATGATACACAATTAGCTAGGGCGTCCTATAGGTCTATCTTTGGAGCATTCTAGAGATGTACATTACCTCGATATCGTCGATCGGTAATTGAACGTCGTCATGTCCAGAATTTTGTGTGGACGCGACGCTACTCCGATGTTGAGGAGGACTTACTCCCAAATTAATGGGGACGGCTTGCGCTTGGTGGGAGTTGATTTACTTTGTTCTGCAAGACTGTTATTTGTGCTTGAAATTTTTCAGTAAGCACGTGTTCCAACCAGTCGTCGTCTTGGTCCTTGGATCTCTTCCTACTCCTATATGTGTCGGAGTCATGTCGGAATCCATCCCTCCAAGGTACGTAAACCCCAACGCCTCGCGTGCGACCCGGGTGCTCCTTGTTTCCCAAGGCTGTAGATAGTACATCCTTCTCCCTGTCTACTTGGAAGAAACCTTGGGAACATGCAGAAGTCAATGCTTATTGCAAGAGGACATCATGTTATTATAGAAACCGTAAATTATGAACTCATTAACAACTAAGTGGTTCGACATATTTACTAGGCGTTGGGACACTGCCTCGTCTTCCGGGTTTGTGAAAGAGATGCCGCCCGAAGACATGGCTGATGCCCTCGCTCTTAACCACGCTCGAGCGTGCTCGTTTGAGATCTCAACAAACGGTCTCGTCCTCCGCCGCCCACTGCGTGGCTTTACCCGCATACCCAGCGGTGCCGAGTTTGTGGGGTGAGTGTTTTGTGTCTGGAGAGCTCTGTGCGCCGCACTTTGCTCCTGAAATTCGGCCGTCGTCTTCATCTACATGAAGACGTCCCATGTATACTGCAATAAGAAATGATACTTCGTGAAGGGCGTCCGACCCGTGTTCACATACTTCGTGACAAGCATGCTCTTTAAGGTCCTCCACGCGTGGCACATTGTGAAGAGCGCTGCTCGTCGCACACGTGCCTAGTCTGCTTCTGGGAAAGTGAACGAGGCAGAAATTTCAGTCCACAGCTGGGCTCTCTCTACATCCATCAGAGACTTCCAGCCTGGGTTTGTGATGGGGACCCGTTCCCTTCCAAGTACCCCATAGACGGTCTGAAATCTCGCAGCTACATTCTTTGGACTCAGAGGGATGCCAACGTCACTGACCTCCGTGATAGTCATGCGGCCCGTGGGCAATTTGGAGATTCCTCTGCCATCTCGCTTGCGTACCACCTTGATCGGAGATCCAGATGCATTCGGCGACGTCGCTGACGGCGACGAAGACGGTGCCTCTGCCATCTCACTTACTTGCGATCTATATAAGTTACATACACAATGATTACATAAACAAATAGAAGTTATCCATTGAACCTAAATAAAGGATACGTAGTAAAGAAAATATATGAAATTGCAATAAAAACTACAAAGGATATAATATACAAGCACGAGGCAATTAATTACGAATAAAGCATAGTTGAATATGACTGTGAAAGATTAGGTTTGTTGGTTTGGTCCTGGTTTTTTCGGTCGGACTGCTGATCCAGTTGGTTTTTTAGATGATTAGAAGTGAAGGGGGGGGGGGTAAGGAGATGGAAGGCAATGCCGGAACACCAAATGTTGTAAACAATGCAGTTTTAACAAATAGTCAAAATTAACTCCAACCAAATCATAAGGCAATAAAGCATGTATCCACCAGCATTTAAATGATCAAATCAACATATACAAATGTATATGAAAGAAATGAACATATAGCTGAAATATTGGATGATTTTGAGTGCTCTCAGAAGGCGAGTTGCAAAAGAATCAATGTTTGCCATCTCAGCCCTTTAGTCTAGACTCTTCACAAATTGGATAAGAAAACTATAATTTAGATTTTGAGATCTAATCAATGCTTATCTAGACTGACAAAACAATCACATGCAATTCACTGAAACAAAATATGATAAGAATATTTGATAGCAGCAAGCAAACTATTAGAATATGACAAGAATCACTGAATTCATTACTTCAAATAAAAAGCCAACAAACCTTGAATGAATTTACTGAAACAAAAGTAATGGAACTTGTAAATACAACTTGACAACAGCATGCAAACTGGTGATTACTTTGATAGTAGCAAGCAAACTATTAGAGCTCAAAACTGAACTAGTAATCCTACCAATTTTAGTATTAGACCATCTAAATCATAGAGCAAAATTAAGCACACATGATGCACTTTCATATATCTCACAGTGCATGAATAATCTGAAGTAAGGTGTGGAGGCCGAGGCTGAAGCCCACTATTGCCAAGCACAACCAAGCCATCACCACTAGAACCCACAAGCACAACCAAGCCATCACCACCAGAACGTGGCAGCATCATGCCACCAACATACTATCACCACTAAACCCTAGAGAACATCACCCTTGAAGCCTACCATGCCATCAGTACCGAAACCAACCAAACCTTATCACCGTCGAAACCGAAGAACCAACCGGCAAATCAAACTAGGGCTAAATTGGCATTGTAAAAAAGTAGTAAGGGTAGAGGGTAGATGGGAACTGTTGACATAGCCGAGCATTGAAGCCACCGAAGAGGTCGGAGGGGCAGCGCCGGGATCGGGGTGGAGATCGAGGCTAACCTCAATCGGAGGCAGGGACGAAGGGAGGCGGCGTTGGTCGGAGGCATTGGTTAGAGGCGTTGGTCGGCGGTGTTGGTCGGAGGCGTTGGTCGGAGGCGTTGGGTGGCATCAATGGAGGAGACCGAGGGCAGCGCCGAGATCGGGGTTGGGGGGCGTTGACGCGGGGGAAGAAGAGTAAGGAGTGCACAACCCTTGCGATTCTTGCGATTCGACCACTTATATAGAGGGATATCACAGATGTTTCTATTATCGAACCGTCTGTGATATGTCATCACAAATGGTTCCATAACAGAACCGTCTATGATATGAACTATCACAGACGGTTATGTTATGGAACCGTCTGTGATGACTTATCACAGAAACCCTAATCTTTAACATCACACATGGTTCCATAACTGAACCGTCGTGATATGTTAATGTCACACACCGTTCTGTAATGGAACAGTCTATGATGTGAGTCATCACAGACGGTTACGTAATGGCACCGTCTGTGATGACAGTTATCATTGACGGTTTCTTAAAAGAACCGTCTATGATATGAACAGACACACACATATATAATGCATATCACAGATGATATGCTGACAAACACATATATAATGCATATCACAGATAATTTGCTGACAAGTACTCCAAATCATTAATTTGACTTCAAAATTTCATATGTAATTCAACTTAATTAACTCCAAATCAAGTGAAACCAAATTTGATACTACACGGTACAATGAAGTCCGCATTAACATCAACATTAGAGATGACAAGTCCATAACACATGACAATTCCACGTTGACATCACATTACAATGGAAGAACAAGTCCATAACACGTGACGTTTCCATGTTAACATCAAATTACAATGGAATACATTCTTAACTGAAATATAGTCCTACATGTTGATCGACGCGTATATAGCTAGCTTCCTCACTGGGTTCTTCCTCTAGTCTGATGCCGTCTCCGAAAGGAGGCAACTCTTCCTCATCCACGACATTCTCAACTCCGACAATCCTTCTTTTCCCATAAAGAACTATATGGCGCTTCTTATTTGCTGGGTCTGTTACATAAAAAACTTGAACAACTAGCTTAGCGAGTACGAATGGTTCATCTTTGTATCCGACATGTTTGAGGTCCAAAGTAATGACGCCGTACTTGTCGACCTTCACGCCCTGTAGAAGTTTAACCCAATGGCATCGAAATAGGGGGATCTTGAAAAGTACATAGTCGAGCTCCCAATTCTCCTCTACGAACCCATAGTAGGAGTTCAACCCGCGTGCCCCGGCGGTATTGAACCCTTCGTGAAACGCATCTATGAGGACACCGCTGTTCTGGACTGTGCTCTTCCTATTCTGAGCTGCCGTATAAAATGTGTACCTATTTATGCCGTATCCTTGCCATGTCACAATTGTAAATTTTGGCCCTTTTGCCAACCATAGCAGTGTTTCATCACTTGATGACCTCCCAGTGAATCACACCTTTAACCATTCGTTGAACCGACGGTTGTGCTCTCGCGTGATCCAAACCTCCGACCGGTCTGGATTCTGTTGGCGTACCATGTCTTTGTTCTCGTCGATGTACGGGGACACTTGGGTCATGTGTTGCAAGACCATGAAATGGGCTTGTGCGTACGTATCTAGATCGGGAGTGATTGCTTTACTTCCGATGGTCCCGATACCCTCCAGTCTCCCCTCATAACGAGATAGAGACACACCTATCGGTTCTACCTGAGCCATGTAGTCGACGCAGAACTCAATGACCTCTTCAGTTGCATAACCTTCATTGATACTGCCCTCCGGCCGAGATCTATTCCGTACGTACGACTTCAGAATTCCCATGTATCTCTCGAATGGGTACATATGATGTAGGAATACAGGGCCGCATATGTTTATCTCTTTCACAAGGTGAACAATGAAATGGACCATGATATCAAAAAATGACGGAGGAAAATACATCTCAAGATGACATAGAATTGTCACCACCTAGGCCTGCAGAACGTCGAGTCCTTTGGGATCGATGACCTTCTCAACAATTGAGTTAAAGAAATAACACAGCTTAAAGATTGCCACTTGGAGTTTGTTCGGCAAGATACTCCTAATTGCAACAGGAAGCATTTGTGTCATCAGCACATGACAATCATGAGACTTCATACCAATTAATTTCAAATCTTTCATGGAAACAAGTTTCTTAATATTGGTGGAGTAATCGGACGGAACTTTCATACCATGCAAGCTTTGACACAGTTCATTTCTCTCGGCCTTGGACAAAGTGTAGCAAGCTGGGGGAAGGTACGTTCGTCCTTTATCGGTCTCTTTCGGTGCTAACTCGGTTCTTATGTTCATATCACCAAGTCACGCCGTGCGTTAACACCGTCTTTTGTTTTGCCACTAATATTTAGTAAGAGACCAATCAAGCTATCACATACATTCTTCTCCACGTGCATGACGTTGATGCAGTGGTGAACTTCTAAGTGCTCCCAATAAGTCAAGTTCCAAAAAATTGACCGCTTCTTCCAGATGTTTTTAGGGTTCTTTAATTTATGTCCCTTCCCAAGCACAACATCGATATCCTTAACCATATCATAGACCTCTTTCCCTCTAAAAGCCCTTGAAGCTGAATCGTCCTCCTTATTTCCGTCGAATTGTTTCTTCATCTTGCGGTATGGGTGAACCTGGTAAGGAACCTACGGTGACGCATAAACATAGTTTTGCACGAGTTGTTCAGCCATACAATCTCGGTACCATCTAAGCAGTGCGGATAGGCTTTGGCTCCTTTTGTACTGAACCCCGACAGGTTACCAAGGGCAGAAAAATCATTGATGGTGCATAATAACATAGCGCGTAAAGTGAAGTTCTCTCGTTTGTACGCATCCCATACTTGTACCCTTCGTTCCAAAGTGTCACAAGATCTTCCAGCAATGGTGCCAGGTATACATCAATATCGTTCCCAGGTTGCTTCGGCCCTTGGATAAGTAGTGACATCAAAATATATTTTCACTTCATACACAGCTAAGGAGGAAAGTTGTACATACATTGATTCATAGGCTAGGTGCTATGTCGGCTGCTCATGTTACCGAAAGGATTCATTTTGTCTGTACTCAACCCTAACCTTATGTTTCTTGGTTCCATACCGAACTCTTTGAAGCTCCGATCAAAGTTTCTCCACTGGGCAGAATCAGCAGGGTGTCTGAGCTTTCCATCTTTCTTACGCTCCTCCGAGTGCCAACGCATCAATCTTGCCTCCATTCGGTTTGCAAATAAACACTGCAAACGTGGGATCACAGGCAGATACCACAACATCTTAGCAGGAGGTTCTTTCTTCGCCTTAGTAGTATTATTACGCTTGTATCGGGATACTTTCAAACGGGACATACATGCATGTCTGCATACTCTTTACGGTAGAGGATATAATCGTTCGGACATACATGTATTCTTTCTACTTCCATTCCCAATGGACAAAGAACCTTCTTGGCTTGGTAGGTCGTGCTGGGCAACATGTTTCCCTCTGGAAGGATGTTAGCTAAGAGAACTAACAACGCTGTAAAACTCTTGTCGGACCAACCATTGCTTCCCTTCAATTTCAGCAGTTCAAGCACGGTTGACAACCTTTCCGAGTCCTCCATTAAGCCCTCGAATTTACAAAACTCTCTCTCACGGTAGTTCCCTTCTGCACCGTGTAGTATTTGATTCAGATTGTCATCATGCGACCTATCCTCATCAAAAGCACATTCCACGTCCTGCATATCGTTGACTTCCTCGGTGATGTCGTCATTACTAACTTCCAGTATAATCTGCTCTTCACCGTGACTGGTCCAACATGTATATCCTTTTTTGAAACCCCTTCGTATTAAGTGAGCTTCGATCTGCACCAGGTTGTTAAACATTTTCATATTATTGCAATCAATGCATAGACAGTACATAAATTTTATCCCCTTCTTCAACATATCCTTCTCGGCGGCTCTTCTAAAAGCAAATACGCTATTAATATACTCTTTACTTACACGGTTCTCAACGTACATCTAGTTTCGATCCATCTACACGTATACGCATAACAAATTAATTAGTGTTAAATTATATTAATAAACCGCAAGTACCCTAACTATTAACCAAACATACTAAAATTTATTAGTGATTAACCTAGAGCAAATATAAAGGGTTATATACAGATTGTTACCCTCAGAGCTCATGACGAATATCCTGCGAGATCTCCTCCCTTCCTTTTCCTCCCTGCCTCCTTTCTTCCCTTCCTTCTCCTCTCCAAGTTGGCACAGTGGACGAGGCAGCAGTGGAGCAATGGGGGAGGAGGCAGAGGGTGGCGGCTCAAATGATTGAGCGAGGTTACGCCGAGACCGAGTATATATATAATGTCAGCATATCACGAGGCGGTTATTATTAAAACCGTGCATGATATGTAGCTATCCTGACGGTTTGTAATAAGAATAAATCAGGAACTCCTGACAGTTCTTACCACGAACCGTCTATGATGACTGAGAGTATCACAGACGGTTCTTACCACGAACCGTAGCTTCATATCACAGACGGTTCGTCTTGGAACCGTCTGTGATTATTTTATCACAAACGGTTTTAAAGAACAGTCTGTGATGAGGCGTCTTCTATGGCCTGTTTTGTAGTAGTGCCTGCACCCTTCTTCTGCCAACTGTCCGAGACTGAGTATGTTGTTGCACAAACTCGGTATGAAGTAAATTTCAGGTAGTATCTTCTTATCACCGTTCTTGCATTGTAGCAGCATTGATCTTTTGCCTCTTATGTCCACTGTGGAGCCATCACCAAGGAGGGGCATGGCTGGCTTTATAGCTGAGGGAGGGGGGAAAGGGGCTGGTGGATGCGGTGGGGAGGTGGTAGAGTGCGCAGCGCAGCAGGCGGGGATGGTAGAACTCCCGGCACGGGGAGGGAGGCTCGCGTGACACAAAGGGCGGCTGGTGGCGCTTGGCGTGAGAGAGGAGACCGTCGGCCGGCGGCACAGTGAGGATAGCGCCACGGGTCCCGGCACGCTGGGGCTGGGAGCCAGAGGGGGGTCGGAGCAGGAGAGGGCAGGGGGTCGGGACGGAGAGACGGGAGGCGGGCGGCGCAGTGGCGGGGCGAGCTGGGGAAGAGATGGGCCGGCTAGGGTGGGCCGGTCGGGCCGGGAGAGAGAGGGAGAGAGGTGGGCCGGCCCTAGGGGAGGAGGGGAGGGAGAAATTTGAGAAAATCCCAAGTTCGAAAAGCGAGTTCAAATCCAGAATTTGAAATTTGAACATGGTCGAGATGTTTGAAACACAAACCCGAGCTTAGAAGGAAGCCGAATTTTTTTGAAAATAAAGCATATTTTGAAAATACGAACAAAAACTAGAAATCAAATCAGATACTATTTACCATCCAAAAACAGGATGCTACAATAACAGATACAATTTTTCGGTCCCTGCACATCAGACTGCTCAAGTATTTCGGTGTCTACTGAATCCACAAGGTACTTAACACTATCGCTGATCATTGTGCAGCAAAAGCAGCTCAAAAGTCAAAACCAAGTGAATTTAAAAAGATACAAATCCAGTAGACTTGTATCTGTCTACCAAATTCGCATTAAAGATACAATTCTTGGTGAGTACTATAGCCGCTGGTCACGCACGGCTTCCAGATGAGTATATGTGGAAAAACCACGCATTATTCGTGATATAAACTACTTCTTCATACTAAACACCTTTTACAATGTTGCTAGCCACATCATGTTCACCATGTGGCACTTTTCAAGCTGACGGACGTGTTAGCCACATCATGTCCACAGTGGCAAAACCACATCCTAAACTACCCACGGGGTTATATACTCCTTCAGTTATTTGAAGTTTATGGGGTACTATATCCAGTTTTGTCGTTCAAGGAGTTAGATGCATGAACCCTTGTGAGAGTTTAGTGGTGTAAAGAGGAATAGTTACTGCAAAGTAATAAGCAAAGTATAACATACCAGAGACTTGGGCAATGTAAAACTAATACAGTACTTTTTTTCTGGTACTATATGCAACCAGTGATCATGATATATATATGTACAAACATGGCATATGTCAATTAGCCAAAGTTTATCTTGTGAGCACTGGAGAAATGTTTAGCCGCCGCGACCATTCCGGCGGCCGGATCATAACCGGCGCCGCCGGCAGAGCTCGCGGCCTTGGGAGCCCGAAGGCACGCTAACCACGACGCCACGGACCTGAAACCAGAACCGGATTTCTTCTTGCTTCTTCCCATGAGTAACAAAATGACTGTGACCCAGCAATTCTGTGTTTGTGTGAGTATATATGCTCTGTGTTTTCTTGTAGTGGTAAGCTGCTTTTAATGTTTATATATGTAGTATCGCAAGTGTTCTGAGCTTGCTTGGCGGCCACGGTAGAAATGAGGAAATAACTGTGTTTGGAGACTCGTAGTCACTGTCATTGTACATAGTCGTAGACAATTTGCTTACCTGCTTCTAACGGTTGACTGGCAGAACTGCTGGATAAAAAATTCAAAAAAGAAGAAGACCCAAACTTAATTAATTGCTGACCAACACGTGTATATGTATTCCTTGTAAATGTTCCAGCTAGCTGCTTCAGAAGAGGCTCCGACAAGTCAAATGAAATGAAATTATCGGGAAGCTTCCTTTCCCGAACTGAAATTAGTGAAATCGACTCAGCCGCCCGGAACGTCGTCTCTGATTAATCTAGAGAAATTCAGAGATAAAAATATATAGCACGTGCACAATTCGTGAGGAAACATGCAACACTGCGGTTTTCTTAGTGTAACACTGACATATTGTCATTAAGTTGCTTCAGCTAGCATCTCCACTCTCCAGTATAGCCAGACGACCGCGGAAGAGGGCATTAACAAACGTGCTGACTAGATGATGGTGATATTGCTAGTTTGCCAACAGCACCAACTTGCAGGAGAGATGATTCTTTCAGATGGTTCATAAGCAAGCATTTTTGCTGTCAAACAGGCAATGAAAAAAGAACCGATCCAGGGAATGAGATTAAGACATGATTCGAAACACTTGTTTTCGTATTAGTATGAAAATAAAGTTGAAGATCCATTTTTCAGTACGTCCAATTAGTGACAAATACAAACAGACATTAGAGCTTTTATGGTCAACATGGAATGTTGTAAGCAGGGGAAAAAAAGGCAAGGCAACACTAAAAAGGTGAGTAATGCGGCAGTTTTTTTTTTCTCAATGAGAGACGAGCAACTCCAAACAAACTAAACTAGACGGGCCTAACTGATTTTTTTTTTAAAGTACAAGACAGATGGACACACTCTCTAACAGGGTGCCAATACTACTCACTACACATCGCTTAATATCAAATACAATTAGATTCCAGCATGTAGTCGGTTACATCCAAAAATTCAAACTCAAGTTTATTGTACTGATAATAAATATTGAAATATTTTGAGCTTGTTTTTGAATTTTTCTTAAATCAATTATTGCAATTGCATGCAAATAGTGAGAATTTTTGAGAAAAATTCAAGACCGGTAAAATTCTGGAAAAGTTACACAAACAACTACACTGTATCAGGAGCATGCAAAAATTTTTCATAATTTTTGCAGCTCGTTTGCTATATTTCACAATTCAGCAAAACTTCCACGGTTTCAAACTTTTCAAATCGTTTTCTTTTTTTCCCGCTCGTCTTTCGGGCCGAAACCGCTGTGGCCCAACTCCGTTCGCCCCACTTCTGCCCATCCGTGGCATGCCTCGCTCCCTCGTCTCCCCTCTCACTGACGCACCGCGCCCGCCCCTGTTTCACGATCACCGCCCACCGTTTTCTATCTACACATGATGTGCCACCAACTCAGCCATACCCTGTCCCATCGCTACTGATATGATAATGGGTGTCCCGATCTTTCGGTGAGAAGGATAACTCGATTTTGATGGAGACGACTCTCACGATTTGGCTACCAATCGCACACGATCAATATACCCGGCAATCGCTGAACCAACTCCGAGATCGTTATCGACCTTGCTAGAAGCACGATCGACCTGACCACAAAGATCTATTCCTGCATGCAATCGAAGAACACGTAAGAACAAGATAATAAGCAATCTAAAATTGCAAATAATATTGAAATATTTGATAAAGTTGAGATTCTATAGTGGTATTATGGTTGGTCTAATCAACGCAAGCCAATACACGAAGTTGCAATGAAGCTAACTTTTAACTACACAAAATCCAAGGAAACTAGAGGGGTGCGACTTCCTTATATAGAGAAAAGAAAACCACACATAGCTAACAAAAAAGGGGGTGGTACTATTTATGGTACTGTTTATATGTAAATAGTACCTTATGAACAGTACCGACCACCTAGGGTGGCGCCTTCCCTTGGGCCCAAGCATTACAAGGCCCAATTTGGCCTAAATAGGTGAGGTAGCACCTTCTTTTGGTGATTATAGTATCCACAAAAGGAATTTGAAAGTGAGAATAGATCTGTTGGAAAGAGAACGAAATAAGCTTTCCATCAAGTCCTTGTGGAGCTCAAATGGACTCCGTATGTGAAAGTTATACATGTTTGAAGTCAGTGCTGTCTCCGGACGCCGAATTGGATTCCAAAATATGTCCAGCTCGAAATATTAGTTAGCTTTGACAAAAAGTGATGTGATGCTACACAAATATATATTTTCATCATTAGGTAGCATCATATAGTTCATATAATATAAATTCACTACTAAAAACGAGCTCACCTAATAATTTAAATGAAGCGTACGAGTTCTTGTAATTGGAATAGCAAGTATAGCAAATATAATTGTATCAATAGGGGTCATGTCCTCATCATCCCCCCTTCTTGAAAACAAAGCCATCCTCGACTTTTTATAAGCTGAAAAATAGGGTAACAAAGAAACCAAGATGTATGCATGGTATATGTATATGTCATCCGTTTTAACAGTTCTTCGTTGTTGCACAATTAATGTTATAAAGTAGGAGCGATCGTAAAAGCTCATTGTATTATTAGCCCAAGAATAATCGTATATGTTAATAAGAACAAAATTCCTCATACTGCAATTATTGCAACTAGTTTTGCAAATGTAAGTGAAGCATTTATGCAATTCAAATCTCTAAAGTTGTAAACCTGTAGTGGTAGCACATATAGACAAAGCTACAACCTTTGGAATCAAACAAAGTTCATCCATATAATCAGAGTTCAATTGAGCATTAGCAAATTCATCTAGCAATGGTGAAAAGATTTGTAAGTTCTTCCATACTTCAACATCATTAGGCAGATTGTCAATACTAGATGGTGCAATAAGAGATAAACGCATAGGAATGGATAATCACAAAAGTTTATTTTTCTCTCATAATGAAAAATATTCGGCACGCAAGAATTGTTGTTCAAAACAATCAGCTTCAATTCATCTATGTGATCACAAGTTATGCATATTCGATATACAAGAAATTGATTGTCCACACTATAATCTCCAATCAAATTAAACTTATATCCAAGGGTGTACACACTAGACAAGGATTTCGAACATGCTATTTCAGAAACTTTCTTCATAACATGTGATAATTTTATAGGTGGCTTCAACATAATGTAACATAAAGAATCGGTAGGAGAAATTCTAGTCAAAACTTCTTTATGTCTAACCAATTCCACATGATCATTATATGCGATTGACTCATCACATGAATCACTCATAACAGTAGGCAATTCAACTATGTTTTCACATGGTGCACTCAAGTCAACAGGTAAATCAACAAGTTTATCACATGGTGCACTAAAATCAATGTAGTCTGAATTCTCTACATGAAACATGTGCATATCAGAATTATTTTTCACTATTTTTTGCTCTAAAATAGCATGAACATTCTTCACAAGCATACTCATCTTGAGTGATGATAGCACCATGATCTTTACCTTTTTGGCTCTCCTCAGATGATGTAGGTGCATCCATATTCTCATCTTTCTTCCCAACCAATGGAGTCGATGGTTCAATCAGCTTATTCTCCTCTTCGGCATAGTTCTCAACTTCTTGCATATTGTTAGTCACAGAAAAAGACACAAATGCAGGTTTATTCTTATGATCCCTATCGTCAAGTATTCTCAATTTCTCTTTAATCTGACATTCAACCTTACAGGCAAGTATAAACAAATGAGAGAGAGAGAACTATATTCTTTGTGAACAAGAAGATCCTGAATTGCTTGATTAAGCTCACTTAAGAATCTATTCTCTGTAGCTTCAGCATGTTCCTCTAAGCCACAACGCAACAAATGAGTTTTCAATTCATAATAGTATTCCCTTACAGTTCGACGACCTTGTTTGAAACATTGTAATCTAGCTAACAAATAATCAGCATGATATTTAGGAAAAAATTCATCTCTCAAAAGTTTGTTTAACGTATGCCAAGTTTGAGGTACTCTTCCATGTCTACATAAATACTCCCACCAAAGTGTTGCATCGTCAACAAAAACACTAGTGGCATCTCTAATCTTTTGCCTATCAGACCATTCATAATATTCAAATTCTTTATCTAAAGCTATCTCCCAGTCAACATAGGCATCAGGATCAAATTTACCAGCAAATGATGGCAAAGTGATTTTACATTTACCGGACGTACTATCACGATCATATACCTCCCGTGGTGAAGAAGTTTGTCTCAAACATGCATCTTCCTCGTGGACTTTCTTGCGCTTCCATTCAATGGCTCGAAGTAGACGTGGATCTAGCTTGTAATCATCCCGTGAACTTGCCATGGTTAGTAGAAAATAAGAAAACAAATCACAAGCACATGTTCCTATCAACTACTAGGATCTGGAGGCTCAAAGTCACTCACACTCAAGCTCATACCAAGTTCTTACCAATTCTTACTAAGCAAACAAGCAGTGCCCGACAACGAGTGTCGATGTCAACGATCTCTAAAGATTGATAAAGTGATTGCAAGCAACTGGTACCTGTTCAATGGTAGAGGTGGAGCTAGGATAGGCTTCAATATGGTAGCAAGGATTAGCAACAATCAAATCGGTAAATTCAAGTTAAAAAATTACTCAAAGTACTAGTCAATATTGTTGATCCTAGCCTAGAAAGAGCTAACTAATCAAAGGCTACCAAGAGAAGTGTACAAACGCACACGCAAAGATGAATGTGACTTGATGTAATCAAAGAAAATTCTCACACCTAAGTGCTAGGAGAGACGCTAGCCAACTACTCAAACTTTTTTTTGTAAGGGCACAAGGTTGTTCACACGATGTAGAGCACAAAATCAGAATAATGTGTAATGTAAACAACCCACTAGTTGAATCCGTAAACAACAGCTAGTCTCAAAAGATGAAATAGTAAAATTTCATATGGTTTATATATGCTCGTTTGAAAGGTTTTGATGAGATCCACAACTTTACAGTTGAGGGAAACCCTAAATTCTGAAGGGAAGGCTGAAAGAAACGAATAAAACAGAAACCGAAAACATACAACGTGAATTCGGGACCGAAGATGGCCGATTTTGGGCCTCTAGAGGGCACCTAGTGGCTTATATTTAAAGGATGTGCCACATCGTTAGCTTTCCAACGAGTACATGAACATCCAAAATGGACACCGTGTGAAAGAATTATACCCGTTTTACTGAAGGTGCCTCGGAAACGGAATCGTACTCGGACTCGAAACCGACTCTAGTTCAAATTTGAAACTGCTATATCTTTCAAACCCTTGGCACAAACTTGCTGATTTTTTGTGTGCAATCTTGTAGCTATATGTAGAAGGACTCCACCAATTTTCACCGGTTTTGGTAAAAGTTTGAGGTGCTTTCTATCTCTATCTCTTTTCTACCTTCTCTCTTTTTTTCTCTAGTTTTTCCACTCTTGAACATACAAAACCAACTGATTAGGATTTGCCCTTTTGATTCTTGCTCCTTTGCGAAACTTCAAAACGGCGGTTGATATTGTAGCGTGCCGCGGTAGAGAAAATATTTGCCGTGGCAAAAAAATAGTTGTCGCAGCAGGCGTTGCAGTGGTGGCTTGGCACGAGGTTGTCGCGTCGGCAGCTATCAGTTGCTGCCATGGCAGGGAGTAGCAATGGCGGCAGGAGGACTTGTGTTGCCACGGCAAGGAAAACCATGTGCTGGTAGGAGTTTCGGCTGCCTAGGCAGAGATTGGTAGTGGAGGCGGCAGGGCGCGCTGGTGGCTGCCACGGTAGGAGTTTTGGCTACCACGGCCGTGATTGGCAACAGATATAGCTTCTGCGGTAGGGGATGTGTTGTGTTTTCCACGACAGCAGAAGGAAAGGTGAAGCTCGTACACTTCAAATGTTTTCTTCAGTTTAGCCAACTTCTCTTCAACAACCTTCACATTAGTTTCTCCACCAAGGTACATAGGGATGATGAGGCATTGATAGATGATCACAGCCATGGGGCAATCAAGTTGGTGGGACTCAACCTCTAGCAACACATCAACCGTGGCTGAGTCAGAAATGATGTTTCCCTTGAGAAGTTCAGAATTCTTGCAAAACACATACTTTGAAATTGCACATGATTCTGTCGTAATAGTTTAATATATGAATGGATGCGTAATCAAATAAGGAGAATTAAAAAGATGAATGCATAATAGGAAAGAAAAACATTATATCACCAAGGAAAGACAATTCACCATCCTAAAGTGCCCGGACTTGACCAAATGGCTGTAAGGCATCCACTGATTACCTCGAGGAGGGAGGTGCATATTTCCAACAGACTTCAAGTATCTAATACCGATAGCACTTGTGTGCGCCTCATGCTTTGGCTATGATAGAGGCTTAGTCAACGGATCAGCAACATTTGAATCTGTATGAACTTTGCATATCTTAACATCTCCTCTACCGACCAGTTCACGAATGAGATGATAAGGCGTGAGTATATATTTGGACTTTTGATGGGATCTCGGCTCCTTAGCCTACGCAATGGCTCCATTATTGTCACAATAGAGATCCATTGGGCTCATGGCACTCGAAACTACACCCAACTCAGCAATAAAATTCCTTATCCAAACACCTTCCTTTGCAGCTTTAGAAGCCGCAATGTACTCGGCCTCTATTGTAGAATCAGCAACCGTTTCTTGCTTGGAACTTTTTCAGCTCACTGCTCCTCCATTCAAAATGAATACAAAACCAGATTGCGACGATAATTACCTTTATCGGTTTGGAAGCTTGCATCGGTGTAACCCTTTACAACGAGCTCTTCTTCACCGTCATAAATTAGGAACACATCCTTAGTTCTTCTCAAGTACTTAAGAATGTTTTTCACAACTGTCCAGTGACCTTCACTGATTCTTGGTAAGACTTATGCCATGTGACATAGGCAAGAACCCTTTCTTGGCATTATGTATGTTGTACCGATTCAACACCTTAGCAATATAAGTACTTTGGCTTAATCCAATTAGCCTTCTTGATCTATCTCTATAGATCTTTACTCCCAAGATATATGCTACCTCTCCTAGGCCTTTCATAGAAAAACTATTTTTCAATGATACCTTAACGGATTCCAGTATAGAAATGTCATTCCCAATCAATAATATATCATCCACATAAGATTATTATTACAAGTACGCTCCCACTAACCTTCATGTAAACACAAGGTTCTTCTTTGTTTTTGATAAAACCAAACCTTTTGATTTCCTCATCAATACGCAAATTCCAACTTCGAGATGCTTGCTTCAACCCATAAATAGATTTATGAAGTTTGCAGACTTTACTAGCATTCTTTGGATCAACAAAACCTTCAGACTGTGTCATGTACACATCCTCACTTAGGCTTCCATTAAGGAAAGCCGTTTTGACATGCATCTGTCATATCTCATAGTCGAAATATGCAACAATAGCTAGAATGATCCGAATAGATTTAAGCATGGCTACTGGTGAGAAACTCTCATCGTAGTCAACTCCTTGAACTTGTCGAAACCCTTTTGCGACAAGTCGAGCTTTATGAATGTGAATATTTCCATCCATGTCAATCTTTTTCTTATAGATCCATTTGCACTCAATAGTTTTAACACCATCAAGTGGATCGACCAGGTTCCAAACCTGATTGACACTCATGGAGTCTATCTTGGACTTCATGGCTCCAAGCCATTTCTCAAAGTATAGGTCCATTATTGCTTCCTTATAAGTTTTAGGCTCACTATTATTCAACAATAATACGTCATGCCCATACCTTGTAGGCATTTGATGTGGCCTTTTAGATCTACGTGAGGCTGATGTCTCATCTACAGGTTCAACAACACTTTGTTTGTCCTGTAGAGATTCAGTAGGGGTTGAAACACTTTCAGATGGTTCCCGAACTTCTTCGAGTTGCATCTTTCTCCTACCGACTCCTTTTGAAAAAAACTATTTCTCCAAAAAGACACTATTTCGGGCAACAAACACTTCGCCCTCATCTTGATTGTAGAAATAATATCCTTTGGTTTCCCTAGGATATCCTATGAAGAAGCATTTATCTGACTTGCGTGTGAGTTTGTCAGACGTCAAACGTTTAACATAGACATCACATCGCCAAATCTTTAGAAAAGACAAACTAGAACTCTTCCCAGTCCATATCTCATATGGTGTCTTATCTACTGATTTAGATGGTACTCTATTCAAAGTGAAAGCGGCGGTTTCTAGAGCGTAACCCAAAAATACAATGGCAGATCCGATTGGCTCATCATTGACTGAACCATGTCCAACAAGGTCCGATTACGCCGCTCGGACACCCCATTCCACTGTGGAGTACTTGGTGGTGTAAGCTGTGGAACTATTCTACATTGTTTCAAGTGATCACCAAATTACTCATGGCTCAAAAATTCTCCTCCATGATCAGATCATAAAGACTTGATTGTCTTGCCAATTTGATTCTGTACCTCATTCTGGAACTCCTTGAACTTTTCAAAGGATTCCGACTTGTGCCTCATTAAATAGATATATCCATATCTACTAAATTCATCGGTGAAAGTAATGAAGTACTGAAAACCACCTCTAGATGTCGTGCTCATTGGTCCACACACATCAATATGTATGAGTGCAAGAAAAACATCTATAACATTAATACCTGAAGTGGAAGGTTTAGTCCCACCATTCTTTTTCAGATCAGGCAGGTATTTCTTGCATTTCCCCTTCCAGTGGCCTATCTCCTTGCAGTAAAAGCATTCATTCTCTTGGTCTTGGGTTTAGGCTTGATGGCTCGGATCCCATCCGAAGCCTTGCCCTTACTTTTGACCCAAGTTTTAGCCTTCTTCTTGAAGCTAGTACTCTTTTGCACAATCATCACATGACTGTTGCTTTTCTTAATACTGTCCTCTGCAGTCTTAAGCATCATATGCAGTTCGGTGAGATTCTTGTCTAAGTCGTTCATATGGAAAGTCACAATGAACTGCCCATAGCTTGCAGGAAGCGAAGCAAGAATCAAGTCTGTAGCCAACTCTTGACTAAGTGGAAAACTAAGTTTTTTCAAGCTCTGTGTGTAACCAACCATCTTGATCACATGAGGGCTCACCGGACTACCCTCATCTAGCTTACACCCAAACAGTTTCTTTGAGATCTCATATCTCTCAGTTCTTGCTTGTGTCTCAAATATGCTTTTGAGCGCCATGATCATATCGTAGGCCTCAATGTTCTCAAACTGCTTCTGAAGGTCTGAGTTCATTTCAGCAAGCATGAGACAGCTAACATCAAGGGACTCATCACATGCCTTTTCATAGGCTGTTTTAAGAGCAGCATCAGCATTCTCAGTAGGCACATCATGAATTGGTTCCTCTAGAACATGTTCCTTTTTATCTTGTCTAAGAACAATTCTTAGGTTGCGGGACCAATCTGCAAAATTTGTCCCATTCAGTTTTTCCTTATCAAGAATCGAACGTAAAGCAAAACTAGATGTAGGTACAGCAGTTGGTGCCATGATCTACAACATGAAATATGCAAAACTAAGACATATGTTCAAGAAAAGTAACTTCTATTAAACAATTTAATGAAGATACTCCCACTGAATACCATATCCCTCTTATGACATTTAGTGATTCGAAACCCACAATCAGTTAATCTACTAGTGAGCATTGGCATCACTGCTAGAAGATTAGTGAATATGGTAAGCAACCCTTTGCTAATCATATCTCTATATGACTCTTGTTGTTGGGTAGCATCTCTATGCTTCGGCACCCAACACTATGCCCCAAAGTCCATAACCGTTATGATGACCTTGTCAAGTTAAACCAACGCTTGCGTGTAAGTGTCCGACACAAACCCATCCAGTCAAGGAATATTAATGGCACTCTGCTTCAGTAAGACCTACCATTAAAATACAAAACTATGGATGGTGCAGCTAATTGGGTGGGCATCAATTTAACTTAAAATTACCTTAGGGAAATTTATTTCTACCATGTTAAAAGCATTTCAAGCAATTAAATAACATGCATAGAAATAAATGAACATGAATATAAGAGCATTCACACACAATCAAATTGAATTGTGATATAGTATGACCCTTTCTTATGGTGATCTCCATCAAGCATCCTGTTCGCCATGCCTCCAAGTTGCCAAAACCTCCAAGTACTGCCACTAAGCCATTACTCCTAACAACACTAGGGATAAAATTTACAAAGAGTAAATTAGCACCACAAGTCGACACGCAGGCCGTTATACGAATATAGACAGCCTTGGGCTGCAATAAACATGACACGCAGGTCATGAACATTACACACATGCATGTATCTCATATATCATGGGTCATACTATTCACATCAATCCCTGCAATAACGAGTTAGGCATGGAATAACATTCTATCGGGCAACAAGAACACACACTACAAAATTTTTCTGGAACATGAATCTTATTCATGAAACAGAGCCTTGGAAATCATCAGATTAATCATATTAACCCCATTCCGAACCGATCTGATCATTCCCTTAATAGGACCACACACTGCAGCATACTCCGATGGCGGAATTCCGACCGGTAGGAGTATCATGCAATGTGATCGTGAACAAGCGCAATAAAACATCCGGTACTATTTGATCATAACTCCAATTCGATCAACAACATTGATCTTCGCGTGCTCCAATGGATTTACGATCAGTGTCTGCCCCGATGGCGGAAACCGATCGGTAGAGGCATGTCGTGATACGACCATGCAAGCACGATCACGGAATAACGAATAAGAAACCCATCTTACCACCAAAAAGTATGGATGATCAAATCGACCAGCAGAAACAAAAATAGATCACATCTATAGCTGCCACATATCACAATATGTGACCAATCCGAATCTAAAACCAGACGGCATGACTTTGATACCACTTTAGGGTTACCGGCAAGGCTACGATAGCACAAATAAATTTTTTACCGCGCAACCAAGGAACCACCGCTAGTAATAGATCACGAGATTACGTCTAGACGCGCCGACTCGTAGCGGAAGTAGAGTCGTCGTAGTGAGTTGATGCAGTCGTAGTCGTACTCACGACGCATCTCCTCCTTCGAGTGGTCGTACTCACCCCGTGTCTGCTCCTTCGAGTGGTCGTACTCACCACGTGACTTCTCCTCCGACTTCGGTGATCGTCACGAGTGGCGGATCGTCCTTGTGCTGATGCTTCGCAACAACACCTCCGAGGTATCTGTGAGACCCCGGTTTATCGGGCTTGTAATGCTTAACCATCCACTTGGTCCTAGCATCACAAATCAGATAATCCGAGACTCGAGACATGTATACTTCCCAGAAATGCAGTATACACACCTCTTTACAAAGTTCATGCATCAATCCCATTCATTCACATAGAACCGAAGCAAAAACAACAATCTAGAAGATAACATAAATAAAGGATAGTCATTACAAAAGAGAGGCCGACCGGCCAAATGACATACACATAACGAAATTTAACAGCGGAAGCAAAAGTGCCATAAGATGGCCATAAACAAAAGAGCCAATCAGTGTGCCTTTAACCCACAAGGCAACCGACCGGACCGCCAAGCTAGTCGTCGAAGCCACAACACATCTCACAAAAGTGAGGCCCTTGGGGCTCACCTTCTTCCCCTGCAAACAAAACCCCCTCCTGCGACTCGGAGATAACACACGCCAAAGTACTAAGTCAAGAGAGGTCCCATATCCCTCTCGCGTGGTTAGCACGCATAAGCGCTTGGCTTAGTGACACAAGTAACTCGGTCCTTGATGACCTAGGCACCATTCCATTCACACCAACATACCATTGTGCCCAAGTCTAAAACAATTTTATTTTCAGTTTTTGACTTTATAAAGTAACAAAGCATAAGTGCTGAACATAATGGAATAATAGATAAATGTGTGATCAAGATCATCGATTAAAATCGATGATCGCCCATTGCTACCGAAACTAAGCATTTCTAAGCAATTTCAATTCGTATTCTACTAAATGACAAGAGCTCATCCATCGAACTCAAATCATAGCAAATAACCTAGGCTCATGGTAGTAAAGGATAAACAAGTCCTACAGATTATACAACTATAGGATACTAACCATAATTTAACAACAAAATAGCAATGCATACATACAAGTTAAAATCAATATATTAGACTTGAAATATAATGGGATTAACATGATCAAACTGCTTGCCTGCTTGCTGTGGGTCAAGGTGTTGCTGAGGATCAATAATATTGTCAACGAGCTCTTCGGATCCTAACGAAAAAGCGAGAAACAAACGATAAGAGCGAATAAAACGCAAAGACTCAACAGTGAACTTTCTCCAAAAACTCTGAAAATTTTACAGTAGCAAGGTCATGATTTATAATGAATTTAGCAACAAGAACCAATTGATTTGGATTCTTAATGCCAAAGATATGACCAAAACAATTCTGCTCAACTTTTATAAATCAAAATGCTACTATTCATTAACAAAATTTTCTGGAGCTATACTGAGGTTGGAACCATTTTTAGATTAAAGTTTAGTTAAAAACATAATCAACAAAATTTGAATCAACCGAAAAAGATTTAAAATGAATTAGTTATGCATTTTACAAGTTATCACATTTTTCAGTTGATAAATAAATCCTTTCGGAAAAATCAGAAATGAGAATCGGCGTGGCGAGCGAGGCGTTGATCTTGGATCCAACGGTCGCGCCCCAGCGTTGACGCAGCAGCGCCGCATGAAAACTCTGGTCGTTAACCATTGGATTTGGATCCAACGGTCCACGACCACTTTGGTCGGAGCGCGCGGGCGATCCGGAACCTTGGTCGTCAGCCGTTGGATCTGGATCCAACGGTTCACGTGATCGGCGCTCGGGCGGTTTGAGCGTTCCCACGCTCGCTAGCCGTCGATCCGGGATCAACGATCCACGTTAACTTCGACTCGGGACCGTTGATCTTGGATCCAGCGGGTCACCGACCGAGTCACGTGGCGAGTTCAAAACCCCGCGAATGTGGGCGTAGATCTTAGGATCGACGGTTCACATCATTTCACGTTCAAACCGTTCCAGTTTTCGTCAGACAAAACCATGGGAAGAACGGCTCGCGGCGCTGCTCGCCACGGCGGTGCGAGCAAAAGCCTAAAATGGGTTCTTAACACTCTTGCGCACGCAATGGTACAGCGGTTTAATTGCGGCGACCTAGAACGCCAAGCAAGCGGAGATGACCATGATGACCAAAATGACCGAAAATGAAAACGCAAAGCGAGCTCATTTGCGGTCCAAGGAAGCGAGTGCCAAGCAACTAGGGACTAATAAGAAGTTACACGAGCCCAAAGAAGGCTGAGAGGAGGGTCGAATTGGCTCGGGTGAAGAAGAATAGCGGTTTGGTGAAAAGGGGCAATCCAAATTGATCGCTCTCTTTGTCAAAAGCAAAATTGATGAGGGTTAACACTCTTGAGATGCTAAATAAGCGAGGAAGCAGCAGATTCGAGTGAGAGGGCAGGAACACCACTTTCAGAAGAGCTTGGAGCTTCAACAATGGCTACGAGGGAAAATTTCACGAAGGAGATCACTCGATGCACTAGAAGTGATCTTTGAAGCTCAAGGGTGTTCAAAGAATGTTAAGGAAGCCTCGATAGAGTTTATAGCCGAAGGAGCAAAGAGAACAACGGCATGAAAAATGGCGATGCACTGTGTTGAGGTCGGCCGAGAGCGACGAGGCGGTAATGTTAGGGGAGGCAGCGACTATGGAGGCGGCCGGGCGGGAGCAATAAATGCGGAAGAGCCGTTGGCCGAAAGGAGAAGTGATCTGCTCTGGCGAAGTGTCTTGCACGCCACCACTATTGACTTCGGCCGAGCGTGCGCGAGCGGAGGAAGACGAAAAGGGCAGCCGTTGGATTTAATCGGACGGCTGAAATAGAACGTGTTGATTATAACGATTCGATCGCGCGCTTGATCTCGGGCCGTTCGATGCTGATCCAACGGCTCACAACTCCCGCGCCCGACTGAGTCACGTCGGTGCGTTCAGTTGGTTCGACCGAGTCACGTGGTTCGAGCCCGAGCCTGGTTCGAACCCGAGGAACAGTGCAAACCAGTTAGAATTTGAATTTTAAACATCTGATTCTTGAGGAATTATTTGAGGTAGCAAACAAACTCCAAAATTTATGAAATTTTAACTGGAGCTTGCTGACTGCAGGAGAAACCTCCCATAAAATTTTCAGAGATTTTTATGCACTGAATTTTTCTCCAGAAATTCCAGAAGAGGGGAAAATGGGTTTGACCAATTTTGACTTGTCTCCAAAAATTATCAAATAATTTCTAAAAATCATGAGATAATTCAGAGGTGTTGCCTAGCCTCCCTAGAACTCAGGGAAAATATTTCCAAGGGTTTGGCACAAGACCTTTGCCACAAAGGTTTTTGATTAGAGTCAATTTAGGATTTAAATGTGATTTTCCATAATTCCTTAATCAAGAATTACAGAAATGATCGATGGCTTCAAGATGCAAGAAAAGTTTTAATTTCTCCTGATTTTCTTACATTTGAAACACAAATCCATTTTTGGGATGTTACAAAACCTCCCCCTTACAAAAATCTCGTCCCGAGATTTGGCTCACTCTGTAAAGAAAGATGGATAGTCTGCACGGAGACGATCTTCCCTTTCCCAAGTAGCCTCATCCTTGGAATGGTTCGCCCACTGAACTTTGAGGAATCTGATGGTTTTATTCCTCGTTCTTCGTTCAGCCTCATCGAGGATGCGAACAGGGTGCTCGCGATAGGTCAAATCTTCTTGGATATCGAGGGTTTCCAACGGAGCTTCCTCAGTTGGAACACGGAGGCACTTCTTTAGTTGGGACACATGGAAAACATCATGTACCCCCTCGAGTGCAGGTGGCAATTCCAACTTATAAGCAACCGCTCCTTTCTTCTCGATAACACGGTAAGGACAGACGTATCTAGGAGCTAGCTTGCCCTTGACGCCGAAACGCTGATGGCCCTTCAAAGGAGAGACTTTAAGATAAACAAAGTCATCAGGCTCGAAGCTCAATTCACGACGATTTCGATTCGCATAGCTCTTTTCCCTGGATTGAGCTGTGCGCAAACGATCCCGAATGAGCTGGACTTGGCTCTCAGCCTCATTGATCGAGTCCGGACCAAAGAAAGGTCTTTCGCCTGTCTCAGACCAGTTCAACGGGGTTCTGCACTTTCTCCCGTATAAGGCCTCGAAAGGTGACATGACGAGACTGGCCTGAAAACTGTTGTTGTAGGAAAACTCGGCAAAAGGCAAGCATTTCTCCCAATTCTTTCCATAGGAGAGGACACAAGCACGAAGCATGTCTTCCAATACTTGGTTGACCCTTTCGGTCTGACCATCGGTTTGGGGGTGGTATGCTGTGCTAAAGGTAAGACGGGTTCCCATAGCCTCTTGCACACTTTGCCAAAAGCGAGAGGTGAAAAGAGAACCACGATCCGAGACAATTGTCTTGGGTACCCCGTGTAAGCTCACTATGCGGGCAATGTAGAGATCCACCAAAAGACCTACACGAAGATCCGTCTTGACTGGAAGGAAGTGAGCCACCTTAGTTAGCCGATCAATGACAACCCAGATAGCATCATTGCTCTTGGAGGTTCAGGGTAGACCGGTGATAAAATCCATCCCGATCGAATCCCACTTCCATTCAGGAATAGGCTGAAGCAGTCCTGTTGGACGCTGATGCTTGGCCTTAACACGACGACACACGTCGCACTCGGCAATGAACTTCGCAATTTCCCTCTTCATTCGGGTCCACCAAAATCCCCGACGGAGATCTTGATACATCTTTGTGGCCCCGGGATGAATAGACAAAGGCGAATCGTGGGCTTCGTGGAGAATCAAATTCCGTAATTCCATGTCCTTTGGAACCACAAGGCGTTGTCCGAACCTTACAACACCATGCTCATCCTCAGAAAAGTACTTGGCCGTTCCGTTCTTGACATTTTCCTTAATGTTGTTCACTCCAACATCTGATTGTTGGGCGATCTTAATCCGATCCACCAAGGTTGGTTGCACAACCAAGGCAGCGAGGGAACCATACTCGACCAAACCCAAATTGAGACGCTTAAATTCCTGCAGAAGGGTGGGTTGAAACTCCTGGAGCAATAAGGCATTGCAATGCGCTTTCCGACTGAGCGCATCGGCAACGACATTAGCCTTGCCCGGATGATAGTGAATACCCATGTCATAGTCCTTGATCAATTCCAACCATCTCTTTTGCCTGAGGTTCAGATCTGGTTGGGTGAACAAATACTTTAGGCTTTTGTGATCCGAATACACTTCGCAACGATTACTGATTAGGTAATGTCGCCAAATCTTAAGTGCATGAATCACCGCAGCTAATTCCAAGTCATGGGTAGAATAATTGAGTTCATGAGGTCTCAATTGCCTTGATGCATAGGCCACTACCTTGCCTTCTTGCATTAGGACACAACCGAGTCCTCGACGAGAAGCATCGCAAAAGATATCGAAGCTTTGATGAATATCGGGAAGAACGAGAACGGGAGCAGTGGTCAGACGCTTCTTGAGTACTTGGAAGCTTTCCTCACAAGCATCGGACCATAAGAACTTCTTGTCCTTCTTGAGCAACTCCGTCATCGGCTTCGCGATCTTGGAGAAGTTCTCGATAAAACGGCGATAATATCCACTAAGCGAGAAAACTCCGCGCCTTTGCATCAAGTAGGTGAACCCATGAAAGAACATCGCTGACCTTGCTAGGATCAACGGCTACGCCTCCTGCTGAAAGAACATGACCCAAGAAGGCCACTTCCTTCAACCAGAATGCGCACTTGCTGAACTTCGCATACAGCTGATGCTCACGAAGCTTGCCTAATACAAGCCTCAAATGCTCATCATGTTCCTCATCGTTCTTAGAATAGATAAGAATATCATCGATGAAGACCACCACAAACTTATCCAAATACTCCATGAATACCGAATTCATGAGATTCATGAATAAGGCAGGAGCATTGGTTAAGCCAAATGACATGACGGTATACTCATACAAACCGTAGCGAGTAGAGAAAGCCGTCTTTGGAATATCTTCGGGTCGTATCCGAACTTGATGATATCCCACTCTCAAATCAATCTTGGAGAATACTCGAGCTCCAGTTAATTGATCAAAGAGATCATCAATGCGGGGCAATGGATACTTGTTCTTTACCGTTACCTCATTAAGTGGACGGTAATCAACACACATGCGCAAAGTATTGTCCTTCTTCTTTACGAAGATTGCAGGACAACCCCACGGAGATGAGCTAGGGCGGATAAAACCTTTTTCTTGCAGCTCACTCAGTTGCTTCTTCAACTCCACCAACTCGTTCGGTGGCATCCGATAATGCCTCTTTGAAATCGGGCGATGCAGGAACCAACTCAATGACAAACTCGAGGTCTCGAACTGGTGGCATCCCTGGAAGATCTTCAGGAAAGACATCAATGAAGTCACGAACTGTGGGGACTTCACTAATATCTAGAGCGGGCTTCGCTTCAAGCACGAAGAGATGCGGATCTAGCAGCTTCGACGAAAAGAGAACCTGCTCGCCGGAAAGACTAGATAGAGAGACACACTTCTTGGCACAATCGATTTGTCCCTTATGCTGAGACAACCAATCCATACCAAGAATTACATCTAAACTTGCTGAATGGAGGAGGATAAGATTCGCGAGGAATCTCACTCCCTCAATTTCAATTGGGACATCCCTACACTCAGATTAAGCTCTCAACTCCAAACCAGGAGAGCGAATGAGCAACCGGACCAATAATGGAGTAAAAAGGAGCTCACTAATAGCAGCAAAAGACTCAGAAACAAAAGAATGAGATGCTCCCAAATCAAACAAAACAGTAGCAGAATGAGAGTTAACAGAAAGTGTACCCAGCACGACATCGGGTGCCTCCTGTGCCTCCTCTGCGGAGATGAGGTTGACGCGACCACTACCCACGCCTTGGGTAGCAGGGACTATCTTCAGGTTCTAAGAAGAACCGCCTCCTTGCCCTCGTCCTCCATTAGGACGAGGGGCTGCTCATGTCTTCTTAGGGCATTGGTTCGCATAATGCCTCTTCTGGTTGCAGGCGAAGCAAGTGACCCCGGCAGCCGGGTTGCGGGGGCCACCCTGCTGACTCGCAGGTGCACGTGATTGGGGCACGGCCTGCGAAGGGCGAAGAACAGGTGCTGACGGCCTCGGGTCTTGGGTCACGACGCGACCCCGAGACGGATCAAGCGAGGATAGCGGCCCTAGAGGACTTGTGGGCCTCCCACTTACGCTATGGAATCCTGGCGCTCTCCATGAGTGCTCGGCGACAATGGCCTTATCCACCAAGGCCTGGAAATCCGGGAAGTCGACGATGGATAGCTTGTCCTGAAACTCCTCGGACAAACCATCCTTGAACTTCTCTTGCTTGGCCTCATCAGTGGCCACCTCTTCCGGAGCATAACGGGCCAAATGGTTAAACTCGTACAGGTACTCCGTAACTGTGAAACGCCCTTGTCTGAGTGACAAGAACTCCTTCTTCTTCAGCCTCATCAGGCCGGAAGGAATGTGACTCCGACGGAAGGCAGTGCGGAACTCCTCCCAAGTGACGGTGTGGCCATCAGGCTGCATGGCGAGAAAGCTCTCCCACCAAGACAAAGCTGCACCCTCCAGCTGGTGCGATGCAAACAACGCCTTCTCGTGCTCCTGGCACTGCGCTATGCGAAGCTTCCGCTCCACCAGACGAAGCCAGTCGTCTGCGTCAAGCGGGTCCTCAAACCTAGAGAACGTAGGGGGCTGAGTGCGAAGAAACTCCGCGAGTCCCCCACGCGGCTGGTGTCCACTCCCTTGCCCGGATCCCGAAGCACCGGTAAGGGCGGAAGTGTTGCGCGCGATGACGTCCAGAAGAACCCTCTGTCCTCTCTGCGGTTGCGCTCGATCGAAGAAGGACCTCGGCCATGGTCGGAGGAGGAGGAAGATCCTCGTCGGACGGTGATCGGCCTTGGCCGCTACTAAAAGCGCCGACCATCTGTTACAAGAAGCTTGGGTTAAAAACTAGACCCAAAATTCAAAGCCAAAATGAAGCAAAAAGCTAATGACTAGGGAAATGGAATACCCCCTAATCGAAAGCCAAAAACAACAAGTGTATAAACTTAAACATGCTTATAAAAAGACTCAAAAATAGTAACGAATTACCAACCAAAGCTCAACTTCCCAATACAACTAACCCGTATTGAATGAACGAGTAATTGATTGAGAAGGTAAAAATCAGAATATAACGTAAGATCTAATACCACTAAAGAGCAAGGTTACATCAACAAAAATAGTGTTAGATACATAGCTAACTAATATCACGTCTTACCCTTCTATTCCCACAAGTTTTAGTTGATTAAACTCTCATTTTCTACCCTATTAGAAACCATCGAGCTTGCTGTCCGGAAACTGAAGTTGCTGTAGCGATTTTGCATCCAAGCTCCCAGTCGAAGTCTTCCATTCTAGAAACTTCAAAATCTAGCACACTTCAATTTGCCAAGCTCAATGGTCCTATCAAAAACCATTGAGCTCGCTGTCTGGAAATTGAGGCGTGCTGCCCAGATTCCGCATCCAAGCCTCTAGCCGAAATCTTCAATCCAGAAACTTCAAAACCCTAAGCACTTCAATTTGCCAAACTCAGTGGTTCCCAAAACCCATTTAAACGATAACAACTATCTTTGAAGGAAGGAGAGGAAATCAATTTTCAAACTCAAATTAGAATAAGATGAGAGGAGAAAGCTAAGATAGGTAAGGAGTAAAATCTGAGAATTCCTTAAGCTTTCATAAATTATTTGATACTTTGAAATTAGGGTTTTCCAAAATATCCTAAAGACGACCAAGCTTGGGTTACTACGCTCAGTATGGCTCTGATACCAAACCTTGTGAGACCCCGGTTTATCGGGCTTGTAATGCTTAACCATCCACTTGGTCCTAGCATCACAAATCAGATAATCCGAGACTCGAGACATGTATACTTCTAAATGCAAGATACACACCTCTTTACAAAGTTCATTCATCAATCCCATTCATTCACATAGAACCGAAGCAAAAACAACAATCCAGAAGATAACATAAATAAAGGATAGTCATTACAAAAGAGAGGCCGACCGGCCAAATGACATACACATAACGAAATTTAACAGCGGAAGCAAAAGTGCCATAAGATGGCCATAAACAAAAGAGCCAATCAGTGTGCCTTTAACCCACAAGGCAAACGACCGGACCGCCAAGCTAGTTGTCGAAGCCACAACACATCTCACAAAAGTGAGGCCCTTGGGGCTCACCTTCTTCCCCTGCAAACAAAAGCAGCCGGCAAAAGCCGGTGAGTACTTTGAATGTACTCGCAAGACATACATGTGGAATAACAAACCTGAACATATACTATATGCAAGCTTAATCAAAAGTAGGCTGTATGTTTCATTTTAGCATAAAGCAAGTTTTCATTTGCAATAATATGATAGATTGAAATTAATTTTAACAAACCTGTTTTTAATGTTCAAATAACCGAAAGAACAATATTAATAACAGTAAATAGATGACAACAACAATCCTAGAAATGACTAAACCATTAGTCACCACAACAATAGCATGAATTACCCATTCATGCCAACCATGTCAAATTTTAATTTAAAAGGTTGTAGTCTAGTTCTTGCACGACCTTACCAAGCATGTCCATAACCTAGGACGAGGCTATTCGAATAGTTTTATCCCTGCAGGGGTGTACCAATGTACCCACACGCCAGACCGCCTTTTTGCCAAGCTATTAAGCACACTTCCTTAGGTATGCCGGCACGGCTAAGTCCTACGAGACATTTCCAATATTGTGTATTAACCACGAGCCGCCCGTATGGATAGAAACCCATACGTTGTGTCGGAGTCATTGTAAAACCTCGGTCAACTACCCGTCGCAGGTAAAGCCTTGGACAACTACAATGCTCCTCGAGGTGGAGAGCCTACCCGGAATCTCCACCACCGCACACCCAACACAAGAACACATATCCTTTTTCACACAACACACACAACCCCCTCCTGCGACTCGGAGATAACACACGCCAAAGCACTAAGTCAAGAGAGGTCCCATATCTCTCTCGCGTGGTTAGCACGCATAAGCGCTTGGCTTAGTAACACAAGTAACTCGGTCCTTGATGACCTAGGCACCATTCCATTCACACCAACAGATCACACCAACATACCATTGTGCCCAAGTCTAAAACAATTTTATTTTATGTTTTTGACTTTATAAAGTAACAAAGCATAAGTGCTGAACATAATGGAATAATAGATAAATATGTGATCAAGATCATCGATTAAAATCGATGATCGCCCATTGCTACCGAAACTAAGCATTTCTAAGCAATTTCAATTCGTATTCTACTAAATGACAAGAGCTCATCCATCGAACTCAAATCATAGCAAATAACCTAGGCTCATGGTAGTAAAGGATAAACAAGTCCTACAGATTATGCAACTATAGGATACTAACCATAATTTAACAACAAAATAGCAATGCATACATACAAGTTAAAATCAATATATTAGACTTGAAATATAATGGGATTAACATGATCAAACTGCTTGCCTGCTTGCTGTGGGTCAAGGTGTTGCTAAGGATCAATAATATTATCAACGAGCTCTTCGGATCCTAACGAAAAAGCGAGAAACAATCGATAAGAGCGAATAAAACGCAAAGACTCAACAGTGAACTTTCTCCAAAAACTCTGAAAATTTTACAGTAGCAAGGTCATGATTTATAATGAATTTAACAACAAGAACCAATTGATTTGGATTCTTAATGCCAAAGATATGACCAAAACAATTCTGCTCAACTTTTATAAATCAAAATGCTACTATTCATTAGCAAAATTTTCTGGAGCTATACTGAGGTTGGAACCATTTTTAGATTAAAGTTTAGTTAAAAATATAACCAACAAAATTTGAATCAACCGAAAAGGATTTAAAATGAATTAGTTATGCATTTTACAAGTTATCACATTTTTCAGTTGATAAATAAATCCTTTCGGAAAAATCAGAAATGAGAATCGACGTGGCCGAACGAGGAGCGTTGATCTTGGATCCAACGGTCCGCGTCCCAGCGCTGACGCGCACGCGCGCGCTGCGAAACTCTGCTCGTTAACCGTTGGATTTGGATCCAACGGTCCACGACCACTTTGGTCGGAGCGCGCGGGCGATCCGGAACCCTGGTCGTCAGCCGTTGGATCTGGATCCAACGGTTCACGTGGATCCCAGCGCTCGGGCGGTTTGAACGTTCCCACGCTCGCTAGCCGTCGATCTGGGATCCAACGATCCGCGTTAACTCGAATCGGGACTGTTGATCTTGGATCCAACGGGTCACCGACCGAGTCGCGCGACGAGTTCAAAACCTTCGCGAATGTGGGCCGTAGATCTTAGGATCGACGGTTCACATCATTTCACGTTCAAACTTCGTTCCAGATTTGCGTCCGACAAAAACCATGGGGAAGAACGGCTCGCCGACGGCGGCTCTGGCCACGGCGGTGCGAGCAAAAGCCTAAAATGGGTTCTTAACACTCTTGCGCACGCAATGGTACCACCGGTTTCGGCTGCGGCGACCTAGAACGCCGGCAAGCCGGAGATGACCGCGGTGACCAAAATGACCAAAAATGAAAAACGCAAATGAGCTCAGCTGCGGTCCAAGGAAGCGAGTGCCAAGCAACTAGGGACTAATAAGAAGTTACCTGAGCCCAAAGAAGGCACAGAGGAGGGTCGAATAGGCTCGGGTGAAGAAGAATAGCGGTTTCGGCGAAAAGGGGGCAATCCAAAATTGATCTGCTCTCTGCTGTCAAAAGCAAAATTGATGAGGGTTAACACTCTTGAGATGCTAAATGGCGAGGAAGCAACAGATTCGATTGAGAGGGCCGGGAACACCACTTTCACCGAAGAGCTTTGAGCTTCAACAATGGCGGCCGAGGGAAAATTTCACGAAGGAGCTCACTCAGTGCACTAGAAGTGATGCTGAAGCTCAAGGGTGTTCAAAGAATGTTAAGGAAGCCTCTGATAGAGTTTTATAGCCGAAGGAGCAAGAGGGGAGCAACGGCATGAAAAATGGCGATGCACTGTGTTGAGGTCGGCCGAGAGGCGAGGAGGTGTAATGGAGGAGAGGCGGCGACTATATGGAGGCGGGACGGGAGCAATAAATGCGGAAGAGCCGTTGGCCGAAAGGAGAAGTGACCGTGCTCTGCCGAAGTGTACTGTGCACGCCACCACTGTTGACTTCGGCCGAGCGCGCGCGAGCGGAGGAAGACGAAAAAGGGCAGCCGTTGGATTTAATCGGACGGCTGAAATAGAACGGGTTGATTATAACGATTCGATTGCGCGCTTGATCTCGGGCCGTTCGATGCTGATCCAACGGCTCACAACTCCCGCGCCCGACTGAGTCGCGCCGGTGCGTTCAGTTGATTCGACCGAGTCACGTGGTTCGAGCCCGAGCCTGGTTCGAACCCGAGGAACAGTGCAAACCAGTTAGAATTTGAATTTTAAACATCTGATTTTTGAGGAATTATTTGAGGTAGCAAACAAACTCCAAAATTTATGAAATTTTAACTGGAGCTTGCTGACTGCGGGAGAAACCTCCCATAAAATTTTCAGAGATTTTTATGCACTGAATTTTTCTCCAGAAATTCCAGAAGAGGGGAAAATGGGTTTGACCAATTTTGACTTGTCTCCAAAAATTATCAAATAATTTCTAAAAATCATGAGATAATTCAGAGGTGTTGCCTAGCCTCCCTAGAACTCAGGGAAAATATTTCCAAGGGTTTGGCACAAGACCTTTGCCACAAAGGTTTTTATTAGAGTCAATTTAGGATTTAAATGTGATTTTCCATAATTCCTTAATCAAGAATTACAGAAATGATCGATGGCTTCAAGATGCAAGAAAAGTTTTAATTTCTCCTGATTTTCTTACATTTGAAACACAAATCCATTTTTGGGATGTTACAGTATCCACACGTACAGGGTAGGATCACCACGCGCTGGAGTGCTAGCACCGGCATCGTGGTTGAGAAGGCGTGGCTATGAGGGTTTCGGGAGTTCTTCCAAAGATCATCCTCTCTCCCACCCCATGCCACCGCCCCTCTTTATATAGGCATCCATGACGGGTCTCGACCTTAAGGCCCATTAGGAACTCTTGGCCTATAAGAATTTGGATCACGATCCAAAACAGATCCTAGCTTTTTAAGTGTGCGACCCTACAGGTTCATGTGTAATCGGTTATGACTCGAAAACTCCTTTCCGACCACCAGTCGTTAGCGATACCTAGTAGCACATAACGATTCCCAAATACACATAGAATAGCGGACGAACCTTGATGTAATATGACCTATGACCAGGTCCTCATCACGTGCGATCAATTCGTATCTCCATAAGACCAGATCGTATTTGGTCCCGACCAGTTCGTAACTCCTTACGACCAGGTCCTTACCATTCTGTGATTACGTTCGATCAATCTACGACCAGATCGTATCTCCATACGACCAGACCGTGACTGATCGAACTAAGCGACCTACTCATGCATTCTCCCTTTGCCTCACGATGTATGGTTGAACTCCAGGTGAGATGTTGTGTCATCCATGGACTGTTCAATACTTTCTCGATCGAGTGTAGGATAACTTCATGTGGTCGACACCTCGACCACTAGTGGCATAGCCATGCACTTTCTTTATCCGATCACGACGAGGGGCCCAGAGACATCTCTCCTATTATGTTAGGAGGGGCAAATCCCATCTCGACCAGTCACATCCCTCCGCATATTTCATAGCATACCCGAAAGCCACCTTTATAACTACCCAGTTACGGGTAGCGTTTGGCAACCCTTAAGAGTGTCATTACACATGTAGGGAACCATGTTGATCTCAGGTCTAAGGATTATACATCATCATTACTTGAGACCAACTAATGACACATAGATTCATAACAATCTCAATAGTGTCTCAATGATGGGTCTATCCAACCCCATGTTCTATAACATGTGCTCACATTATTGATTCAATATCTCCATATCCATGATCGGTTAAAAATGTTTATCAATCAATATATGTGCTGATCGTAGAGTCACTGGTGTTCCGACCAGTGACATCCGACCAGGGATACATTTATAATGACATCATATAAATTAAAGAGTTCCACCAACAAGTCACATACTTATTGATCTATAACTGATGATCCATTCAAGGAACACGATAACATATTATGAAAATCATGAACATAACAAAATATCATCATCTCTATGATTGCCTCTAGGGCATATTTCCAACAGGAGGAAGGTTGTTCTTCCAAGATCCGTGATTCCTTGTAGATCATCTCACCAATTCGTAGCATCTTCAATTGCTCACGGTTTGGTGTTGTTCTTCGGATTTGATTTGTTTCTCTTTGGATTGATTCAACATCAACCAAGTATTACTTGATTTGGCGATACACGTGTTCTTTCTTTTGCCGAATCAAGAAGGAGGAAAGCTAGGGTTTTGCTTCAAACAAGATTGAAATACAAGTACCGTGAAAGATTGGGCCACATTACGCATCAACACACGTTGATCCATATCATCTTAGTATCAGAGCGTGGTTGATCACGGTACGTGGAATTTTTCTTCTTGGTACATTGAGGTTGATCATCATGTCAAAAACTATCCAGCATGATTCTAATAGTGGATCAGACGAGGAGTCTATGTACGGAGATACACTATTACCAGACGTACGTGCTCAATTTGATGCTACTACCGGCTATTTTCTTCGTCACGAGAAGGTTTTACGCCATCAACTTGAATCTCAAATCCAAGGGGTACAAGACACGTTGAACGATCGTCTCAACGCGAATGAGCGGCGTATGATGTAAGGTTTTGACCGTCTGAATCTTGCTATCCTTCACTTGGAGGATAGGCTACCACCTCTATGAGGAGCTAATGTACCGGTGCTGCCCTAACCACAACATGGATGTGCACAACGTGTTGTACGCCGAGATGGAGATGACTTCTATGCTGCTGATTCGGAGTAGGCTATTTTCGATGATCGTGGAAGAAATCAACGATGTCAACGGCGTGATTACTTTGATCATCGAGGTGCGGGACATGGTAGACGTCATAATGGAGGTGGTGAACGTGAAGATGACGGTGTCGGGAGAATCAGAATCACCATATCGAAGTTCAAGGGCAGATCTGATCCAGAGGCTTATTTGGTGTGAGAGATGCATGTCAATCAAATTTTTGACAACCACCACTACTCCGAAGAGAAGAAGGTTCATGTTGCCTCGATTGAGTTCACCGAATATGCTATTATTTGGCGGGATCAATTGAATCATGCAGGGGAACATCCTAACACTTGGGACGTAATGAAATAAGCTATGCGGGAATGATTCGTGCCGACATACTATACAAGGACACTGCATACAAAGCTACGACGACTTACTCTGGTTGCTAAGATGGTGAGCGAGTACTATCAAGAGATGCAAGTGCTCATGATCCGTACAAGTGTGCGTGAGTCGGCAGAGGCGACCATGACATGTTTCTTCGAGGGGCTGAATGAAGATGTGCGGAACCATGTTGATTTAATGCAATACAACACCGTGCAAGAATTACTTCGTCAAGCGGAGCGTGCTGAACAATGGGTGAAGGACACTCAAGCAAGGGTTGGCCGTACCACTCATAGCACTTTGAGACATGCAACTTCGCATGATGGAGATACAAGATCAACTCCTAAACCGGTTGCATCCACTATACCGGTTCGGAGTACATTCAAGGAAGCTTCGAAGCCTATGAGTGTTGCAGGTAAAGATGCCTCACATGCTGATTCTAGTGCATTCTCTACGGCTAGAACTAGCAACATTGAATGCTTCAAGTGCAAAGGCCGAGGTCATATAAAGAAGGATTGTCCAAACATGAAGACGGTGTGGCTTACACATGATGGCTATGCAACGGAGCGACAATGATAAATCTGAACCTTTCGATGAATCTGAGAAGCTGGAGCCAATCAGTTGTTATCCAGAATAAGGTGTTAGCTTGATGGCTCAAACGGTGCAGCGTGATAACACCGTTATTGTGAGGAAGGGACAGCGACATCATATCTTTCAAACCGATTGCAAGATCAAAGAAAAGGTGTGTAAGTTGATTATTGATAATGGGAGTTCGACCAACATGATTGGTAAGAATGTGGTGGAATCACTCTCATTGTCCACATGGAGGCATTCTAAACCATATTACATCCAATGGCTCAACAACGCCGGCAAAGTCAAGATCACACACAAGGTGAGAGTGCCACTTAATATTGATAGCTATGTCGATAAAGTGGAGTGTGATGTGGTACCTATGCATGCTGGTCATATTCTATTAGGACGTCCATGGCAATTTGATCTGAATGCTACACATCAAGGACAGTCGAACCGATATACATTCATGCACAAGGGAGAGTTCCATGCTTTGCTGTCAAAGACTGATGAAGAAATCAAGAGTGATTTGGTTATGGTTAGCAAGAAAAAGGCCGTAAATATTACACTAAAACCGATGACCGTTTTGTTTCAAGAAGGGGAGGATGATGAGGCCCTAGGTGCATCTACTATGGCAGTCAATACCCCTAAGTTGCAAGTGTGTACTAAACCTCAAGTTGAGCCTATTATGCATCACTGGAGAAAGAAACAAGAACCAGGTTCGGCAAAGAACAAGGAGAGGGAGGTAGGCCGAATGGGGAGCTTGAGCGGTCATGGGAAGACACAAGAACCAAAGGCTTTGCATGTTGTAAAGTTTACAAGAGAATTCGGTCAAGAAAAGATAAAAGAGCCAAATTCAAACTCTATTGTGAAATCAATACATTTTCAGCCTAAAAATCCAAAATGGGTTTGGATTGGAGCAATCCCAATTCGGATCTTTCTTTAAAAGAAGTTAATTATAAATTACTTGTAATAGGATAGTTTAATCTACTTTCAGTAATTAGAGTAGTTTAAATTTCGAATTAAAGGAGTTTGCAATAGGATTACTTTTCAGATACTGTTCATTGCTATAGTACCTGAGTCGGATTACTGTTCATAGGCTATATAAGTTAGGGGGTAGACCCCCAATTGCAAGAAGTTAGAGTTGAAGAAAATACAGAAAAGTCACAGGTTTATGTGGCGCAAAAATGAATACATGCGTTTTAGAAGTTCTCATCTAGGGTTTTGTGATTGCGTGAATATTGGAGGAAGGTTGTTCTTCCAAGATCCGTTATTCCTTGTGGATCATCTCACCAATTCATAGCATACTCAATTGCTCACGGTTTGGTGTTGTTCTTCGGGTTTGATTTTGTTTCTCTTCGGATTGATTCAACATCAACCAAGTATTACTTGATTTGGCGATACACGTGTTCTTTCTTTTGCTGAATCAAGGAGGAAAGCTAGGGTTTTGCTTCAAACACGATTGAAATACAAGTACCGTGAAAAATTGGGCCATATTACGCATCAACACACGTTGATCCGTATCAAAGTGCGACACCATGTTCACCATATTCTCTGTTGCCTATTCCCCACTTTTCCCTTCTTCTCCGCCTCGGATTGTCAAGCTCTAGCATTATTACCCAAATTCGGCAGCTGGCTTCAGCGTTGAATTCCGACCACCATAGTGAGTCCACAACTTCATTATTTTGTGCATTGAGGTTGCCTTGACTCCCTTTTCCACATGCTCACCTTCTTTGTGCCTGCTTCCTCATTGAGCATATGGTAGCAGTCGCCGCCCATGTAGGTCGCCAAAGCATGCCACACTGTCACCGCCTTCTCCTGCCTTGCCCGGTGAAGTTTTACTTTTATCATCCCACGCATAACGTTTGCCTTGATCCTCTCCATCTAATGCGAGCATAGTTTTGCCATTCTGTTTCCCAGAGGTGATGCTATGCCCTTTGTCCCCGTCATCGCCCGAGCTTGTAAACGCTGTCGCCTCGATCTCCTTCCTTGCTTGTCTTCTCGATAAGCCTTTTCGTTCCCATAGCTTCCTCTAGCTCGCAAACCTTCTATACTAACACTACTACAGAAAAGCTCATCACAGACGGTTCTAAACCATCATCACAGCATTTTTTGAACTGTCTGAAATTTTGTGTCTGTGATGACACGAGGTCATCATGCACGGTTTTTAACCGCTCGTGATAGTCATTTTCACGAGATGGTTCTATTCACGAACCGCTGCGTGAAAAGCAGATATCCTGCATTTCAGTTCTATTCTCGAACCGCTCGTGATTTTTCACAAACGGTTCGTGAATAGAACCGCTCGTGATATTCTATTTTCACGACGGTTCTAAAAAGAACCATGCGTGATAGTAACTACACAGACGGTTCTTGTTTAGAACCGTCTGTGATAGTTTTTCTATGGCAAAAAAAACCAAAACGGATTTTCACTTCGCGTGCGAGCCTCTGAGCGAATGAATCGATATTGATTTTGATTTCGCTAGCTTTCCCACAATAGCCATAGCATCACAGTAGCATCAACTCAATCCATTCACAGAGCACTAAAAACAACACGACATGCATCACCCACATCACAGTAGCATCAACTCAATCCATTCACAGAGCACTAACACATCACAGTAGTAATCCACATCACAGAGCAAAAGGGGGAGTAGAGAGAGTGAGGTCGTGGGAGGCTGGGGTGACGAGGTCATGGGAGGCCGGCGACGATGAGGCCAGGGCAAGGTGGAGGAGGCCGCAGGCGACGAACTCAGGGGAGGACGGGGCGACGAAGTAGAGGAGGTCGGGGGCGACGAGGTCGTGGGAGGCCGGCGACGACGAGGCTGGGGCGAGGTGGAGGAGGTGGAGTAGGCCACGGGTGACGAGCTCAGTGGAGGCCAGAGGAGAAATGGCAGAGGAGGAGAAATGTCAGAGGAGGATATGGAGATGGCAAAGGAGGAGATGGAGATGGCAAAGGGGGAGATGAATGACTCTATTAATATAGAGAGATTTTCGGGAGCCCGCCATTAGGTGCAAATTTTCGTTTTCCCGCCTAACGAAACAAAAGTATCACAGACGGTTTTATACAAAAACCATCTGTGATGACATATCACAGACGGTTCGTATCACGAACCGTATGTGATAAGTGTCTCATCACAGACGGTTCTAACCACGAACCGTCTGTGATGAGTATACTCATCACAGACGGTTCGTGGTTAGAACCGTCTGTGATTTTAGCGTTTTACCATGGATTCAAACCGTGGTAAAACGCTAAAATCACAGACGGTTCTAACCACGAACCGTCTGTGATATCTACATATCACAGACAGTTCTCTAGAACCGTCTGTGATAGTGACATATCACAGATGGTTCGTCTTGGAATCGTTTGCGATTACTTTATCACAAACGGTTTCCAAGAACCGTTTGTGATGAGGCGTCTTCTATGGCCTATTTTGTAGTAGTGTAATCTTCATAGGCCGTAGATGATCGTAGAATCACCGCACCGTTGACCCCATCATGCCGCCACCTGCTGCCGTCGAAATCATTGTTACGCTGCCACCCCGGGAGCACCGAGAGCTCCCCTAGGTTCGCTGGAACCCGTAGATGCTCGCCCGCGCCTATTTTTCTAGTTTGTAAATTAGTTAGGTAGTTGCAAGATATGTGGCTGTAGTTAAATTAAACCAGTAGTTAGTTAACACTAATTAAATATATGACATGCGGGCCTCACCTTTAAGTTATTAGTGCAAAGACTTAGTCCGTCGACCAAAGTCGCCGACATGTGGGCCGTAGGCCCCGTGCGCTATCGGGTGCACTAAGTCCATGTGGACTGTGACCCCACCTATCAGTCTCTTGTGTTTTCCCTAATAAAATTAAATAAAAATAAAATAAAATCTCAGTGGGGCCCTCCTATCAGATATAGAAGTTTTTTCCTTAAAGAAAATTATTCAAAAGAAAAACAAAACCTCGGTGGGAGTCACAGAGGATTTTCTTAATAAAAATAAATGGAAAAGAAAAAGAAAATACATGACATTCCCACCTGTCAGGATTTTTCAAATTTCAGGATTTTCCTTTAAGGTCAAATTGTGGAGAGCTCGTTCTCCCTAATTTTAAATCCAAATAATTTAATTTCTATTTTTAATTCATCTAAATTCTAGATCCTTCTAACATTAACAATATCATAATTTTTGGAATTCATTAGTATTTTATTTGAATTTATTAGTGTTATGAGCATTTATTCGAAGTTGTCGTTTTTACATTAAATAGATTCCAACATCATCGAAGACTTTGCCACTACTTTTGGCCCTAACCAAGACCAAGCAATATCTATTCTTGAGCAAGATAAGTACTTACAATTGATCATATTGGACTTACATTTCAAATGTGTCGAACCCGGGAACGAAGGATCCCGAATTCTCTGTGTTCATCTAGTCCAGATTTGGTACTTACAAAATGTTATCACAAACATATGCAAATAAAAAGCGGAAGCAAAATATAATGGTAGCCACACGACACGCCACAAGCAATCGTCTCGGAGATCGCGCCTAATCGCCCCGCCTCACCTTACGGATAGCGATCTTCTCCTACGAATAATATTCAGCAAGAGTGAGCACTACAACCGTGCTCGCAAATTACACCCAATCTGTAATTTAGAATGCATGCATAAGTTATTCAAAGGAAGGTTGTAGGGTTTATTTGCATAAATCAGCCTTTTTGGTTTAAATAGTTATACTAAGTTTCAAGGCACATTTTCATTATATAACTAAAATCGATTCAAAATTTGATCATTTTATAGTGGATAACCTATATGAAACATGGTGAAGGATACCCTCCTAACACAAGGCTATCCGCCCAAATTTACCACAAGGATTAACCATCCTCAAATCATGTCCAAAGTTATTTTAAAACCAAAACAAATCTAACTTAGAGTTAACTCAGACAGCCAGTGCATAAACTGCACCCACCAACGGTCCATGTTTGCCCAAGTACAAATCATTTTCTTTTATTTTAAATTTTCAAAGACATTTGCAAAAGTCCACCATGACAAGGCAATGTCATAGTCTTTTATCAATTTAAGAAATTTTGGCTAAATTCTCCCAAAGTCAAATATTTCATGGTCTAAGCATTTGCTATGCATATATTTATTTTTAAATTCATTTGACTAAGGTTACAAGGAATTGATAATACAACAATCAAATTTGGCTATACAAAGGAATTGGAATAATTAAATATTTAAAACAGAATTTAAAATAATTAAATACAATTATGCATGCAATAATAATTTAAAACAGAATTAAATAATTTTAAATATTGGGGCAAAATGGTCAATGGTGTAACTTGCCTTGCTCAAATTCTGGTATTCTACTTCTTCAATAGGGTCAAGCTCTCCTGAGTCGCCAAAATCTATACGCGAAAATATTCCAAATTCAAATGTAATTCAAATGAACACAAATAAATTCAAATGAAAATTCAAATTAACTCCAAATTAAATAATTTTGGTTTAGTTAGCTAGATCTTGATTTTATACAAATTTAGAAATTTGAATCACCTAAATCGGAGTTTGTATGAAGAAATACGAGCTCGGAAGTTTAAATCTAATTTTAATTCAAAATCGAATTTCGAATTTCCGAATTAAATTTCTAAAGGAAAATCTATTTATTGCGCCGGTGACGTCAGCAATCTGTTCACAGAGACCGACATGTGGGCCCAAACAAGATGGATCGAGTCCACAGGCGCCACCGAATCCACGGTGGACTCGGCGACGCAATAAGAGTGTGAGGCGCGAGGCTGGCTGGTTTGGCCGCCCACGCTGGCGCCTATGTGGTCCACGTCGACAAAAATGCCCATGTGGCGCCAGTGGCACCGACTTGGTGGCCACATCGCGACCGGAAGAGGCGGCGCGGGAACCAAGGTTCCGGCGAACGGCGCATGCGGCGAGCTCGGTGAGGTGCGCAAAACGCTCGGGGAATACACCGAGTCGAAGCGCTACTGGCGACGCGAGAGCGTGGTCGGAAGTTGGTCGACGGCGAAGCGGCGGTGCGGTTCGGTTGTTGGCGGCGAAGGTGCTCCGGATCTCAGCGAGACGAGGCACGCACCAGATCGCCGAGTATGCCAAGCCGATGGTGCGGTCGCGGTGGCCGGAGAATGCTTGCAATACGAATCGAAGAAGATGGAGCTCGCCGCGACGGGAAACTTCAATTGCGGCGATTGAGAGCGAAAGCTTCGGAGTAGGCGGAATGGAGTGTGGAGAGAATGCGCACCGGGGCGGCTTTATAGGCGAGGGGAGTCGGGAGGTGGAGATCGTGCGGCGGTAATGGCGAGGCGAGAGGCGGGCGTTACGGGGTTTAAGAAGGGGTAATGTCGGGGTGAACGCGGCGTTAATCGGGCGATGCTAATGCGCGTAAATGCGGGGTTAAGGCGGAGGAATCACGGAGGAGACGAAGCTCGCGTGCGCATCAATGGCGGCAGGAGAGCGTCTGCGGAGAAGAAAGGGGCGGGAAGAAGCATGAGCACGGGGCCCACCACTACCGAGACAGAGCGGGAGAGAGGCGCGGGCGGATATAAGCGTTGGCCGTCCGATTTTGATCGGACGGTCCGCGTTAATCGCGGCTTGATGGGAGAGCGTGGTCGAGAGAAGACAAAGATCTTTGGGCTTCGCCCAAGATCTTATGAGAAGATTTTAAAATTCTTTTCAATTGATTTAATTCCGTAAATTCAAATAGGCTTTAGAAAATAGTAAATGAAGTCCAAAATTTTGAGAAAATTCACAAAAATTCTATGAGTCATTCTCGACTTAAATAAAATAATTCCAATTTTTGTTGGTAATAGATTTTGCACATAAATTCTTTTAGCCTTAATATACTTTATTGAAAAGCTTTTAAAATTCCGAAAATCCACAAAAATTAATAAAAATTAATAAATCTTATTTTTAAATGAAATTGAAATTTTAATGTTACAAACCTACCCCTTAAAGGGAATCTCGACTTTAGATTCGGGTCGACAAGAAAAGGTAGGGGTACTCGGCTCTCAAAACTTCTTCTCGCTCCGTGTAGCTTCTTCTTCAATGATTGCTCCTTTCAACCTTACAAGAACGAATGACTTTGCTTCGTGACGCGCTCGCCACATCGAGAATCTTGATTGGTTGTTCCACATATGCACAAGATCGATGCTTAGCGGTGTTTCTTGTTGGTTGAGACATTTCTTTAATCGATACATGGAAGACATTGTTGATGAGATCTTGGTATAAGCAACTTACCTTTTTTGAAAGGGACTATGCGAGTTCTGAAATCTCTTCAAAAGATCCGACCGGGTGAAGATATATTTCAAACTCTTATGATCCGTGAAAATTTCACAATGTTACCAATGAGGTAATGCCGTGATTTTCAAAGCATGCACAATTGTCGCTAACTCCAAATCATGAGTTGGATAATTTCCTTCATGTGGTCTTAATCGACGAGATGCATAAGCCACAACTTTTCCTTCCTCGCATCAAGACATCCTAGCTCACTGGATGCGCCACGTAAAACTTCAAAATCCTTACGTATATCCGTAAAACTAGCAGTGCAGAGACTAGTCTTTTCTTCACTCTTGAAAACTATGTTCACAAGCACTTGTCCATTCAAATTTCTTTTCCTTCTTCAGAAATTGAGTCATGGGTTTGGCGATCTTGGAGAAACTTTCAATGAATCTGCGGTAATACCCAGCTAATCCGAGAAAACTTCTCACTTCTGTGACAGACTTGGGTTGCTTCCAATCCATTACAGCTTCAACCTTTGAGGGGTCTACTGCAACTCCTCCTGCTGACACAATGTGTCCAAGAAATGCCACTTGATCGAGCCAAAATTCACTTTTGCCGAGTTTGGCATAAAGTTGGTGTTCTCGAATTTGCCCAAAATAATTCTTGAGATGTTTTTCATGCTCTTCCATATCTCTTGAATAGATGAGAATATCATCTATGAATACCACCACAAACTTATCCAAGAATTCCATGAACACTTTGTTCATCATATTCATGAAATAAGCAGGGGCATTTGTTAGTCCAAATGACATCACCGTGAACTCGCATAATCCATATCCGTGGTGAAGGTCGTCTTGAATATCTTCCGTCGATTTTTAAGCGATGGTAGCCGACCTCAAATCAATCTTGGAGAAAACATCGGCTCCTTTAAGTTGATCAAACCAGATCATCTATCCTAGGTAACGGGTACTTGTTTTTGATTGTTACCTCGTTGAGTGATCTATAGTCCACACACATTCTCATACTATTGTCTTTCTTTTTGACAAATAGTACTCGAGCTCCCCAAGGCGATGAACTCGGTTGAATGTAACCTTTACTCGTAGTTCTTCGATCCGCTTCTTCAACTCGCTAGATCGTTTGCCAAGATTCTCGTAGGGTCGCTTCAAATTGGAGCATCCTCGACTAAGTCAATTAAGAACATTATGTCCCTGTCGGTGGCATACTGTAAGTCCTCGGAAAAACATCCGATATTCTTGTACCACGGGTATATCTTCCGCCACTTCCTTTAAACTGGTCAAGATAGGAATTCTTTAAAGTAGAAGTCTTGGGTTGGAACTCTATGAAATCCCTTGCTCATTGGTGAGGTTGATAGATCTACTAGCACAATCTATTCTCGCCTCGATTTTTGGCAAGCGGTCCATTCCAAGAATTACGCCCAATCCTTGTAACGCAGGACTATCAAGTTGGCCGAGAAAGTTACTCCAGAGATTTCAAAGGTAAGATTTGGACAGAATAAACTAGCCCTCATTTCTGAGCCCGGGGAATGGATTAACATGGGCTTAACTAAGGAGGAGGTAGATAACCCATATTTTTCCACAAACTTATTTGAAACAAAAGAATGCGAAGCTCTAATCAAATAAAAGCGATCTTTGGTACCGAGTTGACAAGGAACGTACCAAGAACAACATCCGTGCTACATGGGCTTCTCTGCGGTGACGTGATTCACACGTCCCTTCATGAATTGACCAGCTGGTCTTGAGGGACCGCCGGAGACTGAAGCTCCGGGAGTTGGCTTGACGGGGGTGGCACTCTGCTGCTTCTTGGGACACTTATTGGCATAATGACCCAACTCGTTGCAGTGAAAGCAAGTGATTCTCGCCGTGGAAATAATCAGCCACTGAATCCTCCGGATGAACTACTACGGAATCCGGAAGTATTTGGGCGCGAATCGAGCCGAACTCTTGGTGTAGTAGTTCGAATCTCCCGCCGAGGTGGTCGAGATCGAGAGAAACGAGGCTTGGGCGATCCTCCGAGTTAAATTTCGAGCCGCCATCCTCCGCTATGATTCTCCATTTCGGATGTTTGCCTTCTGGCGGCGATGGCCTTATTTACCAACTACTGAAAGTCGGTAAAATCTCGAGAAATCAAACGAACAGAGAGTTCGCTGCTTAACCCTTCCGTAAATCGTTCTTGCCTCTTCGTCTCCGCTACATCCTCGGGGCATAGCGAGCAAGTTGGTTAAACTTATGCGATACTCGCCAACCGAACGGTTTCCTTGGCGAGCGAAACTCCTTCTTTTTCAAGGTAATCATGCCAGATGGAATGTGAGATCGACGGAAAGCCTGCATGAACTCATCCCAAGTGATTTCTTGGGCATTAGCATGAGACATGCTGAAATTATCCCACCATTCTGATGCGGGACCAATCAATTGATGAGAGGCAAACAAAACTCTCTCACGATCCGTACCTTCGAGCAATATCCAGTTTCTTTCCAATGGCCCCGAGCCAATCATCTCGCGCCCATGGGTTCCGTACTACTAGAAGCGTTGGCGGACGCATCCTCATGAACTCTGACAAAGTTACTCTTGCGGAAGGTGGAGGAGCATGATAGGCTGCTGACGCTTGGGTATTTTGATTGCTGTGAAGGGACTGGGCTAGCAACTCAATCAGATGAGTCTGATTGGCCATCATTTGGCGCCAGTCAGGGGCTTCAGTTGGAGGAGGTGGTGGCTGTTGAACTGGATTTTCTTGATATTCGGCATTCTCATTTCCTTGCCCTCTAGCACTGACATTTCCGGTGCGGGTGGTCACCATCTGATGAACTTTTCATAGATTAGATAGGAGAGACAAGAATTATAAGAGTATAGATCTAAAATAGCCCAAATTCAACAAACACAAGACAAGAACATTTCGGCAAAAATAATTTATTTTTATTTTATTAATTCATTATGGCTACTACAAAGGTTTGGTAGCTCATAATTCGCAACTAAAGGAAAATTTAAGGTCAAATCTATGGTGTTAATGGGGTATAATCTGGCTCACTAGAACTAGCCTCGCCTTCCTTGTAAGAGGCCAGTTCTTTTTCTGCACTCTTCAACTTTTCTTCTCGTGATCTTGTAACTTCACTTGCGTAGAGAGACTCATCTAGTGTATTCCGTAGGCATAATCCATAGCTCGCCGATCCACGATGAGTGAGATCGGACAGTCTTCATCTCTAGTTGAGCGGAAAGCACTTGTCATGCCGGGTTGGAATGTGCATTGGGTAATAGTGGAACCCAAAGGCCGCGTTGAGGCGATGATCGAGATGTAGCGGTCTGCGGTTGCTTCCCGGTCGCATCCTCGATGCCTTGGCGAAGGTGTCTCGCCGCATTGGGGCATCAAGACGTGGAAGTCCGTGTTTGGTGATAGATTGAGTAAGGATCACCTCTACTCTCCATCGCTCTCGATTTCCCACTTTATACTTGTATCCTTGATACGTCGGTCTTTCTTCAAAGTCCAAGTGTTGCATCATCTTCCGAGAGAATGGCGCCCAATGACCAAAGAAGACTCCATGGGAAATGGCAGTCGGAACTTCAGCCATCTACAATTTTTGAACAGGAGATGAGTTAGTAAATAATTTTTCAAGAGAAAAGTTGAGGAATGACTCCAGAAGACCAAGGTATTTTTAATTTTCAAAATAAGTCCTTAAGGGTTTGATTTCCTTCTAGGTCACGACCTACAGTCAATATGGCTCTGATACCACTTTTGTCGAACCCGGAACGAAGGATCCCGAATTCTCCGTGTTCATACACTAGTCCAGATTTCCAGTACACAAATACAAAATGTTATCACAAACATATCCAGCGTGTATATTAATAATCATAGAGTTTATTACAACTGGGGCCTGAGGCCAAATAAAACATTAAGCGGAAGCAAAATATAATGGTAGCCACACGATACGCCACAGGCAATCGTCTGGAGATCGCGGCCTAATCGTCCTGCTCCTCACCTTCTGGATAGCAGTCTTCTCCTGAATAATAATATTCAAGAAGAGTGAGCACTACAACCGTGCTCGCAAATTACACCCAATCTGTAATTTAGAATGCATGCATAAGTTATTCAAAGGAAGGTTGTAGGGTTTATTTGCATAAATCACCTTTTGGTTTAAATAGTTATACTAAGTTTCAAGGCACATTTTCATTATATAACTAAAATCGATTTAAAATTTGATCATTTTATAGTGGATAACCTCCATATGAAACATGGTGAAGGATACCCTCCTAACACAAGGCTATCCGCCCAAATTTACCACAAGGATTAACCATCCTCAAATCATGTCCAAAGTTATTTTAAAACCAAAAACAAATCTAACTTAGAGTGGCTTTGGTCAAGATGTCCATGACCGTGGACACGGCTATTCAATAGATTTACACTCTGCAGAGGTTGTACAACTTTACCCACAAGAGATAATTTGCCTGTTATGTCGGCCAATACACACTTCCTTAGGTGTGTGACTAGGCAATTATCACAAGGCGTTTCCAATGCTTTACCTCAATACCAGTATGCCCGCTAAGGTTTCATTTCCATTAGGCTAACCACTGCCGAAACCCCTCTTGCGCCAAGTGGGAATAAAGTCTATCCGACACCCACACAACAAAAATGGCATAAATAATAACCGAGGTAATACAAATTATTAAGCCTGGTTCTGCCCATACAGAACATGTGGTAGTACGGTGGAGCTTTTGCAAGATGCGGCTCAAAGGCCGGTCCTTAATCTACTTGGGCAACTTTCAATAAAAACCCAGGTCTCGATCCTAACTGAGACAGGCGGTGCATAAACTGCACCCACCAACGGTCCATGTTTGCCCAAGTACAAACCATTTTCTTTTATTTTAAATTTTCAAAGACATTTGCAAAAGTCCACCATGACAAGGCAATGTCATAGTCTTTTTATCAATTTAAGAAATTTTGGCTAAATTCTCCCAAAGTCAAATATTTCATGGTCTAAGCATTTGCTATGCATATATTTATTTTTAAATTCATTTGACTAAGGTTACAAGGAATTGATAATACAACAATCAAATTTGGCTATACAAAGGAATTGGAATAATTAAATATTTAAAACAGGAATTTAAAATAATTAAATACAATTATGCATGCAATAATAATTTAAAAGAAATTAAATAATTTTAAATATTGGGGCAAATGGTCAATGGTGTAACTTGCCTTGCTCAAATTCTGGTATTCTACTTCTTCAATAGGGTCAAGCTCTCCTGAGTCGTCAAAATCTATACGCGAAAATATTCCAAATTCAAACATAATTCAAATGAACACAAATAAATTCAAATGAAAATTCAAATTAACTCCAAATTAAATAATTTTGGTTTAGTTAGCTAGATCTTGATTTTATACAAATTTAGAAATTTGAATCACCTAAATCGGAGTTTGTATGAAGAAATACGAGCTCTCGAAGTTTAAATCTAATTTTAATTCAAAATCGAAATTTCGAATTTCAATTAAATTTCTAAAGGAAAATCTATTTATTGCGCCGGTGACGCAAAGAATACTGTTCACGAGAGGCCGACATGTGGGCCCAAACAAGATGGATCGAGTCCACGGCGCCACCCGAATCCACGGTGGACTCTACAAGACGCAATAAAGGTGAGGCGAGGAGGCGCGGGCGGCCGCCCACGTTGGCGCCTATGTGGTCGCTACGCAGAAAATGCCCATGTGGCGCCAGTGGCACCATGACTTGGCTGGCCACATCAAGACCGGAAGAGGCGCGCGGGAACCAAGGTTCCGCGAACGGCGCGGCGGCGAAGCTCCCGTGAGGTGCGCAAAGCGTTCGAGGAATACACCGAGTCGAGGCGCTACTGGCGGCGACGCGAGAGCGGCTCGAAGTTATCGGCGGAGAAGCGGCGGTGCGGTTCGGTTGTTGGCGGCGAAGGTGCTCCGGGATCTCAGCGAGGACGAGGCGCGCATCAGATCGCCGAGTATCTTTGAAGCCGATGGTGCGGTCGCGGTGGTCGGAGAATGCTTGCGATCGCGGAATCGAAGAAGATGGAGCTCGCGGCCGACGGGAAACTTCAATTGCCGGCGATTGAGAGCGAGCGAAGCTTCCGAGTAGGCGGAATGGAGTGTGGAGAGAATGCGCACCGGGGCGGCTTTATAGGCGAGGGGAGGTCGGGAGGTGGAGATCGTGCGGCGGTAATGGCGAGGCGAGAGGCGCGGGCGCACGGGGTTTAAGAAGGGGTAATGTCGGGGTGAACGCGGCGTTAATCGGCGATGCTAATGCGCGTAAATGCGGGGTTAAGGCGAGGAATCACGGAGGAGACGGTTCTCGCGTGCGGCATCAATGGCGGCAGGAGAGCGTCTGTCGGAGAAGAAAGGGGGGAAGAAGCACAGCAGGCGGTGGGCCCACCATCCATGAGACAGAGCGGGAGAGAGGCGCGGCGGATTAGCGTTGGCCGTCCGATTTTGATCGGACGGTCCGCGTAATCGCGTCGGGAGAGCGTGGTCGAGAAGCGACAAAGTCTTTGGGCTTCGCCCAAGATCAGAAAGCAAGAGATTTTAAAATTTTTTCAATTGATTTAATTCGTAAATTCAAATAGGCTTTAGAAAATAGTAAATGAAGTCCAAAAATTTTGAGAAAATTCACAAAAATTCTATGAGTCATTCTGGACTTAAATAAAATAATTCCAATTTTTTGTTGGTAATAGATTTTGCACATAAATTCTTTTAGCCTTAATATACTTTATTGAAAAGCTTTTAAAAATTCCAGAAAATCCACAAAAATTAATAAAAATTAATAAATCTTATTTTTAAATGAAATTGAAATTTTGGGCTGTTACAAAATGCAAAGTTTTTCATTTCAAAGTATTATTTGCATGCTTATTATTATTCATTATGAAAGGCTATGTTAAAGGTTGATACCTAGCTATGCAAATGGTTGATATTATTGTTCCCCTCCTTGACTGTTGATAACACTTATACCTTGTCACCCTAGGTTAACTATTACGTGAGTAAAACTTCCCTCAAATAATTAAAGATGGATATTGGTTGTGCTTAGACATGGCTTAATGGTTGAAATTGATCAGGACACAAATATTGCCCTAACAAGAACTTGGGGTATGTTGTGAATTGTAGTGTGGTAACGTGGGTTACTACTAAAAATAGAAAAATGTTATTTTGTTATGATGGAGATTTGGGTGAGTGGTTGATATGAGATCGATGCAGTGTGTACGCATGTGGATTTGTGGCTTGTCTCACCTGAGTCGATTAAGGACTGAATCATGTGCTGAATTTCTAAACTACCAAACGAGGCAATTATAAGCCTAGTATGTGATAGACATGACCAACTACTTTACTCAGTTTTTGGCATGGACACCCACGCCCAGAGTAACTTTTATATATTTCGAGAAGAGACGTGACTCCCAAACAACGAAGACATCTTGGGTAAACATGGTTGTTGAGTGTCGAGATTGGATTTCAGAATTCGAACCCTCTGTGTATATCTGCACTAGTACCAAATAAATAGCTAGTGTACACAGTGGATACAACTTTGATAACAAGTTCAAATCACGATTCAACATAAAAGAAAATATTACAGGACTGGCCTTATGGCCACTTATTACAATAAAGGTCACATGAGCTCAAGTCTTACAAGTAGCGGAAATAACAAAATATAAACTCCGAGTGATGGCCCATCAAATTGTCCACCGATTTAAAATTGATGAGAGTTGTTGCATGTAGGACTGCGTGTCCCCAGCATGTGGTTGGTAAATTACAATTATGCAAGAGCGTTCATGCAATAAATTTAATTCTTTTAATTAATACCTCTGCTAGTCCATTCTGTGTGTGGACATGTGGTACGGAATATTCAACGGTAATTCCCATTGCCATACAATAATCATCAAATTCTGCAAGAGTGGTCTGAACTTCACAAGATGATCAGGGAAATTATTATTAATTTTAATTATCTGCGAGATCTACTTTGCAAAAGCATGGTTTCTCGTAGATAATAAGCATACATGCGACCATTTCGAAGAAGCATCGATGAGCACAATGAAGTACCTAAATGGCCCTGACAGGGGCTATATAGGATGGCAAATATCTCATTGGATACGATCCAGGAATGCAGGGATTTCATCCTTTACTTTCAGAGTAAAGGTTCTAGTAATCAGTTTCCCGGTGGCACATGCGGGGCACACAAAATCTTCATGATTCGGAAAATTCTTTACATTGACATTGTGTCCTTGAGAATTAGTAATTATATTTCTCATCATTCTAAGATCGGGGTGACCTAATCTATCATGCCGGAGACAGAAAAGTTGAGAGCTTCTAAAAGTGGTTTTCAGGACAGTATAGACTGTAGGTGCCTTAATGTGAGTGTAGTATAGCCCAAATTCATGTGAAGGAAGTCGTTCTAATACCCTTTATCTATTTTATTTGTGCTTTGTAATGAGTAGGTATTCCTTACCATACTCTTCTTCAGCCTCTACGTGGAGACCGTTAGCACGAATGTCTTTAAAGCTTAAGAGAGTCCTAGTCGATTCTGGGTACAACAAGGCTTCTTCAATGACCAATGCTATGCCCATCGATAGTATAATTGTGGCTCTTCCAGAGCCTATTTTACAAGTATCGCTGCCTGCGATCGTCGTAAGACTACCAGCATTTTTGTTGATTGACTAGAAAATTTTTATCTCTCAATATGGTATTTGTTGTGCCGCTATCTGCTAAGCACACTTCCTCCATAGGGCGCCACATGTGTTCTGATATATAAAGTATTTATTAATATGGGGTAGGAAGCAATCAACACACATAAGTAAAATTCTTCAAAACAGAACACAATTTGCTATTATTAATACGTGAAAAATCTTGCAGGACTCATCATAAGAATTTATTGCTTTGCTCTCCTAGAGCTTACAACCATTATTCAAAATTCAATATTCTATCACAACCATAAATTGCAAATGACTATAAAATCTAAGTGCAATGCGTGCACTAGATTGAATAAGCGAAGTGTGAAGAAACTTATGCCTATATCTGCTCCATGTCTAGCTTCTCTTCTTCGGCAACAATAGTTGCTGCCACTGTAATATCCAAAGAAGGTGTGGTGGGGCTGCTACTGAGATATCCATATCCATAGGTGCATCCCATGATTGTGGATCCTTTGTGCCTACAATGGCAAGGTGTGCCTCATGCCCTTCTTCTTAGCCTTGAAAGCATCAATCACATGCTGCGGCTCATGGCAAACATGTGACCAATGTCCCAAGTGCCACATTTGTAGCAACTTTGGCCCTACTGACCACAAGGCTTCTCATCACGCTTCTTTTGTTCACTCTTCTTGGCTTGAGCATTCTGTTTGGTTTTCTGACGCATGACCTTACCCTTCTTGCCTCTTTCTTTTGAGTGAGGCTTCTTCACCTTATAGCTGCTTGCATTGACTTAATGACTAACTTTGCTACTAGGTGGCTGTGCGATGTAGTTCTTTCTAAGAACGTCATCTTGAGCTTCCGCAACTTGCATGATGTCAATCAGTTTGGCATACTCCTTGTAGCCATCCTGGCGATAGTTGTGTGCGGATTGCACCGCGTTTGGGTGAAAAGTAGAGAGAGTTGTCTCGATCTTTGCTCATCTGTGGTTACTTTACCACAGAGTTGAAGACTTGTACAAATTCTGTGTAATGCAGAATTGTACCCCCCCTCCATGGTCTTATAGTAAGCAAAACGTAGTCAGTTCCATTTTTGATCTGCCTCGAGGAAGAATGGTGTACTTCAGCTTCTCGAACCGCTTCTTTAGTGCGGTCCATAAAGCTAATGCATTCTTTTCTGCCATATACTCATTCTTGAGCGTTAGGCAGAGATGATGTCTGAGGAAATGAAGTGCCTGATCATTCTCCTCAGCAGTTGGAGTGGCGTCCTTCGTGGTGCCAAGTCCAATAGCAGCACAGAGCTTCTTGGCTCTAAGTACAATTTCGACATCTGATTTTTAGGGGCTAAAATGCAAAAAAAATTCAGTTTTGAGAAAATTTTCGTGTAATTTTTGAAATTTTGAGGGGTTTTTTTTTGCAAATTTCCATTTTTTCGGCGCTCATTTGGACTCCCAGCTCGCTTGGCCTTTCCAGCTGGCCCAAAAAATTCAGCCCGTTTAGACTGGTTCAAGAGGAGCCGACGGGGTAGGGTTTCCCAACCCCGGTTCCACGACAGTGGCGGCGCTATGAGCGTGCACGTTAGCTTTGCGAGCGAGGCCTGTGGCGGCAGCAGTGGCTCCATCGGCGCGGAGGCACGGGGCCAGCGGCGGAGCGCCTATGCGGAGGTGGGGCGAAGCGACGCGGCCGACTGGAGGCGACGCTGTGTGGGGAGGTGGTTGGCCAGTGCGGGGCCGTGCGCGGAGGCGACAGTGCTTCAAGTGGTGGCCAGTTCGGCTATGGGCTGAGGCTCCAAGCGGTGTTGTTCCAAGCGCGGGCCGTGGCGGTCGGCGGCAGCTCCTCTCCCTCCCCCCTCCCCTTCTCCTTGATTTGGGTGGGTGGCGACCGGCGCAGGCGGTGGCTTCGGGCAGCGCCCGGCGCTCGGTGGCTCCATATTTGACGGCGGCTTCAGGCCGGCCGTAAGGGGGTGTGGCGGTAGTGGCGGCGGCCCCAGGCCAGCCGTGGGGTTTTTTTTATATGTATTGTTCATGCGTAATCACTGTGCATGTGTAGTTACTGTTCATCCAATGCAATTATCGCTCATGCAGTTACCGATCGACTTAGCAGACAACTTCATGTTGGCTCACGGTAGATTAGAATGAATTTACAATTTTCAATCTACGATACAATTGACATCCAATCTTTCATGCAATCTACTGATCGATATTGTTCCGGCAACTTCAAATCGGCTCGTGGTAGATTAGAACAGATTTACACTGTAGAAAACCAATCTAAAAACAAATAAGCATAATTGAAAGCTATTTAGAAAATACGATTCAATTTACGAGTGTCGTTCTTCGACGGTTAACTTTCGATGTGAGGAGAGTCGATCGTGCTGATAACGTGTTGAGGAACCGTCGCTGGCGAGTCCAGTCCGAGCGATTACCTCGTAGACAAACTCAGAATCGTAAGCAAGAATATAAGAACATAATAGTAGATTGAAACACAGAGATGTGCGGGAACTTCAGACTTCTCTTTATTACTCTTCTGTAATCGTGTACATTATTGAGGGTCCCCCCTCCTTTATATAGACATCAGGATGGATGAGGAGTCCACCTGGGCTAAGACTCTCCGGTCCTGGTCTGGTTTCTTAACAGTTTAGTGTCTTGCATGTAGCCGTAGAGGACTTGTGCGATGTAGCTGTCGAGTCATCAGGAGTTATTGAGGCTGTTTCGGTGTGGTGGCGCAAGAAATGGTCTTGATCCAAGATTGTAGGATCAAGTGTTAGTTTCACGTGCGCATGAGTCAAGTGCGGACGTGAGTCAGCTAGTTAGTGCATGTTGTATCTGTACGTGAGCTTTAGCTTGCATGCAGTCTGTCAGAGTGTGCATGACGTCTGGTTAGACTGGTTGGAAAGCCCGGTCAAATCGGAGGACCGATTCATCTGGCACGTCGTGCAGAGACGTGTGTGTGCACGGTGTATTAGTGAGTCATTAGCATGTGTTTTTAAGGACCAAGTATGTCGTGTGTATTGGTAGCGACACTAGGCTGTTGTAGCGGCACAAGTCTCTGTATTAATCGTTCTTAGAGTTCATGTGTGTGTTTAAAGAGTCATGTGTGTATACTCTCCCGAAGAAGATCTGGGCCAACAGCGCCTACCTGGTGGCGCTGAAGCCAGAACTCCTACCGGACCACCGCGCATGGACGGAGGAACTATACGAGGGCGTGGTTCATGAGGTGACCAGGGTGTTCGCTAGCTGCGCCGAGCCAGTGGTGTGGTATGAGCGCGCAGCGAAGTGCCTCGGCGGGAGCACGAAGATGATGCTGAAGAAGGCGGCCAAGGGCGGCAGCTGGCGGAGGAGGTCGGTGACGAGGTGGTGGTCTGAAGGGTCATAGGCCACTACTACAAAACAGGTCATAGAAAACGTCTCATCAAATCATTTGTGATAAAATAATCATAGACGGTTCCAAGACGAACCGTCTGTGATACCGAGAGAGTATCACAGACGGTTAGCGGTTAGAACCGTCTGTGATACTTTAGACAATTCTAACCAGGAACCGTCTGTGATACCGAATTTTACTATAGCTTGTATTTTTATTATGCCAATCCTCTACCGCGGCACATAATCCTCTGCCGCGGTAGCTAATCCTCTGCCGTGATACATAATTCTCTGCCGCGGTAGCTAATTCTCTACCGCGGCAAACAATCCTCTGTCGCGGCATATAATCCTCTGTCGCGGTACACCTATCCTCTGCCCATCAATTGTGTGTCGCGGCAGAGAATTGGCTGCCCAAATCCTACCACGATAGAGTATTGGCTGTCATGGTAAAATCGGAGAGATTCCAAACCATGGTAAAATTCTAAGCCATGGTAAAATCTAAAATCACATACGATTTTATACAAAAAGGTTCGTATTAAGAACCGTCTGTGATAAGTCACAGACGATTTTTGTATAAAACCGTCTATGATACTTTTGTTTTGTTGGACGGAAAAACGAAAATTTACACTTAATGGGCAGGCTGCCGAAAATCTCTTTATATTAACAGAGTCCTCCATCTCCTCCTTTACCATCTCCGTCTCCTTCCTCTGCCATCTCCGTCTTGCCCTGACCTTGCGTTCCGGCCTCCCCCGATCTCGTCGCCAGCGGCCTCCTCCACCTCGCCCCAGCCTCGTCGTCGCCGGCCTCCCACGACCTCGTCGCCCGCGGCCTCCTCTACTTCGTCGCCCCGTCCTCCCCTGAGCTCGTCGCCTGCGGCCTCCTCCACCTCGCCCCGGCCTCATCGTCGCCGACCTCACACGACCTTATCGCCCCAGCCTCCCACGACCTCACTCTCTCTACTCTCCCTTTTGCTCTGTGGTGTGGATTACTACTGGGATGTTAGTGCTCTGTGAATTGATTGAGTTGATGCTACTGTGATGTGGGTGATGCCGTGTTGTTTTTAGTGCTCTGTGAATGGATTGAGTTGATACTATTGTGATGTTGTGGCTATTGTGGGAAAGCTAACGAAAAGTTCAATCCAAAAATCCATATCAGATTCATTCGCGAGGCTTGGGAGGTTCCAGATGAAGTGAAAATCCGTTTTTATTTTTTTAATAGAAAAAACTATCACAGACGGTTCTATTCACGACTATCACAGACGGTCTGTGAAAATTACAACCGTCTGTGAAAATAGACTATCACAGACGGTGACGGTTCGTGAATAGAACCGTCTGTGATAGCTTTTTTCACAGACGGTTCAAAAACCATCTGTGATGATCTCATGTCATCACAGACACATAAATTCAGACGGTTCAAAAATAATCTGTGATGATGGTTTAGAACCGTCTGTGATGAAATTTTATGTACTAATGGGTGGAGCTCATCGTCTACCTCGCACCGTTGGAGAACGTCACGGCGCATGCCATGTCGCTCTGCCGCGGTGGCGAGTTCATTACATTTACCTTTCAGTATTATGCCGGTCTAGAATGAATTATTCGAGATTAAGAGGAGTAATTCTGAATTTATTATTATTACGTATTCCAATTTTAGTCGTAAGAAAGTCTGTTTTATCTCCTACCCCTAAATGAAGATCGCTAGGAAACCAAAACGTAATCGTCGCTTGAGCTACTTGATTACTTTTGCCGCAAATAAAAACATTATGAATACAAACCAAAACTTTGAAATATAATTTATTTTTAAAAAGTAGTGAAATAATAAATTTGAAAAGAAAATTATAAGCCCAAACATGAAAGAACCTAGCTAAGCATCTCAAGATGGCTCGCACGGCACGGGCAGTATCGATCGTCAACTGAACAAATTCTCTTCAGTTAGTTTAGCATCATTGTGCATGCTGCACAGCTGCAGCCTGCAGGCAAAGGTAGCATCCACTGGCTTGTGTTGCTTTTTACAGAGGCATCGATCCTTCTTAATTCAAAGAAGCTGTTTTCTTCCTGAAAGAAAGCTAGACTTTTGATCAGAGTCAGAGCATGTGCATGTGTCGTGCAGATATGAAATTCGTAACATAGATAATTAAATTAAATGTGTTCGTGGTTTGTTGTTTGTGATAAGATTCTACCGTGGCTTGTTGATTAGATGTAAATGTTAGACGGATAAATCACGGGTGTGTTCACACCGACTGTTCGGTTCGGTTTCGTGTTCACACCGACTGTTCGTTTCGGTCTCGTGTTCACACCGACTGTTCGTTTCGGTCTTGTGTTCACACCAACCTCGACCGGCTATATATATGTAATCCGTGTACCTTAAACTTTTCATCAATCTATTGCGTCATTACCCAAAACTCTATACGCTTTCATGGTATCATGAGTGGTTCGCATACCCGCAACTCCTCGCTTCATCGTATCACCATAGTTCGCATCCCGCGACCTCGCTCGCACCATAGCCGCCGGCGCTCGCCGCGCTACTACTGCGCGCCGCCATCTCTCGCCGCGCGCTTCCCTCCCTGTCTTTCTTCCTTCTTTCCACCCCGGTGCCATGGCTGATCCCACCGCTGAGGAGCGCGAGCGCCTCGCTGCTGAAGAGGCCGAACACGCCCAGAAGCACGCCGAGGACGAACGCGCACGCCTTGAGGCTGAGCGCGCGCGCATCAACGCCGAGCGCGCTCGCCTTGATGCCGACCACCGGCGCCTCCTCGACACCGAACGTGCTCACGGCGCCCAACAGGATGCCCTTGAAGCCGCGGCCATCGCGACTCTTCACGCTCAAGCGGTGGCCATCCTCAACATCCGCTCCCTCATCCCCGTCGTGCTCGACTCCGACACGCCGAACTACACCAAGTGGCGTGGCCTCTTCCTCCTCACCGTCGGCAAGTACGAGCTCTCCGACCACGTCCTCTCCGACGACGTGCATCCCGACATTCCAGATTGGTGTCGCATGGAGTGCACGGTCCTCAGCTGGCTCTACGGCACCATCTCCGCCAGCCTCGTCGAGCTCGTTATGATGCCGATGGCGACGACACGTCGTGTTTGGCTCGGCCTCGAGGAACAATTTCTCGGGAACAAGGAGACGCGCGCACTGCACCTCGACGTCGAGTTCCGCAACCTCTGCCAGGGCGATCTATCCATTTCCGACTATTGCCGGAAGATGAAGACCATGGCTGACGCTCTCGGCGATCTTGGCGAACCTGTCCTCGATCGCACCCTCGTCCTCTCCGTGCTACGTGGACTGAACGAGCGCTTTGACCACATGGTCGCTATTATCAAGCGGTCGAAGCCGTTCCCCTCCTTCGTCGAAGTCCGTGCGGACCTCATGCTTGAGGAGCTCTCCATGAAGAACAAGCCCGGCGGCTCTTCATCCGCTTTCCTCGCCACTGGGCCAAGGCAGTGGCAACAGCGGCAGCGGTGGTGGCGGTCGCGACAACAACAAAAACCGCAACCGCCGCGGCGGCCGTAACAACCGCAGGGGCGGCAACGGCGGCACCGGTGGCAACAACCCATCTAACTCCGGCGGCAGCAACGCCAGTTACGGCACAAAGGGCATGTCAAGCATGGATCGGCGCCCCTCGGTGCCGCACGGGCCGCCTCCGTCCTACGGAATCCATGGACCGAGCGGTCCAAGTCCGCCACACTCCGGCCCACAATCTGTTCTTGGTCCGCGGCCTAATCAGGCGCAGCAACAGCCCCGTGCGCCTCCCTCTGCTATTCATGCAGCAGCCCAGTTCGCGCCCCCCACGGCTCACCATGGCGCGCCCTATGCAGCCCATCCTGTAGCACCTGGTGGAGGCCTGTTCGAGGGCGCTTTCCAGCAGGCCAACGGACAGCAGCAGCCGGCCTGGCATCCCATATCAGGTGCTGGGCAGTGGGACCAAGCAGCACTATTGAACTCGTTCAACACTATGTCCCTCACCCCACCTCCTTCTGAGGAGTGGTACATGGACTCCGGCGCCACATCTCATATGACTTGGATGCCGGTAACATCTCGATTCCCACCCTCCTCCCCAACTGCTCGTTTGGTCTCGTGTTCACACCGATCGTTCGGTTCGGTCGCGTGTTCACACCGATCGCTCGTTCGGTCTCGTGTTCACACCGACTATTCGGTTCATCTTGTGTTCACACCAACCTCGACCGACTATATATATGTAACCCGTGTACCTTAAACTTTTCATCAATCTATTGCGTCATTACTCAAAACTCTATACGCTTTCAGTAAATTATATATAAAACTTTTATTTGTATGGATAATTACCTTATGTGTATTGGTTTTCTAAGTTTATAACTTAGATTATATTATATTTAAAATTTGTTGCAATGCACGGGTACTCTGCTAGGACACCTAACATATATCTCCTATAGTCCCATTAATCTCAAGTACATTAATCTCAAGTCGCCTATGGAGGATTCTGGTTTTTCTGGTTTCACGGGGATGGAGCATTTTGTCGGTCAAAGCATGGTTATTGGCAAGAGCATTATTACTCTTTTATTTTCGAAGAGTTGTATTACTCTTTGGCGGCTTTGTATCTGTAAATATGTTTATGTTAAACTAATTAAGTGTTGGACCCGGATTTCATAATTCATAGTTCTCTGTGAAAACCACTACACTACTATCTATATCAGTAGATAGTGCTTACAAATACATTACTGAATTATTTTATACAGAAACGTATATCAAGACAAACATCATATTACATACACCAAAATCACATAAATCGCATCGGGTCGAGTTTTACAATAGGACCGAAGAAGGCCAAATGATTATATTACATAAAAGTGGTAGCGACAATAGAAGCAAAAGGTTGAGAGCACATCCTCCACAAGCAAACGACTGGGGTAACCCGTGTACGTCCGATATTACCTAAAGACTTGGGTAATATTGGATATATGCAAGCACCGACTGAGCCAGCTAGACTGAGGCGATACTAGAACAACTAAATACTAAACTACTCTTCATCAAGTCCATGTTCATTAACTTCTGGATCCTCGTAGTACGTGTATTGTCCTTGATTCACAACTTCTGATAGTTTGGGGGGAAGAGTGAGGATGAGAACAACGTCCGTACTCGTGAGTGAACACACATAGAATGCAAGAATATACATGCAATGCTTAATAAGGATGGCTTGAGTTTTTTTTTTGCTAAAATCAGTATTTGCAATTATCATAATTAGAAATTCCTATCACTTAGCATTTTAACCAAATCACATTTTATTAAAGAGAGTATTTTTGCAATATTTATAACTTTGTGAGTTCTTTTAATTTTGATTGGAGTTACCACCGCCTATTAACATAACTGGGTATGACGATCTAGGAAAAACCCAAATTATGGGCTAGGTGAGCCTGACACCTTTTTCATCCCACCCACAAAGTTTTATAAATAGAACTAACTCTAGTAAGTTCTCATGTCCGCCTTTGACCGTAGGCACAACTGTTCGAACAGTTTATTACTCTACAGAGACTGTACACTTTACCCATAAGAGATAATCGTCTTGATATGTACACACGTTTCCTTAGACATGTAAATCAAAGAGAGATCATCGCAAGACCTTTACAATGCATCCCTTAATATTTGTTACAACCGCTAAGATTTCACCTGAGAAGGGTTATGCTCATATAGACCCATCAACCCTTAACCATACTCCCTCTTGCGACTTCACGGCTTACGCTCGCACAGATCCATAAGTCGTGCACCCCTAACCATAACCACGAAGGTCCATGGAGTAGTAGGTCATCTACCTAGTGCAACCCGTACTAATAGATACAAATTATTTAGCAAGATCGACATCATTATAGACTTGTAGTTGAACTGTTTATATTTGTTGGTCATAACATGATTAAGTCCTTAGGGACCATCCGGGTGGTTAATTCCACATACCAACCACATACCAACATTCCTTGAGCTGCATTAGCACCCATCATTATACCATCCGTCATACCATCCGCCCAAATAAGGTAACAACAATTATTAGGGTTTTGGTAAGTATAAACCAAATTACCACCACCATTTTAGTCATTTGTCGCAATGACCACCAAAATTCAATTTTATGATTTAAAAGATGATGATTAGGGCAATTGATGCCCTAGTACTTAAGTAAGACTAGCATGGCGCTAAAGTATGACCTATAACTAGTAAAATTACTACTTAATATCTAAGGTGACAATGATTTATGAATTCAAGTGTCGAGGATGACATATTAATATTTAATTACCAAGTAGGTAGGACTCTTAAAGATTTAACACATATTAGCATAAGGAATTAAGCATGCAATTTGCTATTTTAAAAAGAATATAATTGGCAAAATATGTAGGTTCAATACGATCAAAGTATTGACTCACCTGAGTCAAAAGCTAGAGGTTCTTGGAAGTCGAGGTCGACTTGCGAGCCCGAGGCGAGTGCGCCAGCGAGGTCAGGCGGCATGGCGCCAAGCGCACGCGGCGCGCGTCTGTGGCGCCGCCAGCGCGCACGGCGAGCAGATGGGAGCGTAGGGCGGCACTGGCGTTAGGGCGATGGGGTGACGACTAGGAGGGCCAAAGCATGTGAGGGACGCGACGCGGCAGAGAGCCGGGTGTGGCATTGGCGTCACACGGTGCTCCAGAACGCGTGGGCGCGGCCAGGGCTGCTCGGGGCTGGCAAGGGGCGCTAAGGTGGTGGCCAAGGGGCGGGAAGGGGAGAAAAAGGCCTATGGGGAGGAAATAGGCTCAGCCCAAAGGAAGATTTTTGAATGGGAGGTTTTGAAGTTTGAGGGAAATTTGAAAAGACAAAATAATTTGAATTAAGTTTTGACACTTCAAACTCTTAGCAAATTAAACCATCCCTAAAAATGGGATGTTACATTAAGCAAACTATAATGGATCAAACAAGGAAGAAATCAAGCATAAAAAAGATATATACATCTTGTATTGTATTACTCTTTGACAGCTTTGACATGGTATGACTAATTCAGTTTCTTCTGATTAATGGTACATCTCGGTTAGTACTACTATACACAAGCAGGAAATGTAATCACTCTGTACAAACATGACATGTTTTCGTTAACCAAAGTTTATCTTGTGAGATCTTGAGAAATGTTTGCCAGCCGCGACCATTCCGGCTGTCGGATCATATCCGATGCGGCCGCCGGAGCCGGCCGCCGCGTTCCGAGAGCGCAAGCACGCGAACCACGATGCCACGGCCGACCGCAAACCAGAGCTGGATTTGATCTTCTTGCTTTCCATGACTATAAAATTACCAGCGACGACCCTGCAGCACTACAACCAGAGCTGGATTAGATCTTCCTCGCCTTGAGCACTGTCGCCTTGTGTTTTCTTGTACTGATCGATGGATGAGTACTTGCAGTTGCCGACTATATATAGCATTTCCATGTATATGATGTGCTTGGCGATCAAGTTAGAAATGGGGACATAATTAATCAGTAGACGTGTACACCTCGATCGGCGGCAACGACTTCTGTTGGGTGGTCAAAGTCAATACAGTACACGAACTTGTTGACCAAGACAACAAATACCTCAACTCAGTCATACTCAAATCATACTAAAACGCGCTTGATGAATTTGGACAGATTGGACTGTTCAAAAGAGAATGAGCGCAATTCAAGAGGAAACACCCACTGCAATTTTCTTACTGTCACGCGATATATTATCGTCAAGCTGAGAATACCGTTTACTTCAGCATATCCGGTTAAATTAATCCAGAGCAGATTAAATCTTGATGAATTTTAGTCTAATTAATTAGCTCGCGGGATTTTACTCGTAACTGACAAATAAAGAGATCCATTTACTTATTAAGCAAACCAGGCAAAGTTTATGCTAGTGCATCCTTTATTAAGTTTCACTTATTCTCAAATAGCAGGATCTCAAAGGGAGCAGGAGCAACATAGCGACAATTACACTGATTTCTAAGCAGTTGCCTTCATCATCTCTATAACCTTCTTGACAGTCGGCCTAGCCAGTATGCCATTGATCCAAGCCTTCACATGAGGATGCTCATCAAGCAGTGATGCATGTGGGGTGGCCAACAAGTAGTATGCAGTTGGGAAATGGCTCAGATCTGCCAGGCTGAAGTAATCTCCAGCTAAGTACTTGAACTTGGATAGGCGAGCCTCATACACTTCAAATGTTTTCTTGAGTTTAGCCAAATTCTCTTCAACAACCTTCACATCAGTTTCTCCTCCAAGGTACACGGGGATGATGAGGCTTTGGTAGATGATCGCAGCCATGGGGCAGTCAAATTGGTGGGACTCAACCTCTAGCCATACGTCAACCATGGCAGAGTCAGAAAGGTTGTCTTCCTTCAGAAGTTCAGACTTGTCCTTCCGAAGCACATACTTCGAAATTGCACGCGATTCTATCAAAATAGTTTTATATCGGATAAGTCAATCGAAAGGAAAAATAAAAATAAAGAAGTTGATCGATTAGTGGAAAAGTGAAACATTATCTCACCAAAGAGAATCAAATCTCCATCCTGAAAAGCTGGAACCTGACCAAATGGCTGTAAGAAAACACAAAGAAGTCATTGATGCATCAAGAATGGGAAGCAGATAAATCCACATTTAATAGTAATGATAATAAAAAGAGAATTTCATCTGACAAAACTTTGTGCAGTAAGACAAAAAAATTGTGTTAAACCAAATTGAATGAAAAAAATAGCAGAAAGTTGTCTGCAACTTACATTACGCGCAGTATGCTCCGGGCTCTTGTGCTGTCCGGTGGAGAAGTCAATGGGCACCACCTCATACTGTGCCCCAACCTCCTCCAAACAAACGAGAACACGAGCTACGTTGGTCGACATTGGCATCCCATACACCTTAATGGCCATCTCCTTAAGGAATTCAAACACAAATGGAATGGAAATGTAGGAAGCTATGGAGTGCCGATAGATGAGACCACCACGCCACTTATATAGAGCACAAGAAGGGTGAAGGAGGCAGAGTTATGGTTTTTGAATTATTAGATGCATCAAAAGTAATAAATCATAGACCAGATTTTCTGCTTCCAAAATAAATGAAAAAGTGAGCGTTATTGGTACGATCTTCACCAAAGAAATGACACGTAAGGGCACGGACAAATGAAATATCTTCAGCAATAAAAAAGAGTAGATCTTCTAGAAGATTTTCTGCATCAAAAAATAGATGAAAAGTGAGTAACAGAAGAAAGAGAGACGAACTACATCAACCATCTTTGGCTTTTTGCTTGTCAATAAGACAAGTGCGAATCTTGTCCAAAATTTCCATCTTAAAACAAATCAAAACCGAGCCTTAAATTAAAAAAAAAACTTTAAGAAGATATGCAATGATCTTCATCCAATAAACAAAAGGAAGTCTCATGATGCATTTTTCCCAATCTAATAATAAATAAAGGTATATTTTTCATATCATATTTCTATCTGAATATAAATGAGCTATCAATGACATTAGCTGGATGAAACATATTTTTTGTCAGTAAATAAATGTGCATTTAGTGTACCATTTGGAGATCTAAAAATAAATGAGGAACTATCAAAGACAACAGAAATGCATTCATATACTGTTTTCTTCTTTTTTTGTATTGTTTTCTCCATGCTTTCCTTTTTCTTTTCTTTCTTGTACCAAGTTCAACATCTATATCAAGAGCTCATAAGATATCGACTAATTCAGTTTCTAACTTCAAGAATGGTATGAAGTGTGCAAAGCCCTAGTCTTCGATTAGGACCAAAGTATTCGCAAAGGATAGCTATGGCTCACAAAAAGATACAAGTGAACCGACAAAGGTTTTGTGGTCACAGTGGGTAGAACAGACTGGAAACCTTGATTAATTGGCTCAAACAAAAGCAACACATGCAAATAAATATTTTTGATCAGCAAGTAAGCAAGGCTCTTACGGATCAGAACCTAGCAAAACTCAACAAAATTTCCAATTGAACTATGACAAAGAACAATATTTTTGTATGGCCTTTTCTGGATAGGAATGAAAACAACAAATATAATAGCTAAGAGTAAAATCCTACCATGTCAACCTTGAGCAGTGATACCAATTGATGTGGGGCGGGGTTGGCCCGATCTTAACGGCATAGGATTGGAGATAACTAGACCATTGCAACCTGATAAATGACACCGCCAACCACCGTCTCTACTACAGCAACCTGCGGCACTCGATTCACCCAACCACATGCTTCGATCATTTGTCTACTCACTCAAATGGAGTAAATGTGCTCTAGCAATTAACGAAGTAACCACAAAAATGTCGAAGAACAACATTAAGATAATTCCCAATTCTTAGGGGGCAGAATTTTATCTCACACAAACCCTAGAACAAGAATTTGATTTCTGAAATTTTCAACATGAGTTACACACGAAGGGGTACCACTCCTTATATAACTTTTTTTGCGTCGGTGCTACAGTACGTCGGCTGCTGCATTGTGATGGTTGCTACAGTACACCGGTTGCTATAGTGTTCGGATTGGGTGTGATGCGCTCTTTGTGTCGCAAGCAAGCTAGTTTCTAGCATGCCTTTCAACAATAATTAAATTGGGATTGATTTCCTCTCGCCAGTGGTGTTTGCTTCTTCTGTGCTAATTTTGGCTATCATCTTCATGTTTCCTTTGTTCTTGAAGTTGTACTTGCATATTTTCGTTTGCCTCCAAAGCTTCTTCTTTATAAAACCTTATAACAAGTAAAGTAGTGGTATTAGGTAGCAATCTATTCTTATGGAAATCAATGCATAGTTTACTGAGCAAAAGGTTCACCTCTTATTAATTTGTTGTGTTTTCTAGGGATGTCCATATGGTAGGTTGTTTGCAAGTAGAGGTATAACTCAATTCAAGTTGTAAAGTCGAACTTTACAACTCATTAGACATTCTTGACTTAAGTAATGACATCATATACTTCTTGGCTAAGTATGATGACACGTGCGATGACATCATCTGGTTTGCTGACACATATGATGACATCATATACTTCTTGGCTAAGTATGCTGACAAGTGCGATGATGTCATCATGGGAAAAATATGGAATATGATACATGATGAGCAATATCCATCTGTGACTTCACTTAGGAACATGATGGCAGATAAGTGGTTTGCTGCATCTAAGTAGGTAGGGGATAATGAGTGTTTTTTCATTAACATCTCAGCGATTAGTCTCTTTGTGTTCACTTCATTTGCACTCCTACTGTCTAATGTCCTGTGTAGCGGTGCAAAAGTAGCAGATAATATCCGTCCGACTGACCAACTGACTGAAGGCTTGCGGAGCGAATACGAGATGGAGAAATAGGTATCCGACACTATCCGTGTCGACTCGACCGAGAAAAAATAGAATATGATACAGGACGGACGATATCAGACCGTTATCTGCTCCGATCGCACCCCTAGTCATAACCATTAAAACAAGGCTGCATGTATTGTTTGATTTGTTTCAAATCAATGACGGACGTAGGACAAATTCGAAAAGTTGCAAACAAGTCGATGTATGCATTTATGCATACAATGTTGGCAATAACACTAGTTTTGGAGTCATTGAACCAATGGTAGGCAATCTTGTTGTGCAATGAAGACTTGATAATAGTGAAAATTAGCTCAGTAATACTGTAATCATCGGTATTTAGAAAAATAACATCCAAATCGAGGTCGACTGTAAAATGACACCATGAACAATAGAAAATCTTGCAAGTAACACCTTCGTCACATTTTCCATCTTTAACAGCAAAGGATATACGATGTGAGAGAATATAATTTTAATGTCCGTTTTACCCTGTTGTCACGTGGGGACCACTTGTCATGGAGAGAGAAAGAGAGGGAGAACTAAGGAAAACAGAGAACCTGTGCGGCGGTGGTGGAGCGGGGAGGCGGGTGATGGACAAAATGGAACAGCGATGTCCTGGGGAGGTGATGGGAGGCAACGTCGTGGGTGGAGCGGCATGGAGGCGGCGCTATGCGGCGGCGACTCGGGCTCATGGGAGGATGGTGACAACCATGCTCGATGGTTTCCTTTGGGAGGTGGCATGAGAATATGCACGACATCGACCAATGGGTCGTGATAGGTGACTCGAGGAGGCCGGGGTGGTCGGTAGAGGGAAGAAGGGGCAGCAACAGGGTGCTCCATGGTGGTGGGTTGGCCGAATGGAGATGGGGAAGCAGTGGAGGAAGCTTGGGAACGCATGGTGACGTGCAAGAATTGGTAAGGGCGGCACCGAGGGAGAGGCGTCGCGGTAGTGCGGCTCGGTGGCCTTGGCTTGGGCTCATGGTGTGGGAGGAGCGGGCGTGGGAGGGCGCGGAGAGGAAGGAGGCGGGATGGAGGCGGGCGAGCGCGCCACGCAAGCGGTGGCGAGGAGGGCGATGGCGGGGTACCTAGGTCCTCCATGGCGAGTCGCGACGAGCCTAGTGTAAGAACTCAATTTTGAACTTCTTAAAATTTGCATGAATTTTATGAGATTTCAAAAACTTTTGATGCCTCTTGTGAATTTCCAAAAACACGGATTGCGTATCAATAGTTAAATTGAAATTCAAGATCCAAATTAAATTTATAAAAATCTACAAGTAAAACGGAGTGCTAAAACTTAGAATTTGAATTTGAATTTCAAATCCTTCTCTAAATTTCCAAAACAAAATTCAAATCCTTTTCTTTCCTCTCTCTTTTCCTAGGGCAAGAACCTAACCCAATTTGTGTGACCCAACTAGCCTGTGCAAGCCCATCTCCGTGTGGCCCAGTGTTGGACCGAAAAGCCGACTAGAGGGGGGGGGGTGAATAGGAGCACGCTCACTTTTTCACAAATTATGAACTCAACACAATTTCACTCCAATAGCTATTAAGAAGCTATGAAGATCAATATACCAGTACAGCGGAAGACTAGTATTGAATTCAAATTAATCCCCTAAGCAATATAACAAAATCGTCAAAGATTAGAACAACACAGTGCACGGGCGGTCTGACCTCTGGACACCACTGGTCGTACCGATTGCCGGGCGGTCGGACCGCTGTTATACCGGCGGTCGGACCGCTGCCAAATCGGTCGGACCGGTGCTGAGGGGCGGTCGAACTGGCCGACTCCAGAACAGATCTGAAACAGTAAAATCAGCCCGATGACGAAGATGCAATTAGGTCAAGCTTTTGATTATCAACTTCAAACTTCACGAAACTTTGCACACACCTTCTCTAAGCTATTGAGGACCTATTCCAATCGAATATTATGATAATTCTTGAATAGATCCTGAACAGTTGTCAATTGAATAATAGAAGGTCTAAAACCGGGTAAGAACAAAAACTTGATCCTAATGCTTGTTCGTGAGTGATTGATGATCAAGATGATTCTAGATAGATTCACACATATCACAGCAAGCTAATTCACGTGAAAGAATCAATCACAAACTCGCGGATCAAAGAAAGCCCTAAAATCACGAAATTGAAAGCAAGAACGAAAAGAGACTTATCTCAAGCAAACCTTGCATAGATTAAGAACGTGATTGCTGTTGGATTACACCCACACCATCATGGATAAGTGGTCAATCCAAGATCACGAAATTCACCTCAAACCATAAAGCGCTCTAGCCTCCACCTCAACTCCCCCTAAGCCAATTAGGGTTTTGAAACATAAAAGAGGCGAGAAACAGCGAGAGAGATTGGTGCAGCCACCACCTCCTCCTATTTATAGTGGAGGCCTAGAACTCTTTAGGGTTTGACTCAATTGGGCTCCCGTTAAGGCCCACTAACAAACGGGTCACACACGCACGCTTCGCAAAGTGCCGTTTTTAACCTTTTGACATAAACCGCTCCACCATGCGCCATGGATTCGCCAATAGGTCACCCTTGTCCATCTTGTGTCACGCTTGAGTCCATTAACCTCACCCGGCACCGTCGATCGTTCTGGACCGCAACTCTCCAAGTCTAGTCCCGATCCTCCTCGCCGTTGACCGTCGTTGACCACCAAGCAACCTGCACAACCATAGACAAGCAAAAACGAATTTGGGAACAAGTTCTTCACAACTTGACCCATGTTAGTCAAAACATGCATCATGCAAACCATATGTCACGATACTAATGACTTTGACCTAACAAAACAACATCGCCACGAAGTTGGCTGACGTTCAAGTAGAAACCGGTCCGACCGCTCCATGTGAGCCGGTCGGACCGCCCCTCTGGCCGGTCGGACCGCTCCCTGTGAGCCGGTCGGACCGCCACCAGGGACTTAGCCGAAATTCATGCCCTGAAATTCCGAAACCTTCTGGAAACTTAAATCGAATAGAACTTCTTACTGGAGACTCCAAAAATCATGAGACCAAGTGCATTGGGATCCCCTCACTTGCCTACAACACCTATTTTTGGCCCAGCCAGTTCTGAACACTTTTAGGTCACAGCCGGTCCGACCGCCGCACATGGCCGGTCCGACCGATTTGGGACCGGTCGGACCGCCATGCTAGGACCGGTCGGACCGCCCCTGTCCAGAATGCCTGAAACTTTGTCGAAAACTCGTGAAACGACAAACCGTAAACACCATTGCCAATTGTCACATCATCCTAAGATCTGGAACATATCCCCATGATATCCACAATCTCCCCCTTGATGAACACATTGGCAATAATCCAGAAAATGTAATTTAGAGGTTTGAAAAGTAAAATACTTTCGTTTTCGCACAAGGGCACAACTTGGTCCCTAAGCAAGAAAAAGCAATGTGAATGACCAAGCTGGCATCAGAATAGTATAGGCATGTGAGATAAGGCAAAAGAAAGCATAAAAACTTTGATTTCCGTAAAAGAGTCAAAATTCTCACATTAGGTCCATATGAAAGAACAATTGTTCAATTGACCTATGATCATTGTGAGGATAAATGAATGCGATTCAAGTTCAGAATATTCAATAAGACAATAAGAATGCAACTCAAGACCTCCCCCTCACTATGATCCTCAAAATTCAAAAACTTTCAAATTTTTAACTTTCTCCCTTTGTATAATCTTCTCCTCAACATTGAAATATCTTCTCCCCCAACATTGAAATATCTTCTCTCCCTTTGACAATAGAGTCATCAAGGAATCACGCCTTGCTCTCATCCAGAGATAACAAGTGCAGAATGGAGAAAGAAGCAAAAAGAAGAAGTATGCATGAAGTGCAATGAAGTGGCTTTATTTTTGTATTGTTCAATTTTTGATTAGAAGAAGCTTTGTAGATTACCCAAAAGAGCTAGACAACATTTCTAATATTGCACAAATAACATATCAAGCCTGACAACGCTAGCAATATCATGGTAAGACATGTATATCAAAGCTAAGCACAAAGGCTCAAAAGTAAAGTAGTAGATTTGATCAATTTAAGCAACGCTTCAAATTCAAACAAGTTCACTGTGAGGATCCTAAAGTGAAATTGGCCATGTCAAAATGTCAAAGTGAGATCAAAAATCTAACAACGACCACATTAAGAGTCAATCGGTCATGTATTGAATCATTTTGCTCAATATTTTGTAAAAGCCCATTTGTCAACATTTTTCTCATATGCATTGAATATTGAAGTTGACTAATGATCTAACTTAGAGACAAGATCACGGACTAGGAGCCACCCACAAACTCATCCTAAGCTTCGATCGAAGTTGATTAAAGGTATATCTTAGTAAAGAAGATCCTGGACTAGTAGCTATCCACAAACTCTTTCTAAGCTTCTACTGAGGCGACAAATCTTGGCGTTCATGTCATTTCGACAAGCGATCCCCATGAGATCGTCTCGGTTCATCAAACTATCTCCAAGTTCATGTCATTTGACAAGCAGTCTCGTAAGAATAGTTTGGCACAATTTAAGCAAAAGACAATCTTGATTTTTATTTTTCACATGGCAGTTTAGAATCTCAAGAACACAAAGGCTCAAGTAATGATCAATTTTAGATCAAAGAGCTAACAAAGCAATTTTGACAGGGCCAATGTCACAAGAGGAGCACTAATTGCGCAACTCGCTAAAACATCCACAAATTGCAATTTCTTAGTTCGAGTTGTTTTAAAGTTCTAGCTCATATAGCAAAGAGTGAGCTACACATGTAAAAGCATGATAATTCTAGCAAGTTAAAGAACTGGACATGACATTGAGCACGGTTGAAGTACTAAAGCTCCAAAGGGTAATAGGCAAAGCTTCATCAATTTTAAAAGATAAGCAGAAAATCTTATATTACAATGCATCTTTTGGGATTTTTCATACCATTTGTTGTATTTTTCATATGAATGCAATATGATACAATGAGATGCAATAGAAAGCCTAAAAACCTAAAAAGTTCAAAAGATCACTAAGTTCGGAAAAGAACAATAAAAGATCAAAAGAACAAGGAAAGATCGGAAGGATCAAACTCCCCTCAAACCAACCCATATGGATAAATTACCCTAACTCGCTTCTCAAGGTGGCAAACCTAGTTTGATCTAAAGGCTTGGTAAGAATATCCGCCAATTGAGCTTGGACTCTCGAAGTGCATCACAATATCCTTTTTCGACATGATCTTTAAGGAAGTGAAAGCGAATGTCTATGTGCTTAGTCCTAGAATGTTGCCTTTGGGTTTTTAGCAATATTAATAGCGAAGTGTTATCACGAAAAGAGGAACACTAGCAAAATTTAACCCATAATCTTTGAGTGGGCGTCATCCACAAAATCAGCTCTGACAACTAGCGTGACTATATACTCCGCTTCAAAGATGGATTGTGCAATGTAAGACCGCTTCCTAGAAGACCAAGATACAAGAGAAGTGCCTAGGAAGTGACAGTGCTTGAGGTACTCTTCCTATCTAACCGACGACCTTCGCAAAATCGAATCGAAAAACCCTAATGGACAAAGTCAAGAGCGGGAATACCAAATGCCATATAAGAGGGTAGAGTGTAAATACACGAATATGCGCTTAACGGCTTAGCGATGGGAAGTTCTCGAGACGCTGAAATCTTGCACAAAGGCATACCGTGAAGTGAATGTCCGGTCTCGAGGCCGTCGGATCTGAGAGAGCCGATCATCTTTGCGGTACTCGCGTTGATCCACGACTTCTCCTTCCTCATATGGATCCAAAACAGTCGAAGTTGCCATAGGAGTGGAGATTTGCTTGCAGTCACCCATGTCAAAGCGTTTGAATAGATCTTTAGTGTACTTTGTCTGATGGATAAAGGTTCCTTCCTTGCATTGCTTGATTTGAAGTCCCAAAAAGTAATTGAGCTCTCCCATCATACTCATCTCAAATTCCCTGGACATAGTCTCAGAAAAGTTGGAAACAAGAGCATTAGAAGAACCACCAAAAATAATATCATCTCGTAAATTTGAGCAAGCAAAAAGTCATTTCCACGCCTAAGAATGAATAGAGTTTTATCCACTTTACCCATCTCATAATTATTTTTAAGCAAGAAGGTCTTAAGTCTATCATACCAGGCTCTAGGGGCTTGTTTAAGACCATACAAGGCTTTGCATAGCTTGAAAACACGATTTGGATACTTGGGATCCTCAAAACCAGGGGGTTGCTTAACATACACTTCCTCCTCTATGAAACCATTTAAAAATGCACTTTTAACATCCATCTGATATAATTTAAAACCTTTTGATGCAGTAAATGCGAGCAAAATGCGAATGGCTTCTAGTCTAGCAACAGGAGCAAATGTCTCATCAAAATATAACCCCTCAACTTGGCTGAAACCCTGAGCTACCAATCTGGCCTTGTTTCTAATCACAGAACCATCCTCACCTTGTTTATTCTTGAACACCCAACGGGTTCCTATACCATTATGACCACTAGGAGGTTCTACTAGGTTCCAAACCTTGTTTCTTTCAAAATTCTCTAACTCCTCATGCATGGCATTTACCCAGCTAGAATCAGATAAAGCATGTGATATATCGCGGGGCTCAAAAGAAGCAACAAAAGCAGAATAAGAGTAGAGATTTGGATCATTATACCTGGAGCGAGTGACTCGCTCATGTAGATTACCTATTATCGATCCAGGAGGATCTTTGTCTCTGAATGCAGTGGGCGCGGGTGAGATATCGTTTCTTCGACCTCAGTAGTCTGGCGATGATGATGATGCGGCGAGGAGCCTCAAGCGAAGGTGAAGTAGGCGTAGCGAGTTCTTGTATCAATATGGGCGCCTCGTGATGGCGAGATGAAGGACAGCTATCGACTTCGTCCTCATCTTCCTCCACAAAAATGCTCTCTGTCACCTGTGAATTATCTGTAACAACGGATCTAGCTCCAGGGCTAGTCTCATCAAAAGTGACATTACAAGTCTCCTGAATAAGGTTAGTTTGATATTAAAAACCGAAAACCCTCGAATGAGAAGGATAACCTGAAATATCCCATCAAAGTCCTTGATTCAAATTTATCTAAGTTTCCTATCTCAAGAATAAAACACTTTGATCCAAAGACTCGAAAGTGCGAAACAGAGGGTTTTCTACCAAAACGAAGCTCATAAGGAGTCTTGCCTAAAGATGGTCTTAAAAAGACACAATTTGCAATATGGCAAGCTGTAGCAATAGCTTCGGCCCAAAATCTCCTCGGTGTGCTATACTCATCTAGCATCGTCCTAGCCATTTAGACCAAGGTTCTATTCTTCCTTTCCACCACGCCATTTTGTTGAGGGACATGTGGAGAGGAGAACTGATGCTCAATACCACGCTCAGCACAAAAAGAAGCATTTTTGAACTACGTGCCATTATCACTGCGGATCGCTCTGAAGGCACTAGGAAGCTCAAAAGCCAAACGAAGAACAAGGTCATGAAAATAACCAAAAGCTTCATCTTTTGAAGCAAGAAAGAACACCCAAGAATATCTTGGAAGATCATCGACTATGACAAGAATATACCATTTTCCACCGACTGACCGGACTCTAGCAGGACCAACAGTATCCATATGAAGCAACTGTCATGGTCCGTCAGCCATAACCATAGTCACAGAAGGGTGTGAGGCGGCAACTTGTTTGCCATGCCTCTGAGGCGCACATCTGACATCCTTTGCGACTTTGAGTTTGGGCAAACCTCTCATGAGATCAAGGTTGCTAACTCGCGTCAGATGATCAAAACCAATGTGCCCCAAACGTCGGTGCCAAAGCCAGAAATCAGAAGAAGATGTAAGCAAACATTTAAGAGAACCAGCAAGAGATTCTGAAAAATCAGCTCCAAAAATTCTACCAACTCTAGATATTCCAAACACAAGCTCACCAGTAGAATCGAGCACACGACAAGCATTTTTCTTAAATACAGTCTCATAGACATCATCAAGAAGCTGAGAGACAGAAAGGAGATTATACCTAAGCTTGTCTACAAGAGCGACATCCTTTAGGATGAATTTGTTGTTCACCCTAATTGATCCTGTTCCTTCAATTCGCCCTTGTGTATCATCTCCAAAGGTGATGAAGTCATCACCTGTTGCCCGCGTGAAAGAGGTGAACCATCTTGAGTTTCTGGTCATGTGGCGTGAACACCCGTAGTCGACGAACCACGTGTTCTTCCCCTTTCCGCGGTAATCCTGAAAATCAAGGAACAGAAGAGCGATGTGTCTCAATACTGGGGTTAGATAAACAAGATTTAGGAATCCAGTACTGAGACACACGTCTGCAAGGAGTATACAAACCAGAAGTACTATCCTTGATTTTATCTAAAATTCTGTTATGAGCAATGTTTAAAATTGCATGGGAATTAACCTGTCTAGGGGCGGTCGATCCGGCGTTGTTCAGCGGTCGGGCCGCGACCAAATCGGTCGACCGGTGACCACCGGTGATCGGTATCGACTGAAGAACATGAGAATTAGGATATCTAGAAACATAATGATTAGCATGTGAGAAAAATCCTAATCCAGGTTTATTCCTTTCAGTGTTACCATGTCTCATAAAAGCTCTAGGTTGCCTGAATGAAATTCTATCAAGACTTTTCCTATCATTTTTCAACCTACGCCAACAGAATTCAATCAAATGCCCACTTTTCTTGCAATAAGTGCAATGGTACTTGGTACCACTAGAGGAAGCACCCTTTGAATTAATACAAGATTGGGCAAAACTGCAGATTTAAAAGATGTTTTTGCGGGTTGGGTTTGAATTCAATTAAACCTTTTCCAAGACTTGAATGACTTTTGGCTTTGAATTGTCTTGAAAAGAATTGAATCCTAAACCTTGCTTCTTATAAGGAGTTTTAGACTTGTCAAGAATCATGTTTAATTGTTTCTTACCTTTAGAAAATTTCTCTAATGTATCATGAAGGTAAGCATTTTCTTTTCTCAAACTAACACAAGCATCACAAGTTTTATCCATAGATTTCTCCTTATATAAAGCAATTTCAAGCTTAAGAGCGGAACAAGAAGCATAAATAGTATTTTCAATATTGTCCTTAAGCTTAGCATATTTGACTCTAGCAGCTTCTAAGATATCTTTGATTTCACGTTCCTTTTCTAAGCATGAAGTACAAGGGCTAGAATCAAACACATCAAAAACAATCAATTTACTAGATTCTAAACATTTTTCACAAGGAGCACTTTTAATTTCATTTAGTTCAGATCTAGCATTATCAAGTTGTTGTCTGAGAAATATTATAAGCGATTGTAACTTGGCAATTTCGAATGCATAGCATTACAAGATAAACATTCATCAGTTCAAGAGTCTTAGCATTTTTAAGCTCTACTTTGGTTTGTTAATCTTTGACTCTAATTTCTTTCGGTTTGTTAATCTTTGACTCTAATTTCTTTGGTTTGTTAATCTTTGACTCTAATTTCTTATTTTTGTCATGACAAATTCTAGCACTTCATCTTGACTAAGCAATTGCTCAACTATAGAATCATATTTAGCGAAAGCTCATCATAAGAAAAAGATACCTCATCATCATCAATGCCGTCAGTGTCAGCCATGAAGCACATGCCAGTGAAGTCCTTGGCCTTCCCTTTCTTTTTGCTTTGAGGGATCTCCTCCTCCTTGTCCTCCTCACTCCCGGAATCCACATCGCTCAAGGATTGATCCTCAAAAGCGGCAAGGACCCGGTGAGCGGCCTTCACAAGCTTATTAGCCTCATACCTTGATTTGTTGAAAGGAGGTTTCTTCCAAGCTGGCTTTCCTTCCTTATGATTGTTCTTACCTTTCAGCTTGGGGCAATTTGCCCGGATATGGTTGAGCTCACCACATTCATAGCATGTCACCGGACCACCTCTCTTTTTGTTTCTCACATTATTGTAGGCCCGTGTGAATTTTTTAGCTAGGAGGGCTAACTCTGTCTCAGGAATATTTTCAAGCTCCTCCTCAGCAATCGCAGATAAGCAAGTAAATGAAAAATCAGAAAATGATTCAAGAGTACCATCAGAAGACCTTTTGAGAGGATCAGCTATCAATGCCATGTTGTCTTTCTTAGGATGATCAACTCTCTTAATTTCATGAGTCTTGAGTTTACTATAAAGCAATTCTAAAATAAGACTTGAAAGATCAACATTTCCCTCTATAGCAGTAGCCTTCATCTCCCACTCCTTGGTGTTGATTGCAGCCAAGAGATGGGTGGCATTTTCAGATTGAGAATATTCAATATCAACAGCTTTCATTTGATTAATCACTTTATTAAAGCGACTGAAAATGTCATCGATGCTCTCTCCAGGACGCATCTCGAATTTGTTGTATTCACGCTTGTAAACTGTTTGGCGCACCTTTTTGATTTGGGACGAACCCTCATGATATGTTTCGAGAGTATTCCAAATTTCGTCTTGTGATGGCAAGATTGCAAATCGATCATATTCTTGTCTACCAAGCGCACCATATAAAAGATTATTGGCCTTATTGTTGTTTGCCACAAGAATCGCCGAAGCTGGTGTTGCAATTTCAGGAATAACAAGCGGGGCTCGAACAACATCCCAAATAGCTTGTCCCTCGCTCTCAAGAAAGACTCGCATACGATTCTTCCAATAGGCATAGTCGTGCCCATCGAAGATATGCGGTTTAGTAGAAAACATATCCATCGCCTAAAGTTCAGTGACCGGTTAAGATCAAGAGTGAACTAACCGTGCTCTGATACCACTTGTTGGACCGAAAAGGCGACTAGAGGGGGGGGGGGGTGAATAGGAGCACGCTCACTTTTTCACAAATTATGAACTCAACACAATTTGACTCCAATAGCTATTAAGAAGCTATGAAGATCAATATACCGATCAAATGGAAGACTAGTATTGAATTCAAATTAATACCCTAAGCAATATAACAAAATCGTCAAAGATTATAACAACACAGTGCACGGGCGGTCTGACCTCTGGACACCACCGGTCGGACCGATTGCCGGGTGGTCGGACCGCTGCCAAATCGGTTGGACCGGTGCTGAGGGGCGGTCGAACTGGCCGACTCCAGAACAGATTTGAAACAGTAAAATCAGCCCGATGACGAAGATGCAGTTAGGTCAAACTTTTGATTCTCAACTCCAAACTTCACGAAACTTTGCACACACATTCTCTATGCTATTGAGGACCTATTCCAATCGAATATTATGATAATTCTTGAATAGATCCTGAACAGTTGTCAATTGAATAACAGAAGGTCTAAAAGTGGGCAAGAACGAAAACTTGATCCTAATGCTTGTTCGTGAGTGATTGATGATCAAGATGATTCTAGATAGATTCACACATATCATAGCAAGCTAATTCACGTGAAAGAATCAATCACAAACTCGCGGATCAAAGAAAGCCCTAAAATCACGAAATTGAAAGGAAGAACGAAAAGAGACTTATTGTAACACCACGCTATTTGGAAGCCAAGATGTCATGCAAAACTATCAAACTACTAAGAATAGCATTAAAGCTGGATTATGCGATTCAATCAACAATAATTTCTAAAGAATGACCATAAGCGATCAATGATTCATGGAAAAGAATGGATAAGCAGATATAATACCACGAGCAGTCAAGCAATACCAAAGTTGGATTATTACGATTGGATAAAAGTGAAGTGCAGTGTGCCAAACTACCCCACCAAATCACCTTGTCTTCTCCTCAATTACCTAATTAAAACATACAAAGCAAGGGTGAGTCGAAGACTCAGCAAGTACATACAAGAATAATCAAACATAGAGTGGACAACACAATCCAGTTGAATTACGAACAAATCTTGGAACACATATATGATTGAATGGAATGAATACATGAATGGATGGAATGAAAGAATGCATTGAAGGAATGGACTAATCACAGCTTATACTGGGTATCTTGGTGATACACCGTCGGTGTTCACTTAAGCCGTGCCATAGAAATGCAGGGACCCAATCACCGTATGAAGAACATTTCATACGGGTGTCTAAGTTGCCACATTGGAATGGTGGTCAACACTACCCACATTGGAATGGTGGGTTTTCAAATGCCCATGTTGGAATTGATGGGTCTTTCAAATGCCCATACTGGAATTGATGGGACTTACCAAAAGAATCCACTCCCGTGGTCATAATGAATTTTATGAATGAATATGATGATTTCTCATGGTATGAATGAATAACACACATTAGTGGAAAAGACACATGGCATTCAACAACATGTGTAAACAATTATGAGTATGCATTCCCACACAACATAATATATCAAGGATGCCACACAAGTTAGTTGCATGTAATGGAATGCAACAACTGAAATGAATGCTAATTCTTTAATCACAAGAATCATCTTCTTGAAATGAAATAAACATCAGGATGGATAGAAAAAGGCATTCACAATTTATCCCAACATCAAGCAAACAATTGGAAACATCACCAAACAGCATAGGGTACTTGCCTTCCGCGATGTGACGTAATAGGAGGACACGAAGATGCCCCTCCACTCACCGCCTCACCGCCTACACAAATGTATAATCGAAATAAGAATAACAAGCTATGATATTGCTACAAGAGCCTTTCCATCCCCTCTATCTCTCCCACCCAAACAACGGGATCAATTTTTACCAAGTTTACCCAACAGCCCGATTACCGCTAAACTGGCAGCGATACTAGAAAAATCACCATAAATTATCTGTAACTCCAAAAAACATGAAACCAGTGCTCACTGAATCTTAACAGATCAGGCTACAAAACATTAGTTGGCAGAATCCCCTGATTCGGCCAAAACAGAGGGCTAATTAACAGCTAAACACAACCCATCTCGCCATTCGAATACAGATCAGAGATAAAGAAAATGGCGTAACTTTCAACCTATTGATCCAATGAGAATGATTCTTATCAGCTTGGAAAGATAATATTAAGGGATAAAATAACTTAGTTGGGTGAAGGTTCTGATTCGGCCCCTAATTTGAACAAAACCGAGGGACAAACCTCACGACCTCGGTTTTCGAGACAGACCGGACAGTTCGTAATCAAAAATTCATATCTCCCAAACTACAGATCGGAGTTTCCTGATCTCGGTGCCAAAAGAAATCTAACGTTCCCAGGAATAAAACTCTAGAAGGGAAAAACCCCAGATTAGGCCTCTACAATAGTATAAACAATAGATGAAAACACTAACAATTATCTGCCCAAAATTCAGAACAGTGGTAAAGAAAATATCATTACTTTCATTATACAGATCCAATGGAGATGATCTTTATCATATTTGAAATATAATTTAAAGGGTTACAATAACTTATTTGGGTGGAGGTTCTGGAAATGCCTCTAACTAAATCAAAACCTAGGATCAAGCCGACAGATCTTTCTCGTCAGACAGACAGAACAGCGCGCACTAAAAAAATCATATCTCCTAAACCGTAAGGTGGAATCACGTGATCTCTGTGGCTATGGAAAGCTAAGAACAATACCTACAACTTTCTAAGAGATGGACAGGACAGAAAACGAACGCATCTTATCCAAAATCGATGTACAAGGCGGTGCACAGCAAGGGGGAAGGGGGGCGGCGGCTCCAAAGGGTGGGAGGGGGAGAGAAATGTGGAGTTTAGGGTTTGGGGGGTGGGAACCCCCCCTCTTATGGCCAGCCATCACATGGGCCCCTCTGGGCCGTGGCCCGAGCCCAGTTGCCGTGAAATCACGAAAACCCCGGTGAAAAGATGATTCTGGTTTTTCGATTAGCTCCCTCTTAGATACTTTTTCTAATAAGCCGAATCACCTTCGGGGTATTACATTCTACCCCCCTTAACGGAATTCGACCTCGAATTCTAACCGGCAACTAATACCATAACGAATTTCCAAGGAGTTGAATTCAACGGATTTAACATGTACCAGAAACAAACGGGTCTGGATACTGCTCGCGCATGCGAGACTCTATCTCCCAAGTAGCCTCTCTCGGAATAGAGAAACCACAAAGCAAAGATGTGAGGCGATGTCGACCTAACAATCAACTTGAACTTTCTAGGTACACTCATCAGAAGAGGATCGAAGGTAAGACCTTACTCGATGGTCAACGTGTTTAACTTAATCTCAAACTTTGAATGGTCTGCTGCTCTCTCAGGACACCATACGCACCTTACGTTGCGTACTTCGCGTATGTACCGTGACGGTCAAGCGATAAGCCGACTTCCTAATTTCTTCTCTGCTGGAGATGAAGAGAATCCAAGCGAAAAATAGAGAGTTCTCATCGCAACCACGCAATGTTAACTCTTCACCAAAAGGTTAAATCCCAAATGTGACTATTCATCGATAAAGCAATTCCACTTCCAATGAATCAATTTGCGAAAGAACACCACGAAAACTAAAAGAGAAATTTGCTTGAATACTCAAATCAAATATTTCTTTTACTCATTGGCTGGAAAGATTCATCATGCCAACACGACCCCAACTCAAAGTCTGAAAACACTTATCAACATCACAAAACCCAAGCGAAGCAAGGAAACACATCATTTTCGAAGAAACATCCTTTCTTCCGCTTCTCTCTTGAGGAGTAAAACTTCTCTCAATATTGGAATTAATTCATCGCATACCTCAAGAGATTAAACCTCTTAATTGAACATTATCAAATTATGCTCAAACTGAAATACATCATCCACACCATCTCGCAATGCTATCCAATTCGTTACTCTAAAAATTCAATGAAGGTTTTCATACCTCCGATAATCACCAACCTTTTAAATCTGAATTGAAGTTCTAGAATTTCACTATACCAGTGTTAATCAGTAGTAACACTTTTGGACTTACTTGAAGTCAAACATCTCGGTGAATCAATTTCCCTCCAAGGGATACAGATCAAAACCATTTCACATTCTACTACTCCTCCGCTAACTTGGTAGCAAAATATCATTACTACGATTACTCATCCACCACCAAACAGTTGCCAAACTTTCACCTTGTAAATATTTCGCAACACAAAACTGTGATCCTTTCTCAAAAGGAAGAGGCGAACAAAAACAAGTTCATTCATACAGGAAAGCGTTGCTCACCACGGCGGCCAAGAAACCAAAAGAAATATTACGCTAAAGGTGATCTTGGAAAGCGAAAACTAAGTTTGCGATGAGAGCACACATCCCTCAGAGAGAATAGCAAATAACATCCGATCTGAAAGAAAGACATTGCGATTGAAACTCGACATCTCTTGAGCGGAAAGAGTAAGAGTTTTAGGAACGATTCAAATAATCACAAGTTACAAAACTTGACTCAAATTATCAAATACTCTACTGCACTCTTTCCTTTAACACAACAATTAGTTCTTGAACTAATAACACCTTGCCACATGAACAAAGTAAGTTCTTGATTCAACCCACGGAACTACTTAAGAACAAATAAAATTTTCAACACGCCAAATTTGTTCAAAGCAGTTCATCTACTCATGAAACATGTAATCCAAATGACCTCGACCACAAAACAAGCATTTTCCTTTACAGGACTTCACGAAAAGCAAGCGGATTCTCAGCGAAAGCAACGAAAATTTCTTTTGATTGCAACCTCACTTTGCGAACTCAAACCAAGGAGCCTTTAGGACTAAATCACACGAAACTCTTAAGAAGCAATAGGATATCTCCATGCACCCTTTTACTTAAAACAATCTCAGTTACCAGAATATTCACGAACTCCATAAGGTCACGGAAACTAAACTTGAAGTATTCTCATTTAGGCGGTATCACAGAGGTGATTATTTTTACTACAAGTTTCAACATCAATCTCACAACGTCAATTAGAAAACACCTCGAAAGACTCATGCGAAAATAATGGGTCGAATATTTCTCAAAAGAAGAGGCACATGAAAGCGATTTTCACCAACTAGAAAATCATTTACCACTCGCATACAAACAGGACCAAGGAGAAAACCAATTAAGCAATGAACTCATTGAACATAAGGGGAGTCCACAGTTGAAAGCATAAGCCTCAAAAGAAGAGAATGTCTGACCTTAGCAGATAAGAACAACGAGCATTCAATATCAAAGCGCTCGCATCACTGAAGAACTATTATAACTTTACAATAAATTGTTTCTGTGTGGAGACTTCGTTTACCAAAATAAACTTGAACCCCAAAGGTCATGAACACAAAACTGAAATTGGATCATTTTAGAAACAACAAGAAAGGTGGTCAAACTTCTTTCTCTATAACAGAATCAACCTTACTCTCACATTACTGATCGTGTCAATAAACCTTCTAAAGGGAACATGACAAATCGGGTCATAAAAATTTTCAGCATCAAATGGAATTGTAATAACAACTTATTCTAGAAAAAGAATTCGATACGAAAACCACAAAGTTGAACAAGCGTCACACCCAAAGACTACAAAACTCTAGAGAAAGGGATTTGACACTTTTCTTTTCAAAGGAGGTTATAAACTCCAACAATCCAAATATTCCAAAGAAATGAACATAGTCGAAATTTTCTTCAATGAACTTTGTGAAAGGAAATTTTCATTCTCGAGCTGTCAAGCGGATAACCGAGCTACCCTTATCAACAAGAGAGATAGGGCTAACATAAAGAGAACGATCTTGTCAAGAATAACGTTCACCATGACAATGAGAGCTCATGACTAGAAAGGCAAGAAACTATTTTGAAAAACAAATAGGGTATAATAGAAACCCGTAGCCCACAATCTTTGTTTGGGTGCAACCCCGACTTAAGCATAACCAAGCACTCCAAAAGGGTTTTAACGCTTTTCTTGAGAAAAAGATGCATCAAATTTCAACAAGCGAGAGGGTTCCAAAGGAATACATTGAGCCAATGCTTTCTCGTGTTAACGATCTTGCAACAAGAATTCTCATTAGGCAAACCATCAAGCGAGTAAATGAGTCGCTCTTTTCCAATGAGAAAGAAAGAACAACTATGAAAATATCGATGTTGCCAATTTACAAAGATCATTCGTAGTAAAAACAATTCGACAATCGAAAAACAATAATGTTTTGAGTGCCATTAAAGGCCTATTTAAACTCGTCTACCAACATCATGAACCCAAGAGAAATTCATCAATCGCCACCGGACAAGAATTTGTCAAATTCGAAAATCAAGGAAGAGAACGACGTACTAAAGCAGCCCAAGAGAAATATGCAAGATCAATACACACTTGATAAAGAACTTGCAAAAGAAGTCTTCAATACAGAGATTCCAAGCGAGCGAATGAGGTAAATTTCCCCAACGAGGTAAAACAAGTCTTTTGTGAAAGAGGAATCTTGGATTTGAACTATGCTCACGTGGAGCAAAAATATCACAATAGTCGAAAGGAAATATTTGTTTCAAAGATCGAATCGAGAAGCTACTGGAGCTTGCCTTCTTCATTAAAACCCCAATTTCAAAAGAATTCACGAACTACGGGAACCACAACGAGAAACCGGATATCGGTTCGAGAAAGGCAACAATTTCATCAATGAGCTCATGCTCAATACTGAGCTTATGGAGCAGAGGTAAGAAGTTCTCTAATATCATACTACAAGCGGTGGTGTAGCTTTGGCAAAACCGGGACATCAACCACGAACTCAAGCGATCAACGCCCGCTAGCGAAGCGCATAACTAATGCAATCAATTATGAATATGTATATTTATATCGGATCATCTCATGACGATCATAGAATAATTTCATAGATAGAGGTTATCACATCATATCATGGATTAACACATCATAGCACAACACAATTTAACAACGACTCAATACTCGAGTCACCACAATTGAAATGCGGAAGCAACAGGTTTACCCAACCCCTCCTAATGTGCACAGTGTGTTAATTTAATATGTTTGAATGAACCACGGACCTAAAGCCGCTCGATACCAAGCTGTAACACCACGGCTATTCGAAGCCAAGATGTCACGCAAAACTATCAAACTACTAAGAATAGCATTAAATTTGGATTATGCGATTCAATCAACAATAATTTATAAAGAATGACCATAAGCGATCACGATTCATGGAAAAGAATGGATAAGCAGATATAATACCACGAGCAGTCAAGCAATACCAAAGTTGGATTATTACAAATCTGAAATTTATTTAACAAGTTGGCTTGGTGAAAGGTAATAATAATTATTACGATTGGATAAAAGTGAAGTGCGATGTGTGCGAACTACCCCACCAAATCACCTTGTCTTCTCCTCAATTACCTAATTAAAACATACAAAGCAAGGGTGAGTCGAACACTCGGCAAGTACATACAAGAATAATCAAACATAGAGTGGACAACACAATCCAGTTGAATTACGAACAAATCTTGGAACACATATATGATTGAATGGAATGAATACATGAATGGATGGAATGAAAGAATGCATTGAAGGAATGGACTAATCACGGCTTATACTGGTATAGCGAGTGATACACCGTCGGTGTTCACTTAAGCCGTGCCATAAAATCACGGGGACCCAATCACCGTATGAAGAACGTTTCATACGGGTGTCCAAGTTGCCACATTGGAATGGTGGTCAACACTACCCACATTGGAATGGTGGGTTTTCAAATGACCATGCTGGAATTGATGGGTCTTTCAAATGTCCATACTGGAATTGATAGGACTTACCAAAAGAATCCACTCCCGTGGTCATAATGAATTTTATGAATGAATATGATGATTTCTCATGGTATGAATGAATAACACACATTAGTGGAAAAGACACATGGCATTCAACAACATGTGTAAACAATTATGAGTATGCATTCCCACACAACATAATATATCAAGGATGTCACACAAGTTAGTTGCATGTAATGGAATGCAACAACTGAAATGAATGCTAATTCTTTAATCACAAGAATCATCTTCTTGAAATGAAATAAACATCAGGATGGATAGAAAAAAGCATTCATAAATTATCCCAACATCAAGCAAACAATTGGAAACATCACCAAGCGACATAGGGTACTTGCCTTAGCGATGTGGCGTAATAGGAGGACACGAAGATGCCCCTCCACTCACCGCCTCACCGCCTACACAAATGTATAATTGAAATAAGAATAACAAGGTATGACATTGCTACAAGAGCCCTTCCATCCCCTCTATCTCTCCCACCCAAACAACGGGATCAATTTTTACCAAGTTTACCCAATGACCGATTACGCTAAACTGGCAGCGATACTAGAAAAATCACCATTAATTATCTGTAACTCCAAAAGACCTGAAACTAGTGCTCACTGAATCTTAACAGATCAGGCTACAAAACATTAGTTGGCGGAATCCCCTGATTCGGCCAAAACAGAGGGCTAATTAACAGCTAAACACAACCCATCTACGTCTGTCCAGAATACAGATCAGAGATAAAGAAAATGGCGTAACTTTCAACCTATTGATCCAATGAGAATTATTCTTATCAGCATGGAAAGATAATTTTAAGGGATAAAATAACTTAGTTGGGTGAAGGTTCTGATTCAGCCCCTAATTTGAACAAAACCGAGGGACAAACCTACTGACCTCAATTTTCAGACAGACCGGACAGTTCGTAATCAAAAATTCATATCTCCCAAACTACAGATCGGATTTTCCTGATCTCGGTGCCAAAAGAAAGCTAACGTTCCCAGGAATAACACTCTAGAAGGGAAAAACCCCAGATGCGCCCTCTACAGTAGTCTAAACAACAGATGAAAACACTAACAATTATCTGCCCAAAATTCAGAACGGTGGTAAATAAAATATCATAACTTTCATTATACAGATCCAATGGAGATGATATTTATCATCTTTGAAAGATACTTTAAAGGGCTACAATAACTTATTTGGGTGGAGGTTCTGGAAATGCCTCTAACTAAATCAAAACCTAGGATCAAGCCGACAGATCTTTCTCGTCAGACAGACAGAACAGCGCGCACTAAAAAAATCATATCTCCTAAACCGTAAGGCGGAATCACGTGATCTCGGTGGGTATGGAAAGCTAAGAACAATACCTACAACTTTCTAAGAGATGGACAAGACAGAAAACGAACGCATATTACCCAAAATCGACGTACAATGCGGTGCACAGCAAGGGGGAAGGGGGGCGGCGGCTCCAAAGGGTGGGAGGGGGAGAGAAATGTGGAGTTTAGGGTTTGGGGGGTGGGAACCCCCCCTCTTATGGCCAGCCACCACATGGGCCCCTCTGGGCCGTGGCCGAGCCAGTTACCGTGAAATCACTGAAAACCCCCCGGTGAAAAGATGATTCTAGTTTTTCGATTAGCTCCCTCTTCCGAAACTTTTTCTAATAAGCCGAATCACCTTCGGGGTATTACACTTATCTCAAGCAAACCTTGCATAGATTAAGAACGTGATTGCTGTTGGATTACACCCACACCATCATGGATCAGTGGTCAATCCAAGATCACGAAATTCACCTCAAACCATAAAGCGCTCTAGCCTCCACCTCAACTCCCCTAAGCCAATTAGGGTTTTGAAACATAAAGAGGCGGCAATGAGAGAGATTGGTGCAGCCACCACCTCCTCCTATTTATAGTGGAGGCCTAGAACTCTTTAGGGTTTGACTCAATTGGGCTCCGTTAAGGCCCACTAACAAGCGGGTCACACACGCGCGCGCCGCAGCGCCATTTTAACCTTTTGACCTAAACCGCTCCACCATGCGCCATGGATTCGCCAATAGGTCACCCTTGTCCATCTTGTGTCACGCTTGAGTCCATTGACCTCACCCGGCACCGTCGATCGTTCTGGACCTCAACTCTCCAAGTCTAGTCCCGATCCTCCTCACCGTTGACCGTCGTTGACCACCAAGCAGCCTGCACAGGCATAGACAAGCAAACACGAATTTAGGAATAAGTTCTTCACAACTTGACCCATGTTAGTCAAAACATGCATCATGCAAACCATATGCCACGATACTAATGACTTTGACCTAACGAAACAACATCGCCACGAAGTTGGCTGACGTTCAAGTAGAAACCGGTCCGACCAGCTCCATGTGAGCGGTCGGACCGCCTAACGGTCGGACCGCTCCCTGTGAGCCGGTCGGACCGCCACCAGGGACTTAGCCGAAATTCATGCCCTGACATTCCGAAACCTTCTGGAAACTTAAATCGAATAGAACTTCTTACTGGAGACTCCAAAAATCATGAGACCAAGTGCATTGGGATCCCCTCACTTGCCTACAACACCTATTTTGTCGGCCCGATTCTGAACACTTTTAGGTCTGGCAAGTTGCAACCGCCACACATGGCCGGTCCGACCGATTTGGGACCGGTCGGATCGCCCTTGTCCAGAATGCCTGAAACTTTGTCGAAAACTCGTGAAACGACAAACCGTAAATACCATTGCCAATTATCACATCATCCTAAAATCTGGAACATATCCCCATGATACCTTTCTTGTCTTTCGGATAAGCCTTTCTATTCCCATAAGCTTCCTTTAGCTTGCAAACCTTCTAGGCTAGTCTTCATAGCCCGTAAGTGATCATAAAATCACCGCACCGTTGACCCCATCATGCCACCATCCGCTGCCGTGGAAATCCTTATTGTGTTTCCACCCCGGGAGCACCGAGAGCTCCCTAGGTTATTGGAGCTCGTAGATGCTCACTCGCGCCTATTTTCTAGTTTGTAGCTTACTTAGGTAGTTGCGGTACGCATAGTACATGTGGTTGTAGCTAAATTAAACTAGTAGTTAGTTAACACTAATTAAGTATCTAACATGCGGGCCTCACCTTCAAGTTGTTAGTGCAAAGACCGGTCAAGTAGACCAAAGCCTCAGACATGTGGGCCTTAGGCCCTATGCGCCATCAGGTGGACCAAGTCCATGTGGACCATGACCCCTTTGTCGGTCTCTTGCGTTTTCCCAAATAAAGTTAAATAAAAAGAAAATAAAACCACGGTGGGGCCCTCCTATTTGATATAGAAGTTTCTTCCTTACGGAAAATAATTCGAAAGAAAAATAGAACCTCGGTGGGAGTCAATGAGGATTTTCTTAATAAAAAAAAGAAAGAAAAAGAAAATACAAGCCATTCCCACCTGTCAGGATTTTTCAAATTTCTGGATTTTCCTCTCTAGTCAAATTGTGGAGAGCTCACTCTCCCTAATTTTAAATCCAAACAATTTGATTTTTGTTTCTAAATTCATCTAAATTCAAGTTCTTTCCAACATTACCAATATCATAATTTTTGGAGTTCATTTGTATTTTATTTGAATTTATTAGTGTTATGAGCATTTATTCGAAGTTGTCGTTTTTGCATTAAATAGATTCTAACATCATCGAAGATTTGCCACTTCTTTTGGCCATAACCAAGACCAAGCAATATCCATTCTTGAGCAAGACAAGTCCTTACAATTGATCATATTGTGTAGGACCGGAAAGGCGACTAGGGGGGGTGAATAGGCGCTTTCAAAACTTTCTCACCTAAATCAAAACCAACACGTACTTTACTCCTTTAGCTATGAAAGCTAAGAAGTTTAGTGAGCACACAACGGAAGCCTTGTGTTGAATTTGATTAGCCCCTCAAGCACCACGACACAAAAGGAGAAAAGAATTCAATGTTCTTCTTTGGACACGGGCGATGCGACCGGCTACCACAGGCGGTCGGGCGGCGGTCAAGGAAGCGATCGGCCGGCAACTATCCAGTGGTCGGACCGGTGGGCAGCAGTTCGACCCGGCAAACCCGTGATGCGAAAACAGGCGGTCCAACCGCCGTTGAAGGGCCGATCGGACGGTAGAGTCGATCTTGAAAAACTCCCCCAAATCCAAAGCGAAATTTGATCCAACTTTTGATTCAACCAATAAAACTTGACCAAATTTCTAGCACACCTTCCTAAAGATATTGGAGACCTATTTCTAGCGACGATCGGTCGAGATCCACTTCATAAAAGCGATCTCTTGAGATTTTACCAAAGAGGTGCACAAACCCTAGAAATGAGGAAATCTTGATTCAAGACTTGCTTGTGGGGTTTGATGATCTAGATGACTCTAGTAGTAATCCCACACATCAAAGCAAGGTAAAGTAGGCCAAGAGACCAAGCATGAACCTTTGAATCAAGGAAGCACCAAAACATCCAAAAGAGAGAAGAACACAAAGGAGCAATTGATCTTTCAATTAAGCATCACAAGATTGTTCATCCACAATAGATGCTTACAAAGCCTCTCCACCAAGGAGGGCAAGAGCTCAACAAGGAGCACACTCCAAACCCTAGTTTTCCTCTCCTCTCCTCCAAACCCTAGAAAAAGGAAGAAGGGGGCTAAATGAATGCTTGCTTAGGTTTTCCACCTCTCCCCTTCCTATTTATACTAGAGAGCTAGGGTTTCCCTTTTTGGGTCTCTTACACATGGGACCCACACACAAATAACACTTGAAGCAATCGCCTGCTTCACCACGTGTAGGTTGATCAGCGGTTCCCATCGACGCCAAGCCGCTCTTGTCAGAATCCCATCGAAACTCCAGAGACTCGCATCGATATCCGCACCTTTGATCCAACGGTATTTGAATCACCGTTCGATCCATCTTGTCCATTACGCACCATGCTTGAGTCACAAAACCTCACCGGTATCACGATCGTTACGGACCTCGGCTCTCCAAGCGTAGTCGATCCACTCACCGTTAGCGTCGTTGACACGCAAGCCATCGCACGACAATAGACAAACAAACCGTTTCCGGGAACAAGTTCTTCACAACTTGACCCACGTCAGTTCCGCAATGCAATATACATCAATAAAGCATTGAAGTTCATAGAATAACACACTCAGAACAAACTCAATGCCACACTTGGCTCATCTCCAAGTGACTGCCGGTCTGACCGCCCCACAAGGCCGGTCCGACCGATTTCATGCCGGTCGGACCGCTCCCACAACGGCGGTCGGACCGGTCCAAATGACTTAGCCAAAATTCAAGCGAGAAATTCCGAAACCTTCTGGAAATTTCAATCGAATAGAACTTTTGACTGGGATCTCCAAAAATGATGGGACCACATCCAGGAGACTCCCCTCACTTGCCTACACAACCTATTTTTGGCCCAGCTCCAAAAACCTAACTATTAAAACAGCGGTCGGACCGGCCACCATGGCCGGTCGGACGCTCCACGGCGATCGACCGCCCGACTGCCGATCGACCGCCGGTGCTTTGTGACCTTGGAACAAACCGAAACGCGAGATTTTGCAAACCAATAACGCCATTGCCAATTGACTCATCATCCTGGGATCGTGCACATATCCTCACGATATCCACAATCTCCCCCTTGATGAACACATTGGCAATTTTCAAGAAAATGTGGTTTTTCAAAATGAAAAGTAAAAACTCGCCGTTTTCGCATAAAGGCACAACTTGGTCCATAAGCAACAAAAAGCCTAGGAACCACCAAGTGGCTTGAGAATAGTGTAAGCAAGTGAGATAAGGCATTGAAGGCACAAAAGGATTCAATTTCCAGAAAGTAGCCAAAAATCTCACTTAGGTCCAAATGAAAGACACATTGTTCTATTAGACCTTTGATCATTGTGAGTATCCTTCAATTGCAAATCAAATAAGATAAGACAATGAAATCCAGAAACTCAACTCACCATGATCACAGATTTTCAAAGGTTCAAAATTTTTATTTTATGAAGTTCTTTTATATTAAACCTTGAGTATGAAACCAAAAGCTCCAACATTATTAACAACATTTTCTCCACAATCTTTCTCCCCTTTGACAATGAATTCATCAAGATGCATGAAAAGAAAGAGCATGAAGGAATGACTTTATTTTTGAATTTTAGTGAAAAGAGCCATGACCATTATACATATAGGCAGTACAAGTATTATACCAAGCCATATAAGGAGAAGCGCTATATTCAATCATGGCAAAGCGTATCTTTGCAAAGCTAAAACCAAGATAGCAAAAATGAGATTAATGAATTGAAATCATGAAAGGTTGCTCAAAATCATAGATCCACTCAAGGCAACCAAAAATGAGTCAAGCCATGTCTATAAGTAAAGAGACTCAAAATAAGAATTGAGGCATTTTGAGCATTAAGAAAATTCTTTTGAAGCAAAGCTCAAGCACTTAGCCCTTTTGGGCAATTTCTCTTTTCTTTCTCCTTTTTTTTTTTGTGCTAGATCTCAAGCCTTCTTGCGACCATCTCAAGCGATAAGCTTAAAAGAATGATCTAGGTCATCCAAAACTCCCCGAGTTCATGCCTAGTGCAATGGCAAGCCGTCTCATGAGAAAGGATTGGTGAGATCAGTTTTTACGCAGAAAATCTCATTTTCATTTGCTTGACTTAATAAGATAAAAAGCTCATTTTCAACTCGAATAAGTTCAAGACTCAATTCAACTTGTAAGACATGGCGAGAATCATAAGCGGATCACTAGAGCAAAACTAGTCACAAGATCCAACAAGACATGATTTGATTCAAGTTTCTCACAGATATAAAGCTAGCAAGTCAAAAACTAAGCCACACACGAAGAGCCATAAAGAGGTCTAGCGATTGTCACTCGATATGACAAGGTATAGAATATGAGAACAAGTCATACAAAGATAATAATCAAAGCTCCATGATTTTATTACACAATGCAAGACAAATGAAATGAAACATGCATTATGATACAATGAATGCAAAAGAGCAACTTCCCCTCAAACAGCCCAATAGGACTAATAACCCTAACTCTCCCATAAGCGACAAAAGCGAAGAGTCAAGAGCCTTAGTGAAAATATATGCAAGCATTGCTCGGACTCTACAAAATGAAGCACAACATCACCTTTCTCAACATGGTCTCTCGAAAAATGAAATCGAATGTCAATGTGTTTAGTCTGGAATGTTGCCTTTGGGTTTTGGCAATATTAATTGCAGTGTTGTCACGAGAAAGAGGAACACTTCCCAAAGATAACCCATAGTCTCGCGTGGACAAAATCGAGAGAACACGAGGCGACCTTTGGCGGCAGCTACATACTCGGCCTCGGTGTGGGTGTGCCTTGAGTATGTTTTCGGAAGACCAAGAAACAAGTGATGTGCCCAAGAAATGACAAGTGCGGAAGTACTCTTCCTATCAACTCTACACCGTGAAATCGGCATCGAAAATGCTCGAATTGAAAGAGCGAAGAAGAAGAATACGAGTCCAAAATCAAGCGTATCTTGAAGATACACGAAGATCGCGTCTGACTTGCGATGAGAAGCACGAGGGAAGCACGAAATCGGCGCCGCGGACATCTGACGAGGTGTATGTCCGGCCTCGTATTTGTAAGATAGAGGAGGAGCCAATCATCTGCGGTACTCCATACGGTCCACGGACTCTCCATCCTCATCAGGGTCCAGCACGGTGGTTGTTGCAATGGGAGTAGACATTGGCCTACTGCTTCCCATATTGAAGCGCCGAAGAAGGTCCTTTGTATACTTACTCTGGTGGACGAAGGTGCCTTCTTTGATTGCTTGATTTGAAGACCAAGGAAGAATGTCGACTCTCCCATCATGCTCATCTCGAATTCACTTTGCTCATAGAATCGAAAATCTAGACACCAAAGCATGAGGAGGAACCACAAAATAATATCATCCACATATATTTGAACCAACAAGAAATCCTTGCCATGCACGAGTGAACAAGGTTTTATCAACCATTCCCATTTTGAAATCATTTTCAAGCAAGAAACTCTTAAGCTGTCATACCAAGCTCTAGGAGCTTGTTTCAATCCATCTGAGGGCTTTAGAGAGTTTAAAAACATGGTTTGGGAATTTTGATTTTCAAACCCGAGGAGGTTGCTTGACAAAGACCTCTTCTTCTATGAAGCCATTCAAGAAAGCACTTTTAACATCCATTTGAAAAAGCTTGAAACCCTTGGATGTTGCAAATGCTAAAAGAATGCGAATGGCCTCCAATCTAGCTCTTTGGAGCAAAGGTCTCCTCAAAGTCTAAGCCCTCTACAGGAATAACCTTGAGCAACAAGTCTAGCCTTATTGCGAACAACCAATCCATCCTCACTTTGCTTATTTTAAAAACCCATTTTGTTCCAATAACATGAGAATCGGAAGGTCGCTCAACTAAAAACGGACTTTGTTTCTTTCAAAATTTTCAAGCTCTTCATGCATGGCATTGACCCAGAGGCATCGGATAAAGCATGGGTGATATCTCGGGGTTCAAAAGAAGCGACAAAAGCGAGAATGTGCATGGGAATCGGGAGAAATAAACACAGGCGAGTGACTCGCTCTTGAAGATCCCCAATCATCATTGGGAGGATGTTGTCATTTGAATGCAGTGGTGCTCTGGTGCGAGCGTGGCCTCTACATCATGAGTTGTGGAGGTAGGAGCGAGCCACTCGGATCGTCGGTGGGGATAGGAGGCGGTGCTCGGTGATCTTGAAGTAGTAGTGCGGGCTCTCCACCCTCTCGGAGGTAGCGGGAGGATGGTTTGGGTCTTCATCCTCGGAATCATCATCGGCGAAGATGCTTTCTTGGGTTTGAAACATGTGTACGAAGCATCGGGTCTAGTACCAGGACTAGCCTCATCAAAAGTGACCATGAAGTCTCAACAATTTTGTTAGTATCAACATTAAAAACACGATAGCCACGAGAATGAGCGGGATATCCAAGAAATATGCCATCAAAACATCTAGACTCAAATTTATCAAGATTGCCATGTTTAAGAATGAAGCACTTGCAACCAAAAATCTTGAAATGAGAGACCTTAGGAGAATGACCAAATCTAAGCTCATAAGAAGTCTTCCCAACCACAGATCTCAAGAAAACCCTATTGGAGATATAACAAGCGATAGAGATCGCCTCATTAAAATCTCCTAGGAGTAGAATGCTCATCTAGCATGGTCAGAGCCATCTCTACAAGGGTTACATTCTTCCTTTCTACAACACCATTCTGTTGAGGAACTCTAGGAGAAGAAAGCGATGCTCAATTCCCTATCAGTAGAAGGTAGAAAAGAAGAATTCTTGAACTCTGTCCCATTATCACTCTAATGGCTCTCAAAGCTCGGGTATATCAACGGCAATTCTAAGGACCAAATCTTTAAAGAATCCAAATGCTTCGTCCTTAGAAGCAAGAAAATAAACCCATGAATACCTCGAGTAATCATCCACAACCACCAGCACATACCATTTCCCACCGGTGTTGAACTCTAGAAGGACCAAGCTGTATCTAAGTGAAGAAGGCATCCGAGTCCATCAGTCATTACCAAAGTAAGAGGTGGGTGGGAAGCGAGACACCATCTTACCATGTCTCTGAGGAGAGCACACAAGATCTCTGTGACCTTGACCTAGGCAAACCTCTAATCAAGTCCTTGCAAGCGACTCTAGACAAATGATCAAAACCTATATGCCCAAGTCTCGATGCCACAAAACAAGGTCATGAGAATCGAGAGGCCACAAGACACCTAGGACTAGAAGCGGAAGAAATCTTGAAATTTGCAGAAAATCTTCTCAAATCGGAGATCTCAAAAACAAGCTCACGAGGAATCTAGAACTCTACAATCACCTCTCTTAAACCTCACTTCTAGACCCTCATCAGCGGTGAAAGCAGATAGAAGATTATACCTCGACTTACTTACCAAAGCGGCGTCTTTTAGCATGAACTTGTCGTTGGCGCCACGGTGCCCTTTGCGATCCACGGTCGATGAAGCATCCCCAAATGTAATCAATTCATTGCGGATGCACGTGTGAGGAGGAGAACCATCTAGAATCTCGGTCATATGTCGAGAACACCGGAGTCTACAAGCCACTTGTCCTCCTTCCTCGCCGAGCGGACCTAAAAGGCACAATCGAGAAAACATCCGTGCCTCGATCTGGGGTTAGTGATAAATGAGCGAGGAATCGATCTTGAGAAGCACGATGTCAGGAAGCAGCGATAGAAATATTTGAAACATGATCGGGACGAATCATAAGAATGCACATGAGAACCACCTAGACCTCTCAAAGCGATCTACCAAAGATCGATACTCCCCTGTCTAGGTGCTACCGGTGTTTCTCCTCACGATGTCCTAATCCAACATCTTGCCTAGACCCACCAAAAGAGTCTACAAAGTTCTCTACAAATCTAGGCCTATGTGTGGTGCGATAAGCAGTGCCTAGCTCTAGAGACTACATCGGAGAAGGACTCCTCTAATGGATCTTAGGGCGCTCATCCTCTCTTTTCTCTCAAGTTTTGCTCTCCGGAGCAGAACTCAGCAGTATAGCCTTCTTTCTTGCGAAGGTGCAATAGTCTTGGACCTTTTGAAGTGCATGCGGGATGAGTGAAAGCACCTTTCTTGCGAGAAGAGTTTGAGCAAAACCACGGTTGAAAACAACCCGGATGGCTTAGGAGGTTCTAGCTCAAACCAACCATTCTTCACAACTCTAGCAATCTTAGGTGGGTTTTTCTTGGAATGCTCTAGGGGTTGAAACCTAGACCACTATTTTCACGCTCACCTTGGATTGATCAAGAATCATGTTGAGTTTCTTTTTCCACTTGAAAATTTCTCAAGAGTCACCTTGAGGTAATCATTCTCTTTCATTAACTCCTCACATCTAGAACACTTGCTAGACTTGATTACCTCATTAAGCTTACTCTTAAGAAGGGCCACTTCCACTTTGAAGGCCTCACAAGACACACAGTAGGATTCTGAATCCTACTCAAGCTGCTCCTTAAACTTGACTCTAAAGCCTCTTGTATCGACTAACCATGGTTTCAACTTGACATTCAAAACACAAGAGTTAGAATCAATAACCTTTTAGAAGCGATAAGGACATGGATCTTTCAATTTTAGCCTTTTCTTCGGGGTCTTGTTTAAGGCTTCAATTTCAATTGTAAGCTTGGGACAATTTTCACAAGATGCAACTCTAGAGTAAATCAATGTTTCTGTCATCTCTTGCATCTTAATCCTATTATCCTTACAATGAGCATGTGTACTGGCATCAAACTTTTGCAATTCTTTTAAGGATCTATCAATTTTAATTCTAGCAAAGCACAATTAGAGCAAGTTAAAGGGATAGCTTCCATGGCGGTCACATCAAGAGGAATGACATCTAAACAAGCGGATCTAGACTTGAAAGATTCTAGTTCATCGAGCATCTTTTAGTTGATTTGTGATGGAGGAATGAGCGATTTCAAGCTTGTCAAATCGTTAAGCAAGCTAGTGCGGGAATCACAAATATCGGCAGGATTGATAGATTTAAGCCTAACAACTTCAAGATTCAAATTATCAATCATAATGTCACCTTCCTAATCATTTTTACTTGCTTATGCAATTTACATTGAACAAGCACCAAAGCCCTTTTCATATCGGCAATAGAAGGGCATACCTCATCGGGATCACTAAAGGATCCTCATCTTTGGAGGAATGTTTGTCGTGGTGTTCTTGGCCATGAAACACATCTTGCGGTGAAGTCATCGCCTTCTTCTTGCCACGAGAATCACTCTCGTCGTCCTCCGTTTCAGAGTCCACATCGCTCATATTTACATTCTCAAGGCGGCAGGACCGGTGACAAACTTCAGATAGTTTGTCTTCTTGGGTTTGCATCCCTCTCTGGGGATGTCTTCTTGTCTCCTTCTCCTCCTTGCCCTTTAGCTTGGGGCACTTGGGGCGAATGTGGTTTGGCTCACCACATTGAAGCACGTGATAGGTCCCTCCTCCTCCTATTTCTCACCTTGTTATGCGCTCTTGTGAATTTGGTGGAAAGGAGGGCTAAGTCATCCTCGGGCAATTTCTCAAGTTGCTCATCACTCAAAGAATGTAAAGCGAGATAATGAAAAGCGGATGAGCTACAATCAAGAGAATCGGAAGAGCAACCCTTGGATTTGTCGACCACTAAAGCCATCGACTACTGTCTTGGGAGGCGAGATAAAGTCAATCTCATGCGTCTTCAACCTCGAGTAGAAGCTTATCCATGGTAAGCTCACTCATGGTGATGTTGTCATTGATGGAAGTGATCTTCATACCCCAGACCTTCACATCAAGAGCACCCGGAAGTGGCGTGCATTTTGAGTTCGAAAATATCAAGTCAACGGTGCGGAGATCATGAAGAATTTTAGAGAATCTTCCCACAGCTCATCCAAGACTCACGGGCCTTTGTTCGATCTTGAGTAAACCTTTTGAGTGGTTACATCTCACTTCCTTGATCGCGATGGACCCTTCGTGATAATCACAAAGTGTCGCGGATCTCGTGAAGCGAACGCCAAGTGAGCAACTGCGCTCAAACTCGGATCGACTAAGGCCTTGGATCAAATAATTCGAGCCTTCTTTGTTGGCCTCCACATGCGGGTGATCGTATCGTCATCGGTGGCACGACATAAGGGTTTTCACCTTTAGCCAAATAGCGTGCCCTTGAGCCTCGATATACGCTTGCATACGAGCCTTCCGGTATGCAAAGTCAACTCCCTCAAAAATGTGTGGCTTGGTTGAGTACTTGTCGATCGCCATGGCTCCAAAGGCAGGTTAAGATCTATAGAAGAGAGCTAACAGGCTCGATACCACTTGTAGGACCGGAAGGCGACTAGGGGGTGAATAGGCGCTTTCAAAACTTTCTCACCTAAATCAAAACCAACACGTACTTTACTCCTTTAGCTATGAAAGCTAAGAAGTTTAGTGAGCACACAGCGAAGCCTTGTGTTGAATTTGATTAGCCCCTCAAGCACCACGACACAAAAGGAGAAAAGAATTCAATGTTCTTCTTGGACACGGCGGTCGGCCGGCTACCACGGTGATCGGACCGGCGGTCAAGAAGCGATCGGCCAAGCAACTATCCGGTGGTCGGACGGTGGGCTGATTCGACCCGGCAAACCGGTGATGCGAAAACACGGCGGTCGAACCGCCGTTGAAGGCAGTCGGACCGGTAGAGTCGATCTTGAAAAACTCCCCAAATCAAAGCGAAATTTGATCCAACTTTTGATTCAACCAATAAAACTTGACCAAATTTCTAGCACACCTTCCTAAAGATATTGGAGACCTATTTCTAGCGACGATCGGTCGGATCCACTTAAAAGCGATCTCTTGAGATTTTACCAAAGAGGTGCACAAACCCTAGAAATGAGGAAATCTTGATTCAAGACTTGCTTGTGGGGTTTGATGATCTAGATGACTCTAGTAGTAATCCCACACATCAAAGCAAGGTAAAGTAGGCCAAGAGACCAAGCATGAACCTTTGAATCAAGGAAGCACCAAAAACATCCAAAGAGAAGAACACAAAGGAGCAATTGATCTTTCAATTAAGCATCACAAGATTGTTCATCCACAATAGATGCTTACAAAGCCTCTCCACCAAGGAGGGCAAGAGCTCAACAAGGAGCACACTCCAAACCCTAGTTTTCCTCTCCTCTCCTCCAAACCCTAGAAAAAGGAAGAAGGGGCTAAATGAATGCTTGCTTAGGTTTTCCACCTCTCCTTCCTATTTATACTAGAGCTAGGGTTTCCCTTTTGGGTCTCTTACACATGGGACCCACACACAAATAACACTTGAAGCAATCGCTTTGCTTCACCCGTGTAGGTTGATCGCGGTTCCCATCGGCGCCAAGCCTCTCTTGTCGAATCCCATCGGAAACTCTCGAGACTCGCATCGATATCCGCACCGCTGATCAACGGTATTTGAATCACCGTTCGATCCATCTTGTCCATTCGCACCATGCTTGAGTCACAAAACCTCACCGGTATCCACGATCGTTACGGACCTCGGCTCTCCAAGCGTAGTCGATCCACTCACCGTTAGCGTCGTTGACACGCAAGCCATACGCACGGCAATAGACAAACAAACCGTTTCGGGAACAAGTTCTTCACAACTTGACCCACGTCGAGTTCCGCAATGCAATATACATCAATAAAGCATTGAAGTTCATAGAATAACACACTCAGAACAAACTCAATGCCACACTTGGCTCATCTCCAAGTATTGCCGGTCAGCCAGCCCCACAAGGCGGTCAGGCCGATTTCATCTTCGTCGGACCGCTCCCTAGCAGTGGTCGGACCGGTCCAAATGACTTAGCCAAAATTCAGCGAGAAATTCGAAACCTTCGGAAATTTCAATCGAATAGAACTTTTGGTGGGATCTCAAAAATGATGGGACCACATCCGGAGACTCCCTCACTTGCCTACACAACCTATTTTTGTGACTCAAAAACCTAACTATTAAAAAGCGGTCGGACCGGCCACCATGGCGATCGGTTCCTCTTCAAGCGATCGACCGCCCGCGGCTGCTGTCGAGGCGCGCGGTGGCACAACTTGACCTTGGAGCTACATATCACGGGACTCATCATCACAGGATCGTGCACATATCCTCACGATATCCACATATTGGACCTACATTTGAAATGCAAAGTTTTCATTTCAAAGTATTGTTTACATGCTTATTATTATTATTTATGAAAGCCTATGTTAAAGGTTGATTCTAGCTATGTCAATGGTTGATATTATTATTCCCCTCCTTGACTGTTGCTAACACTTATACCTTGTCACCCTAGGTTAACTATTACGTGAGTAAAACTTCCCTCAAATAATTAAAGATGGCTATTGGTTGTGCTTAGACCTTTGCTAATGGTTGAAATTGAATAGGACACAAATATTACCTAACAAGAACTTGGGATATGTTGTGAATCGTAGTGTGGTAGCGTGGGTTACTCGAAAAACAGAAAAATGTTATTTTGTTATGATGGAGATTTGGGTGAGTGGTTGATATGAGATTGATGCGGTGTACTTGCATAAGTGGGTTAGTGGATTGTCTCACTGAGTCGATTAAGGACCGAATCATGTCTTGCAATCACAAGCCTAGTATGTTATAAACATGACCAACTACTTTATTGATTTCGGCATGAACACACATGCCTAGAGTAACTTTATATATTTCAAGAAGGGCGTGACTCCCAAACAATGGAGACATGTTGGGTAAACATGGTTGTTGAGTGTCGAGATCGGATATCGAATCTGAACCCTCGTGTATATGTTCACTAGTCCCAAATTAATAGCTAGTGCACAGTGGATACAACTTTCATAACAAGTTCAAATCACGATTCAACATAAAAGTAAATATTATAGTCATGGCCTTATGGCCACTTATTACAATTCAGTCACATGACCTCAAGTCTTCTAGCGTGAAAATAACAAAACATAAACTACGGTGACGGTCTATCAAATTGTCCACGGCATTCTCTTGAGGAAGCGCGACCTAGTACTTTGGATGATCTTCATCAAATCCACAGACGCGAAGAAATCATAGACCTCCTTGGCATCGTTTAAGGCTTACGAGATTTATTTTGAGTGAAGCATGTGAGTACATAAAGTACTCTGAAGTCTTGGAAAAAGGCAATATGCAAGGCTTAACATTGGAGCTTATATGATTCTTTTGCAGTAATATTTTAAGTTTCAATAGATTTCATAAAGCACATTTGACTAAAGTAGTTTAAATAATTTAACTAATTACATCACTAGTGAGGGTTGCAGCTACCATCCACTAGTATCAAAGCTCTATTCGCCAAGGTTCACAGGATAGGGCTCTAGTTGCCAAAACGACAATCCAAGAGTTTCAAATGCTCCCAGATTCCAAAAGTTTATTCTTTTGAAAGTAAAACCAAAATCTACTATGTGGCACCTTGCCCACCCTTGACCATGGGCATGGTTCTTTGAAACAGTTTACACTCTATAGAGGTTATGCGACTTGACCCACATGACATAATCGATAGAAAATATCGGCCAAGACACACTTTCTTGGGTGTGCGACTAAGCGATTATCACAAAGTCTTTACAATTCCTCGTCCTTACATCAGCTCGCCCAATGAGCTTAACGCAAGTCATGGACACCATTTACCATCGACCGGAGCTCACCGTTGTTGGGGATAATCTATCAGGACATGGATGTTAATTACCATCGCCCGAGTGCAAGCCCGATAGACATGGACATCATTTACCCTTTGTCGCCCAAGCCGGTAACTCCTACCATCAACGACCCTACGGGCATATTGCTTGGACTTAAATTATTTATCTTGGTCCATCCCATTCGGTCATGTTGTGTCGAGGCCCAAATATATAAATCTGGACCTTATATATAAATTGCTCTAGTCGAGGATCACGCTAGTGCACATAGTGGCAACATCTATGAAGATCCATCCATACAAACAATTTAAAGGAATAAAGGACTAAATTTGATAAGCAAATAAGAGTTATGACCTTATGGTCGAGTTTACTTATTGACCATGCATGGCTTAGGAAAATAAAGAGAAATAACAACGACATAATAGAAAGCAACTTTAGCGGAACCTATCACTTGCCATAGGCATCCGATAGGACCAAGACCTAACGATCAACCTCGTCGAAGAACTCCTCCACACAAAAAGTTGGCTCGTCCAATCCTTCCTCACAAAATAGCTTATTCCAAAGTAAATAGCACAAGTTACTCTGAATACAATTATAGATGATGGCTTATTCCAAAGGAAATAGCTTGTATATGAATAATAGAATGAAAGCATAAGTTAAAATAGCAATAATAAAAGTAACAAGAGTTTTCACAAAGTTCACAATTCTTAAATAAATTCTTGAACACGCCTACCCTTCCACATTATTTTTATAAAATCTACCCTTGGGTAAATCACCGAGCATGTTCATGACCGAGGATGCGACAATTCAAATAGGTTGTTAACACTCTATAGTGGTTATATAACTTTACCCACAAGATACAACCGGTCATGCTATCGGGACCCAAAATGAAATTACGGACCATTTTTGTACAATGCACTAGTCGAGGATCACGCTAGTACATACGATATCAATATAGATGAATATCGATCCACACAAGATGATTAATAGAATAAGCGACTAATTTGCCTAGCAATTAATGGTTTTGACCTTATGGTTGAGTTCATATTTATTAAGCCTCGTAGGTGGCAATAAATAAAAATAGCGATAGCGGAACAAAATGTAACTCAACGAATCCCATCAATTCACCATAGACAGACTAGGATCAAGACCCTAATGATCGGCACCTTCGTAGAACTTCTCCTCAAATCAGGTGAAGACTCCTCCATACATTGATTGTTTGAAGCAAGCATGAGTACACAACCGTACTACTTAAGTCATACCATAGAATGCAATTTATTGATGATGGCTTATTCCAAAGGAAAGACTTTTGTGGTTATTTTGCATAAGCGGCATTTGCAATTTAATTTGAATAATAGATTGAGAACAATATTTAAAACAAATAAATAATAATAATTTAATATTTGTTTTCACATAGGACCTACAGTTTAAACAAGTTATTCACACAACCATATTACTTAGATCACCACTCCTTCTCAAATGTTTTATGAAAATCTACCATAGTATGAAATCCCAGAGTGTAATACTCTGAAAAAATAATAATAATATTAATAATCGCGTCTTAAGAATTGGAGAGTAATTAATTAAATAGTAGCAATAATTAATTAATTATTAACCTCTTAAGGAACACAGGTGTAATTAAATAAAAGATTTAAGTGGAAAATATTATTTTCAAATTTTTAGAGCTATATAAGTAGTTTTGAGTTTTCTAGAAACCCTAGACTATTCTTTTCTTTCCCGACCGTAATTTTTCTTGTCTCTGGAAATCGTGCACAGTCATTTTTTTCTTCGGCCGTCACATGCGCGCATTCTTTTCCATCGGTAGAGTTCTGTATTGCTGCCACTTACTGTGACCCGTGGGCCGTCTCTGCTTCTTGCCGACTTTTTCTTTCTTGCTTCAAGCCGCTTCGAATTTCTTCTTTGTCCCCTGCAGCGTGGCGCTGTGGTCTTCTAACGTTGCGTCTTATTCTGTTGGTCCCACTATCTTTGTCGTGTAGCCCTCTTCGCCTTGTGCACCGGTTGAAGCTGAACTTGCTGTGTGCCGATCTGTTGAGGTGCTCTGCTTGCGTGGAGGTTCTTTGCATTCTTAGGTTAGCTCTGACTAGAGGCTGCGACGTCTCTTCTTTTTTTTATTCTTCTTAGATCTGCTGCGTGGATTTGGCAGAGGTTTCTTTGCGTTACTTTCCTTAGCAATTAATTAAGAGGTTGTAATTAGTATTTGTTTAACTTTTAATACCTTGCTAGACTAGCTAATTAATGGGAGATATCGATAAATAGATCTATTTATTGTCTTTGATCGGTTGTCTACGATTTATTCGGATACCTTGTTGGCGAATGTTGAAAATATCATCTACTAGTTAATTGTAGATAATTTCGATAGTTTTCTTTAGCATATTGAATCATGTCAATCGGACTAGTAGATTTAGAGATATGATTTTGAGAAGGCCGCTGTTTTTAGGGTTGTCGTCTTTCGCGCTGTTTTGGTAGACTGTAAACTAAAAATAGTAATTAGCCTAATTAGAGTTTTTGATCTACATGAAAGTTGTAGATAATTGTCCAATGGTTCTGTAGGATCTGAGAACGCGCATTTTGGTTGAGTAAAACAAAAGTTATGAATTTATTAAGTCTGCTGTTCGAAGTGGACAGATCGGCTTTCGGAGCTAAATCACGGAGGGTTAGATGATTTAATTAGAAGACCTTGTAATCTAAGAAAATGTGTATAATTTTATAAAGAATCCAGAATGGGGTGGTTTGTGGTGATCGGACTTTCGAGTCAAAAGTTACGTTCGTTGGAGTGCCCGGACGATAATGGGTAACTTTTTGGTACCGAATAGCGTGTTATATTTGGGGGCGTGTAGGGCGATGTATATTGATTGTGATTCTTGTTGCTGTAGTTTGTATTGAGAATTGGTGTATTTAATGTAGGAGGCGTCGTGTTTGTTGCCGTCTTCTAGCCAAATCGTGCGTCAGCTTGCTAGTAAAGGCAAGTGCATGGTGAGCGGACGATCAATGATCGATCACTGTTTTCTTTATCTTCTATTACCATTATTGTTGTGCTTTTATTTGGTTTAATTGCAAACAATGAATTGGTATGTTTATATCTTTGTTGATGAGCATGATGGAAAGTTGGATATGATGTTTATGATGGAGTTTGCATGTTTGCATTCATAAGCATCTTTGCATAAGAAGAAGGTGATCATGATGATCACAACTCCACGGAGTGGAGGAGGTCCCGATCCTTATGGAGGAGCGGGCTTGAGAGTGAATGTTGTCGCGAGCATTCACTCATGCTATCTGATATCTGTGAAAAGAAGTGCATGTGGACATATAGATTAGAGTTGCATTGATATTTGAGATTTATGAATGAGAATGTGAATGGAAGTGCATGTGATGATAATGAAGTTATTGAATCTTTGTTGATACATTATTGTTCGTTGTATATGATGTGTTTCTTGAGTCGTGGACTCACCCTTGCTCTATTGTTGTCTTTAGGTGATCTTGAGGATGCCGTAATTGAGAGCGAGTAGAGCACATGGGCATCACATGATCATTCGCCATGATAATCATTCATTCAATATTGGTTTACACATGGACATGTTAGTTATTGAATAAAGTTTAGGACATCACTTGGACTAGACTATTTGCTTTATTAATTTGGATTCATTGGTTGCTACTACTTTGGATTATTTACGGTTTTATTCCCTTGCTTATTGATTATCGTTTGATCCATATTTATACATGCTAGTTTGTGATCCTTGGATATGATTATTGTTGATTTCTTGATGTAATTTTATAGTGTGTCAATGATTATTAGTTTGGAAGGGTAGTTTAGTGGCATTCTAGGCTCGGTGTTGAAATTTGGGGTGTTCTGGTTGGTATCGAGGCGGGCTTTAGGTCCGTGGTGAATAGATTAACAACTTAGGCAAACTAAAATTGTTAAAATTTGTTTTAGTTTAGTAAATCAACTAAAATTTGCTAATGGGTAACTAACCTAAAATTTGACACACTAGTGCACGATGGGTTAGAGAGAATGCGAATATAGTTTTACGCTTCCGTTATGTTGCTTATTGATGGATGAGTTTATTTTGAGCTTTGAACTCATTGTGTATTGTTGATTGTGGTTGATAGCTATGCTTGGGGGTAGAGGGCGTGGTCGTGGTGGCGCGTGATCGTGGAGGTCGTGGCCGTGGCGAGGTTCAGTGGAGCCACCTCCATGTAGAGATGAGTCGATGGCGGGGAGTTCTTTGTTGACCGCCTCTGTTGTGGTCGAGATGAGACCCGCTTTCTTGAGAGAGTTGGTGGGAGATCCGTGCTCTTCGTCAGCAGGAGCCAGCGATCCTATTCAGCTGCGGCATCTGTTGTTGCTCTGTCGCATCCACCGGTTCTGAGCGCGGATGTCACCGAGTGGATGGGGTTGAGTTTGATTCGTTTGTGGTGGGCACACCAGTCGAGCAGCGAATGGTTGCGTTACATGGAGAGCGGTTTGGAGCTTTGGAGATGTCTTCACATCGGAGGTCCGTTTTGTAGCCTTCATTTGAAAGAACAGCGGATATTTGGTGGGGGCGTGTTGTCTTGAGGACCGCCACTCAAGGGCGATCACTTGGGAGGACTTTGTTGATCAGTTCAAGGAAAGTTCTACCCTATTCTTTTGTTGAGAAGATGGAGGTTGCCTTGGCGACCTTTGCTCGGGAAGAGGTCTATTCTTTGAGTATGAGGTGAGTTCAACAACTTGGTTCGCTTTGTTCCTTGATGTGAGCGATGATCTTCGAAGGCCAAGAGGTTCCGTCGGGGTCTCAATTAAAATCTTAGGCATGTGTTGGGAGCTACTCCACTCTGTGACTCTGACTCTGTGGTGGAGCAAGCTAGGGGCATGGAGTTGGAGATCAGACTCACAAAGGCGACAAGCCTCGGTGGATTGGTTGCTTGGTGGTGACGAGAAGAGGAGCTCTAGTGAGGAAGTGGGTGCATTGACACCTTTCAAGAAATTCAAGGGAGGACGCATGATCTTTCAGGTCCTAGCGATCGAGGCCGTTCCTTCTTGGCGCCTCGTCCTTTTGCAGTACTCGGCTCTTCGTCTGTCCCGAGGCGGGCATGCTTTGCTTTAAGTGCGGTGATGGACACTGCTGCTGAAAGTGCGCAGACGGGTGATTGCCGTCGATGTGTGGCAGCAGGGTCACAAGGAGGCGGGTGTGTCGCGAGAACCCGCTAAGCGTGATCAAATGGGAGCTGTGCCATCTTCTTCTTGATGGGTCTGCTCGAGGATCTTTCGGATGATGATTGCTCCTCGGCGATGCCATTTCCTTGACTTGGCGCCCGGCGGTACTACTCGGCGGCCGCCACCTTCGACACCGCCGGGTTGCACGACCGGCTCTACCTGCACCGCCACGCAGATTGTTGGGGCTCGCCGCCCGCCGTCGTCTTCTTCGCCATGGCGCCACAGAGTGTCGCCATGCCCACAGTGAGTCCGCGGTCGTCTGACGTGGTGGCAGTACTTTGCTTGTGGATTCGTTTGATGCTTTAGTCCTTTTGATTCGGGGCTACCTTTTCGTTTGTCTCGGCGTTTGCTAGGAGAAGCGAACTTGAGTATCTGATGGATTTCTCGATCGGTGTTGGTTAGTTCTCACGGGGTATTATTGCTAGCTCTTTGTTTGTCTGGGTGTTCTATTGTCATTGATGGAGAGAAGTTCACGGCGAATTTGATAGTTATTCAAATGGAGCCGTTCGGCGTTATCTTAGGTATGGATTGGTTGCACTCTTATCGAGCCGTGATATCCTGTTTACGTAGAAGCGATCTGCATGCGGACCTAAATGCAGGAGACTTTGACTTTTCAGGAGTGCGCCTCGCGCTCTCTTCGATGTTGGTGGATCGTTCCGGTCGCGTCTGATGGCGGACTTCTTTTAGCTCTTCTGAAACCGAGCGTGGCCGCGATTGAGGAGATTCGGTGGTTAGTGATTATCGGATGTGTTCCCGGTGAGCTTAGGGATTGCCACTGCGCGAGGCGTGGAGTTTCGCATTGATCTTGTTCGGGTTTCGTCCCATCTCGATGTCTCCATATCGATTAACACGTCCGTTTGGGGCGAGTTGAAGAAGCAATTGGATGATTTGTTGGCTAAAGGTTTGATCGGCGTAGTGTATCGCCGTGGGGAGCTCCTGTTCTATTCACAGAGAAGAAGGATGGGAGTTGGCGTATGTGTATTGATTATCGTGCGCTTAATGCAGTCACAATCAAGAATAAATATCCATTGCCCCGCATTGAGGACTTGTTTGATCGGTTGAATGGAGCTCAAGTGTTCTCCAAGATTGATCTCGATCGAGGTATAATCAAATCCGTGTGCGTGGCGAGATGTAGAAGGCCGCTTTCTCCACGGTATGGGCATTATGAGTATAAAGTTATGTCCTTTGGATTGACTAATGCACTGCCATTTTATGGAGACAATGAACAACATGTTGCATGAGTATCTAGATGATTTCGTGGTGGTGTTCATTGATGATATTCTTATCTATTCCAAGACCAATGAGGATCATGAGCGTCATTTGAGGCTGGTTTTAGATACTTTGAGAGAGCACAAGTTCTATGCTAAGTTGAAGAAGTGTGAGTTCGGATTTGAAGTGGGTTTTCGGGTCATGTGATTAACCCTCGGGGTATTCTTTGTTGATCCTAGTAAGGTCTCCACGGTGGTGGATTGGAAGAGGCCGACTAGTGTGAAGGAGGTGAGGAGTTTCTTGGGTTTGTTTGGTTACTATCGGCGTTTTGTGCGAGATTTCTCTATCATTGCCAAGCCGATGTCTCGGCTACTCGAGAAAGGTGTGAGATTCGGTGGGTGATGAGTGTGGCGCTAGTTTACGCATTTTGAAGGACAGTTGGTGACCTCTCCTATTCTCACTCTTCCGGAGAAGCGGTTCCTGATTTTTGAGATCGTCTCGAGTGGGTCTTGGTGTGTTCTCATGCAAGGCGGTAAGGTGATTGCTTATGCGTCGAGGCGATTAAAAAACGAGCGAATTATCCCACTCATGATTTGGAGTTAGGCTGCGGTTGTTTTGCTCTCAAGATTTGGAGGCATTATCTATCTGGCGAGCCTTGTGATATTTTCACAGATCACAAGAGTCTCAAGTATATCTTCACTCAGAAGGATCTGAATTTGAGGCAAAGGAGGTGGTTGGAATTGATCAAGGACTATGATCTTACTATTCAGTATCATCCAGGCAAGGCCAATGTAGTTGCTGATGCCCTTAGTCGCAAGGCGACTCCTGCTACTCTAGATTGCCTCATTGCTGATTTCGATCGCATGGGTATATCCTATTGTTATGCGGGCACATCGCATGTTGAGACTCAGTTGATTCTGGAGTCAGCTATGCCAGACCGTGTGCGGGAAGCACAACAGAGTGACCGGCTACTACAGGAGGTTAGGAAGCGTCTGGATGGAGGTAAAGAGAGTGATTTCAGTATGGATGATTCTGGTACTTTGAGGTTTAAAGGCCGTCTTTGTGTACCACAAAAGGCGGAGGTCAAGGATGATATTTTGAGGGAGGCACATCGCACTCCATACACTGTTCATCCTGGTGAGACTAAGATGTATCGAGATCTGAAACAGAATTTTTGGTGGAAAAGAATGAAGGTGGACATTGCTAATTATGTGGCTTCTTGCGGTGTTTGTCAGCAAGTGAAAGCTGAGCAGAAGCGTCCTGCAGGGTTATTACAGCCTTTGGAGGTACCCCAGTGGCCTTGGGATGATATCTCTATGGACTTTGTGGTGGCATTGCCTCGTTCACCGCGAGGGAAGGATGCAGTTTGGGTAGTGGTGGATCGATTCAGCAAGTCTGCGCACTTCATTCCTATTCGCACGACAAATTCGGTGAGTGATCTAGCTCCTATTTATGTGCGTGAAATAGTGAGGCGCATGGTGTGCCAAAGACCATCATTTACGCGAGGATCTGAAGTTTGTCTCAAGTTAAGGAGAGTCTCAGAGTGCATTGGGCACTGCATTTCCGCCGTAGTCGACGTTTCACCCACAGAGCAGATGGGCGATCGAGGCGGACTATTCGGACTTTGGAGGACATGTTGCGATCTTGTGTTCTATCTTGGAAGGGTAGTTGGGAGGACGATTGCCACTTGCGAGTTTGCTTATAATAATAGTTACCATTCCGATATTAGAGCCGCGCCATTCGAGGTTCTCTATGGGCGGAAGTGCGGATCGCCACTTTGTTGGGATGCGATTGGAGAAAAGGCAATTTTGGGTCGGATTTGGATTCAAAAGACCGTTGGCGTGTGGCCATGGTGAGGCGAATCATTAGCGGCTCGAGTAGATGAGAAAAGTTATCTTGATTTGAGGAGGCGTGACTTGGAGTTTGCGGTGGGTGACCAGTGCTCTTGAGTGTCTCCCACTAAAGGCATTGTCGATTCGGTACCAAAGGAAAGCTTAGCCCGAGTACGTTGGACCGTTCGATTATTGCAAGGATTGGGAAGTTAGCCTACCGCTTGGATCTTCACGAGTCCATGCGTGGAGTTCATAATGTGTTTCACGTCTCGATCTTGAAAGTTTTGAGAGATCGAGCATAAGATTTCATTAGAGCCGTTGACTATTGAGCAAGACCTCACGGTTGAGTCGCGTCCGGCGCGATACGGAGAGAGGTCGGGCGAGTCTTTGAGGCACAAGGCGTTGGTTTACGTCAAGGTCTTTGTGGGCGCATCGATCGAGAGAGAGCGACTTGGGAGTTGGAGTCTCGCATGCGCGAGCAATATCGGAGTTGTTCACGTCAGTGCGTGTTGTTTTGTTGTTTAATTTCAGTTGTGCGATTTTCTTTGAGTAGAGCGGCGATGTAGAATTCGGGTCGAATTACATTAAGAGGTAGAATGTAATACTCTGAAAAAATAATAATAATATTAATAATCGCGTCTTAAGGGTGGAGAGTAATTAATTAAATAGTAGCAATAATTAATTAATTATTAACCTCTTAAGGGCCAGGTGTAATTAAATAAAAGATTTAGTGGAAAATATTATTTTCGAATTTTTAGAGCTATATAAGTAGTTTTGAGTTTTCTAGAAACCCTAGACTATTCTTTTCTTTCCCCGGTACTTAATTTTTCTTGTCTCTGAAATCGGCTTGCATCATTTTTTCTTCCGCCGTCCACATGCGCGCATTCTTTTCCCATCGGTATTTGGAGTTCTGCTGTGCTGTGGCCTTTGACCCGACCAAGTCTCTGCTGCTTGCGCTTTTTCTTTCTTTGCTTGGCCGCCCAGAAACTCATTGCTTTCTCCCCCGTCTGCGTGGCGCTGTTGAAGTCTTCTTGCTTTCGTTGCCGTGCTGCCGCATTGGTTCCTCTTGCTTTGTGCGTGTGGCTTTGTTCGACGAAGCTATTCTGAGCTAACTGCCGCGATTGCTATCTGTGCTCTTCTTTGCGCGTGGAGCTCTTTGCATTGCCAGAGAAGCGGTTCTGGCGCTGCTAGAAACTGCGAGCGTCTCTGCATTGTTTTTTTTTCTTCTTGCCGATCTGCTTTGCGTGGATTTGGCCGGAGGTTTGTTGCACGTTACTTTCCTTAGCAATTAATTAAGAGGGTTGTAATTAGTATTTGTTTAACTTTTAATACCTTCGCTAGACTAGCTAATTAATGGGAGATATCGATAAATAGATCTATTTATTGTCTTTGATCGGTTGTACGATTTATTCGGATACCTTGTTGGCGAATGTTGAAAATATCATCTACTAGTTAATTGTAGATAATTTCGATAGTTTTCTTTAGCATATTGAATCATGTCAATCGGACTAGTAGATTTAGAGATATGATTTTGAGAAGGCCGCTGTTTTTAGGGTTGTCGTCTTTCGGCGCTGTTTTGGTAGACTGTAAACTAAAAATAGTAATTAGCCTAATTAGAGTTTTGATCTACATGAAAGTTGTAGATAATTGTCCAATGGTTCTGTAGGATCTGAGAACGCGCATTTTGGTTGAGTAAAACAAAAGTTATGAATTTATTAAGTCTGCTGTTCCGAAGTGGACAGATCGGCTTTCGGAGCTAAGTACGGAGGGTTAGATGATTTAATTAGAAGACCTTGTAATCTAAGAAAATGTGTATAATTTTATAAAGAATCCAGAATGGGGTGGTTTGTGGTGATCGGACTTTCGAGTCAAAAGTTACGTTCGTTGGAGTGCCTAGACAGTAATGGGTAACTTTTTGGTACCGGAATAGCGTGTTATATTTGGGGACGTGTAGGAGCGATGTATATTGATTGTGATTCTTGTTGCTGTAGTTTGTATTGAGAATTGGTGTATTTAATGTAGGAGAGGCGTCGTGTTTGTTGCCGTCTTCTAGCCAAATCGTGCGTCGGCTGCTAGTAAAGGCAAGTGCATGGTAGAAACGATCAATGATCGATCACTGTTTTCTTTATCTTCTATTACCATTATTGTTGTGCTTTTATTTGGTTTAATTGCAAACAATGAATTGGTATGTTTATATCTTTGTTGATGAGCATGATGGAAAGTTGGATATGATGTTTATGATGGAGTTTGCATGTTTGCATTCATAAGCATCTTTGCATAAGAGAAGGTGATCATGATGATCACAACTCCACAGGAGTGGAGGAGGTCCCGATCCTTATGGAGGAGCGGGCTTGAGAGTGAATGTTGTCGCGAGCATTCACTCATGCTATCTAGATATCTGTGAAAAGAAGTGCATGTGGACATATAGATTAGAGTTGCATTGATATTTGAGATTTATGAATGAGAATGTGAATGGAAGTGCATGTGATGATAATGAAGTTATTGAATGCTGTTGATACATTATTGTTCGTTGTATATGATGTGTTTGCTGAGTCGTGGACTCACCCTTGCTCTATTGTTGTCTTTAGGTGATCTTCGAGGAGGCCGTAATTGAGAGCGAGTAGAGCACATGGGCATCACATGATCATTCGCCATGATAATCATTCATTCAATATTGGTTTACACATGGACCTGTTAGTTATTGAATAAAGTTTAGGACATCACTTGGACTAGACTATTTGCTTTATTAATTTGGATTCATTGGTTGCTACTACTTTGGATTATTTACCTGGTTTTATTCCCCTTGCTTATTGATTATCGTTTGATCCATATTTATACATGCTAGTTTGTGATCCTTGGATATGATTATTGTTGATTTCTTGATGTAATTTTATAGTGTGTCAATGATTACTAGTTTGGAAGGGTAGTTTAGTGGCATTCCAGGCTCAGTGTTGGGCTGGGGTGTTACACCGAGCATGTCCATGACAGCGAACGCGGCTATTCAATAGATTAATTAACACTCACCGAGATTGTACACTCTACCCACATCGATATAATCGATTGTAGCTAGTAATCGACCATAACAAAACCTTCCGTAAACTTAATCTCAAGCATTGACACTCGATGTGCTTTATCACCGTCCAATCGATACACACAGCGCTTGGCACGACTAACACTGTTAGAAAAGGAAGCGGCGAGCCGTCCCGCGATGTGAGAATCACACCTTCAGCACATCACACAGTCGAACCTACAACCTGATTTGTCAATGTCAAGACTGTAATATTCCGAAATAATAATAATAATAATAATAATAACCTCTTAAAGGATCTGTGCGTAATTAATCAAAGAGAATACGTGAAAATAGGATATTTCAGAGTTTTTTTTAGAGCTATATAAATCGTGGGAGTGGAGTTCTAGAAACCCTAGCCGTATTTTCTTTTTCTCCACCTAGCCGCCGCTCTGTTCTCTCTTCCTATTTCCCGTGCATCGCCTGTCACGAGTACGTGTCGCCATCTGCCTGCGCAAGTGATGCCTCCTGCCTGCGGCGCGTGAGTCGCTGGTTGCCGCATAACACCACCCGTCGTTGCCGTCCGCGTAAAAGGCACGCGGTGAGGCGCTGGTTCGCTCACGTCCTTCTTTTTCTTCAGTTGCTAATACTAATGCTAGCAATTAATTAAGAGGGTTGCGATTAGTATTTGATTAACTTTTAGTGCACTGCTAGAATTGATCTAATGGAATATGCATGCCTTGGTTGGTATTAGTAGTTAGTTTTTGGCACGTAGCCATGTATGCAAGCAACAACTAGTAGTAGTAATTAATCTGATAGTGAAATCGGTTGGAATTTAGTAGTTAACTATTTTGGTATGTGGCTACGTATGCATGCAATTGCTAGCTACTAGTTAATTGAGTCTTGTATTTTGTATGGCTCGTGAAATCTTCAACAGGTGGTAGAAGAGAATAGAAGAAGCGATTGCAAGGAAATGATCGGTGAGGGAGAAGAGGAGAAAAGTGAGAAAAAATCCAAGGGTAATGATACGTAATCTTGTATTCTCTTTGTTTTGCTGATTTAGTTAGAGATTAGAATCGAGATTTATTGGAGAGGTTTTAGAATTTCTAATAGAGAGGCCGATTAATGAGTCTGTTTAACCTACTGTTACATTGAGCGATTTATTCGGTACCTTAATAGCGAATTTTGGAAATGTCATCTACTAGTTAATTGTAGATAATTTCGATATCTTTCTATAGCATATTTAATCATGTCGAGCGGACAAGTAGAATTCGAGATATGAATTTTGGAAGACTGCTGTCTTTGTGGTTGTCGTCTTCGGCGCTGTTTTGGTAGACTGCAGATTAAAAATAGTAATTGGACTAATTAGAGTTTTTGATCTACATGAAAGATGTAGATAATTGTCCAATGGTTCTGTAGAATCCAAGAACTCAAATTTTGGTTGGGTAAAACAAAAGTTATGAATTTAGTAAGACTGCTGTCCCGAGCGGACAGATCGGTTTTCTAGGCTAAAAGCGGAGGGTTAGATGATTTAATTAGAAGTCTTCGTAATCTAAGAAAATGTGGAGAATTTTATGAAGAATCCAGAATGGGGTGGTTTGTTGTGATCGGACTTTTGAGTCAAAAGTTACGCTCGTTTAGTACCTAGACAAGCAATGGGTAATTATTGGTGCAGGAGAAGCGTGGTATATTTGGGAACGTGTAGGAGCGATGTCTATTGATTGCTATTCTTGATGCTGTAGCTTGTATTGAAATTTGTGTATTTAATGTAGGAGGCGTCGTACTTGTTGCCATCTTCTAGCCAAATCGTGCGTCGCAACTAGTAAAGGCAAGTGCATGGTAGACAACGATCAATGATTGATCATTTGTGATTCTTTATCTTCTATTACCATTATTGTTGTGCTTTTATTTTATTTAATTGCAAGCAATGGAATGGTATGATTTTATCTTGTTGATGAACATGAGAAAAATTGGATATGATGAAATCTTGTATTTTTGCATTCATAAGCATCTTTGCATATGAGAAGGTGATCATGATTGATCACAACTCCACGGGAGTGGAGGAGGTCCCCAATCCTTGAGGAGGAGCGGGCTTGAGAGTGAATGTTGTCGCGAGCATTCACTCATGCTATCTGCATTATCTGTGAAAGAAGTGCATGTGGACATGTAGATTAGTGTTGCATTGATATATGAGATGAATGTGTGTGAAACAAAGGAAAGATAAGAGCATGAGAATATTAATAGAAGTACCTGTGATGATAATGAAGTTATTGAATGCTGTGATTTATTATTGTTCGTTGTATATTGATGTGTTTGTTGAGTCGTGGACTCACCCTTGCTCTTTTGTTGTCTTTAGGTGATCTTCGAGAACGCCGTGACTGAGAGCGAGTAGAGCACATGGATTAGATCCATACTTCAATCACATTATCATTTGCCATAAGAACCTTTTCATTCAATGTTGGATTACTCCTGGTTCTGTTAGAGGCTGAATAAAGTTTAGGTCACATTTTGGACTATATTATTTATTTCAATAGTTTTGAATTTAGTAGTTGGCGCTATCCTGGATTGTTTACTTGATTATATTTCCCCTTGCTTATTTACTCTTGCTCGATTCATAATTATGGATACTCTTTTGTGATCCAGGGATGTGTCCATTGATATCTTCTTGCTGAAATTTTATAGTGTGTCCATATTTATTAGTTTAGAGAGTAGTTTAGTGGCATTCGGGCTCGGTGTTGGGGTCAGGGTGTTCTGATTGGTATCAGAGCGGGTTTTAGGTCCGTGGTGAATAGATTAACAACTTAGGCAAACTAAAATTGTTAAAATTTGTTATTGTTTTAGTAAATCAACTAAAATTTGCTAATGGTTAACTAATCTAAAATTTGACACACTAGTGCACGAAGAAGTTAGAGAGAGGTGCGATCATAGTTTTACGCTTCCGTTATGTTGTTTATTGAAGCATGATTTTATTTTGACCTTTGAACTCATTTTGTATTGTTGATTGTGGTTGATAGCTATGCCGAGGGTAGAGGGCGTGGTCGTGGTGGCGTGATCGTGGAGGTGGGGCGCGGGCGAGGATCCGTGGAGCCACCTCCTGAGTGAGGATGAGTCGATGTCGATCGGGTTGCGTTGACCCGCCTCCGGTTGGGGTCCAGATGAGACCCCGCTTTCTTGAGAGAGTTGGTGGGAGATCGTGCTCTTCGTCAATAAGCGCCGGCACCCGCTTCATGCATGACATCTGTTGTTGCTCTGTCGCACATCCACCGGTTCTCGAGCAGCGGATGACACTTCGAGAGTGGATGGGGTTGAGGTTGGATCCGTTTGTGGTCGGGCACACCGGTCCAGCAGTGACGGTGGTTGCGCTACATGGAGAGGCGTTTGGAGCTTTAGAGATGTCCTCACATCAGAGGGTCCGCTTTGTGGCCTTTATTTGAAGGGCAAGCAGATATTTGGTGGAGGGCGTGTTGTCTTCGAGGACCGCCACTCAAGGTCCGATCACTTGGGAGGACTTTGTTGATCAATTCAAGAAAAGTTCTACCCCTACTCTTTGTTGAGAGGATGGAGGTTGCCTTGACGACCTTTGCTCAAGGGAAGAGCTCTATTCTTGAGTATGAGGTGAGTTCAACAACTTGGTTCGCTTTGTCCCTTGATGAGCGAACGATGATCTTCGTAGAAGCCAAGAGGTTCCGCGGGGTCTCACTGCAGTAACCGACATGTGTTGGGAGCTACTCCACTCCGTGACTACAGCCTGTTGTGGAACAATCTAGGGGCATGGAGTTGGAGATCGACTCACAAAGGCGACAAGCCTCGGTGGATTGGTAGCTTGGTGGTGACCGGAAGAGGAGCTCTAGTGAGGAAGTGGGTGCTCATTGACCGCTTTCAAGAAATTCAAGGAGGACCGCATCCTTCACGTCTAGCGATCGAGGTCGTTCTCTTCTTGGCGCCTCGTCCTTTTGCAGTACTCGGCTCTTCGTCTGCCCTGAGGCGGGCATGCTTTGCTTTAAGTGCGGTGATGGACACTGTGGCTGAAAGTGCTCTTGGACGGAGATTGCGCTAGTGTGGCCGACCGGGTCACAAGGAGGCGGTGTGTCGCGGAACCCCGCTAGCGTGATCAAGTGGGAGCTGTGCCATCTTCTTCTTGATGGGTCTGCTCGAGATCTTTCCAGATGATGGCTGCTCCTCCTGCGCTGCCACTTCCTTCAGCTTGGGCACCTCCAGTAGGGTACTACTGGCAGCCGCCACCTCCGGCACCACTTCAGGTTACACGACCGGCTATACCTGCACCGCCACAGCAGATTGTTGGGGCTCTCGCCGCCCCGGCGCCGTCTTCTTTCGCCATGGCACCACCTGGAGTGTACGCCATGCCCACAGCGGAGTCCGCGGGTCGTCCTGACGTGGTGACAGGTACTTTACTTGTGGATTCGTTTGATGCTTTAGTCCTTTTTGATTCAGGGGCTACCTTTTCGTTTGTCTCGGCTTGTTTGCTAGGAGAGTGAACTTGAGTATGTGTGGATTTCTCGATCGCTGTTAGTTAGCTCTCCTGGGGGAATTATTGCGAGCTCTACTGTTTGTCCTGGGTGTTCTATTGTCATTGATGGAGAGAAGTTCATGGCGAATTTGATAGTTATTCAAATGGAGCCGTTCGACGTTATCTTGGGTATGGATTGGTTGCACTCTTATCGAGCCGTGATATCCTGTTTAGTAGAACGTTGTCTGCATGCGAACCTCGTGCTGGGGAGACTTTGATCTTCGAAGTGCGCCTCGCGCTCTCTTTCGATGTTGGTGGACTATTCCGGGTCACAGGAGGTAATGGCTCAGGCTTCTCTTAGCTCTTCTTTGGCGAGCGTGGCTTCGCAGATTGAGGAGATTTCAGTGGTTAGTGATTACCCATATGTGTTCCCAGCTGAGCTTCCGGGCTTGCCACCTGCGCGAGACGTGGAGTTTCGCATTGATTTTGTTCCGGGTACTCGTCCCATCTCGATGTCTCCATATCGACTAGCACGTCCGTTTCAGGACGAGTTGAAGAAGCAATTGGATGATTTGTTGGCTAAAGGTTCGATCAGGCGTAGCGTATCGCCGTGGGGAGCTCCTGTTCTATTCACAGAGAAGAAGGATGGGAGTTGGCGCATGTGTGTTGATTACCGTGCGCTTAATGCAATCACAATCAAGAATAAATATCCATTGCCCCGCATTGAGGATTTGTTTGATCGGTTGAATGGAGCTCAAGTATTCTCCAAGATCGATCTCCAGTCAGGGTATAATCAAATCCGTGTGCGTGAGCAGGATGTAGAGAAGACTGCTTTCTCCACCAGGTATGGGCATTATGAGTATAAAGTTATGTCTTTTGGATTGACTAATGCACCTGCCATTTTTATGGAGACCATGAACAACATGTTACATGAGTATCTAGATGACTTCGTGGTGGTGTTCATTGATAATATTCTTATCTATTCCAAGACCAATGAGGATCATGAGCGTCATTTGAGGTGGTTTTAGAGACTTTGAGAGAGCTGTGTTCTATGCTAAATTGAAGAAGTGTGAGTTCTGGATTTCAGAAGTGAGTTTTCTGGGTCATATGATTAATCCTCAGGGCATTGCTGTTGATCCTAGTAAGGTCTCCACAGTGGTGGATTGGAAGAGGCCGACTAATGTGAAGGAGGTGAGGAGTTTCTTGGGATTGGCTGGTTATTATCGGCGTTTTGTGCAGGATTTCTCTATCATCGCCAAACCGATGTCTCAGCTTACTCAGAAAGGGGTGAAATTCCAGTGGACTGATGAGTGTGAGCGTAGTTTCTGCATTTTGAAGGAGAGGTTGGTGACCTCTCCTATTCTCACTCTTCCCGAGCCAGGAAAGCGGTTCACGATCTTTTCGAGATCGTCTCGAGTGGGTCTTGGCTGTGTTCTCATGCAAGACGGTAAGGTGATTGCTTATGCGTCGAGACAGTTAAAGAAGCACGAGCAGAATTATCCCACTCATGATTTGGAGTTGGCTGCGGTTGTCTTTGCTCTCAAGATTTGGAGACATTATCTATACGGCGAGCCTTGTGATATTTTCATAGATCACAAGAGTCTCAAGTATATCTTCACCCAAAAGGATCTGAATTTAAGGCAAAGGAGGTGGTTAGAGTTGATCAAGGACTATGATCTTACTATTCAGTATCATCCAGGCAAGGCCAATATAGTTGCTGATGCTCTTAGTCGCAAGGCGACTCCTGCTACTCTAGATTGCCTCATTGCTGATTTTGATCGCATGGGAATATCTTATTGTTATGCGGGCACATCACATGTTGAAACACGGTTGATTCTTGAGTCAGCTATTCCGCACTGTAAAGCGGAAGAACAAAGAAAGTGACCGGTTATTACTGGGAGGTTAGGAAGCGCCCGGATGAGGGCAAAGAGGTGATTTTAGCATGGACGATTTCGGTGCTTTGAGGTTTAAAGGCGCCTTTGCGCGCCACAAAAGGCGGAGGTCAAAGATGATATCTTGAGGAGGCACATCGCACTCGCATAATCGCTCATCTGGTGAGACTAAGATGTATCGAGATCCAAAATGTAATTTTTGGTGGAAAAGAATGAAGGTGGACATTGCTAACTATGTGGCTTCTCGTGGTGTTTGTCGCAAGTGAAAGTGAGCACAAGCGCCCCGCAGGTTGTTGCGACCTTTGGAGGTTCCTAGTGGCCTTGGGATGATATCTCTATGGACTTTGTGGTGGCCTTACCTCGTTAGCCGTGGGAAGGATGCGATTTGGGTAGTGGTGGATCGATTCAGCAAGTATGCGCACTTCATTCCTATTCGCACGACAAATTCAATGAGTGATCTAGCTCCTATTTATGTGCGTGAAATAGTAAGACCGCATGGTGTGCCAAAGACCATCATTTCGACAGGACGCCAAGTTTGTCTCCAAGTTCTAGGAAAGTCTACAGAGTGCATTGGGCACACAGCTCCACCTTAGTCTGATGTTTCACCCATTGCATGGATGGGCGAGAGGCGTACTATTCGGACTTTGGAGGACATGTTGCGGTCTTGCGTTTTGTCTTGAAGGGTAGATGGGAGGACCAGATTGCCACTTGCGTAGTTTGCTTATAATAATAGTTACCATTCCGAGATTAGAGCGCGCCATTTGAGGTTCTCTATGGGCGGAAGTGCGATCGCCACTTTGTTGGGATGCGATTGGAGAGAAGGCAATTTTGGGTCCTGACCGATTGAAGACCGTGGAACGATAGCCATGGTGAGGCGAGAATCGCTAGCACTCGAAGCGGCGTGAAAAGCTATGCCGATGTGAGGAGGCGTGACTTGGAGTTTGCGGTGGGTGACCAGTGCTCTTGAGAGTGTCTCCACTAAAGGTATTGTTCGGTTCGGTACCAAAGGGAAGCTTAGCCCGAGGTACGTTGGACCGTTCTTGGTTATTGCAAGAATTGGGAAGTTAGCCTACCGTTTGGACCTTCCTGAGTCCATGCGTGGGGTTCACAATGTGTTTCACGTCTCGAAGCTGAGAAAGTTTTTGAGAGACCCAGAGCATAAGATTTCATTAGAGCCGCTGACTATTGAGCAAGATCTCACAATTGAGTCGCGTCCGGCGCGCATTCTGGAGAGGTCGGAGCGAGTGCTGAGGCATAAGACGTTGGTATACGTCAAGGTGCTGTGGACGCATCAGTCTGAGAGAGAGGCGACTTGGGAGTTGGAGTCTCGCATGCGCGAGCAATACCCGGAGTTGTTCACGTCGGGTACATGTTTTTTTTTGTTGTTGTTTAATTTCAGTTGTGGCTGTTTTTTTTAGAATAGAACGACGATTAGAACTCGGGGTCGAATTCTGTTAAGGGGGGTAGAATGTAATATTCCGAAATAATAATAATAACCTCTTAAAGGATCTGTGCGTAATTAATCAAAGAGAATACGTGAAAATAGGATATTTCAGAGTTTTTTTAGAGCTATATAAATCGTGGGAGTGGAGTTCTAGAAACCCTAGCCGTATTTTCTTTTTCTCCACCTAGCCGCCGCTCTGTTCTCTCTTCCTATTTCCCGTCCATCGCCTGTCACGAGTACGCGTCGCCATCCATGCAAGTGATGCCTTTGCTTCAGGCGCTTGGAGTCGCCCACCGCCACGCAACGCCACCCCGTCGTTGTTCGTCCGCGTAAAAGGCTCTGCGGTGAGCGCTGGTTCGCCACGCCCTTCTTTTCTTCAGTTGCTAATACTAATGCTAGCAATTAATTAAGAGGGTTGCAATTAGTATTTGATTAACTTTTAGTGCACTGCTAGAATTGATCTAATGGAATCTGCATGCCTTGGTTGGTATTAGTAGTTAGTTTTTGGCACGTAGCCATGTATGCAAGCAACAACTAGTAGTAGTAATTAATCTGATAGCGAAATCGGTTGGAATATAGTAGTTAACTATTTTGGTATGTGGCTACGTATGCATGCAATTGCTAGCTACTAGTTAATTGAGTCTTGTATCTTGTATGGCTACGTGAAATCTTCAACAGTGGTAGAAGAGAATAGAAGAGCAGTGCAAGGGAAAGATCAGTAGGGAGAAGAGGAGAAAAGTGAGAAAAAAATCCAAGGGTAATGATACGTAATCTTGTATTATCTTTGTTTTGCTGATTTAGTTAGAGATTAGAATCGAGATTTATTGGAGAGGTTTTAGAATTTCTAATAGAGAGGCCGATTAATGAGTCTGTTTAACCTACTGTTCTGTTGAACGATTTATTCGGGTATCTTAATTGCAAATTTTGGAAATGTCATCTACTAGTTAATTGTAGATAATTTCGATATCTTTCTATAGCATATTTAATCATGTCGAGCGGACAAGTAGAATTCGAGATATGAATTTTGGAAGACTGCTGTCTTTGTGGTTGTCGTCTTTCGGCGCTGTTTTGGTAGACTGCAGATTAAAGATAGTAATTGGACTAATTAGAGTTTTTGATCTACATGAAAGATGTAGATAATTGTCTAAGGGTTCTGTAGAATCCAAGAACTCGAATTTAGGTTGGGTAAAACAAAAGTTATGAATTTAGTAAGACCCGCTGTCCCGAAGCTGACAGATCGGTTTTCTGGGCTAAAAACGGAGGGTTAGATAATTTAATTAGAAGTCTTCGTAATCTAAGAAAATGTGGAGAATTTTATGAAGAATCCAGAACGGGGTGGTTTGTTGTGATTGGACTTTTGAGTCAAAAGTTACGTTCGTTTTAGTACCTAGACAGCAATGGGTAATTATTCAGTACCGGAGAAGCGTGGTATATTTGGGAACGGGTAGGAGCGATGTCTATTGATTGCTATTCTTGATGCTGTAGCTTGTATTGAAATTTGTGTATTTAATGTAGGAGAGGCGTCGTGCTTGTTGCCATCCTCTAGCCAAACCGTGCGTCGCAACTAGTAAAGGCAAATGCATGGTAGACAACGATCAATGATTGATCACTGTTTTCTTTATCTTTCAGTACCATTATTGTTGTGCTTTTATTTTATTTAATTGCAAGCAATGGAATGGTATGATTTTATCTTGTTGACGAACATGAGAAAAATTGGATATGATGAAATCTTGTATTTTTGCATTCATATGCATCTTTGCATATGAGAAGGTGATCATGATTGATCACAACTCCACGGGAGTGGAGGAGGTCCCGATCCTTGAGGAGGAGCGGGCTTGAGAGTGAATGTTGTCATGAGCATTCACTCATGCTATACCATATACGTGAAAGAAGTGCATGTGGACATGTAGATTAGTGTTGCATTGATATATGAGATGAATGTGTGTGAAACAAAGGAAAGATAAGAGCATGAGAATATTAATAGAAGTACCTGTGATGATAATGAAGTTATTGAATGCTGTGATTTATTATTGTTCGTTGTATATTGATGTGTTTGCTGAGTCGTGGACTCACCCTTGCTCTTTTGTTGTCTTTAGGTGATCTTCGAGAACGCCGTGACTGAGAGCGAGTAGAGCACATGGATTAGATCCATACTTCAATCACATTATCATTTGCCATAAGAACCTTTTCATTCACTGTTGGATTACTCCTGGTCATGTTAGAGGCTGAATAAAGTTTAGGTCACATTTTGGAGTATATTATTTATTTCAATGATTTTGAATTTAGTAGTTGGCGCTATCCTGTATTGTTTACTTGATTATATTTCCCCTTGCTTATTTACTCTTGCTCGATTCATAATTATGGATGCTCTTTTGTGATCCAGGGATGTGTCCATTGATATCTTCTTGCTGAAATTTTATAGTGTGTCCATATTTATTAGTTTAGAGAGTAGTTTAGTGGCATTCCAGGCTCAGTGTTGGGCTGGGGTGTTACAAAGACTCCATAACTTACTAAGTTAGGTCCATCCCATACCATGCATTTGGTCATACAGTAAGGCTCAATTCAATGGCGCACAAAGTTAAGTCCTTAATTGACCAAGGCAAGACTTCTAATTTCTAATTAAATGTCATATATACCAATATTCCCATTCACACAACTCCACCAAATCACACAGTATACACCACTTGCCTCAGTCTAAATCTTTGCCCACCCTATTGGTTAAGTGCAGCACATACCATCAACGAGTAATAGCACACAACACACACATTTTTATCACACAGTTCCATAATCACTTAGTCAAGTTTATATTTGTAACTCACATGAGATGATGACTCGTAGCATGGCTAAGCAATCTACTCGTATCTAACCAACCCACGTTGGTGCTACGATAATACCAACTACTAACGAACCAACCTAGGGTGACAAAATATCATGCCATAATAATAGAAAAGGTGGATGTAACAAATTGGATTAATAACTAAACCCAAAAGCATTTAAATAAATACTTGAAATAGAATGTAATAATTTGAATCAAAGCATTTTGAAAACTGGGTGCAATATGATCAATGGTATAACTTGCCTTGGAATAGGTCTAGGTACTAGTCTTGATCTTTGTGCACACCTTCTTCTTCAAAAGTCCATGAAGAATTAATGTCTACTCGTAAACGAAATAAATTAAATAAATAAATAAATAATAGAGCTAAAACAAACTCTAAAAATTGACTAAAAATCTTAGATAAATAGATATCAAATTTAGATGAATTTAGGAATTTGAATGGGCTCAATCGGAGTTCGGATGCAAAAGTATGGCCTCTCAAAGATCAAAACTCAAGAAAATACACTAAATTAGAATTTCTGGAATTTCCTAATTATTTTTCTAAACAAAAATCCGGATTATGACGTCAGTGAAAATTTTGAATTTAAAATAAATTCCAGGAAAATGCTACAGTTGCTGACATGTAGGGCCCACGGTCTATAGACTAAGTCCACTGAAAGGCTTACCGGTCTATGGGTTCGCGGGTTCATGGAGTAGTGGATTTGACAATGGGGCCCACATGGCATAGGCACAGCTCACGGTGGATTGGACTCACGAAAATTTGAATCTAGGGTTCGGGTAAACCGTCCACGCACGCGCACGTGTGGCGCTGACGCGGCGGCAACTCGCTGAAGGTGAGTGTTACTGGGAGATAGAGAATGCGAAGGCGAATCCGATGAGTTGCTCACCAGTGCGAGAGAACGACAGAGGCACCTGGCGGGGAGGTCCAAGTAACGGCGAAGATATAGGCTCGACGAAATCGGTCCTCCGGTGACGCTCTGGCAAAGTGAGGGCGTGCAGGGTGAAGCCCTCATCCGTGCGATACCGAATGTGCATACCACAAGGCTCAGGCAGATCTGGTTGAGGCAGAATTGCACGTCGGAGTTGCGGCGGCGTAGATCCTTCTTTGAGCTCTCCCGGCATCTAGGGTTCGGTGCTCGAGCTTTGGCAGCTAGGGTTGAGGTGCAGAGCTTGAGGGCAACCTCTCCTTTTATACACGATGGCTCGGGAGAGTCCGGGGCGCAAATGCGAGGATCTTGGGTTGGTAGCGTAGTCTGGATGCGGGACAGTTGCGGGGAAGATAAACAGGGATTCGACAGGGCCCGCATGTTAGTGACACGGGCTCGCGTGATACCACATGACACACGACGCTGACGAGGCTGACCGGTGGGGTAAGGCGGCTGCGTGCGGAGAGAGGACGGGAGAGGATGACATGCAGGGCCCGCACAGTGTTGGGCCAGAACCATAATAGGATTGAGTTTCAGCCCGAACACTGTTCCGAGATTTTAAATTAGTTTTTCATTTTAGAAATTACCAGAAAATCCAAATAGCAATTAGAAAACAACAAATGAACTTGAAAAAATTCTATAAAAAAATATACAAGCACATAGAATACAAATAAAATAGTTTTGATAATTGTTGATGTAGGGATTAATCACATTAAATTATTTTGATGCTAAAAGTCCATATTAAGCTTCAATTAAAATTTAAAATAAAGTACAAATATTGAATTTTCCAACTACTAACTAATAAAAGATTTTTAAAAGCTCAAAAAATTGGGATGTTATAAACCTCCCCCCTTAAAGAAATCTCGACCCCGAGATTCAAGCTAGATAGATAAGAGGCTAGGAAACTCGGCTTTGAGGTCTTCTACACGCTCCCACATTGCTTCTCCCTCTGAGTGGTTGCTCCCTGAACTTTGCAAAAATGAACATTCTTGCTTCTGGTACGACGCTCTACGACATCCAAAATCTGGAATGGCTGCTCTTTGTAAGTGAGATCTTCTTTCAACTCAATTGCATCCAACATAGCTTGTTCTTCCAGCACACGAAGACACTTCTTTAACTGAGAGATATGAAAGACATCATGTACTCCTGCTAACGATTACGGCAACTCCAACTGATAGGCAACTTCTCCATGGCGTTCCAAAATTTTGAACATGCCCACATACCTAGGGGCAAGCTTCCCTTTTGTGAGAACCCTCGGGTTATTTTCGTAAGACCGAGGTTTACCTGTTCTTAAGAAAATAACTCTGGGCCTCAAGTAAATGATTTCCACCTTAACTCCATCCAAGAAAGGGGAAAAAAAATCTGGTGGTGAGGCCCTCCCTCATCCACCATCCATCCCAAGATGATTCTTTGGGATGGACGGTGGATGGGGGAGGGCCTCACGTGAGGCCCTCCCCCACCAGATTCTCTTCCCAAGTGAGGAGTGTAACATCCCAAAATTGGTTTGTGTTTCAAATGTAATAAAAATGAGGAGAAATCAAAACTTTTTCTCTGATCTTGATTTTTGTAATCAGTTCCATAATTTTTGTAAAGGAATTATGGGAAATCAAAAATCAAATTGCCATTTGGACACCAACACAAATCTCCTGCATGAAAATCTTGTGCCCAACCCCTGAAGATAATTTTCTTTGAACCTAGGAGTGATGTTTGACACCTCAGAATTATTTCATAATTTTCAGGAATTGTTTGATAATTTTTGAGGCAAGTCAAACTGGTCAAACCCCATTTTCCTCTCTTCTGGAATTTCTGTAGAATAATTCAGTGCATTAAAATCTCTGAAAATTTTATGGGAGGTTCCTACTGCTGTCAGCAAGCTCCAGTTAAAATTTCATAAATTTTGGAGTTTGTTTGCTACCTCAAATAATTCCCCAAAACTCAGATGTTTAAAAATTCAATTTCTATCTGGTTTGCACTGTTCCTCGGGTTCGAACCAGACTCGGGCTCGAGCCACTTGACTCGGTCGAGTCAACTAATCGCACCGGCGCGACACAGTCGGGCGCGGGAGTTGTGAACCGTTGGATCAGCATCGAACGGTCCATGGTCAAGCGAGCGTTCGAATCGGTTGAAATCGAACCGATCTATTTCAGCCGCCCGATTAAATCCAACGGCCGTCGTTCGTCGTCTTCCTCCGCTCGCGCTCGACTCGGCCAAGTCAATCAAAGGCGACGCACAAGACGCCGCGGCAGAGCCCAACGCGTCCCCCTTTTGGCCAACGGCTCGCGCATTTAATGCCCCCGTCCGCCGCCCCGCGATCGCCGCCTCCTGCGCATTCACGCTCCGTCGCCTCGGCCGACCTCAACACCGCCAGCCATTTTTCTTGCCGTTGCTCCCCTCTTGCTCCTCCGCCTATAAGACTCTACCCGAGGCTTCCTTAGCATCCTTTGAACACCCCGAGCTTCAAGACACCGTTAGTGCACCGAGTGAACTCCTTCGTGAATTTTTCTCTCGGCCGCCATTGTTGAAGCTCCGGATCCTTCGGTGGAAGTGGTGCTCCGGGCCTTCTCTTTCAAAACCCTTGCTTCCCCAGCTTCTTAGCATCTCACTGAGTATTAACCCTCTGTCAATTTGGCTTTTGACAGAAAGGAGCGACTAATTTCGGTTTTCCCCAATTCGGTACCGAAAGCACTTCATCGCTCGGCGTCGGTGAGTGCTCTAGCCCTCCGCCTCGCTCAAGAGCATCTGGTAGACTCTAGATGCTCTAGCAACCTTTAGTTAGCCTTCGACGCCCTCGCAGATCGCATTGTCGCCGTTTTTGCTTAGCCGCGTGCTGTCGCCGCTGCGCCGCGCTCGTCCTCCATCTGAGGTATGGTTGGTACCAGCAGATGCGCAACGTTATTGTGCGTCTTTTGGTAGCCTCTGAGTGCTCCGACTTGGCTCGAATCGCCGGCAAGCCGCCGGTGACCTTCTCTGTTGCTTTGTCGGATGAAAATCGGCGAGCGTTCGTTGTCGATCGATCTAAGCCGTTAGATCAAAGATCGACGGTTGTCGTCCGATGAAAGGTCGGACTGTCGTGCGGTTGCTGCGCTGTGAGTTCTCGTGGGCCGTTGGATCCCATATCAACGGCTCGCGTGCGTGGTCGCTGTCAATCGGCCGCCAGGCCGGACCACATGGACCGTTGGATCCGGATCCAACGGCGGACGATTAATGTCCGGATCGCTCGCGCTTCAGACAGTAGGTGGTCCGGAACCGCTGGATCTTGATCCAACGGTTGATTTATCAGATCATGGCTTGTACTACAAGGCTGCAGCTGGCGGGATCGGGGCCGTTGGATCCGAGATCAACGTCCCAGGTTCGGCCACGTCATTTCTCATTTCTGAATTTCCCGAGAGGATTTATTTATCAATCAAAATGTGATAACTTGTAAAATGCATAACTAATTCATTTTAAATCCTTTTTGGTTGATTCAAATTTTGTGGGTTATGTTTTTAATTAGACTTTAATTTAAAAATGTTTCCAACCTCAGTATAACTCCAGAAAATTTTGCTAATGAATAGTGGCATTTTTTTATTTATAAAAGCTGAGCAAAATTGTTTTGGTCATATCTTTGGCATTAAGAATCCAAATCAATTGGTTCTTGTTGCTAAATTCATTATAAATCAAGACCTTGCTACTGTAAAAATTTTAGAATTTTTGGAGGGAATTTACTGTTGGGTCTTTGTATTTTATTCGTTCTTATCGGTTGCTTTTGCTTCTCGTTAGGATCCAAGAGCACATTCATAATCTTGTTGATCCACAGCAACACCTTGACCCACAGCAAGCGGTGCAAGATATTTGATCATAAATGTCCCATTACTTTCAAAGTCTAATATCTTGTTTACGAATTATATGTATGCATTGCTTTTGTGTCCAATTATTTTTGCCCTGTTTAGAGGTAGCTATTCCTAATGCATTGTTGCCATTAAAATGTTATCCCCTACCACAACCATAAGTTATTATCATCGCTGGTGAATTAGAGCCCGGTGATTTAATTATGCTCTTTTACTGTCTTTGCGATGTCATGCTTAGAAATGCTTAGCTACGGTAGAATTGGGCGGTTATCGACTTAGTCGATGACCTTGATCACACAAATCATTTTGTTTATTTTTGGTTCAGCACCTTATGCTTTAGTTTTGTAAAAACCGAAAATGAAACAAAATGATTTGACTTGGGCACAATGGCATGTTGGTGTGATTGTTGGGTGTGACAAGGAAAGGTGCCCAGGTCCCTAAGGACCGAAAATGTTGCTTGCGCCATTGATCCAAGTACTTTTGCGTATTAACCACATGAGGGTTATATGGGACCCTCTTGACGTAGTACTTTGGCGTGTGTTATCTCCGAGTCGCAGGAGGGGTTGTGTGTGTTGTGTGAAACATGATATGTGTTCTCTGTGTTCTTGTGTTGGGTGTGCGGTGGTGGAGATTAGGGTAGGCTCTCCACCTCGAGGAGCATTGTAGTTGTCCAAGGCTTTACCCGCGACGGGTAGTTGACCGAGGCTTTACAATGACTCCGACACAACGTATGGGTTTCTATCCATACGGGCGGCTCGTAGTTAATACACAATATTAGAAATGTCTCGTAGGACTTAGCCGTGCTTAAGCATACCAAAGGAAGTGTGCTTAATCATGTGGCAAAAGGCGGTCGACATGTGGGTAAGTTGGTACACCCGCAGGATAAATCTATTCAATAGCCTCGCCCTAGGTTATGGACACGCTTGGGGATTTCCGCAAGATCTAGACTTCAACAACTGCTTTTGTTTTTAAAATTTAAAACTTGATATGGTTGGCATGAATGGGTAATTCATGCTATTGTGGTGACTAATGGTTTAGTCACTTCCGTGACTGCTTTTATCGTTGTTGATACTTGATTACTACTGCTTTTATCAAATAAAATCAGATTTGTTAAATTGCTTTCCATCTATTACATTATTGCAAATAAAACTTGCTTTATGCTTAAAAATTTGAGTCCTAACTCGCTCCACTTAAATAAGCTTGCATGTAGTTATTGCATAGATCTGTTATCATTCTTATATATCTTAAGTAGTACATTCAAAGTACTCACCCGCTTTTTGCCGGGCTTTTGTTTGCAGAGGAAGAAGGTGAGCCCCAAGGGCCTCACTTTTGTGAGTTGTGCCGTGGATTCGACGACTAGCTTGGCGGTCCTGGCTTTGCCTTGTGGGTTAAAGGCACACCGATTGGCTCTTTTGTTTATAGCCATCTTATGGCACTTTTGCTTCCGCTGTTAAATCTCTTTATGTATTTGTCATTTGGCCGGTCGGCCCCTCTTTTGTAATGACTATCCTTTATTTATGTTATCTTCTGGATTGTTGTTTATGTTTCGGTTCTATGTGAATGAATGGAATTGATGCATGAACTTTGTAAAGGGTGTGTATATTGCATTGGGAAGTATACATGTCTCGAGTCTCTGATTATCTCGCTTTGTGATGCTAGGACCGAATGGGTGGTTAAGCATTACAAGTCGGATAAACCGGGGTCTCACAAGGTTTGGTATCAGAGCCATACTGACCGTAGTAACCCAAGCATGGTCGTCTTTTAGGATATTTTGGAAAATACTATTTTCAAAGTATCAAATGATTTTTGAAAGCTTAAGGAATTCTTAGATTTTATTCCTTACCTATCTTAGCTTTCTCCTCTCATCTTACTCTAATTTGAGTTTTGAAAATTGTTTACCTCTTCTTCCTTCAAAGATAGTGTTATCGATTAAATGGGTTTTGGGAACCACTGAGTTGGGCAAATTGGAGTTCTTAGGGTTTTTGAAGTTTCGGATCAAGGTTTCGCTAGAGGCTTGATGCGAATCAACAAAGACGCTTCAATTTCAGACAAGAAGCTCAATGGTTTCGATAGACCACCGAGCTTGGCAAATTGAAGTATGCCGATTTTGAAGTTTCTAGAATGGAAGACTTGGTGGAAGCTTGATGCGAAATCGCACAAAGAACCTCAATTTCCTGACAGCAAGCTCGATGGTTTCTAATGGGGTAGAAAATGAGAGGATAATCAACTAAAACTTGTGGGGTTAAAAGGGTAAGATGTGATACTAGTTGGCTATGTATCTAACACTATTTTCACTGATTTAGCCTTGATCTTAAGTGGTATTAGATCTTACCTTGACCTTCCGATTTTTATCTTCTCAAACAATTACTGCTCATTCAATACGGGTTAGTTGCATTGGGGAGTTGAGCTTTGGTTTTACGATTCCTTGCCGTTTTGGAGTCTTTTGTAAACTTGCCTAAGTTTATACACATACTGGTTTTGGCTTTGTTAGGGTGATATTCCATTCCCTAGTCGCTAGCTTTCGCTTTCTTTCGCTTTTAATCTTTGAGTCTAGTTTTAACCAAAATTTCTTGTAACAGATGGCGGACGCACTCGTAGCGGCCAAGGCCGGCCACCGTCGGGACGAGGATCTTCCTCCTCCTCCGACCATGGCCGAGGTCCTTCTTGGATCGAGCGCAACCTGCAGAGGATGTGAGGGTTCTTCGGACGCCATCACGCGCAACACTTCCGCCCTTTCGGTGCTTCGTGATCCGGGCAAGGGGTGGACACCACCGCATGGGGACTTGCGGAGTTTCTTCGCACCCCCCCTCACGCTCTCCGTGTCCGAGGACCGCTTGACGCAGACGATCGCTTCGTCCGGTGGAGCGAAGCTTCAGATAGCGCAGCGTGCCAGAGCACGAGAAGGCGCTGCTTGCATCGCACCACCGGAGGGTGCACTGTCTTGGTGGGAGAGCTTTCTCGCCATGCACCGACGGCCACACCGTCACTTGGGAGGAGTTCAGATCGCTTCTTCCGCCTCATATTCCTTCCGCTTGATGAAGTCAAGAAGAAGGAATTCTTGTCGCCGTGCAAGGGCGCTGCTCACCACGGAGTATCTTTACGAGTTCAACCATTTGGCTCGTTATGCTCGGAGGAGGTGGCCACCGATGAGGCCAAGCAAGAGAAGTTCAAGGATGGTTTGTCCGAGGAGCCGCAGGACAAGCTATCCATCGCTGACTTTCCGATTTCCGTGCCTTGGTGGACAAGGCCATCGTTGCTGAGCACGCGGGGAGAGCACTTGTGGATTCCCGCAAGCGCAAGTGGGAGGCCCACAAGTCAGCGCAGGCCAGCTCTTTCCGTTCTCGTGTTGGGCAGTCTCCGGGGTCCCGTCCTCCGCCTTCAAGACTTCGAGGCCACAAGACTGTTCTTCGCCCTTCGCAGCCGTGCCCCAATCACGCACTGCGAGTCAGCCAGGAGGCCTCCGCACAGCCGCGGATGTCACCTGCTTCTTCTGCAACAACAAGGGGCATTATGCGAACCAATGCCCCAAGAAGACAGGAGCAGCCCCTCGTCCTAATGGAGGACGCGGGCCAGGAGGTGGTTCTTCTCAGGACCTGAAGATAGTTCCTACTACCCAAGGCGTGGGTAGTGGTCGAGTCAACCTCATCTCAGCGGAGGAGGCACAGGAGGCACCCGACGTCGTGCTGGGTACGCTTTCTGTTAACTCTCATTCCGCTACTGTTTTGTTTGATTCAGGAGCATCTCATTCTTTCGTTTCCGAGTCTTTTGCTGCTATCAGTAAGCTCCTCTTTACTCCATTGTTGGTCCCGTTGCTCATTCGCTCTCCTGGTTCGGAGTTGAGAGCTGAATCTGAGTGTAGGGATGTCCCAATTGAAATCGAGGGAGTGAGATTCTTTGCGAATCTTATCCTCCTCCATTCAGCAAGTCTAGATGTAATTCTTGGTATGGATTGGTTGTCTCACCATAAGGGACAAATCGATTGCGCCAAGAAGTGTGTCTCTCTATCTAGCCTTTCCGGCGAGCAGGTTCGCTTTTCGCCGAAGCTGCTAGGTCCGCATCTCTTCGCGCTTGAAGCGAAGCCCGCTCTAGATATTAGTGAAGTCCCCACAGTTCGTGACTTCATTGATGTCTTTCCTGAAGATCTTCCCGGGATGCCACCAGTTCGAGACCTAGAGTTTGTCATTGAGTTGGTTCCCGGTACTGCCCCGATTTCAAAGAGGCACTATCGGATGCCACCGAACGAGTTGGTGGAATTGAAGAAGCAACTGAGTGAGCTGCAAGAAAAAGGTTTCATCCGCCCTAGCTCATCTCCGTGGGGTTGTCCTGCAATCTTTGTAAAGAAGAAGGACAATACTTTGCGCATGTGCGTTGATTACCGTCCGCTTAATGAAGTAACGGTAAAGAACAAGTATCCATTGCCCCGCATCGATGATCTCTTTGATCAATTAACTGGAGCTCGAGTATTCTCCAAGATTGATTTGAGGATGGGATATCATCAAGTTCGGATACGACCTGAGGATATTCCAAAGACGGCTTTCTCTACTCGCTACGGCTTGTATGAGTATACCGTCATATCATTTGGCTTAACCAATGCTCCCGCCTTGTTCATGAACCTCATGAATTCGGTATTCATGGAGTATTTGGATAAGTTTGTCGTGGTCTTCATCGATGATATTCTTATCTATTCTAAGAACGATGAGGAACATGATGAGCATCTGAGGCTCGTGTTAGGCAAGCTTCGTGAGCACCAGCTGTATGCCAAGTTCAGCAAGTGCGCATTCTGGTTGAAGGAAGTGGCCTTCTTGGGTCATGTTCTTTCAGCAGAGGCGTAGCCGTTGACCCTAGCAAGGTCGCGATGTTCTTTCATGGTTTGACCTACTTGTAACCGGCGCGGAGTTTTCTAAGTTAGCGGGATATTATCGCCGCTTTATCGAGAATTTCTCCAAGATCGCGGCCGATGACGGAGTTGCTCAAGAAGGACAAGAAGTTCTTGTGGTCCGATGCTTGTGAGGAAAGCTTCCAAGTACTCAAGAAGCGTTTGACCACCGCTCCCGTCCTTGTTCTTCCCGATATTCATCAAAGTTTCGATATCTTCTGCGATGCTTCGTCGAGGACTCGGTTGTGTCCTTATGCAAGAAGGCAAGGTAGTGGCCTATGCATCAAGGCAATTGAGACCTCATGAACTCAACTACCCTACCCATGACTTGGAATTGGTCACGTGATTCATGCACTTAAGATTTGGCGACATTACCTAATCGGAATCGCTGTGAAGTGTATTCGGATCACAAAAGCCTAAAGTATTTGTTCACCCAACCAGATCTGAACCTCGTGCAAAAGAGATGGTTGGAGTTGGTCAAAGATTATGACATGGGTATTCACTACCATCCGCAAGGCTAACGTCGTTGCCGATGCGCGCTCGATCGCAAAGCGCATTGCAATACCTTGTTGCTCGGGGATGTCAACCCACCCTTCGGAGGAATTTCAGCGCCTCAACTTAGGTTTGGTTGAGCGTGGTTCCTCGCGCCTTGGTTGTGCAACCAACCTTGGTAGATCGGATTAAGGTCGCCAAAGAATCGGATGTTGGAATAAGCCGCATCAAGGAAAATGTCAAGAACGGAACGACCAAGTGCTTCTCGAGGATGAGCATGGTGTTGTAAGGTTCGGCAATACCGGTGGTTCCAAAGGACATGGAATCGCTGGATTTGATTCTCCGCGAGGCCCATGATTCGCCTTTGTCTATCCATCCCGGCCACAAAGATGTATCAAGATCTCCGTCGAGATTTTGGTGGACCCGAATGAAGAGGGAGATTGCGGTTCGTTGTCGAGCGCGACGTGTCGTCGTGTCAAGGCCGAGCATCGGCGTCAGCAGATCGCTTCACCTTTGCCTATTCCGAATGGAAGTGGGATTCGATCGGGATGGATTTTATCACCGGTCCGCCCACGCCACAAAGGGGAATGATGCTATCCGGGTAATTATTGATCGATTAACCAAAGTGGCACATTTTCTTCCGCCAAGACCAAGCTTCGTGCCGATCGCCTAGCCGAGATTTACGCCTCGTGGATTGTAAGCTTGCATGGTGTGCCAAAACGATCATTTCGATCGTGGTTCACTATTTACCTCCGGTTTTGGCGTGGTCCGCAAGAAGCTATGGGCACTCGTCTTTCTTTCGATTCAAGATATCATCCTCAAACCGATGGCCGACCGAAAGAGTCAACCAAGTGTTGGAAGACATGCTCGTGCTTGTGTTCTCTCCTATGGAAAGAATTGGGAGAAGTGCTTGCCATTTGCCGAAGTTTTCCTACAACAACGATTTTCAGGCCGCCTCGGCATGGCACCTTTCGAGGCCTTATACGGAGGAAGTGCGAACCCGTTGAATTGGTGGAGACGGCGAAAGACCTTTCTTTGGCCCGACTCGATCGATGAGGCCGAGAGTCAAGTCCGGCTTATTCGTGATCGCTTGCGCATACTCAATCCAGCAAAAGAGCTATGCGGATCGCCGTCGCCGTGAATTGAGCTTTGAGCCCAATGATTTTGTTTATCTCAAAGTCTCTCCTTTGAAGGGCCATCGCTTTTGGCCAAGGGCAAGTTAGCTCCTCGATATGCCGGCCCCACGGGTTATCGAGAAGAAAGGAGCTGTTGCCTATAAGTTGGAATTGCCAGCTGCACTTGAAGGGGTACATGATGTTTTCCATGTGTCCCAACTAAAGAAGTGTCTCCGTGTTCCAACTGAGGAAGCTCCGTTGGAAACTCTCGATGTCCAAGAAGATTTGACCTATCGCGAGCACCCTGTTCGCATACTCGATGAGGCTGAACGAAGAACGAGGAATCGTGCCATCAAGTTCCTTAAAGTTCAGTGGTCGAATCATTCCGAGGATGAGGCTACTTGGGAAAGGGAAGATCGTCTCCGTGCAGACTATCCATCTCTCTTTACCGAGTGAGCCAAATCTCGGGACGAGATTTTTGTAAGGGGGGGAGGTTTTGTAACATCCCAAAATTGGTTTGTGTTTCAAATGTAATAAAAATGAGGAGAAATTAAAACTTTTTCTCTGATCTTGATTTTTGTAATCAGTTCCATAATTTTTGTAAAGGAATTATGGGAAATCAAAAATCAAATTGCCATTTGGACACCAACACAAATCTCCTGCATGAAAATCTTGTGCCCAACCCCTGAAGATAATTTTCTTTGAACCTAGGAGTGATGTTTGACACCTCAGAATTATTTCATAATTTTCAGGAATTGTTTGATAATTTTTGAGGCAAGTCAAACTGGTCAAACCCCATTTTCCTCTCTTCTGGAATTTCTGTAGAATAATTCAGTGCATTAAAATCTCTGAAAATTTTATGGGAGGTTCCTACTGCTGTCAGCAAGCTCCAGTTAAAATTTCATAAATTTTGGAGTTTGTTTGCTACCTCAAATAATTCCCCAAAACTCAGATGTTTAAAATTCAATTTCTATCTGGTTTGCACTGTTCCTCGGGTTCGAACCAGACTCGGGCTCGAGCCACTTGACTCGGTCGAGTCAACTAATCGCACCGCCGCTGATACGATCGGGCGCGGGAGTTGTGAACCGTTGGATCAAGATCGAACGGTCCATGGTCAAGCGGCGTTCAATCGGTTGAAATCGAACCGATCTATTTCACCGCCCGATTAAATCCAACGGCCGTCGCTCGTCGCCTTCCTCCGCCGCGCTCGACTCGGCCAAGTCAACGATCTTGGCGGACGCACAAGACGCTTCGGCAGAGCCCATCAGATCCCCTTTTGGCCAACGGCTCTGCGCATTTAATGCCCCGTCCGCCGCCCCGCATCGCCGCCTCCCCTGCGTTTACTCGCCCCGTCGCCTCTACCGACCTCAACACCCGCGCCAGCCATTTTTCTTGCCGTTGTTCTCTTGCTCCTCCGCCTATAAGACTCTACCCGAGGCTTCCTTAGCATCCTTTGAACACCCCTGAGCTTCAGTACCACTGTTAGTGCACCGAGTGAACTCCTTCGTGAATTTTTCTCTCGGACGCCATTGTTGAAGCTCCGATCCTTCGGTGGAAGTGGTGCTCCGGGCCTTCTCTTTCAAAACCCTTGCTTCCCCAGCTTCTTAGCATCTCACTGAGTATTAACCCTCTGTCAATTTGGCTTTTGACAGAAAGGAGCAGCCCAATTTCGGTTTTCCCCCAATTCGGCCGAAAGCACTCCTCATCGTCTCCAGCGTCGGTGAGTGCTCTAGCCCCTCCGCCTCGCTTCAAGAGCATCTCGTAGACTCTAGATGCTCTAGCAACCTTTAGTTAGCCTTCGACGCCTCAGATCGCATTGTCGTGCGTTTGCTTAGCCCGCTGCGTCGCCGTTGGCGCCGCCGCCCGTCCTCCATCTGAGGTATGGTTGGTACCAGCAGGTGCGCAACGTTATTGTGCGTCTTTTGGTAGCCTCTGAGTGCTCCGACTTGGCTCGAATCGCCGGCAAGCCGCCGGTGACCTTCTCTGTTGCTTTGTCGGATGAAAATCGGCGAGCGTTCGTTGTCGATCGATCTAAGCCGTTAGATCAAAGATCGACGGTTGTCGTCCGATGAAAGGTCGGACCGTCGTGCGATTCTTTGTCGGTTGTGAGTTCTCGTGGGCCGTTGGATCCCATATCAACGGCGCGCGGCGTGGTCGCGTGCTTCAACTGCGCGCCGCGGATCCACATGGACCGTTGGATCCAGATCCAACGGCGGACGACTAATGTCCCGGATCGCCCGCGCGCTCCGACCAGAGTGGTCGTGAACCGTTGGATCTTGATCCAACGGTTGACGACCAGATCCCATGACAGCGCATGCGGCAAGGCAGCCGGGATCGGGGCCGTTGGATCCGAGATCAACGTCCCAGGTTCGGCCACGTCATTTCTCATTTCTGAATTTCCCGAGAGGATTTATTTATCAACTGAAAAATGTGATAACTTGTAAAATGCATAACTAATTCATTTTAAATCCTTTTTGGTTGATTCAAATTTTGTGGGTTATGTTTTTAATTAGACTTTAATTTAAAAATGTTTCCAACCTCAGTATAACTCCAGAAAATTTTGCTAATGAATAGTGGCATTTTTTTATTTATAAAAGCTGAGCAAAATTGTTTTGGTCATATCTTTGGCATTAAGAATCCAAATCAATTGGTTCTTGTTGCTAAATTCATTATAAATCAAGACCTTGCTACTGTAAAAATTTTAGAATTTTTGGAGGGAATTTACTGTTGGGTCTTTGTATTTTATTCGTTCTTATCGGTTGCTTTTGCTTTCGTTAGGATCCAAGAGCACATTCATAATCTTGTTGATCCACAGCAACACCTTGACCCACAGCAGAAGGTGCAAGATATTTGATCATAAATGTCCCATTACTTTCAAAGTCTAATATCTTGTTTACAAATTATATGTATGCATTGCTTTTGTGTCCAATTATTTTTGCCCTGATTAGAGGTAGCTATTCCTAATGCATTGTTGCCATTAAAATGTTATCCCCTACCACAACCATAAGTTATTATCATCATTTGGTGAATTAGAGCCCGTGATTTAATTATGCTCTTTTCTTGTCTTTGCGATGTCATGCTTAGAAATGCTTAGCTACGGTAGAATTGGGCGGTTATCGACTTAGTCGATGACCTTGATCACACAAATCATTTTGTTTATTTTTGGTTCAGCACCTTATGCTTTAGTTTTGTAAAAACCGAAAATGAAACAAAATGATTTGACTTGGGCACAATGGCATGTTGGTGTGATTGTTGGGTGTGACAAGGAAAGGTGCCTGTGTCCCTAAGGACCGAAAATGTTGCTTGCGCCATTGATCCAAGTACTTTTATGCACTAACCACATGAGGGTTATATGGGACCCCTCTTGACGTAGTACTTTGGCGTGTGTTATCTCCGAGTCGCAGGAGGGGGTTGTGTGTGTTGTGTGAAACATGATATGTGTTCTCTGTGTTCTTGTGTTGGGTGTGCGGTGGTGGAGATTAGGGTAGGCTCTCCACCTCGAGGAGCATTGTAGTTGTCCAAGGCTTTACTCGCGACGGGTAGTTGACCGAGGCTTTACAATGACTCGACACAACGTATGGGTTTCTATCCATACGGGCGGCTCGTAGTTAATACACAATATTGGAAATGTCTCAGAGGACTTAGCTGTGTAGGCAAGCATACCAAAGGAAGTGTGCTTAATCATGTGGCAAAAGGCGGTCTGACATGTGGGTAAGTTGGTACACCCTGCAGGGATAAATCTATTCGAATAGCCTCGTCCTAGGTTATGGACACGCTTGGGGATTTCCCGCAAGATCTAGACTTCAACAACTGTTTTTGTTTTTAAAATTTAAAACTTGACATGGTTGGCATGAATGGGTAATTCATGCTATTGTGGTGACTAATGGTTTAGTCACTTCCGGACTGCTTTTATTGTTGTTGATACTTGATTACTACTGTTTTTATCAAATAAAATCAGATTTGTTAAATTGCTTTCCATCTATTACATTATTGCAAATAAAACTTGCTTTACGCTTAAAAATTTGAGTCCTAACCTGCTCCACTTAAATAAGCTTGCATGTAGTTATTGCATAGATCTGTTATCATTCTTATATATCTTGCGAGTACATTCAAAGTACTCACCCAGTTTTTGTTTGAAATGCTTTTGTTTGCAGAGGAAGAAGGTGAGCCCCAAGGGCCTCACTTTTGTGAGTTGTGCTGTGGATTCGACGACTAGCCTGGCGGTCCGGTCGGTTGCCTTGTGGGTTAAAGGCACACTGATTGGCTCTTTTGTTTATAGCCATCTTATGGCACTTTTGCTTCCGCTGTTAAATCTCTTTATGTATTTGTCATTTGGCCGGTCGGCCCCTCTTTTGTAATGACTATCCTTTATTTATGTTATCTTCTGGATTGTTGTTTATGTTTCGGTTCTATGTGAATGAATGGAATTGATGCATGAACTTTGTAAAGGGGTGTGTATACTGCATTTCTGGGAAGTATACATGCCTCGAGTCTCGGATTATCTGCTTTGTGATGCCAGGACCGAATGGGTGGTTAAGCATTACAAGTCGGATAAACCGGGGTCTCACAAGGAGCCCGACTGAAACTAGAGCCCCGGTGATCATGCGCGCTACTCCTCTAAAAGCACTACATGATTATCGGTTCTCCAAACGGTCAAAGCCAATGCTTAGACAAGTTAAAGTGGGATTCATAACAGCGAGTATGAGGTCATGTTGGCTCCCAGGATCAGCGACCAACACGTTCATACCCTCATTCAACGTTGATCACATCCATACACCATCGTACATTAACAATCCAAAAGACATACAACATAATAGTTAAGTCTACAACTATTACATAACGGCCGACCGGCCAAATTCAAATAAGAGTGATAAATAACAGCGGAAGCAAGATAAATAAACCAAAAGGTCCAGCAAGGTATGCCCATAACCCAAGGCAACCGACTGGGGGTTAGATAATAACACTACTCGTCAGTGTTGCCTAAATCGGCACTGACGAGCTCAACGGTCTCGAAGTCGTCCTTACCTGAAAAGGCCAAGAAACATCCGGCTGAGTACAAGTGTACTCGCAAGTCTTACACAAAGTAAAATAAGTTATGTATATTGGGCATTCAAAGGATAGCAAGAGTGGCTTAGTTTTGCGTAACAACGCAACCACTTTCAACCTACACGCACTAGTATTCCAATTGCCATTTAAAAATCAGATTTGAAGTATAAGTAAACATCTAATAAAGTGATACATTTGTAAACAAAGTAAACAAATAAATACCAAACTGGCAGCCCACTTTGATAAACCAAAGTACATGAACACCCTTTCATGCCGAATACCAAGTTGTAACCAACAATTTTAATTCAAAGTCTAAGAATAGTGACTTTAACTCAAGCGCTTGTCCATAACCGTGGACACGGCTATTGAATAGATTTAACTCTGCAGAGGTGTACTACTTTACCCACACGACTTGATTAGCCCGTAAGCCTCTGGAATTAACACACTTCCTATAGTGTGTCAGCCGGGGAAATCGAGATCCGTATTTTTCAGCAAGAAAACCTTATTGAGTTAGACCACCCATGTGAGAATGAATCCCAACTTAGACATAAAGATATAGAAAATGCTAAGCGGGCACACATGTTGTGCCGGAGGGGAGCCAGTGTATGTTGTTAGTATGTTGGTTAACCGCCAATAAAGAAATCGTGCTCACCTGCACAGTATATATTACACTGGGTTCCTAAGGAACATAGGATTTCACTGTCGCTAATGTCCTCACACCACCTGCGGTCCAACCCAATAAACCCCCCCTACTTGACCGACCAAGTCCCACCTCGCGTGTGGCAAGACATGCGCATTTGAATTAACGATTTCACCAAAGTTCGGTCCTTGTTTGTCCGGACAAGTCATCCACATACCCGATCTCGTGCACGAAGGCACCATCACTAGCAACCATTTGTCCAGACCCAAAAACTCTTTTAAAATAACAAAATTTAACTTGAGAAACAGATACGAAGATCTGGGATAAAAATAATAATAGGAAAGTTGTGTCACCCATGATTATTGGGGTATTCCCGACAATCAAACTACCGTACTAGACTTGCATGGCTAAGCAACCCCAAACCATATAGTTCACACATCCTAACTTAAGCATGTAGGTACTGGAAAATAATTCAAGGACAACCCCACGAATTGGACATAACTAACTACACATCATAAAAATAGCGACATAACCAAATTAAGCATGCAAGCAATTATCATTGCATCTAACTACCTAAAACTGGGAGCAATATGATGCAAAAGAACGTTCAAAGGATGCTTGCCTTGCTAGTATTCAAGTTGTTCGGCCTCGGTGGCGTACGAGTCAATATAAATCGCTTCGGGATCTAAATAAAGATAATACCGAATAAACATCGAGAAAAGGCACAAAATGGAAAATGCACAAAAATGTGTGAGATTTTTATAGTGGTTATATGATGATTTTATATGAATTTAGGTGCAATAATTATTCCATTTTCATTTAGTATGTGAAAGTTATGGCCGTTTGAATTTTGTATGTCCCGAAATGCATTTTATTTGATTTAGAGTTTTAGCAAAAAGATGTAGAGCAGTGAGGAGACCAAAAATTTCATAGATAAATTTAGAATATTATTATAGGCACACTTCAACTTGGTTCATCCCATTTGGAGTTTCTATGCAAAAGGTATGAATTTTCAAAGCTATAATCATTTTTTTATTGTAAAGATAATCAATTAAATGCTCATTTTTTAAAACTATACTTTCTGCTACAGAGAAAGATGTAGAACCCATTGTGAAATAAAGCTCATCCAAAATTAAAATTACTAGCACTGGTTTCATCCAATTTGGAGTTAAAATGAATTAGTTATGCATTTCTGAAGTTAATCGTATTTTTCACTTTATAAATAAATACATTCTGATTTTTTTAAATGGATTTATACTTTTCTTACCGAGGCTTCACCTAGCCACTGCCACTGACCAGTGGGGCCAGCTACAGTGCCATTTCTTATTTACCCCCGGGGATTTATTTTCCCGACTAACAAGTGGGGCCCTCCTGTCAGTGACGAGGTCTACTGCACAGTGCGTGGACCGCGAGTCCACGGCCGGCTCACAGCACAGTGAACATGCGTTTAAGTGGACAGGCCCACCTGTCAGCCGCAGTTTAACCCTTTCGATTTTCTGTGCATGGGCCCACATGCCATAGACTCATCACTTACTTAAGACATCATTTACTACAGTAAGCGATCATTTGCTATTAAATGATCGGATCAACGCCTTAATGGCTTTGCTATAGTATTGTCGGATAATCCGACAATACTAAGCTGCATTCGCCGGCGTATTGCCAGCAATTCCGGCCACGGCGTCGCCGGCTTATGGCAGGGATGGGTGCTCAATAGCAATGCGCTTCTATGGGTGGTGGTTGTGATCTCAACGGCGGCCAGTAGCGATGCCGCGCCGGAGATGAGCGGCGGTGTAAACACGGCAACTGTGCATAGCACAAACAAGCTCCGGAACGTTCAAAGAAGCAGGTGTCCGAGCATCAACAGACTACTAGGAAGTTACCTGAGCGTTAGATAGGAGAGTGGATGGACGGAGCTGGCTTGGCAACGGTGAGGTCCACGGTGGCAATGCGGTTCAACGTGGAGAAGATCCCTAGGGTGTGCTCTAGTAGCATATAATTGACAACTTCCTTACCAGATCAAAGTGGGAGACGAAGAGTTTGGATTTCGGCCGAAAATGGACCAACCTTCGAATTCACAAGCTCCTGTCGTGCATTGCCAAAATTGGGTGAGGGGAACTCATATTCGAGCTCAAAGACATGAGATGACGTGCGAGAGTTAGCAAGTATCTCACCGGAGGCGAAGATAGCACAGAGTTGTCCTCGGGTGCAAGCGATGGGCATGAATCGGAGCCGAGGAAGACACGGTCGCGTTCCGGGAGCTACAAACAAAACCAAACTGGGGCTTAGCAAAAATAGAAATGGCACTGAAGGAGGAGTCTCAGCGAACCGGAGGCGAAGATTTTACCGGAGGACTGAGCTCACATGAGCTTCCCTCTCCTCAACAGCCAGAGGAGAAGTGCGGGAACAGCGAGAGCAGGGAGGTGGGTTAAAGGTAGGAAATGGACGGGGGAGAAGCTGTATTAGCTAGGGAAGCTCGGAGACTGGTCAGTTTGGGCAGTGCGGTCACGGTGGTGACGGGCTCGGCAGAGGACACGTGGCACGTGGCGCTCGGCTTCTGTGCGAACGCTAGCGAGAGGTAGACGACAGCGACAGAACTCGGGCCCACCCGCAAAGGATGGTGGCGCGCGGCTGCGGCGGTGCAGCGTGGCGATAGAGATCAGTCGTTCGATCTCGATTGGACGGTGGGTGCGTTTAGTGGGTTGGACAAAATCGGCAGGTGCGGTCGGCTACTGTGCGTGTGACTCGGGCCCAAGGAATAGTAACTAGGTTTGACTAATTTTGTATTTTAATTCTCCTAGTTTGACTAGGCTTCAAAATATAGCAATTAAATTCATCAAAATATGAAACTAATTAGAGGGGCTCCTGGGGCAACCTAGTACCCATATAAATTGGGAAAACCCACTGTTTATGATTTAATTGGTATATTTCAAATTCACAAAAGCATAAGTTATTAATCGAGTTTGAATTTTATGTGGTTCATATTGGGTTCCAAAAATTTGGGAAAAATTATTTTAATTAATGATAATCAATATAGTAATCAAATAAATTGTTTCCAAAGGATGATCATAAGTTTTTATATTTTTTTAGGTTTTGTTTTAGGTAAGTGTGTGTTTAAGCAATTGGATAAGATTTTCCTAGTGCAATGTATAATGTAAATGCTTGAAAATATAATGCATGCTAATGAGAGGCATATTAATCCTATTTATTAATTTGGGGACGTGACACCTTTGGTATGAAACCGTTTGACACCTCTAATTGGAGTAAGTCGAAGATAAACAAAATCTTCTAGTACAAAGCTGAGGTCATGATGGCAGTTATCAGCATAACTTTTTTGCCTCGACTGAGCTATCCTCAATCTTTCTCTGATGGTAGCCACTTGTTCTTCTGCTTCTTGGATAATACTTGGTCCAAATACCAAACGTTCAGCTATTTTTGGCCAATTCAAAGGGGATCTGCAAGCACGACCATACAAAGCATCAAATAGTGACATTTGCAGACTGGCTGTAACACCCAAGCCCAACATGAGCCTGGAATGCTACTAAAATAACAATATAACAAATACAAATCTAAGACACTACAATAAATTTCGGCAAAGTCTCCTTTGTAAATCGAACTATCCGGACATTCGCGCAAATAACAACAATAATAAGCAAATATCCAAACGCGCGTACTAAACATGTTCATGACAGAAACAACCATAAAACGCCATCAATCTCAAAAGTAGGTTGACTACAACATAGGACGTAAAGAAGTAAGCCTCACATAAGACATTTCAAAATTGAAGGTATGACTTAAATGTTTTGTTCAACTTTATTCGTACCAGTGTGCAACCATAATAATTTCTACTCCCGCCCATGCATGCCGTCTACAAACGATGTACCTAAAAAAACAACACGGCAAGGGTGAGTCCAAGACTCAGCAAGTGCAATGATACAAAACATAACAAAATCATTCATTATCCAACAGTGTATCAACATCATGAATCAAATCAACATATGAATGAATGCACATGCTCTTCTCTTTTGCTCATACTGGTATAGCGAGTGAACACCCGTCGGTGTTCACTTATGCCCGCGTTCTACAAAACGCGGGGATCCAAAGCCCGTTTGAGAACAAGTCAACCGGGGATCCATATTGCCCACTTTGGAATGGTGGGTCTTACAATCACTACCCACTCCCGTGGGTGTCGCAAGTTCACAACTTGCGTTCATGAGTGCACATGATGAACAATAAAATAACAATAATCGAATCTTGGTAAATCATGTCATCATGAACAAGTACATATCACCATAAATCAACGCATCGAACAAGCACAAGTTACCATGAGTCATCATATGGAACAATCGTATATCAACCACAATATAGATGCACTTGCCTGTTTCTTTCCTTCCCGCTACGGCACACAAGGAAGCAAAATTGGTGTCTCTACTCTGGAACTCCGCCTCCTACACAAGCATAGCGGTAACAATAAATACGATGAATGCTAGACTCTGTTTACACCCCTTAATCCAACTCCTCAAGACCTATGACTCAAAGAGAGGTTCTACCCAAATTTCCGTGATCTAGCATAATGCTTCCGGGACAAAGATCGAGAAAAATCGTAATTAAATATCTGTAACTCCGAATGACTTTAAAACAGTGCTCAAATATTCTTAACGTAACAGGCTACGAAACTCTAGTTGGTGGGGTTCTTTTATTCGGCCAAACTAGTGGTCTAAACAACCGTTGAAAACCATTGACAGATATCTGTCGAATACAAAGACAAAGATAAACAACATGGCATAACTTTCACTCTACAGATCCAATTGAGATGATCTTTATCAATTTCGAAATATTATTACACAGGCTACAATAACCTAGTTGGGTAAGACTCCTGATTCAGTTTTCTAATAATCCTAATGTTCGATGAAGTTTCTTTGTTCCTCGATCGACAATCGACAAAAGCGACAGTAAAATTCAATAACTTTTGATTCACACATCTAAAAATATGTTCGTTATCAATCCTGAAATCTTACTGGAATGGCTACAACTTTCGTTTTGGGTGGCTCTTCAGAGTCGGGCTCAAAAAAATACAATCTGACTAGACATGCAGACTGCCAAATCTCGTCAGCTCTCCTAACCAGTCGCACAAAAACAGACATATCTCCTAAACCGTAACTCCAAACCAGGTGATCTCGGTGCCAAAAGAAAGCTAAGATCAAGGACTACAACTTTCTAAAAGGTGGACAGATCATAAAATGTACAGAACTTACCCAAATCTGACGAACCAATCTGGCACAGGGGGAGGGTGGGGAGAGCCGTGGTGCTAAAGCGAGGAAAGGGGAAAAGGGGAAAGGGTGGGGCACTAGGGTTTTGGGGTGGGCACCCCTCTTGGCCGGCCACAAGGAGGCTTCTCCTGGGCCGCGGCCCAGGCCCAGGTTGGCGAAAAATATCAGATGACCCCCTGTCGTTTCATGTTTTACTATTCCTCTTATTCACTTTTCTCCTCTCGGCTAAATCTGTGATTTACCGATTCAATTTCGATGGTATTACATTCTACCCCCCTTAAACAGAATTCGGCCCCGAATTCTACCAAGCTTAACACGCCAGAGCAGAAGCTACTAAAACCATAGTATCATGTACTTGTGGTAAATAATTCTGGAAATTGCTCACGCATACGAGATTCCAACTCCCAAGTGGCTTCCCTCTCTGTTTGGTGTGTCCACAATACTTTGACAAATACCAACGTTTTGTGCCTCAGCACTCGCTCTGACCTTTCCAAAATACGCACTGGTCGAGATTCAACTGTGAGGTCTTGCTCAATTGTTAGTGGTTCTAATGAAATCTTATGCTCTGGGTCTTTCAAAAACTTCCTCAGCATCGAAACGTGAAACACGTTGTGGACTCCTCGCATGGACTATGGAAGGTCCAAGCGACAGGCTAACTTCCCAATCCTAGCCATAATCGGGAACGGTCTGACATATCTTGGGCTAAGCTTTCCTGTGGTACCAAACCAGACACTCTACACATAACACATGGGACTCTGGCTCCAACTCTCGATCAACCTTTTCATCTTAACAATGAGCACATCCTTTAACCAGATCACACAATGTAACTTGCTTTAAACAACTCTTTTATAACCAGAACCCAATCGAAAATAGCGGATCCTCATCACAATCACAAAATGGCAACTTTATCTAAAAAGGATCGAACTCAAAAGCGAAGATTCATCATGAAATCTGTTCCACTTTTCCAGTAGGCAATTTACAAATAAACACCTCACAAGCCGAAAGAGAAACCACTCGAATACCCAAATCGATTACTTTCTTTATTCTTTCTGAACTGATAAGAACCACGCATGCCAGTCATAAGGTCAAACTCCATTTGCGAAAGACATCCGTCATAACCGCATGGTTCAAACAAGAATCAAGAGAGCGTTTCACTACTCGAGGAAAATATATATTTGTTTTAGAAATAGAATTTCTCTCAAAGTATGGAAGCCCATTTCATCCATATCACATTAACTCATTTCTCTTAAATTGGCAACCTCAGCACTATGCTCAACCCGAATTCACCATTCACACCTCTGTAGAGAGATTTTAATGACTTCCACAAAAAATATACTCTAGCCGACACCTCTACTAACGGAGAAATTTTGGGCAGATGACTTCCAAATGCATTCCCAAAATGGACCTTCACACATAAACACGTCACTTCAATCCTTTAATAATGAATTACTTGGATATCACCTCACACATTCCCATGTGCTTCCTCAAATGAGTTATATCCATGATCATCCCACCATTCTGAATATGCTCTTTCTACTACTGTTACACATAATCATTGGCAACCCAGGTTCTAGCATAAAAATATAACCCAATTTCAACCTCTAGAACTCCTACAACAACTTCTTGTAAAGACATCGAGGAATCCTACGATTCTTTCAATAAAATTCCCACATTCCAAACATACTCAATCTTTATCGTCCACATGTGAATATTTTCTCGACCAACTTATATTTTAGAAGAATTCTATCTCCCAGAGGGTTATTCACTAAAGCTAGGGCATACCTGCTAATATCTCAACGCTCCCTACTATCCGATTAATTGACATCACGATTAGATTACTTCGCTAATCCTACTCTCATTAAATTACACCTTCATACTTTGCCTACACAACCTGGTAAAGTACCCAATCGTCTCTAATAAACTAACCAAGGTTTCCATTCGTCCAACAATTCCAATGTTCCACTCAACTTGAACAACTAATCTTTAACCGCAAACCACTATAGGTTCTATTAGTTACAATATTACGATCGGTTTAGCCCTAAAGACAAAACTTCCTATTTAAGTCAAACCCTCTCCAGGGATTACTCCAAGAAATCAACTTATCACTCAATGCTTCTCAATCAAATTGACACCTAGAGTCTCACAAAATATTTCACTTGACTACCACCAATCAGTTGCTCTACCCTCTATGAGGTTTTGTAAAACAATTCATTATTCCTTTCTCAAAAATAAAGGCAAATAACAATAATGATTCCAGCACTTAGAAAAACATTTTCCATTCATAGCTAATTCAAGATCAATAGAAAGAGTCATATAGCGATGAACTCAGAAAACAAAAGATGAGACCACAGATAAGGACATAAGTCCCACCAGAAGGGAATATCAAATTTTCGCTAACAAAATAAGCATTGCCATTGAAACTCAAGAAGCTTTTAAACTGCAATGAAAGAAAAGTTAAACGCACTTAAATAAGTTGCAAGTTACCAAACTTAACTCCAATCTCAAATACTTCTACTACACTTGTTTCTTTTAATCAAGGACATAATTTCTTTGATTACAAATCACATTGCCACCTCAACCAAAAGAGCCTTTAAGATCAAACCTCATGAATTACGCAAGGACCAAATAGAACTTTCCGACATGTCGCTTTGCCCAACAAATTTCAGTTTACCACATAATTCAGGAACTACCAAAGGCCATGAGTGCAAAACTCCAAACTTGCATTTAACTGATATTACAAAAGGCGATCAACTTGCATCCTTTCTAAAAGAATCGTCACCACACCCACAAGTCATAACCCCTTACAGATATTCTTACTAACATTAAGACTAACACACTCTCAACATGATTCCTTATCATCAACTCTTCCATTATAAAGCCCCCAAAAGTTCACCAAATTGTTACATACTACTTTACCATCCCATCTTCAAAATGAGAGTATACCGAAATCATACAACCTTACTATCACAACTACTTTGTTTTAGAAGGCATCCACTACACAAATTAAAAGGTTTTACCAACACCCTTTCATCAAGAACATGCTATTATCCGATGATTCCACAATTATGTAGGCATAAGCCACTTATTTAAACACATCCGTTCAACTCTTAGTGATGCTCCACACCAAATGTTAACACACAACAATTACATCCCAACTATCGTTGTTATCGACTGGCTTCATTATAAAGTTTAATTGCTACCACCCTTTCTTTGCGAATCACATGAATACTTACAACCACATATTCAACCCTTCCTCTTCATGTTTAGATTTCACCTGAATCACACTAGAATTTCAAGAATCAAAATATTGCATCGATCAAATGTCTCACCAACACTACAACCAAATCCATCGCGTCATCTATGTAGACGAACTATCTAAAACTCCTCCCATAACTTCGAGTTTCACCGATATTCAATCCCTTCCACCTCTTGTACACAATTCCAACAATTAATCATACTAAAGAATATGTAAGTCTAGCAACCATATATAATCATCAAATAGCCAATTTACAATATTCTCTGCATTAATGTCCTCTAATACAACGCTCAAACACCTCCTTATCAGTAACCATCACCAATGGTTATATTAATCCATTGAAACCCAATACTCCAAATTATCTAAGAAATTTATCAAATCCCACAATCTTAATGATCGACGAGTTCATCAATATCTCACACTTCTTAATAAATCTCGAGTTCCTAGTAGGTATAAACATACCTTGATCACAATTCATCAAGAACTACTAGACGACAACATCAACTTAATCAATTTCACTTCCAAAGATACTAGTTAAGATTAATCATGTACCATGCCATTGACCCAACTTGGTACTCATACCAAATCAATTATCTTCCATGCTTACGACTTCTTACCTTAATACAACAAAACGTTACAAAAGGGTTTTGACACTTTCCTTCCTAAAGAAGAAGCATTAAACTCCATTTACCCCTAAAAGAGAGTGCATGGACCGAAATTTCACATATTAAAGAACTTGTAAAATATATTTTTTTTCTACCCAAAATGCCAAGCGAATAACTGAGCCGTGCTTCACAACAAGAAGACAAAACTCCCATGAAGGGACCAACCTTGCAGAACAACAACGTTCACAAGTAGCCAAAAGTATCTCTACAGTCGAAAGAATAATAATTATTTAAAAGAACCAATAGAGACCACTTGAATTCCGTCAACGGCATTGTAAGCACCATCCAAGAAAAGTCTATCAACCGCAAAAGCTACAACCAGAACACCAGGTACGGACTGAAGGAAGACAAAAACTTCTCCAAGAGATCATCTCCAACCTTGGTAACTAAGTTACTCGAGGGAAACCATTGCTAATCCTATACCACCAACAGTGGCACACTTTGACTATGCCCATGACCACAACCAAACTTTACCTCTCGACAACGATTATTCCCTTACAGGACCTGTAACACCCCAGCCCAACACTGAGCCTAGAATGCCACCACACTACTCTCTAAACTAATAATTAACGACACACTATGAAAATTACAGCAAGGAAGCAACGATAAATATGTCCATATATCACAAAAGAACATGCATAACTAAGGTTCAAACGATAGTAAATAATCAATTGGAATAAAACCAGGTAAACAGTCCAAAATAGCATCAACCAATGAATCCAAATTATTCAACCTCTAACATGTCTAGGAGTAATCCAATTCTGAATGAAAATATTATGAAGGTAAATGATCATATGATGTCCATGTGCTCTACTCGCTCTCAGTTACGGCATCCTCGAAGATCACCTAAAGACAACAATAGAGCAAGGGTGAGTCCACGACTCAGCAAACACATCCATAAACAACGAACAATAATAAATCAACAGCATTCAATAACTTCATTAACATCACAGGTACTTATATTAATATTCTCATCCATTAATCTCATGTATCAATGCAAATCTAATCTACATGTCCACATGCACTTCTTTCACAGATATACGGATAGCATGAGTGAATGCTCGCGACAACATTCACTCTCAAGCCCATTCCTCCATAAGGATCGGGGACCTCCTCCACTCCCGTGGAGTTGTGATCATTCATGATCACCTGCTCATATGCAATGATGCTTATGAATGCAAACATGCAAACTCCATCATAAACATCATATCCAACCTTTCATCATACTTGTCAACAACGATATAAACATACCAATTATTTGTTTGCAATTAAACAAAATAAAAGCACAACAATAATGGTAATAGAAGATAAAGAATCGCAGTGATCATCATTGATCGCTGTCTACCATGCACTTGCCTTTACTAGTTGCGACGCACGATTTGGCTAGCAGATGGCAACAAGTACGACGCCTCTCCTACATTAAATACACAAATTTCAATACAAGCTACAGCATCATAAGAACAACAATCAATCGACATCGCTCCTACACGTCCCCAAATATACCACGTTACGCCGGTATCGAAAAGTTACCAATAGCGGTCTTAGTACTAAAACGAACGTAACTTTTGACTCGAAAGTCCGATCACCACAAACCACCCCATTCTGGATTCTTTATAAAATTCTCCACATTTTCTTAGATTACGAAGACTTCTAATTAAATCATCTAACCCTCCGTATTTAGCCCAGAAAGCCGATCTGTCCGCTTCGGAACAGCAGTCTTACTAAATTCATAACTTTTGTTTTACTCAACCAAAATTCGCGTTCTCAGATTCTCCAGAACCATTGGAAAATTATCTACATCTTTCGTGTAGATCAAAAACTCTAATTAGTCTATTTACTATTTTTAATCTCTATTCTACCGAACAGTACCGAAATACGACGACTACAAAGACAGCAGTTCTTCCAAAATTCATATCTCGAAATCTACTTGTCCGATCGACATGTTTAAATATGCTATAGAAAGATATCGAAATTATCTACGATTAACTAGTAGATGACATTTCCAAAATTTGCCATTAAGATACCCGAATAAATCGTACAACGGACAGCAGGCTAAACGGATCTATTAATTGATATCTCCGACTACAAACATCATATTAATTTTCCTTAATGTTCCGACCAAACACTGTAGTCTGCGAGCATGCAGAAGTGTCATCTCCCATTGGTTAACTAGACTTAGCCGAACACAAAAAGTAAGCCGCGATACTAGATCATAGCAGTAAACGAAATTAACACATACCACTAATCTCACCTACCTAATCAACCACTGCTTACTTGATTGAGGGCAGAAAACAAAGCGAGCTACTTTTCGGTAGTGGCGCTGCAGCGGTTCGGCCTCAGCGACGAAGGTTGGTCGCTGGCTTGGCTTCACGCCGCGACAGCGAACAAAGAAGCAGCAGCAGGTTTCGCTTCGGTAGCAAATAAGAAGAAGAGATCGGCTTCGGCGTCAGTGCGCTAAAGATCAAGAAGAAGAATAAGACAAAGAAGAAGAATAAGACAAGCAGTTAGCGCCTCGGTCATTGGCTCGGCTCAAGGCCGCGGCAGCCAGAGAAGACGCAAGAAGAACGCACAAAGGCCCCAATGGCGCAACGCTGCAAGCATAAGACAAGCGGCCGCGTCAAGAAAATCCGCAGGGGAAAATAGCTGACGGCGGCGGCTTGGAAAGAAAAAAGAAAAAATGCTAGGGTTTCTAGAGTTCCCAAGATCTATTTATATAACTCTTAAAAATTCTGAAATTCTATTTTTATATGTACTATTTTATTTAATTACGCACCGATCCTTAAGACGTGATTATTAATATTTATTTATTTTTGAGTATTACATTCTACCTCTAATGTAATTCGACCCGAATTCTACTCGCCGTTCTACTCAAATAAAAACTACACTGCTGAAATTAAATAATAACATAACACGTAGCCGACGTGAACAACTCGGGTATTGCTCGCGCATGCGAGACTCCAACTCCCAAGTCGCCTCTCGATCGGTGATCGTCCACGGCACCTTGACGATACCAACGTCTTGTGCCTCAAAGACTCGCTCCGACCTCTCCGTATCGCGACCGGACGCGACTCAACCGTGAGGTCTTGCTCAATAGTCGGCGGCTCTAATGAAATCTTATGCTCGGGTCTCTCAAAACTTTCAAAGATCGAGACGTGAAACACATTGTGAACTCCACGCATGGACTCAGGAAGGTCCAGCGGTAGGCTAACTTTCCAATCCTTGCAATAATCGGGAACGGTCCAACGTACCTCGGGCTAAGCTTCCCTTTGGTACCGAACCGAACAATACCTTTAGTGGGAGACACTCTCAAGAGCACCTGGTCACCCACCGCAAACTCCAAGTCACGCCTCCTCATATCAAGATAACTTTTCGTCTACTCGAGCCGCCAACAAATTACGCCTCACCATGGCCACACGCTCAACGGTCTTCAATCCGGTCGGACCCAAAATTGCCTTCTCTCCAATCGCATCCCAACAAAGTGGCGATCGCACTTCCGCCCATAGAGAACCTCAAATGGCGCAACTCTAATCTTGGAATGGTAACTATTATTATAAGCAAACTCGCAAGTGGCACCGTGGTCCTCCCAACTACCCTTCCAAGACAAGACGCAAGATCGCAACATGTCCTCCAAAGTCTGAATAGTCCGCCTCGATCGCCCATCCATGCATGGGTGAAACGCAGTACTAAGGCGGAGTGGGTGCCCAATGCACTCGCAGACTTTCCCGTAACTTGGAGACAAACTTGGCGCCCTCATCGTAAATAATGGTCTTTGGCACACCATGCAGTCTTACTATTTCACGCACATAAATAGGAGCTAGATCACTCGCTGAATTTGTCGTGCGAATAGGAATGAAGTGCGCAGACTTGCTGAATCGATCCACCACTACCCAAACTGCATCCTTCCCTCGCGGCGAACGAGGCAACGCCACCACAAAGTCCATAGAGATATCATCCCAAGGCCACTGGGGAACCTCCAAAGGCTGCAACAACCCTGCAGGACGCTTGTGCTCAGCTTTCACTTGCTGACAAACACCACAAGAAGCCACATAATTAGCAATGTCCACTTTCATTCTTTTCCACCAAAAATTCCGTTTAAGATCTCGATACATCTTAGTCTCACCAGGATGAACAGTGTACGGAGTGCGATGTGCCTCCCTTAAGATATCATCTTTGACCTCCGCCTTTTGTGGTACGCAAAGGCGGCCTTTAAACCTCAAAGTACCAAAATCATCCATGCTAAAATCACCCTCTTTGCCTTCATCCAGACGCTTCCTAACCTCCTGTAATAACCGGTCACTCTGTTGTGCTTCCCGCACACGGTCTGGAATAGCTGACTCAAGAATCAACTGTGTCTCAACAAGTGTCGTGCCTGCATAACAATAAGATATTCCCATGCGATCAAAATCAGCAATGAGGCAATCTAGAGTAGCGGGAGTCGCCTTGCGACTAAGAGCATCAGCAACTACATTGGCCTTGCCTGGGTGATACTGAATAGTAAGATCATAATCCTTGATCAACTCTAACCACCTCCTTTGCCTCAAATTCAGATCCTTCTGAGTGAAGATATATTTGAGACTCTTGTGATCTGTGAAAATATCACAAGGCTCGCCGTATAGATAATGCCTCCAAATCTTGAGAGCAAAAACAACCGCAGCCAACTCCAAATCATGAGTGGGATAATTCTGCTCGTGCTTCTTTAACTGCCTCGACGCATAAGCAATTACCTTACCGTCCTGCATGAGTACACAGCCAAGACCCACTCGAGACGCATCTGAAAAGACTGTGAACCGCTTCCCCGGCTCGGGAAGAGTGAGAATAGGAGAGGTCACCAACCTGTCCTTCAAAATGCGTAAATCGCCACACTCATCACCCACCGAATCTCACACCCTTTTGAGTAAGCTGAGACATCGGTTTGGCGATGATAGAGAAATCCTACACAAAACGCCGATAATATCCAGCCAAGCCCAAGAAACTCCTCACCTCCTTCACACTAGTCGGCCTCTTCCAATCCACCACTGTGGAGACCTTACTAGGATCAACAGCAATGCCCTGAGGGTTAATCACATGACCCAGAAAACCCACTTCTGAAATCCAGAACTCACACTTCTTCAACTTAGCATAGAACTTGTGCTCTCTCAAAGTATCTAAAACCAGCCTCAAATGACGCTCATGATCCTCATTGGTCTTGGAATAGATAAGAATATCATCAATAAACACCACCACAAAGTCATCTAGATACTCGTGTAACATGTTGTTCATGGTCTCCATAAAAATGGCAGGTGCATTAGTCAATCCAAAAGACATAACTTTATACTCATAATGCCCATACCGTGGAGAAAGTCGTCTTCTCTACATCTCGCCACGCACACGGATTTGATTATACCTCATCGAGATCGATCTTGGAGAATACTTGAGCTCCATTCAACCGATCAAACAAGTCCTCAATGCGGGGCAATGGATATTTGTTCTTGATTGTGACTGCATTAAGCGCACGGTAATCAATACACATACGCCAACTCCCATCCTTCTTCTCTGTGAATGTAGCAGAGCTCCCCACGGCGATACACTACGCTGATCAAACCTTTAGCCAACAAATCATCCAGCTGCTTCTTCAACTCGTCCCCAAACGGACGTGCTAGTCGATATGGAGACATCGAGATGGGACGAGTACCGGAACAAGATCAATGCGAAACTCCACGCCTCGCAGTGGCAAACCCTAAGCTCACCGGGAACACATCGGGTAATCACTAACCACCGAATCTCCTCAATCTGCGAAGCCACACTCGCTTTCAAAGAAGAGCTAAAAGAAGCCCGATTTTCGCACGACGACCCGAACACCCGGTAATATCGAAAAGAGCGCGAGGCGCACTCCTGAAGGTCAACGTCTCTCGCACGGTGCCGCACAGACCATTCTCTGTATGTAGGACCGGAAAGGCGACTAGGGGTGAATAGGCGCTTTCAAAACTTTCTCGCCTAAATCAAAACCAACAAGAACTTTACTCCTTTAGCTATGAAAGCTAAGAAGTTACGTGTCCACACAACGGAAGCCTTGTGTTGAATTTGATAAACCCCTCAAGCACACGATACAAAAAGAGAAAAGAACTCAATGTTCTTCACTGGACACGGGCGGTCTGACCGGCTACCACGGGCGGTCGGACCGACGGTCATCCAGCGGTCTGACCGGCAACTAACTAATGGCCGGACCGGTGGGCGGCGGTTCGACCCGCCAAACCAGTGATGCGAATACGGCGGTCGAACCGCCGTTGAAAGGCCGGTCGGACCGGTAGAGTCGAAAGATTGAAAACTCCACTCAAATCCAAAACGAAATTTGATCCAACTTTTGATTCAACCAATAAAACTTGACCAAATTTCTAGCACACCTTCCTAATGATATTAGAGACCTATTTCTAGCGGCGATTCGATGATCCACTTCGCAGAATCGATCTCTTGAGATTTTACCAAAGAGGTGCACAAACCCTAGAAGTGAGAAAATCTTGATTCAAGACTTGCTTGTGGGGGTTTGATGATCTAGATGACTCTAGGAGTAATTGAAGGACCGAAATTGCAACAGAGGGGGGGTGAATGGTGCCTTAAAATTAATACTCCCCTTCTTTGTATTTAAAACTAGCCTACAAAGATCTCGAAGATCTAAAGAAAGTAAATGAAGCAAGATCAAACAATCAAAAACAAGTTTCAGTCGTTCTTCCGAAATCGGAAGTTAGGGCATTAGAGTGCGGAAGTTCCGCTTATGTAGTTCCGAGTGTATAGCGCGGAAGTTCCGCTATGTACTTCCATTGCACAAAATCGAAGTCTGATTATCCCGACCAAGAACAGAGCTCTCGGGTTTTGCCCAAAATCCAAACTACTTAATCTTGAATGCTCTTCTCGGGTCAAGTTTTACAGACATCATCCTAAACACCATCTTGACCTTATGGAGAAGAATCGCAACCAAAGATTCAATAATCGAACCAAAAGCGGATTTCTTGAAGAAGGGGCAAGAAAGACCAAAACCAATGATAAGCTTAGATTCTCGATTCTTAGAGTATGAAACTTTGAGGAAGTAATAGCAATACCAAAACGATTCTAGATATGAAGTTTCATGCTATTTCATAAAACGAAACAAAAGATATGCCAAAACCCTAGATATTCAACATGAAGCAGAGAGGAATAAAGAGAGGCATAAACATGTAATCAAAGACTCGAGTTTCATTGATAGACATCAAGCGTTTACAAGTGGAAACACAGAGGAAAGATTACAAGAGATTTGATTCATTCTCTCAAAATCAACAAACTCTCAAAAGGCAACACACACCCTTTTCTAGAGCTAACCTAATTTTCTATCAAAAGGTCTAACCCTAACTCCGTGGTTCTCCCTATTTATAGCCTTGGCTAATGGGCCTCCAACCCATTAAGCCCGCTACACCCGAACGGAACCGCCTCCACTTTTGCCGCTGCGAAAAGACCCTTCGCCCTTGCGCACCTTCCGAAGCCTCCGTACACCTTGTTGTGCACGACTCGCAACCGCTTCAAGATTCACGCCGTCTTGACACATCCCGACCGTTCGACCTCAACGCCTCCGGCGCCTAGTCGGTCCACGTGTCTCGCCACGACTCCATCTTGATGCCCTGTAGTCAACACAGACAAAAACACATCACATAGCATTGCACAATATCATAGCATCAATATTTGTATAAGACTCAAACTCATACAAAATCAAAATCACAATTTAACCTTCTATGCACAGTTCTGAACACAATCGGAAGTTCCGCACTTACCACAGCGGAAGTTCCGATTTCTAACATCCGCACTTGTCGAATTATCGGAAGTTCCGTGCTTAGCACTGCGGAACTTCCGATCTTCGGAACAACCGCACGTCCAAAAAATCTATTCCGATTTTCGTCTCAGAGGAATCTCAATACCAGTATTATCGGACACTCCGCTACCCCATGTGCGGAAGTTCCGATTCTCTTCAGCCGAAACCAAAACCCAGGAAAATCGGAAGTTCCTTTTTCCAACACCGGTAGTTCGATTAATGGAACTTCCGCTCCATACACGGTAGTTCCGATTTCCGACTCGGCCGTAAGCAGTCAAACTAAAAACCTCAACTCTCAATCTAATCAACACACTTGTCAAATACTCATCACTCAGAGTGGAGGACCTCTCACATGGTCTCTCAATCTCCCCCTTGATGAGTATATTGACAATTACCGAAAAAGCATAAGATGAGTTTGAGATTACAGTCAACCAAGGTCTAGACAAGAGTAATAAAGCACAAGACCAAGTTGACACAAAGAAAAAAGACTTGAGATGAGATGAAAGAGCAATTTTCGCACAAAACTCAAGGCTTTTCTTCAGAAGGCTTTTTCTCACAATCATTCTCCCCCTTTGGCAATAAAATCATCAATATGTAGAAAAAGGAGGAAAAGACTATATGATGTTCATTTTAAGCATTAGGAGCCATGTAGATTATCCAAAATGACTATTAGAGTATTACACCAAGCCATAACACATAAGAATGCTATCAAGATCATGACAATCGATGTATAGAAGAGCTAAAACAGAAAGTCCATAATTTGATTAATGATCCAGTTCTTTAGCAGGTCAAATAAGTCAAGATTGAAGTCTAGCTAAAGATATCCAAAGATGATGCAAGCCATGTCAAATACCTAAGTTGAACCATGAAGACTCATTTTAGAGTGCTACCAGTTGAAGAAGGACTCATTTTATCCAGGACTTGGTCTCTTTAGAGATAAGCAATTTTAGCACATTTTTCTTTTTCTGAAGACTTTTTATGGTTTTATCTCAGTAAAGCAAGCTCTGGACTAGGTGCCATCCACAACTGCCTCCTAAGCTTCAACCATTTTTTTTTAAACCATGTGCTAGATCTCAAGCCTTATGCGACCACTCCAAGCAACAGACTTAAGGAGGTGATCTTAGGTCATCCAAGGCTCCCCCTGAGTTCATGCCTAGTGCAATGGCAAGCCGTCTCATGAGAAAGATTTGGTGAGATCAGTTTTTTCGCACAAAAGAGATCATTTTTGCTTTTGAAGTTTTTAGACCAGTGATTAGAGATAAGTCATGTTTCTTAACAAACTGACATAGCTTACTCAAAAGTTCAAAAGAGATTCAGGACTCAACTCAGCCTACTTGACATGGCGAAAATCATAAAAGGATAGTTTTAACGGACTAGTCTCAAGAGCTATCATGACAAGATTTTAATTCAAGTTTAGCATTTTAAATACCTTAGCATGGCAAAGACTAAACTACACATAAAAAGTCATGATAGATCTAGCAGTTTAACATAAATCATGGCAAGATGTAAAAGTGAAAGCAGATCATAAGGGATAATAAACAAGGCTCCATTTGATTATTATGCAATGCTTGATGAAATACACAAAAATCCGATTCCCTTGAATGAGATGCATCTTTTAATTGAGGTTGAGTTATGACACAATTAAGAATATGGAATAACCAAGAATAACTCCCCGAACCAAAGGAACAAAAACGAGAATCGATAGGTAAAGCAGTAAAAGCGATCCTTTAGAGCATAGAAAAGATATAGAAAACTATCGCCAGACGGGTTCTTATCTACCCCATATGATTCTAGGACTATCACCGATCAACTCTTACACTAAGGAGCAAACACGCCCCTGTCTACCCAAGGGTGGCCCGACCCTGCTAGAACCTATAAGAAGTGAGTAAGCTCTACTTAGAGAAGGAAGAACCACTAATAAGCAAGATCCTAGAAGCACAAGACAAGAAGTAGTAGTCAAAGCAACTTGGCAAGAGAGACACTCTAACCTATCTTTGGAAGGACTTGACCCAAATATTAAAAGAAATGAAACGAGTAAAGGAGTAAGCGTATAATATAATATAATATAATATAATATAATACAAGAGTAGCACAACGCTCCCCTCAAGTGATCCGTAAGGACAAACCACCCCAAGCTCTCCCGCAGTTTGAAAACCGAGAGTCGCCGGAGGCTTAGTGAAGATATCACCAACGGTGCTCACTCTCCACAAACCGGAGCACAATGTCACCCTTCTCTACATGGTCTCTAAGAAAGTGATATCGATATCAATATGCTTGGTCCGAGAATGTTGCCTTGGGTTCTTGGCAATGCAAATCGCAGACGTGTTATCACAAAAGAGTGGAACGCAGTCGATAGATAGCCCGAAATCCTGCAGGGTCGAGACCATCCAAAGCACTTGGCCACAAAGAATCGTCTGCGAGAACGTACTCGGCCTCAGCGGTGGGCTGCGCAACGGATTGCTTCCTCGGCGACCGGGAGACAAGAGAAGTGCCAATGAATTGACAAGTGCGTAAGTGCTCTTCCTATCTATCCTCTGACCCGGTGAAATCGCATCGGAGAAGGCTCTAAGAGATAGACAAGAAGAGGAGGAGTACCGGATACCATAGTCAATGGTAGCTCAAGGTACCGAAGATGCGCTTCACCGCCTGACGGTGAGATACGCGAGAGAAGCCTGAAACCGAGCACAAAGACACACAGAAAAGTGTATGTCTGGTCTCGAGGCTGTGAGGTACAAGAGAGAGCCAATCATGCTCCTAAAATCCTTTTGGTCAACGAGTTCGCCGTCTTCATCGGATCCAGCGGTACCAGAGATGCCATTGGAGTTGATATGGCTTTCCATCATTCATGTCGAAACGCTCAGGAGGTCTCGAGTGTATTTTCCTTGATGAAGAAAGGTACCTCCCGAGTCATTTGATTTGGAAGCCAAGGAAGAAGCTCAACTCGCCCATCATGCTCATTTCAAACTCCGAGCTCATGACATCGGAAAAGCGGGAAACGAGACCATGCGAGGAGCCGCCAAAGATAATGTCATCCACGTAGATCCGGACGAGCGTAAGATCGGTGCCAAGACGGCGGATGAACAAGGTTTTGTCAATTTTACCCATCTCAAAACCATGGCTCGCCAGATAGGACCTAAGCCTTTCATACCAAGCTCGGGAGCTCGCTTGAGTCCATACAAAGCTTTGGAAAGCTCATGTAGACATGGTTAGGGTATTTGAGGTTCTCGAAACCGGAGGTCAGTCGACATAGACTTCTTCCTCAATAAGGCCATTGAGGAAGGCACTCTTGACATCCATCTGGTAAAGCTTGAAACCCTTAGAAGTGCAAAGGCAAGCGAGATTCTAATGGCTTCAAGTCTAGCTCTGAGGGCAAAGGTCTCTTGAAATCTAGACCCTCAACTTGAGAGTATCCTCGAGCTACCACCTAGCCTTGTTTCAATGACTAACCCATCTTCACTTTGCTTGTTCTTGAACACCCATTTGGTCCCAATGATATTGTGACCTTGAGGGGCTCAACAAGGGACGGACCTTGTTCCTTTCAAAGTTTTCCAATTCCTCGTGCATGGCGTTAGTCCATGACTCATCGTAAAGAGCATGACAAACGCCTTTGGGCTCAAACGAGGCAACAAAGGCGTAATGGAGCAGAATAGAGACATGCCGCTTTTGAACAGTGACTCGCTCAAAGAGATCTCCAATTATCTCGCTCTGAAGGATGGTCCTTTGAATGTGTCTTGGAGGTCCAGGTGAGATGAAGAAGTGGCCTCTACCTCATTAGCGCATTTGAGATAGGGACAGAGCCACTAGCTTCAGAAGAAGCAGAAGGTAAGGGCTGATCTCCTCGAGGTGCGGTGGAAGAGGGCACCTCAAGAGGAAGAGAAGGAACTGGATCGGGTAAACAACCTTCATCTCCATCCTCCTCATCGTCCACAAAGATGGACTCAGACTGCTCTAAGGAACCTGAGATATCAGGCCTAGTCCCTGGACTTGCCTCATCGAAGGTCACCTCACAGGTTTCTAACAATTTACTAGATTCGCAGTTCCAGACTCTATAGGCACGAGAAGAAGTCGAGTAACCCAGAAAGATCCCATCACAAGATCGTGACTCGAACTTATCTAGGTTCCCAGACTTCAGAATAAAACACTTGCAACCAAACACACGAAAATGCGAGACGCTGGGTTTTCGCCCATATCTCAACTCATAAGAAGTGCGATGCAAGAGTGCCCGAAGAAAAACTCTGTTAGAAACATGACAAGCAGTAGCAATTCCTTCAGCCTAAAACTTCCTAGGTGTAGAGTACTCATCAAGCATCGTCCTGGCCATCTCGACCAAGGTACGGTTCTTCCTCTCCACAACGCCATTTTGTTGGGGGCGATGGAGACGAGAACGGTGCTCTACACTGCCTCACCACAAAACTCTCAAAGTAGGAATTCTTGAACTCGGTGCCATTATCGGCACGAATTGCTCGTAATGCACAGGAGCTCAACAGAAAGCCTACTAAAAAGACCACGAAAAGAGTAAACGTCTCATCCTTCGAGGCTAAGAAAAATACCCAATAATACCTCGAGAAGTCATCGACCACGACAAGTACGTACCACTTCCTCCCATCGATTGCACTCTAGTGGTCCCTCTTGTGTCCATATGGAGCGATTGACACAGTGCATCCGTCATAGTCATCATGAATCGAGGATGTGAAGTAAAGAACCATTTTGCCGCGGCAAGGAGCACAAACAAGATCCTTGACCATTTTGAGTTTCGCAAACCACGAATGAGATCGTGGCCGCTAACTCGGTCGATGATCAAATCCTATATGACCAAGTCTCCTATGCCGTAAAGTCAAATCACGGGATTGAAGCAATTAAACATCGGAGAGGATCACCGAAGATCCGAAAAATCAGCACGAAAGATCCTCCCATATCGAGAAATCCGCAAACTAGACTACCCAAGAATCAAGAATTTGGCAATTGTTTTTCTTAAAGCTCACCTCGAAACCGTCATCCAGAAGTCGAGAGATCGAAAGCGATTATCTCGCAGCTTACTTACTAAGGCAACATCTTTTAAAATAAAAGAATCATTAATGCTCACAAGTACCTTTAGCGATGACGCCCAAATGAAGCATCTCGAAGGTGATCGTCTCATCACAGGAGCGGGCTAGGAAGAAAACCAACGAGACTCACCAGTCATATGACGTGAACAACCGGAGTCTACAATCCAGACCTTTCCCTTCCCAGCCCGGCGACCCTGAGTCAAGCAGAGAGTAAAGTCTCAGTACTGGGGTGAATCAACAGTGATTTTGGCACCCAATACTGAGTAACACGGCGAACAGATGAAGTAGTCAAGCAAGACTGACCTCTATCTACCCTCGCTCTCTGTCACTCAACAAGTCAAAGATCTCACTGTTCTTTGGATCCGATTCGCTATGGAAGAGCGAGTCGAAGTGCGAGAATATGTCGATCTCGCCATGAGTAGCTATCTCGAAAGGAAAAACGAGATCTACCCTCAGGACGGCGGAAGTTACGACCAAAGGGAGCATGAGGACGAAACTCAGAAAACTCAGAAAAACCAAGTCCTCGATGCTGCCCAAAATCATCAGATGGAACAAACCTAGACCTCGTGTTGGTCTTAGGTGCACTCAAGATCTGGGGCTGACCCTGAATGTGCCTAAGAGACTCAACATGGTCTCTACGCGATCTTGGCGCGCTCAAGCAATGACCAACTAAATGTCCATCTTTCGATGAAGGTGCAATGATACTTCGCCTTCTGAGGGGCCGAAGCTGCAGGTGGGATCACCTTGCTGTCAGAAATCCTTTGAACAAAACCCGCTGACTTAAAATTGACTTTCTCAGTCCTGGGCTTAGTTTTGATCACACCTGGTGCTATGGTTTTGAGCACGACCGGTGGATGCTTCCTCATATCCTCCTGGATATCATATCCTAGACCCTGATTAAATCTGCAAATTTTAGATTTGTCTAGAATGAGATTGAGCTTCTTCTTGCCTCCTACAAACCTCTCGAGAGTGTTCATAAGATACTGACACTCCCGAAAGAGAGAGGTGCAAGAAGAGCAGGGGGAAGAAGGGACAGCAGAAGGTAAGGGAGCAGAAGAAGAACCAACAACAGAGGAAAGATTGGCTTGTGCACGCACAGCCGACTTTGGGGGGACAGTCCTACTGCTAGCAGATTGGTTCACGTTACTAGGCGTCTCTACCAAACCCTTAGACTTCTTCCCAGCACACACAATACAAGCAGATGATTGTGTCTCTAGAAGGTCCTTAGTTAGCTTCACACATTTTTCATCCAATGCAACCAAATCACATTTTAGTTTATTACAATGACTGCAAGGTGAGCTAACAAGGTCCTTAGAAGCATACTGAGCCAATTTGTTACTGTGATCAATCATTTCTTGAAACCGCTTAGATCTGATTCTAATTCAAGCAGATTAACTTAGGACAGTTTAAACAAGAAACAATAGGCTCTAGTAGCGCAGCTTGAAATTCAGCAATTTTGTGATCTGCCCGTTTTAGGTTCATCTTGAGTTTATTACAATTTTCACAAGTTTCAGGCAGATCAAGCAACATGGTATAGAGACCTCTAAACGAATTGTCCTTAACCTCACATGAGGTGCAAGTAGTAGCCTCAATAGTAGTGGATGCAGGAGATGCTACCCTACTCATCTCTAATTCAGCAAGAAGGCTAATATTTTCTACCTTAATCATGTCAAGTTCAGAGGACACACTATCATGCAAGGTCCTTAGTTTTTCCATGTCATCAAGCAAAGCACAGCAAGTGTCACAATCATCACGGGAGGGAGCAGATGTAAGTAAAGTAAGCTCCCGTGATAGTCTAGCTACTTCCTTCTCCAACACAGAACACTTAGCCCTAGACTTAGCATGGAATCTACCTAGCTTAAGAAAAGCATCATTAAGGCTGGTCATAAGTGGGACTAACTCATCGGAGTCGGAATACGGCGGCTGTCGCTCGATTCGCCCAGAGGGCCATGAAGCACATTGGAGAAGTTGCCGTCGTCCTTGGGATCATGATCGCCCTTCCCATCATCGTCACTCCACCCCTCCACCTCGCCGGTGTCCGGTTAAATCGAGGCGGAGAGGCGCGATGGAGCAGCCTTCTTTGCCTTCCCAAAGTTGCGGAACTTCTTCTTGCCTTGATCAGTCTTTGAGGGCTTCGTGTTGCGGTTCTTGTCGATGTAGTCGTTCTTGCTTGGACCGCCATAGTCACCTTTGCCCTTCCCAAGCTTGGGACGGTTTGCTCGGATGTGGTTGGGGCCACCACACTCAAACAAATCACAGACCTCCTCTTTACCATCCCTCCTCCTCTTGTAAGCATGAGAAAACTTCCGAGCTAGGAGGGCTAGCTATTCATCCTCAAGTCGCTCTAAGCGATCATCGCTATGTCACAGAGAGCAGCTAGGAGAAACCACGATTGACTCGAAGAAGATCCGTAAGTAGGATCGGTGACTAAAGCCATCGATGTGACTTCGACCTTGAGAGACAATGTCAATCTCGTGAGTCTTGAGACGCGAGTAAAGCGCATCAAGAGTCGTGGTCGAGAGGTCCGTGTTATCTTTGATGGTAGTCACTTTCATCTCCCAAACACGAAGATCAAGTGCGAAAGCATCTGTCGGCGTTATCCGAGTCGGGGTATGTAAGACCGACCGCTCGGAGGTTGCTCAAAATCTTGTGAAAACGCTAAAAGCACTCATCAAGAGATTCACCGGCAAGCATCTCAAATTTATGTATTCACGCTTGAGGCGGTCTTGTCGAACCGTCTTAATCGGGTAGTGCCTCATGGTATGCATCGAGGGTCACCCAGATGTCGTAAGCAGAAATTAAATGAGAAATGCGATCAAACTCACTTCTGCTCAAACCCTGAATGATGATGTTCCTAGCCTTAGCATTGGCCTCAACATCAGGCATGTTTCCCGCATTGATGTTTTCATCGGCGAGAGCGCAAATCTCACCTTCACCTTTCTCCGATGGCATACCCCGAGCACGGATGTATGTTTCCATTCGGCTCTTCCGGAAGGGTAATCGGACCATCAAAACCGGAGGCTTGGTGGAATACTTGTCCGCTGCCATGGCTCAACCGACCGGTTAAGATCTATCAAGAAGAGCTAACCGGCTCTGATACCAATTGAAGGACCGAAATGGCAACAGAGGGGGGGTGAATGGTGCCTTAAAATTAATACTCCCCTTCACTGTATTTAAAACTAGCCTACAAAGATCTCTGAAGATCTAAAGAAAGTAAATGAAGCAAGATCAAACAATCAAAAACAAGTTTCAGGCTGTTCTTCTCGAAATCGGAAGTTCAGGGCATTAGAGTGCGGAAGTTCCGCTTGCGGTAGTTCCGCAGTGTATAGCGCGGAAGTTCCGCTATGCGATTTCACGCACAAAATCTAAGCTCGATTATCCCGATCAAGAACGAGCTCTCGGTTTTTGCCCAAAATCCAAACTACTTAATCTTGAATGCTCTTCTCAGGTCAAGTTTTACAGGACATCATCCTAAACACCATCTTGACCTTATGGAGAAGAATCGCAACCAAAGATTCAATAATCGAACCAAAAACGGATTTCTTGAAGAAGGGGCAAGAAAGACCAAAACCAATGATAAGCTTAGATTCTCGATTCTTAGAGTATGAAACTTTGAGGAAGTAATAGCAATACCAAAGCGATTCTAGATATGAAGTTTCATGCTATTTCATAAAACGAAACAAAAGATATGCCAAAACCCTAGATATTCAACATGAACAGAGAGGGAATAAAGAGAGGCATAAACATGTAATCAAAGACTCAGAGTTTCATTGATAGACATCAAACGTTTACAAGTGGAAACACAGAGGAAAGATTACAAGAGATTTCAGTTCATTCTCTCAAAATCAACAAACTCTCAAAAAGGCAACACACACCCTTTTCTAGAGCTAACCCTAATTTTCTATCAAAAGGTCTAACCCTAACTCCAGGGTTCTCCCCTATTTATAGCCTTGGCTAATGGGCCTCCAACCCATTAAGCCCGCTACACCCGAACGGAACCGCCTCCACTTTTGCCGCTTTGCGAAAAGACCCTTTCGCTCCTTGCGCACCTTCTGGAAGCCTCCCGTACACCTTGTTGTGCACGACTTGCAACCGCTTCAAGATTCACGCCGTCTTCGACACATCCCGACCGTTCTGACCTCGACGCCTCCAGCGCCTAGTCCGGTCCACGTGTCTCGCCACGACTCCATCTTGATGCCCTGCAGTCAACACAGACAAAAACACATCACATAGCATTGCACAATATCATAGCATCAATATTTGTATAAGACTCAAACTCATACAAAATCAAAATCACAATTTAACCTTCTATGCACAGTTCTGAACACAATCGGAAGTTCCGCACTTACCACAGCGGAAGTTCCGATTTCCGGAACATCCGCACTTGTCAGAATTATCGGAAGTTCCGTGCTTAGCACTGCGGAACTTCCGATCTTCGGAACAACCGCACGTCCAAAAAATCTATTCCGATTTTCGTCTCAGAGGAATCTCAATACCAGTATTATCGGACACTCCGCTACCCCATGTGCGGAAGTTCCGATTCTCTTCAGCCGAAACCAAAACCCAGGAAAATCGGAAGTTCCTTTTTCCAACACCGGTAGTTCCGATTAATCGGAACTTCCGCTCCATACACAGCGGTAGTTCCGATTTCACGACTCAAACCGAAAATGTCCAAACTGAAAACCTCAACTCTCAATCTAATCAACACACTTGTCAAATACTCATCACTCAGAGTGGAGGACCTCTCAAATGGTCTCTCAGTAATCCCACACATCAAAGCAAGATAAAGTAGGCCAAGAGACCAAGTATGAACCTTTGAATCAAGGAAGCACCAAAAACATCCAAAGGAGAGAAGAACACAAAGGGAGCAATTGATCTTTCAATTAAGCATCACAAGATTGTTCACCCACAACAGATGCTTACAAAGCCTCTCCACCTAGGAGGGCAAGAGCTCAACAAGGAGCACACTCCAAACCCTAGTTTTCCTCTCCTCTCCTCCAAACCCTAGAAAAAGGAAGAAGGGGGCTAAATGAATGCTTGCTTGGTTTCTCCACCTCTCCCCTTCCTATTTATACTAGAGAGCTAGGGTTTCCCTTTTTGGGTCTCTTACACATGGGACCCACACACAAATAACTCTTGAAGCAATCGCCTGCTTCACCACGTGTAGGTTGATCAGCGGTTCTCATCGCGTCGCCAAGCCTCTCTTGTCCGAATCCCATCGGAACCTCCCGAGACTCGCACCGATATCCGCGCCGATCCAACCAACAGATCGAACCACCCGCTCGATCCGTCTTGCCCATTCTCGCACTGCTGAGTCACACAACCTCAACGGTATCCACGATCGCTCGGACCTCGGCTCTCCAAGCGTAGTCCCGATCCACTCACCGCTGACGCCGTTGACACGCAAGCCACCGCACAAAGAATAGACAAACAAACCGCTTTAGGAACAAGTTCTTCACAACTTGACCCACGTCGATTCCGCAATGCAATATACATCAATAAAGCATTGAAGTTCATAGAATAACACACTCAGAACAAACTCAATGCAACACTTGGCTCACCTCCAGGATCGCCGGCCCGATCGCCTTCACGGGGCGGTCCGACCGATTTCATGCCGGTCGGACCGCCCACAGCGGCGGTCGGACGGTCCAAAGGACTTAGCCAAAATTCAAGCGAGAAATTCAAACCTTGGAAATTTCAATCGAATAGAACTTTTGTAGGAGCTCCAAAATGATGGGACCACATCCAGAGACTCCCTCACTTGCCTACACAACCTATTTTTGGCCCACTCAAAAACCCAAATCTCAAAGTGGCGGTCGGACCGCCACCATGGTCGGTCGGATCGCTTCCACGGGCGGATCGACCGCCAAGACAACCGGCCGACCGCCAAAGGTTCTCGACAAAATTTGGAGCAAACCCGAAACGCGAGATTTTGCAAACCAACAACGCCATTGCCAATTGACTCATCATCCTGAGATCGTGCACATATCCTCACGATATCCACAATCTCCCCCTTGATGAACACATTGGCAACTTTCAAGAAAATGTGGTTTTTCGAAATGAAAAGTAAAAATTCGTCGTTTTCGCATAAAGGCACAACTTGGTTCATAAGCAACAAAAAGCCTAGGAACCGACCAAGCTTTCTTCAGAATAGTATAGGCAAGTGAGATAAGGCAATGAAGGCACCAAAGAATTCAATTTCCAGAAAGTAGCCAAAAATCTCACTAAGGTCCATATGAAAGACAAATTGTTCTATTTGACCTGTGATCATTGTGAGTCTTCTTGAATTGCAAATCAGATCAGAAGAAGACAATAAGACCCAGAGACTCAACTCACTATGATCACAAATTTTCAAAAGGTTCACATTTTTTTTTGTATGTTCTTTTATATGAAACCTTGTATATTACCAAAAGCTCCAAACTCCAAACATTTTCTTCACAATCTTTCTCCCCCTTTGACAATGAATTCATCAAGATGCATGAAAAAGAAAGAGCATGAAGGAATGACTTTATTTTTGAACTTTAGTGAAAAGGAGCCATGACCATTATACATGAAGACAGTACAAGAATTATACCAAGCCATATAAAGAGTAGACGCTATATTCAATCATGGCAAAACGTAATCGCAGCTAAAACCAAGATAGCAAAGAATCGAGATTGATGAATTAAAATCATGAAAGGTTGCTCAAAATCATAGATTCACTCAAAGCAACCAAAAATGAGTCAAGCCATGTCTATAAGTAAAAAGAGACTCAAAACAAGAATTGAGGCATTTTGAGCATTAAGAAAATTCTTTTGAAGCAAAGCTCAAGCACTTAGCCCTTTTTGGGCAAATTTTCTTTTTCTTTCTCCCTTTTTTTTTGCTGTGCTAGATCTCAAGCCTTGCCACGACCATCTCAAGCGATAAGCTTAAAAGAATGATCTAGGTCATCCAAAACTCCCCCTGAGTTCATGCCGAGTGCAATGGCAAGCCGTCTGATGAGAAAGGATTGGTGAGATAAGTTTTTTCGCACAGAAAATCTCATTTTTCATTTGCTTGACTTAATAAGATAAAAAGCTCATTTTTCAACTCAGAATAAGTTCAAGACTCAATTCAACCTTGTAAGACATGGCGAGAATCATAAGAGGATCACTAGAGCAAGACTAGTCACAAGATCCAACAAGACATGATTTGATTCAAATCTCTCACAGATACAAAGCTAGCAAGGCAAAGGCTAAGCCAAACACGAAGAGCCATAAAAGAAGTCTAGCAGGCTATCACTTGATATGACAAGGTATAGAAGATGAAATTTAGTCAAACAAGGATAATAATCAAAGCTCCACTAATTTTATTATACAATGCAAGACAAATGAATTGAAACATGCATTATAATACAATGAGTGCAAAAAGAGCAACTTCCCCCTCAAAACAGCCCAATAGGACTAATAACCCCTAACTCTCCCAAAGCAAAGCAGCAAAACGCGAAGAGTCAAGAGCCTTAGTGAAAATATCTACAAGCTGTTGCTCAGACTCTACAAAGTGAAGCACAACATCACCTTTCTCAACATGGTCTCTCAGAAAATGAAATCGAATGTCAATGTGTTTAGTCCTGGAATGTTGCACTGGGTTTTTAGCAATATTAATTGCGAAGTGTTGTCCTGAAAAGAGGAACACTTCCCAAAGATAACCCATAGTCTCGATGTGGACAAAATCCAGAGGACACGAGAGCGACCATCGGCGCGCCTACATACTCGGCCTCAGAGATCAGGTAAATGTAAGACTGTTTTCTAGAAGACCAAGAAACAAGAGATGTGCCCAAGAAATGACAAGTGCCAGAAGTACTCTTCCTATCAACTCTACACCCGGCTAAATCAGCATCAGAAAATGCTCGAATTGAAAGAGCCGAAGAAGAAGAATACCAGAGTCCAAAGTCAAGCGTATCTTGAAGATACACAAGATGCGCGATCGCTTGCGATGAGAAGCACGAGGAAGCTCGAAATCGAGCGCACGGACATACGGTAATTGTATGTCCGGCCGATCACGTAAGATAGAGGAGGAGCCGATCATATCTGCGGTACTTCTTCCGTCCACGGACTCTCCATCCTCATCAGGGTCCAGACGGTGGTTGTTGCAATGGGAGTAGACATTGGCCTACTGCTTCCCATATTGAAGCGCCGAAGAAGGTCCTTTGTATACTTACACTGGTGAACGAAGGTGCCTTCTTTCAGTTGCTTGATTTGAAGACCAAGAAAGAATGTCAATTCTCCCATCATGCTCATCTCAAATTCACTGCTCATAGAATCTGAAAATCTAGACACCAAAGCATGAGAAGAACCACGAAAATAATATCATCCACATATATTTGAACCAACAAGAAATCAACGCCATGCACGAGAGTGAACAAGGTTTTATCAACCATTCCCATTTTGAAATCATTTTCAAGCAAGAAACTCTTAAGCCTGTCATACCAAGCTCTAGGAGCTTGTTTCAATCCATACAGGGCTTTAGAGAGTTTAAACACATGATTTGGGAATTTTTGATTTTCAAAACCAGGAGGTTGCTTGACAAAGACCTCTTCTTCTATGAAGCCATTCAAGAAAGCACTTTTAACATCCATTTGAAAAGCTTGAAACCCTTGGATGTTGCAAATGCTAAAAGAATGCGAATGGCCTCCAATCTAGCTCTTTGGAGCAAAGGTCTCCTCAAAGTCTAAGCCCTCTACAGGAATAACCTTGAGCAACAAGTCTAGCCTTATTGCGAACAACCAATCCATCCTCACTTTGCTTATTTTAAAAACCCATTTTGTTCCAATAACATGAGAATCGGAAGGTCGCTCAACTAAAAACCGGACTTTGTTTCTTTCAAAATTTTCAAGCTCTTCATGCATGGCATTGACCCAAGAGGCATCGATAAAGCATGGGTGATATCTCGGGGTTCAAAAGAAGCGACAAAAGCGAGAATGTGCATGGGAATCGGGAGAAATAAACACGAGCGAGTGACTCGCTCTTGAAGATCCCCAATCATCTGCTCAGAGGATGTTGTCGCGAATGCGAATAGGTGCTCTGTGTGTAGTGGCCTCTACCCCATGAGTTGTGGAGGTAGGAACAGAGGCACTCGGATCGTCGGTGGGGATAGGAGGAGGTGCTCACCAAATCAAGTAGTAGTAGCAGCTCTCCACCCTCTCAGAGGTAGCAAGAGGATGGTTTGGGTCTTCATCCTCGTAATCATCATCGGCGAAGATGCTTTCTTGAATTTCGTGAAACTGTACACAAGCATCGGGTCTAGTACTGTGACTAGCCTCATCAAAAGTGACTTCACAAGTCTCAACAATTTTGTTAGTATCAACATTAAAAACACGATAGCCACGAGAATGAGCGGGATATCCAAGAAATATGCCATCAAAACATCTAGACTCAAATTTATCAAGATTGCCATGTTTAAGAATGAAGCACTTGCAACCAAAAATCTTGAAATGAGAGACTTTGGGAGAATGACCAAATCTAAGTTCATAAGAAGTCTTTCCAACCACAGATCTCAAGAAAACCCTGTTGGAAATATAACAAGCGAGAGAGATCGCCTCATTAAAATCTCCTAGGAGTAGAATGCTCATCTAGCATGGTCCGAGCCATCTCTACAAGGGTTCTGTTCTTCCTTTCTACAACACCATTCTCACGAGGAACTCTAGGAGAAGAAAGCGATGCTCAATACCCTATCATCACAGAAGGTAGAAAAAGAAGAATTCTTGAACTCTATCCCATTATCACTCCTAATGGCTCTCAAAGCTCGGGTATATCAACAAACAATTCTAAGGACCAAATCTTTAAAGAATCCAAATGCTTAGTCCTTAGAAGCAAGAAAATAAACCCATGAATACCGGAGTAATCATCCACAACCACAAGCACATACCATTTCCCACCAAAATGGTGAACTCTAGAAGGACCAATCAGATCTAAGTGAAGAAGTGTCCGGTCCATCAGTCATTACCAAAGTAAGAGGTGGGTGGGAGCGGACACCATCTTACCATGTCTGTGGTGAGCACACAAGATCTCTGTGACCTTGACCTAGGCAAACCTCTAATCAAGTCCTTGCAGTCGACTCTAGACAAATGATCAAAACCTATATGCCCAAGTCTACGATGCCACAAAACAAGGTCATGAGAATCGAGGCTACAAGACACCTAGGACTTGAAGCGAGAAGAAATCTGAAATTAGCACGAGTAAAATCTTCTCAAACTGAGATCTCAAAAACAAGCTCACCGAGGAATCTAGAACTCTGACTCACCTCTCTTAAACCTCACTTCTAGACCCTCATCAAGCGGTGAGAAGCAGATAGAAGATTATACCTCACCTTACTCACCAAAGCGACGTCTTTTAGCATGAACTTGTCGTTGACGCCAAGACACGGTGCCCTTTGCGATCCACGGTCCGTAGAAGCATCCCTAAATGTAATCAATTCATTGCGGATGCACGTGTGAGGAGGAGAACCATCTAGAATCTCCGGTCATATGTCGAGAACACCCGAGTCAACAAGCCACTTGTCCTCCTTCCTCGCACGACGGACCTAACAGCACAATCAGAAAACATCCGTGCCTCAGTACTAGGGTTAGTGATAAATGAACGAGGAATCCAGTACTGAGAAGCACGATGTCTGGGAGCAGCGATAGTAATAGTGAAACATGATCGGGAACAAAATCATAAGAATGCACATGAGAACCACCTAGACCTCTCCAAACGATCTACCAAAAGATCGATACTCCCCTGTCTAGGTGCTACAGGTGTCTCTCCTCACGATGTCCTAATCCAACATCTTTGCCTAGACCCACCAAAAGAGTCTACAACGTTCTCTACAAATCTAGGCCTATGTGTGGTGCGATAAGCAGTCGCCTAGCTCTAGAGACTACATCGGAGAAGGGACTCCTCTAATGGATCTTAGGACGCTCATCCTCTCTTTTCTCTCAAGTTTTGCTCTCCGAAGCGAACTCAACAAGATGGCCTTCTTTCTTGCGAAGGTGCAATGGCATGGACCTTTTGAGGGTGCTGCTGGAATGAGTGAAAGCACCTTTCTTGCCAGAAAGAGTTTGAGCAAAACCACCGGATTTGAAAACAACCCCGGATGGCTTAGGAGGTTCTAGCTCAAACAAACCATTCTTCACGACTCTAGCAATCTTAGGTGGGTTTTTCTTGGAATGCTCTAGGGGGTTGAAACCTAGACCACTATTTTTCACGCTCACCTTGGATTGATCAAGAATCATGTTGAGTTTCTTTTTCCCACTCGAAAATTTCTCAAGAGTCACCTTGAGGTAATCATTCTCTTTCATTAACTCCTCACATCTAGTACACTTGCTAGACTTGATTACCTCATTGCGCTTACTCTTGAGAAGGGCCACTTCCACTTTGAAGGCCTCACAAGACACACAATAGGATTCCTGAATCCTACTCAACTGCTCCTTAAACTTGACTCTAAAAGCCTCTTGTATCTGACTAACCATGGTTTCAACTTCAGCATTCAAAACACAAGAGTTAGAATCAATAACCTTTTTAGAAGCAGTAAAAGACATGGATCTTTCAATTTTAGCCTTTTCTTCCGTGGTCTTGTTTAAGGCTTCAATCTCAATTGTAAGCTTGGGACAATTTTCACAAGATGCAACTCTAGAGTAAATCAATGTTTCATCATCTCTTGCATCTTAATCCTATTATCCTTACAATGAGAGCATGTGTGACTAGCATCAAACTTTTGTAATTCTTTTAAGGAACTATCCAATTTTAATTCTAGCAAAGCACAATTAGAGCAAATTAAAGGGATAGCTTCCATGGCGATCACATCAGGAGGAATGACATCTAAACAAGCAGATCTAGACTTGAAAGATTCTAGTTCATCGAGAGCATCTTTTAGTTGATTTGTGACAGAGGAATGAGCAGATTTCAAGCTTGTCAAATCTTTAAGCAAGCTAGTGCAGGAATCACAAATATCGTGAGGATTGATAGATTTAAGCCTAACAACTTCAAGATTCAAATTATCAATCATAATGTCACGCTTCCTAATCATTTTACTTGCTTATGCAATTTCATTCAACAAGCACCAAAGCCCTTTTCATATCGGCAATAGAAGGGCATACCTCATCGGGATCACCGAAAGGATCCTCATTGTTGGAGGAGTCGCTATCGTGTTGTTCTTGGCCATGAAACACATGCGGTGAAGTCATGCGCCTTCTTCTTGCCACGAGAATCACTCGTCGTCCTCCGCTTCCGAGTCCACATCGCTCATATTTACATTCTCAAGAGCGGCAAGGACCCGGCTGATAAACTTTCGATAGTTTGTCTTCTTGGGTTTTGCATCCCTCTCCTGGGGATGTCTTCGTGTCTCCTTCTCCTCCTTGCCCTTTAGCTTGGGGCACCTAGAGCGAATGTGGTTTGGCTCACCACATTCGAAGCACGTGATAGGTCCACTCCTCCTCCTATTTCTCACCTTGTTGTACGCTCTTGTGAATTTGGTGGAAAGGAGGGCTAAGTCATCCTCGGGCAATTTCTCAAGTTGCTCATCACTCAAGGAATGTAAAGCAGATAATGAAAAGCCAGATGAGCTACAATCAAGAGCATCAGAAGAGCAACCCCTGGATTTGTCGACCACTAAAGCCATCGACTCTGTCTTGGGGAGACGCGAGATAAAGTCAATCTCATGCGTCTTCAACCTTGAGTAGAGCTTATCCATGATAAGCTCACTCATGATGATGTTGTCATTGATGGAAGTGATCTTCATACCCTGACCTTCACATCAAGAGCACCTGAAGTCGCGTGCATTTTCGATTCGAGAAAATACCAAGTCAACAAGCGGAGATCATGAAGAATTTTAGAGAATCTTCCCACGCTCATCCAACGACTCACCGGGCCTTTGTTCGATCTTCGAGTAAACCTTTGAGGTGGTTCTGCCTCACTTCCTTGATCGCGATGGACCCTTCGTGATAATCACAAAGTGTCCGCTAGATCTCGTGAGCGGACCGCAAGTGAGCAACACGCTCAAACTCGGATCGACTAAGGCCTTGGATCAAATAATTCGAGCCTTCTTTGTTGGCCTCCACATCCGAGTGATCGTATCGTCATCGGTGGCACGACATAAGGGTTTTTCACCTTTAGCCAAATAGCGTGCCCTTGAGCCTCGATATATGCTTGCATACGAGCCTTCCAAAGATGCAAAGTCAACTCCCTCAAAATGTGTGGCTTGGTTGAGTACTTGTCATCGCCATGGCTCCAAAGACCGGTTAAGATCTATAGAAAAGAGCTAACCGGCTCTGATACCACTTGTAGGACCGGAAAGGCGACTAGGGGGGGTGAATAGGCGCTTTCAAAACTTTCTCGCCTAAATCAAAACCAACACGAACTTTACTCCTTTAGCTATGAAAGCTAAGAAGTTCTGTGTCCACACAACGGAAGCCTTGTGTTGAATTTGATAAACCCCTCAAGCACACGATACAAAAAGAGAAAAGAACTCAATGTTCTTCACTGGACACGGGCGGTCTGACCGGCTACCACGGGCGGTCGGACCGACGGTCATCCAATGGTCCGACCGCAACTAACTAACCCGGTCGGACCGGTGGGCAATGGTTCGACCCGCCAAACCAATGGATCGAATACAGGCGGTCGAACCGCCGTTGAAAGGCCGGTCGGACCGGTAGAGTCCAGTATTGAAAAACTCCACTCAAATCCAAAACGAAATTTGATCCAACTTTTGATTCAACCAATAAAACTTGACCAAATTTCTAGCACACCTTCCTAATGATATTAGAGACCTATTTCTAGCGACGATTCGACAGATCCACTTCGCAGAATCGATCTCTTGAGATTTTACCAAAGAGGTGCACAAACCCTAGAAGTGAGAAAATCTTGATTCAAGACTTGCTTGTGGGGGTTTGATGATCTAGATGACTCTAGGAGTAATCCCACACATCAAAGCAAGATAAAGTAGGCCAAGAGACCAAGTATGAACCTTTGAATCAAGAAAGCACCAAAAACATCCAAAGGAGAGAAGAACACAAAGGGAGCAATTGATCTTTCAATTAAGCATCACAAGATTGTTCACCCACAACAGATGCTTACAAAGCCTCTCCACCTAGGAGGGCAAGAGCTCAACAAGGAGCACACTCCAAACCCTAGTTTTCCTCTCCTCTCCTCCAAACCCTAGAAAAAGGAAGAAGGGGGCTAAATGAATGCTTGCTTGGTTTCTCCACCTCTCCCCTTCCTATTTATACTAGAGAGCTAGGGTTTCCCTTTTTGGGTCTCTTACACATGGGACCCACACACAAATAACTCTTGAAGCAATCGCCTGCTTCACCACGTGTAGGTTGATCGGCGGTTCTCATCGTCGCCAAGCCTCTCTTGTCCGAATCCCATCGGAACCTCCCGCAGACTCGCGACCGATATCCGCACCGCCGATCCAACCAAACAGATCGAACCACCTGCTCGATCCGTCTTGCCCATTCTGCACCTGCTTGAGTCACACAACCTCACCCGGTATCCCTGATCGTTCTGGACCTCAGCTCTCCAAGCGTAGTCCCGATCCACTCACCGTTGACGTCGTTGACCCGCAAGCCACCGCATGCGACAATAGACAAACAAACCGCTTCCGGGAACAAGTTCTTCACAACTTGACCCACGTCGCCCGCAATGCAATATACATCAATAAAGCATTGAAGTTCATATAACACACTCAGAACAAACTCAATGCAACACTTGGCTCACCTCCAAGTATTGCCGGTCGATCATTTTGGGGCGGTCCGACCGATTCATCTTGATCGGACCGCGCCCACAACGGCGGTCGGACCGGTCCAAAGGACTTAGCCAAAATTCAAGCGAGAAATTCCGAAACCTTCTGGAAATTTCAATCGAATAGAACTTTTGACTGGGAGCTCCAAAAATGATGGGACCACATCCAGGAGACTCCCCTCACTTGCCTACACAACCTATTTTTGGCCCAGCTCCAAAAACCCAAATCTCAAAGTGGCGGTCGGACCGGCCACCATGGCCGGTCGGACTGCTCCACGGGCGGTCTGACCGCCCGGCACAACCGGTCAGACCGCCAGTGCCCTGAGAGCCTTGGAGCAAACCCGAAAACGCGAGATTTTGCAAACCAACAACGCCATTGCCAATTGACTCATCATCCTGAGATCGTGCACATATCCTCACGATATCCACAAGAAGCAGGATATCACGGCTCGATAAGAGTGCAACCAATCCATACCCAAGATAACGTCGAACGGCTCCATTTGAATAACTATCAAATTCGCCGTGAACTTCTCTCCATCAATGACAATAGAGCACCCAGGACAAACAGTAGAACTAGCAATAATACCCCCAGGAGAACTAACCAACACTGATTGAGAAATCCACTGCATACTCAAGTTCGCTCTCCTAGCAAACGCCGTCGACACAAACGAAAAGGTAGCTCCTGAATCAAAAGGACTAAAGCATCAAAGCGAATCCACAAGCAAAGTACACATCACCACGTCGGGGCGACCCGCGGACTCTGCGAGTAGGCATGGCGTACCTCGGTGGCGCCATGGCGAAGAAGACGACAGCGGGCGGCGAGAGCCCCGACAATCTCTTGTGGCGGTGCGAGTAATGCGGTCGTGCACCACAGGCGGTGCGAAGGTGGCGGCCGCCAGAGTACCCTCTTGGGCGCCAAGTCAAGGAAATGGCATCGCTGGAGGAGCGATCATCATCGGAAAGATCCTCGAGCAGACCCAGAAGGAGAAGATGGCATGAGCTCCCACTTGATCACACTAGCGGGTTACGCGACACACCGCTCCTTGTGACCCGGTCGGCCACACCGACGGCAATCACCCGCCCAAGTGCACTCAGCAGTGCGGTGTCCATCACCGCACTTAAAGCAAAGCATGCCCCGCCTCGAACAGACGAAGAGCCGGAGTACTGCAAAGGACGAGGCGACAAGAAGGAACGGCCTCGATCGCTAGACTGAAAGATCGCGGTCCTCCTTGAATTTCTTGAAAGGTGTCGCCGAATGCAGACCCACTTCCTCACTAGAGCTCCTCTTACCGTCACCACGAAACTACGATCCACAGAGGCTTGTCTGCGCCTTTGTGAGTGCATCTCCAACTCCATGCCCCTAGCTTGCTCCACAACAGAGTCAGTAGTCACAGAGTGGAGTAGCTCCCAACACATGCCGTACTCGAATTGAGACCCCGACGGAACCTCTTGGCCTTCGAAGATCATCGTTCACTTCAAGGGACAAAGCGAACCAAGTTGTTGAACTCACCTCATACTCAAACAATAGACCTCTTCCCCGAGCAAAGGTCGTCAAGGCAACCTCCATCTTCTCAACAAGCGAGTAGGGTAGAACTTTCCCTTGAACTGATCAACAAAGTCCTCCCAAGTGATCGCCCTTGAGTGGCGGTCCTCAAGACAACACACCCTCCCACCAAATATCCGCTGCCCTTTTGGTGAAAGGCTACAAACGGACCCTCCGATGTGAAGACATCTCCAAAGCTCCAAAGCGCCTCTCCATGTAGCGCAACCAGTCCGCCGCTCGACCGTGTGCCCACCAGTCAAACGGATCCAACCTCAACACCATCCACTCGAAGTGACATCCGCGCCTCAGAACCCGTGGATGAACAGCAGGAGCAACAACAGATGCCGCGAAGAAGAGCTGCCGGGCACCGCTGACGAAGAGCACGGATCTCTCCCACCAACTCTCTCAAAAAGCGGGGTCTCATCTTGGGCCCCAACCGAGGCGGGTCAGCAAAGAACCCTCACCATCGACTCATCACACAGGAGGTGGCTCCACGGAACCTCGCCCGCGGCCCGACCTCCACGATCGCGGCCACCACGACCACGCCCTCTACCCCTCGGCATAGCTATCAACCACAATCAACAATACACAATGAGTTCAAAGATCAAAATAAAATCATGCATCAATGAACAACATAACGGAAGCGTAAAACTATATTCGTACCTCTCTCTAACCTACTGTGCACTAGTGTGTCAAATTTTAGATTGTTTAACCATTAGCAAATTTTAGTTGATTTACTAAGACTAAAACAAATTTTAACAATTTTAGTTTGCCTATGTTGTTAATCTATTCACCACGGACCTAAAGCACGCTCTGATACCAACTGTAACACCCCAGCCCAACACTGAGCCTAGAATGCCACCACACTACTCTCTAAACTAATAATTAACGACACACTATGAAAATTACAGCAAGGAAGCAACGATAAATATGTCCATATATCACAAAAGAACATGCATAACTAAGGTTCAAACGATAGTAAATAATCAATTGGAATAAAACCAGGTAAACAGTCCAAAATAGCATCAACCAATGAATCCAAATTAATAAAGCAAATAGTCTAGTCCAAACATTGTCCTAAACTTTATTCAACCTCTAACATGTCCAGGAGTAATCCAATTCTGAATGAAAAGATTATAAAGGTAAATGATCATATGATGTCCATGTGCTCTACTCGCTCTCAGTTACGGCATCCTCGAAGATCACCTAAAGACAACAATAGAGCAAGGGTGAGTCCACGACTCAGCAAACACATCCATAAACAACGAACAATAATAAATCAAAAGCATTCAATAACTTCATTAACATCACATGTACTTCTATTAATATTCTCATCCATTAATCTCATGTATCAATGCAAATCTAATCTACATGTCCACATGCACTTCTTTCAGATATCGGTATAGCATGAGTGAATGCTCATGACAACATTCACTCTCAAGCCCGCTCCTCCATAAGGATCGGGACCTCCTCCACTCCCGTGGAGTTGTGATCATTCATGATCACCTGCTCATATGCAATGATGCTTATGAATGCAAACATGCAAACTCCATCATAAACATCATATCCAACCTTTCATCATACTTGTCAACAACGATATAAACATACCAATTATTTGTTTGCAATTAAACAAAATAAAAGCACAACAATAATGGTAATAGAATATAAAGAATCACAGTGATCATCATTGATCGCTGTCTACCATGCACTTGCCTTTACTAGTTGCGACGCACGATTTGGCTAGCAGATGGCAACAAGTACGACGCCTCTCCTACATTAAATACACAAATTTTAATACAAGCTACAGCATCATAAGAACAACAATCAATCGACATCGCTCCTACACGTCCCCAAATATACCACGTTACGCCGGTATCGAAAAGTTACCCATAGCGGTCTTAGTACTAAAACGAACGTAACTTTTGACTCGAAAGTCCGATCACCACAAACCACCCCATTCTGGATTCTTTATAAAATTCTCCACATTTTCTTAGATTACGAAGACTTCTAATTAAATCATCTAACCCTCCGTATTTAGCCCAGAAAGCCGATCTGTCCGCTTCGGAACAGCAGTCTTACTAAATTCATAACTTTTGTTTTACTCAACCAAAATTCGCGTTCTCAGATTCTACAGAACCATTGGAAAATTATCTACATCTTTCCTGTAGATCAAAAACTCTAATTAGTCTATTTACTATTTTTAATCTCTATTCTACCGAACAGTACCGAAATACGACGACTACAAAGACAGCAGTTCTTCCAAAATTCATATCTCGAAATCTACTTGTCCGATCGACATGTTTAAATATGCTATAGAAAGATATCGAAATTATCTACGATTAACTAGTAGATGATATTTCCAAAATTTGCCATTAAGATACCCGAATAAATCGTACAACGGACAGCAGGCTAAACGGATCTATTAATTGATATCTCCGACTACAAACATCATATTAATTTTCCTTAATGTTCCGACCAAACACTCTAGTCTGCGAGCATGCAGAAGTGTCATCTCCCATTGGTTAACTAGACTTAGCCGAACACAAAAAGTAAGCCGCGATACTAGATCATAGCAGTAAACGAAATTAACACATACCACTAATCTCACCTACCTAATCAACCGGCTGCTTACTTGATTGAGGGTAGGAAAACAAAGAAGGCTACTTTCGGCCGTGGGCGCTGCAGGCGGGTTCGGCCTCAGGCGACGAAGGTTGGTCGCTGGCTTGGCTTCACGCCAGACAAAGTGAACAAAGAAGTAGCCGACAGGGTTTCGCCTGGCCGGCAAAGACAAAGAAGCAGACACCTTCGGCGTCGGTGCTATTAAAGATCAAGAACAGAATAACAAGAAGAAGACAGCTAGCCGCTCGATGCTCGGCTCGGCACGGCACGCGGCAAAGAGAAGACGAAAGAAGAACGACACAGGCGCCCCCCAAGCAACGCTGCAACGGCAAATAAGACAAGCGGCGCCAAGAAAATCCGCAGGGAAAATAGCCGACTACAAGCGGCTTGGAAAGAAAAAAGAAAAAAGGCTAGGGTTTCTAGAGTTCCCAAGATCTATTTATATAACTCTTAAAAATTCTGAAATTCTATTTTTATATGTACTATTTTATTTAATTACGCACCGATCCTTAAGACGTGATTATTAATATTTATTTATTTTTCAGAGTATTACAGGACCATCATATAATCGATAAATAAGCAATCATACTCAATTAGTATCAGCAATCATCAATATGATATAACAGGAACGTGAATGCAATGCTTTGCCCATTCCTATCCTACTGTGCACAGTGTGTCAATTTAAACTTTTTTTTGCTTTTCTAGCTACCACGGACCTGAAGCCCGCTCTAATACTAACTGTAACACCCCAGCCCAACATGAGCCGGGAATGCTACTAAAATAACAATATAACAAATACAAATCTAAGACACTACAATAAATTTCGGCAAAGTCTCCTTTGTAAATCGAACTATCCGGACATTCGCGCAAATAACAACAATAATAAGCAAATATCCAAACGCTGCATTTCAAACATGTTCATGAAAGAAACAACCATAAAACGCTATCAATCTCAAAAGTAGGTTGACTACAACATAGGACGTAAAGAAGTAAGCCTCACATAAGATATTTCAAAATTGAAGGTATGACTTAAATATTTTGTTCAACTTTATTCGTGCCAGTGTGCAACCATAATAATTTCTACTCCCGCCCATGCATGCCGTCCACAAACGATGTACCTAAAAAAACAACACGGCAAGGGTGAGTCCAAGACTCAGCAAGTGCAATGATACAAAACATAACAAAATCATTCATTATCCAACAGTGTATCAACATCATGAATCAAATCAACATATGAATGAAAGAATGAATGCACATGCTCTTCTCTTTTGCTCATATGTAGATAGCGAGTGAACACCCGTCGGTAAATTACTTATGCCCGCGTTTCTACAAAACGCGGGGATCCAAAGCCCGTTTGAGAACAAGTCAACCGGGGATCCATATTGCCCACTTTGGAATGGTGGGTCTTACAATCACTACCCACTCCCGTGGGTGTCGCAAGTTCACAACTTGCGTTCATGAGTGCACATGATGAACAATAAAATAACAATAATCGAATCTTGGTAAATCATGCCATCATGAACAAGTACATATCACCATAAATCAACGCATCGAACAAGCACAAGTTACCATGAGTCATCATATGGAACAATCGTATATCAACCACAATATATATGCACTTGCCTGTTTATTTCCTTCCTGCTACGGCACACAAGGAGGCAAAATTGGTGTCTCTACTTTGGAACTCCGCCTCCTACACAAGCATAGCGGTAACAATAAATACGATGAATGCTAGACTCCGTTTACACCCCTTGATCCAACTCCTCAAGACCTATGACTCAAAGAGAGGTTCTACCCAAATTTCCCGGTAGTCTAGCATAATGCTTCCCGGGACAGCAGTACGAGAAAAATCGTAATTAAATATCTGTAACTCCGAATGACTTGAAACCAGTGCTCAAATATTCTTAACATAACAGGATACGAAACTCTAGTTGGTGGGGTTCTTTGATTCAGCCAAACTAGTGGTCTAAACAACCGTTGAAAACCATTGACAGACATCTGTCTAGAATACAGCACAGCAGTAAACAACATGGTATAACTTTCACTCTACAGATCCAATTGAGATGATCTTTATCAATTTGGAAATATTATTAAATAGGCTACAATAACCTAGTTGGGTAAGACTCTGATTCAGCCTTCTTATAATCCTAATGTTCGATGAAATTTGTTGTTCCTCACCGACAATCGACAACAAATGACGGTAAAATTTAATAACTTTTGATTCACACGCCTAAAAATATGTTCTTTATGAATCCTGAAATCTTCTGGAATGGCTAAAACTTTTGTTTTGGGTGGCTCTTCGATTCGGGCTCACAAAATAGAATCGACTAGACATGCAGATCGCCAAATCTCGCCGCCTCTCCCGACTCAACCGCACAAAACGGACATGTCTCCTAAACCGTAACTCCAAACCAGGTGATCTCTGTGACAAAAGAAAGCTAAGATCAAGGGCTACAACTTTATAAAAGGTGGATAGATCAAAAAATGTATGGAACTTACCCAACCGACGAACCAACTGCACAGGGGATGGTGGGGAGAGCCGTGGTGCTAGGGGAGGAAAGGGGGAAAAGGGGAAAGGGGTGGGGCACTAGGGTTTTGGGGTGGGCACCCTCTTGGCCGGCCATAAGGAGGCCTCTCGGCCGCGCCCAGCCCAGTTGGTGAAAATATCGATGACCCCTGTCGTTTCATGTTTTACTATTCCTCTTATTCCCTTTTCTCCTCTCGGCTAAATCTGTGTTTTACCAATTCGATTTCCAGGGTATTACACTAGCTTGATAAGTAATTTTGTACGAGAATTCTGCACACGACAAACTCCTGTCCCAACTGGTAGCATGAGCTAAAGCACAAGCTTTCACTATATCTTCCAATATTTGATTGACTCTTTCAGTCTGTCCATCTGTCTGGGGATGATACGCCATACTGAAATTCATATGAATTCCCAATGCTTCATGCAGACTCTGCCAGAAACGAGAGGTGAACTGAGATCCTCGATCTGATACTATCTTCTTGGGTACACCGTGCAAACTGAGGATTCTTAACATATATAACTCAGCAAGGTGATCTCCTGAGTTAGTGGTTTTGACTGGTAAGAAATGTGCAAGTTTGGTTAAACGATCAACTATTACCCAAATCGAATCATAACCCGATTGAGTCCTGGGTAAATCGGTAATGAAATCCATTCCGACCTCTTCCCACTTTCACACTGGAATCTTCAGCGATTGTAACAAACCTGCTGGTCTCCGGTGTTCTGCTTTTACTTTTTGACACACGTCGCAGAAGGCAATGAACTCTGTGACTTCTTGCTTGAAATTTGGCCACCAAAACTTATTCTTAACATCTTGATACATCTTACTACTACCAAGGTGAATCGAATACTTTGAGTCATGGCCTTCATTCAAGATTAGCTGTCTCAAACCATCAATGTATGTAAACAAATGCGTCCATTGATTTATAGTATATCTTGATCATCATTGTTGAAGTACTTGAATTTTCCTTCTGCCATCTTTTTTTATGTCGGAAATCTCTGGGTCATTTGGTTGGGCTTCACGAATCTGCTTCTCCAGAGTGGACCGCACTTCTAGATTAGCCACAAGTCCTTCAGATAGAACTTCTAGCTTCATTTTCTGAAATTCCTCTTAAAGTTCTGAACAAATTTCTTTCACTTCCAAAGCATTGTAGTAACTCTCACGGCTAAGCATCTACAACGATATTGGCCTTACCGGGATGGTAGTAGATTCCAAGATTATAATCTTTAATTATCTCCATCCATCTTCTCTGTCTCATGTTCAGGTGAGACTGAGGAAAAATATTGTAACACCCCAGCCCAACATTAGCCTGGAATGCTACTAAAATAACAATATAACAAATACAAATCTAAGACACTACAAAAAATTTCGGCAGAACCACCTTTGTATAACTAAGTTTACCAGAGATTCCAATAGAAGCTTATAAAATTATCACTATTTTAACATCCAAAGTTCATCCAAGCATTCATAAACAATCTACTCAGCTAAAGCATAAGCAAGCATAATTAAAATTTACCACTCTCATTATTAAAAATAAACCAATGTATTCAAGTATAGCCAAAGTTAATCCTTAAGCAGTTTGCTTGTTATTAAGGTACGGTCTAAATGATAATTATCTTTTAAGGAATATGTGGTACTGAGTGCACCAAAGCAACCCTACTCCCTACTATGCATGCCGTCCGCAAACGAGGTAGCTAAAAACACAACATCAGCAAGAGTGAGTCCAAGACTCAGCAAAGTACAAATAGTAAGACAATAGCCAACACAACTGTAATTAGCAACATCCATCCATATAACCCAATAAGAAATATGTCTCATGCTTATGCGATGCAAACTGTTCAAATGCACTTTTGTTTCTCTCTTTTGCATATACCGGTATTGCGGAGTGTGGACCCGTCGATGCACACCCATGCCTGTGACTTCTAGCACAGGGACCTTAGCCCATACTCCACAAGTATGGGGACCCAAAATCCCATCATATTCATGACGGGGACCTCAGTTAATGCTTGATCACCACGTGACCATGCCTCCAATATGATATCATGATGCACATGGTCAATACTTTAAATCATCATGCATACATGAAACTTACGCATACTTCTAGCATTTACGGGCATTAATGTCCATAACATTCGAGCATCCATGATTAACATAATATACTCATAACATAATAAACATGAACAAATGATCACACACAATTTACTACTCATCAGATTTTGCCTTAACCACGAGAGAACGAGGGATGTACAGAATGAGTTGCTCCCTGCAACGGTCCACCACCTGAATAATAGTTATAACACATGCTAAGACACAACAGCGGATCAAAACAACCTATATAACAACAACCATGGACTTGCAAAACTCCTAACTCGATCTCGACCCCAAACTCCTAAACGTCGATCAGTCCCCTCGGTGGACAGTCAACTTAAAAAATCCATATCTATTAGTACAGGGGTCCGAATAAGATGTTCTTAGACTTTATGGAAATATCATTAAATTCTCCAACTAAGTCTAGTTGGTGAGCATTGCTGAATCGGTGAAGTAATACCCCTACCAGGCCAATTAAAAAAACATCAACTTCACGTTGGGTTTTCTGGACAGAGTACTAAAACCACCATAACTTTTGTTATGCAACTCAGAATGGGGTGATCTTGGACTCTCTGGAATCATGAAAAAACCAGCTACAATAGTCTAGTTGGATAAGTCTCCTGATTCGGCCTCCTACTAATTCGTATATTCAGGTAAAGTTTTTCTAAGTTTTCTATCTCTGCAATCTGATAGTTAGCAAAACAGCGAAGGTACAAATTTTATAACTTTTGATTGCCAACTCTAAAAATTGTGTTCTTTATCAGATTGGAAATCTTTCTAACTCCTCTACAATATTAATTTTGGGTGGCTTTTCTAATTCGGCCTATAAAAATTCATAATAACGCACAATGCAACCGCCACAACTGTCACTCTCTCCGGTCAACAGCGGTAAAACTACCATAACTCCTAAACCGTAGGTCCAAATCAGGTGATCTCGGTGCCCAAAGAAAGCTAAAACCGAGATCTACAAATTTCAAGAGGCGGCCAGATCTGAAAACATACGAATCTTACCCAAAACAGACGAGCAACAGCGCGGAACCGATCTGATCTGCTATCTCCACTTGGCAGGTACTCCAATGGTGGTTTCCTCGCCTTTCCTCCAATGAACCGCAGCAATGATCTTCGCCGGGGAGGATGGTGGTGCTGCTGGGGAGGTGGTGGCGCAGGGGAGAGGCAATGGGAATAGGGGGTGGCGGCTTGGGGGGGGGAGAGAGAGGAGTGGGGGCGGCTAGGGTTTGGGGCGCCTCCCTAGGCCGCCCCTTGGCCCGGCTCCTCTTGGGCCTCCTAGCGCGCCCATGGCTCAGTTGGCCAAAATAAGCGATAACGCTCTTTTTTTTCAGGAATTTTCCTTTTTTTATTGTTCTTTCTTCTCCTGACTAGCTGTCTATTCACCCGACTAAATTCCGGGGTATTACATTCTACCCCCCTTCAACGGAATTCAACCCCGAATTCTAAACAAACTCAACACACCAGAATCAAAACCTCTAGAACTTTATCACGTACCTGCTGTGAATAGCTCAGGATATTGTTCGCGCATGCGAGACTCCAACTCTCAGGTGGCCTCTCTTTCAGACTGATGCGTCCAGAGCACCTTGACGTAAACCAATGTCTTGTGTCTCAGTACTCGCTCTGATTTCTCCAGTATACGTACCAGACGTGACTCAACTGTGATGTCTTGCTCAATAGTCAGCGGCTCCAAGGAAATCTTATACTCTGGGTCTTTCAAAACTTTCAAAGATCAAACGTGAAACACGCTAGGACTCCTCGCATGGACTCGAAGGTCCAGCGTTAGGCTAGCTTCCCAATCCTAGCCATAATCGGAACGGTCCGACGATCTTGGGCTAAGCTTCCTTTAGTACCGAATCGGACAATGCCTTTGGTGGGGACACTCTCAAAAGCACTCGGTCTCCCACCTCAAACTCCAAGTCACGCCTCCTCACATCTGCAGAATTTTTCGCCGCTCGCTCTCACCGCTAGCGATTCTGCCGCACCATTGCTACACGCCAATCGCCTTCAATCCATTCTCGTCCTAAAATCCTTTCACCCATCGATTCCAACAGAGTGGCGATCCGCATTTCCGCCATACAAAACCTCAAATGGTGCGCCCTAATGCTAGAATGGTAATCGTTATTGTAGGCAAACTCGCAAGTGGCAATCGGTCCTCCCAACCGCCTCTTCCATGACAATACGAGGTCCGCAATATGTCCTCCAAAGTCTAAATAGTGCGCTTGATCGCCCATCTGTCTCGAGGGTGAAACGTCAGATTAAGGCGAGCTGTGCCCAATGCACTCGCAGACTCTCCTAACATGGAGACGAACTTCGTCCCTCGTCGAAATAATGGTCTTTGGCACACCATGCGATCTTACAATTTCACGCACATAAATAGGAGCTAGATCACTCACCGAATTTGTCGTATGAATAGGAATGAAGTGCAGACTTGCTAAATCGATCCACCACTACCCAAATCAGATCCTTCCTCGCGCGCATGCGAGGTAACACCACCACAAAGTCCATAGAGATATCATCCCAAGGCCACAGGGAACCTCCAAAGGTCGCAATAACCCTCGCAGGACGCTTGTGCTCACTTTCACTTGTCGACAAACACCACAAGAAGCCACATAGTTAGCAATATCTACCTTCATTCTTTCCACCGTAAATTTTGTTTCAAATCTCGATACATCTTAGTCTCACCAGATGAATAAAGGTACGGAGTGCGATGTGCCTCCTCAAGATATCATCTTTGACCTCCGCTTTTTGCGGCACGCAAAGGCTGCCTTTAAACCTTAAAATCTCTAGGAGTAGAATGCTCATCTAGCATGGTCAGAGCCATCTCTACAAGTTACATTCTTCCTTTCTACAACACCATTCTGAGGAACTCTAGGAGAAAAAGCGATGCTCAATACCCTTATCGAAGTGAAGGTAGAAAAGAATTCTTGAACTCTATCCCATTATCCTCCTAATGGCTCTCAAAGCTCGAATATATCAGCAACAATTCTAAGGACCAAATCTTTAAAGAATCCAAATGCTTAGTCCTTAGAAGCAAGAAAATAAACCCATGAATACCAGGTAATCATCCACAACCACAAGCACATACCATTTCCCACCGGTGTTGAACTCTAGAAGGACCAAGTGTATCTAAGTGAAGAAGGCATCACAGTCCATCAGTCATTACCAAAGTAAGAGGTGGGTGGGGCAGACACCATCTTACCATGTATCTGAGGTGAGCACACAAGATCTCTGACCTTGACTAGGCAAACCTCTAATCAAGTCCTTGCAGTGACTCTAGACAAATGATCGAAACCTATATGCCCAAGTCTCACGATGCCACAAAACAAGGTCATGAGAATCGGAGGCTACAAGACACCTAGATTTAGGCGGAAGAAATCTTTGAAATTAGCACGAAAATCTTCTCAAATCGAGATCTCAAAAACAAGCTCACGAGGAATCTAGAACTCTGCACTCACCTCTCTTAAACCTCACTTCTAGACCCTCATCAAGCGGTGAGAAGCAGATAGAAGATTATACCTCATTTACTCACCAAAGCGGCGTCTTTTAGCATGAACTTGTGGTTGGCCAGCGCACGGTGCCCTTCGATCACGGTCCGTAGAAGCATCCCTAAATGTAATCAATTCATTTGGATGCACGTGTGAGAGGAGGAACCATCTAGAATCTCCGGTCATATAGAACACCGAGTCAACAATACTTGTCCTCCCCTCGCAGCGGACCTGAGCAAATCAAGATCCGTGTCGATGCTAGGGTTAGTGATAAATGAGCAGGAATCGATCTTGAAGCGATGTGCGGGACAGCAGATAGTAATAGCTGAAACATGATCGGGAACAAAATCATAAGAATGCACATGAGAACCACCTAGACCTCTCAAAAGCGATCTGCCAAAGATCGATACTCCCCCTGTCTAGGTGCTACATAATCTCTCCTCACGATGTCCTAATCCAACATCACCTAGACCCACCAAAGAGTCTACAACGTTCTCTACAAATCTAGGCCTATGTGTGGTGCGATAAGCAGTGCCTAGCTCTAGAGACTACATGCGGAGAAGGACTCCTCTAATGGATCTTAGGGCGCTCATCCTCTCTTTTCTCTCAAGTTTTGCTCTCAGGAGCGAGAACTCATGTGATATAGCCTTCTTTCTTGCGAAGGTGCAATAGTGCCGGACCTTTTAGAGTCTGCTGGAATGAGTGAAGCACCTTTCTTGCGGAAAGAGTTTGAGCAAAACCACCGGATTTGAAAACAACCGGATGGCTTAGGAGGTTCTAGCTCAAACACGGAACAATCCGCCAACATCGAAGAGAGCACCGAGGCGCGCTCCTGAAAGGTCAAAGTCTCCCAAACGAGGTCTACACCGAGACTCGCCCCATCAAACAGATATCACCGCCGATAAGCATGCAACCAATCCATACCCAATATAACATCGAATGGCTCCATCTGGATTACTATCAAGTTCGCCGTGAACTTCTCCCCATCAATAACAATAGAACACCCAGGACAAACAGTTGAACTCGCAATCATACCCCCAGGAGAACTAACCAACACTAACTGAGAAATCCACTGCATACTCAAATTCGCTCTTCTAGCAAATGCTGTAGAGACAAACGAGTAGGTAGCCCCAGAGTCAAAAAGGATAAATGCCTCAAGAGAATCGACTAGTAGGGTACCTGTCACCACGTCGGGTCGGCCTGTAGTAGCAGGGGTGGGCATGGCGTAAACTCCCTGTTGCACCGGTGCAGAAGATACCCCAACACTCGAGGAAGGATGAGCGGAATTGTTACCGGTGGAGCAAAAGACGTGTCGCAGACGCAACGGGTTCCAGAGAACCTCGTGGTAGCACCGTGGGAACGCTGCAGGAGAAACCAACCGTAAGGAGCGCCATCGTTGTCCGGATCAACCCCGATGAGTAATCTACCAAGATGCCGGGAGCAGACTCACATTTGATGATGCACGCTGGGTTCTTCCTACACACTTTCATCTTGTGGCCTGCCTGGCCACAATGGTGACATTCCCCCGTGAAGGAACACTCGGAGGCACGGTGATTGTCACCACACTTGAAGCATATAATTCCACGGCTCGAGGCGGGCGCAAAGTCGGGCGGTTGTATCTTTGGCGAAGAAGCCACATGCCCTGCTAGCGTAACGCCGCAGTCGTTGAGAGGCCGACCTTCCTAAAATCTCTTGGAAGCGGGTCACTGAGAAGACCCACCTCCACCACCGAAGCTCCTCTTATGCCCACTGACTAAACCCCCAGCAGGAGCGAAGCTGCTAGGAGTCTGCCTCTCTCTAGTGAGTTCCCGCTCTAGCTCCATACCTTTGGCCTGATCAACCACACTATTGAAGTCAAGCAAGCTGGTCGCCCCCAATACATGGCGATACTCCGGATTCAGTCCTCTTTGGAACCTCTTGGCTTTCTCTCGGCACAAAGCGGACTAAGTTGTTGAATCCAGCCTCATAGTCCGCCATAGTCAACTTTCCTTGAACAAAAGTTGCCAGAGAATATTCCATCCTCTCAAGAAGGAATCAGGGTAGAACTTAGCCCTGAATTGCTCCAGAAAATCTTCCCAAGTCACTTGTCCCTGCAATGGGGTCCTGGCTGATAGGACCCCCTCCCACCAAATGTCTGCTTGGCCCTTCAGTTGAAAAGCCACAAAACGTGCCTTCTGCGCTGAGGTCATCTCCAATACGCAGAATTTCCTCTCCATGTATCGAAGCCAGTCGGCTGCCTGTATCGAGGTGCCTGCTCCGTCAAAGGTGTCTAAACGGAGAGTCATCCACTCCCGGAGGCTCATTCTAGCCTCAACGAGAACCGGTGCCGCCACCGGAGAAACAACGGGTGCACCCACAGCTGGAGGGGCTACCTGCACCTGCTGACGGAGCTGTTGAACTTCCCTTTGTAATTCCTGGAGTAGAGCGGCCTGGGTTTCGGCAACTGGGCGAGCGGCGGATGCAACCTCCTCAGCTACCCCGCCAACAGCATCTTCGGCCGGGGATGAGGATGCAACCGAGCCATGTCCATGACCATGTCCACGGGGCGCACCACGTGCACGCCCTCTTCCTCTCGCCATTCTGAATTCCAAAGATAATAAGCTAACCACTTAGCGTAAGAGCACACAAACACAATATCATAACAAATCAGTACAACATTCTCAAGGAAACAATTCTATCAGAATCGTAAATGCAATGATTTTTTTCCCTTTCCCACCTACTGTGCACAGTGTGTCAAGTTTTAAGTTAATTAACCAATAACAGATTTTAGCAAAACAAGTTACTTAAGTCACAATCCCATTCCCCACGGACCTAAAGCCCGCTCTGATACCAACTGAAACACCCCAACCCAACATGAGCCTGGAATGCTACTAAAATAACAATATAACAAATACAAATCTAAGACACTACAAAAAATTTCGGTAGAACCTCCTTTGTATAACTAAGTTTACCGGAGATTCCAATAGAAGCTTATAAAATTATCACTATTTCAACATCCAAAGTTCATCGAAGTATTCATAAACAATCTACTCAGCTAAAGCATAAGCAAGCATAATTAAAATTTACCACCCTCATTATTACAAATAAACCAATGCATTCAAGTATAGCCAAAGTTAATCCTTAAGTAGTTTGCTTGTTATTAAGGTACGGTCTAAATGATAATTATCTTTTAAGGAATATGTGGTAGTGAGTGCAACCAAAGCAACCCTACTCCCTCCCATGCATGCCGTTCGCAAACGAGGTAGCTAAAAACACAACATCAGCAAGAGTGAGTCCAAGACTCAGCAAAGTACAAATAGTAAGACAATAGCCAACACAACTGTAATTAGCAACATCTATCCACATAACCCAATAAGAAATATGTCTCATGCTTATGCGATGCAAACTGTTCAAATGCACTTTTCTTTTCTCTTTGCATATACGGTATTATGGAGTGTGCATCCGTCGATGCACACCCATGCTTGTGCCTTCTAGCACAGGGACCTTAGCCCATACTCCACAAGTATGGGGACCCAAAAGCCCATCATATTCATGACGGGGACCTCAGTTAATGCTTGGTCACCACGTGACCATGCCTCCAATATGATATCATGATGCACATGGTCAATACTTTAAATCATCATGCATACATGAAACTTACGCATACTTCTCGCATTTACGGGCATTAATGTCCATAACATTAGAGCATCCATGATTAACATAATATACTCATAACATAGTAAACATGAACAAATGATCACACACAATTTACCACTACTGTACTTGCCTTAACCACGAGAGAACAAGGGATGTACAGAATGAGCTGCTCCCTGCAATGGTCCACCACCTGAATAATAGTTATAACACATGCTAAGACACAGCAGCAGATCAAAACAACCTATATAACAACAACCATGGACTTGCAAAACTCCTAACTCGATCCCGCCCGCAAACTCCTAAACGTCGATCTGTCCCCTTGGTGGACAGTCAACTTAAAAAAATCCATATCTATTAGTACAAGTGTCCAAATAAGATGTTCTTAGACCTTCTGGAAATATCATTAAATTCTCCAACTAAGTCTAGTTGGTGAGCCTTGCTGAATCGGTGAAGTAATACCCCTACCAGGCTAATTAAAAAAACATCAACTTCACGTCGGGTTTTCTGGATAGAGTACTAAAACCACCATAACGTTTGCGACGCAACTCAGAATTTAGTGATCTTAGACTCTCTGGAATCATGACAAAACCAGCTACAATAGTCTAGTTGGACAAGTCTCTTGATTCGGCCTCCTACTAATTCTTATATTCAGGTAAAGTTTTTCTAAGTTTTCTGTCTCTGCAATCTGATAGTTAGCAAAACAGCGACGGTACAAATTTCATAACTTTTGATTGTCAACTCTAAAAATTATGTTATTTATCAGCTTGGAAATCTTTCTTACTCCTCTACAATATTCATTTGAGGTGGCTTTTCTAATTCGGCCTACAAAAATTCATAATAACCAGACAATGCAATCTGCCACAACTCGTCAGCTCTCCTGGTCAGTCGCGGTAAAACTACCATAACTCCTAAACCGTAGGTCCAAATCAGGTGATCTCAGTGCCCAAAGAAATCTAAAACCAAGTTCTACAACTTTATAAGAGGAGGCCAAATCTGAAAACATACGAATCTAACCCAAAACAGACGAGCAACAGCACGGAACCGATCTGATCTGCTGTCTCCACTTGGCAGGTACTCCAATGGTGGTCTCCTCGCCTTTCCTCCAATGAACCGCAGCAATGATCTTCGCCGGGGAGGAAGGTGGTGCTGCTGGGGAGAGGCAATGGGAATAGGGGGTGGCGGCTTGGGGGGGGTGTAACAGCCCAAAATTTCAAGTTTGGTTAAAGTTTAAAATTTATTTGGAATTGTGAAATTTCTGAAATTTTCCTTAAACCGTTTTAAGTTAAAATAAATTTATTATCAAATTATATTAACAACTTTAAGTTGGAACTATTTTATTTAAATCCAGAATAATTCTAGAGACTTCTGTCAATTTTTCTAGAATTTTTGGGATTTAATTGCTATTTTCTAAGCCCTTTTTGAATTAACCGGATTAAATAAATTAAGAAATCAATTTAAAATCCCAAAAATAGTGTCGGGCCGAATCCACCACTGTGCGGCCCAAAACTATTTGTTTTCCAGCCCATTTGGCCCGCCCCCGCACAGTCCATCTATTCCGACCGTCGGATTAAAATCCGACGGCGGCAATTGCCGCCTCTCTCTCTCTCTTCGCGCGACCCCACCTGCCAGTCCCGTTTCTCTCGCTTCCACGTGGGCCCGCGCCTGCGTCTTCCCCGCCGCCTTCGTCTCCGCGAAGCCGCCGCCCACGACCGCCATTAGCGCGCGGCCGAGCTCGCCAACCGCCGCCTCCAACCGCCTCCGCTCCTCCGCGTCCTCGCGCACGATCGCGCCCCACCTCCGCCACGACCCCACCTCTTGCCCCTTCTCGCGTGCTTGCGCCACGATCCCGCCGCCGCCGCCACGACCTCCACGTCGCTCGCCACCTCGGACCCCTCGGCCCCTATAAAAGCAAGCCCGGCGCCCCTTCTCACTCATTCCGCCACCACTCTCTCCCCTCTCATCGTGTGCTCGCGGATTTGAAGCTTCTTCGCCGCCGACCACCGGTTTGAGTTCCATTTGCGCCCGCCGTAGACGCCGCGCCCTCACCGCAGCCACCAACCGCATCGCCGTGACACCGCTGGCTTGATCGCGCACTCGCCGCCGGAGGACCCTCGAGCCGCCGTCTCGTCGTCACCCGGCTCGCCGCCGCTTATCTCTCACCGCCGGCCGCCTCGAGTCCTCGTCTCGTCGAGTGGGTGAGAGCCTCGAGTCCGCCCTTCCCCTCCCTCTTTTGCACACGGCACGGCGCCGCGCGCCAGAAGGCGCCGCGACCTTCCGGTCCCAGGCCGGCTGCTCGCCACCGTGGCTCTGCCACGCGCGCCTCGTGGGCGCCACCTGTCGGGTCCGACGTGGATCCGACGTGGCGCCAAGTCAGCGCCACCTCCTCACCAAGCGCGTGAGCGGGTCCATGTAAACCGAGCCTATGACACGTGGGGCCCACCGGTCGAATTATTTTAATTTCGAAAATCGGAAGGTCGACGCGGATTGCGCAATAAATGATTTTCTTTAGAAATTTAAATCGAGAAAATTTCGAATTAGGATTAAATTTGTAAAATTCATATCTTTTGCATCTTAACTCCAAATTGAGTGATTCAAATTGCTAAAATTCTAGAAAATTATTATCTAGCTAAATAAAATAAAATAATTTCATTTTGATTTGGTTTTATTTATCTTTTGAATATAGTTGATTTTCTTTTGATTTGTTGTATTTTCACGTTTAGACTTGACGATTAGGGATTTGGACCCTACTGAAGATTTAGAATTTCAAGACTTCAACGAAGGCAAGTTACACTTTGACCATGTTGACCCTAATATTTTAAAGTTATTTATTTCAGTTTCTAAATAATTATTGCATGCATAGTTTTAATCAATTATTTTGCTTCCGCTTTAAATGCTTAGTTATACCAATTCTTTTTGTATGGCCAATTTGAATGTTGGAAGTCATTCTCTTGTCACCCTTAGATAAAATTTATACAAAGTATATATGCTTAGCAAATGCTTAGGTCATGATTTGAGTTTTTGGGGAATTTAGCCAAATCAGTTCAATTTGATTTAAAAAGTTTAATCCATGGTATTATCTTACCATGGAGGTGCAGTAAAGATGGTTTTAATCAAAATGAAAATGATTTGGACTTGGGCGAGACGGAGGAATGGTGGGTGCAGGTTTATGCACGGGTTTAATCTGGTTAGGATTAAAGCCCATGGTTTGAATTGAAAGTCGCCCAAGTCAATTGAGGACCGCCTTTGGCGCATTTTGCTACGCCTATTCGTACTACCACCAGTGCGTGTGGGCGAACTCGCTTAATAATTTGGGATATTCCATAGATATTAGTGCCATGTGTATGAGTGGGTGTCGATTAGACAGCAGTCCCACCTGGCGCAAGAGGGGGCTCCCGGAGGATGGTTAGTCCAAAGGAGGCGAAACCTTAGCGGGCATGAGTACTTTGGGGTAGAACATTGTAACAGCCTTGTGATAGTTGCTTAGTCGCACGCCTTCGGAAGCGTGTAATGGCCGACATGTTAAGCAACTGTCTCTGTGGTAAAGTTGTACCAACTCTGCGAGTAAAAATCTATTGAATAGCGCGTCATGATTATGGACATGCTAGCAAAGCCACTCCGAGTTAGACTTATTTTTGGTTTTAAAAATGTTTTAAGCAGTTGTTTCAGAAAATTTATCCTTGTGGAAAAATTGGGCGGTTAGCCATAGGAGGGTATCCTTCACCGATCAAATATGGAGGTTATCCACATTAAAACTTTGTCATTTCTAAATTTGATTTTAGGTAAGATATAAAAATGGCCTTGAAATTATTATTATTTAAAATCAAAATGCCATTTTATGCAAATAACCCGCCATTATCCCTTGACTACTTTATGCATGCATTACCATTCAATATTGGGTGTGACTTACAGCATTTGTTGTAGTGCTCATTCTTCTTGAATATCTTTATTCAGAGAAGACTTCTACCGGGACGGTGAGGACACCGAGCGTTTAGGTCGCGCCCTGCAGCGATTGCTTGTGGCGAATTGTTACGGCTACTACTATCGCTTTACTTCATTTGTGCTATTTACTTAATTATTATTTGGCCATTGGGCCCGTTTGTATCAACTTTGAATTATTCTATTAATGAAATCGTGATATGTTTGTGATACCATTTTGTAAGCGTATGTTTGGAAATCTGGACTAGTGTATGAACACGAGGATTCGGGATCCTTCGTTCCGGTCCGACAAAAGTGGTATCGAGCCATATCATCGTAGGTCGTAGCCTTAGAACTGTCTTAAGGATTTATTTCCAAAATTAAAACTATTTTGAGTCTGTCCAGAGTCCTTCTCAACCCTTCTTTCTAAAAAGCTTACTGACTTATCTCTTTCTCAAAAGTATAGATGGCTGAAAGACCCACTGCTACTTCCCATGGAGTTTCTGTTGGATATTGGGCAGAGATTCTTTGGGAGATGATGCAACACCTGGAGTACCATAAAAGGCCAGACTACCAAGGCTACAGGGGCGAGATGGAAGGACGACCCCTCTGGAGAGTCGAAGTGCTGCTCTACGCCGACCTTGCAGGACGCACCCATTTCCACGTTTTCCATGCCCCGATCAGACGCGATACCTTCGCTGATGGCATCCAGGATGCAGCGAGAGAAGCAGTCCGCCATCTCCGCTATATCTATGACCCCACTTTCAAGGCACCGGGTTCCATTATCACCCCATTGTATATTCCGACCGAGTTGATAAAGACTTTCCTCGGCCACAGGCGAGATCTTCCCGTGCCGACACCAAGTGGACCTAGCAAAGGCCATGGACTATGCATACGAAACACCACGAAGACTTGGGGCGCCCAAGATCGACTACAGGAAGCGGAGGAGAGGTTAAAAGCCGCAGAAGAGGAGCTGGCTCGCTACAAGGCGAGCGAGACTAGCTCTAGTGAGTTAGATTATACCCCTAGCACCCCATAGCTGTTATTCCTGTAGTGCGATCATTAGACGAGAATTATGAGCTACCAATTCCTTTGTGGTAGCCATAATTTCTGTTGAAGAAAAGGATTTAATAAAGAATTTCTTGGAAAATTGTTCTTCATTTTGAGTGCTTTGTGTGTTCTTGGGCTATTAGAATTTACTCCTTTAGATCGTCCTCTTCCTTCTAGCTCGTCTAAATCTTGGAGTTCTAGCAGATGGTGACAACTCGTACCGGCAGCGGTAGTGCCCGAGGACAGAGCAACGAGAACATGGATTATCAGGAGAATCCCGTGCAGCAACCACCACCGCCACCAGCTGGAGGACCGGATTGGCGTCAGATGATGGAGAACCAAAACCACCTGATTAGCCTCCTAGCCCGTCCCTCAAGATGCGCGAATGTGCGAGCAACAACTCGGATCGCACCACCCCTCCACCTCCGCAGAGATTTACCATGGCGAAATTCATGCGTATCGCCACCGACTTTCTCCAAAGAAGACAGAGCCGATGGACGCCGATGATCGGATCCGTGCTATCGGAAAGAAACTAGATATAGCTCAATGTCTCGATCGTGAGAGAGTCTGTTCGCTTCTCATCACTCAATGGCCCCGTGATCGGAATGGTGGGATAACTTCAACATCGCCCATCTTGATCGCGAGCTATCACTTGGGAGGAGTTTGTGCGGGCTTTCGCCATGCACATATTCCGCGGAATAATGACCTTAAAGAAAAGAGAGTTTCACGCGCCGTCAAGGCAACATACGGTGGAGAGTACTCGCATAGGTTCAACCACTTGCTCGCTACGCCCAAACAGATGTGGCTAGAGATGAAGAAAGCGGGAAAGGTTCATGGAAGGCCTGAATGATGAAATCTCCGTCCAGCTGATCTCCCAGGACTACACTGACTTCCAGCAGCTGGTGAACAAAGCTTTTCGCCAGGAGGCCAAACATCAGGAGATGGAGAATCGCAAGCGGAGGATGGCCGCCCAAAAATTCAACTCCGGAGGACAACCCAAGCCTCGCCTTGTTCAACCTCCGCCACCCCAGCGTGGAAGATTCCAGTCTTCTACCCATAGAGCCCCAGCACCGGCACAACGTCCCAACTCTTTTGGTTTCCGCAACAATGCACTGCGAGGCAGTTTGTGCAGAAGAACCGCGTCTTCAACGGCGGGAGTGACATGTTTCCATTACAACGAGGCGGGCATTATGCCAACAAATGCTCGAAGAGACGGCGATGCAACACCAGCTAGACCAACATCAGGAGTTCCAACCACCAACGCCACCTCAAAGCCAGCGAACCAGTTCACGAAGGGACGTGTGAACCACGTCACAGCAGAGGAAGCTCAGGCAGCACCCGATGTCGTCCTTGGTACGTTCCTTATTAATTCGTTACAAGATCGGCTTTGTTTGATTACGAGCTTCGCATTCCTTTGTATCCAATGCTTTTGTGGAAAAAATGGGTTACTTACCGCCTCTAGACAACCCTATGATAATCCATTCCCGGGTTGTAAATGAGAACCGTTCTTTCGCGAACCTTACCTTGAAATATCCGAGTCCCCTTCTGCAGACTTGATAGTCTTGCAATCTCAAGGTCGGATGTAATACTTGGTATGGATGGTGGCCAAAAATCAAGGGCGAATAGGCGTGCTAATAGGTCTATCATCCTCACCAATGAGCAAGGAGTCACAGTTGAATTCAGGCCCAAGACCTGTACCGGAGGAAGATCTTTTCTGACGAGTTTGAAAGAGTCGAAGCTTGAAGATATATCAGTAGTGCAAGAATTTCCAGATGTTTTTCCTGACGATTTGCCCGGCATGCCACCGGATAGGGATATAATGTTCTTAATTGACTTAGTGCCGGGAACCGCTCCAATCTCGAAGCGACCTTACAGAATGCCGGCTAATGAATTGGCAGAGATGAAGAAACAAATTGAAGAGTTACAGAGCAAAGGGTATATTCAACCAAGTACATCACCTTGGGGTAGCACCGGTGCTATTTGTCAAGAAGAAGGACAATAGTATGAGGATGTGTGTGGATTACGATCACTCAATGAGGTGACGATCAAGAATAAGTACCCATTACCGGGATTGATGACCATTCGACCCGGTTGAAAGGAGCAAGTGTTTTCTCGAAGATTGACTTGAGATCTGGCTATCACCAACTGAAGATCAGACCAGAAGATGTTCCGAAGACTGCCTTCACCACTAGATATGGACTGTACGAGTTTACAGTAATGTCTTTCGGCTTGACGAACGCCCCTGCTTATTTCATGAATATGATGAACAAAGTGTTCATGGAATTCTTGGATAAGTTTGTGGTTGTCTTCATCGATGACATCCTTATTTATTCAAAGACCGCAGAAGAGCATGAGAACCATCTCAGGATAATTTTGGGAAAACTCAGAGAGAACCAGCTTTATGCCAAATTCAGCAAGTGCGAATTTTGGCTAAGCCAAGTGGCATTCCTTGGACATATTGTGTCAGCAAGAGGAGTTGCAGTAGATCCAGCCAAAGTTGAAGCAGTAATGGATTGGAAACAACCGAAATCTGTCACAGAAGTGAGAAGTTTCCTTGGATTAGCTGGGTATTACCGCCGATTCATTGAAGGATTCTCCAAAACGGCAAAACCAATGACACAACTTCTGAAGAAGGAGAAGAAATTTGAATGGACAGATACCTGTGAGAAAAGTTTCCAAGAGCTGAAGACGAGACTAGTCTCCGCCCCAGTATTAGTCCTACCGGATATCCATAAGGATTTTGTGATTTTCTGCGACGCATCTCGCCAGGACTTCGGTTGTGTTTTGATGCAAGAGGGCAAGGTTGTAGCTTATGCATCTCGTCGATTGAGGCCTCATGAAGGAATTACCCGACTCATGATCTTGAGTTAGCGCAATTGTGCATGCTTTGAAGATCTGGCGGCATTATCTCATTGGCAACCGCTGTGAGGTTTTCACGGATCATAAGAGTCTGAAGTACATCTTCACCCAGTCTGACCTTAACCTTCGACAGAGAAGATGGCTGGAATTGATAAAGGATTATGACCTTGGGATTCATTACCATCCGGGCAAAGCAAATGTGGTTGCAGATGCCCTAAGCAGAAAGGCGTATTGCAACACCATCTTAGTTCAGGAGAATCAGCCCGAGTTATACGAAGAATTGAAACATCTGAACTTGGAGATTGTTGATCAAGGGTGCGTGAGCGCTTTGGAAGTTCAACCAACTCTTCAGAGCCAGATCGAGGGAAGCAGTTAGAAGATGAGGACATCAAAGAAATTAAGAAAAATATGAGAAGAGGCAAAGCGCCAGGCTTTTCTGAAGATGAGCAAGGAACAGTGTGGTTTGGAAACCGCATTTGTGTACCCGATCAGCAAGAGTTAAAGGAGTCAATTCTGAAGGAAGCTCATGAATCGCCATACTCCATTCATCCCGGGAATACCAAAATGTACCAAGATCCGAAGGAAAAATAATTGGTGGGTCAGTATGAAGCGAGGAATTCTTTGAGTTTCGCTTCGTTGTGATGTTTGTCAGCGAGTCAAGGCAGAGCATCAAAGACCCGCTGGTTTGCTACAACCGTTACCAATTCCCGAGTGGAAGTGGGAGGAAGTTGGTATGGATTTCATCACCGGACTCCCTAGGACCCAATCAGGATGTGACTCCATCTGGGTGATAATTGACCGATTGACTAAAGTGGCTCACTTCATCCCAGTCAAGACAACATACCAAAGTAACAAGTTAGCAGAGCTGTACATGGCCAAGGTAGTTTGTCTACACGGTGTACCTAAGAAGATTGTGTCCGACAGAGGTTCCCAGTTCACCTCTCGGTTTTGGAAGAGCCTGCACGAAGCTTTGGGAACCAGACTCAACTTTAGTACAGCCTATCATCCCTGACGGATGGCGATTTAACGTGTCAACCAAATTCTTGAAGATATGCTTGAGCCTGTGCCATAGATTATGGAAAAGTTGGGACAAAAATCTACCCTATGAAATTCTCATACAATAATAGCTACCAAGCCGGTTTATGATGTCTCCTTGAAGCTTTGTGCGGTAGGAAATGCAGAACTCCACTCCTTTGGGATCAAGTAGGAGAGCATCAATTCTTTGGACCAGAGTTGATCAAAGAAGCAGAAAGCAAAGTTAAAACAGTAAAAGAACGCCTAAGGGCATGCACAGGACCAGCGTAAGAGTTATCGATAATCGTCGGAGGAATTGATATTTGAAGTAGGAAATTTTGTCTATCTCGAGTTACCCCACTTAGAGGAGTAAGAAGATTCGCAGACAAAGGAAAACTCGCACCTGCAGTTGTAGGACCTTACAAGATTTTGGCAAGAAGAGGTGAAGTGGCATATCACTCGAGCTACCGGCATCCTTGTCCATTGTTCACAATGTCTTTCATGTTTCCCAACTGAAGAAGTGTCTCAGAGTGCCAGCGAAGAAACAGATTGAAAGCATCGATCTTCAGGAAGATCTCACCTATGTGGAACAACCGATCAAGATTCTCGATGTGGCAGAACGTATTACCCGAAGCAAGGTCATCCGTTCATGCAAAGTCCAGTGGAGTAATCACTCCGAAGAAGAAGCCACCTCGGAGCGAGAAGAAGATCTGAAAGCCGATTATCCCCACATTTTTGCTGACCAAGTCTGAATCTCGGGGACGAGATTCCCTTTAAGGGGGGTAGGTTTATAATGACCCAAAATTTCAAGTTTGGTTAAAGATTAAAATTTATTTGGAATTGTGAAATTTCAAATTTTCCTTAAACAGATTTTAAGTTAAAATAAATTTATTATCAAATTATATTAACAACTTTAAGTTGGAACTATTTTATTTAAATCGAGAATAATTCTAGAGACTTACATCAATTTTTCTAGAATTTTGGGATTTAATTGCTATTTTCTAAGCCCTTTTGAATTAACCGGATTAAATAAATTAAGAAATCAATTTAAAATCCCGAAAATAGTGTGGCCGAATCCACCACTGTGCGGCCCAAAACTATTTGTTTTCCACCCATTTGGCCCGCCCCGACTTGATCCATCTATTCGACCGTCGGATTAAATCAAACGACGGCCAACTGCCCGCTCTCTCCTCGCTCTCTCTTGCGACCCGCTGCGATCCGTTTCTCTCGCTTCCACGTGGGCCCGCGCTGCGTCTTCCCGCCGCCGCCGTCTCGCGCCGCCGCCCACGACCGCCATTAGCGCGCCGAGCTCGCCAACCCGCCGCCAACCGCCTCCGCTCCTCCGCGTCCTCGCGCGCGATCGCGCCCACCTCCGCACGACCCCACCTCTTGCCCCTTCTCGCGTGCTTGCGCCACGATCCGCCGCCGCCGCCACGACCTCCACGTCGCTCGCCACCTCGGACCCCTCGGCCCCTATAAAAGCAAGCCCGGGCGCCCCTTCTCACTCATTCGCGCCACCACTCTCTCCCCTCTCTTGTGTGCTCGCCGATTTGAAGCTTCTTCGCCGCCGACCACGAAGTTTGGAGTTCCATTTGCGCCGCCGCCCGTGAGCGCGCTCCTCCGCCGCCACCAACCGCATCGCCGTGACACCATGCTGGGTCGCGCCTCGCCGCCGCCGGAGGACCCTCGGGCCGCCGTCGTCGTCACCCGGCTCGCGCGCTATCTCTCACCGCCGGCCGCCTCCGTCCTCGTCTCGTCGAGTGGGTGAGAGCCTCGAGTCCGCCGACTTCCTCCTCTTTTGCACACCGCACCCGCCGCGCGCTCAGAGCGCCGGCGACCTTGGTCCCAGCCGGCGCGGCTCTGCCACCGTGCTTTGCCGCGCGCGCCTCGTGGCGCCACCTCGCGTCGGGTCCGGCGTGGATCCGACGCGGCGCCAAGTCGCGCCACCTCTCGGTAGAGCGCGTGAGCGGGTCCATGTAAACCGAGCCTATGACACGTGGGGCCCACGGTCGAATTATTTTTAATTTCGAAAATCGGAAGGTGGCCGGATTGCGCAATAAATGATTTTCTTTAGAAATTTAAATCGAGAAAATTTGAATTAGGATTAAATTTGTAAAATTCATATCTTTTGCATCTTAACTCCAAATTGAGTGATTCAAATTGCTAAAATTCTAGAAAATTATTATCTAGCTAAATAAAATAAAATAATTTCATTTTGATTTGGTTTTATTTATCTTTTTGAATATAGTTGATTTTCTTTTGATTTGTTGTATTTTCACGTTTAGACTTCGACGATTCCGGGGATTTGGACCCTACTGAAGATTTAGAATTTCAAGACTTCAACGAAGGCAAGTTACACTTTGACCATGTTGACCCTAATATTTTAAAGTTATTTATTTCAGTTTCTAAATAATTATTGCATGCATAGTTTTAATCAATTATTTTGCTTCCCGTTTTAAATGCTTAGTTATACCAATTCTTTTTGTATGGCCAATTTGAATGTTGGAAGTCATTCTCTTGTCACCCTTAGATAAAATTTATACAAAGTATATATGCTTAGCAAATGCTTAGGTCATGATTTGAGTTTTTGGGGAATTTAGCCAAATCAGTTCAATTTGATTTAAAAAGTTTAATCCATGGTATTATCTTACCATGGAGGTGCAGTAAAGATGGTTTTAATCAAAATGAAAATGATTTGGACTTGGGCGAGACGGAGGAATGGTGGGTGCAGGTTTATGCACGGGTTTAATCTGGTTAGGATTAAAGCCCATGGTTTGAATTGAAAGTCGCCCAAGTCAATTGAGGACCGGCCTTTGAGCGCATTTTGCTACGCCTATTCGTACTACCACAGTGCGTATGTGGCGAGAACACGGCTTAATAATTTGGGATATTCCATAGATATTCGTGCCATGTGTATGAGTGGGTGTCGATTAGACAGCAGTCCCACCTGGCGCAAGAGGGGGCTCCCGGAGGATGGTTAGTCCAAAGGAGGCGAAACCTTAGCGGGCATGAGTACTTTGGGGTAGAACATTGTAACAGCCTTGTGATAGTTGCTTAGTCGCGCGCCGGGCGTGTAATGGCGACATGTTAAGCAAGCTGTCTGGTGGGTAAAGTTGTACCAACTCTGCGAGTAAAAATCTATTCGAATAGCGCGTCATGATTATGGACATGCTAGCAAAGCCACTCCGAGTTAGACTTATTTTTGGTTTTAAAAATGTTTTAAGCAGTTGTTTGGAAAATTTATCCTTGTGGAAAAATTGGGAGGTTAGCCATAGGAGGGTATCCTTCACGATCAAATATGGAGGTTATCCACATTAAAACTTTGTCATTTCTAAATTTGATTTTAGGTAAGATATAAAAATGGCCTTGAAATTAATATTATTTAAAATCAAAATGCCATTTTATGCAAATAACCCGCCATTATCCCTTGACTACTTTAGGCATGCATTACCATTCAATATTGGGTGTGACTTGCGGCATGTTGTAGTGCTCATTCTTCTTTGAATATCTTTATTCAGAGAAGACTTCTACGGGACGGTGAGGACAAGCGTTTAGGTGCGCCCAGACGATTGCTTGTGGCGAATTGTTCTAGGCTACTACTACTGCTTTACTTCCGCTGTGCTATTTACTTAATTATTATTTGGCCATTGGGCCCGTTTGTATCCAACTTTGAATTATTCTATTAATGAAATGCGTGATATGTTTGTGATACCATTTTGTAACTGTGTACGCTGGAAATCCTGGACTAGTGTATGAACACAGAGGATTCGGGATCCTTCGTTCCCGGGTCCGACAGGGGGGAGAGAGAGGAGTAGGGGGCGGCTAGGTTTGGGGCGCCCCCCCTCCCTTGGCCGGCCTCCCCTCTTGGGCCTCTGGGCATGACATGACTTGAGTTAGCTAAAATAGCGATAACCCCCCTTTTTTAGGAATTTTCCTTTTTTTAATTGTTCTTTCTTCTCCCGACTAGCTGTCTATTTACCCGACTAAATTTCGGGGTATTACAAATATACTTCAGGCTCTTATGATTTGTGTATACTTCACAAAGATTACCAATGAGGTAATGACACCAAATCTTCAAAGCATGCAGCACAACAGCTAATTCCAGATCATGGGTAGGACAATTCTCCTCATGGGGCCTCAATTGCCTTGATGCATAAGCGACAGCTCTTCCTTCTTGCATCAGGACGCATCCTAATACTTGACGTGAAGTATCATAGTAGATATCAAAATACTTGCGAATATCCGGCAAGCTCAACAATGGGGCTGAAGTCAAATGTTTCTTCCATTCCTGAAAAGTTTCTTCACAAGCTAGTGTCCAAGTGAACTTTTTCTTCTTCTTCAATAATTGCACAAGAGGCTTAGCAATCGTTAAGAATCCTTCGATGAAACTGCGATAATACCCTACCGTTCCCAAGAAACTCTGGCGAAGATTACGGTCTTGGTTGCTCCCAATGTAACCTTGCCTTAACTTCAGGGGTCATTGCTACTCCTTGGTGTCATCACATGACCAAGGAAATCAACTTCCTTTTTCCAGAAATCACACTTGCTGAACTTAAAATACACCTGATGCTCTCTAAGTTTCTCCTATATTATTCTCAATTGTTCAGCATGTTCTTCTTCTATCTTGGAATAAACCAAAATATCATCAATTAACATAACTACAGATTTATCCATGTATTCCATGAATACTTTATTCATCTTGTCCATGAAATAGGTAGGGGCATTATTCAGACCAAAGGACATGACTAGGAACTCATAATGTCCATATCGTGTTGAGAAAACGGTCTTCGGTATATACTTCAGACGGATCTTCAACTGATGGTAAGTTGATCGCAGGTTGATCTTTGAGAACACTCTGGCTCCTTTCATCTGATCAAACAAAACATCAATTCGGGGCAGTGAATACTTGTTCTTGGTAGTGACTTCATTAAGAGAATGGTAATCAATGCACATTCTCATGCTTTCAATCTTTTCCTGACAAACAGGACTGGCGCTCCGCATGGCGACGAACTAGGTCTTACGAAACCTTTCCCAAGAAGTTCTTCAATCTGCTTCTTCAGTTCTACTAACTCATCGGCATACATCCGATAGGGTCTCTTTGAAATTTGTTCTGTTCCTGGTACTAGATCGATGACAAACTCAATGTCACGGTCCGGTGGCATTCCTGGTAACTCTTCTGTAAACACATCTGGGTATTATTTGATAATAGGCACATCTTCCGAAGATATGGTTTTCAGACTGTTGATTAATAGATGTCCATCACGGACGGAGGTGGCTAGAAACTCCACTTTCTTTCCATTGGTACCCCCGATTGTAACAGCTCTTCGGTCACAATCTAGTAAAACTTTGTGCTTTGTTAACCAATCTAAGGTTTGGGTATCTAGAACAATTAAGTTGGCTAGAAACTCAACTCCAGCTATGAGTAACATGGCGCCGAAACATCCCACTTTAGAGCTTCGCTCTGCTCCAAGCGACTGGACTAACAGAGTATGCTTAAGAGGCTTAACTTTTAAATTATTCTTGGCCCCAAAAACTCTAGAAACAAACGAATGCGAAACTGTTCTTGGCTTCTGCTGTAATTGGTGACTCCCTTATGAGCCATTCTGCGTTTGCGGCTGTCTTCCAGTTCTTTGCGCTTGTCTTCCAGAATAAAAACTGTGTTAGTAGCTCCTGGAATTCTCGGAAAGTATGGGCAATCAAATTAACTTGCAATCCAGAATTCAGTCCCTTTAGAAAATGACTTGACGGGCCTTATCTGTGGCGACATCTTCCGCAGCATAGCGGCAAGCTGAGAAAATTTATTGAGACAGTCAGTTACTGACATCCCTCCTTGTTTGAGAGCGCAAAACTCATCTTTCTTCGGATCTATGATTCCTTCTGGTACATGGTACTGGCGAAAAGCAGCTGAAAACTCTTCCTAGGTAATGTTTTACGGTGTCTCATGCACTGCACAGAAGTTTTCCCACCATACGGCAGTTATGCCTTCCATTTGGTGAGTAGCATATAGAACCTTTTTATGATCATTGCATTGGGTGATTAGCAACTTTCTCTCAATGAGACGAAGCCAATCATCGACTTCAACTGGTGAGACATGCCCTGAAAATGTCGGTGGATGAGTTCTCATGAACTCAGCGAGATGGTCCATGGTGACCATGAGCGACTGGGCTCCATTGTGGTGATTGTTGTAGTTATTCTGCTAGTTCGTATTCTGAATTTGATTCATCATGGTGTACATCATCTGAGTCTGAGCTGCCATGAAAGCTCCAAAATTCTACGGGTCAATTGGGGGTTCTTGAGGTAGAATTGCTCCTGCAGGGTTCTGCTCATTTCCTTCTGACACATGGGTTCCAGAACCACTTGAAGCAACTTGATGAGTCTGAACCATTTGCTGAAACTCCATGGGTTAGATAAGGTAGCAAGCACAAGATGAGTTAGAAACTAGGTAGGGATAGGTTAAACCCAACAAACACAGCTCAAGAAAACTCAACTGAAATACTTATTTTAATTAAGATCTTAGCATGGCTGCAACAAATACCTAAGGGCCTTTGCAGCTCATACTTGCACACAAGAAAACATGAACGAACCTAAACACACAATCTACCGCCTAAAGGGTGACTCTCCTAACCTTAAAACTGGCTAAGCCTAAAAACTCAAGCGGACTACTCGATTAGATAGCCTCCATAGCCACAGCGGTGCTCCGTCTGCTGTGAACACAGGCTATGGTGGCATCCTTGTGGGCGGTCTTGGTTTCCCAGGCAGGTGCAATAGGAGCAGGCATCCACAGTGCGAGCACGATTGGCTCCTCTGGCTCTGCGGCCTCTGCTAGTTCTCTGGCTCTGCGGCCTCTACTGGCTCCTCTGGCTTTGCGGCCTCTGCTAGCTCTTCAGCTTCTTCTGGGTCTTCTTCTTCGTGATCCTCCTCGTGCTCGTGCTGACCGTGGAGAGTCTCTTCCAGAATGGCGATCATTTCTTTTGCTCTCTGCAAGGTCTCATAGACGCACTCCAGTTATGTAGTGGCCAACTCTAGTGACTCCTCCTGAGCAGCGGTGAACTGGGCAAGATGCACCACGGTGGCGTTGCTCTCTCCATCTTTAGACGGGTAATGTGCAGGAAGATCCACTGGAGAGGTGTGATGGTGGTAGCGGAAGACAATATCTTGAAGCTCGTGAGCGTAGATATTGCAGATCCTTAGGATAGTGAGGTGTGAAGAATCTTGAATTACTTCGATCCAAATCATCCTTCGCGCTAAGCTGTTCAGGGGTCGACTTGCTTTGGTGTCCTTCAGGGCGTAGATAGTCAAATGACAAATCACTCCACGGTCTTGGCCGTTCACTACCCAGTTGCTGCCATGGTACATCGGATGGTCGAATCCTCCAAGCACTTGCAACAGCTTCCAAAGGTTAGCGCCAAGTCCTCCCTTGTGCTCACCATAGTTCTGAAGACGAGGCATCTGACAAGACAGACAAAAGGGTAAGAACAACTTAAAAACAACATGGATGGGAAAAATTCTAGCAATAGTTGAGTCAAGAAAGACATGGGAGGAGTTAAGTAATTCAAATAATCTTGCAAGTTGATTTTGCTTTAGAAAATAGTTTGAACACTCTAAGACGGCCGATCTAACTAGGGTCAAGACCTACAATCAGTATGGCTCTAATACCACCTCTGTCGGGACCCAAAAATGCAATTCTAGAACCTCTGTATATAACACACTAGTCTAGAATTACGCTAGTGCACACAATATCAACATAGATGAATATCGATCCACACAAGATGATTAATAGAATAAACGACTAATTTTCATAGCAATTAATGGTTTTAACCTTATGGTCGAGTTTACAGCGGAATGAAAATAGCAACAGCGGAACGAAATTTAACTCCAGCGGAATCCCATCAATTCACCACAGGCTACGACTGGGATCAAGACCCTAATGATAAGCACCTTCCTAAAACTCCTCCTCCAATGCAGGCGAAAACTCCTCCGCTTCTGTTGATTGTTTGAGGCAAGCATGAGTACACAACCGTACTCGCAAGTCATACCACAGAATGCAATTTATAGATGATGGCTTATTCCAAATGAATGGCTTCTTTGGTTATTTTGCAAAAAGTAGCATTTGCAATTGAATCTGAATAATAGATTGAGAACAATATTTAAAACAGATAAACAATAATAATTTGACATTTGTTTTCACATAGGACACATAGTCCAAACAAATTATTCACATAGCCATGTGACTTAGATCACACAGTTCCCTTCCCAAATATTTTATAAAAATCTACCCTCGTGTGAAATCCCCGAGCATGTCCACGACCGCCGATGCGGCTATTCGAATAGATTAATTAACACTCTGCAGAGATTGTACACTTTACTCACACGATATAATCAGTGTATCTAGCACTGACCATAACAAAACCTTCCAGAAACTTCATCTCAAGCATTGACACTCCCGATGTGCTTTACCGCTGTCCAATCGATACACACAGCGCTTTGTATGACACACACCATTGGATAGGGAAGCGGCGAACCGTCTCGCGATGTGAGAATCACAACTCCAGCTCATCACACAGCCTAACCTACAACACGAGTTGTCAAAGTTAAGACTCCGTAACTTACTAAGTAGGCCCATCCCATACCAGGCACGTGGTCGTACAGTAAGACTCAGTTCAATGGAGCACAAAGTTAAGTCGTTAATTGACCAAGGCAAGACTTCCAATTTCTAACTAAATGTCACACATACCAATATTCCTATTCACACAGGTCCACTATATCACACAGTATCCACCACTTGCCTCGGTCAAAATCTTTTTCCACCCTGTTGGTTAAGTGCAACACATGCCATCAACGAGTAATAGCACATAGCACACACAGTTTTATCACACAGTTCCATAATCACTTAGTCAAGTTTATATTTGTAACTCACATGAGATGATGACTCGTAGCATGGCTAAGCAATCTACTCATATCTAACCAACCCACGTCGGTGCTACGATAATACCAACTAGTAATGAACTAATCTAGAGTGACAAAAAATCATTGCATAACAATAGACAAGGTGGATGTAACAAATTGGATTAATAACTAAACCTAAAAGCATTTAAATAAATACTTGAAATAGAATGCAATAATTTGAATCAAAGTATTTTAAAAACTAGGTACAATATGATCAAAGGAATAACTTGCCTTGAAATAGGTCTAGGTACTGCTCTTGATCTTGGTGCACACCTTCTTCTTTTAAAGTCTCCAAAGAATTAACGTCTACTCGCAAACGAAATAAATAAAAAAATAACAGAGATAAAACAAACTCTAAAAATTTAATAAAAATCTTATACAAATAGATCTCGAATTTAAATAAATTTAGGAATTTGAACGGGCTCAATTAGAGTTCAGATGCAAAAGATATGTCTCTCGAAGATCAAAACTCGAGAAAATACGCTAAATTGGAATTTCTGGAATTTTTGAATTATTTTTGAAGGATCGGTTATGGCGATTAGAGGGGGGTGAATAGGCGCAAACTAAATTTCCCTGCTCGAGTATTTCTTCTCTTGAACTCTAGTACCATGAGGAAGACACTAGGTTCAAGATCAACAAGAACTGAAAAATCAGAACAGGAATTTCAGACACTTAGTTGTTTCGAAACCTCAAGAACTCAAGTTAAACTTATCCAATTTTTATGAAACTTGAAACATAGCAAGATAAGGTCCTCAGGGTTGTGATTCCAAAAGGAATTACATAATAAAGCCCAAGAGAGAGACCTATAATGCTTCAAAATCACGTTGCATCAATTCTGGAATTTCAGAAACTTGCCCACTAAGAAATCTCAAGAACTCAAGATCTACTCAACCAAAATTGATGAAACTTGAAACATAGAAATATGAGGTCCTCAGGGTTATGGTTCCAAAAGGAATAGCAGAATAAAGCCCAAGAGAGAGACCTATCATGCTTCAAGATCATGTTGCATCAAATCTAGAATTTCATAAACTTGTTCACTAAGAAATCTCAATATCTCAAGATCTACTCAACTAAAATTGACGAAACCCGAACCATAGCTAGGAAATGATCTTAGGGCTATGATTCCAAAAGGAATTGCAAAGATATGTGTCACATCCTCAATTTATTAAATAGAATTATTATGCATATCATCAGCATGCATCATGTTTTAGAATATTTGCATGAAGTACTACACTTGGAAAATCTCGAACAATTGGTAAATATACACTCCAAATTGACCTCCCAATTGAAATCTGTAATAAAAACATATGAACGTCTTCTGGAAATAATTTATTCAAATATTACCTTAATTATCATGAATTAATATAATTTTTGCCCAATTTTTGGACCAGCATTCCATCCACAGAAAGTTCAAACATGTTTTATAACCTAAGCTAGTTTGAATTTAAATTATACCAAATAGAACATGAACAGTAAGGTTTCAAATTTTATATGGGTACTAGATCACCCCAGTAACCTCTCTGATTTATTTCAGATTTTTAGGATTTTTGTTGCTTTATTTTGAAGCCCAGTTAAACTAGAAGGTTTAATTTTCAAATCAGTCAAATAAATCATTGTTCATTGGGTTCGAACCGCTCGCACAGTACCTGACAAAGGCACATGACTCGGCCAAATTAACTAATATGCCAGCTGTCTAATCTTGATCGGACGACCCATTATCCCAGCCACCCCGGCCGTCTCGTGTCGCTCCGTGTCGCTGCCATCCGGGCCCCACCTATCAGGGTCGTCTCCTACCTCCGCTGGCACATGCGCAGAAGAGCTGCGCCACGCGGCCACGTTGCCCTGCTCGCGCTAGTGAACACCGTGACTGCACCGCCCCTTCTGACCACTACTGAGCCTTCGCCACTTCATGTCGCCTCCGCTCCGTCACCTTCCTAGGGATAATACCTCCTCCAGCATCTCCTTCTCCCTCACTTCTCCTCCTGTTGACCGAGGAGAGGTGTAACATCCCAAAAATTGGTTCGTGTTTCAAATGTAATAAAAATGAGGAGAAATTAAAACTTTTTCTCTCATCTCGATTTTTGTGAGCAATCCCATAATTCTTGTAAAGGAATTATGTGAAATCAAAAATCAAATTGCCATTTGGACACAAACATAAATCTCCTTCATGAAAATCTTGTGCCCAACCTCTGAAAATAATTTTTCTTGGGTCTAGGGTTGATGTTTAACACCTCAGAATTATTTCATAATTTTTAGAAATTATTTGATAATTTTTGAGGCCAGTCAAACCTTGGTCAAACCCTAATTCACACCTTCTGAAATTTCTGGAGAAAAGTGCAGTGCATAAAAATCTCTGAAAGTTTTATGAGAGGTTCCTTCTACTGTCAGCGAGCTCCAGATAAAATTTCATGATTTTTGGAGCTTGTTCGCTACCTTAAACAAATTCCTCAAAAATCAGCCTTTAGTTCAAACCCTTGCTGATTTCACTGTTCCTTGGGTTCGAGTCAGACTCGGGCTCGAGCCACTTGACTCGGCCCAGTCAACTAACCGCACCGGCTCGGTCGTTTGGGCGCGGGCGTTGTGCGTCGTTGGATCAGCATCGAACGGCTCACGATCGCGTGAACGTTCGGACCATCCGAGCGCGCCAGTCCATGTGAACCGTTGGATTCTAAATCAAGGGCTCAGATTCGCGGGAACGTTCGGACCGTCCGAACGCCTCGCGCAATGTGAACCGTAGGATCCAAATCAACGGCTCGGGCTAAAATGGACGCTCAAACCGTTCTAATCACCCGTTGCTTTTGGACCGTCCGATTTCAATCCGGCGGTGGATGAGTCGTCTCCTTCCTCCGGTCCGGAGCGAAGCGTGCGAGTCAAGCAATGGCGTGGCAGAGGAGAAGCTTCGGTGTGCGATCACCTCGTGGTCACCTTTAAGCGGCTAGCTCTGCGGCGCATTAAATGCACGTCGTGCTCCTCCTCGAAGTCCATGGTTCCATTGCTCCGTCGCTCTCAAAGGCTCTCATGGCGAGTTTGACCGAAAGGGTTATTGCCGTTGCTCTTGCCATTCCCGCTATATAAGCCCCTCGGTCCTTCCATTGAAGCCTTTCAAACACCTGCAAGCTCCGGCAACCTCTACGGTGTTTGCTTGAGCTCAAAAACTTGAAACCTTACATTGCGCCATTCTTAGAGCTTCAAGCTCTTGGTGAAGGCGGTACCCTTAGGCTTCATTCCTTCGGTCTGGCTCCTCGATTCCTCTCACCTCGGTTATCATTAACCCTCACTCAATTTGGGTTTTGCCGCAGGAGGCGGCTTAATTTTGGATTTCCCCTTTTACGGTAGAAAGCCCTATTTTTCTTCATCGAGCGGCTCAGTCCTCTCGGTGCTTTCTCCGTGCTCGGGTAACCCCTCTTTAGTCCCTAGTTGCTTGGCACTCGCTCAATTGGACCTTGGTGAGCTCATTTGCTATTTTCGTTTTGACCATTTTCGGTCATCTCTGTCGCCTCCGGCTTTTGGCGTTCTAGAACGCCCATGGTGAAATTTTAGTTTCTTTGGGTGCGCAAGATTGTTAGCAACCCATTTTGGGCACTTGCTTTCGCGCCGCCGCGACCGTAGAGTCGCCGGCGGCGACCCTCCCTTCACCGTCGTTTTGTCGGATGAAAGCGAGGACGGCGTTTGAGCGGCGTTCACCGTGGACCGTTGGATCCAAGATCAACGGTCCAGTGCGAATGAACGTTCGGACCGTCCGGCGGTTCGATCCGCATGGACCGTTGGATCCAAGATCAACGGTCCCGATTCGAGTGAACGTTCGGACCGTCCGAAAGGTTCGATCCGTGTGGACCGTTGGATCCAAGATCAACGGCTCCTATGCGTGTGAACGTTCGGACCGCCCGAACGTTCTGATCCACGTGAACCGTTGGATCCAGATCCAACGTTGAGCGTTTAGGGTTTGTGAATCGCGCGTGTGCGCGTTATCCCGTGGACGCGGACCGTCGGATCCAAGATCGACGCTCCTCGTTCGTCCACGTCGATTCTAATTTCTGATTTTCCCGAAAGGATTTATTTGTCAACTGAAAAATGTAGTAACTTGTAAAATGCATAACTATTTCATTTTAATTCCTTTTTGGTTGATTCAAATTTTGTTAGTTGTATTTTTAACTAAACTGTAATCTAAAAATGTTTCCAACCCCAGTATAGCTCCAGAAAATTTTGCTAATGAATAGTAGCATTGTTGATTTATAAAGGTGAGCAAAGTTGATTTGCTCATATCTTTTGCATTAAGAATCCAAATCAATTGGTTCTTGTTGCATTAGTTCATAAAAATCATGCTCTTCCTATTGTAAAAATTTGAGAGCTTTTTGTTGAAGTTGGCTGTTGGATCTTTTCGGTTTCTTTTGCCTTATTGGTTCTTTTTGGTTCTTTCGATAGGATCCGAAGAGCACATTAACACCGAGAGTGATCCCCAGCAAACAGGGCAACTTCAATCAGGCAAGCAGTTTGATCATGCTAATCCTAATATTTTACAAGTCTAATATTTCGAATTCAACTGTATGTATGCATTGCTACTTTGTGTTAAATTATGATTAGTTGATCCTATAGTTGCATAATCTGTAGGATGTTGTTTATTCTCTACTACTTGAGCCTAGGTTATTTGCTGTGATTAGAGCTCGATGGATGAACTCTTGTCGCTTAGTAGAATACGAATCTTTATGCTTAGCCATGCTTAGTTCGGTAGCTTTGGGCGATCATCGGCTTAGTCGATGGTCTTGATCACACAAAAACTATTATTCTTCCATTATGTCCAGCACTTGGTGCTTTGTTAATTTTGCAAATCAAAAACTGAAAATAAAAACTGATTTGGACTTGGGCATAATGGTATGTTGGTGTGGTGTTTTGGGTGTAATCGAATGGTGCCCAAGTCATCAAGGACCGAACATCTTGTTACACTAAACCAAGCATTATTGCGTACTAACCACATGAGGGATATATGGGACCCTCTTGACTTAGTACTTTGGCGTGTGTTATCTCGAGTCGCGGGAGGAAAAGTTTTGTGTGTGTCTTTGTGTGAAGCAGTGTGTGTTCTTGTGTTTGTGTTGGGTGTGCGGTGGTGGGGATTGCGGGAAGGTTCTCCACCTCGAGGCGTCATGATTGTCAAGGCTTTACCGTGACGGGTAGTTGTCGAGGTGGGCCACGACCCGAGCACAACGTATGGGTTTCTATCCATACAGGCGACTCGAGTTAATACATAATATTGGAAGCGTCTCGTAGGACTTAGCCGTCTTAGGCATACCAAAGGTAGTGTGCTTAATCATGTGGCAAAAGGCGATCGACATGTGGGTAAGTTGGTACACCTGCAGGGATAAAACTATTCGAATAGCCTCGTCCTAGGTTATGGACACGCTTGGGGAGGTCTTCCAAGAGTTAGACTACAACTTTTGTTTTTAAAATTAAAACTTGACATGGTTGGTATGAATGGGTAATTCATACTATTGTTGTGGTGACTATTGGGTTAGTCACTTCCAGGTTGTTGTTGTCTTTCTATCTACTGTTATTATTATTGTTCTCTCGGTTATTTGAACATTAAAAACAGATTTGTCAAATTGCTTTCAATCTATTACATTATTGCAAATAGAAACTTGCTTTATGCTAAAATGAACCATATAGCCTCCACTTCAATGAGCTTGCATGTAGTATAAGTACAGGTTTGTTATTCCACATGTAAGTCTTGCGAGTACATTCAAAGTACTCACCGGCTTTGCTTGCATTGCTTTTGCTGCGGGGAGGAAGGTGAGCCCCAAGGGCCTCACTTTTGTGAGATGTGCTTCGGGTTTGGCGACCAGCTTGGCGGTCCTGTCGGTTGCCTTGTGGGTTAAAGGCACACTGATTGGCTCTTTTGTTTATAGCCATCTTATGGCACTTTTGCTTCCGCTGTTAAACTTTTCTATGTATATGTCGTTTGGCCGGTCGGCCTCTCTTTTGTAATAACTATCTTTAATTTATGCTATCTTTTGGTTGTTGCTTTGCTTCGGTTCTATGTGGATGAATGGAATTGATGCATGAGCTTTGTAAAGAGGTGTGTATACTGCATTCTGGGAAGTATACATGTCTCGAGTCTCGGCTTATCTGATTTGTGATGCTAGGGCCGAATGGATGGCTAAGCATTACAAGCCCGATAAACCGGGGTCTCACAAGAGGGAAGCTCACCCTTTCGTTATTGTTGTGTAAGCTTCAAGCTCTCGATTCGTCTCTTGTCTACCTTCGATGCCCTGTCCATTTTGGTTGATGCCAGCTTTTACCATGCCTTGTAGCTTCCGGAACGCCTAAGTGTCTTCCTCGGCTCTAGTTCACGCCCAGAGCGCACACCCGAGGACAATTTTGTGCTTTCTTAACATCCGGTGAGATCCCATCTAACTTTTGCGCGTCATATCGTGTCATTTAGCTTGACGATGTGTTCCCCTAAACAAATTTTGACAATGCATGACAGGAGCCCACGAATTGAAGAATTAACCATTTTCGGCCAAAGTTCAAACCGTTCATCTCCCACTTTGATCCGGTCACCTTTCTTCGATTCTTTGCTTCTATAGTATCATTTGATGGTCCCTGAGCTATTCATACCACTCACTTCCCTTCGTTTTGCTCCAGTCGACTTCTCCGCCGTGCCACCGCCGTCACCCTCTTAGACGCTGGCCAAGCTCCGAGCTTGCCCACTTCTCTCTAGTGCTCAAGTATCTTCCTTTTAGTCCATAGACACTAAGGCACCCACTTGAATGACTGCCGCGGAGCTATATCGCTGTATGCATGTTTGCAGTAAAACCACCACCACCCCTCTCCGGCTAGCCGCCGGTATGGGTCCCCTCAGGTGTCGCCACCACCACCCGTAGATGCGCCATGCAATTGCACATCTATCCGCGGTTTTGGTTCGCGCCATGCGTCGCCGAACGGCGGGGCTCAATGGAAAGCTAACACCGTTAATCGGGCCATCCTACCGCCCTATAGCAATGTCATTAGTCGTTAATGCAGTGCTTTTATGGCTAACCAATGATTACTGTAGTTAATGTTGTCTTAAGGGAATAGATGAGTCTATTACATGTGGGCCCAATGAACAGAAAACGAGACTAAATAACGGTTTGAAATATGAGATTAACATGTGGGCCCGAGCCTTAAGTGCACAGTAGTTAGCCATGTGAACCGGCTCGTGGACTCGTGGTTCACTTACTGTTTCGTAGACCGTGTCTATGACATGCGGGTCCCACTTGTTAGTCGAAAATTTAAAATCCAAAGATAAATGAAAAATGGCACTTTTCACTGGGTCCCGCTAGTCAGTGACTGTGGCTAGCATAGCTCCCGGTAAAAAAAGGAATAAATGCATTAGAAAATTCGAAATCCATTTATTTATTCACTTAAAAAAATATAAATAACTTCGAATAAAAAATATATATAACTTCAAATATACATAACTAATTCATCATAACTCCAAAATGGATGAAACCAGGGCTGATAATTTTTATTTTTGATGAAATTTATTTCAAAATAGGTTCCATGCATGTAATATACGGGAATTGAATCGGGTAATTAGAAAATTAGCTGAAAGAAGAGAGGTCAATGAAAGGAGTAAAAATTCTGAAATTAAAAGGGGGTTTTCCGCGTTATTCGGACAACCTGGGCCGCAGGCCGCGACCCAGGGGAAGCCCACCAAGTGGCCGGCCAAGGGGGGGTTCCCACCCCCCCCCCAAAACCCTAATCTCCCTCTCCACTCTCCCCCTCCCCTCAATGAGCCACCGCCCCTCCCCCTGCCCTTGTGCGCCTCCACCTCCTCCCCATTGCGCCTCCCCTGCGCCATCAATTGCCCAACAGAACCACCTCCCTCCCCGGCAAAGCTCCTTGTTGCATTCCATTGGAAGGAAGGCGAGGAGACGACAATTGGAGGGCCGGCCAAGTGGAGGTAGCAGATCAGATTTGTTCAGCGCTGTTTCTTGTCAGTTTTGCGTAAGATACGTATGTTTTTTAATCTAACCACCTGTTTTAAAGTTGTAGCCCTTGGTATTAGCTTTCTTTAGGCACCGAGATTATCTGATTTGGACTTACGGTTTAGGAGTTATGGTAGTTTTACCGCGACTGTCCAGGTGAGCTTACGAGAATTGGCAGATTGTCTTGTCGGGCCATTATGAATTATTTAGAGGCCGAATAAGAAAGGCCACCTAAACTGAATGTTATATATAATTCCGTATCCTTTTCAAGTTGATAAAGAACACAATTTTTAAAGTTGGCAATCAAAAGTTATGGAATTTTTACCACGCTATTTCCTGACTGTCAGATTTGCAGAGACAGAAACTTTACCTCAATACAAGAATTAGTAGGAGGCCGAATCAGGGGACTTTCCCAACTAGATTATTGTAGCTGGTTTTGTCGTTATTCTAGAGAGTCCAAGATCACCCCGTTCTGAGTTGCGTAGTAAAAGTTATGTTATTTTTAGCGCTGCTGTCCCGTAGTCCTTTCTGCTAGACTGTCGGGAAGGTGGAGTAAAACCTATATTCGAACCCTAGGTCTTGAGGAGTTGGGTTAAGGGGCGTAAACGGAGTCCACTTTTCAGCGTATTTATTGTTAGCGCTATTTTTTTGTGTAGGAGGCACAGTCCCGGAGTAGAGGCACCATCCTTCCTTCTTCGCGCACCATAGCGGAAAAAGGCAAGTACAATTTTAGTACGATATTGTGTGTTGGGCAATATGGTTGATTTGATGCGTGCTTAATATGATTATGCGTGGTGAAAGTGTTTATTTCACATTGTTTATGTGATGATCGATAATTGATAATTCTTATGAGAACATATTGTGGATTGTCCATGTCATTGCATATCAATCTTGCATGTTGGCATGAGATACCCACAGGAGTGGGCATTGAGATCCCTATATTTAAGATATGGACAATGGGTCCCCATCTGAAAAGGATGGTCAATGGGTCCCTGCATTTGATAATGCGGGCATGAGTGAACACTACGCAATACCGGTATATGCAAAAGAGAAAAGAAAAGTGTATTTGAGCAATTATGGTTATAGCACGAGCATATGAAATGTTTATTATTGAGAATTGTAGATGGATGATGATGGTTACAGTTGTTTATGTTATTGTCTTGCTAAATGTACTTTGCTGAGTCTTGGACTCACTCTTGCTGTTACTGTGTTTTTAGGTACCTCGTTTGTGGACGGCATGCATGGGAGGGAGTAGATTTATGCTTGGATGCACATTGGCATGAACCAATTCTCCATTAAATAAACAAATAGAATGATAGTTTAGAATTTGAGTAAACCGCTTAGAGTTTCTTATATTTATGCTTTATGCCTTGGATAATTTCTTATGGACATGCTTTAGATTGTGCGTTTGGATAATTGTTTATTCCTATTGCTAGCTGTGCATACCCCCGGTATGGTTAGTTATTCACAGGAGAACTTGCCGAAAGTTAGCAAAATGTCTTAGCTTAATTTGTATTTATGGTTGTGTGGTAGCATTCCAGGCTCAGGATGGGCTGGGGTGTTACAGTTGGTATCAGAGCGGGCTTCACGTCCGTGGTAGTATGAAAAGAAAAAGAAAATTAAATTGACACACTGTGCACAGTTGGATGGGAATGGGCAAAACATTGCATTTAAGTTTCTGTGATATCGTATTGATGATAACTGGTATGAATTTAATATGATTGCTAATTAATTGATTATCTTGGGTTATGTGTAAGAATGGTTGATGTGGAGGGGTTGAGGTTGTGGTTGTGGCCTCGGGCTTTACTAGGTTACACCATTGTTCATAGTAAGAGAATGGTGAAGTGGTTACCTCGGATATCTTAGTACAAGCGTTGAAAGTGATTATCTTTATAAAAGTTGTTATCTTTCTTGAATTTGAATTTGGTCCACTCTTGTCCAGTTGTGGCTGATGAATTTCTCCTGGGTTATCAGTTCATTGCGGTTGATGGTTGTTTTGAGAAAGATTAAAGTGTTTCCGTTGGCTTAACTTGTCTCTTAAAGCAATTATTGTTTTCCCAATTGTTGAGTTATTCTTGCTACTAGTGAGCTTGGTTAATTGTCAAGGTTGACCTTCGTATTGGAGTTTTATCTTTCTTATTAGTAAACATGACCCATTTATTTCGTTTGATGATTTGGATAATGAAGGTTTGCTTTTGCAAGTCTTTTAGTATGTAGAAGATTTGACTCAATGTAACTTTTTCGGGTATTCAGAGCGTTGAAGTTGAATGGTTCTCTTTTATAAAAGAAAATATTAAATCCTTTAGTGATGTATTCTCGTGGTTAAGTGAGAGGTTACAATCAAATAAATTAATGGATATGATATGGGTTATCAGCCTGGGTTTTGTAACACCCTGACTATAAGAAAGTCAAGATGTCACCTACAACCACTACTCTTTAGAAGAATAACATCAAAACACATGTCAAGGTTAATCAAGTAGTAAGATTATACGGAAACAAGAATTCATCATCAGGATTAATCAATGGAATGGAAATAAACAATTCTGAGAGATAAGGTAGTTATGACCAAACTGGCTTATTACAATTCAACACAAGTCATAATTAACGACAGTAAAAGTCCTCAAAATGTTTGGTTTATAGTAGAGAGTGCATCGTGATGAACTACCCTCCACAAGATAATTCTTCCTTGTCAATTACCTAAATAAGACAATAAAGCAAGAATGAGCCAAAGACTCAGCAAGTAACTGTATGTAACAATCAAACCTTCCATGAGCAATATATCACAATCATCATTTGAACATTTACTGGAAACGAATTTATGAATGGATGAAGTGGAATGATGCATTGAAGGAAATGGACATATTGTCGCATATCTACGGTATAGCGAGTGAATCACCCGTCGGTGTTCACTTAAAGTAATCGTATGAAGAGCGTTTCATCACGACCAGTCAACGTGGCCCACATTGGAATGGTGGACTCGCGTAACGTGGCCCACTTTGGAATAGTGGACTCACGTACCCATTCTGGAATTGATGGGATTTTCAAGTGCCCATACTGGAATTGATGGGTCTTACAAATGTAATGTATGCATGTCATGATGTGATCCCATGTCAATATTGAATAGTACTCATAAATGAAAAGAACACATGGCATTCATCTACAAATACGAACAAATATAATCATTCATTCACACATCATACATGGCATCAATCATAGAATACAATTACTTGCCTGCCGCGCTGCGACGGGTTGGGAGGTAATTGAGATACCCCTCCACTCACCGCTTCACCGCCTACAATATATAATAATCGAAATGAGGACAAACGAGTAAGGCATTGCTACACGTGTCCTCCTACAATCTCTAGCCAAACCAGCCAAACAAAAGGTTCAATTTGATCAATTTACCCAAACATTCCAAATATCCCTAATCTGGCAGTTTTACTAGAAAATTCACCAATAAATAACCGTAAGTCCAAAAGACCTGAAACCAGTGCTCAACTTCTCTTAACATAACTGGCTACGAAACTCTAGTTGATGGTAAACTCTAATTCGGCCATTACAGAGGTCTAAACATCCAATGAAAAACTATAACTGCAGTCTGCCCAGAATTCAGAACAGCCCTAAAGAAAAGGCTCTAACTTTTAAACCACTGATCCAAATAAAGTGATCTTTATCAGCCTGGAAACATGGTGAAATTATCTTCATAAACCTAGTTGGGTGGCCAACCTGGTTCTGAATCTAACTATATCAAAACCTAGGTGCAACCGACTATACATGAAATTTCGATGCAGAGAGCAGCGATGCGTGGTAAAACAGTCATAACTTTTAAACTGGGTGAAAATTCGTGATCCAGGTGCCAAAAGAAAGCTAATGAAACCAGGAACAATTCTCCTGAAGACACAGATGTCCAATTCGGCCTCTAAGATGCCCAAAACTGAGGTACAACATACTGGACAGAATCAATCTATTGACAGAATCAAAACGAAACTACAAATCCAATCGGATTCTCAACTCTAATGGAATCAAACAACGAATCGGGACTTTCGTTACCCTTGAAGACCCGTAGAACGACGATGATCTGGTTCCCTAAGGCCTCCTCCTTCTCCTCTCCTCCCTCTCCAAAGGGCCGGCCACAAGAAGCGAAGGATGGCCGGTGGACGACGCGGGGAAAGGAGATGTCGGAGGATCTTGGGAGAAGCACCGGGATCACCGGAGACAACACCACAGCAGCGAGGACTCGAGGGAGCAGCAAGGAGCCGGCCATGGGATGGGAGGTGGCGGCTCAAGGGGAGGAGAGGAGGGAGTGGAGGCGGCTAGGGTTGGGGCGCCCCCCTTCCTTGGCCGGCCCCCTTGGGCGGCCTCCCCTCTTGGGCCTCTGGGTGGTATGCCCGCGCCCAGTTAGCGAAGAAAAACAGAAAACCCCCCCGCTGAACTGGAAATTCTGAATTGGCAATTGTCTTTTACACCTCCAGCTTCATTCTATTAACCGAATTCTATTCTGGAGTATTACAATCATGTTAAGAGTGTGTTATCCTAAATGTTAGAAAGGTTGTCTGCAAGGGATTGTGACTTGTGGAAGTAGTGATGGCTCTTTCAGAAAGAAAGTAATTTGACCGCCTCTTATAATATCGGTTAAATGAAAAGTATGGAGCTTTGTATTCGTGAATTTTTGGTAGATCATGGTTGTGTGGTAGCTGAAATTGTTGAGCAAATCGAGGTGTGAGAATGTTCTACCGAGTTCTTAAGTGATTAGCGTGCTCCGGTTTTAAAGGCACTTCTGGTTAGAGGTGGCAAGCGATGAGGTAAACAAAGGAAATTATTTTCGTTGTTAAGGAAAAGAGTGTGGTATAGGTATTTGGAGTTGGGGTTAAGTTTTGTAGCTGGGAACTTATTAAAATGCGTTTGACATTTTGGTTGTTGCCGCTTGAAAGTTTCTTGAGTTTCAATGACAATGATTTATTCTTGTTCGTTGAGGGTTGAAAATTCGCTTCTAGTGGAGCTTGTGCACTCAACTGTGATCTTGTCTTCTGTTTCCCGATATCTTGGCTAATTGACTATCTCCCTTGGTCTTGTGTCTACCGCGAGAGGTAAACGTTTTATGTGCTGAAATTTGTTTCTACCAATATCTTCTTTTGAGAAAGGATTAACCAATTCGTGTTGCAATGGCTTTTAGGATCTAAAATGGCAATTTGATAGTGGTGGTCAAGTAGATGATTTTGGTGAGACTGTAGTTGTCAAGTCGTTTAGGATCATTGAGTGGAAAGTTGATTTCTTGGAATAATTCTCAGTGAGGATTTGATTTAAATAGAATGTTTATCTTTTGGGCAAATTGGTTACATTGTTGCAACTAGTGGAACCTATAGAAAATTGTGGTTCAAGAACCTTTAGATCATTTTGGTGGAACATTAGAATTATCGGAGGTATGAGAACCTTGCTTAACTTTATTAAAGTAACGTGATTGGGTACTTTGCAAGGTTGAGTAGGGGTATCTTTTTTATGGTGTAGTTAATTAGATTAGAATTGCAAAGAAGTCTAACCGTTATGATAATTGTTGGGATAGTAGGGAGTGTTGTGATGTCGGTAGGTATGCCCTGGCTTATTGAATAACCTTCTGGGAGATAGAATTCTTCTAAAAGACAATTTGGTCAAGAAAACATTTACATGTGGATGATAAGGATTGAGTAGGTTTGGAATGTAGGAATTTTAGTGAATGAGTACGACGTTTCTCGATCTTCTATACGAAAAGTTTGTCGTAGGAGTCTTGGAGGTTGAATTTGGGCTTTGGATTTTTATGCTAGAACCTTGGTTGCCAATGATTATGTGTAAAAGTAGTAGAATAAGAGTGGATTCTGGGTAGCGGGATGACCATTGATAATAACCTTTGAGTGTATTAAATGAGAGCGTGTGCTGTGAATCTTAAGTTGATTTTTCCTAAAGGATTGAGAAGATGTCATCATGGGTGAAACCTATATTGAGGTACGTTGGAAATTATTTATCAAAGTGATTCATTTGGTAGAGGAGTTGGCTAGAGTATATTTTTGTGGAAGTCATTAAAGCTGTAATACTCCGGAATTGTTTGGTAGAAAGAAAGAGGTCGGAGAGAGTAAAAGAGTTTGTTTTCGTCGGAAAATTCCAATCGTCGGGGGGGTATTCGTTAATATCAGGCAACCTGGGCCGCAGTTCGCGACCCAGGAGGCCCATTAGTGGGCCGGCCAGCCCAAGTAGGGGCCGGCCAAAGGGGGGGGCACCACTTCCCCCCCCCCCAAAACCCTATTCCCTCCTCCTCCCTCCCCCAAGCCGCCTCTCCTCCCCCTTGTGCCGCCCCCTCTCTTCCTCCCCTCCTCCTAGGCGCCTCCCTCTCCATTGGTGGCTGCCATTGGAGATCCCCGGAGCTGCACACCCGGTCTTCCACGCGTTCTTCTTCGGTTCTTCCTCTGTAACACCCTGACCCAAAATCGGCTCAATGCCCAGCCCACCGTGGGGCGGACCCGCCCACACATAGCACCTCACTTACACTTTCGTCCTCGCTTCGTGTAAAAGGGTTAACCCGGAGGTGCTACGTTTGGATCCAACAGGCATTATATACTACTACAACTCACTTGAGACAAGCAATGTGGGACTAATCCCACCACACAACTCCTCATGGGCCACATGGGCCACACTACAAGCAGTAGGGTATTACATTCACCCCCCCTTAAGGGCTGACGTCCTCGACAGCATACCGCATACACGGCAAATGCCCAGAACCACCCCTCGGTACACGTCCGTGCGTCCAGTGCCGGCACATATGCCACGCCATGTGTCCACTCCGGGCCCACACGTGCCATGCGCCATATGCCCGCGCCCCTGTCCCGCACGCCCCCGTGCAGCGAAGGTTGATGCTCTGATACCATCTGTAACACCCTGACCCAAAATCGGCTCAATGCCCAGCCCACCGTGGGGCGGACCCGCCCACACATAGCACCTCACTTACACTTTCGTCCTCGCTTCGTCTAAAAGGGTTAACCCGGAGGTGCTACGTTTGGATCCAACCGGCATTATATACTACTACAACTCACTTGAGACAAGCAATGTGGGACTAATCCCACCACACAACTCCTCATGGGCCACATGGGCGCTTGCATTCCAATCGGGTTTGTGGAGTTGGGGCTGGCCAAAGAAGGAGAGGGGAAGTCTTCGGGGAGTGGATCCTCGTCGTTCTTTGGGTCTACAAGGGTAACGAGAGACCCCATCGCTGTTTGATTGCATTAGAGTGGTCGATTCATGTTTTTGGTAGTATCGCGTAATCTCTGTTAATAGATCGGTTCTGTACAGTATGTTGCACCTCGGTTTTGGGTGCCTTAGAGGCAGAATTGGAGGTTTTCGCCTTCTAGAGTTTTGTTCCTTATTTCATTAGCTTTCGTTTGACACCTGGATCACGAATGTTCACCCCGTAGATTAAAAGTTATGACTGTTTTACTACGTGCTGGTCTGTCTGTCAAAACTGCTGGGTATAGTCGGTTGCACTTAGGTTTTGATCTCGTTAGAGTCAGAATCAGGTCGGCCACCCAACTAGGTTTTTGAAGATAATTTCACCATGTTTCCAGGCTGATAAAAATCACTTTATTTGGATCAGTGGTTTAAAAGTTAGAGCATTTTCTTTAGGGCTGTTCTGAATTCTGGGCAGACTGCAGTTGTAGTTTTTCATTGGATGGTTAGTCCTCTGTATTGGCCGAATTAGAGTTTACCATCAACTAGAGTTTTGTAGCCAGTTAAGTTAAGAAAATTTGAGCACTGGTTTCAGGTCCGTTGGACTTACGGTTTTTTATTGGTGAATTTTCTAGTAAAACTGCCAGATTAGGGACAATTGAAATGGTTGGGTAAAATGATCAAATTGATCTTTTATTTGGTTAGTTTGGTTAGAGATTGAGGGAGGACACATGTAGCATTTCCATACTCGCTTATCCTCATTTCCATTATTTTATATTGTAGGCGGTGAAGCGGTGAGTGGAGGGGTATCTCAATTACCTCCCAACCCGTTGCAGCGCGGCAGGCAAGTAATTTGTATTCAATGATTGATGTCATGTATGTTGTGTGAATGAATGCTTAAATTTGTTCGTATTTGTAGATGAATGCCATGTGTTCTTTTCATTTATGAATACTATTCAATATTGACATGGGATCATCATGACATGCATACATTATTTTGATAAGACCCATCAATTCCAGTATGGGCACTTGAAATCCCATCAATTCCAAGATGGGTACGTGAGTCCACCATTCCAATGTGGGCCACGTTACGTGAGTCCACCATTCCAATGTGGGCCACGTTGGACAGTCGTATGAAACGTTCTTCATACGATTACTTTAAGTGAACACCGACGGGTGATTCACTCGCTATACCGGTATATGCTGCAATATGTCCATTTCCTTCATTGCACCATTCCATTTCATCCATTCATAAATTCGTTTCCAATAGTTGTTCAAAAATATGTTTGTGAAATATTGCTCAATGTATGCTTGATTGTTACATACAGTTGCTTGCTGAGTCTTTGGCTCATTCTTGCTTTATTGTCTTATTTAGGTAAATGACAAGGAAGAATGATCTTGTGGAGGGTAGTTCATCACGTTGCACTCACTCTCATATATCAATCAACTTGAGGACTTTTATTGTCATTAATTATGATTTGTGATGCATTGTAATAAGCCGTCATGGCATTGTTTACCATATCTTTCTGAATTGTCTACTTCCCTTTCGTTGATTAAGTCTTGAGGATGAATGCTTGATTCCATATATTCTTAATACTTGCTTCATAATATCATGCGATTTGATGTTATTCATTTGAAGAGTAGTGATTGTAGGTGACATCTTGACTTCCTTATAGTCAGGGTGTTACAAAAGCCTCCCTACAAAGTGATGAATGCTGAATTCGGCTTGAGAATAGTGTTGAGGTTGCCAATTTAAAAGAAATGAGTTAGTGTGATATAGATGAAATAGGGTTCCATAATTTGAGAGAAATTCTAAAAGGGAAATTGAAAAAAAAATGTTTCCTCGAGTAGTGAAGCGCTCTTTGATTCTTGTTTGAGCTATGTGCTTATGACGGATGTCTTTCGCAAATGGAGTTTGACCTTATGACTGGCATGCGTGGTTCTTATCAGTTCAGAAAGAATAAAGGAAGTAATAGATTTGGGTATTCGAGTGGTTTCTCTTTCGGCCTATGAGGTGTTTATTTTTAAATTGCCTACTGGGAAAGCGGAAGGGATTTCATGATGAATCTTCGCTTTTGAGTTCGATCCTTTTGGGGTAAAGTTTCCATTTTGTGATTGTGATATGAATCCGCTATTTTCAATTGGGTTCTGGTTATAAAAGAGTTGTTTAAAGCATGTTCTGTTGTGTGATCCTGGTTAAAGGATGTGCTCATTGTTAAGATGAAAAGGTCGATCGAGAGTTGGAACCAGAGTACCATGTGTTATGTGTAGAGTGTCTGGTTTGGTACCGCAGGGAAGGTTGGCCCAAGGTACATCAGTTTAATTTTTGGATGCTAGCATTTCGCTAGAGCCATCTCGGGTCCATACGCGGGGTACACAACGTTTCATATGACCCGATGTCGAGAGAGTATTTGAGAGTCCAGAGTGTGGGATTCATCAAGGACGATGAACCACAAGTAAAACCTTACGTTCGAGTTCCGTCCGTTGAGTAAACCAGATAAGATCAAGACGAGCGTGGTGGTGTAAAATGTTGGAATCCATCAAGGTGCGGTGGTCGCATTAGATCGAGTGGAAAGTGACCTGGAAGCTGGAGTCCCGAATGCTAAATGTAAATGTCCTTCGAGTAGAGCGACAGAAAGAATTCGGGGTCGAATTCTGTTTAAGGGGGGTAGAATGTAATATCCCAGAATTGAATCGGGTAATTAGAAAATCAGCTGAAAGAAGAGAGGTCAAATAGAGTTAAAATTCTGAAATTAAAAGGGGGTTTTTGCATTATTTGAACAACCTGGGCCGCAGGCCGCGACCCAGGGGCGGCCCACCAAGTGGCCGACCAAGGGGGGTTCCCACCCCCGAAAACCCTAATCTCCCTCTCCCCTCTCCCCTCCCCTCATTGAGCCGCCGCACCTCCCCCTGCCCTTGTGCGCCTCCACCTCCTCCCCATTGCGCCTCCCCTGACCCGTCAGCTCCCCAACAGCATCACCTCCCTCCCCGGCAAAGCTCCTTGCTGCAGTCCATTGGAAGGAAGGCGAGGAGACGACAATTGGAGTGCCGGCCAAGTGGAGGTAGCAGATCAGATTTGTTTACCACTGTTTCTCATCAGTTTTCAGTAAGATACGTACGTTTTCTGATCTAACCACCTCTTAGTAAGTTGTAACACTTGTTCTTAGCTTTCTTTAGGCACCGAGATCATCTGATTTGGACTTACGGTTTAGGAGTTATGCTAGTTTTACCGCGACTGTCCAGGAGAGCTGACGAGAATTAACAGATTGTCTTGTCGGGGCATTATGAATTACTTAGAGGCCGAATCAGAAAGGCCACCCAAATTAAATATTGTAGAAAATTCCATAATATTTCCAAGTTGATAAAGAAAACAATTTTTAGAGTTGTTAATCAAAAGTTATGGAATTTTTACCACCGCTGTTTCCTGACTGTCAGACTTGCAGAGACAGAAACTTTACCTGAACACAAGAATTAGTAGGAGGCCGAATCAGGGGACTTGCTTTGATACGGGGGATGCCCGATCTTCTCGGTGAGGAACCGTGGATAAATGATGCGAAGTAGACGATGTCGCTAGCTGAACACTCGCGCCAATGCACGAACCCTCAACTCTTTGGAATACGCCCAAAACACACCGGATAGTTGATCGTCGCGAGACCACGAACGACGATCGCCAAGTCCCCAATTCCCAATGGAACGACGGCTTGACCTTGAATTACAGAACGAACCAATGGATCGCCTAGTCCTCTCTCAAAGTCCTCGCATGAACTCTGGTTTCGAAAGAACAAGCAATAGCTATGTTTCTATTCTTATGCATAAACTGGTCTGAGGTTACAATGGGGGTCTAACCCTCAATATATAGTGCCCCTTCCTACTCAGGCTGGCCAAGAGGCCCTACTCCTACTCTAATTCGGAATTAGAACTCCTACTCCAATTCCGACTCAATCTAAAACAAAAAGGAAACTCAAGTTTTACAACCGTCATATTGTTTTAGTCATTTCTTTTGACTCCGGAGGAATTTCGGAGTGATCCAGGATAGGTTGGATCGGGCTTGAAGTTAGCTTTCCAACAAGCCCGAAAACACCCCAATCGGACTTCGTATAAGAAAGTTATGACCTTTTTACTCCGGACTGTCCTGCTGATTCCGAATCCGAATTTGAGGCTGATTCCGAATCCGAATTGAATGCTGAGTTGATTCCGAATTTGATTTCGGTTGGGGTTGTGGGAGATCTGAATTGGGCTTGAAAATCTTATCCAAAACTTGAGCTTTAAGTCTCCTTTTGCTCTACCATCACATGGGCTTCTTTCCTCCTTGATCAGCCGCACGGGCTGCTTGACTTTCTCTTTCCCAACCGCTTTGACTTTCTTGTTCTTCATCGGTAGGCAACAACTATGGTTACTTTCCTCCTTGTGCTCCTCCATTACTTTGGCTCCGGCCTCCCTCTCGGTTCCAAAGACTTTAAGTTTATCAAACCTGAGAATGGACAAAGTATTGATTTTACGTAGTATCCAATTCTCATGGAAAATACAAGGAAACTCATTAAGAAACAAATGCACCTGTTGTTTTAGAAGTTTAGTTCTTCCTTCATGAACAACCTCATAATTAGTAGAGATATCCTCATCATTCTCCCTTTCTTCAAAAAAAGCCGTCCTCGACTTTTGATAGCCTGAAAATGTGCTACACAAAGAAAATAACGTATATGCATGGTATATGTATTTATCATCCAAACAACTTCCGTGTAGCGCATGATGATTTGCTGAACATGTACTAAAAATAGAGAACAACGTATATGCGTGATATATGTATGAATCAATTGTTGTGCCATTTGCGTTGTTTTGTACAAAATAAGTAACACAACTGCAACCGTAGGATGTATTTGATATATACATTGCGGTACCTTCATTCACATCATTCTCCCTCTCATGAGAAAAAGTCATACTCGACTTTTCTAAGCACATGGACAAAATATAAAAGGGACGAGGTAGATCAAGTTGTTCAAATTTGAGGGAGAAAATTCTGAGTCACTTCCATGCTTGAACTACACTACTCTGTTTACTGGTACAGGCTAAACAAGTAGGCATCATGTTGCGTTCTAAACAATAGGCACTTGTATTCAAATCCAACTCAAAGTGACCATGACATTGCTCAATAGATGGTTTGCGCAAAACATGCAATTTAAAATCAGCAAAATTATCACAAGCAATGCACATTCGATAAACATAGAACTTGTCATCTACATCATAATCTCTATTCAAATTGAACGTATATGTCTAGGCAGAAGGACCAACTAGTGATTTTAAACATGAAACGTCAACAAGGTTTTCAATCACACTAGATAGCTCTCTAGGATCATTGAACATGATATAGTATAAAGTTTCGTTAAGAGATATGCTAGTAGGAATATCCTTATGAGTAATCAATTGCACATTATGTAAATTGAGTGAAGAAATTTTAGAACATAGAATATTCAAAGGAACACTAGAGTTCTCACTCTTACGTACCTCGGCATGATGAATATTCAAGTCAACACCATTATTGTTACCTTTAACGTCCTCCTCTATTATTGCAGGTGTTGTAGGTATCAAATTGTTACCGTGAAACCACGGGGCAGCAAGCATTCCATCCACAACCGTGGTTATCTGCACGTCTTTTACTTCCAACGGTGCTGGTTGTTGAACAGTCAACTCATCTTCTTTAATATCAACCTGCACAATGTGAGAAACAACACTAGAAGTAGCGAGTAAATCGTTAATTTCAGCAGTAACATCACTTTGGCTATCATCTACTTCCCTCTTTTCTGTTGGTGTATCTCTCTCATATTCAATGGAGATGCTCTCAACCTCACATATGGTGGAATCACACATCCCACTCTTTTTATCATTCTCACTCAATTTGGCTTTGGCTATGTGGCTCTCATTCTCACATGGGTTTGGATACATCGTATCCACCAAAGATTGTGGGTCAGCAACGGAGCAATCACGAGTAACCACAATCTCTTCATGAAGCAATGGAGCAATACTACATGAAGCCGAGGACCAGAAGGAAAATCCCATGCTCGGTCTCCTTCTCTTGTGTCATACAAGTGGACTTCAAACCTTGTCGCAGCTCATCAACTTTTCCACTAGGGGCGCTTGTAGTGGTAAGGTACAAAACGTGCACGCAAATGCTGTTTCATCTGCTCCCAAGTGATAATAGGCAATTCATGGCGCTCCATACGCTTACGAACAAATTGCTCCCACCAATGTGTGGCATAATCAACCAAACCATTGGACGCAAGTAAGAGCTTCCTCTCATTGGAATAGTTGTGCATCCGAAATATTGTATCAATTTCAAGCTCCCAATTAAGGTATTCTTCCACATCTGCACGACCTGAAAATATAGGGATAGGAAATTTGGGCTTAGTGACAAAATCCTTACGATGAACGTTGGGGTGGTTGAACATGGCGCGCAGCTCCAAGAAGTTGTTGTTGATGTCCGTACGTAGCTGCGTAACCTCCTCCCCGAGGTTGTTTAATTTATACCGAACGGCCCCAAGCTCATCGCGCACACCAGTATCACGATCAAGAAGTTGCTTTTGTAGCATCCTGCGCAACCGAGTGTACTCCATCCATGTAACCGATAAATCCTCCTGATGACCTGACATGGCAACAACTCACAAATAGCAAACGAGATTATATCTGGGTTAGAAAAACAGAAGGTTCTCTCTCTACGCTCACAACTCACTGTTCTGCAAACAAGACAAGCTTACCGTTCCAAAGTGAATCAAGGACGGCAAAAATGACACTTGTGGCGGCGAACGAACCTCAACCCGGTAATGTAAGAGCGTAACCAAGAGCAAAGGTAGTACACGAACGGGTGTAGGTGGAGCTTGGTAAGGTATGTGTATAACCTATACAAACTGATATTCAAGTTGTTGTAATGCTAAGTAATGATCCAAGCTAGATTTTTTTTTGCCTATGTGCTGATCCAAAAGGTGTAAGCGAAGTGGATGAACGCACACGCAAAGACAAATGTAACTCAATGCAAACAAAGGAATGCGCTAGCAAGAAGGGATCTGAAAATGAGATCAAGCTAACTCGTTTTGCACCAAGTACTAAGAGAGACGCTAGCCAATTGCAATTGAAAATGGTAGGGCACAAGATTGCTCAAACAAAAAAAAGTGACTACACAATCTGAAATAATGATGGGCTGGTACTGTACCAATCAGCCAAAGAATTTCTTTTTTTGTCCTCTTTTTTCTTTCTCAAAAATTATGTTTTTGCTCTCAGTTTTTTTTATACTCTTTTTTTTTCAATGCCGTGGCTTTTGCTATTGTGCGGCTGCCTTTTTTTCCCTTCTTTTCTCAATGGCCGAAAGTATTTTGCTACCCTCGTGGGTGCATAAGCCCAACAATCCAGCAAGGTGTAAACAATGTTCAATAAGCAGCCCTAATACAATATCAAAAGCTAGTCTCACAAGATGAAAGGATATAAGTGAAGTGGAGTTCGGACGCAAAAGTTACGATCGAATTACAAACAGTGTACCAATTGAACTTGGATTTAACAAAAATTGAGTCAGGGATCGAATTTGAATTTTGGATTATTTTTTTTTTTGGTTTTTTTTTGAAGGAAAGAAGAAACAAGGTACGCAAAGGAAACACTTAGATCAGCACTAAACAAAAAATTCTAATGGACTAAAACCAACAAAACTCACAAGAAATAACAGATTGAAACTAGGGTTTGGAATTTTTGTGTTGCAATTTTTGGTTTAATGGACTATAGGACAGAAAAACGAATCTAAACTAAGGGTAAAATAGCTCTCACAGAGTAAACATAGAATCTGATACCATATGATACGGGGGATGCCCGATCTTCTCGGTGAGGAACCGTGGATAAATGATGCGAAGTAGACGATGTCGCTAGCTGAACACTCGCGCCAATGCACGAACCCTCAACTCTTTGGAATACGCACAAAACACACCGGATAGTTGATCGTCGCGAGACCACGAACGACGATCGCCAAGTCCCCAATTCCCAATGGAACGACGGCTTGACCTTGAATTGCAGAACGAACCAATGGATCGCCTAGTCCTCTCTCAAAGTCCTCGCATGAACTCTGGTTTCGAAAGAACAAGCAATAGCTATGTTTCTATTCTTATGCATAAACTGGTCTGAGGTTACAATGGGGGTCTAACCCTCAATATATAGTGCCCCTTCCTACTCATGGCTGGCCAAGAGGCCCTACTCCTACTCTAATTCGGAATTAGAACTCCTACTCCAATTCCGACTCAATCTAAAACAAAAAGGAAACTCAAGTTTTACAACTGTCATATTGTTTTGGTCATATCTTTTTACTCCAGAGGAATTTCGGAGTGATCCAGGATAGGTTGGATCGGGCTTGAAGTTAGCTTTCCAACAAGCCCGAAAACACCGTAATCGGACTTCGTATGAGAAAGTTATGACCTTTTTACTCCGGACTGTCCTGCTGATTCCGAATCCGAATTTGAGGCTGATTCCGAATCCGAATTGAATGCTGAGTTGATTCCGAATTTGATTTCGGTTGGGGTTGTGGGAGATCTGAATTGGGCTTGAAAATCTTATCCAAAACTTGAGCTTTAAGTCTCCTTTTGCTCTACCATCACATGGGCTTCTTTGCTCCTTGATCAGCCGCACGGGCTGCTTGACTTTCTCTTTCCCAACCGCTTTGACTTTCTTGTTCTTCATCGGTAGGCAACAACTATGGTTACTTTCCTCCTTGTGCTCCTCCATTACTTTGGCTCCGGCCTCCCTCTCGGTTCCAAAGACTTTAAGTTTATCAAACCTGAGAATGGACAAAGTATTGATTTTACGTAGTATCCAATTCTCATGGAAAATACAAGGAAACTCATTAAGAAACAAATGCACCTGTTGTTTTAGAAGTTTAGTTCTTCCTTCATGAACAACCTCATAATTAGTAGAGATATCCTCATCATGCTTCTTCGCGCGTTGTAGCGGAAAAAGGCAAGTACAATTTTAGTACGATACCGTGTGTTGGGCAATATGGTTGATTTGATGCGTGCTTAATATGATTATGCGTGATGAAAGTGTTTATTTCACATTGTTTATGTGATAATTGATAATTCTTATGAGAACATATTGTGGATTGTCCATGTCATTGCATATCATTCATGCATGTTGGCATGAGATACCCACGGGAATGGGCATTGAGATTCCCATATTTAAGACATGGGCAATGGGTCTCCGTCTGAAAAGGATGGGCAATGGGTCCCCGCATTTGATAATGCGGGCATAAGTGAACACCGACGGGTGTAACATTGCGCAATACCGGTATATGTAAAAGAGAAAAGAAAAGTGTATTTGAGCAATTTGCATAGCATGAGCATATGAAATGTTTATTATTGATAATTGTGGATGGATGATGATGGTTACAACTGTTTATGTTATTGTCTTGCTAAATGTACTTTGCTGGGTCTTGGACTCACTCTTGCTGTTACTGTGTTTTTAGGTACCCCGTTTGTGGACGGCATGCATGGGAGGGAGTAGATTTATGCTAGGATGCACATTGGCACGAACCAATTCTCCATTAATAAACAAATGGAATTATAGTTTAGAATTTGAGTAAACCGCTTAGAGTTTCTTATTTTTATGCTTTATGCCTTGGATAATTTCTTATGGACATGCTTTAGATTGTGCGTTTGGATAATTGTTTATTCCTATTGCTAGCTGTGCATACCCCGGGTATGGTTAGTTATTACAGGAGAACTTGCCGAAAGTTAGCTAAATATCTTAGCTTAATTTGTATTTATGGTTGTGTGGTAGTATTCCAGGCTTAGGTTGGGCTAGGGTGTTACAATGCATGTCTAGATACCAGAGAAAATAGTTTTGGAATATGATCCATAAAACTATTATTTTTGCAATAGAAAAAGACTGATAAATTTGAAAATTCATAACTAATGCATGGAAACTCGGAATGAAATGAACCAAGTTGAATTAGGCTTATTATATTATTCTATATTTACCTATGTAACCCTTTGTCTCCCCACTTTTCTACAAAGTTTGACCAAATCGTTAAATTAATTAAATTACATTTTCTCGTAATTGAAATTTGAAATGCTATAACTCTCACATGCCAAATGCAATTGAAATAATTCCTTCACCTAAATTCATCTAAAATCTTGAACTGGCTACTGTAGAAAAATCATACTTTTTTGAGTAATTTGATTTTTGTTGTATTTCTCGATGCTTAGCCTGCCATCGGGTCACCCATCCGAAACTGCTCAACCGAACAGCTCACTTAACTTCCATACTCTACCAAATCTCCTTTCCTCTTTTCAATTAATAATACATTACTTTTTTTTATTCGTTTCTTTCCTCCCTTTCTTCTCCTGCCGAAACATTTTCTCCAGAGAGCAGCCCGATGCCATTGATGCCATTTGAAGCTTTTCAAAACCCATTATCTCCTCTCCATTTCTTCATGCAGTTAATTGCATTCATGAACCCTCATCACTCCACCTCCACTCACAGCCATTCATCCCACATCAATGCGATGTTATCGTCGGAACGCACCGCTGTCCACCAACGGTCATGCACCTCGTTCTCCCTCTTTGGTCCCTCTCCGACCCTATAAATAGCAACACCAGGAGACCCTCTTCATCCTCATCTCATTCCTAGATTCTCCCTTTCTCATTCACCTTCTACCGTCCACAGTCAAAGTTTTTGTTCCACCGGCCGAATGTCGTTCTACCATTCTAGTGCTGTCTCCAATGGGTCTCCACCATCTTCATCACCACCGCCGGTATCGCGACATCATGTTCAACGCATGAACACTTTCTCACCATCAAAACCACGCTGGTGCACCGGCCACCTCCATGGTCGTCACCACCTCGCCGCCGACCACTCCGTTGAGCTCTGCCGTCGTAAGGTACCCCTTAAGCTTCAGCATCTCCTCCTCTTCATTTTGTGCACCATCGCATAGCTCGCCGTTGCACATAACACCAGCAAGCCGTAGTCGAGCACCGTCATTGCTGCATTAGATGATCGTACCTTTCTTCGACTAGATAGTCGTAGTTTCTGCCGACTAGTGTTGTCGAAACCATCCTTCGACCAGTGTTGTTTAAACCCTTCCTCCGACTAGTGTTGTCGAAACCATCCTTCGACCAGTGCTGCTGAAACCCTTCCCTCAACCAGTGTTGTCGAAACCATCCTCCGACCAGTGCTATTGAAACCCTTCCTCCGACCAGTGTTGTCGAAACCATCCTTTGACCAGTGCTATTGAAACCCTTTCTCTGACCAGTCTTGTCAGAACCATCCTTCGACCAGTGTTGTCGAAACCTTCCTTCAGCCAGTGTAGTCGTAATCTCATTCGACCAGCATTCTCAGAAGTGAGCAGTACTCGAAAGTGAACAGTACCTGAAGATGACCAGTGTTCAAAGTGAATAGCACTCGAAAGAAGAACATTTCTCGGATTCTATCTTTCTTGTGTTTTCCAAACTTCTGGATATTCGTTTTTCAACATACGAACTCCAAATCGTTCTATTAATGTTCCTAAATTCTGATAAATTCAATATCTACCTGCATAACTAAAATTATTTAATTTAGAGTTTATTTGTATTTTAATTGGAATTTATTTCTATTTGTTTGTTCTTGTTGTATTTTCGCATATAGATTTCGAAGACTCCGCAGAAATTGATTAAGAAAAACAAGAGTCCTTCGAGGAAGGCAAGTTACATATTTGACCTTGTTTGACCCTATTATTTCAAATTATTTATTTTGTTTTAAATTATTACTGCATGCTTATTTATATTCAGTTATTTAAATTCCTGTTTTAAATTTATAGTTATGCCTAAATCCTTTGTACGGCCAATATTGATATTTGAATCAAATATATTGTCACCCTAGATAAAAACCAAGTTGATACGATAGTATGAACTGGGATCATTTGAAAATATTATGCAAAGACATGCTTAGACCAGAAATGCTAGTTTGAGGAATTTTAGCCAAATCACTAACTATTGTTTAAAAGTCTATGGCATTGGTTTTGTAACACCCCAGCCCAACCTAAGCCTGGAATGCTACCACACTAGCATACGCTATCCAACTACAACAGAAGTTATCCAAGACGTAAAGCGTAATGAAACAAATCTCAAGCAATTTATTCAAAATCTGAGTTATCGCTCAAATGGTTTATTCAGCGGAAAGTTTGTTTGTGCCAATGTGCGACCAAGCTTAATTCTACTACCTCCCATGCATGTCGTCCACAAACGAAGCACCTAAAAACACAACATCAGCAAGAGTGAGTCCAAGACACAGCAAAGTACAATTAGTAAGACATTAACATATGCAACTGTAACCATCAACATCCATCCACAATTCTCAATAATAGACATGTCACATGCTTATGCGATGCAAACTGTTCAAATGCACTTTTCTTTCTCTTTTGCATATACCGATATTGCGGAGTATGCATTGTCGATGCATACACATGCCTGTGCCTTCTAGCACAGGGACCACAGCCCATACTCCACATGTATGGGGACCAAAAGCCTGTCATATTCATGACGGGGACCTCAATCAATGCTTGGTCACCATGTGACCAAGCCTCCAATATCATGGCATGATGCACATGTGCAGAACTTTAAATCATCATACAGAAATAAGAATTACTTGTACCTCTAGCATTCATAATCATTGATATTCATAGCATTCTAGCTTCTATGTACAACGCAATATTATCATAATGTACCACTAACTGTACTTGCTTTTTTCCGACTACGAGGCGCGAAGACGCAGGGATGGTGCCTCTACTCCGGAACTCCGCCTCCTACACAAGAATTGTTCTAACAATAAATACGCTGAGAAAAAGGACTCCGTTTACGCCCCTCAACCAAAATCCTCGAGACCTAGGGCTCGAATAGAGGTTCTACCCAATTCCCCCGCCAGTCTAGCATAAAACTTCCCGGGACAGCAGTAATAAAAACATCATAACTTTCACTACGAAATCGGAACAGGGTGATCTTGGTCTCTCTGGAACCACGACAAAACCGTCTACGAAAACCTAGTTGGGCAAGTCCCCTGATTCGCCCTCCTACTAATTCTTATGTTCAGGTAAAGTTTCTGTCTCTGCAAGTCTGACAGTGAGGAAACAGCAGTGCTAAAAATTCCATAACTTTTGATTACCAACTCTACAAATCGTCTTCTTTATCAACTTGAAAATCTTACTGAATTCTCTACAACATTCATTTTTGGTGGCCTTTCTGATTCGGCCTCTAAATAATTCATAATGGCCAGACAAGACAACTGTCAATTCTCGTCAGCTCTCCTGGATAGTCGCAGTAAAACTACCATAACTTTCTAAGAGATGGCTAGATCATAAAACACAGGCAACCTAACCAAAACCGACGAGCAACATCGCTGACCCAAACTGGTCTATTTCTGACAGCATCAAATTGAATCGAATAATCTACCGAACTATCGGGGATCGAGATTGCCCTTGATGAATCGCTATAGAACGACGCCTCGCTGCGTGCGGATGCCCTTCTCCTCTCCCCTTTCTTCCTTCTTCCTTTCTTCCTCTTCCTTTCTTCTTCCTCCTTCCTCTCCTTCCTTTCTCCTCTTCTCCTCATCTTGGTAGAGCAACTTGGGGTTGCTACAGTCCTATGAATAGTGATGGCACATGTAGTGTAGGACCGGAAAGGCGACTAGGGTGGGGGGGGTGAATAGGCGCTTTCACAACTTTCTCGCCTAAATCAAATTCAACACGAACTTTACTCCTTTAGCTATGAAAGCTAAGAAGATCAGTAAGCACACAGCGGAAGCCTTGTGCTGAATTCGATAACCCCCGACAACCACACGACACAAAAGTGGAGACTTAAACTCAAAAGGCAGATCTGGGCACAGGCGGTCTGACCGGCTACCACGGGCGGTCGGACCGACGGTCAACCAGCGGTCTGACCGGCAACTAACTGGCGGTCGGACCGGTGGACAGTGATTCGACCGGCGAGCAATGATGCGAATATCTGGGCGGTCGGACATTGTTCAAACACCGGTCGACCGGTTCGATCAAAGATCAAAAAGAACCCCAAATCCAAAACGAAATTTGATCCAACTTTTGATTCAACCAATGAAACTTGACCAAATTTCGAGCACACCTCCCTAATGATATTAGAGACCTATTTCTAGCGACGATCCTTCAGATCCACTCCGCAGAATCGATCTCTCGAGGATTTAACCAAGAAGTGCACAAACCCTAGAAATATGAAACTCTTGATTCAAGACTTGCTCATGGAGGTTGATGATCTAGATGACTCTAGGAGTATTCCCTCACAACAAAGCAAGATAAATTAGTCCAAGGGACCAAGCAAAAACCTTTGAATCAAGGAAGCACCAAATTCATCCAAAAAGGGAGAAGAACACAAAGGGAGCAATTGATCTTTCAATTAAGCATCACAAGATTGTTTGATCACACTAGATGCTTACAAAGCCTCTCCAACAAGGAGGGCAAGAGCTCACACAAGGAGCACACTCCAAACTCTCCAAATCCTAGTTCTCCTCTCCTCTCCTCCAAACCCTATAAAAGGAGAAGGAATGCCAAATGAGTGCTTGAAAAGGTTTTCCATCTTCCCCCTTTCTATTTATACTAGAGATCTAGGGTTTCACTTTTGGGACCACTTACACATGGGACCCACACACATATAACTATTGAAGCAATCGCCTGCTTCACCACGTGTAGGTTGATCAGCGGTTCTCATCACGTCGCCAAGCCTCTCCTGTCCGAATCCCATCGGAACCTCCCGAGACTTCAGACCGATATCCGCACCACCTGATCCAACCAGCTGTAACGAACCACCCGTTCGATCCATCTTGCCCATTCTGCACCATGCTTGTGTCACACGACCTCACCCGGTATCCCTGATCGTTCTGGACCTCAGCTCTCCAAGCGTAGTTCCGATCCACTCACCGTTGACGTCGTTGACCTGCAAGCCACCTGCACAGCAATAGACAAACAAACCGTTTCCGGGAACAAGTTCTTCACAACTTGACCCACGTTAGCTCCGCAATGCAATATACAACAATAAAGCATTGAAGTTCATACAATAAACACATTCAAATCAACTCAATGCAAACTTGGCTAACCTCCAAGTCACTGCCGGTCTGACCGCCCCACAAGGCCGGTCCGACCGGTTTCAGGCCGGTCGGACCGCTCCCACAACGGCGGTCGAACCGGTCAAAAAGACTTAGCCAAAATTCCAGCGTGAAATTCCAAAACCTTCTGGAAATTTCAAACGAATAGAACTTTTGACTGGGAGCTCCAAAAATGATGGGACCACATCCAGGAGACTCCCCTCACTTGCCTACACAACCTATTTTTGGCCCAGCTCCAAAAACCTAAAATCATTTTGGCGGTCGGACCGGCCACCATGGCCGGTCGGACTCCTCCACGGGCGGTCTGACCGCCCGACAACACCGGTCAGACCGCCTGTGGTCTGACAGCCTTGGAGCAAACCCGAAAACGCGAGATTTTGCAAACCAACAACGCCATTGCCAATTGACTCATCATCCTGAGATCGTGCACATATCCTCACGATATCCACAATCTCCCCCTTGATGAACACATTGGCAATTTTCAAGAAAATGTGGTTTTTCGAAATGAAAAGTAAAAACTTCGCCGTTTTCGCATAAAGGCACAACTTGGTCCATAAGCAAGAAAAAGCCTAGGAACCGACCAAGCTGGCTTCAGAATAGTATAAGCAAGTGAGATAAGGCAATGAAAGCACCAAAGGATTCAATTTCCAGAAAGTAGCCAAAAATCTCACTTAGGTCCAAATGAAAGACAATTTTTCTATTTGACCTTTGATCACTGTGAGTCTTCTTCAAACGCAAATGAAATCAGGAAAAGGCAATAGAACCATAAGACTTAACTCACTATGATCACAAATTTTCAAAAGGTTCAATTTTTTATTTTATGAAGTTCTTATATATTAAACCTTAAGTATCAAACCAAAAGCTCCAACGACATTTTCTTCACAATCTTTCTCCCCTTTGACAATGAATTCATCAAGATGCATGAAAAGAAAGAGCATGAAGGAATGACTTTATTTTGAACTTTAGTAAAAGGAGCCATGACCATTTTACATGAAGACAGTACAAGTATTATACCAAGCCATATAAAGAGTAGACGCTATATTCAATCATGGCAAAACATGTCCGCAAAGCTAAAACCAAGATAGCGACAATCGAGATTAATGAATTAAAATCATGAAAGGTTGCTCAATATCATAGATTCACTCAAAGCAACCAAAAATGAGTCAAGCCATGTCTATAAGTAAAAAGAGACTCAAAACAAGAATTTAGGCATTTTGAGCATTAAGAGAATTCTTTTGAAGCAAAGCTCAAGCACTTAGCCCTTTTTGGGCATTTTTTCTTTTTCTCCCCCTTTTTTTACTGTGCTAGATCTCAAGCCTTGCCGCGACCATCTTAAGCGATAAGCTTAAAAGAATGATCTAGGTCATCCAAAACTCCCCCTGAGTTCATGCCTAGTGCAATGGCAAGCCGTCTCATGAGAAAGGATTGGTGAGATCAGTTTTTTCGCATAGAAAAATCTCATTTTTCATTTGCTTGACTTAATAAGATAAAAGCTCATTTTTCATCTCAAAATAAGTTCAAGACTCAATTCAACCTGTAAGACATGGCAAGAATCATAAAAGGATCACTAGAGCAAAACTAGTCACAAGATCCAACAAGACATGATTTGATTCAATTTGCTCACAGATATAAAGCTAGCAAGGCAAAAGCTAAGCAAAACACGAAAGGCCATAAAAGAAGTCTAGCAGACTATCACTTGATATGACAAGGTATAGAAGATGGAATCAAGTCATACAAGGATAATAATCAAAGCTCCACTAATTTTATTATACAATGCAAGACAAATGAATTGAAACATGCATTATGTTACAATGAATGCAAAAAGAGCAACTTCCCCTCAAAACAGCCTAATAGGACTAATAACCCTAACTCTCCCTTAAGCAAAGAAACGAGAAGAATCAAGAGCTTTAGTGAAAATATCTGCAAGCTGTTGCTCAGACTCTACAAAGTGAAGCACAACATCACCTTTCTCAACATGGTCTCTCAGAAAATGAAATCGAATATCAATGTGTTTAGTCCTGGAATGTTGCACTGGGTTTTTGGCAATATTAATTGCAGAAGTGTTGTCTAAAAGAGGAACACTTCCCAAAGATAACCCATAGTCCCGCACTGGATAAAATCCAGAGAACACGAGAGCGACCATGGCGCACTACATACTCGGCCTCATTGTAGACAGGTAATGTAAGACCGCTTTCTAGAAGACCAAGAAACAAGAGATGTACCCAAGAAATGACAAGTCCCAGAAGTACTCTTCCTATCCACTCTACACCCCGCAAAGTCAGCATCAGAAAATGCTCGAATTGAGAGAGCAGAAGAAGAAGAATACCAGATTCCAAAATCAAGTGTATCTTGAAGGTACCGAATATGCGACGTCTTTGAGCGATGAGAAGCACGAGGAAGCTCGAAATCGGCGCACAGGACATACGGCGAATTGTATGTCGGCCTCGAAGCCTGTAAGATAGAGGAGGAGCCAATCATCTGCGGTACTCTTACGGTCCACGGACTCTCCATCCTCATCGTGGTCCGGCCACGGTGGTTGTAGCAATGGGAGTAGACATTGGCCCTCGCTTCCCATATTGAAGCGCCAAGAAGGTCCTTTGTATACTTACTCTGGTGAACGAAGGTGCCTTCTTTCAGTTGCTTGATTTGTAGGCCAAGGAAGAATGTCAGCTCTCCCATCATGCTCATCTCAAACTCACTGCTCATCGAATCTGAAAATCTGGACACCAAAGCATGAGAAGAACCACCGAAAATAATATCATCCACATAAATCAACCAACAAGAAATCAACGCCATGCACGAGAGTGAACAAGGTTTTATCAACTATTCCCATTTTGAAATCATTTTCAAGCAAGAAACTCTTAAGCTGTCATACCAAGCTCTAGGAGCTTGTTTCAATCCATCTGAGGCTTTAGAAAGTTTTAAAACATGATTTGGGAATTTTGATTTTCAAAACCGGAGGTTGCTTGACAAAGACCTCTTCTTCTATGAAGCCATTCAAGAAAGCACTTTTAACATCCATTTGAAAAGCTTGAAACCCTTGGATGTTGCAAATGCTAAAAGAATGCGAATGGCCTCCAATCTGCTCACAGGAGCAAAGGTCTCTTCAAAGTCTAAGCCCTCTACAGGAATAACCTTGAGATCGTCGGTAGGGATAGGAGGAGGTGTAATACCGAAATGGATCGGGAATTAGAGATACCCGGAAATGGATCGGTAATTAGAGGAGGAGGAAAAATGCAAAGAAAGGAATAGAAATTCTGAGAAAAATAGGGGTTTTCCACTTTTATTCGACAACCTAGGCGCGGGCATGGCCAGGAAGCCCATGTGTTTGGCCGGCCATAAGGGGGGAACCCCACCCCCCAAAACCCTAGCCCCCCTCCTCTTTTCCCCTTTCCCCCACTTGGAGCCGCCACTTCCACCTTCCCCTGCGCCAGCGCTTTTGTTCATCAGATTTGGGTAAGTTCCGTACGTTTTCTGATCTTCTCACCTCTTAGAAAGTTGTAGCCCTTGGTCTTAGCTTTCTTTTGGCACCGAGATCATCTGATTTGGAGTTACGGTTTAGGAGATATGGTAGTTTTACCGCGACTGTCTAGGGGAGCTGACGTGATTTGGCAGATTTTCTTGTCGGGCCATTATGATTTACTTAGAGGCCGAATCTGGTATTTTCGTCTTCTAGAGTTTTGTTCCTGATGTCGTTATCTTTCTTTTGGCACTGAGATCACTTGATTCCACCTTACGGTTTAGGAGATATGAATTTTTAATCGCGCGCTGTCCTGTCTGCCTGAGAAGTTGGAACTGTCGGTTTGCCCCTCGGTTTTGATCTAGTTAGAGTCAGATTCAGAACTTCCACCCAACTAGGTTTTGTAGCCCTTGAAAGTATCTTTCTGAGTTGATAAAGATCATCTCAATTGGAACTGTAGAGTAAAAGTTATGCCGTGTTCTTTACTGATGTGCTGTATTCTGGACAGATATCTGTCAGTTGTTTTCAACGGTTGTTTAGACCACTGGTTTGGCCGAATCAAAGAACCCCACCAACTAGAGTTTCGTAGCCTGTTACGTTAAGAGTATTTGAGCACTGGTTTCAAGTCATTCAGAGTTATAGATATTTAATTATGATTTTTCTCGTACTGCTGATCAGAAGGGCGATATTGGTTGATTAGTTAATTCGTCATTTTGAGTTTTTGGTTATGTTGATTAGATAGAGGGTTATGGTAAAGCGCTTGTAGCCACATCATGTCTTGTTATTCTTATTTGAATAAATATTTGTGTAGGCGGTGGGGCGGGAGTGGAGAAATTCGTCGTTGCCTCCTAACTCGTCACAGTAGCGGAAGGCAAGTACATGGTAGAGTGGTGAACAATGGGTTGTTCACCATGATCATTGTTATTACTTATCATGCTATTTATTATGCTTTTGTTCAGCTTATTCTTATACATGATATTGATGACCTTGAGTGAATGAGATTATGATAATGAGATTATGATATTGAGATAATGAGGAGGAGATATTGAGTTAATGAGATGGACTATGTTGATGAATAAATAAAGATGTCGCATCATTTACATTCATCATGACAGGGGTTGCATGAGCAGTCGGTGAGAAAGTCATGTAACTATTCGGTGAGGTCGGTGAGAAAGATACATGACTAGTCAGGAGAGCTCTAGATAAAATCCTACTTTGGTGGGGACTTCACGGGAGTGAAGGATAGAGTGTGTCATCGACGGGTGAACACTCCGCTATCCGATATCGGTGATGAGATGCATATGAGCATGAGCATGTTGGTGCATTCGCATATCTAAGTAAATTGTTAAATTGTGCAACTTTACCTATATGGAATATGGCTTGTTTGTTTGAGAATGACAATGGCATTAACTAAATGGATGATGATGATAACTTTAATTATGGTTAATAAACTATTGTTTATGGCTTTATTATGTATTCTTGAGTCTTGGACTCATTCTTGCTCTATTGTTGTTTTTAGGTGACCGGTGATGATGTTTTACTCGGGAAGGGCTAGCACACTTGGAATCATGCACTTCACCCAATTATTTGATTCATTGGACATGAGAAACTTTTAGAATAACATGAATATTTATGTCTAGGACATGATGGTATTGAATAACCATAGATGCTTGGTTTATGTTAATCTTGGTTAATTATTTTGCTATGCTCCTAGGTCTAATTTATCTATGATTGTCATAGTGTTATGCTTGTGTTAATGCGACCCGTGGATGGGTTTTAATGTTGTTATGCTTGCTGAAATTTTATAGTAAGTTGATGTAAATTAGATGGTTATAGTAGTTTAGTGGCATTCCGGGCTCAATGTTGAAATTTGGGTGTTCTGATTAGTATCGAGCGGGCTTGGTCCGTGGTGAATAGATTAATAACTCAGTTAACCTAAAATTGCTAAAACTTGTTTTAGGACTTGTAAAATAAACCAAAATTTGATAATGGTTAATTAACTTAAAATTTTGACACCTTTGGTGCTGATGGGATGGGAATGGGATGAGTATCGCATTTACGCTTCCGTTATGTTGTATTGATGATTTATGTTATGAATTGGTTACGACTACTTATGATTTGATTATGTGATTGCTATGGGTCATGATAGTCGAGAGGTAGAGATTGTGGTTGTGGCCATAGGCATGGCCAAGTTATATCACCGTTGGTTGTATGATAGTGGTGAAGTGTTTACATCGGGTAACTTAGTTCTGGTGTTGATGTTATGTTTCTTTAGAAAAGTTATTTTCTTCCTTGAGTTTGAATTTGATTATTCTGTTATAGTATTTACAATGGAGTTGATGTATTTTCATTGGTCTTTACAATGCAGTTGATGTATTTTCATTGGTCTTTGTTGGTTCTATTAAGTTATTATTTGTTCTCATTTGTTGATCTGTTGTTGTTTCTTGTGAGCGTCGTTAATTTGCAATGTTGATCTTTTCACGAGAGATCGCCTTTCTTGTTGGGAAAAAATGACTCATTTGTTAGCTTGGTATTTTGGATAACGAAAGTTTTCTTTTTCAAGTCCTTTAACATGTGGAAGCTTTGACCCAATGTATTTCTTTTGGGTATTTTGAGTATTGAAGTTGAATGCTTTCTGTTATAAAAGAAAATATTAAAACCCTTTAGCGATGTCTTGTTGTGGTTAAGTTAAAGGTTGTAATTAAATAAATTAATGGATATGGTATGGGTTATCAAGTTGGAGTGCGTAGTGTGGTGTATAATCAATCTTAACCAAGAACCTTGGAAGGAAAGTTGATTAACTTGATGGTGTCATGTGGTAGTTCTTGATGAACTATGATTAATAGTATGGCTATACCTAATTGGATTAAAAGGAGTTATTAAGAATTGTAGAACATTGATGGTGGTATGATCATTAAAATTATTTAGTTTTGCTAAACTTGTTGGATTAGTTGGTCTCAGTGGATTAATCTTACTGTGTGGGAAGGAAAAGTTGGGGAGATGCTAGATTATTACCATAGTGGATATTAGTATTGGAGTTATCTTATCTGTAGATACTAGATGATTTTATATTATGGAAGGAGTTTCTAGATAGTTATTTTAACTAGAATAATTGGGCGAATTTGGTTGCGAGTTGTGGAGACTTTTTGATCGATGGAAGGCTATGATTTTGGAAGTTTTGTCGGGATTTTGCACCGAAATATGAATATGAGGATGGACAGTTGAACATGTATTTGTGATTGTTCATGTGATTTGAAAAGGAAAGTAGTTAGCATCTAGATTTCTTGATGAAGCGGTTGATAGCAATGATGGTTGGAGTGCAACAATTGTGTGTTGGCGTTTGGTGTTGATCATCTATAAGAGTTGAGCTGTGGGATTTAATTGGTGGCCTATGCTTTCATGATAGTGGAATTGTTAGACGATAGCATGTCCCTAATAAAAGGGTTTTGGTATAACATTTTGATTTGTGTAGTAGATCTCTGCTAAAATAAAGTTGTTGTTGTAGTAGTTTGTAAGCTTTTGGTGGACTCTCGATTTGAGGGCGAGATGATAAAGTAGTATGAAACAATTTGGTGAGTTTTAGAGAATTTGTACAATGGAAGGGTAGACTATGATGAATTTTAGTTAACGATGTATTATTACGGATGTTAGTAAGATTATCGACAATAGATTGGTAGTGTGTTGTCGATTCTTATAAAAGAGCGTAATTTGATCGTCACTCGTGGTATCGCTCAAATGAAAATTTTCAAGTTTTGCATCCGTGATCTTTTGTAGTTCATGGTTTATGTAGTATTTGGGATTGGATTGAGCAAGTGGCTTGTTGGAAAGCTTTATTGGTTCTTAAGTGATTCATGTGATTTGGTCTTACAACTTTTCTTGTTTGAGTGGGCAGCGTGGCGTTATAATAAAAAAATTACTTTTTTTGTTAAAGAAAGAGTGAAGTAGAAGTATTCGAGATCGAAGTCAAGTTTTGTAACTCATGATTTACTTGAAGTGTGCCTAAACTTTCTATTTTTGCCCCATAGGAGTTTCTCGATTTTCAAAAGTGGTGCTTTGTTTTATTTGAGATTTCATATTCTCTTTTGTGGGACTTGTGCCCTCAATTGTAGTCTCGCTTTTGCTTTTCGAGATCCTTGTTATTTGTCTATTTCTCCGGTCTTATGTTTGTTGCGAAAAGAAAATATTTTTTTGGTCTTTGAAAAAAATATATTTTATTTGCCACTTCATCAATTTGTTTTACAAAACCTTATAGGGTATCTGATGGCATCCGGTTAGTAGTGGTCAAGTATATGTTGATGTGAGACTGATGTTGTAAGTTATTTCAAGAGCATTGGAGGAAGAATTGATTTTGTGATGTAGATCTTGTAGAGAATTGGATCCAAAAGCAATGATGGTCGTTGAGTAAAGCGATTATGTTGTTACAACTAGTAAAACCAATAGTGAATTGTAATTCAAGAACCCTTGTTCATGTCGGTGGAATATTGAAATATTCAAAAGTTTGGAACTTGGTCAATTAGTTAGAGTCTTGCGAATGTGTATGTTGCGATCGTGTGGGTGAAATGGAATAGTGTGGTTTAGTGGGTTCAAGTTTGGTGAAGCTAATCACATTAGGCGATTACTTGATTAGTGAGGAATGTTGATATTAATGATTGAGGATATTGTTTGGATTCAGGAATTTTAGTTATCCGATCAAAGAATTTCCTATCAAGTATACGAAGTTCATTGTAAGAGTCTTAGAGGTTGAATCTGGGCTTTACATTTTTATGCTAGACCTTTGGTCACACAATGAGTGTGTGTAAAGAAAGTGGAATAATAGAGTTTCCTGAGCAGTGGAATGATCATTGATAGAATCTTTACGATGTAGTACATGGCGTGTGTCTTGAGGATTACGAGTTGTTCTTGAAAAGTAGAGGTAATGTGACTGTGTGGGATCTATTTTGTGGCGCTTTGGGTACCTTCAATCAAATTAATGTTGATTAGTAGAATGAGATGCCTAGAGTAATTGGAGGATTCAATGGAGCCTCTTCACAATGGTGTTAATGATGTATTTCAGTTTGAGCATAATTTGAGGATGTTCAATTAAAGGTTTTAGCTCATGTGGTATGCGATGAATTCTAATTCCAAGGTTCGAGAGAAGTTTTACTCCTAAAGGAAGCGAGGAAATGGATGTTTCCTCGGTTAGTGAAGCGTTTTCCTGATTTCGTTTGAGTTATGTGTTGTTGACTATTGTTTCCGCAATCTGAGTTGGCGTTGTGTTGGCATGTATGATTCATTTTAATTCAGACAAACCAAAAGAAGTATTTAATTTGGGCATTAGTGGTTTCTTCTTTAGGTGTCGTGGTGTTCATTAAATAAAGCGCCTATTTAGAAAATAGATTTGTTTTCGTGTTGAAATGTCAAATTTTGGGATTTTACCTTTTTGGTGGAGAGTTAGCATTGCGTGGATGCGATGAGGACTCTCTATTTCCAATTGGATTCTCTTCGTTCGAAACTTGCGAAATTGGGAAGTTAGCATATCGTTTTGTCCGTCTTGGGTTCATTCGCGAAGTACACAGCGTCTGTTGTATACTGAAGGTGAGTGGCGGTGAGCCATTCAAAGTTTGAGATTTAGTAAAAGGCGTTGACCGTCAAGTAAGGTCTTACCTTGATCCTCTTCTAATGAGTGAACCTAGAAAGTTCGGGTTGAGCGTTAGGTCGATCATCGTGTTACATTTTTGTGTTGTGGTTTCTCTAGTCAGAGAGAGGCCACTTGAGAATAGAGTCTCGCATGTGCGAGTAGTATTTAGACTGTTCGTTTACGATATGTGCTAATTCGTTGATTGCAATTCGTGATATTTTTAATCGTGTATTCGTTTCATTGGTAGAATTCGGGTCGAATTACATTAAGAGGTAGAATGTAATACCGGAAATGGATCGGTAATTAGAGATTCAGTCGGAGGAGAAAAATGCAAAGAAAGGAATAGAAATTCTGAGAAAAATAGGGGGTTTTCCACTTTTATTCGACAACCTGGGCCGCGGGCGTGGCCCAGGGGGAAGCCCATGTGTTTGGCCGGCCATAAAGGGAACCCCCCCCAAAACCCTAGCCCCTCCTCTTTTCCCCTTTCCCCACTTGGAGCCGCCACTTCCACCTTCCCCTGCGCCAACGCTTTTGTTCATCAGATTTGGGTAAGTTCCGTACGTTTTCTGATCTTCTCACCTTTTATAAAGTTGTAGCCCTTGGTCTTAGATTTCTTTTGGCACCGAGATCATCTGATTTGGAGTTACGGTTTAGGAGATATGGTAGTTTTACCGCGACTGTCTAGGGGAGCTGACGTGATTTGGCAGATTTTCTTGTCGGGCCATTATGATTTACTTAGAGGCCGAATCTGGTATTTTCGTCTTCTAGAGTTTTGTTCCTTATGTCGTTATATTTCTTTTGGCACTGAGATCACTTGATTCCACCTTACGGTTTAGGAGATATGAATTTTTAATCGCGCGCTGTCCTGTCTGCCTGAGAAGTTGGAACTGTCGGTTTTCCCCTCGGTTTTGATCTAGTTAGATTCAGATTCAGAAATTCCACCCAACTAGGTTTTTTTAGCCCTTGAAATTATCTTTCTGAGTTGATAAAGATTATCTCAATTGGATCTGTAGAGTAAAAGTTATACTGTGTTCTTTACTGCTGTGCTGTATTCTGGACAGATGTCTGTCAGTTGTTTTCAACGGTTGTTTAGACCACTGGTTTGCCGAATCAAAGAACCCCACCAACTAGAGTTTCGTAGCCTGTTACGTTAAGAGTATTTGAGCACTAGTTTCAAGTCATTCGGAGTTATAGATATTTAATTATGATTTTTCTCGTACTGCTGATCGGAAGGGCGATATTGGCTGATTAGTTAATTCGTCATTTTGAGTTTTTGGTTATGTTGATTAGATAGAGGTTATGGTAAAAGCGCTTGTAGCCACATCATGTCTTGTTATTCTTATTTGAATAAATATTTGTGTAGGCGGTGGGGCGGGAGTGGAGAAATTCGTCGTTGCCTCCTAACTCGTCGTCCGTAGCGGAAGGCAAGTACATGGTAGAGTGGTGAACAATGGGTTGTTCACCATGATCATTGTTATTACTTATCATGCTATTTATTATGCTTTTGTTCAGCTTATTCTTATACATGATATTGATGACCTTGAGTGAATGAGATTATGATAATGAGATTATGATATTGAGATAATGAGGAGGAGATATTGAGTTAATGAGATGGACTATGTTGATGAATAAATAAAGATGTCGCATCATTTACATTCATCATGACAGGGGTTGCATGAGCAGTCGGTGAGAAAGTCATGTAACTATTCGGTGAGGTCGGTGAGAAAGATACATGACTAGTCAGGAGAGCTCTAGATAAAATCCTACTTTGGTGGGGACTTCACGGGAGTGAAGGATAGAGTGTGTCATCGACGGGTGAACACTCCGCTATCTGATATCGGTGATGAGATGCATATGAGCATGAGCATGTTGGTGCATTCGCATATCTAAGTAAATTGTTAAATTGTGCAACTTTACCTATATGGAATATGGCTTGTTTGTTTGAGAATGACAATGGCATTAACTAAATGGATGATGATGATAACTTTAATTATGGTTAATAAACTATTGTTTATGGCTTTATTATGTATTCTTGAGTCTTGGACTCATTCTTGCTCTATTGTTGTTTTTAGGTGACCGGTGATGATGTTTTACTCGGGAAGGGCTAGCACACTTGGAATCATGCACTTCACCCAATTATTTGATTCATTGGACATGAGAAACTTTTAGAATAACATGAATATTTATGTCTAGGACATGATGGTATTGAATAACCATAGATGCTTGGTTTATGTTAATCTTGGTTAATTATTTTGCTATGCTCCTAGGTCTAATTTATCTATGATTGTCATAGTGTTATGCTTGTGTTAATGCGACCCGTGGATGGGTTTTAATGTTGTTATGCTTGCTGAAATTTTATAGTAAGTTGATGTAAATTAGATGGTTATAGTAGTTTAGTGGCATTCCGAGCTCAATGTTGGGGCATCGGGTCTAGGGTGTTACAAGATCAAAACCTATATGCCCAAGTCTACGATGCCACAAAACAAGGTCATGAGAAAGCAGAGGCTACAAGACACCTAGGACTAGAAAGCTGAAGAAATCTGAAATTTGCACGAAGATCTTCTCAAATCTGGAGATCTCAAAAACAAGCTCACCCGAGGAATCTAGAACTCTACACTCACCTCTCTTAAACCTCATTTCTAGACCCTCATCAAGCGGTGAGAAAGCAGATAGAAGATTATACCTCGACTTACTTACCAAAGCGACGTCTTTTAGCATGAACTTGTCGTTGGCGCATACGGTGCCCTTTGCGATCCACGGTCCGGAGAAGCATCCCCAAATGTAATCAATTCGTTTCGGATGCGTGTGAGGAGGAGAACCATCTAGAATCTCCGGTCATATGTCGAGAACACTCGAGTCAACAAGCCATATGTCCTCCTTCCTCGCACGCACGGACCTAAAAGCACAATCGAGAAAACATCCGTGCCTCGATCTTTGGGGTTAGTGATGAATGATCGAGAATCCGATCTTGAGAAGCACGATGTGCAGGAACAACTGAAGAGAAATAGCGAAACATGATCGAGGAGTAAAATCATAAGGATGCACATGAGAACCACCTAGACCTCTCAAAACGATCTACCAAAAGATCGATACTCCCCTGTCTAGGTGCTACCCGTGGTCTCTCCTCACGATGTCCTAATCCAACACTTTGCCTAGACCCACCAAAAGAATCTACAAAATTCTCTACAAATCTAGGCCTATGTGTGGTGCGATAAACATGCTGCCTTGCTCTAGAGACTACAGCTGGAGAAGGGACTCCTCTAATGGATCTTAGGACGCTCATCCTCTCTTTTCTCTCAAGTTTTGCTCTCCGGAGGCGAACTCAACAAGATGGCCTTCTTTCTTGCGAGAAGGTGCAATGGTCTTGGACCTTTTGAGAGGTGCATGCGAGAATGAGTGAAAGCACCTTTCTTACTGTAAAGAGTTTGAGCAAAACCAGTGATTTGAAAACAACCCGGATGGCTTAGGAGGTTCTAGCTCAAACAAACCATTCTTCACAACTCTAGCAATCCTAGGTGGGTTTTTCTTGGAATGCTCTAGGGGATTGAAACCTAGACCACTATTTTTCACGCTCACCTTGGATTGATCAAGAATCATGTTGAGTTTTGTCGGTGTATTAGAACCGATCTTACGTAAAGATTGTTTGATTCGGGGGGTCTCCTAGAGATGAGATCACGCAGAGTGGATTGACACGGATGTTTAGACGAGTTCAGCCTTCTCGGAGAGAATAATAACCTTAATCTGTGTGTATGGTATTCTTGATGATCAAGTAAAAGACTAAGACTCTTACAGAGAATAGCACTTGTGTTTCTACTTGACTAGCTCTTGTTCGCTGTGTCCTCTTCCTTTTATCCCTCTGATTGATGCCCTTATATAGTCGTGAAGAAGTAGCCGTTTTGTCCTGCGGGAGATGCGCCTAATTAATCCGATGAATGAGCGCATGATGGCGAGAATTACGGCGCCTCGGCTTCTTCACGCCGTCTGGCAATTATCTTGCAGAGATAATGGGGTATTTACACACCATTAATAAGCGGAATAATAGTGCGTGCAGACCGTTCGGATTCCTTAATCAATTGGACCCACTCGCTTTGTAGGTTTGATTATAAGGTGGTCGTAGTTTACACAGTCGTAGAAGGACTTACGACGGTGTAGCGATAAAGAGAAGAACTTACGACTATGAAGTGGTCGTAGAAGGACTTACGACCATGATATAGTCGTAGCAAGACTTACGACTATGGGGGTGATTGTAGAAGAACTTACAATTACTTGTTAGGCCTCTCCCTTATAGATATAAGGGTACTTACGGGACTATGTGACATCATATTTACCCATAATAAGAATTATAGATAAAAGATAAAATGAGGATTATTAGATCCTCGTCATCTAGCCCCCCAGCTTCAAGTGAAAGTAACTTACTTGATAAAGGTTTCGTAAATGGACTTACGACCATGAGAATGTTGTAGAATGATAGTCGAAGGAAAAACTCTTCGACATTTGAGTGCTGCTTTGACCAGGAATTTGCTTGGTCAGGAAGGTTGCTCACGACTATCAAAAAGTCATAAAAAACCCCTGCGACCGTCTGGTGGTCGTAGTAGGTGAATCGGAGAAAAAACTCTTCCGATTGATACTTCCTTCGACTAGAAAGACTTGGTCAAGAATGTAATTTCGCTTGGAGGTGACAATACGCATCTATTTTTCTCGAGCGGACCATCGGGAATTGCAACGGCTCTCATAGACATGTCCGATGAAGCGGTTCGGCGGTACAACCATCTCTCATAGACCTATAGCAGAGACGGTTTCAAAGCGGCGGAGATCGTCTTGATTATAAAACTTACCGGGAGGTAGAATTGGATTTTACCCTTCCCCAAATCACTCATTGTTCTTGAGCTCTTGCTTTCTCCATCCTCGACTAGGTTTCATCTTCTCCGCCACCCAAAAAAAACTTCTTGCTTACGGCGAAATGGCCAAGAGAGTTTCGAATGGGAGGAATCGGAGATGGATGCGCTAAGATCAAGATCTTGGTCGATCTGGGAAGATTCAGAGAAGGCTCGGTGAAGTGGATTCGACTATCGGCGTGCGGCCATCGGGAAAATGGGCAAATTCCGTCTTCCAAGCGTATTGTGAGTGCGACCTTGATTGCTGCCACCCCTTTCTTCTGATGAGTACTCGAACACTTTGGGGTGGGCGGTGAACTTAGGTCCTAATTCCATTACCATGTTGAGTGTGTTCGTGTATCTGTGCGAGGCGTACCTGGGGATTCCGGCGGATCTCGAGCTGTTTCAATATTATTATGGGATGGCTCGACAAACCGGAATCGCCGAAAGCTGCGATGCAAGCTCCACGACTCGAAGTCGAAGGAGTATATTCAGAGTTTCACCGGTCTTCGTGGTGAAATTTGGAGGAAGAGGTGGTTCTCTTTGGAAGGTCACCTCTGAAGACTGACCTTTCTTTCATGGGGAAGGTCGCGAAAAGAAATCTTCATGGGACTCAACTCTGAAGATATCAGTAGGATTAGCCCTTATATTCAAGCTATTAAGGACTTGAAGGAAGAAGGGTGACCGGATGGCATGTGGTGAAGGATTTCATCACCGCAGAATTAGTCCTCTGAAGAAACGAGCATCTCCTATGTGGAGGTACTCGGGGAGAGGAGACCCCACTAGAGACTACGAGGAGGGTAAGCAATTGTCGACTTAGCTCTCCGTTTGGTCTTTCTCAACCTTGTCTAATATTTTTATCTGTTTACACAGATCTTTCACAGGCTGAGGTTGACTCCAGAGTCAGACTCATCTGTGAGAAGTCCCCGCCACTTCGAGGGGCGGTTCCTCAAGTCATTGCGGCTTTGTCCGCAGATGAAAGGATAGAGCGCCTAAAGGTAATCAAAAATCTGATTCTTTCTTTAGGACTTTATAGTCGTAGAAGATACTTACGACTAATGGTGATCGTAGAACATCTTACGATCAAGAAAAAGTCGTAGAAAAACTTACGACTCGGTACTAGTCGTAGAAAAAACTTACGACTAATTAGTGATTCTTCTTTTTCTGTTTTGCTTTATAGAAAGTAGGCATGGAAAATCGTCAGGACGACGAAGAAGTCGTTCTGATGACTATTGGCGCTAGGTTATCGAAAGACAAAGGCTCTGCTCCTCCCTCGAAGAGACGTCGACTTGTAAAATCTACCGATAAGGGGGGAGCAAGCTCGAGCTCTGGTCTTTCGACCAGACCCTCTACAAGGCCTGCGGCAGCTGTAGTTGTATCTGAAGCCGAGGCCGCAGCCGTCGAAGCCGAGGAGGTTGAAGCGGTGAACCTCTTAGCGCAAACCTCGCAAGGCTAAGGTACCCTTCTATTATGACACGGAATCTTTCGCGATCGGTGCCACTCCTAGTTTTATTAAGCAAGCTGGAAAGGAGAGGCGGAAAGATTTTATGTCTTTATGAAGGACGATCTTTGCATCGGCACAACACGCAATGGCGAGGGCGATCTCGCTTACGGAATGGTCGAGGCGATTTCGTCCATCGAGAGGATCGAGAAAGCGAGTCTCGATCCTGTTCAAACTCTACGACGGGCGTGGTCGTGTGGGCCAATTATTGAACCTCGACCGGGCGTGGTCGTGGAGAAGAAGAGGTCCTCCGTAGGGAGGATTGCTCCAAAATTCTGGTTAAGACCGAGTGCGAGGTATGTGAAATGTACTAAAGTGTAAGAACAACATTTACCTTTTTCTTTTCACAACTTTGATTTGCTTTTCTTTATTTCGGTCAGACTCCTTCACCCGGGAATGCTTCACGAGAAGTCCATTGCTATCCCTTCATTCACCGGAGAGGTATCAATGGAGGTGGTGAAGCATCACCCTTGACCAGGTGGCCGATGAAGTCGTGGCGCCAGTGACTCCATATCTGCTGAGGTCGTAACTCGACCCTTGAAATAGCGGTATTCTTGTTGAGGTGGCGCACGACCCCGAGGTCGTAGAAACAACAGAGGCGGTGTGGAAGCCTCTGGTCAAGGTGGTGACCACTGCGCACCGCTCACGGGAAGGAAATCGTAGGAGGTGTTCCTTCCCTACCCAAAGAGAAATCACGAGAACGGAAGGAGAAAATTTAGACTTCGTGGTGACTTCTTTGGGCTGCCTCCGTCGTAGGGTCTTACGCTTACAGGATCTCGTGACCGAGTCCCCATCCCAAAGATATTCCCAATACGGAGAATACTTTTGATAACGGCGCCTTGAGAAGGTGTGGTGGGACAAGGTCGCGAGGATAGATAAGCTGCAGAACCGGACCTTGTATATTCGATGTTTGCTAGGACGACTATGAATGTAAGTATCTTCAAAATACTTATATATGTGGCTTTCCTTCACTTCTCACTGTTCTCTTTTTGCAGAAAGCTCTGGAGCAAATTGCTGTTGTCGGTGAGTATCCTCGACAACTTTTAGAGCTAAGACAGGAGAAAGAGCTACTCTGCACAGAGGCAGAGAGGTGGTAAGTCACTTATCATCCATAGTTGTTTTCGACTTAAATACTCGTATAATGTTTTACGAGAATAGTCATGGAAGAAACTCATGACAAAGTACTAGTCGTAAAAAGCTTACGACTACTTACAACCAGGTAGTGGTCGTAGAAAGACTTACAACCATATCATAGTCGTAGAAAAACTTACGACTAGGTCGGTAGTTGTAAATGTAACATCCCAAAATTGGTTTGTGTTTCAAATGTAATAAAAATGAGAAGAAATTAAAACTTTTTCTCTGATCTTGATTTTTGTAATCAGTTCCATAATTTTTGTAAAGGAATTATGTGAAATCAAGAATCAAATTGCCATTTGGACACCAACACAAATCTCCTTCATGAAAATCTTGTGCCCAACCTTTGGAAATAATTTTTCTTGCGTCTAGGGTTGATGTTTAACACCTCTGAATTATCTCATGATTTTTAGAAATTATTTGATAATTTTGGGAGGCAAGTCAAACTGGTCAAACCCTATTTTCCTCTCTTCTGGAATTTTTGGAGAATAATTCAGTGCATTAAAATCTCTAAAAATTTTATGGAAGGTTCCTACTGCAGTCAGCAAGCTCCAGTTAAAATTTCAAAAATTTTGGAGTTTGTTTGCTACCTCAAATAATTCCTCAAAAATCAGATGTTTAAAATTCAAATTCTAAGCTGGTTTGCCTTTGTTCCTCGGGTTCGAACCGGACTGGGTTCGAGCCAATGGACTCGGTCCAACCAACTAAACGCGCCGTGGCGATCGCCGGGCGCGGCGTTGTGAGCCGTTGGATCAGCATCGAGCGGTCGGGATCAACCGAGCAGCCGGAACCGTTGTAATCCACGCGATCTATCTCGGTAGTTCGATTTCAATCCGACCCGGTCGGTAGCGTCGTCTCCTTCCTCCGATCGCGTCGCGTCGGCGTCGGCCATGGCGTCGAGAGGAAAAAATCGCGGCGCGCCGTCCCTTCCCGATCGCCTTTAAGCGGTTTTTACATGCGCATTTAATGCTCGTCGTGCTCCTCCTCGAGCTTCCCTCTCCAAGCGCTCCGTCGCTCTCTCGTGCTCAAGCGGCCGAGTTGACCCGGCGAGTTCTCGCGGTGCTCTCGGCCATCCTCGGCTATTTAAGCTCCTTTGCTTCTCCCTTAGCTCCCTTTAGCAACTCCGCATCTCTAGCTAACACTCACAAGCCCGCTGAAGCCGCAGACCCTCGGGAAGCCTTCGGCCGCCATTGTCGGTTTTGGGGCTTCGGTGAAGTCGGTGCCGCAGGCTTTCTTCCTCAAGTCTTCACTCCTCTGTTCCCCCTCTACTCATCAAGCTTAACCCTCACTCAATTCGGTTCAATTTGTCCGGGGACGAGCTGAATTCAGATTTCCCCAATTCGGCGAAACGGCGTTCCTCCTCGCCCGGCGACTTGACTCTCCTCGGCGCATCCATTGCGCTCGGGTAGCTCCTCTTTAGTCCCTAGTGGCTGGCACTGCTCCTTGAACCGCGGTGGCGCTTTTGCCGTTCGTTTTGGTCATTTTACGCCACCGGTTTCCTCCGCTTGCCGAGCGTTCGTCCACTCCCCAGCGCCATTGGTACCCTTAGGTGCGCAATGGCGTTTAGGACCCATTTGAGCACTTGCTTTCGCCGCCGCGGCGAGCCGCCCGCGAAGCCGTTCTTCCGTCGTTTTGCCGAACGAAAACGGGGCGGGCGTTTTGAACGTGAGTCGATGCGGACCGTCGATCCGTAGATCTCGGCCCACATTCGCGGAGATTTGAATTAAATCGCGTCTCGATCTGTGACCCGTTGGATCCAAGATCAACGGTCCCGTCGCGAGATAGCGTGGACCGTTGGATCTCGGATCCACGGCTCGCGTCTTGGCGTGAGCGTTCGGACCGCGAGCGCTCGGTCCACGTGAACCGTTGGATCGAGATCCGACGGCCGACGACCGATGTCGGATCGCGCTCGCTCCGACCAAAGTGGTCGTGGACCGTTGGATCCAAATCCGACGGTTAACGACCGAGTTAGCGACGTATTATGTAGCTGTCAATATTGGGGCGTGGACCGTCGGATCCAAGATCGACGCTCCTCGTTCGGCCACGTCATTTCTAATTTCTGAATTTCCCGAGAGGATTTATTTATTCACTGAAAAATGTGATAAATTGTAAAAGGCATAACTAAGTCATTTCAAATCATTTTCGGTTGATTCAAATTTTGTTGGTTATGTTTTTAACTAGACTTTAATTTAAAAATATTTCCAAACTCAGTATAGCTCCAGAAAATTTTGCTAATGAATAGTAGCATTTTTGATTTATAAAAGCTGAGTAAAATTATTTTGGCCATATCTTGCTGCTAAATTCTTGTTGCTAAATTATTTTGATTTATAAAATCAATTGGTTCTTGTTGCTAAATTCTTTATAAATCATTATCTTGCTACTGTAAAATTTTTAGAATTTTTGGAGAAGGTTTACTGTTGGGTCTTTGCATTTTATTCGCTCTTATCGTTTGTTTCTCGCTTTTTCGTTAGGATCCGAAGAGCATATTGACACTATTGTTGATCCTCGTGACACCTTGACCCACAAGCAAGCGCAAGCAGTTTGATCATGTTAATCCCATTATTTTTCAAGTCTAATATATTGATTGCAACTTGTATGTATGCATTGCTATCTTGTGTTAAATTATGGTTAGTATCCTATAGTTGCATAATCTGTAGGAATTGTTTACCCTCTACTACCTTGAGCCTAGCTTATTTGCTGTGATTTGAGTTCGATGGATGAGCTCTTGTCACTTAGTAGATTACGATTTGAAATTGCTTAGAAATGCTTAGTTTCGGTAGTAATGGGCAATCATCGATTGTAGTCGATGATCTTGATCACACATCTAAATATTATTCCATTATGTCTAGCACTTGTGCTTTGTTATTTTGTAAAGTCAAAACCTGAAAATGAAAAATTGATTTGGACTTGGGCAAGTGGTTGGATGGTGGGTTATTGGGTTTGTGGATGTCTTGCCTAAGTCAACAAGGACCGAACATCTTGTGTCACACTCTCCAAGCATTTTTGCGTGCTAACCACGCGAGAGGGATATGGGACCTCTCTTGACTTAGTACTTTGGCGTGTGTTATCTCCGAGTCGCAGGAGGGGGTTGTGTGTGTGGTTTGAAAAAGGATATGTGTTCTTGTGTTGGGTGTGCGGTGGTGGAGATTCCGGGTAGGCTCTCCACCTCGAGGAGCATTGTAGTTGTCCAAGGCTTTACTGCTGACGGGTAGTTGACCGAGGCTTTACAATGACTCCGACACAACGTATGGGTTTCTATCCATACGGGCGGCTCGTAGTTAATACACAATATTGGAAATGTCTCGTAGGACTTAGCTGTGCCGGCATACCAAAGGAAGTATGCTAATCATGTGGCAAAAAGGTGGTCTGGCGTGTGGGTACATTGGTACACCCCTGCAGGGTATAAAACTATTCGAATAGCCTCGTCCTAGGTTATGGACACGCTTGGTTAGGTTTTGCAAGAGTTAGACTACAACCTTTTAAATTAAAATTTGACATGGGTGGTATGAATGGGTAATTCATGCTATTGTTGTGGTGACTAAGGGTTTAGTCACTTCCAGGATTGTTGTTGTTCTCTATCTACTGTTATTTTGTTGTTATTTACGATTATTTGAACCTTAAAAACAGATTTGTTAAATTGCTTTTAAATGTATTACATTATTGCAAATGGAAACTTGCTTTATGCTAAAAATGAAACATATAGCCTCCACTTCAATGAGCTTGCATGTAGTATATATACAGGTTTGTTATTCCACATGTAAGTCTTGCGAGTACATTCAAAGTACTCACCGGCTTTTTTTGCATTTGCTTTTGTTTGCGGGGAGGAAGGTGAGCCCCAAGGGCCTCACTTTTGTGAGTATCTTTGTGGATTTGACGACTAGCTTGGCGGTCCGGTCGGTTGCCTTGTGGGTTAAAGGCACACTGATTGGCTCTTTTGGTTTATGGCCATCTTATGGCACTTTTGCTTCCGCTGTTGAACTTCTTTATGTATATGTCGTTTGGCCGGTCGGCCTCTCTTTTGTAATAACTATCCTTTATTTATGCTATCTTCTGGCATGTTGTTTTTGCTTCGGTTCTATGTGGATGAATGGAATTGATGCATAAATTTTGTAAAGAGGTGTGTATACTGCACTCTGGGAAGTATACATGTCTCGAGTCTCGGATTATCTGTTTTGTGATACTATGACCGAATGGATGGTTAAGCATTACAAGCCGGATAAACCGGGGTCTCACAGTAAAAGTACTTACAACCATTCGGCTGATGTTTATCTTCGTTCCTGTTCTTTGTAGGTTAAACAGTGATACGAAGACCTTAGCTGACTCACTCGACTATGAAAAGAAGAGTCGAGGAGGCTAAGGGCAAGTATTAGTCCTCTCGGATAGACTTGAGTGTCTGCATCTAAAAGATTGCAGAAAAAATAAACGATAAGTTACGAACTTAAGGCGCTTTTGATCTTTAACCTTTACAGACTCTCCTTTCTTCTCGGATAAAGAAAAGAGATGCGAAACTCGGACCGAAGTTCAAGAAAAAGCTTTGGTCATTCAGGAGTTTTCCCGTATTTCCATGAATAAGGATCAAGAACTCGAGGTTTTAGAAATCAATTAACGAGTAAGTAAATCTTTACGTTATCCTTTTGAGTATTTTCCTTTTCTAATGCCAATTTCTTGTTCAGAAATTGCTGCCCAATTGAGAAGCCTCGAGGCTGAAATCCAAGCAAAGACCTTAATCTGCAATGAGTCCGTCCGCATTGCTAAGATGAATGTAGAGGACATCAGAGCGTGGGAGCAAAAGCATGCTGAAACCGTTGCTTCCCATCGAGAAGAGGTCAAGAAATTGGATTCTCAATTAGTAGGTAAGAAATGCTTTTACCTACAATTATCTTTGTGTTATTTTTCTCTAGAAGTATATTTTTGTTTGACGGTATTATTCTTTTGAACAAGTGGTGAAAACAAGAAGCTTCAGCGAGACTTGACTTGTACCCAACAGGAGATGGAGTCGATGAAGACTAGTCTTCAAGGCAACATCATTCTCCTGAACAATGTGCTTAGTGAGCTACATTCTGAGGGAAAAACTCCTCGAGAAGATACTATAGCTGCTCACACAAGTACTATTGGGGAACAAGTCGGAAAATTACAAGAAATGGTGACCACTCTGAAGGCTAATTAAGCTGAATCAATAAGGAAGGCAGTCGAAGCTGCAGTAAGTTACGCTTTGGCGAAACTTAAAGCTCAAGACCCCGCCTGTAATGTTAAACCAATCGAAGCCGACTTATTATCACGAATCGAGGCAAGTCGTCGATTGAGAAATCTGATCGATTGGTAAAAAGGTGGCGGAGGAAATGCAGCTAGGCTCTCCCCCTTCAGAGTAATCTTGTAACTACCTTGTAAGGCAGACAATTTTTGTTGATGAGTAATATATGATCCGCCTCATTTCCTGAAAATCATCTTGTCGAGTAGTTAGTAACTCAAAAGATAATAAACGAATGAAAGACTAAGAATTGAAGTCAAATTAATAACTTTATCCTAGCCCCGACTATTTGCTTAGATTGTTTAGACAATCTAAATAAATAGTGTTTAAAATGGGGTTTCGAAAACAAAGAGAGGTTTATTTAACTTATAGCTTTTGTTACGGTTGTCAAATCTTGGTGAAAAGAGTAGAAACGACTCGACACTAGGAAGTTCCTTCTAGTGGGCGGGACCACGTCAGAGAGGAAAGGCTTCGACTAGGTGATGTTCCCATCTCCGACTAGTTTAATCAAACCAAAACGACAACTTGAGTTAAACAAGCGTCTTAGAGGACTTTAGTCATTCGTTCGTCCTTTTTGGTGGACTTGATAAGTCTCTTCCAATAGCAAAAGTAGGAGGCGGCGACACTAGGAAGTTTCCTTCTAGTGGGCGGGACCACATGCGAGAGGAAAGACTTCGACTAGGTGTGTCTCTTGCTTGACCGATTAAAACAAATCGAGTACACCAAAGGTGGTCGAACAAATGTAAGAAAGTGCACTCTACTTAGAATATTTTTTGAATTTACTAAAAAAAATAGATTAAGATTGAGAGAGTTGGCTTTGAGAACATTACGACTAGATAGAACCCGAGCTCTTTGTATTGGCGGAAAAATGAGTAGCAGTCGATGCTAGGAAATTCCTTCTAGTGGGCGAGAACCACATGCGAGAGAGGAGAAGTTTCGACCGGATGGCGTTTCTCGCTTTTGCCGGTGTAAAGAAAGCGGGTGTTTTCATATCATAGTCGAAAGATTAAAAAGCACTACTCAAAAAAAAATAAGGCAAAAAGAGGTAGAAAGAACCTGGACTTTTATTGCCTGAGAAACTGGTCACACATAGAATTTGCGTAACTGGTCAATGTTCCAAGAGTTTGAGAGAACCTGTCCATCTTCCATTGCTAGTCGTCCGACTACGCCGAGTTACCGACCCTTTGTGTAAGGACCTTCCCATTTAGGGGAAAGTTTATTCCTATTAGACTTGGATTGGCGAGCCTCAATACCAAGTCACCTACACAAGAAGGCTGCGAGTTGGACCTTACGATTATAGTATCTGCGCGGGGCTTGTTGGTAGGCGCGAGCGGATTAAGGCTAGGTTTCTCCTCTCTTGAGTAGGTTAATGTCATCGCTCGAAGTTGTTCTGATCGAGTTGTTGAAGGTGTCAACTCGTGTCGACCGCAATTTTAGCTCCGGAGGAAGCATGGCTTCGGCTCCAAAAACTAGAAAAAATGGTGTTTCTCCTGTTGCTCGACTAGTGGTCATACGAACTTCCCATAATATGGAGGGTAATTCTTGTACCCAAGCCCCCGAGCGCTTAACAAGCTGGTCGAAGACTTGAGTTTTAATTCCTCGCATTATTTGGCGTTTGCGTTCGTAGCCCCATTGCTTTGGGGATGTGCAGCGAAGCATAGCATAACTTGGTACCCAACTCGTCATAAAATTCACGAAATTTTGCACTTGCGAAGTGTTTACCATTATGCGTAATTATCAGACTCGGAACTCCAAATCAACTAATTACGCTTCTCATCATGAACCTTTTCTTTGCTTCGTTGTTATCGATTCTGAGTTCAGCTTCGATCCATTTGTGAGCGTGTCAATAGCCACAAAAGGAATTGAAACCTCCCGGAGCTTTGGGAAGCGGTCCTAGGATATCAAGCCCCAGTGCATAAAGGCCAAGAAAGAGGTATTGTTTGTAATGCTTGAAATTTGGTTGGTGTATCATCTACCATGGAATTGTACTTTGGACACACTTTTAACCACCTCCATAGCATCGTGCAGGGCTATAGGCGATAAAAACCTTGTCGAAATGCTTTACCAACCAATGTTGCAGAGGAAGCATGCGTCCCACAGATGCCTTGTGTATATCGTGAAGGAGTGTTATTCCTTCGTTTTGCGGAATGCATCGCATGAGTATCCCTTAGGTTCCTCGTTTATAGAGGACTCCTTCAACCAAAGTATACATTTTGGCTTTTCGGGATAATCGACCGCCTCAAGATCATCTTGGTCTGGAACCCTTGTAAAGATACTGCGTAGATGGGAGTCATCCGAGTATCCTCGTAATCTAATGAGGCCATCTCAAGAGGAGGTGTCTCTAGTTCTTCGACCGAGAGGCGGTTTTGGAGTTGCTCCAAGAAAACTCCTTTTGGTGCGTGGATCGGGAAGAAGCCATCCGAGCAAGTTGGTGCGAGGAAATTATCCTTCGAGGATAAATTGTACCTCGAAACCTAAAAATGTTTTTCTAGCTTACGTACTTCGATAAGTACCGAGCCATTGTTGAGTTAGAGCTTTGGTACTCTTTCCGATTTGATTCACGACTAGTTGAGAGTCTCCTCTCACGAGTAGTCGACGAATTGAGAGTGCTTTCGCGGCTCGTATGCCGCCTAGCAAACCTTCGTACTCGCCACATTGTTAGTGGCACGAAAGTTTAATTGTATGGCATACTTTAAGGTTTCTCCGGTAGGAGATACGGGACCACCCGACCCGAGCCACTTAAAGTAAGTGACCCGTCAAAGTACATCATCCATCCGGTCGTGGGAATCGTCTTGGGGATCTGAGCAGTTCAGATTTGTCCATTCGGCGACAAAGTCCGCCAAGATCAGGGATTTTATGGCGTTCGGGACACGAAATGGAGATCGAACTCCCAAGTTCGGTGACCATTTTGCCATGCGTCCATTGTTTCCTTATTATGGAGGATTGCTCCCAAAGGAAACTCGGGCAGCTGACTATTTTGTGCGCTTGAAAATAATGCATGATTTCCTCGAAGACATGAGGAGGGCATATAGAAGTTTTGGACACGAGGTAACGCTCCTTAGGCCGTGTAAAACTCACGGCGTAATAAACCGGTCGTTATGCGTTTTCACGTTCTCGACCGATCTGCGCTTTCTTTGCTGTGGCGTGGCGGCTAGGTAAATTAAGAGCGTCTCTTACGGCTTTGGAGAAACGAGCAGGAGCACTCGAAGATACCTCTTGACATCCTCAAAGCGGTGTTTGCCTCGTTCGACCACTCAAAACCTTCATGTCTCCTGAGAAGTTTAAAGAAAGGTAGTCCTTTTTCTCCTAGTCGTGCGATGAAACGACTTAAAGCCGCCATGCACCCAGTGAGTTTCTGGACTTCCTTTTTTGTGTTTGGAGGTCGCATCTGGAGGATGGCCTTTATTTTTTCAGGATTTGCTTCGATTCCTCGTTCAGATACTAGGAATCCAAGCAATTTTCCTGAAGAAATTCCAAATACACACTTCTCTGGATTAAGTTTTAAGCGGTGCCTTCTGAGGTTGTCGAATGTTTCTTGTAGGTCAGTGATATGATTAAGTCTCTTAATGCTTTTTACGACTAGATCATCAACATAGGCTTCTAAATTCCGGCCTAATTGAGATGAAAAAGTCGATTGCATTAAGCGTTGAAAAGAAGCACCGGCATTTTTTAGACCAAATGGCATTTTGATATAACAAAAGGTACCAAATGGAGTAATGAATGCGGTCTTTTCTTCATCGTTTAGAGACATATTGATCTGGTGATATCCAGAATATGCATCTAAAAAACTTAATATTTCACAACCCGCAGTAGAATCAACTAGCTGATCAATACGAGGTAAAGGGAAATCATCTTTTGGACAAGCTTTATTAAGATCGATAAAGTCGCGCACATACGCCATTTGCCGTTTGACTTTTTGACCATTACTGAGGTTAGCCAACCACTGCTGGGTGGTTGACTTCTCTTATAAAGCACGCCTTAAGTAGCTTATCAATTCGATTTAATAGCATCTCGTCGATCGGGGCAAATCTCGTAATTTTTGTTTTACGGGTACTTTATCGGCCGTAAAGCTAGCACGTGCTCAATCACCTCCACAGGGACTCGGGCATGTCGGATGCTTGCCACGCAAAGACATCTGCGTTAGCTCGGAGGAAGGTAATGAGTGTCTTCCTATTTGGGGTCGGAAGTCTCCCAATGCGAGCAGTCTTGAGGGTTTCTGCGTCGGAGGAACCTCTTTGACTTGGTCGTTCGGCTTTGGTGCGACTTTGAGGCCGACTTGCTAGTCGAAGGTGACTTTCATCTCGAGTTGGTATTTGACCAACCATCTCGAGGATCGACGGTCGCATGACTATCGCCATCTTTTGTCACATTGAATTGTGATCACTCCTTTGGGACTGGCATCTTAAGACATTGATACCCATAATGAGTAGCCATTAAGAATTTTGCCAAAGTTGGTCGTCCGAGTATGGCGTTATATGCGTGTCGAAATCGACCACATCAAAAAGACTTTCTACGTCACGAAATTACTTGGTGAGCCAAATGTTAAAGGAAGAGAAACTTGGCCAATGGGTTTGGCGAAGACCCGATACTATTCCATGAAAGGAATATTGTCGGCCTTACCTTAATCTGGTACTTGCATCTCGCCCGGGGCTTTAGTAAATAATATGTTCAAAGAAGCGCCACCATCAACTAACACTCGATTGACCCGACGGTTGTTGATGGTGGGTTCGACCCTAATCGAAATCGACTGATCGACTCATAGTGATCAGGCGATCGTCCTTCTCAAAAGAGATGGTAACTTCCGACCACTTGGTAATTTATTAACGAGAGGAGTATGTATGGAATTTAACTCTCGTCCGTGACTTTAAGTTGTCGTTTGGAGTCGTATCTCGATGATCCTCCGTAGATATGCTCAACGGTATGTTGCGGATCTTGAGCAGCATCTCCTCATCATCGGCGACTTTTGGCCACTCGTATGTCCTACACCTCGAGAGTAGGGGCGGTGCTTGCCATTGTAGTAGTCCTCGAGCTTCCTTTGGAAAACTTCGGCGATTCTGGAGGTCATGTCCTTCTTTTTGTAAAAGGACACCACCTTGGTTTGTCGTTCCTACGATCGGTAGCTTACCTTTGCCTTGATCGGGATACGATTTGGTGGTTTGTGGCTCTCTATCTTTCACGGCCAAGACCTCCTTGAAACCCTTTGGTTTGTGGCTTTTGATTTTTATTTTCTTCTTGGACTTTTTGCTTTTTGTCCTTACCAACCTCACGGCTCTCGGCGTATCGTTTCGATCGATAGTATTGTTCCATTCATTGCCTCGAAGCGATTGCATATCGATCGGCCATTTCGAAGAGTTCGGCAACGGTGTTAGGAGGATTCAAAGCAATATCCTCCGTTATTCTTCTACTACGGACTCCTTGCTTAAAAGCCACGATCACGGAGAAGTCGAAATTTCGAATTGAATTACGAACTGACTAAAGCGTTTGATGAATTAGCGCAAAGGCTCGTTGTTGTTCTGTTTGATCCGGTGCAAGTCGTCTTCCTTTCCAGGGCGATTGTATGTGCCTTGAAAATTTGCTTGTAGAAGATCGCAGAGGTGTTGCCAAGAGTAGATCGACTCGAAAGGTTGGTTTAATAACCATGATCGGCGGATCCTTCAAACGATCGGAAGGTAATTAGCCATTACATGCTCTCCTCCTCCTGCTTTGCTCGGACGGTGTTGTATAGATCTGAAGAAATTCGATGGGATTTTGAGATCCATCAAATTTCTCCATGTTCCTTGTCGAAAATGAGGTGGCGATGAGCGCTAGAAGGTCGGCGAAAATGCGGCATCCGGTAATTACTTCTTGGCGCCTTCTTTGTAGGAAAGAAGGGTTAATGTCGCCGGTGATCGTATCTGACGATACCGACAGCAGTGACTTGTCTGTTGTAGGTCTCGATTCTTGAGGAATACTCCTCGTACTCCACCGTTGTGAATTTCTTTGCGGAGTAGTGAATGATCACCTCCTCGGAGGGCTACTTGATCATCACCGATCGAAAAGTATTTCTCGAGTAGGAGATCGATGTGACTTATTGCCGTGTCGATTCCTTGCAGAGAAGTATTCGATTGATTGGTAGCCGAGGAAATCGCATTGCTCGACTACGAATGTTGTTGACGAGTACTTCGATCTTGTCATTCTGATTTGAAGCCTTTGCGCAATCTCCTCGACAAAGAGATCATACCACAGCGTTCGAGCAAGCTCTTGATTGGGATTCTCGAGCAAGTCGTTGATGTCCTGGAGTTCTTGTACCTCCTGCGACTGATGTTGAATGCGAGGCGAGTTCTTACGGGCTGCAATTTTCTTTCTTCGAATGACCTCAAAATCCTCTTCCTCAGATCTTTGAGGCCTTCTCAGTGGAGTGCGAGAATGTCGAGGATTTCCCTCGCGTTCATCAGAGTGTTGGTTCTCTCTGTCACCGGCGGTTCCCTTGCCATTACTACGAGGAGGCGCAGTGCGTGATCTTCGGGGAGGGTTCTCATTTCGGCCTCCATGAGGCTGACTCTGATTTGAGGAAGGGCGAAGACCTCCGTTAATGATTCTCACTTGCGCTTGAGGCCTCCCGCTTGAGGAGTACTCGAGAGACACCATCTGGCGACTTGGAGTAATCCCCTCCGGGTAGGGAACTCGGGTTATAAGCGTCTCCGTCCATAAATGAGATCTGCGGAGGCAGTCGTGTTGTAGGGAAAGCATGCTTGATCCCACCCTCTCTGGAGTTACCACGAGAGAGGATCACGGATGTTGGTGGAGTCTGGAATGGTGGCTCGTAGAACTTGTCTCACTGGGTCGGACCGCCTTAGGGGACTTGAACACTTGGAGGAAAAACTCTCGTCGTGTTGTGAGTCCTCACAGGTGCGGTTCAGTCGGATTGACCCTTGTCCTTTGAGGGAATTGGCTCCTCTGTGGGGCGTATCGTTGTGGGGATAATGATCCTCCTCAACTCCATTGATGGGATGGTTTCACGGAGAATAATCTCGGAGAGAACATCACCATCGGCGGATGCATCACTCGGCTCGTAGTCGAAACCGGCATCCATGTCGATGTCTGCGTGTCTGCCAAGTCAAACCAGTTCTCCTCGTTCCATTCTCCTGCCATGCTTGCATGAGATTGGAAAAAGAGTATGTTGACAAGAGATTACCGGAAGATCCCCACGGTCGGCGCCAGCGCCGGTGTATTAGAACCGATCTTACGTAAAGATTGTTTGATTCGGGGTCTCCTAGAGATGAGATCACGCTTGAGTGGATTGACACGGGATGTTTAGGCAGTTCGAGGCCTTCTCCGGAGAGAATAATAACCTTAATCCTGTGTGTATGGTATTCTTGATGATCAAGTAAAGGACTAAGACTCTTACAGAGAATAGCACTTGTGTTTCTACTTGACTAGCTCTTGTTCGCTGTGTCCTCTTCCTTTTATCCCTCTGATTGATGCCCTTATATAGTCGTGAAGAAGTAGCCGTTTTGTCCTGCGGGAGATGCGCCTAATTAATCCAGTAACGGGCGCATGATGGCAGTAATTACCGGCGCCTCGGCTTCTTCACGCCGTCTGGCAATTATCTTGCAGAGATAATGGGGTATTTACACACCATTAATAAGCGGAATAATAGTGCGTGCAGACCGTTCGGATTCCTTAATCAATTGGACCCACTCGCCTGTAGGTTTGATTATAAGGTGGTCGTAGTTTACCTGGTCGTAGAAGGACTTACGACCAGGTAGCAGTCGTAGAAGAACTTACGACTATGAAGTGGTCGTAGAAGGACTTACGACCATGATATAGTCGTAGCAAGACTTACGACTATGGGGGTGATTGTAGAAGAACTTACAATTACTTGTTAGGCCTCTCCCTTATAGATATAAGGGGTACTTTTGGGGACGATGTGACATCATATTTAGCCATAATAAGAATTATAGATAAAAGATAAAATGAGGATTATTAGATCCTCGTCAAGTTTCTTTTTCCCACTTGAAAACTTCTCAAGAGTCACCTTGAGGTAATCATTCTCTTTCATTAAACCCTCACATCTAGTGCACTTGCTAGACTTGATTACCTCATTGCTCTTACTCTTAAGAAGGGCCACTTCCACTTTGAAGGCCTCACAAGACACACAATAGGATTCACTAATCCTATTCAACTGCTCCTTAAATTTGACTCTAAATGCCTCTTGAATCTGATTAATCATGGTTTCAACTTCAGCATTTAAAGCACAAGAGTTAGAATCAATAACTTTCTTAGAAGCAGTAAAAGACATGGATCTTTCAATTTTAGCCTTTTCTTCAAGGGTCTTGTTTAAGGCTTCAATCTCAATTGTAAGTTTGGGACAATTTTCACAAGATGCAACTCTAGAGTAAACTAGCATTCTTTCATCTCTTGCATCTTAATCTTATTATTCTTACAATGAGAGCATGTGTGATTAGCATCAAATTTTTGCAATTCTTTTAAGGAGCTATCCAGTTTTAATTCAAGCAAAGCACAATTTGAGCAAGTTAAAGGGATAGCTTCCATGGCAGTCACATCAAGTGAAATGGCATCTAAGTAAGCAGAACTAGACTTGAGAGATTCTAGTTCATCGAGAGCATCTTTAAGTTGATTAGTGACAGAGGAAGGAGCAGATTTCAAGCTTGTCAAGTCATTAAGCAAGCTAGTGCAGGATTCACAAATATCATCAGGATTAATAGATTTAAGCCTAACAACTTCTAGGTTCAAATTATCAATCATAATATCCTTCTTCTTAATCATTTTTACTTGCTTATGCAATTTTTGTTCAGCAAGCACCAATGCCCTTTTCATGTCAGCAATAGAAGGGCATACCTCATCAGGATCACTAAAAGGATCCTCATCGTTGGAGGAGTCATTTGTCGTGGCTGTTCTTGGCCATGAAACACATGCCGGTGAAGTCATGTGCCTTCTTCTTGCCACGAGAGTCACTCTCGTCGTCCTCCGTTTCCGAGTCCACATTGCTCATATTGACATTCTCTAGAGCGGCAAGGACCCGGCTGACAAACTTGCGATAGTTTATCTTCTTGGGTTTAGCATCCCTCTCCTGGGGATGTCTTCGTGTCTCCTTCTCCTCCTTGCCCTTTAGCTTGGGGCACCTGGAGCGAATGTGGTTTGGCTCACCACATTCGAAGCACGTGATAGGTCCACTTCTCCTCCTATTCCTCACCTTGTTATACGCTCTTGTGAATTTGGTGGAAAGGAGGGCTAAGTCATCCTCGGGCAGTTTCTCTAGTTGCTCATCACTTAAAGAATGTAAAGAAGATAATGAAAAACCAGATGAGCTACAATCAAGAGGCTCTGAAGAACAACCCTTGGATTTGTCGACCACTAATGCCATCGACTCTGTCTTGGGAGACGCGAGATAAAATCAATCTCATCGTCTTCAACCTCGAGTAAAGCTTATCCATGGTAAGCTCACTCATGTGATCTTGTCATTGATGGAAGTGATCTTCATTCCCGGACCTTCACATCAAGAGCACCCGAAGTGGCGTGCATTTTGATTCAGAAAATATCAAGTCAACAAATACGAAGATCATGAAGAATCTTAGAAAATCTTCCCACACTCATCCAAAGACTCACGGGCCTTTGCTCAATCTTTGAGTATACTTTCTTGAGTGGTTCTGTCTCACTTCCTTGATCGCGATGGACCCTTCATGATAGTCACAAAGAGTCCACGGATCTCGTGAAGCGAACCGCAAGTGAGCAACACGCTCAAACTCGGATCGACTAAGGCCTTGGATCAAATAATTCCGAGCCTTCTGTTGGCCTCCACATGCGAGTGATCATATCGTCATCGGTGCACGACATAAGGATTTTTCACCTTTAGCCAAATAGCGTGCCCTTGAGCCTCGATATATGCTTGCATATGAGCCTTCCGGTATGCAAAGTCAACTCCCTCAAAAATGTGTGGCTTGGTTGAGAACTTGTCGATCGCCATGGCTCCAAAGACCGGTTAAGATCTATAGAAAAGAGCTAGCAGGCTCGATACTACTTGTAGGACCAGGAAGGCGACTAGGGGGTGAATAGGCGCTTTCACAACTTTCTCGCCTAAATCAAATTCAACACGAACTTTACTCCTTTAGCTATGAAAGCTAAGAAGATCGATAAGCACACAGTGAAGCCTTGTCTTGAATTCGATAACCCCGAGCAACCACACGACAAAAGTGGAGACTTAAACTCAAAAGGCGGATCTGGCACAGCGGTCGGCCCGGCTACCACGGCGGTCGGACCGGCGGTCAACCAATGATCGACCGGCAACTAGCGGCGGTCGGACGGTGGACAGCAGTTCGACCGGCAGAACATCGATGCGAATATCTGGCGGTCGGACCGCCGTTCAAACACCGATCGGCCGGTTGATCCGATCTTGAAAAAGAACCCCAAATCCAAAACGAAATTTGATCCAACTTTTGATTCAACCAATGAAACTTGACCAAATTTGAGCACACCTCCCTAATGATATTAGAGACCTATTTCTAGCGGCGATCCTTGAGATCCACTCCATGAATCGATCTCTCGAGGATTTAACCAAGAAGTGCACAAACCCTAGAAATATGAAACTCTTGATTCAAGACTTGCTCATGGAGGTTGATGATCTAGATGACTCTAGGAGTATTCCCTCACAACAAAGCAAGATAAATTAGTCCAAGGGACCAAGCAAAAACCTTTGAATCAAGGAAGCACCAAATTCATCCAAAAAGGGAGAAGAACACAAAGGGAGCAATTGATCTTTCAATTAAGCATCACAAGATTGTTTGATCACACTAGATGCTTACAAAGCCTCTCCAACAAGGAGGGCAAGAGCTCACACAAGGAGCACACTCCAAACACTCCAAATCCTAGTTCTCCTCTCCTCTCCTCCAAACCCTAGAAAAGGAGAAGGAATGCCAAATGAGTGCTTGAAAAGGTTTTCCATCTTCCCCCTTTCTATTTATACTAGAGAGCTAGGGTTTCACTTTTGGGACCACTTACACATGGGACCCACACACATATAACTATTGAAGCAATCGCCTGCTTCACCACGTGTAGGTTGATCGTTGGTTCTCATCACGTCGCCAAGCCTCTCTGTCAGAATCCCATCGGAACCTCCCGAGACTCAGAGCGATATCCACACCACAGATCCAACCAGGTTATAACGAACCACCGTTCGATCCATCTTGCCCATTCGCACCATGCTTGTGTCACACGACCACCCGGTATCCACGATCGTCACGGACCTCGGCTCTCCAAGCGTAGTCGATCCACTCACCGTTAGCGTCGTTGACACGCAAACCACCCTGACAATAGACAAACAAACCGTTTCCGGAACAAGTTCTTCACAACTTGACCCACGTTAGCTCCATAATGCAATATACAACAATAAAGCATTGAAGTTCATACAATAAACACATTCAAATCAACTCAATGCAAAATTGGCTAACCTCCAAGTCTTCACGGTCTGACCGCCCCACAAGGCCGGTCCGAAACCTTCTGGAAATTTCAAACGAATAGAACTTTTGACTGGGAGCTCCAAAAATGATGGGACCACATCCAGGAGACTCCGCTCACTTGCCTACACAACCTATTTTTGGCCCAGCTCCAAAAACCTAAAATCATTTTGGCGGTCGGACCGGCCACCATGGCCGGTCGGACTCCTCCAGGTCCGATCGACCGACAACAACTGATCGAGACCGCTGTGGTCAGCGACCTTGAAACAAACCAACGCGAGATTTTGCAAACCAACAACGCCATTGCCAATTGACTCATCATCCTGAGATCGTGCACATATCCTCACGATATCCGCATGTAGCTACAGTGATTTTAGGGTTTTCCCCTCCTTTTATACATGGCCAGCCCCTCATGGGCCTCCTGGGCCAAGGCCTGAGGGCCAGGTTGCCGAAAAACTGCAGAAAGCCCCTCTTCTTATGTCTAATTTCTCTTTTGAGTGCTTTCTTTCTTATAATAAATCGGAGTATTACAGGTTTGTCATGGAAGATTTTGCAAATGATTTTGAAAATAAAAAAGGAAAAGTTGGTTTGTACTTGGGCGAAATGGATGGTTGGTGGGTGCAGGTTTATGCACGGGCTCAATTCGGGTAGGGTTTAGACCGAGGGGTTATTTTGGAAGTCGCCCAAGTCAGTTAAGGACCGGTCTTTGAGCCGCATCTTACTAAGCCACATCGTACTTCCACATGTCTCGAATGGGAGGGACCTCGCCAACTAATTTGCAATGTTTCACCGTGGTTGTGCCATGTTGATGTGTGGGTGTCAGGATGACCTACTTTTTATATATTACCACATGGCGCAAGAGGGGATTGAGTCCGGCGGGTGGTTAGCCCAATGGAAGCAAAACCTTACAGACGCGGGGCTACGGTGGGATGGCGAATTGTAAAGGCTTTGACACGTGCTCTAGACTGCTTAACTAAGGTAGTTAGCAGTGGTATCGACGAATGCCAAACAAACTAGAGAATTCATGTCTTGTGGGTAAAGTTGTACCACCTCTGCAAAGTGTAAAACTATTCGAATAGCCGTGTCCATGGTCATGGACATGGTGATAAAATCCACTCAATGTTAGACTTTGATTTTGTTTTAAAATGATATTTGCAAATGGTTTGAGGATGGATAATCCTTGTGGTAAAAATTGGGCGGTTAGCCATGTGATCGGAGGGTATCCATCACCATATTTCATATGGAGGTTATCCTACTATAAAACTTGAGAATTTACAAAATGAATTTTAGTATAAAATAATTGCTTTGGAACTTAGTACAAATATTTAAAAAAACATTGCTTTATGCAAATTCAACCAATAAGCCTTCCTTTGATATATCTATGCATGCATTAACTCTGTTATTGGGTGTAACTTGCGAGCACAGAATTTGTACTAACCCTTGCTTAAAGGAAATAAATTTCAGAGGAGAAGGACTTTGCCACAGTGTAGATCTTGACGAGGCCGCTAACCTAGTCGATTGACTGTGGCAGATCAGCTGGACTCTACTACTTCTTCGTCTTCCGCTGTGTTTTGTTTAATGTTGGCTTGTAAGCCTTTTTGGTAATCAACTCTGATATTTATTAATAAAGTTGTGTGATTTATGCATGTTACCATATCTGTTTACTGTGTGAACTAGCTACTGATCATGGGACTAGTTCAGAAATGCACAGAGGATTTCGGGGTGTTACTCCCGGGTCCGACATGCATCATATTGATCCCAATTTTTAATACACTAGTGTTTCAAATGCAATGATATTGCTTGCATGCTATTTTCAATATATCATTATGTTGTGAGTAGTTAGCTATTGTAACACCCTGGCTATTCGGAAGCCAAAATGTCACGCAAACCCATCAAACTACTAAGCATAGCATTAAAACTAGATTATCCAGATTCAATCAACATAAATTCCTAAAGAATGACAATGAACGATCACTAGAATCATGGTAAAGAATGGATAAACGGTCATAATACCACGAGCAGTCAAGCGATACCAACATAGGGTTATTACAACGGAACTTATTTCAACAATTTAGCTTGGTGAATGGCAATAATAATTGTTCTGATTGGATAAAAGTGAAGTGTAGTGTGCCGAATTACCCCACCAAATCATCTTGTCGTCCTCCTCAATTACCTAATTAAAACATACAAAGCAAGGGTGAGTCGAAGACTCAGCAAGTACTAGACAAGAATAATCAAGCATGGAGTGGACAACACAATTCAGTTGAATTACGAACAATTATTGGAACACATACATGTGTGTATGGAATGAATACATGAATGGATGAAATGTAAGAATGCATTGAAGGTATGGACTTATCATTTGCATATCTCGGTATAGCGAGTGAATCACCGTCGGTGTTCACTTAAAGTTACCGTATGAAGAACGTTTCATACGGCAGTCCAACGTGGCCCACATTGGAATGGTGGATCACACGTACCCATTCTGGAATTGATGGGTCTTTCAAATGCCCATACTGGAATTGTTGGGACTTACCAAAAAGAATCCACTTCCGTGGTCATAATGAATTTTATGAATGAACATGATGATTTCTCATGGTATGAATGAATATCACACATTAATGAAAAAGACACATAGCATTCAACAACATGTATAAACAGGTATAAGTATGTATTCACCCACAGCATAATGTACCAATAATGCCACACAAGTTACTTGCAGTATCAACATCATGCACAAAGCACAAGAACATTCATGTAAACATCATATCATTATGCATTCCCTTGAGAACGATACAATTTAACAAGTGGTACTTGCCTTCCGTGCTGGGACGTGCTAGGAGGCAATGAAAGTGTTCCTCCACCCACCGTCTTAACTCCTACACAAACGTTTACAAGGGATAAGCATAACAGGGTAAGACATGTCTACACGGGCTCTACCATACCCTCCAACCATCTCACACCCCCAAGGGTTCAATTTGACCTCTACACCAAAAGACCAGATTACCGTTCTCTTGGCGGTTATGCGAGAAAATTCACAATTAAATATCTGTAGCTCCTAAAGATCTGAACTTAGTGCTCAGCTATTCTTAACGGACCAGGCTACAAAACTTTAGTTGGCGAGATCCTCTGATTCGGCCAAGACAAGGGACTAAACAACGGTTGAACACAATCAATAGACATCTATCATGGATGCAGATCAGTAGCAAAGAAAATGACGTAACTTTCAACCTACTGATCCAATGAGGATGATCCTTATCAAATTGGAAATATAATTGAAAGCGCTACAATAACTTAGTTGGGTGGAGGTTCTGAATCTGACCATAACCTGATCAAAACTGAGGGACAACACGACTGTCTTCAGTGTACAAACAGGCCAAACAGTACGTGGTAAAACAGTCATAACTTTTAATCTACTGGGTGACAATTCGTGATCCAGGTGCCAAAAGAAAGCTAATGAAACCAGGAACGTATCTCCAGAAGACGAAGATAACCAATTCGGCCTCTAAGACACCCAAAACTGAGGTACAACGTACTGTATAGAATCAACCCACAGACAGAAATCAGCGACGGTAAAAATTGCATAACTTTTGATTGGAAACTCTAAAAATTATGCTCTTTATCAACTGGAAAATATTATTTAATTATCTACAACATTCGTTTTGGGTGGCATCTCTGATTCGGCCTATAAATAATTCAAAAACGCCAAACAATACAATCTGTCCAATCTCGTCAGTTCTCCTGAATAGTCGCGGTAAAACCACCATAACTCCTAAACCGTACGTCCAAATCACATGATCTCAGTGCCAAAAGAAAGATAAAAATAATACCTACAACTTTCTAAGAGATGGACAGGACAGAAAACAAACGCATCTTACCCAAAATCGACGTACAAGGCGGTGCCCAGCAAGGAGGAAGGGGGCGGCGGCTCCAAAGGGGGGAGGGGAGAGAAATGTGGAGTTTAGGGTTTGGGGGGTGGGAACCCCCCCCCCCTTATGGCCGGCCACCACATGGGCCCCTCCTGGGCTGTGGACCACGCCCAGTTTGTCGAGAGTTTATGGAAAAACCCATTCTATTTTTCAGGAATTTCTACTCCTTTAATTGTCTTTTCTCCTCCCTGCTATTTTCTAATTACCCGATTCAATTCTGGGATATTACATCTTTCTCCCAAATATTCTTCTAATCGTAGAACAAATTTGAGGTATTACATTCTACCCCCTTAAACATAATTCGACCAATTCTTTACGTCGTTCTACTCAAGTACATTTACAATTAGCATGCGAGATGCAACTCCCATGTCGCTTTCGCTCGGTCTCACCGCACCTTGATGGATTCAACATCGTACACCACCACGCTCATATTGACCTTATCTGGTATACTCAACGAGCGGGACTCGGACGTAAGATTTTACTCGTGGTTCGTCGTCACGATGAATCTCACTCCGGACTCTCAAATACTCCTCGACATGGGTCATACGAAATGTTGTATATCCCGCGCATGGACCCGAGATGGTCAAGCGATACACCAACTTCTAATCTACGCAACTTAGGAAGCGAAGAAAATCCAACTTGAAGTGGAGAGTCCTCATTGCATCCACGCAATGTTAACTCGCGCCAAAATGTTAAATTCCAAATTTGACAACTCATCTCGAAAACAAATCCATTTTCTAAATAAGCAGTTTCCCAATGAACACCACGACAACCAAAGGAGAAATCACTCGAACGCTCAAACCAAATACTTGCGGTTTCTCTGAGTTGGAAAGAATCAACACATACCAACACCCCAACTCAAATTGCGGAAAACACCGGTGAACAACACAAATCTCAAACGAGAATTAAGAAAATGCCTCATTATCTGATGAAACATGTTTTTCCCCATTTCTTTCTTCGAGGAATAAAACTTCTCTCAAATATATGAATTCGAACTCATCGCATACACATGAGCTTAAACCTTTTAATTGAACATTCTCAAATTATACTCAAACTAAAACACATCATCCACACCATTGTGGAGAGACTCCATTGAATTATTCGAATACTCTAGGCATCTCGTTCTACTATTCAACATTAATTTGATTAAAGGCACCCATAGCGCCACAGGATAGATACCACACAATCATATTACCTCAAATTTTCAAGAACAACTCAGAATCGTCAGTACACATGCTAATGTACTACTTCAAAAGGGTTCTAGCAAAAACATGCTCGGGAAACCCATTTACTCCACTATCTCTATACACAATCAGTGGGTGAACAAAGATCTAGCATAAACAAATACAAATCCCAGATTTAACTTCCAAAACCTCTACAACGGATTGCCCTTATAACTGATAGTTAAATCATCGAATTAAATCTCTAACATTCCCACAATTCTAACATACTCACTCATTGACATCATCAGAAATCACCCACACCATCTCGCAATGCTATCCAATTGCGTTACTCTATAAATTCAATCAAGGTTTCCATACCTCCGATAATCACCAACCTTTCAATCCTGAATTGAAGTTCTGGAATTTCACTATACGGTGTTAATCGGTAGTAACACTTTTGGACTTACTTGAAGTCAAACATCTCGGTGAATCAATTTCCCTCCAAGGATCAGATCAAAACCATTTCACATTCTACAACTCCTCCGATAACTTGGTAGCAAAATATCATCGCTACGATTACTCATCCACCACCAAACAGTTGCCAAACTTTCACCTTGCAAACACTTCGTAACACAAAACTGTGATCCTTTCTCAAAAGGAAGAGGCGAACAAAAACAAGTTCATTCATACAGGAAAGCGTTGCTCACCACGGTGGCCAAGAAACCAAAAGAAATATTCTGCTAGAGGTGATCTTGGAAAACGAAAACTAAGTTTGTGGTTGAGGGAACACATTCCTCAGAAGATAATAGCAAATAACAAACGATAAGAAAACGGCATTACGATTGAAACTCGAAATCTTTTGAGTGAAAAGGGCAGAAAATTTAGGCAATGAACTCATTGAACCTAGGTGGAGTCCACAATTGAAAAAATGAGCCTCACAAGAAGAGAATGTCGGATCTTTACAAATAAGAACAACGAGCATTCAAGATCAAAACGCTCGCATCACTGAAGAACCATTATAACTCTACAACAAATCGTTTTACGTGGCAAACTTCGTTTATCATAATTAACTGGGACCTCCAATAGGTCATGAACACAAAACTTGAAATTGAATCATTTTGGAAGCATCAAGAAAGGTGGTCGAACTTCTTTCTCTATAAAAGAATCAACCTTACTCTCACATTACTGATCGTGTCAATAAACCTTCTAAAGGGAACATGACAAATCGGGTCATAAAATTTTGACATCAAATGGAATTGTAATAACAACTTATTCTAGAAAAGAATTCTGGTACGAAAACCACAAAGTTGAACAAACGTCACACCCAGCACTACAAAACTCTAGAGAAAGGGGGTTTCGACACTTTTCTTTTCAAAGGGGGGTTCTAAACTCCAACACTCCAAATATTCCAAAGAAATGAACATAGTCGAAATTTTCTTCAATGAACTTTGTGAAAGGAAATTTTCATTCTCGAGAATATCAAGCGGATAGCCGAGCTGCCCTTATCAACAAGAGAGATAGGGCAAACATAAAGAAACGATCTTGTCAAGAATAACGTTCACAAGCAACAATGAGAGCTCATGACCGGAAAGGCAAGAAACTATTTTGAAAAACAAATAGGGTCTAATAGAAACCCGTAGCCCACAATCTTTGTTTGGGTGCAACCCCCGACTTAAGCATAACCAAGCACTCCAAAAGGGTTTTAACGCTTTTCTTCAGAAAAGAGATGCATCAAATTTCAACAAGCAGAGGGTTCCAAAAGGAATACATTGAGCCAATGCTTTCTCATGTTAACGATCTTGCAACAAGAATTCTCACTAGGCAAACCATCAAACGAGTAAATGAGTCGCTCTTTTCCAATGAGAAAGAAAGAACAACCATGAAAATATCAATGTTGCCAATTTACAAAGATCATTCGTAGTAAAAACAATTCGACAATCGAAAAACAATAATATTTTCGGAGTACCATTAAAGGCCTATTTAAACTCGTCTACCAAAATCATGAACCCAAGAGAAATTCATCAATCGCCACCGGACAAGAATTTATCAAATTCGAAAATCAAGGAAGAGAACGACTTACTAAAGCAGCCCAAGAGAAATATGCAAGATCAATACACACTTGATAAACAACTTGCAAAAGAAGTCTTCCAATACCGAGATTCCAAACGAACGAATGAGTTAAGTTTCCCCAACAGGGGCAAAACAAGTCTTTTGTGAAAAGAGGAATCTTGCATTTGAACTATGCTCACGTGGAGAAGAAATATCACAATAGTCGAAAGGGCAATATTTATTTCAAAGAACGAATCAGAGAACTGCTGGAGCTTGCCTTCTTCATTAAAACTCCAATTTCAAAAGAATTCACAAGCGCCGGAACCACAACCGAAACCGGATATCGGTTCGAGAAAGGCAACAAGTTCATCAATGAGCTCATGCTCAATCTGAGCTTATGAAGCAGAGGTAAGAAGTTCTCCAATATCATACTACAAGCGGTGGTGTAGCTTTGGCAAAACCGGGACATCAACCACGAACTCAAGCGATCAACGCCCGCTAGCGAAACGCATAACTAATGCAATCAATTATGAATATATATATTTATATCGGATCATCTCATGGCGATCATAGAATAATTTCATAGATAGAGGTTATCACATCATATCATGGATTAACACATCATAGCACAACACAATTTAACAACGACTCAATACTCGAGTCACCACAATTGAAATGCGGAAGCAACAGTTTACCCAACCCTCCTAATGTGCACAGTGTGTCAATTTAATATGTTTGAATGAACCACGGACCTAAAGCCCGCTCGATACCAAGCTGTAACACCACAGCTATTCGGAAGCCAAAATGTCACATAAACCCATCAAACTACTAAGCATAGCATTAAAACTAGATTATCGATTCAATCAACATAAATTCCTAAAGAATGACAATGAGCGATCACTAGAATCATGGTAAAGAATGGATAAGCGGTCATAATACCACGAGCAGTCAAAGCGATACCAACATAGGGTTATTACAATCGGAACTTATTTCAACAATTTGGCTTGGTGAATGGCAATAATAATTATTACGATTGGATAAAAGTGAAGTGTAGTGTGCCGAACTACCCCACCAAATCATCTTGTCGTCCTCCTCAATTACCTAATTAAAACATACAAAGCAAGGGTGAGTCGAAGACTCAGCAAGTACTAGACAAGAATAATCAAGCATGGAGTGGACAACACAATTCAGTTGAATTATGAACAATTATTGGAACACATACATGTGTGTATGGAATGAATACATGAATGGATGAAATGTAAGAATGCATGGAAGGTATGGACTTATCATTTGCATATACGGTATAGCGAGTGAATCACCGTCGGTGTTCACTTAAAGTTACCGTATGAAGAACGTTTCATCTGGCGGATCAACGTGGCCCACATTGGAATGGTGGATCACACGTACCCATTCTGGAATTGATGGGTCTTTCAAATGCCCATACTGGAATTGTTGGGACTTACCAAAAAGAATCCACTTCCGTGGTCATAATGAATTTTATGAATGAACATGATGTTTTCTCATGGTATGAATGAATATCACACATTAATGAAAAAGACACATGGCATTCAACAACATGTATAAGCAGTATAAGTATGTATTCACCCACTGACATAATGTACCAATAATGCCACACAAGTTACTTGCGATATCAACATCATGCACAAAGCACAAGAACATTCATGTAAACATCATATCATTATGCATTCCCTTGAGAGCGATACAATTTAACAAGTGGTACTTGCCTTGAGTCTTTGCGACGTGCTAGGAGGCAATGAAAGTGTTCCTCCACCCACCGCCTTAACTCCTACACAAACGTTTACAAGGGATAAGCATAACAGGGTAAGACATGTCTACACGGGCTCTACCATACCCTCCAACCATCTCACACCCCCAAGGGTTCAATTTGACCTCTACACCAAAAAGACCAGATTACCGTTCTACTGGCAGTTGTACGAGAAAATTCATAATTAAATATCTGTAGCTCCTAAAGATCTGAAATTAGTGCTCAGCTATTCTTAACGGACCAGGCTACAAAACTTTAGTTGGCGAGATCCTATGATTCGGCCAAGACAGGGGACTAAACAACGGTTGAACACAATCAATAGACATCTATCATGGATGCAGATCAGTAGCAAAGAAAACGACATAACTTTCAACCTACTGATCCAATGAGGATGATCCTTATCCAATTGGAAAGATAATTGAAAGAGCTACAATAACTTAGTTGGGTGGAGGTTCTGAATCTGACCATAACTTGATCAAAACTGAGGGACAACACGACTGTCTTCAGTTTACAAATAGGCCGAACAGTACGTGGTAAAACAGTCATAACTTTTAATCTACTGGGTGAAAATTCGTGATTCAGGTGCCAAAAGAAATCTAATGAAATCAGGAACGTATCTCTAGAAGACGAAGATAACCAATTCGGCCTCTAAGACACCCAAAACTGAGGTACAATGTACTGTATAGAATCAACCCACAGACAGAAATCAGTGACGGTAAAAATTGCATAACTTTTGATTGGAAACTCTAAAAATTGTACTCTTTATCAACTTGAAAATCTTATTGAATTATCTACAACATTCGTTTTGGGTGGCATCTCTGATTCGGCCTCTAAATAATTCAAAAAGGCCAGACAATACAATCTGTCCAATCTCGTCAGTTGTCCTGAACAGTCGCGGTAAAACCACCATAACTCCTAAACCGTACGTCCAAATCACATGATCTCGGTGCCAAAAGAAAGATAAAAACAATACCTACAACTTTATAAGAGATGGACAGGACAGAACACGAACGCATCGTACCCAATATCGACGTACAAGGCGGTGCACAGCAAGGGGGAAGGGGGGGCGGCGGCTCCAAAGGGGGGAGGGGGAGAGAAATGTGGAGTTTAGGGTTTGGGGGGTTGGAACCCCCCCTTATGGCCGGCCACCACATGGGACTCTCCTGGGCCGTGGCCCAGGCCCAGGTTGTCGAGAGTTTATGGAAAAACCCCTTCTATTTTTTAGGAATTTCTACTCCTTTAATTGTCTTTTCTCCTCCCGGCTATTTTCTAATTACCCGATTCAATTCCGGGATATTACATCTTTCTCCCAATTATTCTTCTAATCGACTGTACAAATTTCAGGGTATTACAGCTGAGAGACCATGTGAGAGGTCCTCCATTGTGAGTGATGAGTATTTGACAGCTTGTTGAATAGGTTGAGAGTTGAGTTTCTCGGTTTGTACAGGTTCTGTGCTGAAACAGGATAATCGGAACTACCGGCTTTGGAAATAGGAACTTCCGATTAATCTGGGAATTGAGTTCGGTTGAAGTAATCGGAACTTCCGCACCTGGGGTCACGGTTTGTCCGATAATCTTGGCGTGAGTGTTCCTCCGAGGCGATAATCGAATTGAAAATGCAGGAGTGCGGACGTTAGATAATCGGAAGTTCCGCAATTATGTGCCGAACTTCCGATAATTCTGACAAGTGCGGACGTTCCGGAAATCGTAACTTCCGCAAGGTAAAGTGCGGAACTTCCGATTGTGTCCAGAACTGTGCAGAGAAGTATAATTTGTGATTTTGACTTTGTATGAGTTTGAGTCTTGTACAATTGTTAATGCTATGATATTGTGCAATGCTATGTGATGTGTTTTATGCTGTGTTGTTGCAGGATATCAAGACGAAGTCGTGGCGAGACACGAGGTGATCGGACTAGGCGCAGGCGGCGTTGAGGTCAGAACGGTCGGGATGTGTCGAAGACGGCGTGAATCTTGAGGTGATTGCGAGTCAAGGACAGCAAGGTGTACGAGAGGCTTCCAGAAGGTGCAAGGGGCGAAACGGTCTTTTCGCAAAGCGGCACAAATCAAAGCGGTTCCGTTCGGGTGTAGCGGGCTTAATGGGTTGGAGGCCCATTAGCCAAGGGCTATAAATAGAGGTGAACCCCTGGTGTTAGGGTTAGACTTTTAGAGAGAAAATTAGGGTTAGCTTTAGCAAAAGGGTTTGTTTTGCTTTTTGAGAGTTTGTTGAGTTGGAGAGGATGAACTGAAATCTTGTGTAATCATTCCTCTGTGTTTCCCTCTGTAATCGTTTGATTTCTATCAATGAAACTCTAAGGTTTTGATTACTTGTTTATGCATCCTCTCTTCTCTCTGTTCTTCTCTTGAATAGCTTGGGTTTTTAATGAAACTCTTGATTCGTCTTATGAGAAGGCATGAAACTTGATAACTAGAGTCGTATTGCTATTGCTAATATATCCTCAAAGTTTCATGAGTTAAGAATCTGAGAATCTTGTCTATTGTGGTTTTTGGTCTTTCTTGCCCCTTCTTCAAGAAATCCGATTTTTCTTTGATTAATGAATCTTTGTTTGCGATTCTTCTCCATGAGGTCAAGATGTTGTTTAGGATGATGTCCTGTGAAACTTGACCTGAGAAGAGCATTCAAGATTTAGTATTTTGGATTTTTGGGAAAAACCCGAGCGCACTGTTCTTCGGTCAGGACAATCGGAACTTCCGATTGTCCAAGTGAGAACTCATAGCGGAACTTCCAAGATGAACCCGAGAACTACCGGAGTGCGGAACTACCACCGGGTAGAATCGGAGCTTCCGATTTTTGACAAAACAGACTGAAGCTTGTTTTAGTTCTCTGATTTTGCTTTACTCTTCTTGAGTTTTCCAGAGGGCTTTGTAGGTTTGTTTTAAATACAGTAAAGGGGAGTTCTTATTTTTTTTTAAGGCACCATTCACCCACCCCCCTCTGTTGCCATTTCAGTCCTTCAACAGCTATATCCTACACTAACTGGTTATCCATGATAATTCCCTTATAATTATGCTTAAGATAGATGCTTGTGATGATGTGAATGGTATGTGTTGAATACTTAGCCATTGTGGGTCTAGAAAACGTAATAGATCAATTGACAGGATTAGCTCGTCAATTGTGGGAGACACATAACAATTCTTATTTTTTATTTGGTCCAAATTGTTATATCTGGTTATTGAGTCAAAAACTTGTTGTTGTTAAATGGTTTTGGGTCTGAACAAGTGGTTGTAGTGTGGATGTTGTTATACAAGAGACTCGGGTTTGTGGTTGTCTTGTGTGGACCGTTAAAGACCGAGCCATGGACTTTCATTCCAAGTACTGATCGTGCTATCACACGCGGGATATGGGAATCGTATGGTTAACTAAGGGGGAAGTTTTATTGTGTTAAGTCTCATGGTGGTGTGAGGACATTTGTGTTTGATCATTTGTTTGGACGAGCCAATGTAATTTTCTATAGTGTGCATGTTAGCACCAATTTCAGTTATTTACATTGCATCGGTATTATTCCAGTACAACTTGTGAGCCCGCTTAGCAGGCGCTATCTGAAGCTTGTACTAAGTATGGGAACAACTCATGAGGGGGACTTATCTCAATAGGGCTTTCTTGCTAAAAATAAGTGTATCTTGATTCTCCCCTGCCGGCATACCTAAGGAAGTGTGTCATTTTTCGGAGGCATCCGGAGGCTTACGGGCTAGTCGAGTCATGTGGGTAAAGTAGTACACCTCGGCAATGATAATCTATTCGAATAGCCGTGCCCACTGCTATGGAAAACACTTGGTATGGTATGTGTCATCGTTAGACTTGACATTAAAAGTTAACATGGTTATAACTTGGTTACGGCATGAATGGGATGTTCATGCATCTTAGTTTATCAAAGTGGACAACCGCTTTGATATTGATTGATCTATACAATTATATATGTCTCGTGAAATCCTTTCTTTAAGAAATGATTTACAAATTGGCTTTTGAAAACTAGATGGTCTAGGAATGTAAGATGTTGCGTTTTCTGTAAAACTAGAACCACTAATGCTATCCTTTGGTTGCCTACTATGTATAACCAATTTTTCTTTGTATAAGACTTGTTGAGAGACCATGTGAGAGGTCCTCCACTCTGAGTGATGAGTATTTGACAAGTGTGTTGATTAGATTGAGAGTTGAGGTTTTCAGTTTGGACTGTTTCTGGGCTGAGTCAGGGAAATCGGAACTACCGCTGTGTATGGAGCGGAACTTCCGATTAATCGGAACTACCGGAGTTGGAAAAAGGAACTTCCGATTTATTTGGGTTTTGCTCTCATTGAAGGAAATCGAACTTCCGCAAAAGGGTAGCGAGTGTCCGAAAATTCGACATTGTGTGTTCTCTAAGATATCAAATCGAATTAAATATCTGGAAAGTCGGTTGTTCGGATATCGGAAGTACCGCAGATGTTGAGCGGAACTTCCGATATTCTGACTAAATCTGCGGATGTTCGAAATCGGAATTTCCGCTATGTTAAATCTTGAACTTCGATTGTGTCGAGCTGTGCGAGAGAAGATTAAATTGTGATTTTGATTTTGTATGAGTTTGAGTCTTATACAAATGTTGATGCGATGTTATTGTGCAATGCTATGTGATGTGTTTTTATGCTGTGTTGTTGCGGGGCATCAAGATGGAGTCGTGGCGAGACACGTGACCGGACTAAGCGCAGGAGGCGTTGAGGTCGAGCGGTCGGGATGTGTCGAAGACGGCGTGAATCTTGAAGCGGTTGCTAGTCGTGCACAACAAGGTGTACGGGAGGCTTCCAGAAGGTGCGCAAGGGGCGAAAGGGTCTTTTCGCAAAGCGGCAAAAGTGGAGGCGGTTCCGTTCGGGTGTAGCGGGCTTAATGGGTTGGAGGCCCATTAGCAAAGGCTATAAATAGGGGAGAACCCTGGAGTTAGGGTTAGACCTTTTGATAGAAAATTAGGGTTAGCTCTAGAAAAGGGTGTGTGTTGCCTTTTTGAGAGTTTGTTGGTTTTGAGAGAATGAACTGAAATCTCTTGTAATCTTTCCTCTGTGTTTCCACTTGTAAACATTTGATGTCTATCAATGAAACTCTGAGTCTTTGATTACATATTTATGCCTCTCTTTATTCCCTCTCTGTTCATGTTGAATATCTAGGGTTTTGGCATATCTTTTGTTTCGTTTTATGAAATAACATGAAACTTTATATCTAGAATCGTTTTGGTATTGCTATTACTTCCTCAAAGTTTCATGCTTTAAGAATCTGAGAATCTCGCTTATCATTGGTTTTGGTCTTTCTTGCCCCTTCTTCAAGAAATCCGTTTTTGGTTTGATTATTGAATCTTTGGTTGCAATTCTTCTCCATGAGGTCAAGAAGGTGTTTAGGATGATGTCCTGTGAAACTTGACCGAGAGAAGAGCATTCAAGATTTAGTTTTGGATTTTGAATAGAAACCCGGCGCCTTTGTTCTTGGTCGGGACAATCGAACTTCCGATTGTCCATAGCGAACTACCGCAGTGGAACTTCGCTCGATTCGGAACTACGGAGTGAAAGTGCCACGTAAAATTGGAGCGTCCGATATCGTGAGCGATGCGGAATGTATGGTTAGTTCTCGGTTTTGTTTACTCTTCTTGAGAGGTTTGTTGATCTTATTTGAATCTGAGAAAGGGAGTTCTTAATTTTAAGGCACCATTCACCCCCTCTGTTGCCATTTCGGTCCTTCAATTGGTATCGAGCGGTTAGCTCTTCTTGATAGATCTTAACCGGTCGGTTGAGCCATGGCAGCGGACAAGTATTCCACCAAGCCTCCGGTCTTTGATGGTGCGGATTACCCTTACGGAAGAGCCGAATGGAAACTTACATCCGGGCTCAAGAGTATGCCATCGGAGAAAGGTGAAGGTCGATTTGCGGTTCTGCCGATGAAAACATCAATGCGGAAACATGCACGATGTTGAGGCCAATGCTAAGGCTAGGAACATCATCATTCGTGGTTTGAGCGAAGTGAGTTTGATCGCATTTCTCATTTGATTTACGCTACGACATCCGGGTGACCCTCGATGCATACCATGAGGGCACTACCCGATTAAGACGGTTCGACAAGACCAGTTCAAGCGTGAATCTGATAAATTTGAGATGCTTCTTTGGTGAATCTCTTGGCGAGTGCTTTTCGCGTTTCACAAGATTTTGAGCAACCTCGGCGGTCGGTCTTACATACCCGACTCGGATAGCGCTCGACGGATGCTTCGCACTTGATCTTCGTGTTTGGGAGATGAAAGTGACTACCATCAAAGATAGCACGGACCTCTCGACCACGACTCTTGATGCGCTTTACTCGCGTCTCAAGACTCACGAGATTGACATTGTCTCTCGAAGGTCGAAGTCACGATCGATGGCTTTAGTCAGCGATCCCATACGGATCTTCTTACGAGTCGATCGTGGGTTCTCCTAGTTGCTCTCGTGACATAGCGATGATCGGTTAGAGCAACTTGAGGATGACAGCTAGCCCTCCTAGCTCGGAAGTTTTCCCATGCTTACAAGAGGAGGAGGGATGGTAAAAGAGGAGGTCTGTGATTTGTTTGAGTGTGGTGGCCCCAACCACATCCGAGCAACCTGTCCCAAGCTTGGGAAGGGCAAAGGTGACTATGGCGGTCCAAGCAAGAACGACTACATCGACAAGAACCGCAAACACGAAGCCCTCAAAGACTGACCAAGGCAAGAAGAAGTTCGCAACTTTGGGAAGGCAAAGAAGCTGTTCCATCGCGTCCTCACCGCCCTCGACAGGCTGGACACCGGCGAGGTGGAGGGGTGGAGTAACGATGATGGGAAGGGCGATCATGATCCCAAGGACGGCGGCAACTTCTCGGCATGTGCTTCATGGCCCTCGGGCGAGGCGAGCGACAATGCGTACTCCGACTCAGATGAGGTTAGTCCGATTATGACCCACTTAATGATGCTTTTCTTAAGCTAGGTAGATTCCATGCTAAGTCTAGGGCTAAGTGTCTTTGGGTTGGAGAAGGAAGTAGCTAGACTATCACGGAGCTTACTTTACTTACATCTGCTCCCTCCGTGATGAATGTGACACATCTTGTGCTTTGATTGATGATATGGAAAAACTAAGGACCTTACATGATAGTGTGTCCTCTGAACTTGACATGATTAAGGTAGAGAACATTAGCCTTCTTCTGAATTAGAGATGAGTAGGGTAGCACCTTCTTCATCCACTCTTGTTGAGGCTCTTGCTTGCACCTCATGTGAGGTTAAGGACAATTCGTTTAGAGGTCTTTATACCTTATTGCTTGATCTCACTGAAACTTGTGAAAATTGTAATAATCTCAAGATGAACCTAAAGCAGGCGAGATCACAAAATTCTTGAATTTCAAGGCTGCGCTACTAGAGCCTATTGTTTCTTGTTTAAAGCTGTCCTAAGTTAGCTCTTGAACTAGAATCAGTATCTCAAGCGGTTTCAAGAAATGATTGATCACGATAACAAATTGGCTCAAGTATGCTTCCAAGGACCTTGTTAGCTCACCATGCAATCATTGTTATAAACTAAAATGTGATTTGGTTGCCTTGGATGAAAAATGTGTGAAGCTAACTAAGGACCTTTTAGAGACACAATCATCTGCTTGTATTGTGTGTCTTTGGGAAGAAGTCTAAGGGTTTGGTAGAGGCGCCTAGCAGCGTGAACCAATCGCTATGATAGATTTGTCCCCTCAAAGTCGGTGTGCGTGCACAAGCCAATCTTTCCTCTGTTGTTGGTTCTTCTTACGCTCCCTTACCTTCTGCTTGTCCCTTCTTCCCCTGCTCTTCTTGCACCTCTCTCTTTCGGAGTGTCGGTATCTTATGAACACTCTCGAGAGGTTTGTAGGAGGCAAGAAGAAGCTCAATCTCATTCTAGACAAATCTAAAATTTGCAGATTTAATCGGGGTCTAGGATATGATATCCGAGGAGGATATGAGGAAGCATCCACCATCGTGCTCAAAACCATAGCACGGTGTGATCAAAACTAAGCCCGGGATGAGAAAGTCAATTTTAAGTCGCGGGTTTTGTTCAAAGGATTTCGACGACAAGTTGATTCCACTGCAGCTTGGCCCCTCGTAAGGCGAAGTATCATTGCACCTTACATCGAGAAAGATGGACATTTAGTTGATCATTGCTTCAGCGCGCCAAGATCGCGTAGAGACCGTGTTGAGTTTCTTAGGCACATTCGTGGTCACCCCGGATCTTGAGTGCACCTAAGACCAACATGAAGTCTAGGTTTGTTCCATCGATGATTTTGGGCAAGACATCGAGGACTTGGTTTTTCCGAGTTTTCGAGTTTCGTCCTCATGCTCCTTTGGTCGTAACTTCCGCCGTCACGAGGGTAGATCTCGTTTTCCTTTCGAGATAGCTACCATGGCGAGATCGACATATTCGCGCCGACTCGCTCTTCCATAGCAATCGGATCCGAGAACAGTGAGATCTTTGACTTGTTGAGTGTGAGAGCGTAGGGTAGATAGAGTCGGTCTTGCTTGACTACTTCATCATTCGCCGTGTTACTCGGTATTGGGTGCCAAAATCATTGTTGATTCACCCGAGATTGAGACTTTACTCTGCTTGACTCGTGGTCGGCCATTTGGGAAGGAAAGGTCCGGATTGTAGACTCGGGTGTTCACGTCATATATTTGGTGAGTCTCGTTGGTTTTCTTCCTAGCCCGCGCTCCGGTGATGAGGCGATCACCTTTGGAGATGCTTCATTTGGGCGTCATCGCTAAAGGTCTTGTGAGCATTAATGATTCTTTTATTTTAAAAGATGTTGCCTTAGTAAGTAAGCTGCAGTATAATCGCTTTGGTCTCTCGACTTCGATGATGGTTTCGAGGTGAGCTTTAAGAAAAACAATTGCAAAATTCTTGATTCTTGGGTAGTCTAGTTTTGCGGGATTTCTCGATATGGGAGGATCTTTCGTGCTGATTTTTCCGGATCTTACGGTGATCCTCTCCGATGTCTAATTGCTTCGAATCCGTGATTTGACTTTTCGGCATAGGAGACTTGGTCATATAGGATTTGATCATCGACCGAGTTAGCGCCACGATCTCATTCGTGGTTTGCGAAACTCAAAATGGTCAAGGATCTTGTTTGTGCTCCTTGTCGGCACGGAAAAATGGTTGCCGCTTCACATCCTCCGATTCTGATGACTATGGTGATGCACTGTGTCAATCGCTCCATATGGACCTGATGGGACCGGCTAGAGTGCGATCGATGGGAGGAAGTGGTATGTACTTGTCGTGGTCGATGACTTCTCGAGGTATTCTTGGGTGTTTTCTTAGCCTCGAAGGATGAGGCGTTTACTCTTTTTCGTGGTCTTTTAGTAGGTCTTTCTGTTGAGCTCCCGGTGCATTACGAGCAATTCGCGACCGATAATGGCACCGAGTTCAAGAATTCCTACTTTGAGAGTTTTGTGGTGAGGCAGTGTAGAGCACGGTTCTCGTCTCCATACGCCCCCAACAAAATGGCGTTGTGGAGAGGAAGAACCGTACCTTAGTCGAGATGGCCGGGCGATGCTTGATGAGTACTCTACACCTAGGAAGTTTTGGGTGAGGCAATTGCTCTTGCTTGTCATGTTTCTAATGAGTTTTCTTGGGCACTCTTGCATCGCACTTCTTATGAGTTGAGATATGGCGAAAACCCAGCGTCTCGCATTTTTGTGTGTTTGGTTGCAAGTGTTTTATTCTCAAGTGCAGGAACCTAGATAAGTTCGAGTCACGATCTTGTGATGGGATCTTTACGGGTTACTCGACTTCTTCTCGTGCCTATAGAGTGCGGGCGAGTCTAGTAAATTGTTAGAAACTCGTGAGGTGACCTTCGATGAGGCCATCCAGGACTAGGCACGATATCTCGAGTTCCTTAGAGCGATCGAGTCCATCTTTGTGGGCGATGAGGAGGATGGAGATGAGGGTTGTTTACCCGATCCAGTTCCTTCTCCTCCTCTTGAGGTGCCTTCTTCCACTTTGCACCTCGAGGAGATCACCCTTACCTTACGCTTCTTACGAAGCTAGTGGCTCTGTTCCTATCTCATCGATCATGAGGTAGAGGCCACGTCTTCATCTCACCTGGACCTCCAAGACACATTCAAAGGACCATCCTTGAGCGGATCATTGGAGACATCTTGAGCGTGTCACACGTTCCAAAGTCGGCTTATCTCTTTTGTCTCCATTCTGCATTCGTCGCCTCATTTGAGCCTAAAGACGTTTGTCATGCTCTTTCTGATGAGTCATGGACTAACGCCATGCACGAGGAATTGGAAAACTTTGAAAGGAACAAGGTCTGGTCCCTTGTTGAGCCCCTCAAGGTCACAATATCATTGGGACCAAATGGGTGTTCAAGAACAAACAAAGTGAAGATGGGTTAGTCATTGAAACAAGGCTAATTTGGTAGCTCGTGGGTACTCTCAAGTTGAGGGTCTAGATTTGAAGAGACTTTTGCCTGTAGCTAGACTTGAAGCCATTAGAATCTCGCTTGCCTTTGCGACTTCTAAGGGTTTCAAGCTTTTCCAGATGGATGTCAAGAGTGCCTTCCTCAATGGCCTTATTGAGGAAGAAGTCTATGTCGAGACTGACCTCCAGTTTCGAGAACCCCAAATACCCTAACCATGTCTACAGGCTTTCCAAAGCTTTGTATGGACTCAAGCGAGCTCCTAGAGCTTGGTATGAAAGGCTTAAGTCCTATCTCACGAGCCATGGTTTTGAGATGGGTAAAATTGACAAGACCTTGTTCATTCGCCGCCTTGGCACCGATCTTACGCTTTCGTCGGATCTCGTGGATGACATTATCTTTGGCGGCTCCTCGCATGCTCGTTTCCAGTTTCCGATGTCATGAGCTCGGAGTTTGAAATGAGCATGATGGGCGAGTTGAGTTTCTTCCTTGGCTTCCAAATCAAGCAGACTCGGGAGGTACCTTTCTTCATCAAGGCAAATACACTCGAGACCTCTGAGCGTTTCGACATGAATGATGGAAAGCCAAGATCAACTCCGATGGCATCTACAGCTGCTCTGGATCTAGATGAAGACGGCGAACCTGTTGATCAAAAGGAGTTCAGAGCATGATTGGCTCTCTCTTGTACCTCACGGCCTCGAGACCGGACATACACTTTTACGTGTGTCTTTGTGCTTTGTTTGAGCTTCTCCTCGCAGATCTCACCGTCGGCGGTGAAGCGCATCTTCGGTACCTTCGAGCTACCATTGACTATGGCATCGGTACTCTTCCTCTTCTTGTCTATCTCTTAGAGCTTTCTCCGTGCGACTTTCTTGTTGTAGGATAGATAGGAAGAGCACTTCTGGCACTTGCCAATTCATTGGCACTTCTCTCGTCTCCTGGTCGTCAAGGAAGCAATCCGGTGTTGCGCAGTCCACTGCAGAGGCCGAGCACGTTCTGTTGCAGCCGATGTCTTTGTAGCCAAGTGCTTTGGATGGTCTCGACCTGCAGGATTTCGGGCTATCTATCATTGCGTTCCACTCTTTTGTGATAACACGTCTGCGATTTGCATTGCCAAGAACCAGTGCAACATTCTCGGACCAAGCATATTGATATCGATATCACTTTCTTAGAGACCATGTAGAGAAGGGTGACATTGTGCTCCAGCCAGGAGAGTGAGCACCAGTTGGGTGATATCTTCACTAAGCCTCCGGGCGACTCTCGGTTTTCGCCTCTGCGGGAGAGCTTGGGGTGGTTTGTCCTTACGGATTTCTTTGTGAGGGGGAGCGTTGTGCTACTACTGTATTATATTATATTATATGCTTACTCCTTTCTGGTTTCATTTCTTTTAATATTTCGGGTCGAAGTCCTTCCAGCATAGGTTTGAGTGTTTCTCTTGCCACATTGCTTTGACTGCTACTTCTTGTCTTGTGCTTCTAGGATGCTGCTTATTAGCTGTCTCTTCCCTCTCTAAGTAGAGCTTACTCACTTCTTATAGGTTCTAGCAGGGGTCGGGCCACCCTTGGGTAGACAGGGACAGTGTTTGCTCCTTAGTGTATGTGTAGATCAGCTGATAGTCCTAGAATCATATGGGGTAGATAAGAACTTGTCTGAGCGATAGTTTTCTCTATATCTTTTCTATGCTCTAGAGGACTGCCTTTTCTGGTTTACTTATCAGATTCTCATTTTTGTTCCTTTGGTTCAGGGGGAGTTACTCTTGGTTATTCCATACTCTTAATTTTGTCATAACTCAACCTGAATTAAAAGATGCATCTCATTCTGAAGGGAATCTGGATTTTTTGTGCATTTCATTCCGCATTGCATTATAATCAAATGGAGCCTTGTTTATTATCCCTTATGATATGTTTTCACTGTTTTACATCTTGCCATGATTTATGCTAAACCGCTAGATCTATCATGACTTTTTATGTGTAGTTTAGTCTTTGCCATGCTAAGGTGTTTAAAAATGCTAAACTTGAATTAAAATCTTATCATGATAGCTCTTGAGACTAGTTTGGTTGAAACTATCCTTTTATGATTTTCGCCATGTCAAGTAGGCTGAGTTGAGTCCTGAATGTCTTTTGAACTTTTGAGTAAGCTCAGTTTGGTAAGAAACATGACTTATCTCTAATCACTGGTCTAAAAACTTCAAAAGCAAAAATGATCTCTTTTGTGCGAAAAACTGATCTCACCAAATCTTTCTCATGAGACGGCTTGCCATTGCACTAGGCATGAACTCAGGGGGAGCCTTGGATGACCTAAGATCACCTCCTTAAGTCTGTTGCTTGGAGTGGTCGCATAAGGCTTGAGATCTAGCACATGGTTTAAAATAATAAAAAATGGTTGAAGCTTAGGAGGCAGTTGTGGATGGCACCTAGTCCAGAGCTTACTTTACTGAGATAAAACCATAAAAAGTCTTCAGAAAAAGAAAAATGTGCTAAAATTGCTTATCTCTAAAGAGACCAAGTCCTGGATAAAATGAGTCCTTCTTCAATGGTAGCACTCTAAACTGCTGGTATGAGTCTTCTTGGTTCAACTTAGATTATTTGACATGGCTTGCATCATCCTTGGATATTTTTAGCTAGATTTCAATCTTGACTTATTTGACCTGCTAAAGAACTGGATCATTAATCAGATTATGGACTTTCTGTCTTAGCTCTTCTATACATCGATTGTCATGATCTTGATAGCATTCTTCTGTGTTATGGCTTGGTGTAATACTCTAATAGTCATTTTGGATAATCTACATGGCTCCTAATGCTTAAAATGAACATCATATAGTCTTTTCTTCCATTTTCTACATATTGATGATTTTATTGCCAAAGGGGGAGAATGATTGTGAGAAAAAGCCTTCTGAAGAAAAGCCTTGAGTTTTGTGCGAAAATTGCTCTTTCATCTCATCTCAAGTCTTTTTCTTTGTGTCAACTTGGTCTTGAGCTTAATTACTCTTGTTTAGACCTTGGTTGACTGTAATCTCAAACTCATCTTATGCTTTTTCGGTAATTGTCAATATACTCATCAAGGGGGAGATTGAGAGACCATGTGAGAGGTCCTCCACTCTGAGTGATGAGTATTTGACAAGTGTGTTGATTAGATTGAGAGTTGAGGTTTTCAGTTTGGACTGTTTCTGGGCCGAGTCAGGGAAATCGGAACTACCGCTGTGTATGGAGCGGAACTTCCGATTAATCGGAACTACCGGTGTTGGAAAAAGGAACTTCCGATTTATTTGGGTTTTGCTCTCGGCTGAAGGAAATCGGAACTTCCGCACAAGGGGTAGCGGAGTGTCCGAAAATTCTGACATTGTGTGTTCTCTAAGATATCAAATCGGAATTAAATATCTGGAAAGTCGGTTGTTCCGGATATCGGAAGTACCGCAGTGTTGAGCGCGGAACTTCCGATATTCCTGACAAGTGCGGATGTTCCGGAAATCGGAACTTCCGCTATGTTAAGTGCGGAACTTCCGATTGTGTCCAGAACTGTGCAGAGAAGATTAAATTGTGATTTTGATTTTGTATGAGTTTGAGTCTTATACAAATGTTGATGCGATGTTATTGTGCAATGCTATGTGATGTGTTTTTATGCGTGTTGTTGCGCAGGCATCAAGATGGAGTCGTGGCGAGACACGTGGACCGGACTAGGCGCAGGAGGCGTTGAGGTCGAACGGTCGGGATGTGTCGAAGACGGCGTGAATCTTGAAGCGGTTGCGGAGTCGTGCACAACAAGGTGTACGGAGGCTTCCAGAAGGTGCGCAAGGGGCGAAGGGTCTTTTCGCAGCGGCAAAAGTGGAGGCGGTTCCGTTCGGGTGTAGCGGGCTTAATGGGTTGGAGGCCCATTAGCAAAGGCTATAAATAGGGAGAACCACAGAGTTAGGGTTAGACCTTTTGATAGAAAATTAGGTTAGCTCTAGAAAAGGGTGTGTGTTGCCTTTTGAGAGTTTGTTGGTTTTGAGAGAATGAATGAAATCTCTTATAATCTTTCCTCTGTGTTTCCACTTGTAAACGTTTGATGTCTATCAATGAAACTCTGAGTCTTTGATTACATGTTTATGCCTCTCTTTATTCCCTCTCTGTTCATGTTGAATATCTAGGGTTTTGGCATATCTTTTGTTTCGTTTTATGAAATAACATGAAACTTCATATCTAGAATTGTTTTGGTATTGCTATTACTTCCTCAAAGTTTCATGCTCTAAGAATCTGAGAATCTCGCTTATCATTGGTTTTGGTCTTTCTTGCCCCTTCTTCAAGAAATCCGTTTTTGGTTTGATTATTGAATCTTTGGTTGCAATTCTTCTCCATGAGGTCAAGAAGGTGTTTAGGATGATGTCCTGTGAAACTTGACCAGAGAAGAGCATTCAAGATTTAGTTTTGGATTTTGAATAGAAACCCGAAAGCCTTTGTTCTTGGTCGGGACAATCGGAACTTCCGATTGTCCATAGCGGAACTACCGCAGGCGGAACTTCCGCTCTGATTCCGGAACTACCGGAGTGCGGAAGTACCGCCGGGTAAAATCGGAACGTCCGATATCTGACAGAACAGTCTGGAATGTATGGTTAGTTCTCTGATTTTGTTTTACTCTTCTTGAGAGGGTTTGTTGATCTTATTTGAATACAGTAAAGGGGAGTTCTTAATTTTAAGGCACCATTCACCCCCCCTCTGTTGCCATTTCGGTCCTTCACTTGTGAATACCTTTATACTCACCCAATTTGTCTACTGGTTTTTAGGTGACAACGACTTCGAGCCAGATGAGCTCGTCAGTGCCAATTTAGGCGACACTGTCGAGTAGTGTTGTTATTTAACCCCCAGTCGGTTGTCATGGGTTATGGGGCACACCATGCTGGACTTTTGGTTTATTTATATTGCTTCCACTGCTACTTAATGGTATCATTTGAATTTGGCTGGTCGGCTACTGGTAATAGTTGTAGACATGACTATTATTGATGTATGTCTTTTAAATTATCTATGTATGAATGTTGTATGGATGTGATTGACGTTGAATGAGAGTATGAGCATATTGGTCGCTGATCTTGGGAGCCAACATGATCTCATGCTCGCTGTGATGAATTCCATTTTAGCTCACCAAGTGTCAACTTTGATTGTCCGGTGGACCGGTTATCATGTAGTGCTTGTGAGGGAGCAGTACACATGATCGTCGGATCTCTAGTTTCAGTCAAACCTTTTCACTTAGATGGAGTTAAGTTGGAATCCATTTACTTGAGGCCCAGAGTTATTTCCATAAAACCGGGAAATCATCGGTCTTATGAAAATAACCTAGGGGTCCTCACAATATGACCAAAGTCTGAACCTTTCATGCAAATAGTTCAAGATGTATCAAGAACAATAATTTCAGCTCAAGAACACGGTTAATGCAAACAAAACTTGGGCAAGAATGAAATCTAATGGATCTTTGTTGGGTTGGAACATCTTCTTGATGAACTTCTCAACCTCTTACACTTCCTAGATCCAATAGAACTATAGCTAGTAGAAGGAGTGGATGTAACACCCTGGCTATTTGGAAGCCAAAATGTTACCTAAAAGCACAACATACCATCAATTTGCGAAATAAGATTCAATAAGAATCTAACCAATTAACGATAATAGGGTAATGAGATGTAAATAACCAATTCATCAATGGCGAATATTCAAGAAACTAAACGTGGAACGGCATGACATGAAGTCTAAACGATACTCATTACATTCATCTCTCAACAAAGAAAAACATAGTTGAAAACATTAATGAAAATATAATGTGATGATCTGTGTGGAACGTGCTGGTCTACTCTCTCCCATTAACATCATCACCAACAAGGATCACCTAAATAAACACAGAAAAGTAAGGGTGAGTCGAAACTCAGCAAGTACAATGTTTATTTAAACATGACATAACTGAACGAGGCAACAATCTCACAAGTTATACACAAGTCTCTTTAAAGTTGTGAGGATGAATGGAATGGATGTATGCCTTTGAAAGGAAAAGGACTACTCAAGCTGCTTATACCGGTATAGCGAGTGATACACCGTCGGTGTTCACTTAAGCCCGTATTTAACAAAGTCAGGGGACCCAAATATCAGATGAAGAACGTTTCATCACGGTGTCCAAGCTGCCGACATTGAAATGGTGGGTCTTACATACCCACATTGAAATGGTGGGTATCATGTGCCCATACTGGAATTGATGGGACTTATAAAATTCCACTCCCGTGGAAGGAAATAGAACAACATGAATGGAATGAATCAATGAATATAAATGCCATTAACTGAAATCATAAGATGTATCCATTCGAAACGAAATAAATATCATGGACGAATATCAAGAACATTCATTATCTTCTCTCACAAGAATTATCACTTGAACCAGAATCGACATCATGGATGAATAACAAGGACATTCACAAACATATCACATCATGAAGCAACAGTCGAAATCAACACATTTTAACTCATGGTACTTGCCTTCCGCGATGTGACGTGCTAAGAGGCAACATCGGTGCACCTCCACTCACCACCTCACCGCCTACACAAATAATTAATTATTCAAAATAAGAAGATATGGATTGACATAACTACAGGTGGCCTACATTAACCCTTTGGCTATTCTACGAAATCAACGGAGTTAAAACTAGCATCACTCTATTCAGACTCCTGCCCCTCCTACTGGACAGCGGTACTAGAAAAATCATATTTTAAGTTATGGAACTCGGAATGACATGAGACCAGTGCCAAAAGAAACTTAACAGAAAAATATTCAAAACACTAGCAGACAAGATTTCCTAATTATGCCCACAAATAAGACTAATCTGTAGTTGAAAGTGCCTGACAGACATATGTCCTGACAGCAAACCAGTAGCAAAGAACGTAACATAACTTTTCATCTATAAGCCCAAATTGAGTGCTATTTACCAATCTAGAATCATTACAAAACCAGCTACAATAATCTAGTTGGACAAGTCCCCTGATTCGGCTTCCTACTAAATCTTATATTCAGGAAAATTTCTATCTCTGCAATTTGCCAGTCAGCGAAACAGCGGCGGTAAGAACTCCATAACTTTTGATTTCCAACTCTAAAAATTGTGTTCTTTATCAACATGAAAATCTTACTGAATCTTCTACAACATTGATTTTAGGTGGAATTTCTGATTCGGCCTCTAAAGAATTCAATATGGCCAGACAAGACAACTGCCAATTCTCGTCAGCTGTCCTGGACAGTCGCGGTTAAACTACCATATCTCCTAAACCGTAACTCAAAATCAGATGATCTCAGTGCTGAAAGAAAGCTAAGATCAAGGGCTACAACTTTCTAAGAGCAAAGAAGATCAGAAAACGTATGGAACGTACCCAAATCTGACGAACAAATCTGGCGCACGACAGGGAGGAGGGTGGCGGCCGGTTGGGGAGGGGGAGGAGGGGGTGGCGGCTTGGGAGGGTGGGAGAGAGAGGGAGAGGCTAGGGTTTGGGGAGGAAAAACCCCTTGGCTGGCCCTCTCATGGGCCCCTCTGGTGCGGCCCCAGCCAGTTGTCGAAAGATCGCTGAAAACCCCCCGCCGATTCAGGAAATTTCAGTTCTTGTTTGCCTTTTCCCTCCCCAGCTGCTTTTCTAATTACCCGATCCGAATCCGAGGTATTACAGTGGAAGAGAAGGCTAAGTTGCGACAAAGAAAAGGTAGAAATTGCATGAAATAAAATAAATTTAAGAACATGTAAGAACTTGGAACATTCATTGCTTCAAGAGGAGCTTTTATTGCATCAAGCGGAAGGATTACAAAGCCACACTTCATGGTGGGCAAAGCTCAAAGGAGCATAAACCCTTCTCCAAGACTTGGTGGTGGAGGCATACCTCTACCCCTCTATTTATAGCCCTGTGGGAGTAACCTCAACCCTTGGATCACCACAAGGGCTAAGATTAACTCTCTCCACCCATTCATAACCACTTAGGGTTCAGCCAAATCCACCCCTTGCCTAGAATACTCCTCTTGACAAGCTACAATTACATCAATGCCTTATGTTAATTTTGGTCAACATAAGCCACCTAGTGCTACCACGTTGCTCCTCCTTGACGGTCTTCACTCCTCGTTGACTTTTCACATCCCCGCCTTGTATCTCGAGCTCCGAACACCCTCGGAATGCCTTACTGACACTTGGACGCTGCCAAGTTACCCTGAGTCGCTGCATAGACTCATCTCGTGCCATCTTCATGAAGACTCCATATCTATGACCGGACTTGATCCCCGATAATCTTCTCGACCACCATGATCATTCTGGATGCCAAGCTCTCCATTCTTGCTCTTGATACCGCGTCTAAGATCATCTAAGTCATCAAGTCAACCTGCAGTCAACAAAGACAAAAAAATCGTTTCTTTGGCACAGGCGTCATGCACTAGACCATCATTAGTGACAACATTTGTCATAAAATCCCATGCAACCTAGGTGAAACTCAAAACATGACTTCGCAAACTTTAACAACTATCGAACCTCCATCAATAAGTCCCAAATGCTGTCAAATATTCATCTCAATCTCCCCCTTGATGAATATGTTGACAAATCACATAAAAATGCAAATTGAAGATTTTAAAAGAAAAAAGTTTGCGAAGAGACTAACTTGGCCCAGAAATGAAGAAAGAAGATCATGACCAAGTTGCCAAAATAGAAGGGAGCTCAACACTAAAAAAAACTTTGCTCAAAAAGCTTCAAAGATATTAAGCTCAGAAAAAAATCAAATGAAGAAGATAATAAGCAAAAGACCTAAACTTCATTTGAAAATCAGTTTGATGTACATTTAAGCTCAATTATGGTTGAGATTAGCATTAAGACAAAAAAAAAATTTTAAAAATCATTTTCAGCCTAATCATACATTTTGCCATTTTTCCTATATTTCTCTCCCCTTTGTTAATTTAGTCATCAAGAGACTACTTAATACTAATGAGCACAAAAGAGAGCATGTATGCATGGCATGGGAATGCAAATATAAAAAGCTTTGTATATTATTCAAATGAATATGAAGCTCAAAGAATTACACCAAGCCACCGCAATTTAGAACTTGCTAAACTAGTTCAGGATCAAATATATAGCATAAAGCAAAGACTAGCTAGCAAGATAAGCAATTTGCATAAATTAAGGCCAAGTTTCGCATGATTACACAAGTAACAAGTTCTTAGCATAATTGCAGCTAAAAATACATAGCCAAGTCCAAGATGCAAAGAAAAACCTAGATTTCAACCTAGTCAACACTTTGGGCGTGCTACAAGTTCATGAAAGAACCTAAAGCTCATTTTATTTCATATTTTTGTTTGCAAGGTGGGATTGAACCACATCTTTTGCAATTTTCAATATTTTTCATTTTTTGGTGAGGTTGACCTCACATCTTTTTTATATTCATTTTTCAATTTTTTGGTGAGGTTGGCCTCACATCTTTTCAATATCCATTTTTTTATTTTTTTGGTGAGGTTGGCCTCACATCTTTGCAATATTCATTTTTCATTTTTTGTGGGGTTGACCTCACATCTTTGTCTATGAGCAAATTTACACAAGGTTCAAACATGATTCAAAATAGCGCAAGCCCAAGTTGCTCTAGAGACTCTAATAGAAATTCAGATTATCTAAAGACATGACATAAGTATTAAGATTGAGAGACCATGTGAGAGGTCCTCCATTGTGAGTGATAAGTATTTGACAACTTGTTGAATAGGTTGAGAGTTGAGTCTCTCGGTTTTGTACTGTTTCTGTGCTGAAACAAGATAATCGGAACTACCGCTGTGTATGGAGCGGAAGTTCCGATAATCGGAACTACCGGCGTCGGAAATAGGAACTTCCGATTAACTGGTTTTGAGTTCGATTGAAGTAATCGGAACTTCCGCACTGGGTCGCGTGTGTCCGATAATCGACGCTGAGTGTTCCTCTGAGACGAAAATCGAATTTGAAAATCTGGGAATGCGGATGTTCCGAAGATCGGAAGTTCCGCAATGGTAAGAGCGGAACTTCCGATAATTCTAACAAGTGCGGACGTTCCGGAAATCAGAACTTCCGCTGTGGTAAGTGCGGAACTTCCGATTGTGTCCAGAACTGTGCAGAGAAGGTTAATTTGTGATTTTGATTTTGTATGAGTTTGAGTCTTATACAAATGTTGATGCTACGATATTGTGCAATGCTATGTGATGTGTTTTTGTCTGTGTTGACTGCAGGACATCGAGACGAAGTCGTGGCGAGACACGAGGTGATCGGACTAGGCGCAGGCGGCGTTGAGGTCAGAACGGTCGGGATGTGTCGAAGACGGCGTGAATCTTGAGGTGGTTGCGAGTCAAGGACAGCGAGGCGTACGGGAGGCTTCCAGAAGGTGCGCAAGGGGCGAAATGGTATTTTCGCAAAGCGGCACAAGTGGAGGCAGTTCCGTTCGGGTGTAGCGGGCTTAATGGGTTGGAGGCCCATTAGGCAAAGGCTATAAATAGAGCTGAACCCCTGGTGTTAGGGTTAGACTTCGAGAGAGAAAATTAGGGTTAGCTCTAGCAAAAGGGTGTGTTTTGCTTTTTGAGAGTTTGTTGGTTTGGAGAGAATGAATTGAAAATCTTTGTAATCATTCCTCTGTGTTTCCTCTGTAATCTCTAGACTTCTATCAATGAAACTCGAGGTTTTGATTACTTGTTTATGCCTCTCTTATTCCCTTCTGCTCTTGTTAAATATTTAGGGTTTTGATGTATCTTTTGATTCGTCTTATGAAATAGCATGAAACTTGATATCTAGAGTCGCTTTGATATTGCTATTACATCCTCAAAGTTTCATGAGCTAAGAATCAAAATCTCGCTTATTGTGGGTTTTGGTCTTTCTTGCCCTTCTTCAAGAAACCGTTTTGCCTTGATTATTGAATCTTTGTTTGCGATTTTTCTCCATAAGGTCAAGATGTTGTTTAGGATGATGTCCTCTGAAACTTGACCTGAGAAGAGCATTCAAGATTTAGTATTTTGGATTTTGGGAAAACCCGAGCGATTGTTCTTGGTAAGGACAATCGAACTTCCGATTGTCCACTGAACTATGCAGCGGAACTTCCAGATCGATCCGGAACTACCGCAGATCTTGAAGTATGCCGGGTAGAATCGAGCTTCCGATTTTTGTGTAACACTGCTGAAACTTGTTTTAGTTCTCTCGATTTTGTTTTACTCTTCTTAAGAGGGCTTTGTAGAAATTGCTTAAATACAGTAAAGGGGAGTTCTTAATTTTAAGGCACCATTCACCCCCCCCCCCCTCTGTTGCCATTTCGGTCCTTCAAAGAGTAAAAAAATATGAAAGCTACAAGTTTCATCAAGTTTTCAATAAAGTTCATGTTGACATTTAAATTTTAGCAAGCATTGATAAGCTAAATGGCGCATATCTAGGCATGAACAAGCTAGCAAAAGTATTTCATTATGATAGCAAGGTGTGAATGGCATGAAGCAAGATTTCAATGTGAATAATAGACAAAGCTCCTTATCATCTAAATGAGTATATCACATATGACTACATGATACGCATGGTAAACAAAATAAAGATCCAAGCTCCCCCTCAACAAGTGAATCAATTTCAGAGATATTTTGGTTTAGGTTGAGTTATGTCAAAATTGAGCGCAATAAAAACTCAAATGAACTCCCCCTGAAACAAATTTATAAGTAAGAGAAGGGGCTCGAAAAGGAAGAAGAAAAGGGGCAAACAAAAAGCATAGACAGGATAGTGGAATTACTATAGCTCAGACTCGCTCTCATCCACCCCCATATGACTCTAAGACTAGCTGGTCATCTAAACACAAGGGAGTAAACACATTCCCTATCTATCCAGGGGGCCCAACACCTGCTAGACCTATAAGAAGTGAGTGAACTCAACCTGGTGAGAGGAGGGCAACTAATAAGCAGCATCTTAAAGCTACAAGATGAGAGGAAAAAGTCTAAACTACCTAGTAAGCTCCTCTTTAAAGTAAGACATAAGGACGCACAACCCCAAACTCTCCCTGCAATGCCATGAACCTCGAGCTATCTAAAGGCTTGGTGAAAATATCAGCTATCTGATGGTCACTCTCAACAAACTGGATCACTATGTTACCCTTCTCCACATGGTCTCTAAGAAAATGATACCGAATATCTATGTGTTTGGTCCTAGAGTGCTGCACTGGGTTCTTGGCAATGCAAATGGCAGAGGTGTTCTCACAGAAAAGTGGAACACTATGTAAGGCTAACCCAAACTCCCACAAGGTCGAAACCATCCAAAGCACCTGACTACATCAACTAGTGGCTGCAACAAACTCGGCCAAAGCATCTCCGAAAGTGATCGTATCATCACCTGGAGCTCACACAAAGGAAGAGAACCAACGAGAATCTCCAGGCGTGTGACGAGAGCAACAAGAGTCTACAAGCCAAACATCTCCTTTCCAAGCTCGACGAACCTGAGTTAGTGAGAAGTAAACATTGGTGGCTCGGTGTAGAACCCGGGAACGAAGGATCCCAAATTCTCTGTGTTTACCACACTAGTCCAGGATTGCTAGTGTACACAGTCTAACAAAAAGTGTCATCACAATCATATCACGCATTTATTTTAATATAAAATAGAGATTATTACAAAATGGGGTCTGAGGCCAAATAAAATAACATAGAGGAAGCAAATAAGTAGTAGACCACACGATGCGCCACAGGCAATCGTCTGGGGGCGTAGGCCTAAACGTCCGGATCCTCACCGTCTGGATAGAAGTCTCCTCCTGAATAAACGTTATTCGGCAAGGGTGAGCACAACTTCCATGTTCGCAACTTACACCCAATAAAGAAATATGATGCACGCATAAGTAAACAATTGGGGCTAATAGGGTTTATTTATGTAAAGTATCATTTTCAGTTTTTAAATATTCATACTAAATTTCAGGGTAGTTTTTAATCTATAGTTAAAATTAGATTTTTAAATTGACAGTTTATAGTGGGTAACCGCCCAATTTTACCACAAGGATTCATCATCCTAAAATTATTTACTAAATTCATTTTTAAAACCAAAAATAAAATCTAACTTAGAGTGGCTTTGCTCGGCATGTCCATGATCGTGGACACCGCTATTCGAATAGTTTTATACTTTGCAGAGGGGGTACAACTTTACCCACAAGAGATAATTTGCTCTTTATGTCGGCCAATACATGCTTCCTTAGGCATGTGACTAAGCAATTATCACAAGGCGTTTCTAATATTCTACCTCAATGCTAACATGCTCGCTAAGGTTTCGCTTCCCTTGGATTAACCACCTGCCGGAAGCCCCCTCTTGCGTCAGGTGGGAATACTATTTAACCAACACCCACTCAACATAATGGCACATAAGACAGTGAGGTATTACAAATTAATAAGCCTAGTCCTACCCATACAAGATATGTGGTAGTACGGTGATGCTTTGCAAGGTGCAGCTCACGGCCGGTCCTTAACTGACTTAGGCAACTTCTAAATTAACCTGTGGGCCTCAACCCTACCCGGAGTGAGCCTATGCATAAATCTGCACCCACCAGCTATCCATTTCGCCCTAGTCCAAACTAGTTTTTTCCATATTATTTTTCCAGGACATTTGCAAAATTCTTCCATGACAAAACAATGTCATAGACCTTTAAACAATAGTTGCTTCTTTGGCTAAAATCCCCCAAATCAAATATTTTTTATCTAAGCATGGTCTAAACATATAGTATTATTTTCAAATTTTTATTCTGACTAAGGTGACAAGGACAAGGTAATTCAAATAGCAATAATGGCTATACAAGGATTTGGAATAACTAAGGAATTTAAAACTGGAATTAAAATTACTGAATAAAAATTATGCATGCAATAATAATTTTAAATAGAATTAAAGAAATTTTAAACATTGGGATCAATATGATCAATGGTATAACTTTCCTTGCTCGAAGTCCTGGTAATCTAACTCTTCCACAAGGTCGAGCTCTCCGGATTCGTTGAAATCTACACGTGAAAATAAGCCAAATTAAAATAATAATAAAAAATAAATTAAAATTAACATTCAAATTAACTCCAAATGAAATAATTTTAGTTTAGTTAGCTAGATCTTGATTTTATACAAATTTAGAAATTAATTCACCCAAATCGGAGTTCGTATGAAGAAATACGAGCTCCTCGAAGTTTAAAACTAAAGAAAATACTAAAATCCGATTTTATTGATTTTCTCGAATTATCTTTGTAAAGGAAATTTGAATTATTACGCATGCTGACGTCAGCGTACGAAAATTCTGATTTTCGATCGAATTATTTTTCTATTGGAAATATTTTATGTCACTGACATGTGGTGATGAGGGCATCTCTAACACTTATACATTTCCTTCTATTCGTGGCGATACACATATTGATATCCAAGCCATGAGTGAGGCTACAAGTAATACAAGTGCAGAAGTGCTTGTTGGTCCACTAACAAGAGCTAAAGCTAAACTTCTAAATCAACAGGTGCTTTTGTTTCTTAATGAATCTTCTGTTGTCATTGATCATAATTGGGTGCTACCTCATGCAAATGTTTTGTGCATTCTAAGGTTTGAACATTTTGAAGCCTTCGGAACCAAGAGGGACGCCGGAGCCAAAGTAATGGAGGAGAAGCTCGTGGGAGACAAGCAAGGGGGAGAAGCCTAAGAATCCAAGTCAAATTCGAAACTTCCACAAGCCCAACCAAATTCAAACTTGGAATCAACTCAGAATTCAATTCGGATTCGGAATCAGCCTCAAATTCGGATTCGTAATCAGCAGGACAGTCCAGAGTAAAAAGGTCACAACTTTCTCATACGAAGTCTGATTGGGGTGTTTTTGGGCTTGTTGGAAAGCTAACTTCAAGCCCGATCCAACGGATGCTCACGCACTACGAAATTCCTTTGGAGTCAAAAGATATGACCGAAACAATATAACAGTTTTAAAATTAGAGTTTCCTTTTTGTTTTAGATTGAGTCGGAATTGGAGTAGGAGTTCTAATTACGAATTAGAGTAGGAGTAGGGCCTCTTGGCCAGCCATGAGGAGGAGAAGGGGCACTATATATTGAGGGTTAGACCCCCATTGTAACGTCAGACCAGTTTATGGATAAGAATAGAAACATAGCTATTGCTTGTTCTTTCGAAACCAGAGTTCATGCGAGGACTTTGAGAGAGGACTAGGCGATCCATTGGTTCGTTCTGCAATTCAAGGTCAAGCCGTCGTTCCATTGGGAATTGGGGACTTGGCTATCGTCGTTCGTGGTCTCGCGACGATCAACTATCCGGTGTGATTTGGGCGTATTCCAAAGAGTTGAGGGTTCGTGAATTGGCGCGAGTGTTCAGCTAGCAACATCGTCTACTTCGCATCATTTATCCACGGTTCCTCACCGAGAAGATCAGGCATTCCCCCGTATCATATGGTATCCTATTCTAGGTTTACTCGGTGAGAGTTTTTTTTTTACCCTTAGTTTAGTTTTGTTTTTCTGTCCTATAGTCCACTAAACCGAAAATTGCAACACAAAAATTCCAAACCCTAGTTTCAATATGTTATTTCTTGTGAGTTTTGTTAGGTTTTAGTCCATTAGAATTTTTTGTTTAGTGCTGATCTAAGTGTTTCCTTTGCGTACCTTGTTCCTTGTTTCCTTCCAAAAAAAAATCCAAAATTCAAATTGAGTCCCTGAACTCAATTTTTGTTAAATCCGAGTTCAATTGGTACACTGTTTGTAATTCGGTCGTAACTTTTGCGTCCGAGCTCCGCTTCACTTATATCCTTTCATCTTGTGAGACTAGCTTTTGATATTGTATTAGGGCTGCTTATTGAACATTGTTTACACATTGCTGAATTTTTGGGCTTATGCACCCATGAGGGTAGCAAAACACTTTCGGCCATTGAGAAAAGCAAAAAAATGCAACAAGACAATAGCAAGAGCCACGGCATTAAAAAAGTATAAAAAAAGCGAGAGCAAAACATAATTTTGCGAAAGAAAAGAGAGGAAGAAAAAAATTCTTTGGCCGATTGCTACAGTATTATACATTTTATTGGTTGCTACAGTACCAGCCCATCATTATTTCAGATTGTGTAGTCATTTTTTTGAGCAATCTTGTGCCCTACTATTTTCAATTGCAATTGGCTAGCGTCTCTCTTACTACTTGGTGCAAAACGAGCTAGCTTAATCTCATTTTCAGATCCCGTCTCGCTAGCTCATTCCTTTGTTTGCATTGAGTCACATTTGTCTTTGCGTGTGCGTTCATCCTTTTCACTTAAACCCATTGGATCAGCACATAGGCAAAAGAATCTAGCTTAGATCATTACTTAGCATTACAACAACTTGAATATCAGTTTGTATAGGTTATACACATACCTTACCAAGCTCCACCTACACCCGTTCGTGTACTACCTTTGCTCTTGGTTACGCTCTTACATTACTGGGTTGAGGTTCGTTCGCCGCCACAAGTGTCATTTTTACCGTCCTTGATTCACTTTGGAACGGTTATCAGGAGGAGCCACCTAATCCGGAGGCACCAGTTACGTGGTTAGAGTACACTCGTTTGCGTGAGATGCTGCAAAAACAGGTTCATGAAGGCGACAATGGCGTGCGCGATGAGATCGGGTGGTTCGAGCAGTCCGACACCCTCGGAGAGGAGGTCACGCACCGCGCATGAACATCAATAATAACTTCCAAGAACTACGTGCCATGTTCGCACAACACAATCTTCATGGAGGTGCGCATGTCGACGACACAAGTGTGCAAGGCCCTCCGTTGTCTTGCCCAATGAGACCACGGAGGCACGTGGCATTCGAGGATGAGGAGCGACGCCAAAGACCAGCGCGTCGCATGGTAGTGCCACCACACGCTGGAGTGGCGGTACCGTGGTTCGCCCTCATACAGGTGCATGGTCGCGGCAACTCGACCACAATGGGGCCTGTGGTCGGGCGCACCATTGGGTCCCCAAGGAGGAGGTGTGCATGATGCACCTCGTGGTGAGGTGATGAGGCGAACTTTGGGCGGCGGCGATTTTTGGTCAACAACTATGACGGCCGACGACCCCACCACCACAACAATATGCATCGGCGTCAACACGGCGACATCGAGGATTTTATCGCTAAGCCCAAATTAACTCTTCCTATCTTTTGGTGGTACTAATGTGGAAGAATACCTCACTTGGGACACGAAAATTGATAAGTCGTTCGGATGAACAACTACTCCAATGAGAAGAAGCTCGTACTTGCGTCCAATGGTTTGGATGGTTATGCCACACATTGGTGGGAACAGTTTGTTCATAAGCGTATGGAGCGCCACGAGTTACCAGTTATTACTTGGGAGCAGATGAAGCAGCATTTGCGGGCACGTTTTGTCCCCCGCCATTACAAGCGTTCCCTATTTGAAAAGTTGACCGGGCTGCGACAAGGTTTGAAATCAATTGATGAATATCATAAGGAGATGGAGACCATCATGATACATGCAGATGTTCGCAAAATGAAGAGCGGATAATGGCGAGATTTCTAGTGGCATGAATTATCTTTATCAAGCGCATTGTCAATCACCATCCCTACCATGATATGATCGAGTTGCTACACCAAGCACGCGAAGCTGAGCGCCAAGTGATTGAAGATGCACGGTTTGCTGCCCGTTCACGTTCTTCAACCAGTCCGGGACATTCATATCACAAAAGCACTCCGGCCGGGAGTAATTCAGCGTCTGCGATTCCATAAGTAAGAAGCCGAGAGTACACCATCGGCAAGACCGATCGGCGGTTCCGTAGCAAGACGGCCTCGTCTATGGGGTCGACAGGCCGTTCACGGGATATCATTTGCCACAAGTGCAAGGGCATTGGCCACTTCGGAGGGATGCCGAATGTCGAACTATGCTTCTAACAGAGGAGGCGGTTATATTTCACTAGTGATGACGAGTCGCGATGCCTGCCGGTCTTGCACAGTGATGACATAGAACAATGTGAATGTGATCCGAGTTTCCGAGCAGCGGCGGTATTCCATTGTTTGCACACCCAAGGTGCTTAGTGTGATGACATCACCGTCACTCGAACAACGGTGCAATTTATTTCGGACTTGGGCAAAGCTAGATCGGGGTAAGGTGTGCAAAGTGATTATTGATGGCGGGAGTTGCCACAATTTGGCGATAAAGACATGTGTCATAAGTTGGGTTTGAAGTATTTGCGCATCCACGTCCTTATCATGTGCAATGGTTGAGTGACAAAGAGGAAGTGAAGGTGAAATATATGGTGCGTGTGACGTTTTCTATTGGGAAGTACACTGATAGTGTGGATTGCGATGTTGTGCCCATGACGGTGTGTCACTTGCTGTTCGGACGGCCATGGCAATATGATCGTTCCGCTGTGCACGATGGACGTACAAATCGCTACACTTTTAGATGGAACAATGTGGAGATCATCTTGAAACCGCTTACCGGGATGATTGTGAACTCTTCAATGCGAGAAAAATGAGATGCACATGGAGAGTCCTCAAGAGCGAGCCAATCAATCAAAGAAACACGAGGGAGAGAAGAACTTGGTCATGTTAGCTACCAAATCCGAGATGCGAGAATTCAACGAGAATCCCAATTTGGTGCACTTTGTACTACTGTACAAAGACATATTGCTTTCAACTAATGACTTCACTGCTCTTCCTAGTGGTATTGCTTGTGTTTTGCAGGAATTCGGTGACGTCTTTCCAGAGGAGGTACCAGCTGGGCTACCACCAATCCGCGGGATTGAACATAAGATTGACTTGATTCCAGGAGCGTCGCTACCAAACCGACCACCGTACCGCACCTACCCCGAAGAAACCAAGGAAATTCAAAAACAAGTACACGAACTTCTCTCCAAAGGCGTACGCTTGAAAGCTTAAGCCCTTGTCTTGTTCTGTTATTTTAGTTCCTAAGAAAGATGGTTCATGGCGTATGTGCGTAGATTGTAGAGCAATTAATAATATAACTATTCGATATCGTCATCCAATACCTCGCTTAGATGATATGCTAGACGAACTAAGTGGCGCAGTTATTTTCTCTAAAATAGACTTGCGTAGTGGTTACCATCAAATTAGGATGCATGAAGGGGATGAGTGGAAACAGACATTTAAAACGAAATTTGGTTTGTATGAGTGGTTGGTCATGCCTTTTGGTCTAACTAACGCACCTAGTACTTTCATAAGCTTAATGAATCATGTTTTAAGGCATTTCATTGGTAAATTTGTGGTTGTGTACTTTGATGATATTCGATTCTGATCATGACCGAGTTTGAGCACTTTGACCATATTAGACAAGTTCTACAAGTTTCTGCGATGCTAGGCTTTTGGTAACTTAGATAAGTGCACCTTTTGCAAAGATCGTGTTATTTTCTTGGGCTATGTTGTGTCTGCGCAAGGAGTTGAAGTAGACGAGTCTAAAATTGAAGCGATTAAAAATTGGCCAACTCCTGTAAACGTAAGTCAGATTAGGAGCTTTCATGGTCTCGCCGGTTTTTATCGGCGCTTTGTTAAAGATTTTAGCACCGTCATTTGCCCATTGAATAACCTTACTAAAAGGGTGTTGAATTTGTATGGGGGGTAGCGCAAGAAAATGCTTTTGCTGAACTTAAGAAACGCTTGACTGAAGCACCGTTGCTTGTTTTACCTGATTTCACTAAAAATTTTGAAATTGAGTGTGACGCTAGTGGATTGGGTATTGGCGGTGTTTTAATGCAAGACGGTCGACCGGTAGCTTATTTTAATGAGAAACTGAATGGTGCTCAATTGAATTATCCGGTCTATGACAAAAAGCTTTATGCGTTAGTGCGTGCGTTAGAAACTTGGCAACACTATTTATGACCCAAAGAGTTTATTATTCATTCTGATCATGAGGCATTGAAGTATTTAAAGGGTCAAGCAAACCTGAACCGTAGACATGCCAAATGGGTCGAATTCATTGAGTCATTTCCTTACATTGTAAAATATAAGAAGGGAAAGGAAAATGTGGTAGCTGATGCTCTTTCGAGGAAAAGTGTGCTCTTAACTCAATTAGGAGTGCAAGTTCCTGGTTTAGAGAGTTTACGTGATTTATATGCTCATGACCATGATTTTTACATTTCCTTATGAACATTGCAAACCGGGAAAAGGTGGGATAAATTTCATATCCAAGATGGGTTTTGTTTCGCACTAACAAATTATGCGTTCGAGAATCCTCGGCGTTTGCTATTATTGCGGGAATCACATGCGGGTGGGTGATGGGACATTTTGGACGTGAGAAGACATTGTCTATCTTTGAGCGATCATTTTATTGGCCTAAGATGAGGCGCGATGTGGAACGCAGTGCGTCGTGATGCATTACTTGCCACAAAGCGAAATCGAGTTGAATCCACGGTTTGTATACCCTCTACTGTTCCCAATGCACCATGGGAGGATATTAGTATGGATTTTGTTTTAGGGTGCCTAGAACTAAGAGGGAGAGATTCGCATTTTTGTCGTTGTGGATCGTTTTTGAAGATGGCACACTTTATTCCGTGCCATAGGAGCGACGATGCGTCGCATATTGCTGACTTGTTTTTCAGGGAGATCGTGAGACTACATGGCGTGCCGCGGACTATTGTGTCGGACCGTGACGTGAAGTTCATGAGCTACTTCTGGAAGACACTTTGGGGTAAACTGGGGACGAAGTTGTTATTTAGCACAACTTGTCATCCCCAAACTGATGGTCAAACGGAGGTGGTGAACCGCACACTTTCGATGTTACTTCGGACCATGATCAAGAAGAATCTACGCGAGTGGGAGGATTGTTTGCCGCATGTAGAATTCGCCTATAATCGGGCTATGCATTCCACTACGCAGATGTGTCCTTTTGAGGTAGTGTATGGTTTCAAGCCCTTTACGCCGCTTGATTTGCTACCGCTTCCCAGTCAACACCGTACTCACATGGAGGCATCCAAGCGAGCTGAATTTGTGAAGAAATTGCATCTCAAGACAAAAGAGGAGATAGAGTACAAGGTTAAGTACTATGCTGAGAAGGCAAACAAGAAGAGAAAGAAGATGATTTTTCAACCAGGTGATTTGGTGTGGGTACACTATCGCAAGGATCGTTTTCCAGAACGCCGCAAGTCCAAATTGCTGCCGCGAGGTGACGGGCCTTTCAAGGTGCTTGCGAAGATCAACGACAATGCCTACAAGATAGAGCTTCCAGGCGATGACTATGGTGTGAGCCCTACGTTCAATGTTGCTGATTTATCACCTTTCTTTAGTGGTGATGATCCAGCGTCGAGGTCGACGCCTTTTCAAGAGGGGGAGGATGATGAGGGCATCTCTAACACTTATACATTTCCTTCTATTCGTGGCGATACACATATTGATATCCAAGCCATGAGTGAGGCTACAAGTAATACAAGTGCAGAAGTGCTTGTTGGTCCACTAACAAGAGCTAAAGCTAAACTTCTAAATCAACAGGTGCTTTTGTTTCTTAATGAATCTTCTGTTGTCATTGATCATAATTGGGTGCTATCTCATGCAAATGTTTTGTGCATTCTAAGGTTTGAACATTTTGAAGCCTTCGGAACCAAGAGGGACGCCGGAGCCAAAGTAATGCAGGAGAAGCTCGTGGGAGACAAGCAAGGGGGAGAAGCCCAAGAATCCAAGTCAAATTCAAAACTTCCACAAGCCCAACCAAATTCAAACTCGGAATCAACTCAGAATTCAATTCGGATTCGGAATCAGCCTCAAATTCGGATTCGGAATCAGTAGGACAGTCCGGAGTAAAAAGGTCACAACTTTCTCATACGAAGTCTGATTGGGGTGTTTTTGGGATTGTTGGAAAGCTAACTTCAAGCCCGATCCAACGGATGCTCACGCACTACGAAATTCCTTCGGAGACAAAAGATATGACCAAAACAATATGACGGTTTTAAAATTAGAGTTTCCTTTTTGTTTTAGATTGAGTCGGAATTGGAGTAGGAGTTCTAGTTCCGAATTAGAGTAGGAGTAGGGCCTCTTGGCCAGCCATGAGGAGGAGAAGGGGCACTATATATTGAGGGTTAGACCCCCATTGTAACGTCAGACCAGTTTATGCATATGAATAGAAACATAGCTATTGCTTGTTCTTTCGAAACCAGAGTTCATGCGAGGACTTTGAGAGAGGACTAGGCGATCCATTGGTTCGTTTTGCAATTCAAGGTCAAGCCGTCGTTCCATTGGGTATTGGGGACTTGGCGATCGTCGTTCGTGGTCTCGCGACGATCAACTATCCGGTGTGATTTGGGCGTATTCCAAAGAGTTGAGGGTTCGTGCATTGGCGCGAGTGTTCAGCTAGCGACATCGTCTACTTCGCATCATTTATCCACGGTTCCTCACCGAGAAGATCGGGCATTCCCCCGTATCATGTGGCCCCCACAGTCATAGACTGGGTCCATGAATAGCCACGAGTCCACGGTGGACTCGGCTCATGCTCTGATGCACGGGGTGCGGTCTTTGGCGCGATGGTCGCATAGCGACCATGTGGGCGCTGATTCGGCAACTATGGCAGACGTGGCGCTGAGGTGGTATCGACGTGGCTGAGCCACGTGGGCCCGAGGGGTGGAAGTGCCCCAGCGACACCCTCGCCGGCTCTACGTGCCACAGCGAGGCTCACGAGTGTGCGCACAAGAGAAAGGGGTGACAAGAAAACTGGTGCACTACCTTGCGGCGGAAAGGCGAGGCGGAATGGTTGTCGGCGACGAGGTTTGGCGGCGACGGAAGGGCAGGCGGAATGGTTATCGGCGACGGAGATGGAGCTCCAACGTTTCTCTCATGAAGAGGGTGTGCGCACGTAGTAGGCGGTGACGAGGCGGTGCTCAGGATGGTGTCGGTGTCGATGGAGGAACTTGGACGACGCCGGAATAGACGAAGAATCGAGCTTCGGTCGGCGGCGAAGAACTTTAAAATCCAGGTGTTTGAGTGAGGGAGAAAGGCCAGGGTTGGCGGGGTTGGAATGAGCATGAGAAGGCGATGCTGAGGCGCACCTTTATAGGGCAAGGGCGAGGCCGAGGGGAGGAGATCGTGCGCGGAGGTCGCGGCGACAACGGCGAACTCCTGGCGTAAATGTGCATGATTAAGGGAGAAAATGACCAAGAATGAGTGTGGTGGTAACCGGTGGTTTGATTGCGCACTAAAACACGAAGAATTTGGGAGAGAAACGCAGAATTGAAGATCTCGGCTCGGCACTAATGGCGGCGAAGGCGTTTGGCTGCGTGAAGAAGAAAGAGGCGAAGACGATGACACTGTGCTGAGGGGGGTCCCACCTATCAGCGGAAGAATGGAGCGGGCGGAGCGTCGGCAGTCCGATTTAGATCGGATGGTTCACATCGAGCTACGTTGGCCGAATGGGCGGCGAGCGTCATGGCGTGATGGGTAGGAGAATTGGCCCGAGCACTTTTGAGCGATTTTAATTGCTTTCCAATTTAAATAATTCCAGAAATTCAAAAAGGCTTTAGAAAATAACAAATAAAATCAAAAAAGCATGATAAAATTCACAGAAACTCTAAGACATTTTGGATTTAAATAAAATATTTCCAACTTTTAATTGCTAATAGATTTTGCAAATAAATTATTTTGGCTATGAAATAATTAAGGAAAAGCTTTTAAAATTTTCATAAAATTCCACAAAAATAATTAAAATTTTATTTTAAACTGAAATTTGGAATTTGGGTTGTTACACTCGGTACTAGGGTAAATAAGTGCAGATCTAGGACCCAATATTGAGTCACACGACGAGTAGAAAAACCAATCAAAGAAATAAAAGACTGGCCTCTAGTGTCACTATGCAACTCACCTCTAACAAAACCATAAGATATAGAACCAGAAATCGAAACTCTGCCTGGTCTGACTGCCATTGAAGGGCTGGTCTGACTGCTCCTCCAATGCCTTACGAGACGGTCAGGAGCAAAAGTAGTATACTCATCACGCCATGGATAGCAACCTCGACTGGGAAAATGAGGTCTATCCTCAGGATGGCGGAAACCCTGACTAGGAGCAACTTGAGGACCAAATCCAGAAGAAGCCTGAAAACCAAGTCCTTGACGCTGCCCAAAACCAAAAGAGTCGTAAGAGCTGACCACAACGCAAGACCTCGTGTCGGTTTTAGGAGCACTCCGAGTCTGGGTGATAAGGATCCACCTAGTTGATTAGATGAATCCCGATTGTTGGCTTAATCTTTCACAGTACACTCGAAGATCAGTAGCAATCTCACAAACCAATTCGGTGAATTGAATTGCAAGAAAATCAATACACTCACAAACCAATCTAATAGATTGAATTGCAAGTAGTAGCCTCCGGTGAACAGTACTCCAAAGCAAGAGATAGATATCTTGATCTCGCTCTCAATATTTCTCCCTCAATCTCTCCAACTCATCTCACGACTCAAGAACACACGATGTGCGCCAAAACGGCTTTTCTGATTTTTATTATCTAAATCATAACTTGTCCTCCTATATGGTGCGGCCATGGGGGGTTTATATAGCCTCCCATGCAAGCACTACTATGATTTGGATAAACAGTAACCTCAGATGAATAGTAATCTGAGTCAGTGAATAGTGTCTGAGTCGGTGAACAGTGCATGAACAGTAGTTCGAACCAAAGTCTATTGTAAACTCCTATTTTAATTCAAAATTTAAACTACTCTAATTTTGAAATAAAAATATTAAACACTAGTTGGATGTCCGAATTGGATACAAACTGAATCAACCCACATGCCATGTTCCCAGCGTCCTCCCCATGCATGGCCAAGTCTCCCTCTCGGTTTGTCTTGTGTTGTGGGCATTCCTTCTGCTAGCTCTTTGCCCGAACTTGTTCCATGCACTTGATGCTTCCTTTGACGCCAATGCAACCCTTGCTGTCATGTCACAACATGTCTTTCTTGACCGCTCGCATACGCTAGGGTTTTAACCCGAGAGCACGTTCCCTCTCGTTGGCCAGCATCCCCATCCACCCTATTGGCCTTCACAATATTTTGTTTTACCTTTTATTGCAAAACAACACCAATGGCGCCAATTTGAGTTCTAGCATTAGTTTGCAATTTAGGGATGCAAACCAATGCTTTGGTAGTAGTTATGGCTGTATCATCCTCCCTTTCTTCAAGAAAAGATGTCCTCATTTTTTATGTAACCTCAGGAATCTTCATCAGGGTAGTCTTCACGATCACCTTTTTAGTTATGATCTCCTCAGCACAAATAGAATTCTCTGGCATAGGACACAGGTTATATGATCTTCCCTGATGCACCAAAGAGTACTTGTTGGACCTCCCGTGGTGTGTAGCATTGCGATCATACTGCCACGGACGCCCCCACAACAAGTGACATGCGTGCATAGGTACGACATCACACTCCACCTTATCATGACAGTCCCCCACTGAGAAACATACTTTGACATGATGAGTAATTTTTAGCTTACCGACATTATGCAACCATTGTGCATAATACGGTTCTGGATGTTGCCATGTTGTCAACCCCAAATCTTACACCAAATCTTTGCTAATGATGTTGTCGTAGCTACCACCATCAACGATAAGCTTGCAAACTTTACCGCTGATTTTGCACTCTAATTTGAACACATTGGCTCGCTGCCCCTTTGCGAGAATGGAAGTGTTGTCAACGCGAACCTTTTTGGTCATCATGCTCAAACCATCAGTTGGTGTCCCAATGTCGGTGTCACCATCATGAGAAAGCACCTTATCTTGCTGTTCACAAGCAGAATTGATGATGACCTCCTCAGCTTTTCGTATTTCTTCCTTGCCCATCTTTTCTTCCTCCTGTTTCTTAGCTTTTAGCCTTTGTCGTTGCTCTTCAATGCCGTCTTGGACCTTGTCTTGTCGCTGTCTATCTTTGAAGTGCCTTGACGAAGACCAAGATGTAATGTCCTTCTGTGTTCCATTCCAATGAAAAGAGTATCGCATGACAGGGCATGATGCAACTCGGTGTATGTGTTGTTCAGCCAACCAATATGCACCAATCACCAACAAAAATGCTCGCATATTCATAGGAATCACATCACAAGTAACAACTGCAGTATTCCCACTAAAGAAAATTCTACCTCCACTTGTTTTGTGATCGGAATATACTTGAACGTCCAAAGCAACTGATATAGCTCTGGATGCGGCTTTGTGACCAACCCCAATCTATCCACAAGTGTTTGGCTCGCAACGTTTGTCAAGCTTCCCATATCGATCATCATAGCACAATCTGTGTTCCCCACTTGACAGCATTTGAAGAACATGTAGCTCGGCTTGTGGAGTGGATCCTCCTCACATTGATCTATTGTATAGCTGAAATGCATGATCAGCTTTATCTCCTTCATGTCAGTCATGCCGATCTTCGTAGCAATAATGTACCGTGAGTAACTGAAGCTCTGATACCACCTAATAAGGATCCACCCAGTTGATTAGATGAATCCCAATTGTTGGCCCAATCTTTCATGGTACACTCGAAGATCAGTAGCAATCTCACAAACCAATTCGTTGAATTGAATTGCAAGAAAATCAATACACTCACAAACCAATCTAATAGATTGAATTTCAAGTAGTAGCCTCCGGTGAACAGTACTCCAAGCAAGAGATAGATATCTTGATCTCGCTCTCAATCTTTCTCCCTCAATCTCTCCAACTCATCTCACAACTCAAGAACGCACGATGTGCGCCAAAACGGCTTTTCTGATTTTTATTATCTAAATCATAACTTGTCCTCCTATATGGTGCGGCCATGGGGGGGTTATATAGCCTCCCACGCAAGCACTACTATGATTCGGATGAACAGTAACCTCAGATGAACAGTACTCTGAGTTGGTGAACAGTGCATGAACAGTAATTCGAACCAAAATCTATTGTAGACTCCTACTTTAATTCAAAATTTAAACTACTCTAATTTTGGAATAAAAATATTAAACACCAATTGGTTGTCCGAATTAGATCCAAACTGAACTAACCCACATGCCATGTTCCCGGCGTCCTCCCCATGCATGGCCAAGTCTCCCTCTCAGTTTCTTTTGTGTTGTGGTGATACGGGATGGCCCGATCTTCTCTAGTAGAACCGTGGATAAATAGCGCTTGATGACGAAATAAAGCTCAGTTGTACACCACGCGCCAGTGCACGGACTTGCAGCTCTATGGATATTCGCCAACACGCACCTGGATGATCACCGAGCAAAGATCGCCAAGCCCTCAATTCCCAGCGGAAAAGCAAACTTGACCTTAAAATGCAGAACGAACAATTGATCGCCTAATGCTCTCTCAGAAGTCCTCACATGAACTCTGTTTTGAAAGAACAAGCAATAACTTGTGTTCTATTCTTATGCATAAACATGGTCTGGTTTACAATGGGGGTCTACCCCTCAATATATAGTCTCAGCCCAAGACTATTCAACACTAAATTTTCCATGTGGTACTATTCATGCACGTGCACTATTCATGGGGCAGGTCACTATTCATGGGGGCCAGTTTTCTATTCATGAAGGGGGGACTATAGCGAATCTTTGCAAAGATGGCAATCAGAGCGAATATCGCTCACGCGATTCTTTGTAGCGAGACATTATTCACGGCCCAGTAGATTTGTGCTTCCTTCCTGGTTCCTCCACTTGGGCTTTGTGTTTGACCGTTTAGGCCTTGATCCCTCGCTTGGCCGCATGGACATTGGTCTTCTCCTCTTTGGCCGAATGGGACATATGCCAGCGCCTTGACCTCCTCAATTGATGGTCTTCCTTGGATGACGGCCGCATATCCTTGATTTCTGTCCATCGCTGAATCTTCAAACATGAGCACAAGCAAAACATTGTTTTTATGTAGTATAAAATTCTCATTAAAATCAATGACATATTCATTAAGGAACAAATTCACCTGAGATTGTAATTTCTTAACACGTTCTCTTGTTATTGGTCCTGTCAGCAACTCGAGGCGTATATCATGAGCAATAGGTGGAGGAGAAGAAGGTGTTGTAGGGATACCCTCATCATCCTCCCCCTCTTGAAAATGTGTCGTCCTCGACGCTAGATCATCAGTACCAAAGAACGACGATAAATCAGCAACGTTGAATGTCGAGATCACACCCTAGTCATCTCCCGAAAGCTCGATTTTGTATGCATTATCGTTAATCCGCTCAAGCACTTTGAAAGGTCCGTATCCTCGTGGCAACAACTTCGATTTGCGTCGATCTGGAAAGCGATCCTTGCGGTAGTGTAAACAAACTAAATCGTCTGGCTGAAAAATTATCTTCTTTCTTTTCTTGTTCGCCTTCTCAGCATAGTACTTCGCCTTACGCTCAACTTATTCTTTCACCTTGATGTGCAATTTCTTCGCATATTCAGCCCTCTTTGACACCTCCATATTTATTCGTGATTGACTTGGAAGCGGCAGCAAATCAAGTGGCGTAGTAGGATTGAAACCATACACCACCTCAAATGGGCATATCTGTGTAGTAGAGTGGAGGTTCTGTTGTAGGCGAACTCCACATGTGGCAAACAGTCCTCCAACTCCTTTATATTTTTCTTGATCATGGTCCTTAGCAGCATCGAAAGTGTGCGGTTCACCACCTCTGTTTGACCATCAGTTTGGGGATGACAAGTTGTATTGAATAACAACTGTCGGACCCGGGAGTAACACCCCAGAATCCTCTGTGCATTTCTGAACTAGTCCCTTGATCAGTAGCTAGTTCACACAGTAAACAGATATGGTAACATCCATAAATCGCACAACTTTATTAATAAATATCAGAGTTGATTACAAGAAAGGCTTACAAGCCAACATTAAACAAACACAGCGGAAGACGAAGAAGTAGTGGAGTCCAGTTGATCTGCCACAGGCAATCGACTGGGGTAGCGGTCTAGTCGTCGAGATCCGAAGTCCTTCTCCTCTGAAATTTATTTGCATGAAGCAAGGGTGAGCACAACTACTGTGCGCAAGTTACACCAATAACGAGTTAATGCATGCATGGATATATCAAAGGAAGGTTTATTGGTTCAATTTGCATAAAGCAATGTTTTCTTTAAATATTTGTTACTAAGTTCCAAAGCAGTTATTCTATAACTAAAATTCATTTTTATAAATTCTCAAGTTTTATAGTAGGATAACCTCCATATGAAACATGGTGATGGATACCCTCCTATCACATGGCTAACCGCCCAATTTTACCACAAGGATTAACCATCCTCAAATCATTTGCTAAAATTATTTTTTTTAAAACAAAATCAAAGTCTAACTTTGAGTGGCTTTGCTCAGCATGTCCATGACCGTGGACACGGCTATTCGAATAGTTTTACACTCTGCAGAGGTTGTACAACTTTACCCACAAGACATGAATTCTCTAGTTTGTTTGGCATCCGTCGATCCCACTACTCACTACCTTAGGTAAGCAGTCTAGAGCACGTGTCAAGGCTTTTACAATGCGTCATCCCACCGTAGCCTTGCCTCGCTAAGGTTTCGCTTCCATTGGGCTAACCACCCGCCGGATTCAAGCCCCCTCTTGCGCCATGTGGGAATACTGTCGAACCGACACCCACACCCAAAATGGCACAACTACGATGGAATGTTACAAATTATTTAGCCAGGTTCTGCCCATACAGGACATGTGGTAGTACGATGTGGCTTAGCAAGATGCGGCTCGAAGACCGGTCCTTAACTGACTTGGGTGACTTCCAAAATAACCCTTGGGCCACAAACCTACCCGGATTGAGCCCGTGCATAAACCTGCACCCACCAAGCATCCATTTCGCCCAAGTACAAACCAGCTTTTTCTTTTTTTCTTTTCAAAATCATTTGCAAAATCTTCCATGACAAACCAATGTCATAGGATCTTAAACAATAGTTGATTATTTGGCCAAATTCCCGAAACTAAACATTTTTGGTCTAAGCATGTCCAAGCAGAAATTTTTTCCAAAATGTTCTAGTTCATACTATTGCATAAACTAGATTTTCATCTAAGGTGTCAAGGTATGATTGATTCAATAACAAGATTGGCTATACAATGGAATTGGGAATAGCTATAACTTTAAAACATGAATTTAAATTACTTGAATATAAATACGCATGCAATAATAATTTAAAAAAGAATTTAAATAATTTGAAAATAATGGGATCAAATATGATCAAAGGTATAACTTGCCTTGATTGGTTATGTGTTGTTCTCAAACGGCGTCGAAATCTAACTCTCCGAAGTCGTCGAAATCTATACGCGTACATAAGCCAAATTCAAACAAAATCCAAATAAAATCCAAAAATTATAAAATAAATACTATAAGGAAGATATCTACTTTATATGAATATAGAAATTTGAATCGATGGAATCGGAGTTCGTATGAAGAAGAACGAATTTCCGAAAGGTTGAAAGTCACATGAAAAGATTAAATTCCGAATTTCAGAATTTAAGATATTGATTTTCCAAAGATAAAGAGGAAATATACACATGGCATGACATGGCTATTGATTTGGAGAGATAAAGTGAGGTGGCACTTGGGTGACAGCCATGTAGACTATATGGTGATGTGGCGGTGACATGGCAATGATTTGGCGCTACATGGCAGGACATAGCGGTGCTAAATTATTGTGAAATTCAAAATTTTGGTTTAATAGAAAGGTAGATAATATTGAAAGGAACATGTAGGTAAAAGGGCTCACGCAATTACCCAACAGATGAAGAGATCGGACTCAACGGAGTTCTCACCGGACTTGGGGAAGAAGATGTGACCGGTGGTGAAAAAGTTAGTGAATAAAAATTCCACTTGAATAGAAATATGGAGAATCTCAACAGGAACTCACCAATAAATTTTGGTACACAGTGGATCAACGGATGAGGAGATCGGGCTCGCCGGAGTTCTCGCCGGAGTTGGAGAAGAAGACCGTCGGTGCTTTTGTGGCCGAGGTGAAACAATATGTATATCAAAATTTGGCTTGAATAGAAATGTAGAGAATCTCTATAGGAACGCACCGGTAAATTTTGGTGCACAACGGAGCTACAGATGGAGAGATCGGGCTCGTCGGAGTTGTCACCGGAGTTGGAGAAGAAGACCGTCGGTGCTTTTGTGGCTGATGTGAAACAATAGGTAAATAAAAATTCGGCTTGAATAGAAATGTAGAGAATCTCGAGATGAACTCACTGGTAAAATTTGACGCACAACGGAGCACCGGATGGGGAGATCGGGCTCGCCGGAGTTGTCGCCGGAGTTGGAGAAGAAGAGCTAGCAGAGGGAGCTCCGGGAGGCTTTTCGCGAATCTGAGCGAGTGGGATGTGGGGAATGAGTAGGAGTGGAATTGCTCGCCGGAGTTATGACCGGATTTTTGGGCTGAATTTTTGGGCGTGGCACTGTAGCAGCCGGAATATTCCGACGAATATTTTTTTTTCAAAATTCGAAAAGCATTAATTAATTCCGGAAAAATAGCAAATCAATTTCGAAAAATCCCAAATAAATCACACATATTAAACACCAGATTCTGAACGTAAATAAAATAATAAAAGTAAAAATAATAATTTTATTATTATACAGTAATTATTTTTATATTGCTGAAAATTATTTTTAAACTTGAAAAATAGTAATATTGGTCTAAAAATTCTATAAATTTTTAGAGTAGTTCAATAGGGTATTTTTATCTTAAATAAAATATTTTTAACAAAAATTTATCTTTTACTTGCGAACGGCAATTCATTTTTAACTGCTAGATATTACAAAAATCAAATAAGGATTTTTAGAAAATAACAGATAGTGTTCAAAAATTCTAGAAAAATTTAAAGAAATTACTTTATTTATTTTTAACTTAATAAAAATAATTAAAAAAATAAATTTCTATATTATTTTTGTACAGTAATTAAACTTATTTTCTGAAATATAGGAAAAGCATTTTTAAATACCAGAAAATTCCAGAAATTAATTAAAACTTTATTTTTCAATTTAAATACAGTAAAATTCCAGAAATTTAATAAAACTCAATAAAATTTCTTTTTGACTTTAAAACCAATAAATTAAATAATTAATTTTTCTTCTTCCTTTTAAATAGCGAAAACTCTTTTTAGGTTACAGAAAATCAAGAAAATTCTTTGGCAACCAGAAAATCAAATAGAATAATAACTTTATTTATTTTTATTTTGGTTACAGAACTTTGGGATGTTACAACAACCTTGTCCCTATCTTCCCCCAAAGTGTCTTCCAGAAATAACTCATGAATTTAACGTCGCGATCCGAAACAATGGTCCTGGGTACACCATGCAACCGCACTATCTCCCTGAAAAATAAATTAGCAACATGCGACGCATCGTCGCTCTTGTGGCATGGAATAAAGTGTGCCATCTTCGAAAATCGATCCACAACGACAAAAACAGAATCTCTCTCCTTCTTAGTCCTAGGCAGTCCTAAAAAAATCCATACTAATATCTTCCCATAGTGCATTAGTGTGGATATCGTGAGGATATGTGCACGATCTCAGGATGATGAGTCAATTGGCAATGGCTTTGTTGGTTTGCAATTTGTCGCGTTTTCGGGTTTGCTCGTGGTTGTCAGGTCACGGGCGGTCCGACCGACCAGGTCGCCGGTCCGACCGGCCATGGGAAGGTCGGCCGGCGGTGCTTGCCGGTCCGACCGCTAAAAGAAAAGTGGTTTTGAGTGAGCCAAAAATAGGTTGTGTAGGCAAGTGAGGAGTCTCTGGATGTGGTCACATCATTTTGGAGCTCGGTCAAAAGTTCTATTCGATTGAAATTTCGAAGGTTTGAATTTGTATTTGAAAATTTAGCTAAGTCTTTTAGGTGGTCCGACCGTTGTGGAATCAGTCCGACCGGCCTGGAATCGGTCGGACCGGCCGTGTGGGGCGGTCAGACCGCCGATGACTTGGAGGGTAGCTAAGTTGTCATTGATGTTTTTTGAGTGTGTTTATTGTATGAATTTCAATGCTTTATTGTTGCATATTGCATTGCGGAACTAATGTGGGTCAAGTTGTGAAGAACTTGTTCCCAGAAATGATTTGTTTGTCTATTGCTGTGGAGGTGGCTTGCAGGTCAACGACGTCAACGGTAAGGTGGATCGGGACTACGCTTGGAGAGCTGAGGTCCAGAACAATCATGGATGCCGGATGAGGTCGTGTGACTCAAGCATGGTGCAGAATGGGCAAGATGGATCGAACGGGTAGTTCGGTGCAGCTGGTTGGATCAGGCGTTGCGGAAGTCGGTGCAAGTCTCTAGGAGTTTCCGATGGGATTCAGACGGGAGAGTCTTGCCGATAGGATGAGAGCCGCTGATAAACCTACACGTGGTGAAGCAGGCGATTGCTTCAATAGTTATGTGTGTGTGGGTCCCTTGTGTGAGTGGGTCCCAAAAGTGAAACCCTAGGCTTCTCCTATAAATAGAAAGGGGGGAGATGTAAAACCCCTAAGCATTCATTTGAGCCCCTCTTGCTTTTTCTAGGGTTTGGAGAGGAGAGGAGAGGTTAGGGTTTGGAGATTGTGAGTGTGCTCTTGTGTGAGCTCTTGTCCTCCTTGTTTGAATGGCTTTGTAAGCATCTTGTGAGATCAATCAATCTTGTGATGCTTGCTTGAGAGATCATTTGTCTCCCTTTGTGTTCTTCTCTCTTTTGGATGAATTGGGTGCTTCCTTGATTCAAGTAGTTAAGCTTGGTCTCTTGACCTATTTTCTCTTACTTTGATGTGTGGGAACACTCCTAGAATCATCTAGACCATCAACCCCCACAAGCAAGTCTTGAATCAAAGTTTTTCATATTTCTAGGGTTCGTGCACTTCTTTGGTAAAACCTTGAGAGATCGATTCTGAAGTGGATCGAAGGATCGTCGCTAGAAATAGGTCTCTAATATCCTTAGGGAGGTGTGCTCGAAATTTGGTCAAGTTTCATTGGTTGAATCAAAAGTTGGATCAAATTTTGTTTTGGATTTGGGCTTGATTTTTCGAGATTGGGTGAATCGGTCGACCGATTTACAACGACGGTCCGACCGCCGCTTTTCGAACCGCTCGATCGCCGAGGTCGAACCGATATCAACGGTCCGACCGCTTGATTAGTAGCCGATCGACCGCTCGTTAACCGTCGGTCCGACCGCCGATCTTGGCCGGTCGACCGCTGCACCCGATCGAATGTTGAATTCAATCCTTCACTTTTGTGTCGTGTGGTTGAGGGTGTTATCGAATTCAGCACAAGGCTTCCTCTGTGCGCTTACTGATCTTCCTAGCTTTCATAGCTAAAGGAGTAAAGTTCGTGTTGAATTTGATTTAGGCGAGAAAGTTGAGAAAGCGCCTATTCACCCCCCTAGTCGCCTTTACGGTCCTACAAGTGGTATCAGAGCCGGTTAGCTCTTTCATAGATCTTAACCGGTCTTTGGAGCCATGGTGACTGACAAGTACTCAACCAAGCCACATATTTTTGTTGGAGTTGATTTTGCATACTGGAAGGCTCATATGCAAGCTTATATCGAGGCTCAAGGGCATGCTATTTGGCTTAAGGTAAAAAACACTTATGTCGTGCCAGCCGATGACGATATGATCACTCCAGATGTGGAGGCCAACAGTAAGGCTCGCAATTATTTGATCCAAGGCCTTAGTCGATCTGAGTTTGAGCGTGTTGCTCACTTGCGGTCTGCTCATGAGATCTGGCGGACTCTTTGTGACTATCACGAGGGGTCTACTGCGATCAAGGAAGTGAGACAGAACCAGCTGAAGAAAGTTTACTCTAAGATCGAGCAAAGGCCTGGGGAGTCTTTAGACGAGCTGTGGGGAAGATTTTCTAAGATTCTTCATGATCTCCGCGCTGTTGACTTGGTCTTTTCTGAGTCTAAAAATGCACGTCAGCTTTTGGGTGCTCTTGATGTGAAGGTCTGGGGAATGAAGATCACTTCCATCAATGACAACACTGTCATGAGTGAGCTTACCATGGATAAGCTTTACTCGAGGTTGAAGACGCATGAGATTGATTTTATCTCGCGTCTCCCAAACACAGTCGATGGCACTAGTGGTCGACAAATCCAAGGGTTGTTCTTCTGATTCTCTCGATTGTAGCTCATCTGGTTTTTCATTATCTGCCTTGCATTCTTTGAGTGATGAGCAACTTGAGAAACTTCCCGAGGATGACTTAGCCCTCCTATCCACCAAATTCACAAGAGCGTACAACAAGGTGAGGAATAGGAGGAGAAGTGGACCTATCACATGCTTCGAATGTGGTGAGCCAAACCACATTCGTTCTAGGTGCCCCAAGCTAAAGGGCAAGGAGGAGAAGGAGACTCGAAGACATCCCCAGGAGAGGGATGCAAAACCCAAGAAGACAAACTATCTTAAGTTTGTCAGCCGCGTCCTTGCCGCTCTAGAGAACGTAAACATGAGCGATGTGGACTCGGAAACGGAGGACGACGAGAGTGACTCCCGTGGCAAGAAGAAGGCTCATGACTTCACTGGCATGTGTTTCATGGCCAAGAACTGCCACGACAGCGACTCCTCCAACGATGAGGATCCATTTAGTGATCCTGATGAGGTATGCCCTTCAATTGCTGACATAAAAAGGGCCTTGGTGCTTGCTGAACAGAAATTGCATAAGCAAGTAAAAATGATTAAGAAGCAGGACATTATGATTGATAATTTGAACCTAGAAGTTGTTAGGCTTAAATCTATTAATCCTGATGATATTTGTGATTCCTAAACTAGCTTGCTTAAAGAATTGACAAGCTTGAAATCTGCTCATTCCTCTGTTGCTAATCAACTAAAAGATACTCTCGATGAACTAGAATCTCTCAAGTCTAGTTCTGTTTGCTTAGATGCCATTTCTCTTGATGTGACTGCCATGGAAGCTATTCCTTTAACTTGCTCGAACTGTGCTTTACTTGAATTAAAATTTGATAGCGCCCTGAAGGAATTGCAAAAATTTGATGCTAGTCACACATGCTCTCATTGTAAGAATAATAGGATTAAGATGCAAGAGATGACTGAAATGGTTGTTTACTCTAGAGCTGCCTCTTGTGAAAATTGTCCCAAGCTTACAATTGAGATTGAAGCTTTAAACAAGACTCTTGAAGAAAAGGCTAAAATTGAAAAATCCATGTCTTTTACTGCTTCTAAGAAAGTCATTGATTCTAACTCTTGTGTTTTGAATGCTGAAGTTGAAACCATGATTGGTCAGATTCAAGAGGTATTTAGAGTCAAATTTAAGGAGCAGTTGAATAGGATTAAGGAATCCTACTGTGTGTCTTATGAGGCTTTTAAAGTGGAAGTGGCTCTTCTTAAGAGTAAACGTGATGAGGTAATCAAGTCTAGAAAGTGCACTAGATGTGAGAGTCTAATTAAGGAGAATTATTACCTCAAGGTGACTCTTGAGAAGTTTTCAAGTGGGAAAAAGAAACTCAACATGATTCTTGATCAATCCAAGGTGAGCGTGAAAAATTATGGCCTAGGTTTCAACCCCCTAGAGCATTCCAAGAAAAACCCACCTAAGATTGCTAGAGTTGTGAAAAATGGTTTGTTTGAGCTAGAACCTCCTAAGTCTTCCAAGGTTGTTTTCAAATCCGCAGGTTTTGCTCAAACTCTTTCTGGTAAGAAAGGTGCTTTTACTTCTTGAGATGAGACCCTCAAAGGTCAAGTACCATTGCACCTTCGCAAGAAAGAAGGCAACACCGTTGAGTTACCTTAGGAGAGCAAAACTTGAGTGAAAAGAGAGGATGAGCGCCGTGAGATCCATTAGAGGAGTCCCTTCTCCAGCTGTAGTCTCTAGAGCTAGGCAGCCTGTTTATCGTACCACATATAAGCCTAGATTTGTAGAGAACTTTGTAGACTCTTTTGGTGGGTCTAGGCAGCATGTTGGATTAGGATATCGTGAGGAGAGACCACGGGTAGCACCTAGGCAGGGGAGTATCGATCTTTTGGTAGATCATTTGGAGAGGTCTAGGTGGTTCTCATGTGCATCCTTATGATTTTATTCCGATCATGTTTCATTGTTTCTCATCTTTGCTCGCAGACATCGTGCTTCTCGATCTTGGATTCCTAGATCATTTATCACTAACTTGATCTCGAGGCACGGATGTTTTCGATTGTGCTTTTAGGTCCGTCGTGCGAGGAAGGAGGACATATGGCTTGTTGACTCCGGGTGTTCTCGACATATGACCGGAGATTCTAAATGGTTCTCCTCCCTCACACGTGCATCCGACAACGAATTGATTACCTTTGGGGATGCTTCTACCGGGACCGTGACTGCAAAGAACACTCTGCGCGTCAACGACAAGTTCATGCTTAAAGACGTCGCTTTGGTAAGTAAGCTGAGGTATAATCTTCTATCTGTTTCTCAGCTGCTTGATGAGGGTCTAGAAGTGAGGTTTAAAAGTGGTGAGTGTAGAGTTCTAGATTCCTCGGGTGAGCTTGTTTTTAAGATCTCCAGATTTGAGAAGATCTTTTGTGCAAATTTTATTATTTCTTCAGCTTCTAGTCCTAGGTGTCTCATAGCCTCTGATTCACATGATCTTGTTTTGTGGCATCGTAGACTTGGGCATATAGGTTTTGATCATTTGTCTAGAGTCAGTTGCAAGGACTTGATTAGAGGTTTGCCTAGGTCAAGGTCGTTAGAGATCTTGTGTGCTCGCCTGTAGACATGGTAAGATGGTGTCGCTTCCCACCCACCTCTTACCTTGGTAATGGTGATGGACAGATGACTTCTTCACTTAGACACAGTTGGTCCTTCTAGAGTTCAGTCAGATGGTGGGAAATGGTATGTGCTGGTGGTTGTGGATGATTTCTCGAGGTATTCATGGGTTTATTTTCTCGCTTCTAAGGACGAAGCATTTGGATTCTTTAGAGATTTTGTCCTTAGACTTGCTGTTGATATTCCTGGAGCTTTGAGAGCCATTAGGAGTGACAATGGGATGAATTCAAGAATTCTTCTTTTCTACCTTACTGACCGATAGGGAAATTGAGCATCGTTTTCTTCTCCTAGAGTTCCCAATGAGAATGGTGTTGTAGAAAGGAAGAACAGAACCCTTGTAGAGATGGCTCGGACCATGTTAGATGAGCATTCTACTCCTAGGAGATTTTAATGAGGCGATCTCTCTGCTTGTTATATCTCCAATAGGGTTTTCTTGAGATCGTGGTTGGGAAGACCTCTTATGAGCTTAGATTTGGTCATTCTCCCAAAGTCTCTCATTTCAAGATTTTTGGTTGCAAGTGCTTCATTCTTAAACATGGCAACCTTGATAAATTTGAGTCTAGATGTTTTGATGGCATATTTCTTGGATATCCTGCTCATTCTCGTGGCTATCGTGTTTTTAATGTTGACACTAACAAAATTGTTGAGACTTGCGAAGTCACTTTTGATGAGGCTACCACAGTACTAGACCCGATGCTACAGTACAGTGTTCACGAAATTCAAGGAAGCATCTTCGTCAATGATGACTCGAGGATGAGGAACCGAACCATCCTCTAGCTACCTCGAGAGGGTGGAGAGCTGCTACTACTACTCCGATTTGGTGAGCGACCTCCTCCTATCCCCACCGACGATCTGAGTGGCTCTGTTCCTACCTCGACAACTCATGGGGTAGAGGCCACTTCTGCACCAGGAGCACCTCTTCACATTCAGCGACAACATCCACCTGAGCAGATGATTGGGGATCTTCAAGAGCGAGTCACTCGCTCGTGTTTATTTCTCCGATTCTCATGCACATTCTGCTTTTGTCGCTTCTTTTGAACCCCGAGATATCACCCATGCTTTATCTGATGCCTCTTGGGTCAATGCCATACATGAAGAGCTTGAAAATTTCGAAGGAAACAAAGTCTGGACTTTAGTTGAGCGTCCTTCTGATTCTCATGTTATTGGAACAAAATGGATTTTTAGAAATAAGCAAAGTGAGGATGGGTTGGTTGTTCGCAATAAGGCTAGACTCGTAGCTCAAGGTTATTCCCAGGTAGAAGGCTTAGACTTTGAAAAGACCTTTGCTCTTGTAGCTAGATTGGAAGCCATTCGTATTCTGTTAGCTTTTGCAACATCCAAGGGTTTCAAGCTTTTTCAAATGGATGTTAAAAGTGCTTTCTTGAATGGTTTCATAGAAGAAGAGGTCTTTGTCAAGCAACCTCCTGGTTTTGAAAATCAAAAATTCTCAAACCATGTTTTTAAACTCTCTAAAGCCCTGTGTGGATTGAAACAAGCTCCTAGAGCTTGGTATGACAGGCTTAAGAGTTTCTTACTTGAAAATGATTTCAAAATGGGAATGGTTGATAAAAACCTTGTTCACTCTCAGGCATGGCAGTGATTTCTTGTTGGTTCAGATTTATGTGGATGATATTATATTCGGTGGTTCTTCTCATGCTTTGGTGTCCAGATTTTCAGATTCGATGAGCAGTGAGTTTGAGATGAGCATGATGGGAGGGTTGACATTCTTCCTTGGTCTTCAAATCAAGCAACTGAAAGAAGGGACCTTCGTTCACCAGAGTAAGTATACAAATGACCTTCTTCGGCGCTTCAATATGGGAAGCAGTAGGCCAATGTCTATCGCCATTGCTACAACCACCGTCTTTGGACCACGATGAGGATGGAGAGCCCGTGGACGGAAGGAGTACCGCATATGATTGGCTCCCTCCTCTATCTTCAAATACGAGGTAGGACATACAATTTGCCGTATGTCCGTGCGCCGCTTCGAGCTTCCTCGTGCTTCTCATCGTCAAGCGATACATCGCATCTTGGTACCTTCAAGATACGCTTGACTTTGGACTCTGGTATTCTTCTTCTTCGGCTCTCTCAATTCGAGCATTTTCTGATGCTGATTTTGCGGGGTGTAGAGTGGATAGGAAGAGTACTTCTAGCACTTGTCATTTCTTGGGCACATCTCTTGTTTCTTGGTCTTCTAGAAAGAAAGTCTTGATTTGCCTGATCCACACCGAGGCCGAGTATGTAGCTGCGACGATGGTTGCTCTCGTGTTCTCTGGATTTTATCCACGCTGCGGGACTATGGGTTATCCTTGAGAAGTGTTCCTCTTTTACGTGACAACATACGCAATTAGTATTGCCAAAAACCCAGTGCAATATTCCAGGACTAAACACATTGATATTCGATTTCATTTTCTGAGAGACCATGTTGAGAAGGGTGATGTTGTGCTTCACTTTGTAGAGTCAGAGCAACAGCTTGCAGATATTTTCACTAAAGCTCTTGATTCTTCTAGTTTTGCTGCTTTGCGGGGAGAGTTAGGGGTTATTAGTTCTATTGGGCTGTTTTGAGGGGGAATTTGCTCTTTTTGCATTCATTGTATCATAATGCATGTTTCATTTCAAGTGTCTTGCATTGTTTAATAAAATATGTGGAGCTTTGATCATTATCCTTGTATGGCCTGATTTCATATTCTATACCTTGTCATATCAAGTGATAGTCTGCTAGACTTCTTTTATGGCTCTTCTTGTTTAGCTTAGCTTTTGCCTTGCTAGCTTTATATCTGTGAGCAAATTGAATCAAATCATGTCTTGTTGGATCTTGTGACTAGTTTTGCTGTAGTGATCCTCTTATGATTCTTGCCATGTCATATAGGTTAAATTGATTCTTGAACTTATTTTGAGATGAAAAATGAGCTTTTTAAATTTCTTAAGTCAAGCAAATGAAAAATGAGATTTTCTGTGCGAAAAAACTGATCTCACCAATCCTTTCTCATGAGACGGCTTGCCATTGCACTAGGCATGAACTCAGGGGGAGTTTTGGATGACCTAGATCATTCTTTTAAGCTTCTCACTTGAGATGGTCGCGGCAAGGCTTGAGATCTAGCACAATGAAAAAAAAATGCTTTTTAGGAAAATGCTCAAAATGCTAAGTGCTTGAATATTGCTTCACATTGGAACTCTTAATGCTCAAAATACCTCAGTTCCAGTTTTGAGTCTCGTTTTTACTTATAGACATGGCTTGACTCATTTTTGGTTGCTTTTTGTGAAACTATGATATTGAGCAACTTTTCATGGTATTCATTCTCTTAAATCTCAGATTACTGCTATTTTAGTTTTAGCTTTGCAGTACATGTTTTGCCATGATTGAATATAGCGTCTACTCTTTTTTATGGCTTGGTATAATACTTGTACTGTCTTCATGTATAATGGTCATGGCTCCTTTTTACTAAAGTTCAAAAATAAAGTCATTCCTTCATGCTCCTTCTTTTCCCATGCATCTTGATGAATTCATTGTCAAAGGGGGAGAAAGATTTATGAAAAATGTTGTTTTGGAGCGTTTGGTTTCTTACATAAGGTCTCATATAAAAGAACACATATTAAAAAAAAATGAATGAACCTTTTGAAAATTTGTGATCATGGGGAGTTGAGTCTCTGGGTTTTATTGTCTTTGTCTGATTATATTTGCAATTGAAGAAGACTCACAATGATCAAAGGTCAAATGGAACATTTTGTCTTTCATATGGACTTAAGTGAGATTTTTGGCTACTTTCTGGAATTTGAATCCTTTTGTGTTTTCATTGCCTTATCTCACTTGCTTATACTATTCTGAAGCCATCTTGGTCGGTTCCTAGGCTTTTTCTTGCTTATGGACCAAGTTGTGCCTTTATGCGAAAATGGCGTTTGTTTTACTTTTCAATTCGAAAAACCACATTTTCTGGAAAATTGACAATGTGTTCATCAAGGGGGAGATTGTGGATATCGTGAGGATATGTGCACGATCTCAGGATGATGAGTCAATTGGCAATGGCTTTGTTGGTTTGCAATTTGTCGCGTTTTCGGGTTTGCTCTGTGTGTCGTCAGTCACGGGCGGTCCGACCGGCCAGGTCGCCGGTCCGACCGGCCAGTGGGAAGGTCCGACCGGCAGTGCTTGCCGGTCCGACCGCCAAAAAGAAAAGTGGTTTTTGGAGCTGAGCCAAAAATAGGTTGTGTAGCCAAGTAAGGGGAGTCTCCTGGATGTGGTCACATCATTTTTCGAGCTCCCAGTCAAAAGTTCTATTCAGTTGAAATTTCCAGAAGGTTTTGGAATTTCACGCTGAAAATTTGGCTAAGTCTTTTCGGGCGGTCCGACTGCCGTTTTGGAATCGGTCCGACCGGCCTGGAATCGGTCGGACCGGCCGTGTGGGGCGGTCAGACCGCCGATGACTTGGAGGGTAGCCAAGTTGGCATTGATATGTTTTGAGTGTGTTTATTGTGTGAACTTCAATGCTTTATTGTTGCATATTGCATTGCGGAACTAACGTGGGTCAAGTTGTGAAGAACTTGTTCCCGGAAACGATTTGTTTGTCTATTGCTGTGCAGGTGGCTTGCAGGTCAACGACGTCAACGGTAAGGTGGATCGGGACTACGCTTGGAGAGCTGAGGTCCAGAACGATCATGGATGCCGGGTGAGGTCGTGTGACTCAAGCATGGTGCAGAATGGGCAAAATCGATCGAACGGGTAGTTCGGTGCAGCTGGTTGTATCAGGCGGTGCGGAAGTCGGTGCAAGTCTCTAGGAGTTTCCGATGTGATTCGGACGGGAGAGTCTTGCCGACAGTATGAGAGCCGCTGATAAACCTACACGTGGTGAAGTAGGCGATTGCTTCAATAGTTATGTGTGTGTGGGTCCCTTGTGTGAGTGGGTCCCAAAAGTGAAACCCTAGGCTTCTCCTATAAATAGAAAGGGGGGAGATGTAAAACCCCTAAGCATTCATTTGAGCCCCTCTTGCTTTTTCTAGGGTTTGGAGAGGAGAGGAGAGGTTAGGGTTTGGAGATTGTGAGTGTGCTCTTGTGTGAGCTCTTGTCCTCCTTGTTTGAATGGCTTTGTAAGCATCTTGTGAGATCAATCAATCTTGTGATGCTTGCTTGAGAGATCATTTGTCTCCCTTTGTGTTCTTCTCTCTTTTGGATGAATTGGGTGCTTCCTTGATTCAAGTAGTTAAGCTTGGTCTCTTGACCTATTTTCTCTTACTTTGATGTGTGGGAACACTCCTAGAATCATCTAGACCATCAACCCCCACAAGCAAGTCTTGAATCAAAGTTTTTCATATTTCTAGGGTTCGTGCACTTCTTTGGTAAAACCTTGAGAGATCGATTCTGCGAAGTGGATCTGAAGGATCGTCGCTAGAAATAGGTCTCTAATATCCTTAGGGAGGTGTGCTCGAAATTTGGTCAAGTTTCATTGGTTGAATCAAAAGTTGGATCAAATTTTGTTTTGGATTTGGGCTTGATTTTTCAGTACTGGACTGAATCGGTCTGACCGGTTTTACAACGACGGTCCGACCGCCCGCTTTCGAACCCTTTCAGACCGCTGGTCGAACCGATATCCAACGGTCCGACCGCCAGTTAGTAGCCGGTCCGACCGCTCGTTAACCGTCGGTCCGACCGCTCGTTAACCGTCGGTCCGACCGCCAGTCTTCAGCCGGTCTGACCGCCTGTACCCAGTCCAAAACAGTGAATTCAATCCTTCACTTTTGTGTCGTGTGGTTGAGGGGGTTATCGAATTCAGCACAAGGCTTCCTCTGTGCGCTTACTGATCTTCCAAGCTTTCATAGCTAAAGGAGTAAAGTTCGTGTTGAATTTGATTTAGGCGAGAAAGTTGAGAAAGCGCCTATTCACCCCCCCTAGTCGCCTTTACGGTCCTACGGAACTGAAAGAGGAGTATACAAACCATGTGGATGCAACTTTGATTTTGCCTTGTGACAAGTTATGCACTGTTGTACATACTGTCCACATCACGCCTCATCTTAGACCAATAAAAGTGATCGCTCAGCATAGTAGCGTCTTTTCACGTCCAAAATGTCTCATCAATCCACCTGCATGAGATTCCTGCAATAATAACAAATGCACGGACGATTCTAGAACGCATAGTTTGTTAGCACGAAATAAAAATCCATCATGAATGTGAAATTTATCTCAGCCTTTCCCATCTTTGCAATGCACATAAGGTGAAGTGAAATCATAGTCATTACCATATAAATCACGTAAACTCTCTAAACCAGGAACTTGCACATCTAAGCGATTTAAAAGCACACTTTTCCTAGAAAGAGCATCAGCAACCACGTTTTCCTTTCCCTTCTTATATTTCACAATGTAAGGAAATGACTCGATAAATTCTATCCACTTCGCATGTCGACGGTTCAGCTTAGCGTGGCCTTGCAAATATTTTAATGCCTCATGATCAGAATGTATAATGAATTCCTTAGGCCATAAATAATATTGCCAAACTTCTAAAACTCGCACTAAAGCATACAACTCCTTATCATAGACCGGATAATTCAACTGCGCACCTTTGAGTTTCTCACTAAAATAAGCAACCGGTCTACCCTCTTGCATCAAAACACCGCCAATACCAATTCCACTAGCATCACATTCAATTTCAAAATTCTTAGTGAAATCGGGTAAAACAAGTAACGGTGCCTCAGTTAAACGCTTTTTCAATTCATCAAACGTAGTTTGCTTTGCCACCCCCCATGTAAACTCAACACCTTTTTTGTTAATTCATTCAGTGGGGCAGCGATGGTGCTAAAATCCTTAACGAAACGCCAATAAAAACCAGTGAGTCCATGAAAGCTCCTAATTTGACTAACATTCATAGGATTAGGCCAATTTTTAATTGCTTCAATTTTAGACTCATCTACCTCTACTCCCTGTGTCGAAACCACATAGCCCAAAAAAATTACACGATCTTTGCAAAAAGTGCACTTCGCTAAGTTCCCAAACAATCTAGCATCGTGTAAAACCTGTAGCAATTGTCTAATGTGGTCAATATGATCATATTCATTATGACTGTAAATCAAGATATCATCAAAATACACAACCACAAATTTCTCAATGAAATGCCTTAAAACATGATTCATCAATCTCATGAATGTACTAGGTGCATTAGTTAATCCAAATGGCATGACTAACCACTCATACAAACCAAATTTTGTTTTAAAAGCAGTTTTCCACTCATCCCCTTCTTTCATCCTAATTTGATGATACCCACTACGCAAATCAATTTTAGAGAAAATAACAGCACCACTCAATTCATCTAACATATCATCTAAGCGAGGTATAGGATGACGATATCGAATAATGATATTATTAATCGCTCTACAATCTATGCACATGCGCCAACTACCATCTTTCTTAGGAACTAAAATAACAGGAACAGCACAAGGGCTTAAGCTTTCGCGTACATACCCTTTGTCGAGAAGCTCTTGTACTTGTTTCTGAATTTCCTTTTTTTCCTCGGGATTGGTGCGGTATGGTAGTCAGTTTGGTAGCGTCGCTCCCGAAATCAAATCAATTTGATGCTCTATCCCACGGATTGGTGGTAAACCAGCGGGCACCTCCTCCGGAAAAACGTCGCTGAATTCCTGCAAAACATGAGAGACACCACTAGGAAGATACGTTAAGTCGTCAATAGAAAGCAAAACATCTTTGTACAGGAGTACAAAGTGTACCAAATTGGGATTCTCACAAAAAGCTCTCATCTCTGATTTGGTGGCTAACATTACTAAGCCTTTCTCTCCCTCACTTTTCTTTTTACCACTCAATTTTGGCTTGTGGCTCTCACTCACCCAAGGTGGAATCTCGCTATTTGCTGTACTCTCAATTTTTACCTCAACTTTCTTCTTATCAGCATTGACTATTTCTGTCGGTGTAAGTGGATACAAAATCACATCTTTGCCGCTCCACTTAAACTTGTAGCAGTTTGTATACCCATCATGATAAACATGGTGATCAAATTGCCATGGGCGCCCCAACAGCAAGTGACAAACTGACATGGGCACCACATCGCACACAATGGTATACTCATATTTGCCAATCTTGAAGTGCACCTGCACCATATGACTGACTTTCACCTTGCCCACATCGCTCAACCACTGCACATGATAAGGATGAGGATGCGGTAAATATTTTAAGCTCAACTTTGTGCACATCTCCTTGCTAGCCAGATTATGGCAATTTACTCCATCAATTATAACTTTGCACACTTTACTGCCAACTGTCGCCCATGATTGAAACAAATTGCACCGTTGTGCGGTAGACTGGCTTTGTGACACGCAAAGTACACAAGGTGTGCACACTAACATATGCTCTCTAGCTGGCGATCCCGGTGTACAGTCCAATCTCTCATCCTCTGTAGGATCCTCTGCAAAATCAGCAAATGGAGTTGTATTTTCCTCATCACTAGCTGAAATATACCCATCATCAGTAAATATCATAACTTTATTATTTTGGCAATCTTTCTGAAAATGACCAACTCCCTTGCACTTGTAGCATGTCAGATCACGTGAACGGCCTGTAGAACCCATCGAGGATGCTGTACTAGCAGTTGGCGCCGGTGGCGGCGTGCTATCTGTCTTCCTCTATGCCGAACTGCGAATCGTGAAATTGCACCCTGATGGAACGGGCTTGCCTGGCTGTCCTGTGTTGTACGAAGGTGTTGTACTCGCTGAATAACGTTGACGTGCTGCATACTTAGCATCTTCAATGACCTGCTTCTCAGCCTCACGGGCCTGATGCATCAACTCAACCATGTTGTTTTATTGATGATGATTAACGATCCGCCGAATAGCATCATTCATCCCTGCAAGAAAATGAGCCATCGCTTGTTCCTCATTCTCACGCACATCAGCATGTATGGTAATCTGCTCCATCTCCTTATAATACTCATCAACTGATTTCAACCCTTGTCGCAACCCAATCAGCTTCTCATGCAGCGAACGCTTGTAATGTGTAGGTACAAAGCGCGCGCGCATCTGTTGCTTCAGCTCATCCCATGTAACAACACGGGGCTCGTGTCGCTCCATACGTTGTTGCACACAACGCTCCCACCAAGTAGCAGCGTATCCGTCCAAAGCAGCAACGGCAATATCCAACTTACCCTGATCAGAATAGCAGTTCATGCGGAACAGCTTATCAACTTTCAGCTCCCATGCAAGATAAACTTTTACCTCTGTTGTACCCTCAAAGGATGGCATTGTAAACCTGGTTTTTGTAACCAGATCATCAACGTCCTCATCGCGCCGATGATTGCGTGCATATTGATTATGTTGACGGTGTGGTAAATAGTTGTCGAACACGGATTCGTCTCCGTCATCGTCAGCATGGCGGTTTCCACGACCTCCTCCGTGGGCGTCATAGTAGGCACCCCATAGGCGCCAACATGCGCGCCTCCATAGGTGCCATCGTGGATGCCATTGTTGGCACCGCCTCCCCCTGTGTCGTTGCCACGGCCACGCCCTTGTGCAGGGGGACGCACCACGACCTCAGCAATAGCACGACGCTGTTGTGCCACCTCGCGAACACGCACCTATTCGTCGGGTTGTCATAGGCGTGGATCATCCTCGCGCTGCCATCTAGCGGCAGCCTCCGCATCTGTCTCGTCGCACGGCTCGTATGGGAGGTGTACACGCCGCTCCTCGCCACGTGTACCCAGCTGTATCGAAGCGGTGAGCTTGGCAATAGCATCGAGCAGTACCTTGTGGTTGTCGTCGGCGATCCTGCACGACTTCAAAATCTGTCCCCAAGCCATCCAAGTTGTTTTGGACACGCCCAAGGTCGCCGCGCACCTGGTCAACCTCAGCCCAGAATTTTTCCCGGAGCGTGGCACGAAGTGTATGGTAGTGCATTTTAGTGACCGGATCAGTAAGGTTGCCGTCCAGATCCTTGTCCTGCTCGCTTCCTGACATGTTTACAGAAGCAAAAATACCAAGTGACAATATATGTGGAAAATAAGTGGGACTCTCTCAACTACTGTTCTGAAACAAAGCAAGTTGTATTGTTCCGAAGTAAATTAAGAGCAGCAAAACTTACCCTCGTAGCAGCAAACGACCAACCAAGATTGTGCGAGCGAATATCAAGAATGATAGTCAATACATGACACGGATGTTTTTGGTGGAGCTAGGTGAGGAAACAACCTAACAAATTCAGAATTTAAAGATTGTCGAGCTAGGTAGCAATCCAAACGAGACGCACAATGCCTAATTGCTGATCGATAAATATAAGTGAAGAGTAGAATACAACACACGCACAATAATAATGGGACTATTGCAATCAAAGGAATGAGCGATACAAAGAACAATTCTGTATAGAGGCGAACGCTCGTATTGCAACAATTCAAGGAGAGACGCTAGCTAGTTCTCAAAATTTGTATATGAGGGCACAAGATTGCTCAAAATTCTGGTACACGAACAGCAGCGGATACAAGTATATAAACTGGCTCCAATAAAAGGATTGAAAACTATAGCCGAAAAGTTTGCCTTCTGATTTTTTTTTTGCTTACTTGTTTCTCTTCTTCTTTTTTTTATTTTGCTCTCTTCTTTTTTTCACTCACGGCCAGCGCTAATCAATCAACCCTTTTTTTGTTTCTTTCATGGCCAACTACTAACAGCAAGTTATGCGAACAGTACCAGACGCGAAAACTGGACGTCTCAAAATCCTAAGAGCAGTCCCTCGAGCACAACAACAAACTAGTCTCAACAGGTACAACAGGTTCGCGAACAGATCGAAGGGTTCATGAATAAAACAACGTGCAAACCACTAGATATAAGTAATGTTTAGTTGCATAAAGCAGGAATCAAGTATGAACACAAAAAAATGTGGAAAGGAAAACAAAAAGAGACACGAACGGGACACGACCAGCAACTAAACACTATGAACGAGTGGATTAAGACCTAACAAAACGCACTAAAAAATGCTGAATTAAACTATAGCGAAAGATGATAATTTTTTGTGGCTTTTTCGGTGTATAGGACAGAAAAATAATCTACTGAAATGTAGGGAAAAAGAGATTCTACCGAATGGCCTGGAATCTGATACCACGATTTTACGGGCTGGCCCGATCTTCTCGAGTAGAACCGTGGATAAATAGCGCTTGATGATGAAATAACGCTTAGCTGTACACCACGCGCCAGTGCACGGACTTGCAGCTCTATGGATATTCGCCAACACGCACCTGGATGATCGCCGCTAGACCACGAGCGGAGATCGCCAAGCCCTCAATTCCCAGCGGAAAAGCAAACTTGACCTTAAAATGCAGAACGAACAATTGATCGCCTAATTCTCTCTCAGAAGTCCTCGCATGAACTCTGTTTTGAAAGAACAAGCAATAACTTGTGTTCTATTCTTATGCATAAACATGGTCTGGTTTACAATGGGGGTCTACCCCTCAATATATAGTCTCAGCCCAAGACTATTCAATACTAAAATTTCCATATGATACTATTCATGCACGCGCCTTTGTTCATGGGCACATTTCATCGTTAGAAGTCTTGTAGCGGTATTGTAGCATGGCGTTGTAGCGAATCTTGTTCATGTGGTTCTTTGTGTGATTCATCGTTCACGGGCGAGATTTGTGCTTCCTTCCTGGTTCCTCCACATGGGCTTTGTGTTTGACCGTTTAGGCCTTGATCCCTCACTTGGCCGCATGGACATTGGCCTTGTACTCTTTGGTCGAATGGGACATAGGCCAGCGCCTTGACCTCCTCAATTGATGGTCTTCCTTGGATGACGGTCGCATATCCTTGATTTTCGTCCATCGCTGAATCTTCAAACCTGAGCACAAGCAAAACATTGTTTTTAGGTAATATAAAATTCTCATTAAAATCAATGACATATTCATTAAGGAACAAGTTCACCTGAGATTGTAATTTCTTGGCACGTTCTCTTGTTATTGGTCCTGTCAGCAACTCGAGGCGTATATCATGAGCAATAGGTGGAGGAGAAGAAGGTGTTGTAGGGATGCCCTCATCATGTGGGCTTTCCTTCTCTTAGCTCTTTGCGCGAACTTATTCCATGCACTTAATGCTTCCTTTGATGCCAATGCAACCCTTGCTGCCATGTCATCACATGTCTTTCTTGACCACTGTCGGGACCCAAATATACAAATCTGGACCCTCTGTGTATTCTGCACTAGTCCATGATCACGCTAGTGCACACAGTGTCAACATCGATGAAATATCACATCCATACAACGAATATAAAAATAAACAAGTACCTTTAAATAACAAATAACTGTCGGGACCTTACGGTCGAGTTTTACATTTATTAAGCCATGCAAGGCTGACAATAAAGAAATAAACTACAGCGGAAACGAAGTAAACTCCAGCGGGCTCCCATCAATTTACCACAGGCAACTGACTGGGATCGAGACCCTAACGATCAACCTTCGTAGAACTCTTCTTCAAAAGCAGGCAACGACTCCTCCACTTCTGTTGATTTGTTTGGCAAGAGTGAGTAACACCGTACTCGCAAGTCATACCACAGAATGCATTTATACATGATGGCTTATTCCAAAGGAATGGCTTCTGTGGTTATTTTGGAAATGCAACATTTGCAATTGAATACAAATAATAGATTGAAAGCATAATTCAAAACAAATAGACAATAATAAGTTAACAATTGATTTCACAAAGAACACACAGTCTAATCAAGTTATTCACACAGCTGTACAAGTTACCTTCACACAGCTGACCCTTCCCAAATATTTTATGAAAATCTACCCCTCGTGTGAAATCCCCGAGCATGTCCATAACCGAGGACGCGGCTATTCGAATAGATTGGTTTAAACACTCTGCAGAGGCTGTACACTTTACCCACACGATACAATCAGTGTAGCTAGCACTGACCATAACAAAACCTTTCAGAGATTTCATCTCAAACAATGACACTCCCGATGTGCTTTCCTGCCGTCTAATTTGTACACTGACCCTTGGAACGACACACACCGTTGGGCGGGGATGCAACGAACCGTCCCGCGATGTGACATATCACACCTCTAGCCCCTCACACAGTTTAAATACAACCTGAGTTGTCAATGTCAAGACTCCATAACTTACTAAGTCAGGCCCACCCATACTAGGCATGTGATAAATGCAAGAAGGCCCAGTTCAATGGCGCACAAAGTTAAGTCCTTAATTGACCAAGGCAAGACTTCCAGTTTTAACCCAAATCACAAAGTTTATAGCACACAGTTCCACCATTCACACAGATCCACCACTTGCCTCAGTCTAAATCTTTTCCCACCCTGTTGATTAAGTGCAACACATGCCATCACGAGTAATAGCACACAGCACACACAGTTTCATCACACAGTTCCATAATCACTTAGTCAAGTTTAATATTTGCAACTCTCACATGAAATGACAACTCGTGGCATGGCTAAGCAGTCTAATCGTATCTAACCATCCCAGATTGGTGCTACGATAATACCAACTAATAATTAACCAACCTAGGATGACAAGAGATCATGGCATACAATAGACAAGGTGGCATAACAATTTGGATTAATAACTACACCCAAAAGCATTTAAATAAGTACTTGAAATAGAATGCAATACATTGAAACAAAGTATTTTGAAAACTGGGTTCAATATGATCAAAGGTATAACTTGCCTTGGAATAGATCTAGATATTGGTCTTGGTCTTGAGGTGCTCCTTCTTCTGCAAAATTCCCTGAAGTATCGACGTCTACTCGAAAACGAGACAAAAGAAACAAAAATAAATAAATAATAGAGGAAAAACAAATTCAAAAATCAAATAAAATTCACCATTAAATATATTTTAATTTTATATGAATTTACAAATTTGAATGGGCTCAATCGGAGTTCGGATGCAAAAGATATGGGCTTTGGAAGTTTGAAAATCAAATAAAACCCTAATTTGGATTTTATTGAATTTCCCAAATTATTTTTATAAAGGAAAATCGGATTATTGCGCAATGCTTGCGTCAGCCGAGGAAAAAGAAATAATTAAAACCGGCTCGACAGTGGGCCCCACTGTCGTTGGCTCGCCCACGATGGGTGAATCCACCGGCCGAGGAAAGCGACGCAAAGAACCGGGAGGCGTGGCGTAATGATGCGCGGCCACGTAGGTGACACGCCAGACACAGGTGCTGACCTAGCTGTACACGCAGGCGCTGACGCGGCACGGCCGAAGGGGCGGCGCTCTGGGACCGAGGGCTCGCCGGCGATTGGCAGCGAGTCGGCGGCGGCGGAGGACAAAAATGGGTTGCCGAGAGAGAGGCGGAGCTGCTGGGGTGGCGGCTGGGCTCGGGCGGCTATGACTCACCGGCGGCGGCAAAGAAGGCGGCGGCGGTGACGAGCTTCCTTTGTCGGATGGTCGGGCAACGGCGATGGAGACGTCCTCGGGCGAAGGCGACGGCAGCATCGAGTAGCTCCGACTTTTGCGATCACGAGGGCAGCGGCGGCACGGACAATGAGGGTCTGGAGGCGGCGGAATCCGGCGGTGAAGGGGTTGCGGCCGGCGGCGAACCTTCGGGCAATGCGGCGCAACGGCGACGAAACAGGGGGCGGCGCCTTAGGGTTTTGGTGGAGGAGGTCGGGGCGAGCAGGTTCGAGGGGGTCGGGGCCTTTATATAGGCGGAGGAAAGCGAATCCGTGTAGAAAACGGCGGCGGCAGCGCGTAGGGCGGAGTCGGGCGCGGGGAGTTCGGGAGGAAGACGATGCTGACGCGGCGCGAGGCGGGGCCACCGGTCATCGAGCAACGCAGCGCAGTGCGGCGGCGAGCGGCAATGGGCGATGATGATCCAACCGCTGGGAGTGAGCAAGAGCGTGCGGCGTCCGATCAGGACACGCGGCGTCCATCCGAGCGGGGAAGGCGGCGACGCGCGGGAGTGGGCCGAGGCGACGGAATAGTGGTGGGCTTTGGCCCATCACTGTTCCGAGGGATTTTAATTTGATTTTTCCTTTTAAATAAATCCAGAAAATGAAATTACAATTTAGAAAATAGCAAATGACTTTGGAAAAATTCCAGAAAATTCTATAAAATATATCCAAGCATATAGAATCTAAATAAAATAGTTTTGACAATTGTTGATGTTGGGATTAAGCACATTAAATTAGTTTGTCCTTAAAGTCCATATTAAGCTTTTAATTTAATATTCAAATAAATCCAAATGGTGAAATTTCTCTCTACCACTATTTAAAGGATTTTAAAAGCTCTGAAAATTGGGATGTTACAAACCTCCCCCCTTAAGGGAATCTCGACCCTGAGATTCTGGCTAGCTAGAGAAAAGGCTGGGGAACTCGGCTTTCAACTCTTCTTCACGTTCCCACGTTGCTTCTCCTTCTGAGTGGTTACTCCACTGGACTTTGCAGAAACGAACGGTCTTACTTCTGGTGCGGCGCTCTGCGACATCCAAAATCCTGATAGGTTGTTCTTTGTACGTGAGATCTTCCTTCAGTTCAATTGACTCCAACGGGGTTTGCTCTTCTGGCACACGAAGACACTTCTTCAGCTGAGAGACATGAAAGACATCATGCACTCCTGCTAACGACTGTGGTAGCTCCAACTGGTACGCAACTTCTCCACGGCGTTCCAAAATCTTGAACGGACCCACATACCTTGGGGCAAGCTTCCCTTTTGTGTGGAATCTCTTAACACCTCTGAGCGGAATAACTTGAAGATACACAAAATCCTCTGGTTCAAAGCTGAGGTCACGACGACGATTATCGGCATAACTTTTTGCGGGTGGGCTATCTTTAGTCTTTTCTCGATCATAGCAACTTGTTCTTGACTTCTGAATAATATCCGTCCGAACACTACACGTTCATTGTCTCGACCAATTTAATGGAGTTCTGCAGTACGACCATACAAAGCTTCAAATGGTGACATCGCAAACCGCTTGATAATTTGTTATTGTACGAGAATTGCGTGATCTGCAAACTCTTATCCCAACTGGTAGCATTTGCTAAGGCACAGGCTCTCAACATATCTTCTAATATCTCGGTTGACTCTTTGGTCTGTCCATCATGCATGGATGATAAGCGAAGATGAAATTCGATGAGTTCTGTGGCTTCATGTAGACTTTGCGTAAGCGAGAGGTGAACCGAGATCCTCGATCGACACTATCCTCTTAGGCACACCATGCAGACTGACGATCTTTGACATATACAACTCTGCCAAGCGGTCTCCTGAGTAAGTGGTTTTGACTGGCAAGAAATGGGCAACCTTAGTCAAACGATCCACTATTACCCAAATCGAATCATATCCTGATTGAGTCTTGGGTAAACCGGTAATAAAATCCATACCGATCTCTTCCCACTTCCATTCTGGTATCTTCAGCGGTTGTAGCAAACCTGCTGGTCTCTGATGCTCTGCCTTTACTTTCTGACACACGTCGCATAAGGCAACGAACTCCGCGACGTCTCGCTTTAAGTTTGGCCACCAAAACTAATTCTTAACATCCTGATACATCTTAGTACTTCCAGGGTGAATCGAATACTTTGAGTCATGGGCTTCCTTCAGAATCAGCTGTCTCAATCCATCAATATCTGGTACACAGATACGTCCATTGATCCACAATATATCCTGATCATCCATGGTGAAGTCTTTAAATTTTCCTTCTGCCATCTTCTTCTTGAGGTTGGCAAACACAGAATCCTTGGGTTGAGCTTCACGAATCTGTTTCTCCAGAGTAGACTGCACTTATAGACTGGCCATAAATCCTTCAGAAACAACTTCTAGCTGTAGCTTTTGGAATTATTTTTGAAGTTCCGAGCAAATCTCTTTTTCTTCCAGAGCATTGCAGTAGCTCTTACGACTCAGTGCATCTGCAACTACATTGGCCTTACCAGGATGGTAATGGATTCCAAGATTATAATCCTTTATTAATTCCAGCCATCTTCTCTGTCTCATATTCAGGTCAGACTGAGTGAATATATATTTCAGACTCTTATGATCGGTGTAGACTTCACAGCGATTACCGATGAGATAATGACGCCAAATCTTCAAAGCATGCACTACGGCAGCTAATTCCAAATCATGGGTAGGATAATTCTCTTCATGAGGCCTTAATTGCCTGGACGCATAAGCGACAGCTCTTCCTTCTTGCATAAGGACACATCCTAATCCTTGACGCGAAGCATCACAATAGATATCAAAATCCTTCGATATCCGCAAAACTAGCTTTCGGGTGAAGTCAAACGTTTCTTCAATTCTTGAAAACTTTCTTCACAAGCTGGGGTCCAAATGAACTTCTTCTCTTTCTTCAACAATTGCGTAAGAGGCTTAGCAATCGTTGAGAATCCTTCAATGAAACGACGATAGTATCCTGCCATCCCCAAGAAACTACGAATTTGGGTAACCGTCTTGGGCTGCTCCCAATTCATTACAGCTTTAACCTTTCCGGGGTCAACTGCTACTCCTTCGGCTGTCATCACATGACCGAGGAAATTAACTTTCTTCTTCCAAAAGTCACACTTGCTAAACTTGGCATACAACTGATGTTCTCTGAGCTTCTCTAGGATTAATCTCAAATGGTCTGCATGCTCTTCTTCTGACTTTGAGTATACCAAAATATCATCAATGAATACTACCACAAACTAATCCAAATATTCCATGAATACTTTGTTCATCATGTTCATGAAATAGGCAGGGGCATTAGTCAGACCAAACGACATGACTAAAAACTCATAATGTCCATACCGAGTTGAGAAAGCGGTCTTAGATATATCCTTAGGACAAATCTTCAACTGATGGTAACTTGATCGTAGATCGATCTTGGAGAATACTCCGGCTCCTTTCATCTGGTCGAACAAATCATCAATTCTGGGCAAAGGGTATTTGTTCTTGATGGTGACTTCATTGAGAGAACGATAATCTATGCACATCCTCATGTTTCCATCTTTCTTCTTGACGAACAAAACTGGCGCTCCCCATGGCGACGAACTAGGTCTTACAAAACCTTTCTCCAGTAATTCTTCTATCTGCTTCTTCATTTCCACCAGTTCATCGGCTGGCATCCGATAGGGTCTCTTGGAAATTGGTGATGTTCCTGGCACTAGATCGATGACAAACTCAATGTCACGGTCCGGTGGCATTCCTGGTAACTCTTCTGAAAATATGTCCGGGTAATCTCTGACTACAGGTACATCTTCCAAGGAAACTGTCTTCAGACTGTGGACTACCAAATGTCCATCACGTACTGAGGTGGCTAGAAATTCCACTTTCCTTCCAGTGGTATCCTCTATTGTTATGGCTCTTCGGCCACAATCTAGCACTACTTTGTGTTTGGATAACCAATCCATACCAAGGATGACATCTATGGTCTGAGTGTCTAGAATTATTAGGTTGGCTAGAAACTCAACTCCAGCTATGAGTAGCCTAGCTCCTAAACATCCAACTTTAGAACTTAGCTCTACTCCACGCGACTGGACTAACAGAGTATGCTTAAGATGCATAACTTCCAATTTGTTCTTAGTTGCAAAAATTCCAGAAACAAACGAATGCGAAGCTCGTAATCAAAGCAATCGATGCACGGTCTTGAATTTACCGAAACTTACCAAGACAATGTCGGGTGCTTCGAGCTCCTTCCGAGTGACGTGGTTGACACGGCCTCGACCATCGACATGTGCTCCTCCGGATTGACCGGCAGCTTGAGAAGTTCCTTGATGGTTGCCTTGTACTGGCGTCTTGGCTGGTGTGTTCCCAAGGTTGAAGCGTACTGGAGTGATAGTCCCATTCTGCGGACATCGGTTGGCGAAATTCCCTGGCTGACGACAGGTAAAGCAAACTCTGGGTACACTCTGTGGGTTGCTTACTGGATTGGGGTTGACTGGTGCGGGGTTGCGGAAGTTCTGAGCAACTGGACGAGGTGCTGAAGTTGGTCAGTTGGTCCGCGACTCGTGGTGGAAAATGGCTAAACTGCGGTGGAATCATTCTTGCCTTCAGCTGGGGTTGGTGACTTCCTTGCTGAGCCATTCTGCGCTTACGGTGATCCTCCAATTCCTTGCACTTATCCTCAAGAATCAAAGCCTTGTTGATCAATTCTTGGAAATCATGAAAGGTGTGGGCGATCAAGTTGACTTGAAGTCCAGTGTTTAATCCTTTCAGAAAATGACTCTGGCGAGCCTTGAAAGTGGCGACATCTTCTGCAGCATATCGAGCAAGTTGAGAGAATTTGTTGAGGTAATCAGTCACTGACATTCCTCCTTGCTTGAGAGCACGGAATTCATCCTTCTTCAGATCCATAATTCCTTCCGGCACATGATACTGGCGAAAAGCAGTTGTGAACTCTTCCCAAGTAATGTCTTGCGGCATTCCATGCGCTGCACAAAAGTTTTCCCACCACTCGGCAGCAATACCTTCCATCTGGTGAGAGGCGTACAGAACTTTCTCATGATCGCTGCATTGAGTGATCAGCAGCTTCCTCTCAATGACACGAAGCTAATCATCAGTCTCTACTGGGGAGACATGTCCAGAGAAAGTTGGTGGACGGGTTCTCATAAACTTGGCCAACTTGGATGATCCATTGTGACCATGAGCAACTGGGGCTCCATTATGATGCTGATTGTTGTGGTTATGGTTATTCATAGCTTGCATCTGGTTCATCATGGTGTACATCAGCTGGGTCTGAGCTGCCATGAATGCTCCAAAATTCTGCAGATCAATTGAAGGTGCTGGTGGTGAAACTGCTTCTGCGGGGGTCTGCTCTTGTCCTTCTGATACTAGAGTATCGGAACCACTTGCAGCAGCTTGACGAGTCCAAACCATCTGGTGAATCTCCAGGGGTTAGATAAGGTAGCAAGCACAAGATGAGTTGTAGAACTAATCGGGGTAGGTAAAACCCAACAACATATTTTAAGAAAGCTCAACTGAAACTCTTATATTGATTAAGATAATAGTATGACTTGCAACAAATGCCTAAGGGCCTCTGCAGCTCATACTTGCACACAAGAAAATAAGGACGAACCTAAGCACACAAACTACCGCCTAAAGGGCGACTCAAGACTTAATATTGGCTAAGCCTGAAACAACTCGAACAGACTACTCGATTAAATAGCCTCCGTAGCCTTGACGGTGTGCCTTTCTTGTAGACACGAAGTGAGTGGCATCCTCGCAAACCGATCTTGATGTCCGGGGTTGGTGCAACAAGAGCAGAGTGTCTCGTGCAAAGGGTGGTTCCTTCCGCATCGCCGCCTCTGCGCTCTTTCCGTTCAAGAGCTCATCGGCTTCTTCTGGGTCTTCCTCTTCAGTGTCTTCTTCGTGATCGTGATGTCCATAAAGAGTTTCTTCCAGTATGGCGATCCTTTCTTCAGCTCTCTGAAGAGTCTCGTAGGCACACTCCAGTTCTGTGGCGGCTAACTCCAACGACTCCTCTTGAGCAGCGGCGAACTGGGCAAGATGCACAACGGTGGCGTTGCCTTCTTCCTCCGCAGACGGAAAACGTGCAGCAAGATCCACGTCGGAAGTGCGGGGATGGTAACGGAAAACTGTGTCACAAAACTCTCGAGAGTAGATGTTGCAGATCCTCAGGATGGCAAGGCGCGAAGACTCCTGGATTGCTTCAATCCAAGCACTCCTTCGAGCTGAGATGTTCAGTGGCTTGCTTGCCTTGGTGTTCTTCCTAGCGTAGACGGTCAAATGGCAGATCACTTCACGATCTCGGCCGTTCACGATCCAAGCACTGCCATGGTACAAGGGACGGTCAAATCCTCCAAGTACTTGTAACAACTTTCAAAGCTCAGCGGCAAGTCCTCCCTTGCGCTCTCCGTAACTCTGAAGACGAGGCATCTGTCAAGAAGGACAAGGATATGAAAACAACTTCAAAATAGCGGGGAAAGAAAGAATTTCAGCAATAGTTGAGTCAAGAGAGACATGAGATGAGTTAAAGAATCCAATTAATCTTGCAAGTTAATATTTGCTTTAGAAAATAATTTTGGACTCACTAAGAACGGCCAATCTAGCTAAGGTCAAGACCTACAGTTAGTATGGCTCTGATACCACCTCTGTCGGGACCCAAATATGCAAATCTGGACCCTCTGTGTATTCTGCACTAGTCTAGGATCACGCTAGTGCACACAGTGTCAACATCGATGAAATATCACATCCATACAACGAATATAAGAATAAACGAGTACCTTTAAATAACAAATAACTATCGGGACCTTACGGTCGAGTTTTACATTTATTAAGCCATGCAAGGCTGACAATAAAGAAATAAACTACAGCGGAAACGAAGTAAACTCCAGTGGGCTCCCATCAATTTACCACAGGCAACTGACTAGCATCGAGACCCTAACGATCAACCTTCGTAGAACTCTTCTTCAAAAGCAGGCGACGACTCCTCCACTTCTGTTGATTTGTTTGGCAAGAGTGAGTACACACCGTACTCGCAAGTCATACCACAGAATGCATTTATACATGATGGCTTATTCCAAAGGAATGGCTTCTGTGGATATTTTGCGGAAATGCAACATTTGCAATTGAATACAAATAATAGATTGAAAGCATAATTCAAAACAAATAGACAATAATAAGTTAACAATTGATTTCACAAAGAACACACAGTCTAATCAAGTTATTCACACAGCTGTACAAGTTACCTTCACAGAGCTGACCCTTCCCAAATATTTTATGAAAATCTACCCCTCGTGTGAAATCCCTGAGCATGTCCATAACCGAGGGCGCGGCTATTCGAATAGATTGGTTTAAACACTCTGCAGAGGTTGTACACTTTACCCACACGATACAATCAGTGTAGCTAGCACTGACCATAACAAAACCTTTCAGAGATTTCATCTCAAATAATGACACTCTCGATGTGCTTTCCTGCCGTCCAATTTGTACACACAGCCCTTGGAACGACACACACCGTTGGACAGGGATGCAGCGAACCGTCCCGCGATGTGACATATCACACCTCCAGCCCCTCACACAGTTTAAATACAACCTGAGTTGTCAATGTCAAGACTCCATAACTTACTAAGTCAGGCCCAGCCCATACTAGGCATGTGGTCGTACAGTAAGGCCCAGTTCAATGGCGCACAAAGTTAAGTCCTTAATTGACCAAGGCAAGACTTCTAGTTTTAACCCAAATCACAAAGTTTATAGCACACAGTTCCATCATTCACACAGATCCACCACTTGCCTCAGTCTAAATCTTTTCCCACCCTGTTGATTAAGTGCAACACATGCCATCACGAGTAATAGCACACAGTACACACAGTTTCATCACACAGTTCCATAATCACTTAGTCAAGTTTAATATTTGCAACTCTCACATGAAATGATGACTCGTGGCATGGCTAAGCAGTCTAATCGTATCTAACCATCCCAGATTGGTACTACGATAATACCAACTAATAATTAACCAACCTAGGGTGACAAGAGATCATGGCATACAATAGACAAGGTGGCATAACAATTTGGATTAATAACTACACCCAAAAGCATTTAAATAAGTACTTGAAATAGAATGCAATACATTGAAACAAAGTATTTTGAAAACTGGGTTCAATATGATCAAAGGTATAACTTTCCTTGGAATAGATCTAGATATTGGTCTTGGTCTTGAGGTGCTCCTTCTTCTGCAAAATTCCCCGAAGTATCGACGTCTACTCGCAAACGAGACAAAAGAAATAAAAATAAATAAATAATAGAGGAAAAACAACTTCAAAAAATCAAATAAAATTCACCATTAAATATATTTTAATTTTATATGAATTTACAAATTTGAATGGGCTCAATCGGAGTTCGGATGCAAAAGATATGGGCTTTGGAAGTTTGAAAATTAAATAAAACCCTAATTTGGATTTTATTGAATTTCCTGAATTATTTTTATAAAGGAAAATCGGATTATTGCGCAATGCTTGCGTCAGCCGAGGAAAAAGAAATAATTAAAAACCGGCCTGACAGGTGGGCCCCACCTAGTGGAGTGGCTCGACCACGGTGGACCAATCCACCGTCTTTGGGGAAAGCTGACGCGACAAACTGGGAGGCGTGGCGCACCGATGCGCGCGCCACGTAGGTGACACGCGACGACGTGCCGTCTTGACTGGCTGTAGCAGCGCGACGCAAGACGGCCAATGGGGCGCGCTCGGGACCGAGGCTCGCCGGCGATTAGCAAGGCTTACGGCGGCGGAGGACAAAATGGGTTGCCGAGAGAGGCGAGTCGCTGGGTGGCGGCTGGGCTCAGGCGGCTATGACTCACCTGCGGCGGCAAAGAAGGCGGCGGCGGTGACGAGCTTCGGTTGTCGGATGGTCTGGCAATGGCGATGGAGACGTCCTCGGGCTAAGGCGACGGCAGCACCGAGTAGCTCCGACTTTTGCGATCACGAGGGCAGCGGCGGCACGGACAATGAGGGTCTGGAGGCGGCGGAATCCGGCGGTGAAGGGGTTGCGGCCGGCGGCGAACCTTCGGGCAATGCGGCGCAACGGCGACGAAACAGGGGGCAGCGCCTTAGGGTTTTGGTGGAGGAGGTCGGGGCGAGCAGGTTCGAGGGGGTTGGGGCCTTTATATAGGCGAAGGAGGGCGAATCCGTGGAGAAAACGGTGGCGGCAGCGCGTAGGGCGGAGTCGAGCGCGGGGAGTTCGGGAGGAAGACGATGCTGACGCGGCGCGAGGCGGGGCCACTGGTCAGCGAGAGCAACGCATGCGCAGCGCGGGCGAGCAGCAGCCGGGCGATGATGTTCCAACCACTTGGAGTGAGCAAGAGCGTGCGGCGTCCGATCGGGACACGCGGCGTCCATCCGAGCGGGGAAGGCGGTGACGCGCGGGAGTGGGCCGAGGCGACGGAATAGTGGTGGGCTTTGGCCCATCACTGTTCCGAGGGGTTTTAATTTGATTTTTCCTTTTAAATAAATCCAGAAAATGAAATTACAATTTAGAAAATAGCAAATGACTTTGGAAAAATTCCAGAAAATTCTATAAAATATATCCAAGCATATAGAATCTAAATAAAATAGTTTTGACAATTGTTGATGTTGGGATTAAGCATATTAAATCAGTTTGTCCTTAAAGTCCATATTAAGCTTTTAATTTAATATTCAAATAAATCCAAATGGTGAATTTTCTCTCTACCACTATTTAAAGGATTTTAAAAGCTCTAAAAATTGGGATGTTACAACCACTCGCATACGCTAGGGTTTTAACCCGAGAGCACGTTCCCTCTCGTTGGCCAGCATGCCCATCCACCCTATTGGCCTTCACAATGTTTTGTTTTACCTTTCGTTGCAAAACAACACCAATGGCGTCAATTTGAGTTCTACCATTAGTTTGCAATTTAGGGATGCAAACCAATGCTTTGGTAGTAGTTATGGCCGTATCACTAGGGCTAACCTTGAATACCCCCAAGAGCACGAACACGGTCACGTTGCACGACCTTGGCATGCCTAAAGCAGAATTCAAATAGATGTCCATCTTTCTGACAGAAGGTGCAATGATACTTCACCTTCGAGAGGTTGAAGCAGGAGGTGCAACCTTACTAGCAGAAATCCCTGGGCAAAACCTGCAAACTCAAACACGATCTTCCTAGAGTCGGGTGTAATCTCGATCACGCCTTTCTTTACAGCTCTAACGACTGCAGGCGGATGTTTCCTCACATCATCCAGAAAATCACATCCTACACCTTGATTGAACTTGCAAATCTTGGATTTGTCTAGGATAAGGTTAAGCTTTTCCTTGTCTCTGATAAATTTTTCAAGAGTGCTCATAAGGTACTTACACTCCTGAAAGAGGGAAGCACAGGAGAACATGGGGAAGAAGAAGATGAAGAGACAAAAGGAGAAGATCGAATAGCCCGTGCATATCTCTCCCTATGCACGGCCGCCTCAAGCTTGAGGGCTTCACAAGACACACACGGGGTAGTCCTAACCCTATCTATCTGGGTGTCAAATTTTTTCCTAAAGGTCTCATGCATTTCATCAATTTCCTCCTCTAATTCAGCAGAGAACGTACAAACGGGTCGTGGCTTCTCTAGTAGGTCCTTAGTTATTTTCACACATTTTTCATCCAACGTAATCAATTTTGATTTTAGTTTTTGACAATTGTTGCATGGTGAGCTAACAGGAAGCATATTGAGCCATTTTCTTATTATGATCACACATGTCCTGAAGTTGCTTAGATACAGATTCAAGCTTAGCAATCAACTTAGGACAATTAGCACAAGAAGTAACAGGCTCACTCAGGGCATCATACATCATAGCAATTTTCTGGTCTGCATTCTTCAAATTATTTTTCAAGTTGGTACAGATATCACATGTTTCAGGCAGACCAAGGAGGAATGTATATACTTTTCTAATAGCATTGTCCTTAACCTTACATGAGGTGCAAATAGTAGTCTCAATAGCAACAGAATCAATAATAGCAGAACAAGGAGTATCTCTCGCTATCCCCAATTCAGCTAACAGACTAACATTCTCCACCTTAAGCAAATCCAACTCAGAAATCACACTATCGTGAGAGGTCCTTAATTTCTCCATATCTCCAAGCAAATAAGAACATACATCAGCATCATCACAGGATGAAATAGATCTAAGTGAAGCAAGCTCCCATGACAAACTTTCTACCTCTTTCTCCAAATCACCACACTTATACCTAGACCTAGCATAGAACCTTCCTAGCTTAAGAAATGCATCATTAAGTTAGTCGTAGGAGGGGCCTACCTCATCGGAGTCACTCTAGAGAACATCATCGCTGATGTCGTTCGCGTCAGCCATGAAGCACATCCCGGTGAAGTCGTCGCCGTCCTTGGTGTTCTTTTGCGGATCATCCTTGCCATCATCATCACTCTAGCCCTCCGTGTCGCTGAAGTCGAAGTTGTCGAAGGCGGTGAGGACGCGATGGAAGAGCTTTTTCGTAAGAATGAATTCTAATGGATCTTGTTGGGTTGGAACATGTTCTTGATGAACTTATCAACCTCTTACACGTTCTAGATCCAATAGAACTACAGCAAGTAGAAGAGGGGAAGAGAAGCCCAAGTTGCAACAAAGAAAAGCTAGAAATTGCAAGAAATAAAATAAATTTCAGAACATGTAAGAACTTGGAGCTTTCATTGCTTCAAGAGGAACTTTCATTGCTTTAAGAGGAAGGATTACAAAGCCAACTTCATGGTGGGCAAAGCTCAAAGGAGCATAAATACTTGTCCAAGACTTGGTGATGGAGGCATACCTCTACCCCCTCTATTTATAGCCCTATGGGAGCAACCTCAACCCTTGGATCACCTAAAGGGCTAAGATTAACTCTCTCTACCCATTCAGAACCACTTAGGATTCAGCCAACTCTACCCCTTCCCTAGAATACCCCTCATGACAAGCTACAATTACATCAATACCCTTATGTTGATTTTGGTCAACATAAGCCACCTAGAGAGCTACCACGCTACTCTTCCTTGATGGTCTTCGCTTGTTACATCCCCGCCTTGTGTCTCGAGCTCCGAACACCCTCGGAATGCCTCACCGACACTTGGACACTGCCAAGTCACCCTGAGTCACTGCACAGACTCGTCTTGTGCCATCTTCATGAAGACTCCATCTCTATGATCGGACTTGATCCCCGATAATATTCTCGACCACCATGATCGTTTTGGATGCCAAACTCTCTATGCTTGCTCTTAATACCACGTCGAAGATCATCCAAGTCATCAAGTCAACCTACAGTCAACAAAGACAAAGAAATTGTTTCCTTGGCACAAGCGTCATACACTTTACCATCATTAGTGACAACATGCATCATAACATCTCATGCAACCTTGGTGAAACTCAAAAATTAACTTCGCAAACTTTAACAACTATCGAACCTCTATCAATAAGTCCCAAATGTTGTCAAATATTCATCACAACATCTCATGCAACACTCTACCCTTCAGTATGGCATTTGGCACTAGTCCAGGATCTTCTTTACTAAGATATACCTTTAATCAACTTCTAGTCGAATCTTAGGATGAGTTTGTGGATGGCTCCTAGTCCAGGATCTTTCACTGAGTTAGATCATTAGTCAACTTCAATATTCAGTGCATATGAGAAAACTGTTGACAAATGGGCTTTTGAGAAATCTGAGCAAAATGATTCAATACTGGACCTGATTGAAGAAATCTGAGCAAAATGATTCAATACAGGAACTGATTGATTCTTAATGTGGTCTTTGTTAGATTTTTTATCTCACTTTGACATTTTGACATGGCCAGTTTCACTTTAGGATCCCTGTTGATGAACTTGCTGAATTTGAAGCTTTGCTTAAATTGATCAAATCTATTGTTTTACTTTTGAGCCTTCGTGCTTAGCTTTGATATATATATCTTATCATGATCTTGCTAGCACTGTCAGGCTTGATATGTTGTTTGTGCAATATTAGAAATGCTGGCTTGCTCTTTTGGGTAATCTCTAAAGCTTCTTGTAATCAAAAATTGAAAAATACAAAAATGAAGCCACTCCATTGCACTTCATGCATACTTCTTTTTGATTCTTTCTTCATTCTGCATTTGTTATCTCTGGATGAGAGGAATGCGTGATTCCTTGATGACTCCATTGTCAAAGGGGGAGAAGACATTTCAATGTTGGGGAGAAGATTATACAAAGGGGAGAAAGTTGGAGAATTTAAAATTTTCTAAAATCCGAGGATCATAGTGAGGGGGAGTTTTTGAATTGCGTTCTTATTGTCTTATTGACTCTTCTGAACTTGAATTGCATTTATTACTCCTCACAATGATCAAAGGTCAATTGAACAATTTTCTTTCATATGGACCTTAAGTGAGATTTTTGACCTTTTTCTGGATATCAAAGTTTTTATGCTCTCTTTTGCCTTATCTCACATGCCTATGCTATTCCGATGCCAGCTTGGTCATTTCCATTGCTTTCTCTTGCTTATGGACCAAGTTGTGCCTTTGTGCGAAAACGAAAGTATTTTACTTTTCAAACCTCCAAATTACATTTTCTGGATTATTGCCAATGTGTTCATCAAGGGGGAGATTGTGGATATCATGGGGATATGCTCCAGATCTTAGGATGATGTGACAATTGGCAATTGCGTTAATGGTTTGTCGTTTCACATGTTTTCAACAAAGTTTCAGAACTATCAGGTGACAGGCGGTCTGACCGGCCATAGCATGGCAGTCCGACCGGTCCCAAATAGGTCGGACCGGCCATGAGCGGCGGTCGGATCGGCTGTGACCAAATGTGTCAAAATGAGCTGGGCCAAAAATAGAGGGTGTAGGCAAGAGAGGAGATTCTATTGCTCTTGGTCCCATAATTTTTGGAGTCTCCAGTCAAAAGTTCTATTGGTTTAAAGTTTCCAGTAGGTTTCGGATTTTCAAGGGTTGAAAATCGGCTAAGTCCTTTCGGGCGGTCGGACCGGCCAGTAGTGGTCCGTCCGACCGTAAGGTCAAGGTTCGACCGCCCCGAGGCGGCTCGGACCGATTGTCACTTGAACATCGCCCTTCGTGGCGGCGTTGTTCGTTGGTTAGGTCAAAGTCATGAGTTTCAGTGCATATGTGTTGCATGATGCATGTTTTGACTAACGTGGGTCATGTTGTGAAGAACTTGTTCCTAGATTCGATTTGCTTGTCTATTGTTGTGCAGGTTGCTTGGTGGTCAACGACGGTCAACGGCGAGGATGATCGGGACTAGGCTTGGAGAGATAAGGTCCAGAACAATCGACGATGCCGGGTGAGTTCAATGAACTCAAGTGTGGTGCAGAATAGACAAGGATGACCGAACGGACAGTTCGGTGCGACAGGTTTGATCAAGCGGTGCGGGAGTCGGTGCAAGTGCCATGCTGGTTTTGGTGGGAGCCGGATGGGAGAGACTTGCCGACATAGAGAGAGCCGTTGATCAACCTACACGTGGAGCAGCGGCGAAGCCAGCAGATGGACTCGATCTTCGGAGAAGGACCGAGAAGGGGTATTTTGGTAATCTTACCAAATACCACCTTGGTGACCTTTTGCCAATCCGCGGCGCAAGATGACGCAAAGAAAAGCGGTTTAGGTCAAGAGGTGTTGAAGACGACGCTTTGTAATGCGTGCGTGTGTGACTCGTTTGTGTTGGGCCTTAACGGGAGCCCATTTAAGTTAAACTTCTAGAAAGTCTAAGTCTCCACTATAAATAGAGGAGGGAGGTGGCTGCACCCCCTTCAACCCTTTCATTATTGTTGAAACCCTAGTTTGGCTTAGGAAGAGGATTAGTGGAGGTTAGGGTTCTAGAGAGTTTTGATTTGATTTCGTGCTCTTGGATTGAGCTTTGTCCTCCATTGATGGAGTGGCTATAAACCCAAACCCCATCAAATCAATCCAAAGAAAGTTTGCTCAAAGATGTGTATCTTTGTCTTTCTTCTCTCTATTTGGTGATTTTGAGTCTTTCTTTGATTCGTGAGTTTTTGATTGATTTCTTCACATGATCTAGCTTGCTGTGACATGTGGGAACACATCTAGGATCATCTTGATCATCAATCACCCACGAGCAAGTTTTTGGATCTAGTTTTTGTTTTGACTCGGTTTTGAACCATCCTCCTCTCAAACTGAAAAAGGTCATAACTTTTCCAAGGATCTTCACGATCTTCGATTAGAATAGGTTCCTGACATCCTAGAGAAGGTGTGTTCCAAGTTTCATCAAGTTTGGAGTTGTAGATCAAAAGTTACATCTATTTGCAACTTCGTTTTTCGGACTATTTTTTACTGTTCATCAGACTGGAGGTCAGACCGCCCAAGGTGACCGGTCCGACCACCATTAACACAGAGGTCAGTCCGCCCAATACTTAGAATTTTAGCCCATGTTGATTTTGGTTGTTTTGCTTCTGGGTTTAGATTAGATTCAATACTAGTCTTCCGCTGTACTGGTATATTGATCTTCATAGCTTCCATAGCTATTGGAGTGAAATTTGGATTGAATCTGATATTGGTTGAAAAAGTGAGCATGCTACTATTCACATCCTCTCTAGTCGCCTTTTCGGTCCAACAGGTTGTATCGTATACATATCCTAGTTAATTGTCGATAAGCTTTTGGTGTTCATTTCGGGTTCAGGTTCCGATAGAGAACCTAATTGTAATTCCTCTGAAAATCTATAATAAGATAAAAACTGAAAAGTCGTATCAGTTGATACGGCGTAAAATAATCTCGTGTTGATATCGTTTTGTGTCCAATATCGATCCAATTCTGAACTAAATTTGACTAGCAACAACTACATTAATTTGGTCTAGCTTTTAATTTTCTCTTATAGAGTAATTATTGTATTAAGATTCTATCGCCTTGAATTTATAGTTGCAAGGCCATGTACAAGGCGTCCAAGGAGCGCGCTGTGGGGAGATGCATGGCGCTGGGGCGGGAGGAGACGATGAAATGGTAGAACAACGAGCGCTACCTCGCCGTCGTCAACCACCTGACTGGTGCCAGCTACCCGGAGGTCTGCTTCATCGTCGGCCTCGCGCTTGTCTTCATGCCCCAAAACATGCAGCGCGACCTCGTGTTCCTTAAACGGGCGACCGTCGCCGGCCACAAGGCCACGGCCTACGTGCTCAGCCTCCTCTACACGGTCGGTGAGACACGCGACATTGGGAAGAACTACATTAGTCAGATCGAGGGCGAGCCAACCGGCGACGGGTGTGAGACGGCCAAGAGGACCAACCGGGAGTGCAGGCGGTACCAGAGGCTCGCTACGGACATAGTCCAGGAGGCGGCGTGGAAGATGGCCAAGCCGCTGGGCCGGGTGTGGGCGCTGTCGAAGGAAAGCCACCAGTGCACGAGTACCGATTGCGGTGTGATGGAAAGGTGGGACGACTACGTCATCTTCTGCAGCGACAACTGCACCATTAGGCATGAGTATGTCAAGTTTTTTGCATAGGTGTTGAACTACTTACCGTAAAATTATCGGTTTTAGCATAGTTTTAGCAAATATTCGTATATAATTCTTTAATAATATGTGAATGTGTCATATGTACTTTTAAATTTGCATTTATATATGAATATTATAACAGACGGTTGTATTATGGAACCGTCTGTGATGTTAGACTATATCACAGACGGTTCTATTATAGAACTGTCTGTGATGTGAAACCATATCACAGACGGTTCCAATATAGAATCGTAGTATCACTGACGGTTCTATAATAGAACTATTTGTGATATCCCTTTATTAATAGGAGCCCGCTAGGATTTGTGCCCTAACTCATCACTCCCCAGCTACCTTACTCCCGCCCATTCTGATGTGACAGTAGCTCGATCTTCCGAAAGGTATTGATAAGTCGATTGTGGAGAACACAACGTTGATGATCCAAAGGCTCCGACCAAAATAGATCGATCCCCTCGCAATCACTACACCACTGCTCCGATGGTTATCAACCGTGCCGAACGCGGTTGACCTCGCCAAGAAGGCTATCTCCTGCAAGCGAATCGAGAACACAAGCAAGAGAGTAGAAGATGCAATCTAAAATTGTATTATAGATAAAGATTAAGTTCACAAGTTGGGGTTTCTCAACCGAACGTGTGGTGAGACTGCTAAGCAGAATAATCTTTTAAAAAACCCGAGGAAAACTAAAGGGGTGCGGCCTCCTTAAATAGGAGAGGCGAAGCCTCACATAACAAACAACTAAGAGGGTGATACTATTCACATGGTACTATTCACATGAACAGTACCATCATGAATAGTGCAGCCCAAGGAGGGGGGCAGCTAGGAAGATGGGCCCAACGATTACAAGGCCCAAATTGGTGATATAGCATCTTCTTTTGACGATTTTGAATTCTACAGAAGGAATTTAGAGGTGAGGCTAGATCCGTTGGAAAGGTCTCGGAATAAGATTTCCAACAAGCCCAAGAACACCCAAATCGGACTCTGTTTGCATAAGTTATGCGCGTTTAAAGTCAGTGCTGTCTCCGGAGGCCGAATTAGATTCCAAAACGTATCCAGCTTGAACTCTTACTTGGCACGGGGTGTAGCACCATAGTATGTAGACATAACAGCATGGCATGTAGATGTAGCACAATGGCATGTAGACGTAGCACCATGGCATGTAGAAGTAGCTCAGTCCAACTGGATAATACGACATTGCAGTAGCCGAAAGTTCTATTGGAGAAGATGTGGTTGAAGTAGAAGATATAATACAGCGGGTCGAAGCAGTATTTGCATCCTTAGGTTTGATATCCTCATCACATGCCCCTCCCCACCCGAGTGCCCCCGACCTCGACGCCGCCGCCTGAAGCCTCCTACCCGATGCCACCCCCAAGTCGCGCCTTCTCCCCGATGTCGCCCTTCTTCCCGTCGCCACCGGTTGTGACACCATAATTCACTGCATGAGGCACTATTATGATAAGAGTATGTGTAGCGTCCCGTTTTTCAGAGTTTTTAAAAATTTTAAAAAGAGAACCATTTGTTTCTTTTTGCGAAAAGCTTAGTTTTGAAATTTCAGAAATCCATTTGCAGTTTAATATGAGTTAATCAAACTTCAATTAAATTAAAGTTGGTTTAATTGAGTTTTCTGGAATTTAAAATCAAAATTATTATTTTAAGAATTTCCTTGGATTTATTGGATTTTAAAAAGGGTTTTTCCTTTTTCCCGAAATGGAAAATTAATTTATTTATAAAAGAAAAAGAAAATTTAAAGTTAAAAGTATTTTTATTAAGTCCAGAATAATTCAAGGAATTTCTTTGAATTTTTCTAGAATTTTTGGAGTCTATTTGCTATTTTCTAAATTGCTTTTTGATTTATTTGAATTTCTAAAATCAAAAATGTATTTTAAATCCTTTATCGTCGTGGGCGAATCTCTTTCGCCCATCATCGCTTTCCCAGCCGCCCCGCGCGCTTGCGCCCTCGGCTCTGCCGTTGGATCTCCATCCGTCGGCTCTTGATCGGCCGCGTCTTCCCTCTCTCCTTGCCGTCCGATCGGCATCCGGCATCTCTCGTTGCGCCGCGCCACCCGTCGCCCTCCGCCGTCGGATCTTCATCCGCGCGCTTCCGTTCGCCCGCGCCTCCCCTTCCTCCGCACCGTCCGATCGAAATCGGACGGCGCCCGCTCATCGTTCTCGCGCGCTCGCTCACCGCCGATCCTCATCGGACGCCCCTAGCGCGTCCACGCCGCCAGCCTCCGCCTCGCCGTTTGGCCGTTGGATCGCGATCCGACGCCATCGCGTCGCCCGCGCCCCTCCCTCTTCCCACCGTCCGATCAAAATCGGACGGCGACCGCTCATCTCCACCTCGGTCTCGCCGCTTTCTCTCTTCTTATCCACCGTCCGTCGAAATCGGACGGCCTTCCGCCGCCGCGCCTCTTCCGCTCCCACCGTCCGACGAATCGGACGGCTCCCTTCGTCGTCTCGCCGCCGCGCTCTCTCTCCCACGTCGCCGCGAATCGCGCCGTCCGTCGCCTCGCCGCGTCTCGCCGCGCCCGCCACGCCGCGCCGTCCGTCGCCGCGCCTCCACGTCGCCGTGCTCCCTCCTCCGCCCTATTTAAGCCGTCTGGCTCCGCTTCTCTCCCCTTTCCCTCCCGTGTTCTCTCTCCTCTCTCTCTCGCCTCGGCTCGCCTCCCGTTGCCTCTCCGTAGCACCGCCACCGCCGTCTCCTCGGCGCCGGTGGCGCCGCCGTCTTCCCGGCCCGCCGCCGCCGCCACCCGTCTCTCTCTCTCTCCCCTCTCTCTCTCGACCCGCGGGCCCAAGGCGATGTGGCGCGCGTCGTGCCGCGTCGGCCGCGTCGGCCGCCAGCGTCAACGCCGCGTCGGGATCTTGGCGGCGTGGCGACGCGTATTGTACCACGTGTGCGCGCTATGCAGTTACCGACGCATTTCTTCGGTTTTTCAGTTGGAAAATAAATCCGAAAATCCGAAAAACCCTAATTCTATCATTTCATGTGATTTCCAATTTCTTTTGGCCATAACTTTTACATCCGAACTCCGATTTGGGTGATCCAAATTTCTAAATTCATATAAATTCAGCCTCTTTCATTTGGTACTGGTTTTGTAATTTTTGGAGTTCATTTGGTGCTGTTTTATTTATTTGTTGCTATTCTCACACGTAGATTAGGCGTTTGGAAGATTTCTTCACCCAACGATCAAGACCTCTCCTCGTCAACGAAGGCAAGTCGTAGGCCTTTGACCATGTTGAACCCATTTTACAAATGTATATTGTATTAAATTATGATGCATGGCTAGTTTTATTAAAAATGGTTTTGGGAGTAGATAATTACCAAATTGCCATTATGCCTCCTTGATGAATTGAAAGTGAAATGTCTCCTTGAATGACATATATCCTTGGACACCTTAGGATGGTTAATACTAGTTGGACATGATTGTATACCAACTTGGGAGCGTATTATTGCTTAGACATGCTCTAGTTACCCGCGGTACTTTCGATCACATGTTCAATGATTAATGAAATTTGACTAATGAAACTATGGAACAGTGGTGTGAGGCCACTTTTATTAAAAGATGTTGTGCCATGGCAGGGATTGCCATTTGGTCGGGTATGAACCAAAAATGATTTATGCTCGGGCTTGAGGTAGGGAGCTAGAGTGGGTGTGTAATGCACATTGGGTTGTGGTAGACTTGTCTGAGCAGCCAACTAAGGACTTAACTTTGCAAGTCATTGATCTGGGTCACCTCGTGCAACCACAAGTCCGATATGGGACGGACCTGGCCAACTAATTAGGGAAGTTTTGAGTCGGTTCTGTTGTGGTGGTTTAATGGCGCAAGAGGGGTCGTGATGGCGAAACCTTAGCGCGTAACCGAGGCAAAATGGAACTTTGTAAAGGCTTTGTGATAGTCACTTAGTCGCACACCCTAAGTGTGTCGACGGACATTACAAGTGATTTATCTCTTGTGGGTAAAGTCGCACAACCTCCGCAGAGTGTCAAAATCTATTCGAATAGCCGTGTCCCTGTTACGGACATGCCCAGTGATTTCGCGCAAGGTAGTATTTTCAAAAATGTGGTTTGGTTCGATAGAAACGCTTGGTTGAATGGTTGGGAAGTGAACGGATGTTCTTTGCTTGATTCAAAAGAACTTGGTTATCTATGTATTATTCTTTTAAAATCTCGCTTTGCAATCTAATTAATGTAATTATCAATTAAACTTGCTTTCGCAAATTAACCATAAAGCCATCCTTGCTTAAGCCTGTCATGAATACTATGTGCATACATTTCTCTACGACTTGCTGAGTACTTTATGTACTCACGGCTTTATGCCCTTTGTTGATCAGTCCCAGCAGAAGAATCAGGAAATATTGAGTTCTACGAAGAAGGCTACTTTGAAGACTTTGCGAACTAGGTCACGTCCTCCACTCGATTGCCTGTGGGCATGTCGATTGGGCTCCACGTACTATGAGATTTCCGCTGCCAGATACTCTGTTGTTGCTTAACCCTGTGAGGCGACTTTTGTAAGAACCTTGACCATAAGGTCTTTGCTGTTTTAATTAATATTACTTTGTCTGCTTCATTAGTTCGTTGTTGAATGGTTATGATTACATCATTGTTGCAACTGTGCGAGCTAGCTACTGATCATGGGACTAGCTTGGTATGCACAGAAGGTCTCGGGGTTGTGTGAATCCCCCGGGGTCCGACAAGAGATGGTATCAGAGCCATATCGACTGTAGGACGTAACCATGGTTAGCTTGGTCGTCTTAGTCAAAAATTCAAAATATATTTTCTAAATCAAACCAAGCAATTAACTTGACTAGAAATTCTTCTCTCATCTTATTCTGTTCTTTCTCGCCTTGTTCTATTCTTTTCTTCCCATCTTACCCTCTTATATCATTCTTGAGTTCTTTCATCTTATCTTTTCTGGAACTTGGTTTTCAAATTTAAATTGACTCCCTCATCTCTGGATTATCCCTAGGATCGAGCCCTTCAAGATCAAGCAATGGAAGTCTTGGAAGCTCAAGGTCCGCCGTCTGTTTCAAGTTGACCCTCCATAAAGATTAGATTGGTAGCTGCCTCCCTAGTTTTAGAGTCGTTTAGTCTGCGTAATAGTGCTTTCGTGCTTGAGTGTCTGGTTCTTGTTTGCTTCTTGATAGCTTTCCGGCTATCCGTTCGTTGGATAAAACCAACTTTGTCCGCATTAGGCTGATCCATCTATCTCCTTTGTTTCTCGCTCATCCCCGTGCTTTTCCCTCTCACCTATTGTGCTTTCTCCCTCTCATCTATGAAACCTGTGAAGAATTATTGCAAAATGGATCAAACCCGTAAGTCCCTTGGAAGCTACTCTTGCTGGAGATAACCAATGTGTTTTGATGCCAACATAGGTAGCTTTGGAGAATCTTTGATAAGGCCGATTTTGAGATTTTACCGGGTTTATGCAAGAAGTGATTGTGGATACCAGAGTATGATAAGGGGTATGCCTTGATTATAAATGGTTTAAAGAGTAGCATATTGATGGATTATATAAATCGTGGAGTAAAGTGATCAGAGAGGAAAATCTTGATTAACCTTGAAGGATAAAAGAATCTGAAGTGCTGATATGATTATTAGGAGAAGTTGTATTTAAATTGAATCTTGAGCTGGTTATAATGTCGGTTGGATATTTGGAATTGAGAAATTGTGCAGAAGAGGCACAGAGTAGAATGCGAAGAGAATTGGATTTTTCATGTCGATTGATGATGTTAATTTTGGAAGAATTGGTTGGATCTTAGTTGGATTGTAGAAATGCATGATTACTAGATTGTAGAATTAAATTATTATTGATATGAGATTATGGAAGATTGGATTATAGAAAAGTATCTTGGATGAATTACAGAAATGGATCTTGATTGGATTATGGAAATGTAATTGTGGAATTTGGGTTATAGAAATCTAATTTGCTGGATGATGGATTACATAATATATTATGATTGGATTTCGATTAAAGGATTACCTGATTGTTAAGGATTTGGATTATATGATCGCCAATTCTTGACGATGATTGTGATGGATTATTGTAGGACCGCAAAGGCGACTAAGGGGGGGGTGAATAGGCGCTTTCTAAACTTTCTCGCCTAAAACAAAACCAACACGAACTTTACTCCTTTAGCTATGAAAGCTAAGAAGTTCAGTGTGCACACAACGGAAGCCTTGTGTTGAATTTGATAAAACCCTCAAGCACACAACACAAAAGGAGAAAGGAACTCAATATTCTTCACTGGACACGGGCGGTCTGACCGGCTACCACGGCGGTCGGACCGACGGTCATCCAATGGATCCGACCAAGCAACCAACCAATGGTCGGACCGGTGGATACGGTTCGACCCGCCAAACCACGTGATCGAATACAGGCGGTCGAACCGCCGTTGTAGGTTTGGATCGGACCGGCAGAGTCCAGTACTGAAAAACTCCACCCAAAACCAAAACGAAATTTGATCCAACTTTTGATTCAACCAATAAAACTTGACCAAATTTCTAGCACACCTCCCTAATGATATTGGAGACCTATTTCTAGCGACGATCGGTCAGATCCACTTCGCAGAATCGATCTCTTGAGATTTTACCAAAGAGGTGCACAAACCCTAGAAATGAGAAAATCTTGATTCAAGACTCGCTTGTGGGGGTTTGATGATCTAGATGACTCTAGGAGTAATCCCACACATCAAAGCAAGGTAAAGTAGGCCAAGAGACCAAGCATGAACCTTTGAATCAAGGAAGCACCAAAAACATCCAAAAGAGAGAAGAACACAAGGGGAGCAATTGATCTTTCAATTAAGCATCACAAGATTGTTCATCCACAATAGATGCTTACAAAGCCTCTCCACCAAGGAGGGCAAGAGCTCAACAAGGAGCACACTCCAAACCCTAGTTTTTCCTCTCCTCTCCTCCAAACCCTAGAAAAAGGAAGAAGGGGGCTAAATGAATGCTTACTCAGTTTTCCACCTCTCCCCTTCCTATTTATACTAGAGAGCTAGGGTTTCCCTTTTTGGGTCTCTTACACATGGGACCCACACACAATTAACTCTTGAAGCAATCGCCTGCTTCACCACGTGTAGGTTGATCAGCGGTTCTCATCGACGCCAAGCCTCTCTTGTCCGAATCCCATCGAACCTCCCAGAGACTTGCACCGATATCTGCACCGCCTCGATCCAACCAGCTATTTCAACCACCCGCTCGATCCATCTTGTCCATCTGCACCATGCTTGAGTCACACGACCCACCCGTATCCCCGATCGCTCGGACCTCGGCTCTCCAAGCGTAGTCCCGATCCACTCACCGCTGACGTCGTTGACTGCAAGCCACCGCATGACAATAGACAAACAAATCGCTTCCGAACAAGTTCTTCACAACTTGACCCACGTCGCCCGCAATGCAATATACATCAATAAAGCATTGAAGTTCATAGAATAACACACTCGTAACAAACTCAATGCAACACTTGGCTCACCTCCAGTGATCGCCGGTCCGATCATTTCATGTGGCCGGTCCGACCGATTCATGTTTGGTCGGACCGCTCCCACAAGCGGCGGTCGGACGGTCCAAAGGACTTAGCCAAATTTTTAACTCAAAATTCCGAAACCTTCTGGAATTTTCAAACTAATAGTACTTTTGACTGGGAGCTCCAAAAATGATGGGACCACATCCAGGAGACTCCCCTCACTTGCCTACACAACCTATTTTTGGCCCAGCTCCAAAAACGCAAATTTGTTTTGGCGGTCGGACCGCCAACATGGCGGTCGGACGCTTCCTCCGGCGGATCGACCGCCCAAGACAACCTGATCGACCGCCAAATGCTTTGACAACCTTGGAGCAAACCCAAACGCGAGATTTTGCAAACCAATAACGCCATTGCCAATTGACTCATCATCCTGAGATCGTGCACATATCCTCACGATATCCACAATTATGTTGAATCAAGAAGAATGGAATTAATTGAGTTTGTTGGTCACATTGGATTCGATTGGATATGATTGAATAGTTGGGCTTTAAAAGAAATTTTGGTTCGATTATAGAGATATGTCTTGATCGGATTATAGAATTGCGCATTTGTGGAGATTGGATTATGCAAACAGATGATTGTTGGATATTGGAATTTATGATTGACGGATATATTACTGATATCGGAGTTGGTCCAAAATAATTATTGGATTGATGAATATCTGAGTTGGATTGAATAAATGTTGGATAAATGGTGATACAATAATTGGCGGATTAAATTTGAATTTGGGATGGCAAGCAGTCCTTTGGAAGGTTCTAAAATTGAGATATTGGATTGGTATAAAGAAATTCTGAGGGTTGCAATTGATAAATTTGCTTGAGGAAACTCAGTGGATAATGTTGTGGATTTAGTCAATAATTTCGGAGGAAGCAATTGCATGACTATAATCTTTGGAAGAATTTTGTTTCAAAAAGGGATAGAAAAGAATTTAGTGTGATCTGGAAGTTTATCGAATAGGAAGATGTGCTTATTGCAAGTGGATTTTGTGGATTTGTGCAGAAAAGGGATCTTGCGATCAAAGTGGTGAATTTGTTGGATTATTTTAAACTTATGCCGAAGAAGGATTTTTGAATCATGCTGGTGTATCGAGAATGTGAAATTGATTAAATGGTTGGATTGTAATTGGGTGACCTTATGACATGCTGGATTGGTAGATTTTGATAATAGTGAGAATTGGATTCAGCAATTTGGAAGACAAAATTGATAGCTTCTTAGTTGGCACCCCAGAACATAGTTGTAAACCCGCAGTTGGCATCAGTTTCCCATAATGGAGCTACCACTGCAGCCGTCAGAGATGTGCAACGTTCAGTTGAGCCGCAATAGAAGGATTCTACAAGATAGCAAGACCCCTCACTCAGCTGTTGAAGAAAGAAAAGGAATTTGCTTGGACAACAGATTGTGAGCAAAGTTTTCAAGAGTAGAAGAAGCGGTTGACAACAGCTCCGGTGTTGATTTTGCCCGATGTCCGGAAGGATTTTGAGATTTTCTGTGATGCATCCCGGCAAGGACTTGGTTGTGCCCTGATGCAAGAAAGGAAGGTAGTAACTTATGCTTCCCGTCAATTGAGGCCTCATGAAGTAAACTACCCCACTCATGACTTGGAGTTAGCTGCCGTAGTGCATGCTCTAAAGATATGGCGTCATTACCTTATTGGTAATCGCTGTGAAGTCTATACGAACCATAAGAGCTTGAAGTACATTTTCGCTCAGGCTGATCTTAATATGAGGCAAAGAAGGTGGCTAGAGTTAATCAAGGATTATGATATTGGAATCCATTACCACCCAGGCAAAGCTAATGTTGTGGCAGATGCCTTGAGTAGAAAAGTTCATCGCAATGCCACCGCGATCGAGGAAAATCACCCGACCCTCCATGAAGAATTCGAAGCTCAAGTTAGAGTTGGTTGAGGAAGGTTATCTAGCGCCCTAGAAGTTCAACCCACTTTATGAATCGGATCAAGGAAGCTCAAGTTGAAGATGCCAATATTAAGGAAATTAAGAGCAACATGAAGAAGGGTAAAGCCCCGAGATTTTCGTAAGATGAGCAAGGCACCATTTGGTTTGACAAGTTTAACTGTGTTCCAGATCGTAAAGAGCTTAAGCGGTGATACTCAAGGAAGCCCATGAAGCTTTGTACTCCATTCACCCCGAAGCACAAAGATGTACCAAGACCTCAAGGGAATGTATTGGTGGCCTAGCATGAAGCGTGAGATTGCCGAGTATGTAGCTCGGTGTGATGTCCTGTCGTGAGTTAAAGCCGAGCATCAAAGACCGCTAGACTCCGCAACCCTTGAAAGTGCCCGAATGAAAGTGGGAAGAAATTGGCATGAATTTTATCTTTGGTTTGCCAAGGACAAGGTCGATATGATTCTATCCGGTAATTGTGGATCGTCTAACCAAAGTTGCTCACTTTCTCCCACCAAGACTACTTACTCGTGATAGATCGCGTAATTGTACATGGCAAAGATAGTGTGCCAGCATGGAGTGCCGAAGAAGATCGTGTCAGATCGAGGATCCCAGTTCACCTCAAGATTTTGGCAAAAGTTGCACAGTGTTCTGGGTATTAATCTAAATTTTAGTATGACTTATCATCCCTGCACGGATGGATGTATGTAAAGAGTAAATCAAATCCTAGAAGATATGTTAAGGGCTTGTACCTTAGCAAATCGCACTCGATTGGGATCAAATGCTACCTTATGCAGAGTTTTCCTATAACAACAGTTACCAGTCAAGCTTCCAGATGTCTCCATTTGAAGCTCTTTATGGAAGAAAATGCAGGACACCGTTGTCTTGGGATGAAGTAGGCGAAAGACAAGTGTTTGGGCCAGATATTTTAGAAAAAGCCGAAGAGCAAGTTCGATCAATTAGAGAAAGGTCAAAACAAAGATGCACAGTGTGAAGAGTTATGCTGATAACCGTCGTCGAGATCTAGCATTTGCACCTGGTGATCATGTGTACCTGAAGGTATCGCCTCTCAAAGGGATGCGTCGTTTCAGAGTAAGTGGAAAGCTTGCACCAAGGTACATCGGACCTTTCCCAGTTCTAGCCCGAAGAGGAGAAGTCGCTACGCTTGGAGCTCCCGCCACGGTATCGGATGTGCATAATGTCTTCCACGTGTCGTAGCTGAAGAAGTGTTTGCGTACCAAGAGCGAGATGCCGGTGGAATCAATTGCCTGCAGGAAGACCTCACCTACAAGGAGCATCCCATCAAGATTTTGGAAGTAGCAGAACGAGTGACAAGAAGCAAGATCATCCGTTTCTGCAAGGTCCAGTGGAGCAACCACACCGAAGAAGAAGCCACTTGGGAACGAGAAGATGACTTGAAGGCTGAGTTTCCCCACCTATTCTCTAGTCAGCCTGAATCTCAGGGTCGAGATTCCCTTTAAGAGGGGTAGGATTGTAGCGTCCCGTTTTTCGGAGTTTTTGAAAATTTTAAAAAGAGAACCATTTGTTTCTTTTTGCGAAAAGCTTAGTTTTGAAATTTCAGAAATCCATTTGCAGTTTAATATGAGTTAATCAAACTTCAATTAAATTAAAGTTGGTTTAATTGAGTTTTCTGGAATTTAAAATCAAAATTATTATTTTAAGAATTTCCTTGGATTTATTGGATTTTAAAAAGGGTTTTTCCTTTTTCCCGAAATGGAAAATTAATTTATTTATAAAATAAAAAGAAAATTTAAAGTTAAAAGTATTTTTATTAAGTCCAGAATAATCCAAGGAATTTCTTTGAATTTTTCTAGAATTTTTGGAGTCTATTTGCTATTTTCTAAATTGCTTTTTGATTTATTTGAATTTCTAAAATCAAAAATGTATTTTAAATCCCTTTACTGTGCGTGGGCCGAATCTCTTTCGGCCCATCACTGTTTTCCCCACGCCGGCCCGCTCCCGCGCGCGCCCTCAGCTCCTGGTCGTTGGATCTCCATCCGTCGGCTCTTGATCGGCCGCGTCTTCCCTCTCTCCTCGCCGTCCGATCGGCATCCGGCATCTCTCGTTGCGCCGCGCCACCCGTCGCCCTCCGCCGCCGGATCTTCATCCGCGGCGCTTCCGTTCGCCGCGCCTCCCCTTCCTCCGCACCGTCCGTCGAATCGGACGGCGCCCATCATCGTTCTCGCGCTTCGCTCTCGGCCGCCGATCTCATCGGACGCCCCTAAGGCGTCCACGTCGCGCAGCTCCGCTCGCCGTTTGGTCATTGGATCGCGATCCGACGCCATCGCGTCGCCGCGCTTCTCCCTCTTCTCACCGTCCGATCGAATCGGACGGCGACCGTCGTCTCCGCTCCCGGTCTCGCCGCTTTCTCTCTCTCTTATCCACCGTCCGTCGAATCGGACGGCCTTCCGTCGCCGCGCGTCTTCCGCTCCCCACCGTCAATCGAATCGGACGGCCGCCGCTGTCGTCTCCGCCGCCGCTCTTTCTCTCTCCCACGCCGCGAATCCGCCGCGCGCGAATCTCGCGCCCGTCCGTCGCCCGCGGCGTCTCCGCCGCGCCCGCCACGCCCTGCCGTCTGTCGCCGCGCCTCCACGTCGCTGTGCTTCTCCTCCGCCCTATTTAAGCCGCCCGGCCCGCTTCTCTCCCTTTCCTCCCGCGTTTCTCTCCTCTCTCTCGCCTCGGCTCGGCCGCCGTTTCCCTAGCACCGCCACCGCTGTCTCCCTCGGCGCACGGTGGCGCCGCCATCTTCCCACCCGGCCGCGCCGCCTCCGTCTCTCTCTCTCTCCCGGCTCTCTCTCTCTGACCCGCGGGCCCAAGCTGATGTGGCGCCGCGTCGTCGGGCCGTCGGCCAATCCTGGCGACGTGGCGACGCGTGGCGAGCCACGCAGCGCTATGCAAGCGCTGACGCATTTCTTCGGTTTTTCAGTTGGAAAATAAATCCAAAAATCCGAAAAACCCTAATTCTATCATTTCATGTGATTTCCAATTTCTTTTGGCCATAACTTTCACATCCGAACTCCGATTTGGGTGATCCAAATTTCTAAATTCATATAAATTCAGCCTCTTTCATTTGGTACTGGTTTTTTAATTTTTGGAGTTCATTTGGTGCTGTTTTATTCATTTGTTGCTATTCTCACACGTGTAGATTCCGGCGTTTCGGAAGATTTCTTCGACCCAACGACCGAAGACCCTCTCCTAGTCAACGAAGGCAAGTCGTAGGCCTTTGACCATGTTGAACCCATTTTACAAATGTATATTGTATTAAATTATGATGCATGGCTAGTTTTATTAAAAATGGTTTTGGAAGTAGATAATTACCAAATTGCCATTATGCCTCCTTGATGAATTGAAAGTGAAATGTCTCCTTGAATGACATATATCCTTGGACACCTTAGGATGGTTAATACTAGTTGGACATGATTGTATACCAACTTGGGAGCGTATTATTGCTTAGACATGCTCTAGTTACCCGCGGTACTTTCGATCACATGTTCAATGATTAATGAAATTTGACTAATGGAACTATGGAACAGTGGTGTGAGGCCACTTTTATTAAAAGATGTTGTGCCATGGCAGGGATTGCCATTTGGTCGGGTATGAACCAAAAATGATTTATGCTCGGGCTTGAGGTAGGGAGCTAGAGTGGGTGTGTAATGCACATTGGGTTGTGGTAGACTTGTCTGAGCAGCCAACTAAGGACTTAACTTTGCAAGTCATTGATCCGGTCACCTCGTGCAACCACAAGTCCGGTATGGGACGGACCTGGCCAACTAATTAGGGAAGTTTTGAGTCGGTTCTGTTGTGGTGGTTTAATGGCGCAAGAGGGGGCTGTGATGGCGAAACCTTAGCGGGCAGAACCGAGGCAAAATGGAACTTTGTAAAGGCTTTGTGATAGTCACTTAGTCGCACACCCTAAGTGTGTCGACGGACATTACAAGTGATTTATCTCTTGTGGGTAAAGTCGTACAACCTCTCGCAGAGTGTCAAAATCTATTCGAATAGCCGTGTCCCGATTCACGGACATGCCCGGTGATTTCGCGCAAGAGGTAGTATTTTCAAAATGTGGTTTGGTTCGATAGAAACGCTTGGTTGAATGGTTGGGAAGTGAACGGATGTTCACCGCTTGATTCAAAAGAACTTGGTTATCTATGTATTATTCTTTTAAAATCTCGCTTTGCAATCTAATTAATGTAATTATCGTTAAACTTGCTTTCGCAAATTAACCATAAAGCCATCCTTGCTTAAGCTGTCATGAATACTATGTGCATACATTTCTCTACGACTTTGTCGAGTACTTTATGTACTCACGGCTTTATGCCCTTTGTTGATCGGTCAGCAGAAGAATCAGAAATATTGAGTTCTACGAAGAAGGCTACTTTGAAGACTTTGCGAACTAGGTCACGCCCTCCACTCGATTGCCTGTGGGCATGTCGATTGGGCTCCACGTACTATGAGATTTCCACTGCCAGATACTCTGTTGTTGCTTAGCCCTGTGAGGCGACTTTTGTAAGAACCTTGACCATAAGGTCTTTGCTGTTTTAATTAATATTACTTTGTCTGCTTCATTAGTTCATTGTTGAATGGTTATGATTACATCATTGTTGCAACTGTGCGAGCTAGCTACTGATCATGGGACTAGCTTGGTATGCACAGAAGGTCTCGGGGTTGTGTGAATCCCCCGGGGTCCGACAGTATGTTATGCAGTGTCACCGTCATGACACAACTACAATGACACCGCTGCGGCCGCTGGTCCAATCGACCTCCCCTCGACAAAATCCACCTCCCCGTCGCCAGATCTGCCTTCCCCTCTTCGACCTCTCCACCAACCTCCCTCGGCTACCCCTCCATTCTCTGTTGCTTCAGTTTTTGAGTTTGACTTTGACTTATTTACTGATGTGAGTTATTGTTGCTTATCCATACATGCAAAAGATGGATGTGGTGAGCTACTGTCGGTGATCGATTTGCTGGTTGCACTGAGGTAACTACTCCCTTTTACTCTCTATATATCCCTTTCCCCCTCCTTACTCTGTGATGTGGGTGATGAATGATGTGGGCTACAGTGGGTGTTCTATGATGGTTAGATGATATGGGTGGGTTCTCTGTGTATGGTGTTGGTTCATGAGATGTGGTTAATTTAGATATGGCAAAACATCAGTCTTTACACATACAAAAATTTTCATTCTCTGTTGCTTCAGTTTTTATGTTTGAGTTTGACTTGTTTACTGATGTGGGTTGTTGTTACTTATGCATACATGCAGGAGATGGATGTGGTTAGTTACTGCCAGTGGTTGATTTGCCGGTTGCACTGGCGTAACTACTCCCCTTTACTCTCTATCTCTTTCCCTCCCCTTGCTCTATGATGTGGGTGATGAATGATGTGGACTATAGTGTGTGCTCTGAGATGGTTGGATGATATGGATGGGTTCTCTATAAAGTCTCCCAAGCAGTGGCTGCTTGTACCTTTAAAATCAGCTTCATATATATATATATATATATATATATATATATATATATATATATATATATATATATATTGTTCGTAGTTCCTAGTCACTTTCGGGGGGTCGTTCACGCAGCATGAGGAGGATGAGACAGCAGCCACGGGCAACTTCAAGAAGCATGGCTGTCAGGAGAGCATGTAGACATTCAATTACCTAGATGCTGTCGGCAGGTAATTGGACGTCGCTATGTTCAGAAAATGATGTGGACGTGCAGGTACTCCGACTGAGAGATGACATCATGTGTCAGCAACCAATCATAGAACTTGTCAGAGTATGATGTTGATTCATGAGATATGATCCCTAATCATGTATCAGCAACTGACTATCGAACTTGCCAGAATATGATGTTGATTCATAAGATATGATCCCTGAATCGCAAACTGAACAGAGTTGAGACCATCACCCCCTCCCCGAACCGCACCACGTCTGCTCCTCCGCCTAGTTTCCTCGTGTCATCGCCGTCTTATCTAGCATAGAAGACAACTCAACAAGTATACGACGGAGGGCGACGATGAGCCCGAGACAGTTTCTTCCAAGGCACACCACGTCCTCTTCTGCTCCACCTAGTTTTCGCTTCTGCCATCGTCGTCGTATCTAGCGTAGCAGACAAACTCAAAAAAAAACATACGGCGGAGAGCGACGATGAGCCCGAGACAGCTTCTTCCGAGGCACAGGGCGAGGTGCCGGCGAGTCATCACTACATGTGGCGATACACACGACCTCACTGGATGGGAGGAGGCCCCAGAGGGCACAACCGCACAAGCCTTCCAGTGTATCCAAGTATAAGAATTTTGAGTAAAATCGCAAAAACTTTTAATCGATGTTGTATTCAATATTCAAAAAGTAAAGATCGTAACTTACGGGTATTTTTTATTACCTTCAAGCTGCAACTTCGACCACTGTTGTATGTGTAAACACATATAATTTCAATCGACACAATGAAGATTAGGGGTGAAAACGGATCGAATACGAACCGAATATTGGTGAAATTATATTTGTATTTTTATTTTTTAAATGAATAAGAATACAAATTCGAATATGCTTGAATGCGAATACGAATCGAATATCGTACCGGATACGAATGCGAATTGAATATTTACTCAATTCGATCGGATCCAGATATCCTCGTAACTTATGTAATGTGAAAATATTAATGACGTTTTATCCTTTCACTTAGTTATTCTAATCTATTTATTTCACTTAAAGGAACATAAATTAACATTAAATTAGAAGAAGAAAAACATCCAACTAATTAGGCATACTGTAATAAAATACTTATATTGTTTCATCGAATACGAATAGTTCGGAGAAAATAACAATTAGTAAGAGAAAATTTCATACCATATTCGCATCAATATTTTTTATACGAATATGAATAGGAGAGAAATTATTAATCGGATGAAAAAATCTATACTATCAAATACGACAGTCGAATAAGCGCACATTTATGAACAGAATAGATACATAAGAGAGGATCAAAGTCTAAGCGCGACGAGCCAACAAAGACACTAACGCTGGTCTTGAGTAAAAGGGGAGGGGTCAAACATCGCGATTAAGCAAGCTTCTACTGTGGATATCTCATGATTAGTAATCCTCTTCTAAAAATCTCACAAAAATTACTAGTTGCTCTACAAAAACCTCACACAAAAATTATAATAGTTCCGTGTTTTTCCAGATTTTGGTGATTTATTATTATTTATACTGTCGTTTTACTTTCAAAATTCCGAAATTTCGTGTTTTCCTTTTATTTTGAGCGGAACCCACATTTTCTTCGAAAATAAAAGTATCAACAAGTAATGATCGTGGCCTACAGGCAGCAGGCTTTGCGAGCTGCGACCCTGTAAACACCCGAGGTGGAGCAAGCCGCCTCTCGGCTCGACCGAGCTTGAGTTGGAATCCGAGTTTGAATCTAGGCTCGAGCTCAACTTGGCCCATACTCGAGTAATTCAAGCTTAGCTCAAGTAAGTTTGGTAACACTAAACAACATGTATCAATTTTCAACAATTAGAAAAATTCGAGTAAGCTCGAGATCTGATGAGGACATCACTTTTACTGATATGAACTCATCTTCCTACTACTTTAAATGATGTGCAAGGTCCAATTACTCGGGCCCGTGCTTGTGAACTTATTTATCAGGTAAATTCGTTTCTAGGGCTGAGTGTATTATTTGAGAACTTTATGATGCTGCCTAACGGAGATGATTTACTTATACTTAGGAATCTAGGACTACGGTCAGTTCAAGAAGGTCTACGACCAGTTTCACCAGTATTCGGCGAGCCCAGAACTCGTTGGACACAATTTACGACCAGAGATAGCATAAACTCCTCAGGATCACCCCAGGACCAGTCCTACGACCAGGACTTCGACTAGAGATACGCGACCTGAATAATGAATAAGGTATTGCGTCACCGTTTTGGCCTAATAGGGCATTGTAAGCGTGTCGAGGTCGGAGTCCAGGTTATGTACGCCTCTTTCCTCGGCCGCACAACCCTAGGTCGATCTCCTCACGTCCCCCTATATATGTACAATAGCTGTCATAGTTTAAGGCGGGTTTTTCTTTGAGATTATTCCACTTAGCAGTCTCGCCGCACGTTCGGTTGACGAACCCCACATTATGAGCTTTATCTATATACGCAATACAATATCATATTGCATCTTCTACTTTCTTACTTGTGTTCTCGATTCGCATGCAGGAGATAGCCTTCTTATCAAGATCAACCGCGTTCGGCACAGTTGATAACCATCGGACAGTGGTGTAGTGATTGCGGGAGGTTTGATCTGTTCTGGTCGGAGCCTCCGGATCATCAACGTCGAGTTCTCCACAATCGACTTATCAGTACCTTTCGGAAGATCGGGCTATAGACTCATCAGTTAGTATCAAAGCTAAAGTTGCCCATTAGGTAATCACAATTTTTTCCCCCTGTTAGATTAGTTGTTTGCCATCGTCCTAAAGCTCCAGAAAATTATCCCACAAAATATTTTGTTCGTCGTGTTCTTCCGCTGTCCCATCACCCATTGTGCCTTTACAATTTCTGTTCTTGTTTCACGTTGTTGAAATAGTGTCCTTGTCCAAGTCGTGTTACTGGTTTAGAGTCGTGTTTTTAGTCTCTAGTCAACACCGTTGCCCGCCGTGCCACCATCCATCCTGGTCGCGCCACCGCCTACTCGAACAACCCCCTTTTCAACCATCTACTCATCTCCGACCACCTAGTCGAGTTCGACCACCGTTATCTTGTTGCTCTCGGACACTCCACGCACTCATCATATCGTGCCTGCCACACAAATTCCAAGAAGAGTTTCCATAACCGAACGGATCTAGCCAAAATTCAGAGAGAGAGAGAGTATCTTTTAATTACCTGTATACCCCTGCCTTTTACAAAAAGTTTGTAACCCATATATAACCATAGACCCAGAAGAGGGTTTTTGAAGAATTTGAGTCAATGTCACATTGGCAAAAAAGAAATAAAAAAAGAGGAACTCTAGGTTGGGTTTCAGCAGCAAAAAAAAAAAGAGAGGAACCCTAGGCTGGGTTTCGACAGTCAAAAAAAAGAGAGAGAGAAGAAGAAGAAGAAGCAAAATCGACCACCTCCAGTGAAGAAGAATCAAATCGTCCACCCCTAGTTGGTCTACGACCACTCCCAGCCTTGCATCCTTTGAATCCTCTGTATCTGGTCCTTGTTATCGATCAATGTTGTGCTAAGGCTAGGGACACTTTTAGACCAGCAACCGTGACAGATACTTTGGATCCTTATTCAACTTTGCTAATCAGGTTACGGTCTTTGCTACTTCTTGCTGCATATTGTGCCTTCCGAGCTCCACCTACTCTTGATCCGAATAGATCCCCTCTTGCAATCGTACCCACTCTCGACCAGGTATCACAAACCAGCCACCGGTCATACCACCTGCTGCGTTGGTAAGAACACTTGTAAGAGTGTGGTAAGACGCTTGAGAGTATGTTTCCACCTTCCATCACCTAGTAGTTGATAGGGATAATACCTTTGTGTTGTCTTTTGATTTCTACTAACCATGGTAGGTGAGACGTCGGATGAGAAAGAGTGTGTTATAAAGGGAGAGCTCATGACGCTCTTGGATGAACAACGCACTACCATTCATGAGGACATCGACAGGAAGCTTCAAACTACCACGACCACATTGCAGCGCTCAATCAACGATAGTATTACAGCGCTCACTACACGCCTTGAAAAAATGGTGAACCGACCACCAAACATTGGACGTGGGTATGATCACGATGCAGCCCAAGATCTTGAGGAGGGAGATGATAATGAGAAGAGAAACCGTGATACAGGTGTTGTATTTGCCGACCAAGATGCACGTCAACGACACCGCCTACAACACAACCGTCATGGTATGGGAGGTAATAATTTTCAGCACCACAATGCTCGTGCTAATGATGACCCATTTGCTAAGATTAAGTTCACCATACCATCTTTTGCGGGAATTTATGATGCTAAAATTTATCTAGATTGGAAGATGACAGTTGAACAAAAATTTAATGCCCATCTAGTTCCTGAAATGCATAGAGTCAGACAAGTTACTAGTGAATTTAAAGATTTTACTATCATTTGGTGGAATCAAGTGGTTAATTCTGGCTTAACACCTGATACGTGGGATAGATTGAAGGTAGCCATGCGTGCTATATTTGCTCCTCCTGCTTTTAAACATGATATGCGTAAGAAATTACAGCGCTTAGACCAAGGTAATAAATATGTCGATGAATATTATCAAGAACTACAAATAGGCATGATGCGTTGTAATGTAGTTGAGGACGAGGAGGATAAGATGGCTCGCTTTTATAGTGGATTAAGGCGTGGGATTCAGGACATAGTTGATTACAAAGACTATAATGATATTAATAAGTTATTCCAGCTTGCTTGTTTGGCAAAAAGGAATTGCAGGGTAGACAGCAAAGGACTAGGAGCAACTTTGCCAGTACGTCTACATCGAGATCAACGCTGGGACAAACCAAGACAACCCCACCTCCTGTTTTTTGGTCTGCTGCCCCCTACGTGAGTAGGCCGCATTCAGCAGCACCATCTTCACCGTCACGCGCACACGAGATCAGCAGATCTACTAGTGTGCAGACACCAGCACAGAGCTCTTCATCTGTTGCTTCCACGGGCCGTACGACATGCATTGTATGCCACCGCTGTAAAGGGATGGGTCACTTCATGAGAGATTGCCCAAGTCAGCGAGCATACATTGCGACAGAAGACGGTGGTTACGTAAGTGCTAGTGATATTGAGGATGAATACGTTCTTGCAGCTAACCTTGCAGGTAATGAGGATGAACAGAAGGCAGATAGCAATGGTGAGGAAATTTTAGGTGCCACTGCTACGGAGAATTATAGAACTATAATGGTGCAGCGAGTATTGAGCACTCAAAGAGAGCAAGAGTAGACGCTACAACGTCATAATTTGTTTCAGATATTCCTCATTGTTAAGGATTGCCGAGTTTGTGTCATAATTGATGGCGGAAGCTGCAATAACTTGGTGAATTCAGGATTGGTCAAAAAGCTTGGCTTGATCACACGTGTACATCCTCACCCATACAACATTCAGTGGTTCAACAACAGCGGTAAGGTGAAGGTAACGCAATCTGCGAGAGTGCATTTTTCCATTGGTTCCTATCATGATGTTGCTGATTTCGACGTAGTACCTATGCAAGCCTACTCTCTTTTATTAGGTCGTCCATGGGAATTCGATACCGATGCAACTCATCATGGTAGAAGTAATAAATACTCTTTTATGCACAAAGGAAAGAAAATAACCTTGCTACCTTTGACGCCTACTGAAATTATGAATTGTGATAAAAAGCTAGCTGAAAATGAGAAGAAAGAACTTGAACATGAATCTAAAAATCAACAAGTAGTGAAGAGTTTTTCCCACCTAAGAAAGAGCGGTTGGCACCTAGTTCTAGGACCGAGTGAATTAAATTAAAGGGTTGTGTCATGCTTGCAACCAAATCTGATCTTACTGAAATTTTTCATCATGATATACCATGCTATACTTTGATATGTAAAGATGTGTTATTTTCACTTGATGATATATCTAGCTCTTTACCGTCTGCTGTCACTAACCTTTTGCAGGCATATGAGGATGTGTTTCCAACTGAAATACCCCCAGGACTACCACCTATTAGAGGGATTGAACACCAAATTGATTTAATTTCAGGAGCGACTTTGCCAAACCGTGCCGTGTATAGGACCAATCCGGAGGAGACTAAGGAAATTCAGCGACATGTGCAAGATCTTTTGGACCGTGGGTACGTAAGAGAAAGCCTTAGTCCTTGTGCTGTTCGTGTTCTTTTGGTTCCTAAGAAAGATGGTAGTTGGCGTATGTGTGTTGATTGGAGAGCCATTAATAATATTACCATAAGGTATCGTCATCCTATTCCTAGGCTAGACGACATGCTTGACGAGTTGAGTGGTTCTATTATTTTCACAAAGATTGACTTGCAGAGTGGTTACCACCAGATTAGAATGAAATTGGGAGATGAATGAAAAACTGCTTTGAAAACTAAGTTCGGACTATATGAGTGGTTAATGATGCCTTTTGGTTTAACTAATGCACCTAGCACTTTCATGCGTTTGATGAACGAAGTTTTACGTGCTTTCATTAGAAAATTTGTGGTGGTTTATTTTGATGATATTCTGATCTATAGCAAGTTATATGAAGAACACATGGATCATTTACGTGATGTTTTTAATGTTTTGAGAGATGCACGTTTGTTTGGTAACAGTTGGACCGAAAAGGCGACTAGAGGGAGGGTGAATAGGAGCATACTCACTTTTTCATAAATAATTAATTCAATAAAACTTTACTCCAGTAGCTATAGAAGCTATGAAAATCAGTATATCAGTACAGCGGAAGACTAATATTGAATCTAATTTAAACCCCTAAATAATAAGACAAAATCAACAAAGATTAAAGCAAAACAATCTCCTGGTCGGTCTGACCGCTTGGTAGATGGTGGTCTGACCGCTGGTATTGCCGGTCTGACCGGTGGGACACGGCGGTCTGACCGTCGGGCTCCATAACAGTACAGACAGTCCGATGAGCGAAGTTGCAAATAGATGTAACTTTTGATCTACAACTCCAAACTCGATGAAACTTGAAACACACCTTCTTTATGATGTTAGGAAGTTATCCCAATCAAATATTGTGATAATTCGTATGAGAATTGCGTTCCTTTTCCGTTTGAGATGAGGAAGGTGCAAAACTGGGTCAAAACAAAAACTAGGTCAAAACTCTTGCTCGTGGGTGATTGATGATCAAGATGGTCCTAGATAGATTCCCACACGTCACAGCAAGCTAGATCACGTGAAGAAACCAAGCAAAAACTCATGGATCAAAGAAATACCTAAAATCATCAAATAGAGAGATAGAACGCAATGAGACAAAACATTGATCAAACGTTCCTTTGATTGATATGATATGATATGGGCTTACAGTCTCTCCATCAATGGAGGACAATGCTCAATCCAAGAGCACAAAAATCACATCAAACTATCAAGAACCCTAGCCTCCACAAAAACTCTCCCTAAGAAAATTAGGATTTACAAAAATTGCAAAAGAGACGAGGAGGAGGTGCAGCCACCTCCCTCCCCTATTTATAGTGGAGGCTTAGACCTTCTAGAAGTTTGACTCAATTGGGCTCCCGTTAAGGCCCAAAACAAACGGGACACATACGCATGTATTTTAATGCGTCGTCTTTATCTCCTCTTGACCTAGCTAGCTACACCTTGCGCCATCTTGCTCCTTGGATTAGCCAATAGGTCACCCTTGTCCATCTTGCACCACGCATGAGTTCATCGACCTCACCTGGCATCGTCGATCATTCTGGACCTCAGCTCTCCAAGCCTAGTCCCGATCATCATCGCCGTTGACCGTCGTTGATCACCAAGAAACCTGCACAACAATAGACAAGTAAACCGAATTTGGGAACATGTTCTTCACAACATGACCCATGTTAGTCAAAACATTCATCATGCAACATATATGCCCTAAAACTCATGACTTTGACCTAACAATCGAATATCGCCGCCACGACGCGAACCAAGTGAAAACCGGTCGATCGCTGCCCTAGGGCGGTCGACCGCCACCCTCGCTTGGCCCGACCTTGACTATTTGCCGGTCTGACCGCCAATAATGGCTTAGCCGATTTTTAACCTCGGAAAATCGAAACCTACTGGAAATTTCAAACCAATAGAACTTTTGACTGGAGACTCTAAAAATTATAAGACCAAGTGCAATAGAATCCCCTCTCTTGCCTACATACTCTATTTTTGGGCCAGCTCAACCCAACACTTTCTGACATTACCGGTCCGACCGCCGCCAAGGGCCGGTCAGACCGCCACATGGACCGGTCTGACCGCCGCCCTGGCCGGTCAGACCGATTATGGCCTGACAGCATGGCAACTTGTGTCGAAAACACGTGAAACGACAAACCGTTAACGTCATTGCCAATTGTCACATCATCCTAAGATCTGGAGCATATCCCCATGATATCCACTGTAACCTTGAGAAGTGCACCTTTTGCACGGATCAAGTCTCTTTTCTTGGCTATGTTGTTACTTCACAGGGCATCGAAGTTGATCAAGCCAAGATCGTCGCTATCCAGAGTTGGCCACCTCCTAAAACGGTCACACAAGTGCCGAGTTTTCTAGGGCTTGCTGGTTTCTATCGGCATTTTGTTCGGGATCTCAGCACCCTTGCTGCACCGCTGAATGAGCTTACAAAGAAGGGAGCTGCTTTTACATGGGCCACCATACAACAACAAGCTTTTGATGCTCTCAAAGATAAGCTAACACACGCCCCTTTGCTTCAACTTCCCGATTTTAGCAAGACTTTTGAATTAGAATATGATGCTAGTGGCATAGGTCTTGGTGGTGTGTTAATTCAAGAAGGTAAATCTGTTGCTTACTTTAGAGAAAAATTAAGTGGTCCTAGTTTGAACTATTCTACCTATGATAAAGAATTATATACTCTAGTTCGAACTTTGGAAATATGGCAACATTATTTATGGCCCAAAGAGTTTGTAATACATTCTGATCATGAATCTTTGAAGCATATTCGAAGTCAAACCAAACTGAACCGCAGACATGCTAAGTGGGTTGAGTTCATTGAGACTTTTCTCTATGTCATTAAATATAAAAAGGGTAAAGAAAATGCGATAGCTGATGCTTTATCTAGGAGATATGCCATGCTTTCACAACTTGACTTCAAAATTTTTGGATTAGAGACAATAAAGGAGCAATATGTGCGTGATGTTGATTTTAAAGATGTGTTGCTAAATTGTCAAGAGGGAAAGGGTTGGAATAAATTTGTGGTGCATGATGGGTTCGTGTACCGTGCTAACAACCTTTGCATTCCAGCTAGCTCCGTTCGTCTTTTGTTGTTACAGGAGGCGCATGGAGGAGGATTGATGTCAATTTTGCCTTTGACTTATTTCCATGTCTTCTTCTCAATCTTCTTCCTTGCTCCGGGTATGGCTGACCCACCACGGTCTTCTTTAACGTTGGACCACCTTCCTCATTTGTTGGACCGAAAAAGCGACTAGAGGAGGGTGAATAGGAGCACGCTCACTTTTTCACAAATACTGGATTCAACAGAATTTCACTCCAGCAGCTATGGAAGCTATGAAGATCAGTATATCAGTACAGCGGAAGACTAATATTGAATCCAATAAACACCCCTAAGCAATACTTCAAAATATCAAGAACAACATAACGAGTCACAGTGCACTATCGGTCAGACCGCTGGGACAACACCGGTCAGACCGATTTCCTGCCGGTCGACCGATCGATTCTGGCGGTCGACCATCGTGTACGTAATGTAAGAAGAAACGACCCGGTGATTTAAGATGAAAATAGATGAAACTTTTGATCTACTAATCCAAACTTGATGAAACTTGGAACACACCTTCTCTATGATATCAGGAACATATTCCAATCGAAGATTATGATAATTCTTGGAAGAATAGTTATCCTTTTTTATTTGATTGAAGAATGGTGTAAAACCGGGTCAAAACGAAAACTTTCCTTTGATTGATTGATATGATATGGGCTTACAGCCTCTCCATCAATGGGGGACAATGCTCAATCCAAGAGCACAAAAATCACATCAAACTATCAAGAACCCTAGCCTCTACAAAAACTCTCCCTAAGAAAGTTAGGGTTTACAAATATTACAAAAGAGACGAAGCGGAGGTGCAGCCACCTACCTCCCCTATTTATAGTGGAGGCTTAGACCTTCTAGAAGTTTGACTCTATTGGGCTCCCGTTAAGGCCCAAAACAAACGGTACACTTACGCACGCATTTTAATACGCCGTCTTTAACATCCCTTGACCTAACTAGCCACACCTTGCGCCATCTTGCGCCTCGGATTAGCTAATAGGTCACCCTTGTTCATCTTGCACCACGCTTGAGTACATTGACCTCACCCGGCATCGTTGATCGTTCTGGACCTCAGCTCTCCAAGCCTAGTCCCGATCATCCTCGCCGTTGACCGTCGTTGACCACCAAGCAATCTGCACAACAATAGCCAAGTAAACCGAATTTGGGAACAAGTTCTTTACAACTTGACCCATGTTAGTCAAAACATGCATCATGCAACATATATGCCCTGAAACTCATGACTTTGACCTAACAACATAACAACGCCACCAGGACGGGCGACGAACCAAGTGGAAACCGGTCAGACCCCCCCTCGGGCCGGTCTGACCGCCCACCCTAGCCGGTCAGACCGCCAGCTGGGACTTAGCCATTTTTTCTCTCTGGAAAACCGAAACCTACTGGAATTTTCAAACCAAGAGAACTTTTGACTGGTGACTCCAAAAATTATGGGACCAAGTGCAATATAATCCCTTCTCTTGCCTACACCCTCTATTTTTAGCCCAGCTCAAAATACCACTTTCTGACATTCCCGGTCCGACCGCCGCTTATGGCCGATCAGACCAATTTGGGAACTGTCTGGCCGCCGCACTTGGCCGGTTAGAACGGTTCTGACCTGACAGAACTTAACTTTGCCGAAAACACGTGAAACGATAAACCGTAAACGCCATTGCCAATTGTCACATCATCCTAAGATCTAGAGCATATTCCCATAATATCCACAATCCCCCCCTCCTTGATGAACACATTGGTAATAATCCAGAAAATGTAATTTGAAGGTTTGAAAAGTAAAATACTTTCGTTTTTATACAAAGGCACAACTTGGTCCATAAGCAAGAGAAAGCAATGGAAATGACCAAGCTGGCATCAGAATAGCATAGGCATGTGAGATAAGGTAAAAGAAAGCATAAAACTTTGATTTCCAGAAAAGAGTCAAAAATCTCACTTAAGGTCCATATGAAAGAACAATTGTTCAATTGACCTATGATCATTGTGAGGATTAATAAATGCAATTCAAGTTCAGAAGAATCAATAAGACATAAGGAATGCAATTCAAAAGCTCCCCCTCACTATGATACACAGATTTCAGACAATTTCAAATTCTCCCATTTCTCCCCCTTTATATCATTTTAATATATCTTCTTACTTTTTGTACAATAATGATATATTTTCTCCCCCAACATTGAAACATCTTCTCCCCTTTGACAATGGAGTCATCAAGGAATCACGCCTTCCTCTCATCTAGAGATAACAAATGCAGAATGAAGAAACAAGCACAAAAAGGAGTATGCATGAAGTGCAATGGAGTGGATTCATTTTTGTATTTTTTTAATTTTTGATTACTAGAACCTTTGGAGATTACCCAAAAAAAAAGCTAGCATCTCTAATATTGCACAAACAGCATATCAAGCCTAACAACGCTAGCAAGATCATGATAAGACATATATATCAAAGCTAAGCACGAAGGTTCAAAAGTAAAGCAATAGATTTGATCAATTTAAGCAAAGCCTCAAATTCAGCAAGTTCATCAACAGGGATCCTAAAGTGAAACTGGCCATGTCAAAATATCAAAGTGAGATCAAAAATCTAACAAAAATAACATTAAGAGTCAATCAGGTCCTGTATTGAATCATTTTGCTTAAATTTCTCAAAAGCCCATTTGTCAACAGTTTTCTCATTTGCACTGAATATTGAAGTTGACTAATGGTCTAACTTAGTGACAAGATCCTAGACTATGAGCCATCCACAAACTCATCCTAACCTTCGACCAAAAGTTGATTAAAGGTATATCTTAGTGAAGAAGATCCTGGACTAGGAGCCATCCACAAACTTTTCCTAAGCTTCTACCAAGGCGACAAATCTTGAGGTTCATGTCATTTCTGACAAGCAGTCCCCATGAGATCGTCTGGATCATCAAACTATCTCCAAGTTCATGTCTTTGACAAGCAGTCTCGTAAGAATAGTTTGGCACAATTTAAGCATAAGACAATCTTGATTTTTTTATGTTTCACTATAGCAGTTTTAGAATCTCAAGAACACAAGAAGCTCAAGTAATGGTCAATTTTAGATTCAAGAGCTAACAAAGTAATTCTGACCGGGCCAATATCACAAAAGGAGCACTAATTGCGCAACTAGCTAAAACATCCACAAATTGTAATTTTTTAGTTCAAGTTATTTTAGAGTTCTAGCTCATACAGCAAAGACTTATCTGTATATGTGAAAGCATGATAATTCTAGCAAGTCAAAGAACTAGACATGGCATTGAGCAAGAATTGAAATACTAAAGCTCCAAAGGGTAATAGGCAAAGCTTCATCAATTTTAAAAGATAAGCAGAAAAACTTATATTACAATGCATCTTTTTGGATTTTTCATACCACTTGTTGTATTTTTCATATGAATGCAATATGATACAATGAGATGCAATGAAAAGCCTAAAAACCTAAAAAGTTCAAAAAGATCAATAAGTTCAGAAAAGAACAAGAAAAGATCAAAAGAATAAGGTAAGATTAGAAAAGATCGAACTCCCCCTCAAACCAACCCATAGGGATAAATTACCCCTAACTCGCTTCTCAAGGTGGCAAACTTAGTTGGATCTAAAGGCTTGGTGAGGATATCAGCCAGTTGAGCCTCGGACTCCACAAAGTGTAGCACAATATCACCCTTCTCGACATGGTCTCTAAGGAAGTGATAGCGAATATCTATGTGCTTGGTGCTAGAGTGTTGTACATGGTTCTTAGCAATATTAATGGCAGAAGTGTTATCACAGAAAAGAGGAACACTAGCAAAATTTAACTCATAATCCTTAAGAGTGGTTACCATCCACAAAATCGACTCAAAGACAACGATGGCGGCTATATATTCACTTCAAAGGTGGATTGTGCATGTAAGACTGCTTCCTAGAGGACCAAGATACAAGAGAAGTGCCTAGGAAGTGACAAGTGCCTGAGGTACTCTTCCTATCAAGCCGACAGCCCGCAAAATCAGAATCAGAAAACCCCCGAATGGACAATGATGACGAACAGGAATACCAAATGACATACAGAAGGGTAGAGTGTAAATACCTGAATATGCGCTTAACGGCTTGGCGATGGGAAGTCCTCGGAGATGCCTGAAACCTCGCACAGAGGCAGACCGTGAAGTGGATGTTCGGTCTCGAGGCCGTCAGATACAGAAGGGAACCGATCATGCTGCGGTACTCGCGTTGATCCACAGCTTCTCCTTCCTCATCTGGATCCAAAACAGTCGAAATTACCATGGGAGTGGAGATTGGCTTGCAGTCACCCATGTCGAAATGTTTGAGCAAGTCCTTAGTGTACTTCGTCTGATGGATGAAGATCTCTTCCATGCATTGCTTAATTTGAAGCCCCAAAAAGTAATTAAGCTCTCCCATCATACTCATCTCAAATTCCCTGGACATAGTCTCAGAAAAGCTGGAAACAAGAGCATTAGAAGAACTACCAAAGATAATATCATCAACGTAAATTTGAGCAAGCAGGAAGTCATTACCATGCCTAAGAATGAACAAAATCTTGTCTACCTTACCCATCTCAAAGTCATTCTTAAGCAGGAAGGTCTTAAGTCTATCATACTAGGCTCTAGGGGCTTGCTTAAGACCATACAAGGCTTCGGATAGCTTGAACACATGATTTGGGTACTTGAAATTCTCAAAGCCCATGGATTTCCTAACATAAACTTTCTCCTCAATGAAACCATTTCAAAAGCCACTTTTAACATCCATCTGATATAATCTAAAGCCCTTAGATGCAGCAAATGCAAGCAGAATGCGAATGGCTTCTAGTCTAGCAACAGGAGCAAAAAACTCATCAAAATCCAACCCCTCAACTTGGCTAATCCCCTGAGCTACCAACCTAGCCTTGTTTCTAATTACAGAACCATCCTCATTTTGTTTGTTTTTGAAAACCCAGCGGGTTCCTATAACATTATGGCCACTAAGAGGTTCTACTAGGTTCCAAACCTTATTCCTCTCAAAATTCTCTAATTCCTCATGCATGGCATCAACCCAGCTAGAATCCGATAACGCATGTGATATATCGCGGGGTTCAAAAGAAGCAACAAATGTAGAGTGAGAATAGAGGTTTGGATCATGATACCTGGAGCGAGTGACTCGCTCATGAAGATTACCAATTATCTGATCCGGAGGGTGCTTCCTTTGAAGGTGAAGTGGTGCACCCGAAGAGGAAAATATCTCTTCAACCTCCGCAGTATCGCTGATGATGAAGATGCAAAGAGAGCCTCATCCAAGGTGAAGTAGTCACAAAGAGTTCTTGTCTTTGCCGAATAGGAGCGTCAACAGCAACAGGTGGAAGAACATCAAATCCTTCATCATCTTCCTCTATGAATATGCTCTCTGTCACCTGTGTATCACCTGAAATATCTGATCTAGCTCCAGGGCTAGTCACATCAAAAGTGTTATTGCATGTATCCTGAACAAGGTTAGTTTCAGCATTAAAAACCTGAAAACCCCTCGAATGTGCAGGATAACCCAGAAATAAACCATCAAAAGTTCTTGACTCAAATTTATCTAGATTTTCTGTTTTGAGAATAAAACATTTGGATCCAAAGACTCGAAAGTGTGATACAGAGGGTTTTCTACAAAATCGAAGCTCATAAACAGTCTTGCCCAAAGAAGGTCTCACAAAGACACGATTAGCAATATGGCAAGCAGTAGCAACAGCTTCGGCCCAAAACCTTCTCGGTGTGCTATACTCATCTAGCATCGTCCTAGCCATCTCGAACAGTGTCATGTTCTTCCTTTCTACAACGCTATTTTGTTGAGGGACGTGTAGAGAAGAGAACTGATGCTCAATTCCACGCTCCGCACAAAAAGAAGCAAATGAGGCATTCTTGAACTCCGTGCCATTGTCACTGCGAATCGCTCTCAAGGCACCCGGAAGTTCAGAAGCCAAACGCAGAATAAGATCATGATAATAATCAAAAGCTAGAACACCCAAGTGTATCTAGAAAAATCATCGACTATGACAAGAATGTACCATTTTCCACCAACTGACCGAACCCTAGCAGGACCAACAGTATCCATATGAAGCAACTATCACGGTCCGTCAGTCATGACCATAGTCACTGAATGGTGTGAGGCGGCAACTTGCTTACCATGCCTACAGGGCGCACAAACAGCATCTTTGACGGCTTTGAGTTTTGGTAAATCTCTCATAAGCTCAAGGTTGCTAACTCGCGTCAGATGATCAAAACTAATGTGCCCCAAACGACGGTGCCAAAGCCAGAACTCAGAAGAAAAAGATGAAATCAAACATTTTAGAGAACCAGCAAGAGATTCAGAAAAATCAGCTCCAAATATCCTAGCAACTCTAGTAATTCCAAAAACAAGCTCACCAGTTGAATCAAGCACCCGACAAGTATTTTCTTAAATATAGTCTCATATCCATCATCAAGAAGTTGAGAGACAGAAAGCAAATTAAACCTTAGTTTGTCCATAAGGGCGACGTCCTTGAGGATGAAACTGTCGTTCACTCTGATCGATCCTGTTCCTTCAATCCGCCCTTTTTTATCATCTCCAAAGGTGATGAAATCATCACCTGTCGACCGCGTGAAGGAGGTGAACCATCTTGAGTCTCCGGTCATGTGGCGTGAACAGCCGGAGTCGACGAACCACGTGTCCTTCCTCTTTCCGCGGTAATCCTGAAAATCAAAGCAAAGAAGAACGATGTGTCTCAATACTGGGGTTAGTTAAACAAGACTTAAGAACCCAGTACTGAGACACACGTCTGTGAGTAGTATGCAAAGCAGAAGTGCTATTCTTGATTTTATTTGAAGTTCTATTATGAGCAATGGTTAAAGTAACATGAGAGTTATCCTGTCTAGGAACATGATGATGAACATGTGACACAAATCCTAAACCAGATTTCTTCTTTTCTATGTTATCATGTCTCATAAAAACTCTAGGTTGATTAGGTGAAATTCTAGCATAATTCTTCTTATCATTTTTCAACCTACGCCAACAGAAATCAATCAAATGCCCATCCTTTTTGCAATAGGTGCAATGATACTTAATACCATTGGGAGAAGCACCCTTAGACTTAACAGATGGTTGAGCAATACCTACAGATTTAAAGATAGTTTTTGCAGGTTGTGTTTTGAATTCAATTAACCCATTTTCCAAGACTTGAGTAACTTTTGGGTTATAATTATTTTGAACATGATTGTATCCTAATCCTTGCTTCTTATGATGAGTTTTAGACTTGTCCAGAATCATGTTTAATTGTTTCTTACCTTTAGAGAATTTTTCTAAGGTATTCTTAAGATAAGCATTTTCTTCTTCAAGATTAACGCATGATTCACAGATTTTACCTTTAATGACTCTAGCGTATTTCTCCTTATATAAAGCAACTTCAAGTTTAAGAGCTGGACATGAAGCACATGTAGAAGACTCAATAATGTCCTTAAGCTTGGCATATTTAGCTCTAGCTGCTTCTAAGATATCTTTAACTTCATGTTCGCGTTCTAAGCAAAAAGTGCAAAGGCTAGAATCAACTACACCAGAAATAACTAACTTGCTAGACTCTAAACATTTTTCACATGGAGCAGATTTAACCTCAACAAGTTCAGTCCTAGCATTTTCAAGTTGTTGTAAAGAAATATCATGAGCAGATTGCAGTTTAGCAAATTCATCAGATTCAAGAGTCTTAGCATTTTCAAGTTCTAAAATCAAATTATCTACTTGTGACTCTAAATCCTTATTCTTGGCCATGACAAACTCTAAAGCTTTATCCTGACTCATGAGTTGCTCAAACATAGTTTCACATCTATCAGAAAGAACATCATAGGAAGTAGGTACCTCATCGTTGTCGTTGTCAACGGAGTCGGCCATGAAGCACAATCCAGTGAAGTCCTTGGCCTTCCCTTTCTTCTTGCTTTGAGGGATCTCCTCCTCCTTGTCCTCCTCGCTCTCGGAGTCAACATCGCTCAAGGATTGATCCTCAAAAGCGGCAAGCACCCGATGAGCGGCCTTTGTCAGCTTGGCAGTATCAAACCTAGATTTGTTCCATTGAGGCTTCTTCTAAGCTGGCTTTCCCTCCTTATGGTTGCTCTTACCTTTCCGCTTGGGGCAATTCGCCCGTATATGATTTAGCTCACCACATTCATAGCAAGTCACGAGACCTCCTCGATTTCTGTTTCTCATATTGTTGTAGGCCCGTGTGACCTTTTTGACTATAAGAGCCAACTCAGCCTCAGGAAGACTCTCAAACTCCTCTTCATGGATTGCAGATAAACCAGCAAGCGAAAGTCCAGAAGAAGACTCAGAAGACCCATCCGAAGCTTTATTGAGCGAGTCTGCTACCAAAGCCATGTTTTCCTTCTTGGGATGATCAATCCTCTTGATCTCATGAGTCTTGAGCTTGCTATAGAGCAGCTCCAAAGTCATATCAGAAAGATTGACATTCTCCTCAATGGTTGTAGCCTTTATCTCCCACTCCTTGGTGTTGATTGCAGCCAAGAGGTGTGTGGCATTTTCAGATTGAGAATATTCAATACCAACAGCTTTCATCTGATTAATCACTTTATTAAAGCGACTGAAAATGTCATTGATGCTCTCTCCAGGATACATCTCGAATTTGTTATATTCACGCTTATGGACTGTTTGGTGTACTTTCTTGATTTGGGACGAACCCTCATGATAGGTTTCGATAGTGTTCCAAATCTCATGCGCAGTCTCAAGATTGCAAATCCGATCATACTCCTGTCTCCCAAGCCCACCATACAAAAGGTTTTTAGCCTTATTGTTGTTAGCCAAAAGGGCTTCTGAAGCTGGCGTAGCAAATTCGAGCACAACGAGCGGGGCTCGAACAACCTCCCATATAGCGTGTCCTTCGCTCTCAAGGAAGACTCGCATGCGATTCTTCCAATAGGCATAGTCGTGCCCATCGAAGATATGCGGCTTTGTGGAGTATCTATCCATCGCCAAGTTCAGTGACCGGTAAAGATCAAGATTGAACTAACCGGGCTCTGGTACCACTTGTTGGACCAAAAAGGCGACTAGAGGGGGGGTGAATAGGAGCACACTCACTTTTCCACAAATACTGGATTCAACACAATTTCATTCCAGTAGCTATGGAAGCTATGAAGATCAGTATATCAATACAGCGAAAAACTAATATTGAATCCAATAAACACCCCTAAGCAATACTTCAAAAGATCAAGCAGAAGATAACGAGTCACAGTGCACTGTCGGTCAGACCGTTGGGACAACACCGTTCGGACCAATTTCCTGCCGGTCTGACCGGTCGGACCGATTTTCTCGCGGTCCGACCGGCCGATTCGGGCGGTCGATCACCGTGTGTCTGTAACGTAAAAAGCCCCGATGACGAAGATGAAAATAGATGAAACTTTTGATCTACTAATCCAAACTTGATGAAACTTGGAACACACCTTCTCTATGATATCAGGAACATATTCCAATCGAAGATTTTGGTAATTCTTGGAAGAATAGTTATCCCTTTTTATTTGATTGAAGAATGGTGCAAAACCGGGTCAAAACGAAAACTAGGTCAAAACACTTGCTCGTGGGTGATTGATGATCAAGATGATCCTAGATAGATTCTCACACGTCACAGCAAGCTAGATCACGTGAAGAAACCAAGCAAAAACTCACGGATCAAAGAAAGACCCAAAATCATCAAATAGAGAGAAGGGGCGCAATTAGACAAAACATAGATCAAACTTTCCTTTGATTGATTGATATGATATGGGCTTACAGCCTCACCATCAATGGGGGATAATGCTCAATCCAAGAGTACAAAAATCACATCAAACTATCAAGAACCCTAGCCTCCACAAAAACTCTCCCTAAAAAAGTTAGGGTTTATAAGAATTACAAAAGAGACGAAGCGGAGGTGCAGCCACCTCCCTCCCCTATTTATAGTGGAGGCTTAGACTTTCTAGAAGTTTGACTCTATTGGACTCCCGTTAAGGCCCAAAACAAACGGTACACTTACGCACGTATTTTAATGCGCTGTCTTTAACATCCTTTGACCTAACTAGCTACACCTTGCGCCATCTTGCGCCTCGGATTAGCTAATAGTTCACCTTTGTCCATCTTGCACCACGCTTGAGTACATTGACCTCACCCGGCATCGTCGATCGTTCTGGACCTCAGCTCTCCAAGCCTAGTTCCGATCATCCTCGCCGTTGAGCGTCGTTGACCACCAAGCAACCTGCACAACAATAGACAAGTAAACCGAATTTGGGAACAAGTTCTTTACAACTTGACCCATGTTAGTCAAAACATGCATCATTCAACATATATGCCCTGAAACTCATGACTTTGACCTAACAACCGAACAACGCCGCCACGACGGGCGATGAACCAAGTGGAAACCGGTCAGACCGCCCCTCGGGACGGTCAGACCGCCAGCTGTGACTTAGCCATTTTTTCTCTCTGGAAAACCGAAACCTACTGGAATTTTCAAACTAATAGAACTTTTGACTGGTGACTCCAAAAATTATGGGACCAAGTGCAATAAAATCCCCTCTCTTGTCTACACCCTCTATTTTTGGCCCAGCTCAAAATACCACTTTCTGACATTCTCGGTCCGACCGCCGCTTATGGCCGGTCAGACCGATTTGGGACCGGTGTGACCGCCGCACCTGGCCGGTCAGACCGGTTCTGACCTGACAGAACTGAACTTTGCTGAAAACACGTGAAACGACAAACCGTAAACGCCATTGTCAATTGTCACATCATCCTAAGATCTGGAGCATATCCCCATGATATCCACATCATTAAATGGCTGGCAAATTGGGTGTAACACCCCAGCCCAACACAGAGCCTAGAATGCCACTAAACTACATTACCCGTCCATTTTAACATCAAAAAAGAGAAATTACAGCAAGCGTCTCAACGATAAAACTCTTCCACGGGTCATAATAAAACAAGCATAACGATATGGCAATCATAGACATCTATTTCCTAGGAAGCATAACAAGATAATAAACCAAGATTTACACAAACTAATCGAATAATGTCTATTAAATGAATAATCAACTCTAACCTATCATCTATGACTAAGCAATACTATCATGTCCTTATTATAAATCATCCAGCTATAAAATGAGTTCTCAATCCAATGAATCAAATAATCGAGTGTAGGTTGTGGTTCCAAGTATGCTAGCTCTCCCAAGTGAAACCTCGTCAACGGTCACCTAAAAACAACGAAAGAGCAAGAGTGAGTCCACGACTCAGCAAATACAATAATAAATAATGAACAATGTTCAATTCAATCCTAAACAATATCATCATCATCATTATTTACTCATCTTTCTTCTCATACTCAAGTCTCAATTTCTCTTTTCATTAAATGCAAGGTGTCTCTACACTACATGTCTGCTTTCACTTTTCTTCATGTATACCGATATAACATGGGTGAATACTCGTGTCAATGTTAACCCTTTCATCGAGCCCGTCCTCAACGGTCGGGGACCTCATCCACTCCTGTAGAGTCTCTACCAACAAGGTAGATGTGTGATCACTATGATCACCTTCTCTTTATGCAATGATGTTTATGAAGGCACAATTTAACATAAGTTCATCAATCATACCATCATCCAATATTCTTGAATTCATCAATATGATTAATATCATGATCATTCACATTGTTTGTAATTAATTAAGATAAAAATATAAGCAATATAATGATAATGAGTGATAAAGAATATAACAATCAACCATTGAACACTATCTACAATGTACTTGCATCTTTATGCCCTTGGAGCTAGATAGCGAGGCGGAGGTAGGGCACTAGAGGCCACACTCACTGAAAAAATAATTCAAAACACATATCAAACTAACCCAATTAACCCCAAAACTACCAGACGCACTACCTACTGTCCCAGTAGTAAAATGGCTCTAACTTATTCATCTTAACTCTAAATCTTGACATCCAATACTTTCTAGAATCCTTATGAAAGAGCCTAAACCTTCCTAGTTGTGACGAACTTCTGATTCTATCGTTCTCTTCCCCCCGTTTCCTTCCCCGAAGACCGTCCCAGAATTTGTCAGGACAGTCTGCTTCCCAATTTTATATCTTTAATTCTAAAACTTGAAAATATATGAACATATCAGTTCTGAAAACTACTCAAAATTTTATAGCTTATTCAAGTTATCACAAATTTCTAATTCTTTCATTTACTAGATGAAACACATCCCGACAGCACGATCTCTGCCAATGATGCCTGAAACCTAGACAGCGACCTTCCTGACACCGTAACTTTTCACTCGCTAATCTGAATCTAGTGATCTATATGTTAATGGAAAGCTAACTAAAATGTCCACAACTTTTCTAATTGAACAAAACCCTAAATCCGAGCATAAATAACTCGAATTGCCCCGCAAGGTTCTACGTTGAACCTCCATGAGCTAGGACATGCTGAAACCTAACCTTCCCTAGAAAAAACGATCTATGAAACGTGCAATGACTAAACCAAGGTAAAATCTAATGATTAACAAGGTTTGCCCTTGATGAATACGACGGATCACAAGAACTCGCAAAAATCCTCCTCTTTTTCTTCATCTTCTTCTTCTTCTCCTTCTTTCCCTCCTTCTCCTTGCTCCTTCCCTGCTTGCTGACCTTCCTCTTCCCCTTGGTAGCAGGGCGGTGAGGGGCGGAAGTGGTGGAGGCAGTGCACAGGAAGTGGCACTAGGGAGGCACGACAAGGGGGAGGCAGCGCCCTAGGGCAGGGGCAGGGGAGGCACGACAAGGGGATGGCGGCTAGGTTTTAGGCTGCCGCCCCTGGCTCTTTTATGGCACCGGCCCACCTTGCACCACAGTGCCGTGGGCTGGAAGTCCATGGCCCAAATTTTCCCCTTTTTTGCGAAAAACCACACTAAGTCTTTTAATTCCTTCTCTAATGCGTTTTGAGATATTACACAGGGGCCCTCCTTCCTCCCCCCACTTGTGTTAGCGGCCGCCGCCAGCCCGCTGTTAATGTTGTCATTCCCCACCTTGGCCACCTCACCCTGTCACTCCCCACCCCGATCGCCTCCTGGATCCGATCGTTCCGGCGGCTTGTAGTCGCTAGAGAAGAGGAGGCTTCCTCGTCGGACCCGACCGGATACGGATGCGGACTTGAAGGAGCTAAAGCGGTGGCGGCCTCCTCGTCGAACCCGACCACGCTCGCCAACGTCATCCTCCAAGTGGCCATGCTGTGGCAGCGGCTGTTGTTGCTGCGTTAGTAGGCGGCGGCGGGGGAGGCAACCATGGCTGGTGGAGGGAGAAGGAAGGGGGAGGAAGAAGAGTGTGTGGAGAGGAGAGTCACGAGGAGTTGACGGAGGTATAGTGGCGGTAGTCGAAGCGTCGGGTCGGCTATGGCTAGAGCAAAGAAGAATATGAAGAATAAGATATGAGCAAAATTATCCAAAATAATAAACAATCAAGTGAGTCATGAAAGGTGTATCATTTGAGATATTGCCTTGTACTTAGTCCCAAATAAGCGAAGACAAGTATAATGTAATGCAAATGATCAATTTTCCCAAAAACTTCCGTTGCTTAGGAGATCTCGTTTCCTTCCCTGCAAAAGTACAGGGAATCCCAACTATCCTTTGGAATATCGGGTGGTGTTTCCTCCGTTCCAAACGGCTTAAATAGGTAGCAAAACAAAGGAACGGGATTCCATTGAAATTCCTTTGGAAATACCCCATTCCAAACTTCCTTCGCCCTCCTTGGCGACTTCCAGAGGAAGGCAACCTAAAAACCGCAGTACGAAAGACGACACACTAATGGGCAACATCGGAAGCAGCGGCGGCGCTGACCGTGGTCCTCCTCCTCCGCCGCCTCTTGACAGCCATGGACATGGGGCGCCGCCTCCGTACTACCACCGGTACCCACCTTGGGTCCCGGGTGCCGCGGCACCGCCGCCGGTGGCGGTGCCTGTGCACGTGGAGCGGCACAGGGCCGTGGCGGTGCACGCCGGCGTCAACGTCAAGGGGGAGACCCTGCGGCTGGAGCCCGATGACGATGGCCGCGGCCTACTCCTCGCCTTCTCCTTCGACGCCGAGGCCCCCGGAAGGTCCCGCTCCTTCTTTCCCCTCTCCCCATGCCTCGCTCTCTCCTAGTCCTTGGAATCTTGGTTTCTTGATTAGATGCAGGTATGAAATGTCATTGTGATAGCCGTGCGTTGGGCTCTTCAGATCGTGAGATTAGTATACTATTATTGTCGAATTTCTGCCGGATAGCTCATCACGGACAAATATTGTTGGAACCATGACGCTTTTGATTATGTTCTTCTGTGTCCATTTGAACAAAATTGGGGCCATTTTGTATTGGGCAAAGGATGTGATCAATTGTCCTGAAGCTTCAAGTAACCGTAGGACCAGACTCCTATTGCAACAGATTTGGGGTGCACTTATGCACTTGCTTTCTTACTGAAGGATGGACATCTTTCTTGAATATATTATTTTACGATATATTGGGTGCACAGCTTGGTGTTTAGTGTGAAAAATTATAGTGGCGAGGTGGAATGCACAATACTCTGGGATCAATAAAGTTTGAAAAATCTCAATGGTTTTTGGACGTGTACATTCTTTTTGTATTGTTACCATCTCCAAATCGTACTTACTACTTAAATGAGATTCTCGAAATTCCTGTGTGATTATGTCCTTTGTTGATGTTAGGCTATCATATTCTGTCCTTAATTTGTTCCGTAGTGTTTAGTAGTATCTTATCCTTGGTACCTGTCTCATGTGCCCAGTTATAACTTATATCTCAAAGGCATAGCTTTTTTTATTAAAAAAATGACAATACTGGCATGTCATCTTTAACTAAAAGGCTGATTCTTAACTTTTGATCCTGTGAACAGCATAACTGTTTACTTCTTTGCACAAGAAGATGATGAGTTTGTCTTGAAGGCTACAAAGGAAAATTTGCTCCAACCTGTGACAGTAACTTTCAAGGAAGGTCAAGGTCAGGAGTTCAAGCAACCAAGTGGAACAGGAATTGATGTCTCACTGTTTGATGAATCTGAGCTAACTAAGGTTGGAGAAGGTGGTGTATTCCCTGTTGCATTCAAAGTGGAAGTGGATGTGCCAAGCAACCAAGAATTAGAGGGGGCACATGAGGCTGAAGAATCAAAATCTCTGGTTAAATTTGCTGTATTTGTGAAGAAAGACAATGCTGAATATAGGGTTCATGTTGTGCAGCAGATCCTTTGGGTAAATGGAACTAGATATGTCTTGCAGGAGATATATGGTATTGGGAACACTGCTGATAGGAATCATCATGAAGATGATTCTGGGAAAGAATGTGTGATTTGCCTTTCAGAACCAAGCGATACAACTGTTCTTCCGTGCAGGCATATGGTAAGTTATCCTTTACTACTGGTTATTCTTTAGATGAATCATGATCTGGCCATAAGACTTATGGTTATTGAAACTGGTTTTAAATGAAAAAAAATGACAACTCTGTGTCTGCTTAAACATAAATTATGATGGAAATAGGTTTGGCAAGAGCAGTTGTATCATTCTCTTGTAGAGTTCTGGGTGCTTATCAGAGAAACTGGATCAGATGTTAAGAGAGCAGGGAAAGGTGTGTATGGTTCCTACCGCTATATGGATTGGTCGTTGTATCATTGTAGGACGGGAAGAAGAACAGAACAATTGGGAGAAAGGGAGGAATAGGGGATTCATGATTAGTGGGCCACACTTTCATTCATCAATCCCAATTTAACTATAAAAAAATAACTACAGTTATTGTCCAATGTATTAAGGAATCTGCTTTGTAAGCATTGGAGTGACTCTCTTCTTTTCTTTTCATGAAAGTTCTCTCGATGTTGCCATTAAGCTTGTAAAATATGTTCTAACCTCTTCCTCATCATATCCAGCTACAAATACTAGAGTATTGTTTCATATAGGATGTTGCCCAGAATAATTACTTTTGTACTTCATGTGGCATCAAGAAAAAAAAATTTGAAGGCTGCAGTGCAAACAGAGCTGACCCACATTCGGTTCTATAGTGCAACCGTTATAACTTATAAGTGAGGGGACCAAATGCGAAGCAAGCCTAACTGTTGAGGCAGTTGATGATGCAACATTCTTCAATTTTGACGATCATAACATTTCAATTTGTCAAAACACAACTGAATCAGTAGCTGTAATATTTCTTGTCTTTCATTTTTTCTCTATACCTCAGTGATAAATTCACAAATAGAATGCATCAGAGGTAAGTTGGTAGGAACAATGCTGGAGAAATACCATGGTGCATATATCCTTGAACCTTGTCGACCCATTTTGTTTTAAGAAAATCAGTAACGTCTTGTGCTCTTTTGCAGTGCCTGTGCAGGGAGTGTGCTCAACTTTTAAGATTTCAGACCAACAAATGCCCAATATGCAGGCGACCTGTTGAGCGCCTTCTCGAGATCGAGGTTGATAGCAAACCCATCCCTCATCAAGGAGCTTAGTAGTTAAGAGCGCCTCAAGGAAGTCCGTTTAATTGCCAGCAAATTGTCTGTATATATCAAGTTCTTGTGTTTTAGAACCTGAGAGAGAACCCTGCTTGTCATATTTCGTTGGAGATGTACTACCTGGGGTTTAATATTTTTACCTGAAAGCAGTTGATCTATACTCACTTTGAAGTGTTGTGTACAATGGCCACAATCTATTCGAGCATGCGCTGTATTATCTTATGGATAAATCCTAGCGCGAGCCGTAGGACGCGGAGAGGAGGGAGAGATGCGATTTAACTAAGGCGTAGTAATGCGCGCTCGTTAGTTTCACACGTTACAGGATGGGTCGGGCAAACGGACGCATAGAGTTTTGTACTTGCTCATCGTTTAATCTTCATACTTCTTATTTTGCGTTTTTTTTTCAATCATTGTGCTCGGTACAACGAACTGGACAAATAAGATCATATTGCATATGTTTCGGTGACATTAATCATAAGTAAAATTTTCAAATGCATGGTTATCACCATCTAGAGTTGCTAATTGTCATAAACTAAAGTTGCTAGTTGTCAGCACCTAGATACTGTCGATTATAATTACTAGCAGATTAGATTTTGCTAGTAGTCAACATGTAGTAACATGTAAAACTACTAGTAGATTATAGTCGCTAGTAGCCAGCAGCTATAGTTGCTAGATGCTAGCAACTAACGTAGTATATAACATGTAAAACTGCTAGCATATTATGTCGAACTCGTCACATAGATCACAACGATTCAGACGGAGTACAACTCGGTTTAATACTTATCATCGCTCAAAGAAAAAACAATGGACAAGTTACCAACCAGAAGACTTTTATGTTTTGCTTGGTCACGCTGGCTGCAAAAGGGTGTGCGGTATGTGGCATCGTTGTGAAGCACGTGTTTGGATCGAAAACGGAAAGAGATCAGGGGAAGTAGCCGTGTGGGCACAGAAAAGCAAAGAAGAGAGATTGATCGCGTCTTCGTTGCGTCCTTATCTTTATAGTAGCTGCTCTGTGATGTCGAAAGAGTTTACCCTCGTAGGATGCTTTCTTCCCACTGAAATCCTTGTGAAAGGGCTAAAAACTAGTAATGCATGCCAACCTACAAATGAACGTTTTGGTGCTCTACTTAAGATGGCTTAGATCGTCAGGATATGTAGATGAAGCACATCTAGCAACATCCTTTTTGAGTTTTCAATCTTCGTCCAGTAAAGTATGCATTAAGAACTAGCAATATTTGGTAAGCGAAAATTTCTGTCAACATAACATGCTCCTGCATTTTCCTGCCGAAAGAACAGCTACAAGCTCAAATTGGTTTTCATTCAACAGAGTACAAAACTTGTGGGATAATTTTTGCAATCGCCCTTGCCCTAGTATCATAATAATTTGATCTACTTCGCATTCTCAACCAACCAAGTTACTTCATGCATCGTTGACACCGGTCATAGGGTCACTATCCTTGGGTTCATCTCCATCGTTGCTGTCATCTTCATCATTCGCCGGTGCATCCTTCATTTGATAATCCACCTTGAAATCATAATCTGCATCCATGTCATTCAGCACGCTGAACTTGTTTCCCTTCCGCAGTTTCTTCTCTGCTTTTCTCTTGCGAGGATCAAGTATACCCTCGGCAGCGTACAACTTATCATGTTGTGTGCTAGCACTTATCGCCTTACTTCCTTCACGTTCATTTACCTCAGACATTGATTCGTCACGGTTTTCCTGGACAGGTTCACTCTGCTTCCTGCCATCCTGCTTAGTGCAAGACAAGAATTATCTAACTGTACAATATCATGTATCATGAATGACAATAATTTGATGTTCCTAAAGCAAGTCAATTTACGATTCCTAAAACACAAGCACGTATTGCCAAGAACAAGAACCAATTCAATAAGAATCACGTGGCAGAACAAATGCTCGGGAGAATTCCCAAGTGCGTTTCTTTTCTGCTGTATAAAATGTGTTTCCTTTCCTCGAAAAAAGATGTGTAAAACAAGGACTGAAGTCTTAAAGGATGTGTAGATCAATTGATCAAATAGAATGACTCGAACCACCTACTTAACATAAGCATATAAAGCTGAAATCACCCCAGCAACCACACAAACACAAAAATTAAGGATGCATCTGATCATCACAATCACTAAAAAGAACATGGCCCGCTAAGAAGATATTGGGAATTAAAGCGTAGAACTAATAACAGGAAATAGTAAGATGACTACAAAAATATACAGCAATGACATTACCATATTTAAACTAGCAGCTGAATTCAAGGAAAACCACTATAGTTGTAAAAAATTACCTCTAGCATCTCTTCATCGATCTCTGGTGGGGCATTAGATGGAATCTCAATATGACGGAAATCCTCCATGGATTTTAGATCACTAATATATGAAGACTCAGCTTTGTAAATTTCATCAATGCTAAATTCTTTCCCAGCTTCTGAAATAATTACAGCATCTGCGTCCTCCACAGTATCCCTTTTAGGTGGCAGTGTATAATAGGGTATTTTACCTAAAACAACTGGAGGATCAGGTGACTCGGAAACAAAATAAAGAATTAACAAAGTTGATACGGGAGAAATTATATTGTACCCTCATTCCAGTCATGAAGCACAATTCTTGCAGCAGCTTCAACATCCACTATACCACCCTTTTTCAATTTCCCCCGGAGAGTAGCAACTTTCTGAAGGAAATCATCAACTGAAGTAAAGCTTGGCACCTTGTACAGAGACAGCACTGTCTCATGCGGGCAAAGATTGAGGATTTCCTTTACTGAAAGCATTAAATAAAGTTATCCAATGATGCACTTCCAGCCACATTATTATATACAAGTTCTTGTCGGATGAAATAGTATCCACACTATAAACCAAGAAGAAAATAACCATAGCTAGAATAAATGAAAATTTCAGCAGAAATATATTGAAGGACAGCACTTACCAGGACTGACTGGATCATCCATCTTCTCAACTCTTTTGCAGTTGCGAAGGGCTACAGACACACCACTGTTGGAAGATTTCAGCATCACAACACCAGGACAATCCAACAGCTTCACCTTCTTGTCTAACTGAACTTCTTGCATTGATCTAGTAACCCCTGGAGTGGAACCGACATTAACCACACGGGACCTCTTCAAGCTGTTGATCAGACTGCTCTTGCCAACATTAGGAAGCCCAACAATACCCACAGTAATTGCCAGTTTGAGCTGCAAACACACCAATACCAATAATTATTTTAAAAGGCCAAAACAAAGCAGAAAAGAAAAGACAACTCTGCATGTATATATGAATAGTAGTTACAATAGCATAGCAAAATTGGGAATATAAAAGCATAAGAAGCTAGAAGTAGGAAATAAAGCCAAAAAGTAGTACCAGACACAAGTAGCTATCAAATTGTCATGGTAAGATAAAAGGAGAACAACTTGAAAACGGCAAATTCGACGAAGTCCAGACATCAAATTTTAGGTAGCTTGCTCTTGAAAAGAGAAAAATACAAGGTTCCAGAAATCGGCTCTGGGCGCCGACTAAGCGCCGCCTAGGCGTTCGGCGGGGAGCTACCGCCTAGATTTCGCCCAAGGCGGTGGGCTAGGCGGGAGGGCCGCCTTGGACCGGCTATGCGGTCAAAGCCGGTCCTCGGCGGCGCGAGGCGGCTCTAGGCGAGGCGGAGTGAGGGGAGAGGCAACTAGAGGGGAGATGGATGAGGAAGATAGAGGACCAGGCTAGCCTAACCGTCGCCGTCGCCAAGGTTGCTGCCGCCTGGCCGCCGCCGCCGCTGCTCGCTGCTCACCGCTGCCGTTGGACTCACGGGGCTGGAGGATGGAGAAGAAGAAGGACGTCTTCGAGTCTTTGTGCGAGGAACTAAGGGGAAAGGGATACCATGCTCTGTATGAGGCAGGGCCTCTACCAGCACAGCAGGTTGGAATGGAAGGCCTGCTTCTTCTCTCGGAAGACGTGTAGAAAAGAGAGGGGACCAGACGTGGGCTGGTTGGAGAATGTGCAGCTACAGCGTTTTCTACACTGCTGTTCACCTTTTTTACCAGAGAGACGTGGGGTTGGTTGGAGAATGTGCAGCCACAGCATTTTCTACATTGCTGTTCACCTTTTTGGCATGTACAGCTAGACAAAGCTTGGACTTTGGGATCTTATGCGGCCTTCCAATCTGCTGCCGGCTGCTGTCTTCTGCTTCTAGCCGGCTGCTCTGCACTGCCGCCTGGTCACCGCCTAGGCGCCGCCTAGTCCGCCTAGCGCTTTCTTGAACCTTGGAAAATAATCGTCCTTACATCAAAAGTTGACTCTGAAATCACTATCCTAATTGTGCCACATCACCCTTAAAACTATAGCCTCCGGATTAAAGCCAGTTAGAATATAAACCCTTAGTAATTCTCCACGTGAAGAAAAACAAGTCATGTACGTACGATTGTAATTGTCCGGTAAAGGGACACATCCATTAAATGTTTTAACCACCCAACCTTCTCTGTCAGTCTTCTTCCCCATGTCTATTAAATAAATTGAACTTGCCCCGATCAGCATAAGTCTTCTTCCCCATGTCTATTAAATAAATTGAACTTGTCCCGATCAGCATATCTCATGGTTGCCACTTCTATTCCAACAATTTCATCAGCACAACTCCATGCATTCCCACATCCTTTCTCCTACCCTTGAAATCCATCTCCAGCTGCCTCCTTCCATACCAGTATTGTGCACGCATCATTCTCCATGGCAGGGAGACCATTGTATTCATCATGGAGAGGATGCCAAGCCTGCTGAAATCGTGAATGACCTCTATGACACTGACCTCTACGAGACCTACGAACATGCACACGCATGCATGATGCATAACAATTCATACAGGTTAACATACAAAGCATTGCTGACCGTGATGCCTGGCATTGCTACGCAACGTATTCACATTAAGAGGCAGGCGGTCAACCAGCTGGCCAGTTCAATGCGGCTGAGGCAAGCACACGGTCCAGACACGACTTCTCAAGGTAAAATAAATACTAACAGCCTCATTCTCTACCCAGTCCATTATAATTATATTTAAATTGGTTAGTACTGTGTGCAAGATGACTTTTTTGTCCAATTCATCTAAATAGGCCAATGGTTAGTTGCAAAGGCTATCCAGATTCCAGAAACATGATTTTAGATGGTTCAAGGGCACACCAAGGATATATCCATGCTTAATTGATCATTGATTGCAAGATTGTTAGAATCTCGATTCGAGTCTTAGAATCTCAAGATTTTACGATCCTTGATTTAGCGGACAAATTTGATCCTAGGTAGGATCTTAATTTGATAGAATCAAAAAATTATTACGATTCTACAAAAAAAAAATGTAGGATCATGTTAACAATTTACATGCGATCTTACCCGATTCTACTGATCCTAGTAATTAGTTACAAATAATTACTTGCATATGTCCTTCCAATTGTAAAATTTCACCTTCGACCCATTCATATATACTATCATTGGCTCAAAATACAATATATCTGTAAGTTATACTACATTTTTTATTAAATAAAGTTTTCTAATGTACAAGCCCAAAATGATATCACCATTAGAATAGATGGTATATTTGAAGAAACGTATATTTGGTAGAATCAAGTGGGATCTTAGATTTCTACAATTCGATCCTACAATGCAATCCTACCAGAGCATCTCCGATTCGATTCAAGATCTCGATCCTAACAACCTTGATTGACTGGGTTAGTTATTTGTACGAGATTATCCTGTAGGTCTTAATGTTTAGGTGTTATCACTCATGTTGCAACCATAAATTGATGATCAATAATTCTGCAATCCTGTATCCCTGTGTAGCTGATTTCATTTCACATGCATCCTCACTGGATAAATAAACAAATGTTTTTATGTTTGGGCAAAAGTATCTTAACAATGATTTAAGATAGGGAAAAGGTAATTGGGAAATTTAAGTACAAAATCGGCTAGTTCTTAACAAAAAGGCATCCGCTGTGTACTTATACAAAATTAGAGAACTTTTATGTGTACTTTATAGATTGCTTTGCGCAAATTTATGATGTGGCTAAGGAGAGTCAGTTATGTGATGACAACTTATTAATAAAGTAATTGCAGAAACATATAACACTTTCTTTCATGAACCAACTTATACACCGCGTAAATCTAATCTACAAAATAACTTCATCACTTAATTCTTTTCCCTAATTATATTTGCAAGTCACGTATGTATGCCACTTCACGTAGAATGTTCAATACTTCAAAACTTATTTTACCACAAAAATCATTCTCATAATGAGCTTAAAATTTTGAGTTGATAAACTAAAGTTGATATTTTCTAAGTTAAAGATATGTAAGCGCAAAACTCATGCTACCCTCCATAAAAGAGATCAGTCAGGACCGGCAGCAAAGCACGGTTTCTGCCGTTGGATACTTGGATTACATAATCCTCCACATACACCTCAACAAGGCAATAAGAATGCATTTGTACCACTCATGTAGTCATGTGTATCTGTGGAATAACAAGACCAATGATTATATTGAGTTTACCAAAGAGCTCGACTTCTTTCTAAACTTTCTAATAAATTTTATAAACATCATCCAAAAAGGCCCGCAGCAAGGCCTGGGCATGAAACTAGTAATGACTGTTTCCATCAATGTTAATATTTTTTGCATGAAGCAAGACACAAAAGCAAGAGAAGAAACGGATATCCAATAGCATGAAGATAGGTGAAGAATAAAAGGATGCTGTTGAAGAAGGATGCAATTTTCAATGAGTATAGCTTATGTAAACAAGAAAATTAGAAGTCACAACAACAATCAAGCAGTAAGACAGACTACTGACAGAATTATCTAAAAAAACATCAGGATCAGTTACCTCGTGACTCCTGGAATAATTCTTCAGTAATTTGATCAGATTCTCAGCACCAAGACAATCACTGATTTGTGGTACATTGCTTGTTTTATCAAGCTTTGATGATTTCCATCCCAGCTTGGTCCTCTGCTCTTGGGTATTGCACTTGAATGCAACAGTTGGCATTTCCTGCCTTAGATAGGTAAGCCACTTCTCCACCGACTCCTTGGGAACAAGATCTAGAATACATAAATTGGAATTAAAATGTTGAAAGACAGTAAACCTCACATGAGTAAACTCAAAACTCGATAAAAAGTTGCATTATACCTATCTTGTTGAGAAGTAGCACAATCCTTTTACTTGGATCAGCCTTCATAACCATCTTTTCCATGTCAATGCAACGAGTGCCCAGTGGATCCCTTGCATCAAGAACCTCAACAATCACGTCGGAAGCTTCGATAACTTTAACCAGCTCCTTGTAGAAGGCCCTCTCTGAATGATCTGGAGACACATTCAGCAACTTTAGTAAATAATGTAACTGCAAGAAGGCAATAAAGAAATCAGCAATGGGAAAGAAAAAAAAATTCACCATTGCTCTTAGCCACTCCTAAAGAAGCGCTCTCCTTCGTGGCATCCTTCTCTGCAAACTTGCTGCCCTGTGCAGAAGCTGCAGAGGCCAAATTAGCAATGTCCTCGTCCTCAAGCAATCCAAGCTTTCTCTTCCTAGCCTGAAAAGAAGCCACAATATTTGATCATTGGTCAAACAACACAAGGAAAAGAAGAAAATACATATATCTATGAAACTAAACAAGGAACATCATTACATAGATGAAACTAAATAAAGGGCAGAAACATTTAATCATTGCCCGTTCCTGGTACCAGGAAAGTCCATGTTCCTAATGGAGCGAATGTGTATCATTACAAACAATGCCCACTGCCGCATGGACCCTAATACCAGACGTGCATTCAGCTCACTTCTCTCTTGATGCCCCAAAATTTCACAACAAAAAAGTATCAACACAGAGCACTCTTGGTCTTCACATGCATTTTGGTACAGCAGAAACAAAATTATGGACCGACGACAAAGCCAACGACAGGTTATCTACCATATGGACCACTATTTCCAGTTCAGCCTTCAGCACACATCTCAAACAACGCCTCAAAAATCTCACAACAAAACTTTGCCAATGATAGGCTATCTACAAATAGGCAATGGATGAACCCGTCAAGTTTCATCATGTAAACAATCAATCTAGGCAAGCATCTAATAGCTACCTAAGAATCTTAGCCTAAGAGTTATCGCTTGCAATTTGCGCACTGAAATTTAACAACAGGAGGTGGATCATACGACAACAAAATTAAAGATTCGCGGATACCCGCATGGATTTGGCTCCGGATACTAACAATTTAGCACCAACAAATCAGAGAGGAGCAGGCGCTTACCCTTTCCTTGCGCGCCTCCTTCTTGAGCTCGAGTTCCTGCAGGGCCTGCGCGCGGCGCGTCTCGAGCGCCTTGAGCTCCTGCTCCTTGAAGGGCCACTCGTTGGGGATCCCCGGGTCCTTCTCGACCTTCTTCTTGTGGTTCCTGCCCTCCTTCTTGGCCTCCTTGCGCTTCTTGCGGTGGTGCTCCTTCACCTTGCGTAGCACCTTGTGCTTCTGCCGCAGCGAGATACGTTTGCTCTTGCTCTTCTTGCTCTTCTTCACCATCTTGGCCGCCGCCGCTCTCCTCTTCTTCTTACGCTTCTCGCCGCCGCCGCTGCTCGGGAGGGGGGAGAGAACCGCGAGGGGATGGGAGTTGGAAGGGTGTGTGCGGCAGCAAGGGGAGTTAGGGTTTTAGACGATGGATGGGCGTGGTCAGGTGATAGGTCAAATTAATGGGCTGGGCCGAGAAGAAACTCTGCTCCCTTGGTGAGTGGTGGGCTGGTATTGATTTTTTTTTTTAAATAATATTATTTTAAAAGATAATTACTAAAATAAATAACTTTCTAAAAAATTACGAAATTAGGTCATGGTCGCTAGTTGAGCTGGCGATAGAGGTGAACAATGATCTTAACGTCAGTTGAACTGGCGACAGGGATTTGTCGCCAAATCTATAAAAACTCCAAAAAATCAGCCCAAAACTCATTTTAATTTAAAAAAACAAAAGAGATGAGGAGAGGGTGAGAAGAAAGGTAGTGAAGCTCTGTCAGATCATCGCGGGTACAAGTTTTTGCAACTTTGTACATTATGTCAAAAACTTGTCGAATAACAAACAAAAATAGCGACATAGAATTCAATAGATTAGATAATTTTAGTCAAATTATGTAGTACATCATTTGAGCTGTATATAGTCTAGTTCATCATTCACATGTTATAAATGTTCAAGCAGTCGAACGATTTAGGATTAATTTACAGAAATAGGAAGACGTGTATTACAAATCTGTAAAACTTGTAGAGTAGCTAAGTAGGGTAGGTAGAGCGTAATAAAAATAATCACAGCTTTATTTAGATCCTCATTTGTGCGCGGTAATTATATTGTTAATATCATAAATTAATTTTAAACTAGGAAAATAGCATAACATATTTTAAAATTGTAAATAAAATCCAGAGTAGCTAAGTAGGGTAGGTAGAGTGTAATAAAATAATTCTAGCTTTATTTAGCTTCCCATTTGTAAAAGTGTAATTATATTATTAATGCTGAAAATTAATTTTAAACTATAAAAATAGCACGATACATTTTAAAATTGTAAAGAAAATCCAAAGTAACTAAGTAGGGTAGGTATAGTGTAATCAAACTAATCTCAGCTTTATTTAGCTCCCCATTTATGTGCGATAAATATATTGTTAATGTCAGAAATTAATTTTAAACTAGGAAAATAGTATGACAAATTTTAAAATTGTAAGAAAATTCAGAGTAGCTAAGTAGGGTAGGTATAGCGCAATCAAAATAATCCTAGATTTATTTAGCTCTCCATTTGTGCGCAGTAAATATATTGGTAATGCCAGAAATTAATTTTAAACTAGGAAAATAGTATGACACATTTTAAAATTGTAAAGAAAATCTGGAGTTAATACATAGGCTATGGGCCTGTTTGGCATGGCTCTAACTCCGGTTGAGCAGGCTCCACTCGTAACTCCAGTGGAGCGGCTCGAGTGGAGTTGAGCCGTCTGTATGGAGTGTTTGGCTAGAAGGGTACTCTCACCTGCATTGTGGTTTGTCTGTGTGGATTGCCCACTTTGCCCTTGGTTGACATGAGTGGAGTTCAATGATGCGTGCAGCAGCATAACAGTAACACGTATGTTCTCATGTATCGCTTAGCTAAACTGTATGAATCCGAGATACAAGTCCGACAAGCATGTAAATAAATTAAAGTACCAACATATATCAAGATAATCATGTCCAACCAAATTATCCAAGATACAAGTCCATAGTTTCAAAATACAATTACATTAATTCCAAGCTAAGGCGACGGATGTAGCCAAACTATCACGAAATGAGTCCATAGTCACAAAGCTTGATTCAAGTGGATCCATCGAGGCATGTTGAGACACATCATATTTGTTGTACCTTTCCTGGATAGTAGGCACATAGTTCTGATCTCGATCGAAATTCGCAAAGTCCACATCCCCACTAGCATGCTCACGTATGAAATTGTGGAGAACCATGGTAGCGACTACAATCTTTTTTGTGTGAGCATGGAATATGGAGGCATCTTATAAAGAATTTGCCACTTCATTTTTAATAGTCCAAATGAACGCTCAATAACATTACGTAAGCAGATGAATGGATCCGGTTGAACTTCTCTTTTGGAGTGTTTGGTTCCATACTCGATGCCACTCGTAAATGATACCTTTCACCCTTGTATGGAGCTAGGTAACTCGGACGATTAGGATAGCCGCGCCCACAACATAGTACTTGCCTACACATGTGAAAAAGAAAATAAGAATTGCATGGTACAAGACACATTTGAGGACAAAATGGAGCTGGATAAAATATTTTTTACCTTGTGGAGGATGTGGGAAGACTTCAGATCCACTTCCATTGCATGGTACAAGACACTAGTGTCATGCAAAGCTCCTACCGACATGACCACATATGTGAATCGCATATCAAAATCACAAACGGCAAGCACATTTTGAGTAGCAATTCCTGTCTTACCAATGTACCTCACTTGTTCCTCAGGTGAAAGAGAAACACGAATATGAGTTCCATCTAGTGCTCCTATGCAATCCCTAAAGTGTGGATAAGCTCTTTTGTCATCCCTTATTCTTTTGTGAACTGTCCGAAAATTAGGATCAGTTGGTCTCAAATAATCTTCAGCCATTGCAACCACACTATCAAGAACTTCATGGAATTTCCTACTAATGGTTTCACCAGAGTGCTTAAACCTATTTTGCCCTCTTCTATTTGACTCACATCCACCACATGTGAATAGAAAAATTGCAAGCATTTCATAGGTATTCATGTGTTTTGTGGTCTCAAACCATACCTCTCAACCAAAGACATCATGCAGATCCAAAAGATATCCTTGTTCATCCAAGCATTGTGTGGCATTCCCGGAGTGTTTAGGGTCTCAGCCACCCATCCCATTCCACTGAGCTGTGAGGTCCTTGGCGGTGCCTTGTCCATACAAATGTGAACATAAGCTTCTACAAGTTTAGCACCACCTTGAATGAGAGAAAAAAATTGATGATCATCATCGCTATTTTCATCACTCTCACTTGTAGACATCTCAGAAATAAAATGGTATAGCAAATTATAAAATGCGTTCATACAAATGTAAAGCATAATATAAAATGAGTTCATAAAATGAGTTCATACAAATGTCAAGCATATTATTACAAGTCTTCAATCATAGGAAAATAAAACATATTGCAGGATACAAGAGACAAGCCATAGGAAGCACTCCTACTTTCCATGCTTGTCATTATATTTCCTACTAAGCCACTTGAACCTAATGTCATCAGTAGGCAAGGTCATAAACATCTCCTTTGCTCCTTCTTCACAAACAATTCAAAGGGCCATGTAGTGTTCATTAGTTTCATAATCGGCACCACAAGCAATCACAAACCTCCATCACTTGATCAATAGTGAATTTTCCTTCTTTCTTGGAAGCATATTCATTTGCTGAACTAGCCATACTAGTGACAGCTTCTTGAATGAGGACTGCATTCGCTGTCTTAGCTTTCTTGCCTGTATCTTGGACAGGCCTTGCAGCTCTTTGGCACTACCGGGGAAGGGGTACCTCCTCTACCTCCTCACCTTGAGCCAAACCTTTCGCAGACATTCTGCGCACCTTCCTCACCTTGTGCCTGGTTCTTGTGTCGCACTATCAATCAGAGGTGTTGCATTGCCGCCACAAAGGGACCAATGGTCAACACCAATATTAACGATGCCTTGAAAACAAGTCGTCAACTCATCTTCATTTTGAAGGGTTGCTTCCTAAACTTCCCGCACTGAATGTCTCGAAAATATCCAAGAGAGCAACACATATTAGTACAAATAATAACAAAGAACTAATTTAAAAGGTAACATTCCTATAAATACATATAACACTTACAACTCTAGCTTTCTTCCACCATTCATCGTCCATATCAATAGTGCCATTATTACGGTTCCAACCTGTTCGCTTTGCCTCATCTTAAGCTTTTTCCATGCCTTGAAATCTTCCTTCAATTTATCCCATTTGTTCTTGATTTGCGCCTTGGTTAATTCAATACCCGTCCTATCTTTGAATCCTTTTTCAACCGCAGCATAACCAACTGAATTCAAGAATGTATTTGGCCGATTTCCTTTCTCAACTTGTTCGGCCATCAAACCACATAGGATCCGAGTGTTCTCTACGTTCCAATCAATTTCCTAAGATCTATAGCAACTCAAAGACGAAGCTTTGAACATACAGATTGCTAACATGAACATGATCCCCATGAGAGAAACAAATACATGTTTAATCTGATGCTACAAAACATAAGAGAGCAAGCCTAAACTACCTCATTAAATTAATATATGCTTCAATCAACCTAAACAGACACGATAATTTGCAAAGCATTACTGACAGAGTCCATATCTACAATCTCTTTCCCCTTAACCGATTTTTCAGATTAAGAGGCTAAAAATTGGCCAACAAAATGGGTAAAGCACCAAACAAATTTCAAAGGCAACCGATTCAAAGAACCGTAAGAAAAGGTTAAGTTAGAGAAATGAAATATCACAACCAATTGCAACTGTGCCACGAAGCTTTGCTTGAATCGAAGAAAATGCAATCTGCATTAGTCATCGTGGATTTCAAGGAAAAGAAAAATGAAATAGATCAGACATTACCGCCAGAGCTCCACTACAGGGGAAAAATTACAATGATCATTCCGAAGTTTTTTTTTGAAAGATCATCATTTTGAGAAATTATTTTGACGCATTGCATACTTTCGATTTTCTACATCCGATGAAAGTCCGATTTTTGCAAATAACATTAACAAAACATGTATCTACTCATGCAGATAGATACCTATAATTAAGTAATTAAGACAAAACAAACATGAAAGTACATCGAGCCAAAGATGGAACAAAACTCCACTCCGGAGCATGGCATCGCTCGAGTTTCACAGTGGATGAAAGCGGTGATACAAATTAACCAATTTCAACAAGATCCAAGACAACCATCAACTTTTCTATGGCTTTCATTTCTCTTATTCGAATTTTTCACCTTTCTAACAACATATTAAACACCACATGTTGCACAAAAACTCTCAAAACGAAATCTCGCAGCCCTCGTAATCAACAACCACATGATTCGACTCCACGGTTTCACCCAAAACCAAACCCCAAAAAGAATCCCCAAACTCACCCCCAATAGCGCCGAGACCCAAGCCCCACCGAATGGCACAGATCCGGCAGGGAACCACGGCAACACGTAAAAAAAACGCCCCAAACCGGGACGGCCGTCAAAACCCGATTCTCAAAGACCTCGGCGGATCGAGGAGCGAAGGCCGGGTCGCGGCGACCGCAGGCGAGCTGTCCACTCAGAACGTAGATCTAACGCCGCGGAGGGAGAGGAAGAGGGTAGGGTCGAGGAGCGACGATCTCACCTCGCGGGTCGGATCGGGCGCGCCGGGAGGCGGGCAGAGGCGAGGAGCCGAGGAGGAGAGACGAGTGTTTTGGTGTTGCCGAATGGGATGGGAGAACGGAGATGGACGTGAGCGAGGGGAAGAGGGCTTTGTTTCTAGGTTGGGCGGCGGGCGTGGGCGGCGGGCGTGGGCGGGCGCGGGCGCGCAAGGTGAAGCGATGGGGAATGGAGGAGTGGGACTAGGCGGTGGGTAGGATAGAAAAAAAAAACGATTCGTTGGGTTGGAGTGTGTAATCGATGGCAAAGGTGGATAATTTCTTTGAAACTCCATGTCTAGATCTATTTCAGATGATTGTAGAGTTGGAAAATAGGTGCTCCAAGAGAATGAACTAGAGCTCCAAAAACTCTATGGAGTTATGCTGCTCCAATTTTTTTTGGAGTTGGGGTGTTTGGCTAGTTTTACCCAGCTCTAGCCTGGAGTTGGGCTCTAGAGCCATGCCAAACACCCCCTATGTATAACCAAAATAATTCTAACTTAAATTTAGTTTCTATTTGTGGCTGGTAATTATTGCCGTAATGTCGCTTCCTATTACCTTATGTACATGTTTCGAGGTATTTACTATTTATGTACTGAATTTTTAGGTATAACAGACCCAGGCCACGTTGCGAAGTGGTCGTACGAGTTGCTTGACCCAGCGATTGACGCACATCACCGTAGCCGCCTCAGTACCATCCTTCCTAAGAGGGCGAGGCGGCGATTGAGCTTGGCGCGTTGCGGCTACGCACGCCCATCAGGGCATGGAGGGTGGACCCATGCTAGGTTTTGAGGTATGTGTCGTTATGATCTTTGTGTATTTATTTGCAGTCTGACTACTTCTGGTGCACTAACATTCGTTCGTAACCTTACCCGACGCAGGTTGAGGGCGACAGGCCTCCTTCCGCTAGCGAGGACGGTAGAGGCAACATGGGAGGATGACCAAGACCGCAGTCCTGGTCGTATGTCCAGGTGTTTTCCATACGACCGGGCTCTACCGACGACGCTGGTTGACCGTTGGAGGTCAGAGACGCACATGTTTCACATTCCGTGCAGGGAGATGGCACCGACCCTTCAGGACGTCACCTTCCTGACTGGGTTGCCCTGTGCTAGCTTCCCTCTAGTGACGTACGACATCCCAACCACATGACGCACGAAGCTCCTGGCGAGGTTCCGTAACGTGCCGCAACGAGCAATGGTTACTGTGAGTTCAAAGAACACCCACGGTCGACGCCGAGGTGGATCTGCTACCCCACGTAAGTCTTCATAACTATTGTCCTATCACATCAATTCATTTGTGAATCTTGTTGACGTGTATATCTCTTCTTGCAGCCCAAGCATAGAACACAGACAACAACATTGTTAGCAGGCAATTTGAGGCCTACCTGTTGTGGTTGTTTAGGTGGGTCATGTTCCTGGGGTCCCACGGAGACAGCGTCGACAAGCACTACGTTCGGTATGCACGTGAGCTGGCGGACTAGCCAGTGGCGGAGATCCATTTCACGCTTGGGGTTCGATCATATGAGACCCTTTATCCGGCTTGTAATGCTTAACCATCCATTCGGTCCTAGCATCACAAATCAGATAATCCGAGACTCGAGACATGTATACTTCCCAGAAATGCAGTATACACACCTCTTTACAAAGTTCATGCATCAATTCTATTCTCTCACATAGAACCGAAGCAAGAAGCAGAACAGAAGTTAACATAAATAAAAGATAGATATTACATAAGAGAGGCCGACCGGCCAAACGACATACATAGACAAAAGAATTAAATAGCGGAAGCAAAAGTGCCATAAGATGGCCATAAACAAAAGAGCCAATCAGTGTGCCTTTAACCCACAAGGCAACCGACCGGACCGCCAAGCTAGTCGTCGAAACCACAAAGACATTTCACGTAAGTGAGGCCCTAGGGGCTCACCTTCTTCCCCTGCAAACAAAAGCAGCCGGCAAAAGTCGGTGAGTACTTTGAATGTACTCGCAATACTTACAGATGGTGTAACAAACCTGTACGTATGCTACATGCAAGCTCATAGAAGTGGAGGCTGTATGTTTTAATTTTAGCAGAAAGCAATTTTCCATTTGTAATAATGAAATAGATTGAAGGCAATGTTAATCAAATCTGTTTTTAATGTCAAATAATCGCAAAAGACAACAATATAACAAAGACGTGAGGAACAAAGAATAATCTCGAGGTGACTACGACCAAGAGCCACCACAACAATAGCATGAATTACCCATTCATACCACCCATGTCAAATTTTAGTTTAAAATGTTGAAGTCTAACTCTTGCAAAACCTAACCAAGCGTGTCCATAACCTAGGACGAGGCTATTCGAATAGTTTTATCCCTGCAGGGTGTACCAATTTACCCACACGCCTGATCGCCTTTTGCCAAGCTATTAAGCACACTTCCTTAGGTATGCCTAAGACGGCTAAGTCTTACGAGACGCTTCCAATATTGTGAATTATTCACGAGCCGCCTGTATGGATAGAAACTCATACGCTGTGTCTGAGTCATCGTAAAGCCTCGGCCAACTACCCTTCCTGTAAAGCCTTGACAACTACGACGCTCCTCGAGGTGGAGAGCCTACCCAAATCTCCACCACCGCACACCCAACACAAGAACACGACCACATATCATGTTTCACACAACACACACAACCCCTCCTGCGACTGAGATAACCCACGCCAAAGTACTAAGTCAAGAGAGGTCTCATATCCTCTCGCGTGGTTAGCACGCAAAATGCTTGGAGAGTGTGACACAAGATGTTCGGTCCTTGTTGACTTAGGCAAGACAACCACAAACCCAATAACCCACCATCCGACCACTTGCCCAAGTCCAAATCGGTTTTCCATTTTCGATTTTGACTTTACAAAATAACAAAGCACAAGTGTCGGTCGAATGACATAGTACTTAAATGTGTGATCAAGATCATCGACTAAAAATCGATGATCGCCCAAAGACTACCAAACTAAGCATTTCTAAGCAATTTCAAATCGAAGCTACTAAGTGACCGAGTCCATCCATCGAACTCCGACCACAGCCAATAACCTAAGCTCATGGTAGTAGAGGATAAACAAGTCCTACAGATTATGCAACTATAGGATACTAACCATAATTTAACAACAAAATAGCAATGCATACATACGAGTTGGAAATCAATATATTAGACTTGAAAAATAATAGGATCAACATGATCAAACTGCTTGCCTATTTGTCATGGGTTCAAGATGTAGCTTGGGATCACTTATGTTGTCAATGCGCTCTTGGATCCTAACGAAAGCGAAAAGCAATCGATAAGAACGAATAAAATGCAAAGACTCAACAAAGAAACTTTTTCCAAAAATTCAAAATCTTACCAAGCAAGGCATCGATTTAAAAAGGATTTAGCAACAAGAATCAATTGATTTGGATTCTTAATGCTAAAGATACGACCAAAAGAAGGTCTTACGACCAGGTAGTGGTCGAGTAGTAACCTACGATCGACAACGATCGTGGAAGGATTTACGACCGATGGTGGTCGAGAAGGACGCATTATCGGGTACTAGTCGAGGCGCACATACGACTAGGTACCGATGGTAGAAGCACTTACGACCACGGCGTAGTCGTAGCAAGTCTTACGACTAGATACAAGTCGTAGAGGAACGATGATCATGCCATAGTCGTAGTGAGACTTACGACTATGGGGGTGATTGTAGGAAAACTTACAATCACTCTGCAGGCCTCTCCTCATAAGCATAAGGGCACTTCGGGGACCACGAGACTTCACATTTACCCAACATAACACGATTCGGTCGAAATGACCAAGCCACGTTGATCGGTCAAAATTCGACCACGAGGCGGGCTCCCGCACTCTTTGCGTTCGGCGGCCCGACCTCAATGCAGACGACCACTGAGTGCGGCCGAGTGGTATGGCTCGAAACTCGCCGATCCGCAATGCCAAAGGACAACGAAACACACTTACTTTCCTATAGGGCAATGCGAGAGTACTGGTCAAGAACGACCAAAGACCCACTGAGTGGCTTCGCGACGAGTATCCGATCCAGCGGTGGTAAGGTTCTCACTAAGCCACAGCGACCTGGGCACAGAGAGAACCAAATCGAGTGAGAGTTAAGCTCCAAAGAGTAAAGGGGGAGCAGAGGGGCAAGTACTTGAAGAAGAAAACCCCACCGCACCGCCTCCACCAAGCTCCACACTCAACAATGGCGGTCAAGAGATTGCGAGGGACTTAAATAGCCGGGATGGCAGAGAGCAACCACGGTTTTTCCAATCGGTCAACACCGCCATGAGAGCACTTGAGAGCGATGGGAGCAGCTTGAGTCATGGCCCTCGAGAGATGAGCGCGACAGCATTTAATGCGCCGAGCTAGCCGCTTAAAGGTGGACATAGAGTGGATCAGACGCCATCGCTTCCCTCTCGCGACGCCATGGCGAGAGCTCACGCACGCGGACAGAGGGAAGGAGACGACTCGTTGGTCGTCGGATTGAAATCGAACTACCGGGCCGGATCGAGCGGATTGGAACGATCCCGCCGCTTTGGTGGTCGGTCGCTCGATGCCGATCCAACTACCGAGTCGACGGGCGGTTTACAACGAATCCAAAGTTTCGCCGGGTCGAAGACCGTTCGATGCCGATCCAACGGCTCACGACCCTAGCGCCCGAACGACCGAGTTGGGACAGCTAGTGGACTGGACCGAGTCAAGTGGCTCGAGCCCAACTCTGATTCGAACCTACGGAACAATGCAAACCAGTTAAGGTTTGAATTTGAATAACTGATCTTTGAGGAATTATTTAAGGCAGCAAGCAAGCTCCAAAAATTACGAAATTTCAACTGGAGATTGCTGACAGCAGGAGGAACCTCCCATAAAAATTTCCAGAGGTTTTCATACACTTAATTTCCCTCCAGAAATTCCAGAAGGTGAAAGCTAGGGTTTGACCAAGCTTTGACTCGCCTCCACAAATTATCAAGTAATTGCTAAAAATCATGAGATAATCCAGAGGTGTTGCCAAGCCTCCCTAGAACTCAGGAGAAATATCTCCAAGGGTTAGGCACAAGATTAATGCCAAGGAGGTTTTTGATTGGATTCAAATGAGGATTTGAATTTGATTTTCCATAATTCTCTTCACAAGAATTATAAAAATGACCAGGGGTTTCAAGATGCAAGAAAAGTTTTAATTTCTTCGTATTTTCTTACATTTGAAACACAATTCCATTCCTGGGATGTTACACGTGCTGTGCACGACATACCACACACTGTGCGACACGTGCCACCAGGCCCAGGACAACTCCATCCTCTCTGGATGACTGCTACTTTTGCAGCAATGGTCCTTCAAGCGCTTCCAGATCGGACGACCACGGTTGGACTTGGGAGCGTACACGGCCAGCTTGTACACCGAGGAAGACGACGTGGACCGGCTGACCATGGGCACGGTGTGGTGCCATTGATGAGTTAGTTTCATGATCATTTATAAATTTTTGTAATGTAATCACAATTTTGTGTGCAAGTGGATCGACCAATTGATCCACCCACATGACCAGTGGCATCTCAGCTGCGAGGAGTGGGATGCCAAGAGGGACCACGAGAAGAGGGACGAGAAGTGCCGCAACGAAGAGCACATCAAGCGTGTTCGGCGGGAGACACAAGCTCATCTCAAGACCTGTAGGTGCATGGAGAGCGAGGCTCACGAGAGGGAGCGCGAGGAAAAGAGAGAAATAGCGGTCGAGGCCAAGGTGGCCCGGGAGAAGTACAACCTAAGCTCACAAGAAAAGGTAAATGACCTACGTCCACGCAGTAGGTCGGACCATTCCGTAGTAGTCCCCCATCCTACCCACCATGCTAATCCTATTTCCTAAAGGCATGACATAGGAGCAGGGCCTCGTGCGTAAGAAGGGCTTGTTGCAAGTGCATACGCAACTAGTGTGGCGTAGCATGCACTCGTGGGTGATGTCCTTTATCCATGCACATTATCTCGAAGCAAATCTCTTTTGTGTCCATCTTGAATGCCTGGTGCATCTCACCCTTCTTGCTCTTCTTCTCCATGTACTTGGTGATCATGGCGGAGTAGAATACTCTATCATTTGCCATGGTGAGCGACGTGTTGTTGCTTCTATCAACAAAGTAGTTTATGGTACTGCGGAGAATTGCCTCTACAATACCAAACAAAGGGAGGCACCTTGCACCGCGTATGACCCAGTTGTACACCTCAGCTGGATTGGTTGTCATAACACCATATCGAGCATCACCCTTGTCATGTAGCAGCGATCACTTCTCCTTAGGCTCAAGCTCAATCCGGTCTAAGAAGCATTTCACTTGCGCTCGTCCTCCTCGTCACATTGGGACCATCCGTGGGTAGCTGTGGTAATGCTTCGGGGACCTGGTCAGCACTTAGGGTGGCCCTTTTCGCTGTATCCCTTCTGTTCGTCTGAGTCCGCTCATCTAGAATCCTCTAGAGTACTTCAAACTTTCGCTGCTGGTTCTGGTTGCACAACCGCTTGAGCAGGTTCATTAAGTCCTTGTTGTGGAACTGCTTGTAGAAGTTTGCACCCAAGTGTCTCATGCACCACCCGCCTCGCAGATCCGCCCATGTAAGTGTTTCATTCTCTTCTTGTTGTAGTTGAGTTATCGACCAAGAGGAGCGCATGCCGATCATGTATAACACATACGCTGAGACGGCCCCTGCATAACGTAAATCCTCACATTACTCAGGAACCACAACCAGTTACTCGTATTCTCGCTTTCAACAAAAGCGAATGCCACGAGAAGACCTTGATTATTCCCGTCTGTTGCTATTGCAGTTAGTATCTCGCCCTTGTACTTTCCAATTAGGAATGTGTCATCCATGCACAAGATTGACTCAGAGTGTCTTAATGCATTGATGCACGAACCAAAGCGAAGAATGCTTGACGTAGTACCCTCTTATTGGCCCACTTCGGATGCGTGGAATCTTAAATGTTGACATGAGGCCGATTCCTATCTTGTATGACTTGAGTAGCCTAGAAAGGTTGTGGTAGGAATCCTCGAACATATCGAACCTTGATTCTAATGCCTTCGTCTTACCCTCTAAGCCTTGGCATAGCTCACGTGTACTAGAACCTTGCCTCAATCGCTCAATTATAGATTGTGACTCGAAACTGGATTATCCACGATCTCACCATACATGAGGTTGGCGATGAAGCCCGATGATAGGTTTCATGGGACTACACCGACCAAAGAACAACACATGTGTGAGTAACCACTACAAAGCACTTCAAGAGATGTCCCACTTAGGCTAAAAATATATGCACTTGCCAAGGGCATCCTCTAAGCCGCACTTCACGCAAAGAGAATCTTGGGTTAGACTTGAAGATTAGGAATGTGCACCGCACTAATAAAACCCAGAATTTGATTGCCTTCTGCACGACCTCCTTGCATTTGTACATAGTTCCTTGCCCGACCATGCTTTGGCCGCACTCTATGACACACGGAGCCTTCGCTGTGATGAGGTTGTCGAACTAGTATGTGTTCCACTTGATAGAACTGTCTGCTTGTGCACATTATTCTCATCGTCAAATCCTTCATCTTCTGACAATGCATTGTAGTCCTGGTCTTCGAGATTCATCCTTTGCACTATAGCTTCTAGCTCCTCACCCTCGTGAGCAAGCCCACCGCCTCGCCTCGACTAAAGGAGCTACTTCCGTAGGGTCTTCAACGACAGCATTAGCAACTTCAGGAGCTTCAACCACTGTGCACCACGCTGTGGCTGGAGTCACCGACTTCTTCTTCGGCATCACCACCCCTTTTTGTCTAGCAGCCGATACATGAGTGGGGTTGGCATATGCCTGGGCCAGAAGGACCAAATCCCACCCTCCCTCTCTCGCCATGCGTACATATGACTGCTATGACCTTGTTCCCTTCAGCAACTCCCAATATGTGAGCTGTGTTGTTTGGGGCAAGGCAACTCAATCTCAGATCATACACATTACGGTCCACTTGGAATAAGTGAAACAACCACCACATCACGCTTCTATGTACGCCTCTGCTCTTGGCAGGGCACTCACGATTGAAATAATGCAAATCCCCTCGGGACTCTCCAGAATTGTCCCCTGACCATAGTAAATTTTCAAATTGGTGACGTTCGACATATTTGACGCACTGCACCACGAAGAACAATTCCACGATTAACCACATATCTAAAACTAGACTACCACCAAAAAGTATTATGTACAACGTACTGCACTACGTAACCGTACATCTAAAACTATGTAATTCATTCGGTTAAAAAAATTACCTGACAGGTGGGCAACCGGACGGGCAGCGCTTCGCTAGCTTCTCTCCTCCCCTCTACTCCTTCTCTTTTTTCTGAATAAAAGTGAGTCATATGCCAAATTTTAGGGTTTCAAGGGTCTTTTATAGGGGAGAGTCCCTGTCACTAGTTCAATTGGCGACAGAGACACTGTTCACCGCCTGTCGCCAGTTGAACTGGCGACAGAGAGTTAGACCAGCGACATGGAGCCAACAGGGTCCCTGTCACTAGTTGAACTGGCGATAGGATCCTGTCGTCAGTTCAAATAGCGATAGGGGCCTAGTTTTGTATTTTTTGAGGTGACTATTTATTTTTCTAATTATCTTTAGAAATAATATTATTTAAAAAATCAGATGGTATTTGGCTATTTAGCAGTTGAGTTTTGGAGTTTGGGATGAGCTAGAGGTGGCCTGGCCTGATGGGTGGCCCGGCCTGGCACGACATGGCCGACTTGGCTAACTAAACAGGTCGTGCTGTGCTGGCCCCAAAGCTCGGCTGTTGAACCAGGTACGACACACCGAGCTCTCAGGCCGTGCCGGGCCGGCCTGGGCACGATAAGCCTGACGGGACAGGGTTGACCCGTGTAGCCCATCTATAAAAAAGTAACCACGGGCGACCATGTGACACCGCCGCCGCCGTGGCAGAGGCCGATGCCTCCTCCTTAGCCTCCTTCACCGCCTGCCATGGCGCTGCCGCCGCCTCCTCCTCCGCCTTGGCAGTTGGCCTCCTTCCTCATCGGCCATAACGTCGTACCTAGCCAAGCTGGGCCAGCTTGTTGGGCTAGGTGTAGGATCAAGGATAATCGACTAGAGGGGGTGAATAGGAGGTTTTAAAAACTAATTGACAAATTTAGATTTTAAACAAGCTAAACTTAATCAAGGCTTTCGTGCACAATAAGGAAATAAACCTATTATGCGACTAGAGACATATGAGCTAAAAAATACAAAATAGTAAAGATAAGAATTAACCACAATGAAGATGAGGAAGTTTTTCCCGCGGTATCGAAGACTTGTCGGTCTTCACTAGTCCACATTGAGGAAGCTTGAGCTAATCAAGCCGGCTCCACGAATTAAGCGTTTCTTCGATTTCACTAGAGGTTGTTCTTTCTCCACTCCGGAGATGGCGAACACCGAACCAATCACAACTTTTATGCCGGGCTTCTTCACAATCTTCTTCAAGAGATCACCACAGAACCGCCGCTAAGCCGTCTAGGTGTTGACGAACACCAAGAAAAATAGATTGTAATCTTTGCTTGATGGCAATCAAGTGCTAAGGATTAATCTAAAATAGATACACTTGAATTTTGATCAACCACCTCACAATAGATGCAATGAGTGAATGAGGTATGGAGTTAATGCTCTAGGCTCAAAAAATATTAAATGAAGTCTCTTACACTATCCTAGAGCAGGTAGAGGAGTATTTATACCCCCACAACCAAATACGATTGTTATGGGCAATTTCTAGAATTTTTCAGCAAGTGCGGTACTACCGCAGTTATAAGCCCGATAGTACCGCTCGTTTAGAAGTGCACAGTAACGGCTAGAGCAGAGGCATTTAATGCTTCTGGAAGAGCCATTGGGAAATTCAATGCGGTACTACCGCCATTGATCAAACAGTAGTTCCGCTCCATGGTCATACCAGAGTACATGGGCGGTACTACCGCTTCACCTTGCAATCCAAAAGGGTGATTTCTGGAAAAAAAATGTATCGCAGTCTAATCTTCGGTATATCTGGGTTGTGGTTGTTCCGCTCAATATGCGGTCATACCGCTGATGCGAGTTCCGCCAAGTAATCTTCGTAACAACCGTTCACTAGGTTATCAAAAGGTGTCGTTCTGTAAAAAAAACGTACCGATGTCAAGACTTAGGTATGACCGGGTTGCGGTAGTTCCGCTCAATGACCTCCGGTACAACTGCACTTCCAAGAGACCAAGTAAACTCAAAAATGCATCCCTCTGGAAACACATGTACCGCAGGGATTGCAGTCATACCTCTTGCCGGTAGTTCCGCCATAAGAACTCCGTGAAGGGATCGCAGCAAAGCTACGATAGCACAAACAAAAATTTTACTGTGCAACCAAGGAACCACCGCTAGTAATAGATCACGAGATGGTCGCTAGACGCGCCGACTGGTAGCGGAAGTAGAGTCGTTGTAGCGAGTTGATGCAGTCGTAGTCGTACTCACGACGCGTCTCCTCCTTCGAGTGGTTGTACTCGCCGCACGTCTGCTCCTCCGAGTTGTCGTACTCACCACGCGACTTCTCCTCCGACTCCGGTGATCATCACAAATTGCAGATCGTTCTAGTGTTGATGCTTCGCAACAACACCTCCGAGGTGTCCACACGTATGGGGGCAAGATCACCACGCGCTGGAGTGCTAGCACCGACAACGGGTTAAGAAGGCGAGGCTATTAGGGTTTCGGGAGTTCTTCCAAAGATCATCCTCTCCTGCACCCCATGCTACCGCCCCTCTTTATATAGGCATCCATGATGGGTCTCGACCTTGATGCCCATTAGGAACTTGTGGCCTATATGAATTCGGATCACCATCCAAATCAAATCCTAGCCCTTTAAGTGTGCGACCCTACAGGTTCATGTGTAATTGGTTATGACTCGGAAACTCTTTTCCGACCACCAGTCGTTAGCGGTGCCTAGCAGCACATAACGATTCCCAAATAAACATAGAATATATCTGATTTAACCTTGATGTAATATAATCTATGATCAGGTCCTCACCACTTACGATCAGTTCGTATTTCCATACGGCAAAATCGCATTTGGGCCCGACCAGTTCGTAATTCCTTACGACCAGGTTCTTACCATTCTGTGATTATGTTCGACCAGTCTATGACCAGCACATATCTCCATACGACTAGTCCTGATGAGTCACGGCGGCCCGATCTTCCGATAGGTTCGATTTGGTTCGTTGTGAGGACGTTGTCGCTTTGAGGCTTCCGACCAACTGATCGTCACCTCGCATTCGCTACACCGCGACGCTCGTCGTTATCGACCACGCTTGCACGCGATCGACCTTACCACGAAGGTTATGGTTCCGCAAGCAATCGAAGCAACTCACAAGAACAAGGTAGATGCAATCAATTGTATTGCGGATATGGATGAAGTTTACAAGTGGAGTTCCTCAAACCGATAATCGGTAAACCGCAATTGGCGTAATAATCTAAGAAAACCCGCCTAAACTACGGTGGCTCTTGATATATATAGGGGACGGAGGAGGTTGACCTAGGGTTGTGCGGCCGTGGGATGAGGCGTATACAACCCGGACTCCGATCTCGCCACGTTTACAAAGTCTTATTAGTTTCCAAAACGTGACGCAAAGACCTTGTGTCGCGTATTTACGGTCGAAGATCTAGTCGAGGGGTGGTCCTAGGGTGGTCTTGAGGAGTCCATGCTATCTTTGGTCATAGATTGTGTCCAACGAGTATCGTGCTCGCCTCTCCGGTCGTAGAGTGCTCCCAACGAGTCATCCGTCGTAGGCCTTCTTGAAGTGGTCGAGGCCTTGTGAATCGGGTCGTGGACCTTCTTGAACCGGTCGTAGGCCTTCTTGAAGTGGTCGTGGACCTTCTTGAACCGGTCGTAGACCTTCTTGAAGTGGTCGAGACCTTCTTGAACCTGGTCGTAGGCCTTCTTGAAGTGGTCGTAATCCTAGATTTCGAGTACAAGTAAATCATCTCCATTAGGCAAGATCATAGAGTTCTCAAATAATACACTCATTTCTAGAAACGATTTTACGATAGATTAAGTCACGTGCTCTAGCTCTTGTCATAGGACCTTGTAGTCCAACACCCAAATGAAGGTCTTGTGTAGTACGTGTATCCGAAGGAGGGATGTCCTCATCATACTCCCTTTCTTGAATTGGAGTCGCCTCGACTCAAGCTCATCTTCTTCTCCCACGATGGTTTCAAATCAAATGTTAAATGTGGGGCTAACCCCAAAATCTGCGAGGTAATTCTAACCGATATGCATTATCATTTATCTTCTTAATTATCTTAAATGGTCCTGCACTCTAGGCATCAACTTTGATTTTCTTAATTCTAAATCTATCCTTTCTCAAATGAACCCAAACTAAATCACTGGTTCTATTTTGACAACTTTCCTACCTTTATTTCCAAAGAACCCTATACTTTTCAGGTCATACGCTCTATATTCTCTTTAGTGGTCTCATGCAACTTGAGAATAAATGCAAGACGCTTCTTAGCATCTAGATTTATTTTTCAGAGGTTGGTAAAGGTAGTAAATCAATAGGAGCACGGGTTAAAACCATACACTACCCAAACGGACTTACCTTGGTGGTGGAGTGTATCGACCTATTGTAAGCAAACTCAATATGCGGTAAACACTCTTCCCACATCTTCAAGTTCTTCTTTAAAACAGCCCGCAACATGGTGGATAATGTGCGGTTGACAACCTCCGCTTGTCCATCGGCTTGGGGATGACACGTAGTAGAAAACAGCAGCTTTGTCCCCAATTTATTCCAAAGCGATCGCCAAAAGTGGCTCAAAACTTCAGATCGCGATCCGAGACAATAGTATTGGGCACTCCATGTAAGTTTAACGATTTCTGAAAAACAAATCAGCTATGTTTGTAGCATCATCGCTCTTGTGACAAGATATAAAATGTGCCATTTTAGAAAATCGATCCACTACAACAAATATACTATCTCTCCCTCTTTGTCCTAGGCAATCCTAAAACAAAATCCATAGAAATATCCTCCCAAGGGGTACTAGGAATAGGAAGAGGCATATAAAGTCCATGTGGATTGAGACGGACTTAGCTTTGTTGCATGTAGTGCGGCCGGCCACGAGCGCCGACATCACGCCTCATCTTTGGCCAAAAGAAGTGGGTGGTCAAGACATCTTCTCGTCTTTTTGCTCCAAAATGCGCCATCAAACCTCCTCCATGTGCCTCCAGAATAACAAAAGACTAACAGAGCTATTTGGAATGCATAGCTTGTTAGCACGATAGATCAACCCATCATTCAAAGACATAGTTATTCCATATCTTCCTTCTTTACAATGTTCAAGCACTTCCTTAAAGTCCAAATCGGTGACATATAAACTCTTAATGGCCTCCAAACCAAAAATCTTATGGTCAAGTTGAGATAACATGGTATAACGCCTAGAGAGCGATCAAGAATCACATTGTCCTTACCTTTCTTATGCTTTATGACATATGGAAACGACTCAATAAATTCTACCCAATTAGCATGTCGCTTATTCAGCTTTAGCTTGACTTCTAATATGTTTTAGCGATTCATGATCGTAATGTATAACAAATTCTTTGGGCCATAAATAATGTTGCCAAGTTTGAAGCACACTAACTAAAGCATACAATTCTTTGTCATAGGTGGAATAATTCAAACTAGGTCCATTTAGTTTCTCGCTAAAATATGCGAACGGTTTACCTTCTTGAATCAATACACCACCTATTCCAATCCCGCTAGCGTCACATTCAATCTCAAAAGTCTTACCAAAATCAAGGAGTTGGAGTAGGGGTGCTTGGGTGAGCTTCTCTTTCAACAAGTTGAATGCCTTCTCTTGCGCAGGTCCCCATTGGAAAGGCACTCCTTTCTTTGTCAATTCATTCAATGGTGCGGCAATGGTGCCAAATCCCGCACAAAACGCCGATAGAATCCAAAGAAGGCCGTGGAAACTCCGCACTGTGACACGATGGTCGGTGTCGGCCACTTTGGATGGCTACAATCTTTGTCTCATCCACCTCAATTCCCTGTGGTGTCACAACATATCCAAGAAACGCAACTCGATCGGTGCAAAAGGTGCACTTTTCGAGGTTACCAAACAAACGTGCGTCTCTCAAAGCATTAAAAACAGCACGTATATGATTCAAATGTAGCTCATGTGACTTGCTATAAATCAAGATATCATCAAAGTAAACCACCACAAATTTTCCAATGAAAGGACGAAACCTCGCTCATCAAACGCATAAAAGTACTAGGTGCATTAGTTAGACCGAAGGCATCACTAACCACTCATATAATCCGAACTTAGTTTTAAAAGCGCTTTCCATTCATCTCCTAATTTCATTCTAATCTGTGGTAACCACTCCGCAAGTCAATCTTTGTGAAAATAATAGAACCACTCAATTCATCTAGCATGTCGCCTAGCCTTGGGATAGGATGACGATACCTTATAGTAATGTTATTAATGGCTCGCAATCAACACACATACGCCAACTACCGCCTTTCTTAGGAACCAAAAGAATCGAACAAAGACAAGGACTAAGGCTTTTCACGCACGTACTCCACGGTCCGTAAGATCTTGGACTTGTCATTGAATTTCCTTAGTCTCCTCCGGATTGGTCCTATATGCAAAGACGGTTTGGCAAAGTCGCCCCGGATCAAATCAATTTGATGCTCTATCCCTCGAATAGGTGGTAATCCGGGGTACCTCACCGAATACATCCACATACTCCCGCAAAGGTTAGCAAGAGGAGGCAAAGAGCTAGCTATATCCTCAAGCGAGTATAAGGCATTTTTGCATATCAAAGCATAGCATGGCAACTTATTATCACAAATTTCAGCAAGTTCAGATTTAGTGGCAATCATAACACATCCCTTCAATTTAATCCCCTCAGACTTAGGACTAGACGCCACTTTCTCCCTTTTAGATGGGAAAACACGCTTTGCTACTTGCGATTTTCGTAATCATGCTTATTGGTTTTTCTTTCATTTTAGCGCTCTTCTTCATCTTTCAAAATCTCAGCTGATGTCAAAGGCAATAACTTAATCTTCTTGCCCTTGTGTAAGAACGAGTAGGTATTAGCTCTACCATGGTGCAAAACATCATTGTCATATATCCAAGGCCTACCGAGCAATAAAGAGCATGCTTGCATTGGTACTATATCAAAATCAGAACTATCTTTGTAATTACCAGCTGAAAATTGCACGCTCACAACTTTGTTTACCTTTAACTTACCACATGAATTGAACCATTGGATGTAGTAGGGACGTGGGTGTGGTTGTGTGGTCAAGCCAAGCTTCTCGACCATCTCTGAGCTTGCAAGGTTGTTGCGACTCCCTCCATCAATGATGACTCGCAGCTCTGTCCTTCACAAGAAATCTGGTTTGAAACAAGTTATGCCGCTGATTTTGCTCCGCCTCTCCACTTGTGCGCCAAGACTCGCTGCGCAACAAGGCTCATATGATACTCGGTGTCAACAGCAGCCTACTTGTTCCTCTACACTATCAAGATCACCGTCATCTCATCTCCTCCACTGCAATGTTAGCCGCAAGTACATATTCATCCTCAATATCACTAGTACTTACATATCCACCGCCCTGTAGTGGCAAGGTATGCTCACGACTTGGGCAGTCCTTCATGACGTGTCTCATTCCCTTGCAACGGTGGCAAATAATCCCGGTGGTACGACCAGTGGAAGCAACCGAGGAAGAACTCTTGGCTGGAGCCTGTACACTAGTAGATTTGCTTACGTCGGGTGCATGTGATGTGGTCGAGGTGTCGCTGAACGCACCCTACTCGTGGAGGGGGCAGCAGATCGTAGGTGAAAGTGGGGTGTTTTGGCTTGCCCTAAGACCGGTCGTGGTGTAGACATGCTCCCAAAATTGTTTCTTGGCCTCTGTTGTCGTCCCTGCAATTCTTTTTCTGCCAAACATGCAAGTTGGAACAATCTAGGGACACTATCGTATTCTTTGTAATCCACTATGTCCTGAATCTCACGTCTTAATCCTCCATAAAAACGTGCTATTGCAGCTTCTTCATCCTCAATAATATCACAACGCAACATGCTAATTTGTAGCTCCTGATAATATTCTTCTACGGATCTATTACCTTGATTTAAGCGCTGCAATTTATTACGCAAATCACGCTTAAAAGAAGGTGGGACAAATCATTACGCATAGCAACCTTTAAACCATCCCACGTAGTAGGCGCTAATCCTTCTGCAAACCCTATTCCACCAAATGATGGCAAAGTTTTTAAATTCACTTGTGGCTTGCCTAACTCTATGCACTTCAGAACTAAGTGAGCATTCAATTTTGTTCTACCGTCATCTCCCAATCTAGATATATTTCGCATCATAAGCACCCGCAAAAGATGGTATAGTGAACTTGACTTTAGCATATGGATCATCATGGGCATTATGTTGTCGAAAATTGTTATCTCTCATACCTTGACGGTTGAAGTTCACCGTTGCCCGCTTGTCGCATCAAAGGCGCCGTGGTCGTGCATCTCATTATCATTTTCAAACTCATGGTCATGGGTCGCACCATGAGGTTCCACACGACCAACGCTTGGTGGTCGATTCACCATTCTTTCGAGGCGTAGTGAGCGCCGCAATACTATCGCTGATTGAAGCGTTGTAATGTGATCGTGGTAGCTTGAAGCTTCCGTCGATGTCCTCATTAACGGTAGTACGTTGTTCATCCAATAGCGTCATGAGCTCTTCCCTCAAAATACACTCTTGCGCATCCAATCCTTCACCTGACATGGTTAGTAGGAGACAAAAGACAACACAAAGGTATTATCTCTATCACTATTAGGTGGTCGGAGGGTGGAATCACACACTCTCAAGCGTCTTACCAAACTCTTATGAGTTTCTTACCAAAATGCAAAGCAGTGGTCTGATCGGCGAAGGTGGGATGTACGATCACGGCGGAGGCGAATGCGAGGATCCAATCTGAGGGCCGAAAGTATGTGGAGCTTGGATAGGCAATGTTTAGTAGCAAGGAATAGCAATAATGAAATCAGATTAGCAAAGCTGAATAAAAGTCCACAAGAAATGCGACAGCTTGTCGCCCAAACGCTGCTCCTAGAACTAGCTCAAGCAAACGGAAGGATAGGGTAGATACAAACACAATCAGATCCAAAATCACAAAGCAACTCCTTCTTTTCTTCTTCTTTTTTTTGCACTCTTTGCTTTCTTTCTTTTCTTTTCTTTTCTTCTTTTTTTTTTTTGGACTGCAAAAACCCAACCTAGGGTTTTCCTTTTTTTTTTTGCGAATGTGACCTTGACTCAAAACTCTTCAAAACCTTTTTCTGGGTCTATGGATATATATGGGTCACAAACTTTTTCCGGAGAGCAGGGGTACAAAGGTAATTAAAAGATACTCTCTCTCTCTCTCTCAACTTTAGCTATGGGAAAAAAAATTCGACCAGTCGATTGTTTTCGACCAAGTGGTGGGGTGTCCGAGAGCAACAAGATAATAAATAGGGTTGTCGGACACGAGTGGTTGGTCGAATCCGACCAGCGCTCGCTCCCACAAAGTGGAGAAGCCGAATCCGAGTAGGTGGTCGATGGGGTAGTGTTATGGTCGTATGGGGTGGTGTTGTGGTCGATTGGGGGTGTCTAGATGATCGACACAAAGAAAGACTTGACGCTAGAAACTAGATTACGACGACTAGACCAAAGAACAAAGACACCGACGATGGACTCGAATTCAACAACGCTAAACCGAAAACACAATTGCGAAGGCACAAAGTGGTTTGGACAATGGAATAATTACGATCTAAATTTTTTGTAGGGCAATTTTCTGGACTCTAGGTGATGGAACAAAAACTCACGAAAAGGGATAAACGAAATTACCTAACGGGCAACCTTAGCTCTGATACCACTTGATGAGTCACGGCGGCCCGATCTTCCGATAGGTTCGATTTGGTTCGTCGTGAGGACGTTGTCGCTTTGAGGCTTCCGACCAACTGATCGTCACCTCGCAATTCGCTACACCCGACGCTCGTTGTTATCGACCACGCTTGCACGCCGATCGACCTTACCACGAAGGTTATGGTTCCCGCAAGCAATCAAGCAACTCACAAGAACAAGGTAGATGCAATCAATTGTATTGCGGATATGGATGAAGTTTACAAGTGGGGTTCCTCAAACCGATAATCGCTAAACCGCAATTGGCGTAATAATCTAAGAAAAACCCGCCTCTAAACTACGGTGGCTCTGTATATATATAGGGGACGGAGGAGGTTGACCTAGGGTTGTGCGGTAGTGGGATGAGGCGTACACAACCGGACTCCGATCTCGCCACGCTTACAAAGTCTTATTAGTTTCCAAACGGTGACGCAAAGACCTTGTGTCGCGTATTTACGGTCGAAGATCTAGTCGAGGATCGGTCCTAGGGTGGTCTTGAGGAGTCCATGCTATCTTTGGTCATAGATTGTGTCCAACGAGTATCGTGCTCGCCTCTCGGTCGTAGAGTGCTCCCAACGAGTCATCCGTCGTAGGCCTTCTTGAAGTGGTCGAGGCCTTGCGAATCTGGTCGTGGACCTTCTTGAATCGGTCGTAGGCCTTCTTGAAGTGGTCGTGGACCTTCTTGAACTGGTCGTAGGCCTTCTTGAAGTGGTCGAGACCTTCTTGAACCTGGTCGTAGGCCTTCTTGAAGTGGTCGTAATCCTAGATTTCGAGTACAAGTAAATCATCTCCATTAGGCAAAGATCATAGAGTTCTCAAATAATACACTCGACCCTAGAAACGATTTTACGATAGATTAAGTCACGTGCTCTAGCTCTTGTCATAGGACCTTGTAGTCCAACACCCAAATCTGGAAGGTCTTGTGTAGTACGTGTATCCGAAGGAGGGATGTCCTCATCAAGTCCGTAACTGATCAAACTAAGCGACCTACTCATGCATTCTCCCTTTGCCTCACGATGTCTGGTTGAACGCCAGGTGAGATGATGTGTCATCCATGGACTGTTCAATACTTTCTCGATCGAGTGTCGGATAACTCCATGTGGTCAACACTTCGACCACTAGTGGCATGGCCATGCACTTTCTTTATCCGATCACCACGAGGGGCCCAGAGACATCTCTCCTGTTATGTTAGGAGGGGCAAATCCAATCTCGACCAGTCACATCCCTCCGCATGTTTCATAGCATACCCGAAAGCTACCTTTATAACTACCCAGTTACGAGTAGCGTTAGGCAACCCCTAAGAGTGCTATTACACATGTAGGGAACCATGTTGATCTCAGGTCTAAGGATTATACATCATCATTACCAAAGACCAACTAATGACACATAGATTCATAACAATCTCAATAGTGTCTCAATGATGAGTCTATCCAACCCTATGTTCTCTAACATGTGCTCACATTATTGATTCAATATCCCTATATCCATGACCGGTGAAACAAGGTCATCAATCAATATATGTGCTAGTCATAGAGTCACTGGTGTTCCGACCAGTGATACATTTAGAATGACATCATATAAGTTAAAGAGTTCCACCAACAAGTCACATACTTATTGATCAAAAACAAATCATTCATTCAAGGAACACGATAACATATTATCAAAATCATGAACATAATGAAATATCATCATCTCTATTATTGCCTCTAGGCATATTTCCAATGATCTCCCACTTGCACTAGAGTCAATCATTTAAGTATCTAATATCGATAGCTCTTGTGTGCGCCTTTATTACTCGGTTTGATAGTCACAAGCGCTCGGTTCTTAATATGACTTGGGCGGAACTTATCGCAATACAAGATCTCGTGCTCTAGCTGCGCACTACCGAACGCATTACCACCACCAAGTTTAAAACAAGTTTTCACTATTTTATTTTATTTTTCAAATACTAACATTACCTAATGTCATACATTTTCCAAGTGAAGCATAAAAGGTAATAATGGTTTTTCCTCCTATGGGTTGATCAAAACCCAAAAGGCATGTCTAAGCAATTCTACCAAGTTTAACTATTTCACAATGTTGTAATCAATATTGCGGAGTTACTATGCTAAGGTTGCAAAGGTATGGGATAACAATTATCAAAGGATAAATAGCCTACAATTTGACTAACAACCTACAATTTGAACTTATCTTTTATGATAAATAGCAATGCATGATACTTTAAAAATCTAAAAAAATATTTAAAAATCATAGGTATGAAATGGTCAAAGGAGACTCACCTTCGTCAAAAGTTGAGGTTGCTACGACAGGTTGGTCCAAACTAGTGTTGGCGGCGTTAGACTCTACACGCGCGAAACGAGACAAATAAATAACAGAAAATTAAATAAAATCCAAAAATTATAAAATTAGTACCAAAGAGATATTATGAATTTAGGAACAAGAATCGATGGATTCGGAGTTCGTATGAGCGGTGTGGATATCGTGAGGATATGTGCACAATCTTAGAATGATGAGTCAATTGGCAATGGCTTTATTGGTTTGCAAAATCTCGCGTTTTCGATTTTGCTTCAGGTCTGTCAGACCACAGGCGGTCTGACCGGTGGCAGGGGCGGTCAGACCGCCCGTGGAAGAGGCCCGACCGGCCGTGTGCTCCGGTCCGACCGAGATGTTTAAAAGTGGATTTTGGAGCTGATCCAAAAATAGGATGTGTAGGCAAGTGAGGGGAGTCTCCTGGATGTGGTCACATCATTTTTGGAGCTCCCAGTCAAAAGTTCTATTGATTTGAAAATTCCAGAAGGTTTCGGATTTTCGAGATAGAATTTTGGCTAAGTCTTTTCGGGCGGTCCGACCGCGGAATTTAGGAATCTGGCTGACGGCTCGAAATCGGTCGGACCGGCCGTGGGGGCGATCGATCACCGATCACTTGAAGGTGAGCCTTCTTGGCATTGATGTGTTTTGATTGTGGGTATTGTATGGATTTCAATGATTTATTGTTGCATATTGCATTGTGGAACTGACGTGGGTCAAGTTGTGAAGAACTTGTTCCCGGAGACGATTTGTTTGCCTATTGCTGTGCAGGTGGCTTGCAGGTCAACTACGTCAACGGTAAGGTGGATTGGGACTACGCTTGGAGAGCTGAGGTCCAGAACGATCATGGATGCCGGGTGAGGTCGTGTGACTCGCATGGTGCGAATGGGCAAGATGGATCGAACGGGTAGTTCTAAGATACCGTTGGTTGGATCAAAGTGCGGAAGTCTCTGCAAGTCTCGGGAGGTTCCGATGGGATTCTTGACGGAGAGACTTGGCGACGTGATGAGAGCCACGATCAACCTAAACGTGGTGAAGCAAAGCGATTGCTTCAACAGATGTGTGTGAGTGGGTCCCATGTGTGTGTGGGTCCCAAATGTGAAAACCTAGCCTCTCCTATAAATAGAAAGGGGGAGATGTAAAACCCCTTGAAGCATTCATTTGGAGCCCTCCACCTTTTTCTAGGGTTTGGAGAGGAGAGGAGAGGAGAAGCTAGGGTTGGAGAGATTGTGTGTGTGCTCCTTGTGTGAGCTCTTATCCTCCTTGTTGGAGTGGCTTTGTAAGCATCTTGTGAGATCAATCAATCTTGTGATGCTTGCTTGAGAGATCAATTGTCTCCTTTGTGTTCTTCTCTCTTTTGATGAGTTTGGTGCTTCCTTGATTCAAGTGTTTAAGCTTGGTCTCTTAACCTATTTTATCTTGTTTTGTTGTGTGGGAATACTCCTAGAATCATCTAGACCATCAACCCCCACAAGCAAGTCTTGAATCAAGATTTTCGTATTTCTAGGGTTTGTGCACTTCTTTGGTAAAACCTTGAGAGATCGATTCTACGAAGTGGATCTGGAGGATCATTGCTAGAAATAGGTCTCTAATATCCTTAGGGAGGTGTGCTCCAAATTTGGTCAAGTTTCATTGGTTGAATCAAAAGTTGGACCAAATTTCGTTTTGGATTTGGGCATTGAATTTGGTTCGACTAAATCGGTCGGACCGATTTTATATGGCGGTCGACCGCCAAAGATTCGATCGCCGTTGAAGGCGGTCGAACCGATTTAAATCGGTCGAACCGTCTTTGGTAGCCGGTCGACCGCCAATGGCAGAGCCGACCCAAGTGAGATCATTTCTCCACATTTGTGTCTTGTGGTAAAGGGGTTATCGATTCAAAGACAAGGCTTCCTCTCGTGCGCTATCGATCTTCTTAGCTTTCATAGCTAAAGGAGTAAAGTTCGTGTTGAATTTGATTAAGGCGGAGAAATTTGAGAAAGCGTCTATTCACCCCCCCCCCCTAGTCGCCTTTTTGGTCCTACAAGCGGGAACGAACGTCTGGAAGTTTCGTTGAAAAGGAAAATCATGGAAAAAGAGGAGAGAGAATATTCCATGGAATCTCTTTTTCAAGATTAAATGATTAAAAGAAAGAGACTGACTTTGGGGGCACATGTAAGTTAGTGAGAAAGAGGTGGGAAGGAGATAGAGTATGATAGGTGGGCCCTAGAGGTCAGTGACTCACAGAGCACAACATAAAGGAAAACAGGGAGGCGGAAGTGGCTCGAGTGCAACGGACAAAGGGCTGGGCGGCAATAGGCGACCAGCAAAACGAGTCGGCGGTGGTGGGGTGGTTCTCCAGGTGGTGTCGGTGTGGGCACAAGTGGCCAATGGCGGCGCCGGCGTAGGAAGAGGCGCGCAGGCGGCACGACAGCGTGGCGGTGGCGGTGCTCTGGTGGTGCGACGACGAAGGTGGCAAGAGCACGAGCTACGCAACGATGAGGGGAAGCTTCCAACGGCGAAGGGGTGGCGTGGGGACAATCGAAGAGGCATGGCAACAACGACTAGCGGCAGTGAAGAAGGGCTCTCGGTGGCAGCGTGCTCTAATGATGCAACCAATGAAATTGAGGTAGGGAAAAGAAGAGGGGTTCCGGGAACGTGATGTGACGCACACGTTTTGGCAAGAGTCTGACCGGAGCGGGACATTGGGTGGAGGGTGGCGTGGCCGACTTTGGGAACGAAAACGAAGACGGTGGTTCGAAGGAGCTCTGGGGAAGATGCTGGAAGCATGATGTACAACATTGAGAGGCAAATCCGTTGGTGGAGATGGTGTCGCTGATGTTCCTTCACGGTGGCGGCGTGTTTGGTGACGACAACTAAGAACTCCGTTTGTGGGAAGACAAAGGAGATAGCAGATGAAACTTGGGGGATGGGAGGAGACCAGGGGGCACATCGTGACGCGGGTGGCGTGGCAAAAAGATGGCCGGAGAGAAGATCGAGGGAGGAGCGGTGGTGGCCTATATTGGGGAAGAAAGAAAAGGGGAGGGTAGCGTAGTGAAACAGGGATAAGGTTGGCTTGCGCCGGCTACTTATAGAGGGGGAGACAGAAAGAGAAAAAGAATTTTTTCTATTTTTAAAATTGATTGGAAATTCCAGAAATTGCAATAAAATACTTAAGCCTTTAGAAAATAGCAAATAAAGGCCAAAAATTATGAAAAAAAATCATAGAAATTTACTGAGATATTTTGGACTTAAATAAAATACTTTCAACTTAACATTGGTATTTAGATTTACAAATAAATTATTCTACCTTTAAAATAAATAGGGAAAATATTTCTTTTTAAAAAAATCCAGAAATTCAAGAAAAAAATTTAAGTTTTATTTTTAACCCAGATTGAAATTTTGGGATGTTACAAACCTACCCCCTTAGAAGGAATCTCGACCCTGAGATTCAAATGGTATGGGAAAAAGTTTGGAGGTATTCGGCTCTCAAATCCTCTTCGTGCTCTAGGTTGCTTCCTTCTTTGAATGATTGCTAAATGCACCTTTACGAAATGGATGATCTTGCTCCTCGTTACTCGCTCTACTACTTCTAAAATCTTGATAGGTTGCTCCTTGTAGGTGAGATCTTCCTGCAAATCAATTTCTTCCAACGGCAACTACTCCTCTAGCATGCATAGGCACTTCTTCAATTGCGACACATGGAAGACGTCATGCACATCTGATAGCTGAGGTAGGAGCTTTAATTTGTAGGCAACTTCTCCTCTTTTGACAAGAACTAGAAAAAGTCCAATGTATTTTGGTGCAAGTTTTCTGCTTACTCTGAAACGACGCATTCGCTTGAGATGTGAAACCTTCAGGTACACATAATCTCCAAGTACAAAGGTTATATCTCGTCAACGATTATTAGCATAACTCTTTTGCTTGGATTGATCTTTTTCGAGTTTTCTCAAATTTCCCACACATTCTTGGCTTCCTTCAAAACATCTGGTCCAAACATTTGTTATTCTCCGGTTTCATTCCAATTCAAAGGAATTTTGCACTTTCTTCCATAAAGAGCTTCAAAAGGCGACATTTGCAAGCTTGACTGATAACTGTTATTATAAGAAAATTCTGCATACAGTGAGCTTACATCCCAACTTGCACTATTAGTTAAAGCACATGTTAGTAACATATCTTCAAGAATTTGATTCAACCTTTCGCTTTGTTAAATCGCTCTGTGGATGGTAAGTTGTCTTTGAAATTCAAGTTGGTTCCCAAAATTCCTCGCATTTCGCTAGAATCTTGAGGTGAATCGATCCTCGATCTGATACGATCTTCTTCGGTACTCCATGCAGACATACAATTCTTGTCATATACAACTCTACGAGTCGATCTCCCGAGTAGGTAGTCTTTGCTGGAATAAAATGTGCAACTTTTGATAACTGATCCACAACGACCCAGATAGAATCGTATCCATATTTTGTTCTTGGCAAACCAGTGATAAAGTCCATTCTAATTTCTTCCTATTTCCAATCAGGTACCTTTAAGGTTGTAGTAATCCAGCAGGTCTCTGATGTTCTGCTTTAACCCGCTGACACACATCACAAAATGATACGTATTCAGCAATTTCACTTATCATGATTGACCACCAATATCTCTCACGAAGATCTTGGTACATCTTCGTACTTCCTCGATGAATCGAATATGCAGATTCATGGGCTTCCTTTAGAATCAAGTTTTTAATCTCCTTGAGATTTGGTGCAAAGATTCTTTTCCCGAACCAAACAGTGCCTCTGTCATCTTCGGAGAATCCTGGTGCTTTGCTCTTTCTCATGTTATCCTTGATTTCCTTGACGTCCGGGTCTTCCTCCTTCTGAGCTTCCCTGATCTGGTCTCCAGAGTTGGTTGGACTTCAATGGTATTCACACATCACTCATCAACTAGTTCCAAGTTGAGTCGCTGAAATTCCTCATGCAGTGTAGGCTGGCTTTCCTTAATCATCACGTTATTGCAATAGCTTTTTCTGCTTAAGGCATCGGCTACCACATTAGCTTTGCCTGGATGATATTGTATTCCAACATCATAATCCTTGATTAACTCCATTCACCTTCTTTGCCTTAAGTTGAGATCTGCATGAGTGAAAATGTATTTGAGACTCGTATAGTCAAGATAGATCTCACAACGATTACCAATAAGGTAATGCCTCTAAATTTTTAAGCATGCACAAGTAGGGATGGCAATTGTGCCCGACACTGTGGTGCCGCGGCGAATACCCTAATAGAGGCGGGTATGTGCGTCTTTCTTTTCCCACGGGCATGAAAACGGGCACAATTCCTTATCCATCGGGTAAATGGGTATGGGCATGGGTAAGCTCCACCCATACCCGCTTCACCCGATTACCCGTAATCTACCCACATGTGTAAGGAACTGTGTCAATTTGTATTTGTATTTTATTTGTTGAACTTGATTAGTTGTCTTGTCGAACATGATATGTGAATTGTGATGAACTTTATTAGTTGTTGAATGTGTGATGCACCATTGATGTGTGAATTATGATGAACTTGATGTATGCATTGCTCGCAGGTAACGAGCATGTCCACGGGCGGTGGGTACCCACAGGCGGCAATGCATTATTCGCAGGTAAACAGGCATGCCCGTGGGCGACGGGTATGGGCAACGTTTTTCGCCCGTCGTCCTTCGCGAGTATGCCCGTGGGGGGAATTCGGGGTCACGGGTATGGGTATGGGCGAGCACTACCCGTACCCGCCGCGCCCGATTGCCATCCCAATGCACAATCGCAGTTAACTCTAAATCATGGGTTGGGTAGTTTTGCTCATGCGGACACAGTTGTCTTGAAGCATAAGCTACTACCTTGTCTTCTTGCATTAACACACAACCCAGACCTTATTTTGTGCATCACAAAAGATCTCAAAGTTTTTTCGGATGCCTGGCAAAACCAACACTGGCGCAGTAGTTAACCTCTTATTTAGCTCTTGAAAACTCTACTAACAAGCTAAGGTCCACTCAAACTTCTTTTCTTTCTTGAGCAATTAGGTGAGGGGTTTGGCAATCTTCGAAAAACCTTCAATAAAATGATGGTTGTAACAGCCTAAACCAAGAAAACTTCTGATTTCTGGAACTGACTTGAGTTGCCTCTAGTTAAGAACATCCCTAACCTTTCCTGGATCCACTGCTACTCCTCCAGCAGAAATTACATGCCATAAGAAAGCAACTTCATTCAACCAAAACTCGCACTTACTGAATTTTGCATACAACTGGTGCTCTCTGAGTTTCTCGCACTAACCTCGATGTTTCTCATGCTTATTCTTATTTTCAGAGTATATAAGAATGTCATCTATGAATACCACTACATACTTATCTAGGTATTCCATAAACACCTTGTTCATCAAGTTCATCAAGTAAGCTGGTGCATTTGTTACATCACTGTACATTCATAAAGACCATAACGAGTGATGAACGCAGTCTTTGGAATATCTGATGGCCTTATCTTCAGCTGATGATATCCAGAGCATACATCAATCTTGGGGAAAATACTTGCTCCCTCTAACTGATCAAACCAGCCATCAATTCGAGGCAAATGATACTTGTTCTTGATTGTGACTTCATTCAGGAACCTATAATCCACGCACATCCTTTAGTTGTCATCCTTATTCTTCATAAAGATTACTAGTGCTCCCCGAAGTGACGAACTGGGTCGAATAAAACATTTTTCTAGCAACTCTTCAATCTGCTTCTTCATCTCAAAGCAAGCTCATTTGCTGGTAGCCGGAAGGTCTCTTGGATAAAGGAGTTGTACCAGGTACCAAGTCAATGATGAACTCAATATCTCTATCTGGTGGCATTCCAGGTAGTTCATCGGGAAATACATGGGGGTATTCCCGCACTACCAGCACACTTTCCAAAGATCTGCCTATCAGACTGTTAAGAACACAAATCTTCTTTGATGGTTTGTTGGACACAAACTCTACTCGAATACCTTCGACATTGGTTAGGTGATGGCTCTGTTGGCACAATCAATATGACCCTTAAAATTGGTTAACCAATCCATGCCAAGGATTACATCAATGCCTTTGGAATCTAGTAAAATAAGGTTCGCTAGGAACCTAAACCCGTTTATATCTATAGCCACTCCCGGGCATACTCAATTAGTCCTCATTTCCTTTCTAGGTGATTGGAGTATCATAGGGTTCTTAAGTTCAAAATATCCCAAAGAATGTTTTTCAAAGAAACCCTTCAAATAAAAGAATACAAAGCTCTAGAGTCAAATAATGCCGACGCAGGTACTGAATTAACAAGGAACTTTCCCAGAATTACGTCTGGTACATTCTAGGCTTCCTCCGCGGTGATGTGGTTAATACGTCCCCTCCCAAAAGTTTATGGAGTCCTTGGAGTCTGAGAGGCTCCACGTCCTTGTTCTGGAGCTGGTTCACGGGCTGGTGTAGTTTCCAAGTTGAAAGGAACTGGAGTCACGGCTTGACACTTTTGAGGGTAATTGCTAGCATAATGCCCCATTTGGTGGCAGTGAAAGCACTACACTCCTGCTACTGAAGTCTTGTTCTGTTGCGGTTGAACACCAGTATTATTGCGGAATCCCTGCATGATTGAACGAGGTCCTGACATTGGAGTCCTGGGTGCATTGGCCACCGGCGGCCTGTTGAAGTGTGGCTGGTTCATGCGAGGACTGAAACTGCTGGTTCCATGCTGTGCCTGAAAAGCCATATTTCTTTTACTATACTCATATAGCTGACGTTGAGCATCCTCTTACACGAGAGCCTTGTTGACCATCTGCTGAAAGTTGGGGTAGTCCACTAACACCAAATGTACTTCGATGTTGGGATCAAGTCCTTCCATGAAGCGCCATATCTTTGCTCCCTCATTTGCCACGTCTTCCTGTGCATACCTTGATAGTTGTGTGAATATGTTAAGATATTCGACACCGAGGTTTCCTCACGCAGACTTGTGGAATTCCCTCTTCTTCATCTCCATCATTCACAAAGGAATGTGTGTCGTACGGAAAGCAGTAGAAAACTCCTGCCAAGTAATGTCCTAGACGTTTTGGTGGGTTGCGCAGAAATTTTCCCACCAAGTTCTTGCAATCGTTTTGAGTTGGTGAGCAGCATAGAGGACTTTTTCTTGATCGTTGCACTGGGCCAAAATAAGTTTCTTCTCTACTTCCTTTAATCAGTCATCAACTTCCAATGGATCAACTGATCCGGCGAAGGTTGGCGGCCTCGTTCTCATGAACTTTCCAAATTTGACGGGGTGGAAAGATGGAGTAGGAGCCAGTGCGTCGATTAACTTGATTCGAGCAAGTGTCCAAGTAGTTGCGCTTGCATGACCATCATCCGCTCCATGTTCATCAGGGTTGACCAGAGGTGGCGCTGTAAAGTTTCCTCCTTAAAGAATTGCTTTGGTTGAACTTGGGGTTCTTACGGTGCTTGAGGTAGTTGTGGCAAACCGGCTTCTCAGAAGTGGTTGACCACGGCCTCGGATGGTCGCACGACCTCTTCCACGACCTCTTCGTGGTTTTCCATCTTAGTAGACCAAGGTTAGCAGGGAAGAGATGGAAAAACAGAGACGAGAGAAACAAGGAAGTTATTAACAACCCACAAGATCCAAATACTTTACAGAAAAGGAAATTACTTTTTGCAATTGGAAACAACTAAAAAAATCATCTACTTGATTGATACTCTTAAGCGCTGAAATGGCTCAAAACACGTAATGAGCCTTGGCAACTTAGACTATATGGCTGAATGGCTCCAATCTTGCGGTCTTGAACGTAATGGTAAAAATAACGTCGACCTTCTATATAAATTACAAGGGAAAGAGGATCCATTTAACATTGTGAAACAGCGAATAAAGAACTAGATAAGAAGAAATTCAAGAAGAAGGTAAGGATAGAAAGATGAGAAAAGGTAAGCATAGCACAATATTATTTTTCTCTTTTTACAAAGTAAATTTCAAAGTTTTCCTACTAGCGGCCATTCTAACTAGGTCACGTCCTACAGTCGACTCGGCTCTGATACCAACTCTGTCGGGACCCCGGATTTCTGAATCCAGAACCCTCTATATTTTCCGCACTAGTCACTGGATCAGTAGCTAGTGCATACAGTTACATCGTTGATAACAAGTTCGAATCACGAATAACATAAAAGTAACAACATGGTACCGCCTTAAGGCCACTTATTACAAAAGAAGTCACAGCACCTTGAGTTTTATAGCAAAGATAAACAACAAAAGTTAAACTCTAAGTGATGGCCCATCAAAGCGCCCACCAAAGATTCGATCGGGAGCGAGCCTAGTACTTCGGTGTCCTTTGTCAAACCCGCAGTGTAGTAGTCGAGTCGCCCACAAGATCATTGAAGGCTTCGAGATTTGATTTGAGTGTATTTTGTGAGTACATAAAGTACTCCGTGAGTCTTGGGAAAGATGCATATGCATAGCTTTAACAATTGGGCTTATAGCGTTCTTTTGCACAATGCAATATTTCAAGTTTAAACAATTTACATAAAACACTTTTAACAAATGAAGATTCAACAATTAAATTAATTGTATCACTAGTTACCAACCACTAGTATCAAGACCTTGGTAGTCAAGGTTTAAAGGATAGGGATCTAGGCGCCCAATTGGCTCTAGCTACTAGAAAAACTACCCGAGAGTTTCAACTGCTCCCGGATTCCCAAAATTTACTCTTTTGAAATCAGAACCAAAATCTACCATGTGAAAATGCACCATGCCCGCCCTTAACTATGGACACGGCTATTCGAATAGTTTTACACTCTAAAGAGGTTGTACAACTTTACCCACATGAGATAATCAACTTATATATCGGCCATGACACGTGTGAGGACCCCGGAATATTGGAGTTTTATACCAAATTAATAATCATACCAAAAGCAAAATTTTTAATCAAGAACAATCAAGTCTCAATTAAAAATAATACTAGAAGTATAATCATTAACAAGGTACAATTCCAATATTCAGTTCCTGATATGCCTCTCATGTTAGCTCCTCGTGATGAGTCGCTAACATAGACATATCCTTACAACATTATATCACAAGCATACACGATTGGAATACATTAATAAAAATTTACAATGAAACATTAAGTAAATCATAAATGAAAAGGAAGTAATAAAATAAACTTCCCAAAGGAGCGCCACAACCCAAGGGCAACTTGATGGGATTAAAGCCAAGTACCAACGAATCTGCGTCAACTTGAAATATTACCTAGGACGTTCTTTACGCAACAAGTGAAAATTCCACCGAGTACTAAGGTACTAAAGAAGACTTACACAAACTATTTAAAATAAAGTGTCCGAGAGGTCCTATACAAAGGATTAGAATTTTTAGATGCATAAGGTTAACAACAGAAGGTTATAATGGTTAAATTTTGCGTAAAGCAATACATCTTAACCTACACTTGCTAGGTTTTAGTAAAGCAATTTAATAAATCAATTTGGATTAAAACAGTAAATAAATAAAAGTATGATCATAATTAGTATCAAATCAAGTGGCTACAACCACTAACAATAAATTGCATGACTCACTAACATGCCGAAATTAACAATTCCCAAAACCCAAATTAGAGCAAATTCTATACAGTGACATCAATCAAGCGTTGTCCAGAATCGTGGACACGGCTATTCGAATAGTTTTAATCCTGCAGGGTGTACATCTTTACCCACACGATTTAGTTAGCCCGTAAGCCATCTAGAACAATAGCACACTTCCTTTGGTATGCCTACTGTAAACTAAAATTGGTATTTTTCAACAAGTTAACACTATTGAGTTGGATGACCCATGTGAGATCGATCCCGCTTAAACAACGATCGATAGCATATATTCAACCGAGGCTCACATGTTGTACAGGAATGCCGACCAATCAATTAAATGCAAACTCGTGTTAGCCACACATATTACACACATGATCGGGCCCTCAAGGTACGTACATGCGATGTAACACATCTACGCCCTTACCCTTCTAAGAACATCCGATATCGATATAAGCTCCACATGGCATACGACACGGCCCAAGACTTAAGCATCTATGCCATATGAAATCAATACACATGTCCTTACTCTCCCAGTATCCAACTCAATAATATTAACCCTTTACTTAACCAAACAATACCATACATCGCTGCGTGTGGAAGTACGTTGGGGCTTGAATTGGGCCGTCAGAGTTGGGTCCTTAATCAACCTGCATAAGACATCCACAGCTTCCCATTCTCGTGCACTAGGCACCATCACTAGCATCCACTTGTCCGATTTGAATTAAGTTTAACAACAAGATTTAGATTCATTTCGATTTAAATAAATCGAACAAAGAATCAACAAAAATAAAATGTATTTGTTGTTCCTGTGTTTGACAAGATAAGCCTGCCAAACACTACCGTTCTATGGACTGCATGGCTAAGCAAAAATTGAAATTAAGTATTATATCACCACAAACTACCTTAGGTTGAGTGTATGATCAATTCAAGGTAAACCACAATTGTCAGGTTATAACTACCTATTGACAGATCACAATTAATTTTTAAGAAAATTAGCATGCAACAGTATCACTGTGTTTTGTAAATCTACAGTTCAAAAATTGGGATCAACATGGTGCAGAGAGGATGCTTGCCTTATGGAATGTCCACTTGTTCACTCTCAGATGCGTTATTGTTTCCGTCGCACAATTCGTAATCTAAAAAGAAAATACAATAACAAATAAACACCGATAAAATTGAGAAATCCAAAATGCTCAAAATGCATGATAAATACATATTAATGGGGTTATGATTCTAGATGCATTTAAGTATAGATTGTAGTTGAATAAAAATTCAATTTCTTATGGACTGGTTAAAGTTAATTCAATTTCTGGTGTAATTATAATGTGACAATACCTAGAGTTTAGGTGATGTTGTTTTCCTTAACAGACACCTAGTACTCACAAACACTCTCTCCGGTATTCTAGGTATACAACCACAATGACCCTACGGTCAAAATCAATCATCTAATATGCTCTCTTTCTTTAGCAGACTTTGATGGTGATTGTGTGCACATCTATTATCTCTGATCAGCAGGGCTTGATTTAATTAATGTATTTGAATAACCTATAATACAATGTGTCGTTGAATTTAATCGAGTGAATACTAATGGCGGTCAAATCATCCCTAAAGACTCGATTAATTTATATACACTTCGCTTGATTTTATTTTCTAAGAGTCGATTTATCGATATTTAATTGCGGACGACTAAAACTTAGATCGATTGCAATATTGATATGGTATTAATAATACTTACTAATTAACATCAATTTAAACAACTAAAACTATAGCCATTACAAAACACTAAAATTTATTTACACTATTCTTTAATTCCAATTTTATTCATCACTTAATCTCTAATGTCCATTTTAACCCTAATCACCTATCTCTCTTTCTCTCTAATTCTCTCCCTAGAAACTCTCATCTCCCTTCCTTATCTCTTCACCGACGCTTTCTTCTTCCCTTCTATGCCTCTCTGTCTCTCTCTCTCTCGGCCTCGCCTCTCTCGGCTCCTTCGCCTCTCTGGCCCCCTCGCCTCCTTACGCTGCACAGCTCGCTTCTGGCTGCTCACACGCCACCTCCTCAGCCCTCTGCGATGTCGCCTTGATTGCCGACGCCCTTGGCCTTGCTGCCGACCCGGCTCTCTCACTCTGGCTCGGCCATTGTTTTCCCTCGGCGCCCTACGCCTCCTCCTCTTTCTCAAGCGCGGCCAAGGCCATGCGCGCCTCCTTCTTCGCCGCGCGCAGATCGCCTCAGCATTCTGGCCGCTCCCCTCGGTGGCTTGGTGCTTGGCGCCACTGACTCACTGCTCATGCCCCGACTCGCTTCGCTCCGGTGCCTTGGCTTTTGGCTCGGCCTCCCACGCCACGCTTTGGTTCTCCGTAATCGCCCCAATCCTACCTCGGTCATCGCGATTTGGTTCCCGCTCTAATTTGATTTCACTTATGTTGATTTTAGCAAAACAGCTTGATTTCAAGATTAATGTTCTTTGATTATTTGTGTATGCATGATCATGGTGACCGATTGGAGGTGGTGGATGATGGATATTGGTTCTGTTGCCACCGAGGTAATTCTTGGTGATCTCCCTCTCTACCCTAACCCCACTGCTCTGTGATGAAGAAAATGAACTGAGAGCTATGTGATGCTACTGAGATCTGGGATTGATTTTACTGAAATCTGATGATTGATGATGTGCAAATGATGTGCATGATGATGGTTCTTGGGGTTACCTCTTGATGAATTTAGAAATTTGGAAGAAGAGGGTTGCAGTCTTGGCTTTGTCTTGGTGCTCCCTCTCGGGGCCCTTCTGCTGGTGCTCCCCTCCTCCCGAGCTTCTGTCTCCTCGATGCTTCTTTCCTCCTCTTGCTCCGGCTTCCTTCCTCCTCTTGCTCTGGGCTGCTGCTTTCTCTTGGCTTGCCTTTGGTGGTTGCGAGATCGATTGATGATGGTGATCTTTGGCTTGGCTTGGCATGTTGATTTGCTCTGGACTTTGCTTTGATTGTCTTGTTTTGATTGCCTTGGCTCGCTTCTCTTGGGTGTGGGATGTGGTGGCTTATTTGGTTTTGCCTTCGTTCTGCTTACGAGAAGAGATGGAAATGGGTGTGGCTTGAGGAGAATTGGGCCGAGAATGAAATGGGTTGCTTCTTTGGTTTTGCTGATGGGTTGGGAAATCTCTGGAAAGGGGTCGTGGCTGCCCCGGTGTTTCTTTGGCTCGCTTTTGTTGCCTTGGTGGTGGTGGTGCTTTGACCGGTGCCGTGGTGGTGCTTGGCTTGGGGAGGCAAATGAGTCATCATTGCAATTTGCAAATGAGGCTCATGCATTTGTGCTTATCCAGATGGCTCCAGATATATATTTTTGGTGGGGCATTTTGGTTCATTGGCTAGCAATTCCTTATGCAATGGATTTGCGACAATTGAGGCAATTCAAGATCGTGAGGTTTTGGATTTTTCCTAAATGCCGAATGATGAGAACCTACGGAAATAAGACGGTGCCGATTTACTTAGGTTAGTCTAGGTATCTTGGGTATCCGGTGTCGACTAACTGGTCACCTAGGTGACTTGAAAAGTCAAGATGCTTGTTAACCCAGTTGGTATGGGTAGTCGCGATACTCAAGGTGCCGACTAATCTAGGTAGATCAGGGAACCGCAATGATTCCTATGGTATACTGACGGCAATTTATTTTATTCTAACTCTATTATACTGCTTTTGAACAACTAATGGTCTTTTGATTGGTTGGCGGACTATGGAGTCGCGAAAGATATTTTGATTGTGTCGAGGAAGACGGTTTTATGGACAACGATGGACTGCAAGATTTCAAGGAAGGCTTTAGGCGACATGCAATGCAAGTTTTATTTTAATATTTTTGTAAATTATTCAAAGTTGTAAAACATAATCTGATCTGATGTAAATAAATTCTTGAGTTACTTGTATTGAGAAGATTGTTATTTATGATAAACATTGTAAGGTTTTTAATTAAATTATTTCTCAGAGAATTTCATAAGTATTTATTGTTGTCTCTCTTTGGAGTTGTGATTGGAATTACCCATTAGACTTTGATTATGATACTTACAAATGCAAAATTTATGCAAATGCTTAAGAAATAACAAATATAATATAAAATGCATATAATTACTGTTTATTAAAATTGGGGCTGTTACAACACGCTTCTTTGGGCGTGCGACTAAGTGATTATCACAAGGCCTTTACAATACTTTATCCTTACATTAGCCCACCCGATGAGCGTAACCCCAATTCATGGACGCTATTTACCATCGACAAGCTCACCGTTGTGGGGGATAACCTGCCCGGACATGGACGTCATTTACCATCACCCGACGCAAGCCCCGACATGCATAGAGATCCTTTACCATCATATGCACTTCCAAGGTAACTCATACCATCTACAGCCTATGGGCGTAATGCTTGGATTCAGTCAGGTTCATCCCACACTGGACATGTGGTTGTACCGTATTACTCAGTTTGCATAGTCACAACCGTCGGTCCTTAATATGACTTGGGCGAAACTTACCACAATACAGGATCTCGTGCTCTAGCTGCGCTCGCCTGAACTTACCACCCGCCCAAATCTAAAACAACTTTTTACTATTTTATTTTATTTTTCAAATACTGACATTACCTAATGTCATACATTTTCTAAGTGAAGCGTAAAAGGTAATAATGATTTTTTCTCCCATGGGTTGATCAAAATTCAAAAAGCATGTCTAAGTAATTCTACCGAGTTTAACTTGTTGGACCGAAAGGCGACTAGAAGGGGGTGAATAGAGCACGCCACTTCTTCACAAATTATGAATTCAACACAATTTTACTCCAATAGCTATGAGGAAGCTATGAAGATCAATATACCAGTACAGCGGAAGACTAGTATTGAATTCAATTGAACCCCCAAAGTAAAGCAACAAAATCAACTAAGATTAAAACAACACAATGTACTGGCGGTCTGACCTCTGGACTAGAACGGTCGGACCGATTTCCTGGCGATCGGACCGCTGCCAAATCGGTCGGACCGGTGATGATGGGCGGTCTGACCGGCACACTCCAGAACAGATCTGAAACAGTAAAAACAGCCCGATGACGAAGTTGCAATTAGGTCTAACTTTTGATTCTCTACTCCAAACTTCACGAAACTTTGCACACACCTTCTCTATGCTATTGAGGACCTATTCCAATCGAATATTATGATAATTCTTGGATAGATCCTGAACAGTTGTCAATAGAGTAACAGAGGGTCTAAAACCGGGCAAGAACAAAAACTTGATCCTAATGCTTGTTCGTGAGTGATTGAAGATCAAGATGATCCTAGATAGGTTCACACGAATCACAGCAAGCTAATTCACGTGAAAGAATCAATCAAAAACTTGTGGATCAAAGAAAGCCCTAAAATCACAAAATTGAAAGCAAGAACGAAAAGAGACTTATCTCAATCAAACCTTGCGTAGATTAAGAACGTGATTGTTGTTGGATTACACCCACATCATCATGGATCGCTGGTCAATCCAAGATCACAAAATCACCTCAAACCATCAAAAGCCCTAGCCTCCACCTCAACTCCCCTAAGCCAATTAGGGTTTTGAAACATAAAAGAGGCGAGAGAGACTGCAGCGACCACCACCTCCTCCTATTTATAGTGGACGCCTAGAACTCCTAGGGTTTGACTCTATTGGGCTCCCGTTAAGGCCCACTAACAAACAAAGTCACACACGCACGCGCCAAAGCGCCGCCTTTAACCTTTTGACCGCTATCTTGCGCTCAGATTTGCTAATAGGTCACCCTTGTCTATCTTGCGCCACGCTTGAGTCATTGACCTCACCCGGCATCGTCGATCGCTCGACCTCAACTCTCCAAGTCTAGTCCCGATCATCCTCGCCGTTGACCGTCGTTGACCACCAAACAACCTGCACAACCATAGACAAGCAAACACGAATTCGGGAACAAATTCTTCACAACTTGACCCATGTTAGTCAAAACATGCATCACACAATACATATGCCATGATACCAATGAACTTGACCTAACAAAACAACATCACCACGAAGTTGGCTGACGTTCAAGTGGAAATCGGTCGGACCGCTCCCTGTGAGCCGGTCGGACTGCCCTCTAGCCGGTCGGACCGCTCCCTGTGAGCCGGTCGGACCGCCACAAGGGACTTAGCCGAATTTCAAGCCCTGAAATTCCGAAACCTTCTGGAAACTTAAAACGAATAGAACTTTTGCTTGGAAACTCCAAAAATAATGAGACCAAGTGCATTAGGATCCCCTCACTTGCCTACACCCTTTATTTTTGGCCCAGCCTGTTCTGACCATTTGTGGTCACCGCTGGTCCGACCGCCGCACATGGCCGGTCCGACCGATTTGGGACCGGTCGGACCGCCATGCTATGGCCGGTCGGACCGCCCTTGTCCAGAATGCCTGAACTTTGTCGAAAACCCTGTGAAACGACAAACCATAAATGTCATTGCCAATTATCACATCATCCTAAGATCTGGTGCATATCCCCATGATATCCACAATTTCCCCCTTGATGAACACATTGGCTTTGGATGTTTGAAAAGTAAAATACTTTCGTTTTCGCACAAAGGCACAACTTGGTCCATAAGCAAGAAAAAGCAATGTAAATGACCAAGCTGGCATCAGAATAGTATAGGCATGTGAGATAAGGCAAAAGAAAGCATAAAAACTTTGATTTCCATAAAAGAGTCAAAATTCTCACATGAGGTCCATATGAAAGAACAATTGTTCAATTGACCTATGATCATTGTGAGGATAAATGAATGCAATTCAAGTTCAGAATATTCAATAAGACAATATGAATGCAACTCAAGAACTCCCCCTCACTATGATCCTCAAATTTGTAAACTTTCAAATTTTTTTCTCCCCTTTTATCATTTTTATATATCATCTCCTCTTTGTAAGACAATGATATATATCTCCAAAATTTCTCCCCTATGAATAGCATTAAAACATTTTAACAAATCTTCTCATCTTCTCATTAACACATTTCTCCCCTTTGACAATGGATTCATCAAGAAATCACGCCTTCCTCTCATCTAGAGATAACAAGTATAGAATAAAGAAAGAAGCAAAAAAACAAAAGAAGCATAAGAAGGAGTATGCATGAGGTGCAATGAAGTGACTTCGTTTTTGTTTTTTTTTTTAAATTTCAAGAAGCTTTGGAGATTACCCAAAAAACAAGCTAGTATCTCTAATATTGCACAAACAAGATATCAAGCCCGGCAGTAGCTAGTAAGATCATGGTAAGACATATATATCAAAGCTAAGCACAAAGGCTTAAAAGTAAAGCAATAGATTTGATCAATTTAAGCAACGCCCAATTCAAAGAAGTTCATCAACAGGGATCCTAAAGTGAAACTGGCCATGTTTAAATATCAATGTAAGATCAAAAAGCTAACAAAGACCACATTAAGAGACAATTAGGTCCTGTATTGAATCAATTTGCTCAAATTTTCTCAAATACCCATTTTTCAACAAATTTTCATTTGCACTGAATTTTGAAGTTGACTAATGATCTAAGTTAGTGATAAGATCCTGGACTAGGAGTCATCCACAAAATCATCCTAAGCTTCGACCAGAAGTTGATTAAAGGTATATCTTAGTAAAGAAGATCCTGGACTAGGAGCCATCCACAAACTCTTTCTAAGCTTCTACCAGGGCGACAAATCTTGAGGTTCATGTCATTTCTCACAAGCAGTCCCCATGAGATCGTCTTGTTCATCAAACTATCTCCAAGTTCATGTCATTGACAAGCAGTCTCGTAAGAATAGTTTGGCACAATTTAAGCATAAGATAATCTTTTAATTTTTCATGTTTGACAAGAGCAATTTTAGAATCTCAAGAACACTAGAAGCTCAAGTAATGGTAAATTTTGGATTAAAGAGCTAACAAAGCAATTCTGACAGGGCCAATGTCACAAAAGGAGCACTAATTGCGCAACTCGCTAAAACATCCACAAATTGCAATTTTAGTTCGAGTTGTTTTAAGGTTCTAGCTCATATAGCAAAGACTTAGCTACACATGTAAAAGCATGATAATTCTAGCAAGTCAAAGAACTAGACATGACATTGAGCAAGAATTGAAATACTAAAGCTCCAAAGGGTAATAGGCAAAGCTTCATCAATCTTCAAAGATAAGCAGAAAAACTTATATTATAATGCATCTTTTTGAGTATGACTTGGATTTTTCATACCATTTGTTGAATTTTTCATATGAATGCAATATGATACAATGAGATGCAATAAAAAGCCTAAAAACCTAAAAAGTTCGAAAAGATCATAAAGTTCATAAAAGAACAAGAAAAAATCAAAAGAACAAGGTAAGATCAGAAAAGATCAAACTCCCCCTCAAACCAACCCATAGGGATAAATTACCCCTAACTCACTTCTCAAGGTGGCAAACCTAGTTGGGTCTAAAGGTTTGGTGAGGATAAAATCAAAAGACAAGAGAAGTGCCTAGTCGGTGATAAGCGCCGGAGGTACTCTTCCTATCTAGCCGATAGCCCACACTATCAAGATAAGAAAAACCTCCGAATGGATAAAAATGAAGAACATGAATATCAAATGACATACAAAGAGAGTAGAGTGTAAATACCTGACTATGAGCTTAAAGGCCTGACGATGGGAAGTTCTCGGAGATGCTTGAAACCCGTCGACCGCGTGAAGGAAGTGAACCATCTTGAGTCTCCGGTAATATGACGTGAACAGTCGGAGTCGACAAAGCACGTGCCCTTCCTCTTTCCACGGCAATCCTGAAAATCAAGGCACAGAAGAATGATGTGTCTCGATACCAGGGTTAGTTAAACACGACTTGGGAACCCAGTACTGAGACACACGTCTGCGAGTAGTATGCAAAGCAAAAGTGTTATCCTTGATTCTATTTGCATTCCTATCATGAGTAATGGTCACAAGAACATGAGAATTATCCTGTCTAGGAGCATGATGATAAGCATGTGAAACAGATCCTAACCTAGGTTTATTCTTTTCAAAATGACCATGTCTCATAAAAGCTTTAAGTTGAGTGGATGAAATACTAGCAAAATTTTTCTTATTATTTTTCAACCTACGCCAACAAAACTCAATCAAATGCCCACTCTTTTTGCAATAAGTGCAATGATACTTGGTACCACTAGAAGAAGCACCCTTTGAATTAACACACGGTTGGGCAAAACCTGCAGATTTAAAAGATGTTTTTGCAGGTTGGGTTTTGAATTCAATTAAACCTTTTTCCAAGACTTGAATGACTTTTGGCTTTGAATTGTCTTGAAAAGAATTGAATCCTAAACCTTGCTTCTTATAAGGAGTTTTAGACTAGTCAAGAATCATGTTTAACTGTTTCTTACCTTTAGAAAATTTCTCTAATGTATCATGAAGGTAAGCATTTTCTTTTCTCAAATTAACACAAGCATCACAAGTTTTATCCATAGATTTCTCCTTATATAAAGCAATTTCAAGCTTAAGAGCGGAACAAGAAGCACAAATAGTAGTTTCAATATTGTCCTTAAGCTTAGCATATTTAACTCTAGCAGCTTCTAAGATATCTTTGATTTCACGTTCTTTTTCTAAGCATGAAGTGCAAGGGCTAGAATCAATCACATCAGAAGTAATCAATTTACTAGATTCTAAACATTTTTCACAAGGAGCAGATTTAATTTCAATTAGCTCGGTTCTAGCATTTTCAAGTTGTTGCAAAGCAATATTGTGAGCAGATTGCAGTTTAGCCAATTCTGAGTGCATATCATGACAAGATAAACATTCATCAGGTTCAAGAGTCTTAACATTTGCAAGTTCTAGTTTCAGTTTACCAATTTTTGACTCTAGTTTCTTATTTTTAGTCATGACAAATTCTAGCGCTTCATCTTGACTAAGCAGTTGCTCATATATGGAATCATATTTAGCAAAAAGGTCATCATAAGAGAGGGGTACCTCATCTTCATCAATGTCGTCAGTGTCGGCCATGAAGCACATGCCGGTGAAGTCCTTGGCCTTCCCTTTCTTTTTGTCTTGAAGGGTCTTCTCCTCCTTGTCCTCCTCACTCCCGGAGTCCACATCGCTCATAGATTGCTCTCCAAAATCGGCAAGAACCAGGTGAGTGGCCTTTATGAGCTTGACAGCATCATACTCAGAGTTGTTCCCATGAGACTTCTTCCAGGCTGTCTTCTCCTCCCTATGATTGCTCTTACCTTTCAGCTTGGGGCAATTGGCCCGGATGTCGTAGAGCTCTCCACACCCATAGCAAGTAACATGACCACCTCTCTTTTTATTTCTCACATTGTTGTAAGCCCGTGTAAATTTTTTAGCTAAAAGGGCTAACTCAACCTCAGGGATACTCTCAAGCTCCTCTTCATGAATAGCAGATAAACAAGCAAATGAAAATCCAGAAGAAGATTCAAAAGAATCATCACAAGCCTTTTTTAGAGGATCTGCTACCAAAGCTAAATTGTCTTTCTTGCGATGATCAACTCTTTTAATTTCATGAGTCTTGAGTTTGCTATAAAGCAACTCCAAAGTAAGGCTCGAAAGATCAACATTCTCTTCTATAGCAGTAGCCTTCATCTCCCACTCCTTGGTGTTGATTGCAGCCAAGAGATGGGTGACATTTTCAGATTGAGAGTATTCAATATCAATGACTTTCATCGATTAATCACTTTATTAAAGCGATCGAAATGTCATCGATGTCTCCAGGACGCATCTCAAATTTGTTATAATCACGCTTATAGATTGTTTGGCGCACTTTCTTAATTTAGGACGAACCCTCATGATAGGTTTCGAGGGTGTTTCAAATCTCGTGCGCAGTCGCAAAATTACAAATCCTATCATATTCTTGTCTACCAAGCGCACCATATAAAAGGTTCTTGGCCTTGTTGTTGTTAGCCAAAAGAATTGCGAGTGAGTTGCAACCTCGGGAATAATGAGCGGGGATCGAACAACGTCCCATATAGCTTGTCCCTCACTCTCAAGGAATACTCGCATACGATTCTTCCAATAGGCATAGTCGTGCCCATTGAAGATATGCGGTTTTGTAGAGAACCTATCCATCGCCAAAGTTCAGTGACCGATTAAGATCAAGATTGAACTAACAAGGCTCGATACCACTTGTTGGACCGAAAGGCGACTAGAGGGGGTGAATAGGAGCACGCTCACTTTTCACAAATTATGAATTCAACACAATTTCACTCCAATAGCTATGAGGAAGCTATAAAGATCAATATACCAGTACAGCGGAAGACTAATATTGAATTCAATTGAACCCCCAAAGTAAAGCAACAAAATCAACTAAGATTAAAACAACACAATGTATCTTGGCGGTCGACCTCCGGATCGAACGGACGGACCGATTTCCTGGCGGTCGGACCGCTGTTATACCGGCGGTCGGACCGCTGCCAAATCGGTCGGACCGGTGATGATGGGCGGTCTGACCGCAGACTCGCAATGCATCTAAAGCAGAAAACGGCCGATGACGGTTGCAATTAGGTCTAACTTTTGATTCTCAACTCCAAACTTCACGAAACTTTGCACACACCTTCTCTATGCTATTGAGGACCTATTCCAATCGAATATTATGATAATTCTTGAATAGATCCTGAACAGTTGTCAATAGAGTAACAAAGTGTCTAAAACCGGGCAAGAACAAAAACTTGATCCTAATGCTTGTTCGTGAGTGATTGAAGATCAAGATGATCCTAGATAGGTTCACACGAATCACAGCAAGCTAATTCACGTGAAATAATCAATCAAAAACTCGTGGATCAAAGAAAGCCCTAAAATCACAAAATTGAAAGCAAGAACGAAAAGAGACTTATCTCAAGCATACCTTGCGTAGATTAAGAACGTGATTGTTGTTGGATTACACCCACATCATCATGGATCGCTGGTCAATCCAAGATCACGAAAATCACCTCAAACCATCAAAAGCCCTAGCCTCCACCTCAACTCCCTAAGCCAATTAGGGTTTTGAAACATAAAGAGGCGAGAGAGCAGTGTACCACCACCTCCTCCTATTTATAGTGGAGGCCTAGAACTCCTAGGGTTTGACTCTATTGGGCTCCGTTAAGGCCCACTAACAAGCGGGTCACACACACGCGCCAAAGTTACGTCTTTAACCTTTTGACCTAAGCGACTTCACCTAGCGCCATCTTGCGCCTCAGATTTGCTAATAGGTCACCCTTATCTATCTTGCGTCACGCTTGAGTCATTGACCTCACCCGGCATCGTCGATCGTTCTGGACCTCAACTCTCGAAGTCTAGTCCCGATCATCCTCGCCGTTGACCGCCGTTGACCACCAAGCAACCTGCACAACCACAGACAAGCAAACACGAATTCGTGAACAAGTTCTTCACAACTTGACCCATGTTAGTCAAAACATGCATCATGCAATACATATGCCATGATACCAATGAACTTGACCTAACAAAACAACATCACCACGAAGTTGGCTGACGTTCAAGTGGAAATCGATCCGATAGCTCCACGTGAGCGGTCGGATCGCCTCTGGCGGTCGGACGCTCCTCGTGAGCGGTCGGACCGCCACAAGGACTTATTGAATCTCAAGCCACAAATTCAAACCTTCTGGAAACTTAAAACGAATAGAACTTTTGCTTGGGAACTCCAAAAATTATGAGACCAAGTGCATTGGGATCCCCTCACTTACCTACACCCTCTATTTTTGGCCCAGCCTGTTCTGACCATTTGTGGTCATCACGGTCCGATCACCGCACATGGCCGGTCCGACCGATTTGGGATGGTCGGACCGCCATGCTATGGCGGTCGGATGCCCAAATCGAGAATGCTGAACTTTGTCGAAAACCACGTGAAGCGACAAACCATAAATGCCATTGCCAATTGTCACATCATCCTAAGATCCGGAGCATATCCCCATGATATCCACATAACTATTCCACAATGTTGTAATCAATATTATGGAGTTACTATGCTAGGGTTGCAAAGGTATGGGATAAAAATTATCAAAGGAAGACATTAACAAATTTTAGGTTTAACTAACAACCTATAATTCAAAGTTATCATTTTATGATAAATAGCAATGCATGATACTTTTAAAAGCTGAAAACAATTTTTAAAAATATATGTACGAAAGTGGTCAAAGGAGGTGGCTCATTCGTCGAAGGTTGAGGTTCTTTGCATTGGTTGGTCGAACTAGTGTCGGCCGTCGAACTCTACACATGAATCGAGACATAAATAACAAGAATCAACGTATTCAGAATTCGTATGAGGGGAACAAACATCCGAAAGTTTTGCCAGAAATGAAAATCATGGAAAAAGAGAAGAGGGAGAATATTCCCTAGAACCTCCTTTTCAGGATTATATGATTTAAAGAGAGAGGTGGCTTTGGGAGCACATGTAAGTGAGTCGGATGGGAAGGAGATTGAGTATGATAGGTTGGCCCTAGAGGTTAGTGACTCAAGAGCACAACAGAGGAAAACAGGGAGGCGAGCGGTGGTGGCGGCGACAAATGGCAGGTGGTGCGATGACCTGGGCGACAGCAAAACAAGTCGGTGGCGGTGGGGTGGTTCTCCAGGTGGTGTCGGTGTGGGCACAAGTGGCCAAGGGCGGCGTCGGCGCGGGCGGTGCGGCGTTGTGGTGGCGGCGATGCTCTGGTGGTACGACGGTGGTGCAGAAGGGCTCTCGTAATGGCGTGCTCGGTGATGCAACCAATGAATCGAGGTGGGGAAAAGAAGAGGGTTCCAGAACACGATGTGATGAACACGGTTTGGCAAGAGACTGACCGGAGCGGGAGATTAGGTGGAGGGTGGCGTGACCAGCTTTGAGGACGAAAACGAAGATGGCAGTTCAAAGGAGTTCCGGGGAAGATGGTGGAAGCACGATGTAGAATGTTGAGAGGTGAATCCATTGGTGGAGATGGTGTCGCCAGATGTCCCTTGATGGCAACATAATCGGCGAAGCGTGTTTTGGCTGGCAGAGAAAGAACTCCGTTTGTGGGGAAGACAAAGGGAGAGAGGAGATGAAACTCGGGGGATGGGAGGAGGGGACCGAGGGGCACCTTGTGACGTGGATGGCGTGGCAAAAAGATGGTCGGAGAGGGAGATCGAGGGAGGAGTGGTGGTGGCTTGTCCTCGTGAAGAAAGAAAAGGGAAGAAGCAAATGTGATGATGAAACGGGGATAAGGATGGATTGCATCGGCTGCTTATAGAGGGAGAGAGAGAGAAAGAGATTTTTTTTATGATTTTTAAAATTGATTGGAAATTCTAGAAATTGCAACAAAATACTTAAGCCTTTAGAAAATAGCAGACAAATAAAGCCCAAAAATTATGAAAAAAATTCACAGAAATTCTCTGAGATATTTTGGACTTAAATAAAATACTTCCAACTTAATATTGGTATTTAGATTTGAAAATAAATTATTTTTCCTTTAAAATAAATAGGGATAATCTTTCTTTTTTAAATCCAGAAATTGAAGGAAACTATTTAAGTTTTATTTTTAACCCAGATTGAAAATTTAAGATGTTACATGTGTCACGTCAGCAAAACTGATGTGGTTTTGGATGAGGTGGTGATTTGAATAGTATTAACAGTTGAGGGACGATATTTATCTATTTTGTAGTTGAGGGTTGAAAATTAGACAAACGTGATACGCCACAACAATCTTGAACCCGCATGTTTTAATCTTAGGCACATCCTACCAGATAAACAAAGGTCGAAAGGCAGCGAGGGCAGACAGGCCACAATGCCCTTATTTTTTTAGCCCATCGAATTCCACGCTGCTCTCCTTCATGTTCGTCTGATTTTTTTTTCATTTCACATGCCTGCGATTCCTCAGCCAGGCCACATCGTTGAAATCTTGTGGACGGTCCGATCCTTTTTCGTTCCTTTATCTGCCGTCCGATCTGTCTTTGTGTTGTGCCTTGAGCTTGCTTCGCGGCCTAGCGTCGTTTCTCGCGAGTTTGCCCACGAGTTTTGTGGCTCTGCTCACCAACGCATTGCCGTGCCTTGCACCGCGCCGCCGCATCACGTCCCGAGCCACGCTCACGCTCAGACGCCGCTGCCATTGTCTGCGCCTTCAATGCCGCGCCATTGCCGCCGAGGATCTGCTGCGTTCCCATCTTTTCGATCCCATTCTGACTATAGAAGGAGCATCACAATCGCCTCGTCCTCCTCTTCTTTTGCCCCAAGCACCATCCCCTACCTCGCCTCCGTTCGGTAGGAAGCATTACCGCCGCCGTCTTCCCAAGTTCGGTCACACTTGCCTTCGCCTTGATCTCCCTCTCCAGTTCGCTTCATGGGGTATTGAGCATGTCATAACGTGTTCCTAGACTGGTGCTCTCTATCCCCAGCTCAATTTTGGGTTTCCCTCACGAAGCATGTCGTTACCTTTGCATCATCTTCTCGCCGTCGGCCGTCGTCGCCCGCCACCTAGGTCATCCCTACACCGCCCGACCCCACCAACGTTCCTCGAGCCGCGCACCCTATGCTCACGCTGTCTCGTCGGCCACCGTCGGAGCGTCGTCGCCCGTGCAACTCGTCATGCACTGTGCCTTTGGCGCGCCGCAACTCCACCGGTTGTCTCGGTAGCCTTCGCCGCCTTCCTACCACCTCATCACCCTCCCGTGACTCATTTTTGCGGTCGCCTGTCGGCCTCATGCCGCCCTCATTTGGCGTCACCGCCCAAACAGAGCCACCTTCCTGCTCTCTGCTTTGCTCTACTTCTTCTTCTTTCTTTCTTTTGCTCCACTTCCGGTGGGTCCCACTCCTCATACACAGACATTCCTCTCTTTCCATCTCTCTCACTTCCATATGTGGCCCGCAAGTCAGCATTTTATTTTAATCCTTAATTCTGAAAAGGAATATTCCTAGAACATTTTCTACATTCGGACTTCCAAGTGTTCGTTTCTCCTTTATCTGAACTACGATTTAAATTCGATTCTTATTTCTAAATTCATAGTCTCTCCATTGATACTAATTTTTATAGTTTCCTTATTTTTATTTATTTTGCCTTGGTATTTTTATTTATTTTGCATCGGTTCACGCAGCGTATAGAGTCCGACACCATCGAAATCAATTTGGACCAACCGGACCTTGATGGCCTCGACCTTCGACGAGGACGAGTCTCCTTGAGACATTTTGTACCTATTATTTTTAGATTATGTTTCCAATTTTAAAAGTGTTATCCATTGCTAATTCGCATAAAATGATAGGTTCAAAGTGTTGTTTATTTAGCTTTATTAAGTGATATCGATATCGCACGTCACACATTTACACCAGAATTAGGTAGCAATACAGACCTAACACTGTATTACTCTTTCACAACTTCATAATACTCCTACGTACTACCAATTGTCTCAGCAAAATATACTCGTGATGGTTGCCTCAGCACGCCAATGCACGCACCGAAGTGCTGTTCTTATCACACGCAAAACAGCTGCATTAATTTAGAGCATGGGGAGACCTTACAGGTGCACGCGAGTCATGAAATAAACCGATACCCGAGATCATCTCAAAGTGATAGCACAATCGGCAAGGGGAATTTACCTTCAGCATTACAAAATGAGTGGCCGCTGGCCGGTGTGCACAGGTGCAAGAGCAGGAACCAACAGCAGAGTTCAGTGTGACATGATGGTTGTGACATACTGGCCCAATTTATAAAGAGTGCAGCCCATGTATGGTGTGCATGTAGTTGAATCTTTAGCCGAATGGCAGTATTTAAAACGGGATTAGCAAAAATAGACAATTACAAAAATAACACTTTTGTATGTACGATCACCATACAGACAAGTTACGGGACAACACGTGCCACCGCAACCACAACCGCAGACGAGACACCATGTGTGATTGTGCGGACAAACCGCCGCATGGGCGCCAGTTTTGCTAACGCCATTTCAAATAGTACCATTTCGGTCAAAAATTGCTTCGCATAGCCAGAATTGACTAACATACCATGGGTTAACCATTTTGCTTGAGTTGATTAAGATAAATGCAAACCAGCGAGCACAGACCAACTTTATTGATCACCAATCACCCTTGCAAGAAGCAACTAAATATCGTATGAATATTTCCGACGCAGCATAACATGACAAATGTAAAACCAGGAAACTAAACCAATAGCGCTGCAGCAGAAGACAAACGAAAGGAACTATTTTACCATGATTGCGCACACAACACCACCGATACTAACCTACATCCAATCAGCTGCCTCCATGGGCAGCACCCTTTCAATCAATGTCTCCAGATACTTAGTCTCGTAATATCTAAGCCCAATGGCAACCTCACAATCTGCAATTCCCCAAAGGAAACAAAAGTAAGCATACATCATCTATCTAGCCAACACCAACATGCAAGTACTCATGGTCCTGAAACACCAACTTAAGGAGTGGAATATCCTCGGAAATCCTTAAACAACCTTCATAGAAATTTCATACGAAAACTGGTATAGGGACTAATCAAACCTCCGACCATCACATGTAGAAACTTTAATTCTGTATAATCCAGGAACCAGAAGACCACATAAATGCGTCTGCAAACACATACAGCTTGGCAGTGCAGGAAACCTAAACAGAAACCAGAAGAAGTAACCATGCAAAACATTATCTACCAAATTGCATGAGCACACAGTCAACTTCGATGTCTGCGAGTCAGTGGATGCCCCGGAACAGGAAAGAATCAGGAACAGAAGCTGGATCCAGCTCATAAAAGCCAAAGAGTTTGCCACCTTTTTCATTTGTCAGACGGAAAGAAGGTATCTGATGAGAAAACATTAAATTCTCTTTTGTAGGTATCTCCAGAATACCCTTTCCATGGTCAGGCCTGAACACAACTCTGTAACCATCTACTTGAGTCAGAAATAAGACTTTTGTGCTAGCTTCAGTGCGGTCAGTAATCTCACCAATGGCATATTCACAAGCATCCTTGCTGGAAGGAACCCAGCTAGGTGCCCAGTTATTGTAGATAGCCCAAATTTCCCCTAATCGCGGGTGAATTTCAAAGTGCCGTTTCCAACCAACCTGGCAAGTTTCTACTAAATGAGAGAATGCATCATTAGTGTCATACTTGATCCTCCAGTTACGGATTTTAAATGTCCCACAGCTCACAGGTACATCCTGCTCTAACCACATCTTCTCCTGCTCCAGTTGAGGGCAAGCTTCGAGCCAAGTCAAATGCACTCTGAACGGTTCCACATCAACTTTGGTCACCCAACCATAGTACTTGGGGAATTTATCAAGATCACTGTAAAGAGCCCATATCTGGCCACGTTCGAACTTATTATATGATCGGCTTTCTTCAAAGTTAAAAAATTCTGAATCTGGATATGTAAAAGTACCGGGGGAGGGACAAAATTGCTGAGAGGAATAACCAGATTCGCTCCGCGCACTCTGTTGCTGACTTGGGGTTCGTTCAAGGGAATGATCTTTCTGTTTTCCTCCGGGACCCGGTGTACTAATACCAGTAATATTAACGAATCCACAGTTCATTGTCTTGTCGACAGGCATGTAAGAATCAAGAGTAACTGATGGAAATGCTACGTCCAGGTCACTAGGAAGTGATGCGGTGTCCAGTTCAAGAAATCCACCTGGAACCTTCTCATTTCCCTTTGTTCTAAAAAAAGGGATACTGTGTGAGAATCGAAGTAGTTCACTCGATGGTATAACAAATGATGATTTGTCCTTTGCTTTCGCAAACAGACTCACAAATGCTTTAATCTTGACCAAGGGGGCAACAGCACCACCGGCTTCCATTGTGAAATCTGACAGGACTTCCACAACTGCATACTCGTAGGTTCTATGGTTATCTGCATCTGAGCTCCATTGCATACTCCAATCCTTATAAAGAGCCCATACCTCACCCTTTCTGGGATATATTTCATATGAGCCCCTTTTTCTGCCTTTCACCCATGAAACAATGTGAGAGAACATGAGAGGATCTTGTGACACCTCTGTTTTTCCTAAGAAAAAACTCCCACAAGCCACAGGCAGTTCTTCATCAGTCCATTTGTCCTCTTCGTCATTCATTGCATCATGCTCCAGCCAAGTGAACTGAACTCTGAAGTTGGTAGCATCAAAACGTCTTATTCGAGCATAATATCGTGGCATGCCATCGCGATCATCATAAAGTGCCCAGATCTGATCAACTGCAAACAGACCGACATCCCTGCACCTATCAAAGTCAAAAAATTCTGGGTCAGGGTAGGAAAAGTTCCCAGAATTGCAAGCCTTTTTCTCAGCAGCTGTATCACGAGTAGCTTTTTTCTTGTTTTTCTGATTGCCTCCGTTTGTAGCATTTCCTTTCTCTTGGTTGTGTGATTTGCTAGAGACATGAGGTTCACCAGAGTTGCAAGCCTTTTCTCAGCAGCTGTATCACGAGTAACTTCTTTCTTGTTGTTTTCCTGATAGCCTCCATTGGTAGCACTTCCTTTCTCTTGATTGTGTGATTTGCTAGAGACATGAGGTTCACCACTTTGTCTATCAGCACGAGCAACATTATCATCAAATATTTGCTTACGACTTGAGTCAGCATTTGACAGCCAATCTTTTATTGTTCGCCTCTTTTTCTTAGGGGATTTCACAGTGTTGCTAGCATCAGCATTTTCCTTTCTCCTAGCTGATCTCCGTGGACTAGGGATCCCTGTGGCACCTGGCTCTGCAGATGTATCTACCCTGCTACCTGGGTTTCTCCTATCAGTAACATCTGGATCTGCAGGGTCAGATGTCATCCTTCCACCTGCCTTATTATCTGTATTTGGTGTAGAAGATTTAGACAGATTCCCTGTTGAAAACTCAACTCCCCCTTTTCCACCTGTCTCTGCGTGGTTAACCGTACCCTCACCCCCCGCACTGGCACTCCTCTTCATTTGTTCATCATGTTGTGCTCCATTCACCCAGGGCTTCGCATCCCTGTTCCCCCCAGAAGAGAACTTCGTAGAACAGTCTTGTTGACTGGGAACACCACTCCGTTGTCCAGCTCCATTGGCGGCATTTGATGAGAATACAGGAGGCACACCCTGTTCATTTAGCTTAAATGCAACAAACTCTTTACTGCAGTTCTGACAGCGGACACGATGATATAGTATGTTACAGTAGTACTGATATTTTGTTTTACAGTTCAAGCATATGGTCCAGAATGCCTGTCCAGCAGTGGGTGGTGGAACTGATGGTCCACATCCTGCCACACTACTTCTATTTGCATCAGTTTTCTTCATTGATTGTGTAGCCTGTTTTGGTTCTGTAGCCCTCTTTGGTACTGTAGCCTGCATTGGTTGTGTAGCTTGTTTTGGTGCAATTCTAGAAGCGACCCTCCATTTGATGTCATATGCACATCGTTTTGTTCGATCAGACAATGTTGAGTTAGCTTCTGCAACTAATTTAAAAGCAGCTTCTGCGCCAGCAAAACTGTTTTTATCAGGGTGAAGTGAAAAGGCAAGCTTGCGGTATTGCTTTTTTATGGTTGCCTCATCCACCGTTACCTCCACTTGGAGAATCCTGTAAAAGTCCAACAATCCATTTATCTTTGCTTCTGCTGCACAGTGTACTTCGCAGACAGTTAACAGCTGGGATATGTTCTCAAGCTCTGGAAAAATCCTTTGAGCTTTAAGCGCAATCCTTTTGGCACCATCAAAGTCTTTGTTTTCCAACTTCTTTAAAGCAACCTCCCTGGCCTTGAAGGCCTCTTCTCTGTTGCACTCCATCAAACAGCTTACCAAATTGGTTCCAAAAAGCAAAAGCCTTCAAATAAAATGATACAAACTGAAGAAAGCTATATGTAACCTAATTTTTCTTTCAGGCCCTTTTCCAAACAATCTCAAAAGTATATGAACACCATGGCTCAGTTCTCTCAGATGCAAACAGAGCCTCTGGTATGCCAGGTCCTGCAAAATTGTGAAAGAATATATATATAACAAAATATACACTAATGGACTCCATGCTGAAGGAATAACAGACCATGCTGATCAGACGAACAAAGCTATGCAAGAAATACCTTTTCTCGACAGCAATCACTTGAGTGTATTGCTGATTTATTATGTTTCAGTTTTATTCCATTTCTCATATAATTAGCAAGACAACAAATTGAATGATAAAATAAGGTCAGCAATCCAAGACCATCTATTGTTTCTTTGCAACTAAGTACCACTGATACTTTATAGAATTGTATTTCCCATCCTGATCAAACTATTTGTTTCATAGGAGCAGTAACAGCCACCGTTCTAAATAGTGGAATGATAAATTATGATCAGCAATCCAACGTCATCTATTGTTTCTTTGTAACAGAGTACATTTATAGAATCATATTTCCCATCCTGATCAAAATATTGTTTCATAGGAGCAGTAACAGCCACTGTTCTATATAGAGGCTGTATATGTGGTAGCGGCATGTGTGCTGCAATGCTATATGCATAGCAACTGGATTTGGTGGTTAAGCAGGTCGATATAGTAGTTAAGCTAGACTTGAACTGTCATGAACAAATCCAAACGGTTCAGAAACACATATGAAGCTCATGAATAAATATTTACATTTTTGAGTAGTGTGCCTTTCTTTGACATTTATATGAAAGCACATATGATATATTTGGAACTCAATTGTTGAGTTGTGTGCTTTTCTTTGATAATATATTACATAATTTACATATCAATGTTTTTAAATTGTCAAACCGCTTAAATTAGGTGCAGAAGTAAATAAAGAGAGTAAATTATGATGCAAGTCCCTAAGCTTGCACGGGTGGTTCAAGTAGGTCCATGAACTGGAGGGATGCATAGTTATACCCCTAAACTTGTATAAGTGTCCAAAGAAGCCCACGCTGGCACTGGACAATGACATTGCACCAATGTGGCGTTTTCCAACTGAATTGGCAACTCCCCCTTTTCCCTCTTCCTCCTTCCTCTTTCCTCATGTTTTTCTCTTTCTACTCTCTGCTCTGCTCTCTCTCCACCCGTTGCCACTCCAATCCGGCTGCCCCAATGGCAAAACTCAGCAGCGGCGACGCCGTACGCCACCCCTCATGCGCCAACACTTCATCCAACCATCTAATTAGTCTGCCTACATCCCCAGATTGCGGCAATGGTGTGCGTGTGCAAAGCAGGTGCGTGCTAGCAGCAATGAGGATTGGGATTCAGGAACGTCCTGCACAGATTGGCGACACGGTATTGGCCGCCATGGAGTGTGCTGCAACAGGGCAGCTGTGGGTGGTAGGAGCCAAGCTGGAGCACGCGCTGCCACAACATCGAAATGGACGAGATGCTCTGGTAGACGCGGAGGGAGTGCTCGACTGCGTGTGGTGTTCGGGGTAGAGGGGCATGCACTGCTGCATCAGCAGCGTTGGAGATCTGGTGATGACCGCCACTACCACTGCTTTGCACCACACAACCTGCTGCACTCCTTCAACAAATTAGTGGCAGAAGATGCTCTTTTGGTTGTATCTATATAGTTCAGTTTCTCCATGGCCCATCATCTAGCTCGTAGCGCAGTAGCAATCGATTCACTCGCCAGGCATCTGTCACAGTGAACTTCTTCCAGATGGAGTCTCAATTAACTCCACTTGCTTAGCTCGTGCATTGGATAGAACAATAACAATGGCAAGAACAGCATGTATTGAAGCAATATGGCCCTCACATCCTAGAATGAGAGGGGATTTGCCCTTCTTTGCTGTGGCGCTTGGCTTCTTTTGCTCTCAGACAAGGGCTGGTCCATGTTAGCAACGTTACATGGCATCATGACATAGTCAACAAGCAATGTTGACAAGGGTCAAGTGGCCACATCAGCTCATAATGCCACCCTGTGCTGATTTGGATAGGATGAATCACTTAACATGTTTATGGGCATATATATTCATCCCTCCAGTTTATGGACCTACTTGAACCAACCGTGCAAGTTTAAGACCTACAGTGCAATTTACTCAAGCAAAAATATTTCCCTATTACATAGATAACGACTTGACACACTAGATCATTTTATACCACAATATGCAGTATCTATACTTCATACATATCACATCAACTATTATACATTGTTATAGCCATAGAAGATCACAAACTCTACTTCATAAAGCTATCAGAAAGTAACTCAGTTCAAAAATCAATATTTTCATCCTACTGCACGACAGCATCCCCCATCCCACTCCCATTGTAATCTCCGTAAGAGAGGCTGCCAAGAGAAGACAGTGAACTGCTGCAAACAGTGGAGGGATGCCCAAGAGGAGCATGGTGCCCACAGCACAAAAATCTAACATGAGGATGAGTTCTTGAAGGTGACCTCTATTCACGTTTTGCCCTTTCTTCATTTTTGTGTGGCTGACAAGTTAAAGGAAAACTAGCTCCTGAGAGTTAAGACTAATCTACTTGGTTATTGGCTATAGCTTGACCCCTAAACCTTTTGCTTTTGTTTCTTTCCCCTATTTTCCTCTCATTAACACACAATGAGGCCAGGTACATGCCTTGGCTCCTTGCACCTTGGACAGCAAAGCATGCACCTCAGCAAAGGCGCTCCACCGGAGTAGCTTGAGGCGTTGCTGTGCCTTGCCTCGCCCAAGTAACTAGACACGCACCTTTGCGCCTTGATTGCACTCACCTATGACTAGGGTTGGGTTGCCAATTGGGTTTAGTTTTACTATTTCACTGTTTCCATAGGTGTGAGTGAGGAAGAAAGTTTTATTTGGAGTTTGGGACACTAACGGGCCAAATAGCCATATGAGGCCCAATGCAATGTGTACAGTCAAGTCCTTCTACATGACCGACCTGCTCACAGCCATATGAACAATTTACCACTGGCAGCCAAGGGGGACCATGGAGGCACAGACCCATGTCGCATCCATCCCTGCCACGCACACATACTCATAAAACCAACCAAAATATATGAATATGTTCATAATGAGCTAGTTCAACAAGCATCCACCAATGTATTATGAGTTGTTTTTGGCAACCAAGCAAACCCAAAAACTTCTACCATGTTATTATAAGACTACCATTTCCAACAAAAGGATAGGCATTTAATCGCGAAGAGAGAATCAAATCTCAATGCACACAAACATGTGCACTCTATGCAAATATTGGAACTTCACAAGACCTAGAATTTGGCACTTTAATGTGAAGAAATACATTACGTCGCACAAAAAAGAACTAATGACTACATGCTCGAAATGCAGGTATATCTATATTTTGAGCACTCAAATAATAGCTTCGATCAGATTCAAAATGCAGGCATATCCCCACTTTGAAGAATCTCGATCAGACCCATTTACTCGAAAATATCCTACACGACTATCCAACATAATGGCAGCATGATCAGCACAATGATTCTATTTTCACATATTTAGCTAGAAACCCCCTTGCCATATCAACATGAGGTTTACAAGTTTAATTCATCTGATTGTGCCAAACCATGCAGAACTTGGCAGGAAACAGAGTTAACAACCAGATTCTTACATTACACAAGGACTAACTACATGAGATTTGTACACAGTTGTAATGACATGCAGTTTGCTGCATAGTTTTACAAAAAACCAAATGCACTCGACAAAAATGCCCACCAAAAAGGTACTGTTAGAAATCAGGATCGCAAGATAATAGGAAACATGCATAACCGTGACTACAATAGGGAACACAAATAACGTCGAAAAAAAGGTGTTCAATACTAGCGCGAAAAGCACTCACAGAAGCAAAGTAGATCAAGTGCCTGGGTGCAGACCTTTGGATGCAGCAATTCTTCTGGACGAAGCAATCTGAGTGACAAGACAATCAGGGGACAGTGGGATAAATTGGACATATTGCAATCTAACAATATATAAACAGCCTGCATAATTTACTTCCACCAAAAAAACAAAAAAAACGGAATTGCTAAAAAACTGTCGCATGTTTTTTTAGAGAAAATAGTCGATTTTATGACCTTACAATTTTGCTTAGAGATTCGTGCTAAATAACATTCGACTATTTTCTTTTTTCAAAATAATCGAATTTTTATCCGTCCGATATACTTTGAGATTTGCACTTCTTCTCATACGATGAATTGGGTCCGAATTTATTATATTTTTTTCGGACCATAACGGGTTCACCGCATTGCCGTATTATAACGGGTTCACCATATTGCCGTATTTTGTTGGTATAGAATTTTATTTTTTTGTCTTTGTTTTCGTCTTTATTTTTACTAAATACCTCAAAGTATATGTTAGATTTTGAATCATATGATGAAATATGAGTTATTAAGACTTTCGACAATAATTACAGTGATCAAGAACAAAAATTACATACATAAATTATTGTAATTTATGTATAATGAAGTTGTAAATGAACTAAAATTTGACTGTTTTAAGTTGAGGAAAAAATCGAATGTCGTATAGACGCACACTTTGATCTCATTCTTTCATTCACAATCATGTGGTCCACAATGTGACTATTTTGAGCACAATAAAACAGTAGCAAATTTATTAGACAGATCCAACAAAAAAAAATCACCGATGAAGTCAACATGAAACTGGTAATAAGTGGTGGAGCCAGAAATGAAGGATGACCATGGCTGACATATGACCGACTAAAACTAGTGTCAAACTCCAATCGACTTAAACCATAGAAAAAGTATTCACTAACTGATATAATACTTGAGCGCAATGCTAACCGAAATAGCAAAATAGACAAACAAAAAACGTGGTGTTTGCGAGGAAAACCGTGGCCAATTGGTTTACACGGAAACCTCAACAAAAAGTCTCTCTAGGAATCATCTCGGCATTAAGCAGCGCCTAGGCGCTAGGCGCCGGCCACCCGTCGGCGGCCTCGGCGGTCCTAGGGGCGGCGGTGTTGGGCGGGCGCCGAGTGGCTTGAGCGGGCTCGGAGGCTGAGGGAAATAGCGGCGGCGGATGGGGAAGGAGAGGGGGGAGAGGGGGAGGGCAGGGAAGAGACGAGACGTACCCGCAAGACAGTGGATACGGCGACGGCAGCTGAGGCAAGAGTCAGCGGCGGCGGCGGCGGCGGCTGTTGAAGCAGAGGCAGCGGCGGCGGCGGCTGTTGAAGCAGAGGCAGCGGCGGCTACTATTGAAGCAGAGGCGTGCGAATAACTGGGCAGAAGAAATGGGCTAACGACGATGCCGCGTGGGAGTGGCACACCCGAGGAAGCGCCACGGCGGCGTGGGATCCCGGATGCCCCGGGGAGCCCGTGCCCTAGCTGCAGCGGCGACGGAGCGTTCGGTGGCGGACGCGAGGAAGAGAGAGAGTGCAGGGACCCCACAAGTAAGGGAGGCGGGTGGAGTGGGCTTCGGTCTTTAGGGTGAGCTCGCGGCAAAATTTGCCACTCGAAGATTTGAAATTTTCAACTTTGCCATAACGTTTGCCACTGGAGTTTGCTCTATTTACAGGGATTGCCACTGAGAGTGCCCCTTGTTACACAGACTAATTGCATAAGTGCCATTGATCTAGGGTTTGAGTGCTCAGATAGTGTGAAATGACCTATTTGCCCAACACAAA